>CM046881.1:363147465-364552465 GCA_025667525.1 Glebionis coronaria
ATTTTTCCATTTAATTAGACTATATAATTAATTAATTATTAAAACCATGACTTATAATTAATTAATTTACATGACTTAGGTTATATTATTAATAGTTAATAATACATGTTTAACCTAAGTATTTATTTTACCATTATTTAATTAAACCATGTTATATTTAATTAAATACTTTAACCTATAGTTTATTTAATTCACATGAAATAATTAATAAACTATACTATATAATCACATGACTTAGAATAATAATCAGTAAACACTTAAGCTTATATAATTAGCTTAATTATCCAGCTTATATCTAATTATGGAAACTTTCTATTTTTAGAAACTTATCTATTTTAAGCAGTGAATCTATTTTTAGAAACTTTATTTTTAGAAACTTATCTATTTAAGAAGTGAATCTAGTTTTGGAAACTTTCTATTTTTGGTAACTTTCTATTTTTGGAAACTTTCTCTTTTAGAAACCTGCTATTTTTAGAAAGTTACTTATTATTACACAACAAGTATAATAATACATGAAATACAAGTAATACTTAATCAGAATAGACAGAATATATGATAAACACAATATAAAGCTTAAATCTGTAAAACATGACATGAACATATAAAACAAGCTAAAGACATGATATAAAACCAGTTACGTACTCAGTAATCAGATACTTATACGCGTATGTATTTATGTAGCATTAGTGATACCGAAGTAGGACTCTCTTCCGTTCGTCTTCTTCGTTCACTGGACACAAGGTACGGATTCTCCGTCCTTTCAGTATGGATATTCTTCCTTATTAGGATTTCCTTGTATGCAGCCAACTGTTTTCCCCAGTATATGTTTTATATGTTTTTGAATTGCTTATGTTTAATTAGAATACCTAAATCCATATACATGCATGACCAGTTTCACCTAGTTATGGTGGTACCATAACCATAACACTAGAGGCACCAGTGTTATGACTTCACCACGGAAGTGATAGCTCGTGGCGTCCCTTTCATCTTTTGGCCATATTATTATTATCGGGTGGGGCGTACGGGTGCATCCTAGTTTACATGTTTTCAGCAGATTATTCAGGTGAATGTGGTGTGTGCCTTGCATCCTTCACAAGGAGTTGATCCCTCCTACCCAGAACCAGTATATTAAATTAGAGGCAGCCCCTCAAATTTGCATGATGAGGTCACCCATCCAAGTATTCATGCACGTTGATAAATCATGACCTATATTGGCTAATGGTAAACATGTTAAAACAGTTTTTACGAGATAAACGTAAGGCTTTTCAAACTATAAACCAGTTTTATGAACATGTTCCAGGTTTTCCAGGACTTATACATTTCCGCTGCTATTAGTCTTATTTATTTTTCAGCCATTCATACTATGTCGTATATCCGTGCACTGAGCGTTATGCTCAGTCGTTACTTTCATTTCCATGTCCCAAAACGGAAGGTACCTAAAGTTAGACTGAAGCATTTGGAGGACACGCATAGGATGGGAGCTACCTTAGACTTCTTCTCCTCACGCGTTCATATATTTATGCTTGTTTAGTCTTCCTTTTGTTCATTTACTTTATTTATGTTTTGGGCTTATGTTTGGGAACCAATGTTTGATTATGATTTTCCCTATGGTCATGTATGTTTTAGTACATATTACCTTGCATGCTTTGATGACACGCCATAATCACGCGTGACATTCCATTTATCAAAATGGGGTGTTACAATTATGGTATCAGAGCCAAGGCTTCGACCTGTAGGCTCTAAAACTCGACCTGTGACTAGTGGGTAGTCACCAGGAGCTTCCTAAGACAACGCTTGTTATTCCACGAATTGATGTTTTCAGCATATTGTTGTTTTAACTATGATGTTTTCAGCACCTTGAGGTTTTAACCTTGATGTTTTTCATCGATATTGTTTTACTAATATGGATGGACAACCGTCATTCATATTTAGTTATGTGTCATTGTTTCATGCACGACGTTTCTCGTGAACTGTGACTTTGTGGACTGAACCTCAGTAGTTCATATAGTCACAAAAAAAAAATTCTGATAAGTTTTGACAGATGATTTTCACTTATTTATGTTTCATGTATCATTGTTGCAGGAATTATGACTAAGTAATGGTTGGGACAGGACTGGTCCTATTTAGTCGCATGTGCTTTTATCGAAACTTTTTACTTAGGGACCGACCTATAGGCGTCCCCTCGCCATGTCTTTTGTTTTGGGACCGACCCATAGGCGTCCCCTCGTACATATAAAGGTTTTTATAAACTACATCATGCATTCATGCACTGTTTTCATGCATAAAATTTTTCTCATGATTTATTGGCATAAATTTTTTTATTTTTTTTATTTTTATGTCCCCTCATAAGTTACTATGTTTTTATGTCAAGTATGTTTTCATACTGTTATGGTTAACTTCAGTTTCATGCTGATTATGTTATACACTCCTTCATGTTGGGTTGTTCCATGTTTCTTCATGATGACTTCGTCTTCACGTGACTATGTCTTACGTCTCTTTTGTTGTTTTTGCTTTCATGCAAGACACTGTTGGAATTCATGTAAATTATGTTTTCATGATAGTCATGGTTGGTTTTCATTAATCATGCTTTCAGGAAAATCATCGTTGGAATTCGTTTAACCACACGTTAGCATTTCTCCATGCAACCAGAATGAGGTATATACTGGCATTGTCAGATTATCATGATGGTCTTTCTAACCATTAAATCAGTTATTTACCATTAAAATCATGTCAAATGATCGACCCCATACCGATCAATTTATGTACATTCCATGTGTACTCCATGTACCGTATCCCATGTGCATATTCCACTTGCTGATATTCTACAAGATTGTTGATGCCGCTCATAACTTGGAGATGTTACTAAAGGTTGTTGCTGCTGATGTTTCGAGACGCTACAAGATGCAGATGTTGTTCACAACTTGAAGATCCTATAAGACGAAGACAAAGGCGCCAGAGCAAAGTAATTGGACGAGAAGATGCTTCATCACTAGACGATTCCCATCAATCATTGTCCCTAATTCTTAGTTACATGTCACACGTCATTCAGTTGTTGTTTCAGCCATACGAGTGAGAACTGGTGCCAGCCGACCACTCAGCTGGATAGTTACATGAATCACAGTCATGAGAATGACCGTCATGGAACTGACAGACAAGACGATAGTAACCACTACTATGACAGCAACTATCCTAAAAATCTCAACCAAAGCTCCGGCCACGGACGTGATCAGAAATACAAACGATCAGTATTCCAACCGATCCGTCAATTTTGGCATAATAACCTAATATGTGTAGTTCTATTTGTTTCACATCTTTAGACACATGTCAAGACACATGTCATGCTTTTATTTCCCAAGGCACGAGTCAAGATACATGACTCACGTCCAATTTTGGAACATTGCTAAGAAATTCAGGGTACCCTCCAAAGGGTATAGCCATTTCGTTGTGCCATGTATTAATCAGACCACAAGGATGTCAGTACCGACAATGGCATATCAGTGAGAACTATCACAGTTACTCGATTGACACTTTCATTTCTTACACCCATACTTCATATATATTCATGACCATCAAGGACGCCATTCGTATTCCCCAAGTATATGAAGGTTTTACTTCAGCCTAAAGATAAGATCCAAGCTGCTAACACATTACCTCGGACATATGCGAGTTGAATTGTATCCTAATTATCGACTATGAACAGCACACCATGCTATGATTCATGATTTTGTACAGTAATGTTCAGGCTCCTGAATACATTCAGCATGGTTTTCCATCAGGAAAATCTTTACAAATTATCTACGCTTTACAAGCACGTGCTTTGTTAGCCATGATTGTTAAAATTTTCTAGCTGTCAGTTAAGATGTAACACCCTCAAATTTATACAATTCAATACAGCGGAAGACTCGTTGGTGTTACGGGACAGCACATTACTCACATCATAGACAACGCTTTAAAAATCGTGTCGTTTAAATATAAAGCATTTCCATTCATAAATATCAAATTTACATAGGTCCCAAGTCATTGTATTTCATACAGGTTTTACAAAGCATTTGAATGGAAATTATTATTTAAGTGCGGGCCATGAATTCTTGTTGTCTTCCGATAATTACCTTCAAGTACCTGAGATAAAACATGTTAAAAGAAAAGGTCAGCGATAACGCCGATTGAATTCATAGAGTTTAATAAAACCATCAATATATCATCGGTATATAATTATTACCGAAAATCATTTTGTACAAATCCATGTAGTAGGCCATAAAATAGGCCAAAAACATTTTATACAAATCCTTGTCAAAATCATAATATAGGCTGTTGCCTTCAAAACCAATATACGAACCAATGTCGTAAAAACATCATACAATACGTTTTATAACGTCGTATAAACTTAAATAAAAACCGTTATTTGGATATGGTTATATAAAACCAAAACACGAACATAATATCAATAGTAAGACCCTGTATTGCTAGTCAGGCAATGTATCGTAATTCAATGCATAAAGCAGTATTTCGTTATTTGGATTATTATAAGCTGCATGACATTGTTACCTTACTAAACCGAACAACGGGTAGCTAGCCCGAAACTCATTTGCCCATCTAAATTAGCGTGTCGTCACAATAATCACGCTTGTGTAAATCTTCTCATACATAAATTCGCTTACCAATCAATGTGGCACGACGAGGATCAACCGTCAAGGCGCGAACTGGGGTGATCGTCCCCAAATAGTACTATTATACGCATAAGCGTCTACCAAATCCCGGTAGTTCACAATTCATGCTAATGGGACTTTTAGTGACATAACCTAACTTTAATAATCCCTTTCATTTCATCTATCGGGTCATTTAATCATTCATCGGGTCATACAATCATCCGGGTCCAAATTAATAAACAGACAATCGGGACAAATGTTGTCCTATTTTATCAAAACTAACATGTTATCTCCCTCGCCGGTTTATAAAACATTTCATAAAAACCTTTAAAAGAGTGCGAGGCTATGAACTCACGTTGATGTGGGAAAGCGGCTTATCGGCAATTCGGATGTACGGTACGTGCTTCAATCACGGAAACCTAGACAAATAATACTTTGTCTTAGACTCTTGTCCAGTGACTTTATAAAAATAACAATTATGTATACATATGTTGATTTTATATATATGATGATCAAGTGGGTTTATACATTCTCATTTACTCATTTTAGTGTTATGTATTGGTAATTTTCAAGACTAGTTACACTAGTTCAACTTGTTTACATTTTAAAGCCCAATGGGCCTATTACATGCCCAATACTATTCATTAGCCTAATTATACTTTTATTATCAGTATTATACTTTATATGTTGGGCCCAAATGGGTTAAGCCCAATAAATAAGTTTATAAGTGTTTTACCAAATTAGTCGGGTTTATTGTCCATTAAGGCTATTTTGGCCCGTTAATGTCTATATGTTGTAAAGCTCGGGTTTTATCGATTTTTACTTGTTATATATGTTTATATATCAGTATGTGAGTTTATAAAAGTTTACATTAGACGGGTCCAACCGTCTAAGTTTTATTTAACAAAAACGTTAATCTTTTTGTTTTAGCCGAAAAGACGTAAAACTTAGTATATAGTTTTTATAACTTATAAAACTTACCAAACAACCATTTTTATATAATTTCCATTTATTTATCCTTATGCATTTTATATAAATTAAATATATAAGTTAGTGGGTTTTAATTCACATTTTATACTATATTTATTTGAGTGCTTATATAATAATATTAAACTTTAATTTCACAAAATCAATCCTAAAAATCTAGTTTACTAAAATGATCATATCTAGAGTTATACATGGAGATAGAACCCCAAATTTTTATCACAGAAACTACATGATATGTGCTTCATTTTATTCCTTAGCTACTGATGAATCAACCTCTAATTAGTTTATAAAATTCGTCCAAAACAGTGTACTCAGATTTGCACTCTAAACTTGTTTTGATCATATCTCACTCATTTTTATGATTCCATTGCATGGCCAACTCTCACATGTGTACAAGTCTCAATACTCTCTGTATATCAATTCATATATACCATTTTATCAGTTCATCATATGGTTATTTACTGTTTTTATACAGCCTACTAAATTAAGCAAGATTAACCACTTTTACATATAGTTTTTCATCTTTTTACACATGTTTATCAATAATAAGTGTGAAAACACTTATCCTTTTACCACTTATTTCCAATAATAACAAGACCAAAACGTGTGATTTATGTCGTAAAAGTCGGAATTATGCGTGGTTTGTGTTTTTATTGTGTTTTAGGACCGAAATATGAAAAAGGAAGAAAACACGGGTTTTCACGGGCTTTTATCGAAGAAAACGGGAAAAGACGAAGTCAAAAGATCAAGAGTGCAAAAAGAACGGAAGTCCAAGGCCTATTCTGAAGATTTATCGAAGAAAAAGTCTAAAGACGGAAGTTTAACGAAGTCGAAGAACTTAAGTCTAATAGAAGAAGAAAATTAAAAGACAAGTTCAAATCCCGAGGCGACAAAGACAAAGAATTAAAGTCGAGTCGAGAAAACGTGAAGAAAGCAAGGAAGAAGATGCAACACATGCACTCCTTCCACCTTTCCTATAAATACCCTCCTAAGTCATTAGGAGGGTAGTTAGTTAATTAGCTAGTTTTTATTTTTCTTAGTTTTCTCTAGTTTTAGAGAGAGAAAGTCTTAAACTTTCTCTCACTAATTTTCATCTTCTTTCTTAATCTTTCAAGATTAAACACTTTGTATTGCTTATTTTCATTAATCAAGTTTCATTTTAAGCTTTTAATCTTCAATCTCATTATACTTTTCTTTGATTTTAGATTGATTTTGGTGCGATTGTCATATGATCCGTGTTGTTCTAATTGATTTCGTGCTTAAAAAGTTAATCTTTTGATCATTTCATAAGTTTTCATTCGATTAAGCTTTAAGACTCTTGTGCTTATTGGCTTATTTTTATGATTAGGTTATTTTCTTATAAAAAGTTTTCTTTAAAAGTTCATGTTTTTATTGTTTGATCCAAAAAGTTTGCTTATTTTGAGGTTAGATAAGTTGAGATTGGTGCTTATTTGACCCGTTTCGTTTGATTTGTTATAGTTTTGGGAATAAGCTCATCCTAATAGCTTATTTTCTTGCTTTTTACCCGAATCCCACCATTTTCGGAAAGGGTATAAACCCCTTTCCGATTTAAACATTCCGAGCAGCCTCCCATACCACTCTTTCCGATTTATCAATCGGAAGAGGGTTTTGAGTTTTTCCGATTGCACCCCTGATATTCTGATCATAGTGATCGGAATAGGGCTTTCACATTCCGACGGTTGGTATTAAAGTATTCCGATCTGACCCCTTGCTGAACTTTCCGATTGGTAGTCTTATGTCCCACATTCCGATTGCCCCATTTCGTGGATATTCCGATCAGTACTCTTCCCATATTCCGACCACGAGATCGGAATATATTCCGATCTGGGCTTGTTTTTGGCTTATTCCGATTAGGCTTATTTAGTGTATTGTTTTCATTAAATTTCTAAGTGTTAGTTTTTATTAAGTGTTAAAATTTTTTTTTTTTTTTTTTTTTAATCTAGTCTTTAAGTTTCCAAACATTTTCTTTTAACTCATTTTTGTATTAATCTTAATTCTTCCATTTTACTCAACGACACTTTAATTACTTGCTTATTAGTTTAAATTAGACAAACAAACCAAACCATTCTCTTGATTCACCAAAAGACGATTGAGTCTCACTTAAGACCGGTTTCCAATTCGAAAAGATTCGGACGATAAGATTTTATACGAGGTGTAAAAACCATTTATTAAATGGCGCCGCTGCCGGCTCTTTTCGTTACGAATAACGGTTTCTAGTGAGAGACGCATTGAATTTTGGGATCCGTTCTTTGAACGTTATTTTCCTTGCTTTAAAAATTTTCAAAAAAATCATTAAAAAAAATATAAAACTTTTCAAAAATACAAAAAAATTAAAAAATCATTAAAAAGCAATTCTTTTCCAAAGGTTTTGCACCAAAAAGATTATATAGATATTTTCTCTGTGTATATTTTTCTTCTACAGGTGTATGCGTACTAGATCTTCGAACTATTCTGAGCCCGAGACTAGTGAAGATTTAGATATGGCTGGTGTTAATAACAACAATAATAACCCACCTCTACCCAATTTGAATAACAACAACAACAACAACAATGTCCACCTACCTGATTCACGAACGATGGAGGAATTGTGTCAACCCACCATGAACGGACGCGGAGGCCCGATTGCGCCAATGCACGTCACGGCTCAGGAGTTTTCGTTGAAGCATCACATGATCCAGCAAGTGCAAACTAACCCATTTCGTGGAATTCCGGATGATGATGCCAACAAACACCTTGACAAATTCATTACCATTACCCAAAGCATGAAGTGCCCCGGTGTTTCTATGGATGACCTTCGCCTTCAACTCTTTCCCCACTCGCTTTCTCACCATGCCGAAAAATGGTTTGACCGTCTTCCTAAGAATTCTATTCATACGTGGAATGACATGACTCAACGCTTTTTATCGCGCTACTTTCCCCCATCCATGGTCACTAGCCTTCGTAACCAAATCAGTGGATTCATGCAAGAGAATGATGAATCGCTCTTTGATGCTTGGGAACGATACAATGATTTGATCGACCGCTGTCCAAATCACAATATGCTTCCCGTCACTCTCATTGACACCTTCTACAATGGTCTCACTTTTCGTGATCGTGACACGATCAATGCCGCCGCCGGTGGTACCTTTATGAAAAGGAGACCGGAGGAGTGTCGAGAGTTGATCGAAAACATGACTACTCACCACAAGAATTGGGATTCATCCGCATCCTCAAGATCTAATCAGAGAGTCAATGTTTCTTCTACTACCTCCAATCCTGAAATGACTGAAATTTCTCGACAACTCGCTGAAATGAACAAGAATTTCATGGCCATGGCCACAAACCACTTTCAACAAGCTAAAGCCGTTGCTATTTCTTGTGACACATGTGGTGGTCCTCATTCTTACAATGATTGTCCTTCTACCCAAGCCAATTTTTCTGAAAACGTTAACGCAGCTTACGGCACTTGTCCCACGGGAGGCTATCAAGCCCGCCCTCAAGGAGACCGTGGCTTGCTAAGTTATCGTTCCAACAATTATCTTGCTCCTCCCGGTTTCCCTCCTGCAAACCAAAACCAACAACAAAGCTACAACCAATCCCAACCTCGTGCAAACAATCAATATCAATCCCAACGAAACCCATACCCAACTCAAGGAAATTCTCAAGCTTACCAAGCTCCACCTCTCAATCAACCGATGGCAGTGAGTCCAGATGTCGAGACATTCATGAAGACTAATCGGGAGATGGTGACGAAACTTCAGAGTCAAGTCCCCAACTTGAAGGGTGAAATGGCAAAACAAGGGAACGATATTCGAGCCGAGCTAAGGAATGACATGGCAAAACACAGCAATGAAATTAATGCAAACATGAGAGACTCTTTTAATAATCAAGCGGTTCACCTTCGTGATATGATTGGTTCGCTCATCCAAGGTAATCAACCCTCTTCTTCGGGTACTCTTCCGAGTAATACCGTTGCGAATCCAAGAGGGGAGATGAAAGCAATCACCACTCGTAGTGGAAAAGGTTATATGGAACCCGAGCTTCCTGCACCTCCACCCGTGATTGTGAACAAGGAAAAAGAGCAACTTTCCTCACCCCCTTCACCTTCTATCCCCATTTCCCCACCACCCGTGGTTGTGAGTGATCCTACTCCCTTAAAGCCTTCTTCTTCATCCAATATACCTTATCCTTCAAGGTTGAGGAAAGAGAAGCAAAAGAGCAAGGATGATATTCAGGTTTCAAACTTTCTAAAAATGTTTAAACAATTGAATTTTAGCATCTCCTTTGCCGAGGCTCTCGCTCACATGCCCAAATACGCTAAGATGTGTAAAGATCTTCTCAGTGATAAGGAGAAACTCCTCGATATTGCTCAGACCCAACTTAATGAGAACTGCTCCGCAGTGCTCTTAAGGAAATTTCCCACCAAACTTGGTGATCCGGGTCGCTTCTTGATTCCTTGCAACTTCCCGGGAGTAGAGAACTGCATGGCCCTAGCCGATCTAGGTGCCAGTATAAACTTAATGCCTTTAAGTGTTTGGAAGCAATTATCTCTCCCCGAGCTAGTCCCCACCAAAATGACTTTGGAATTAGCCAACCGTACGGTTGCTTATCCAGTGGGGATAGCCGAAGATGTCTTTGTTGGCGTTGACAAATTCACCTTCCCGGCGGATTTTGTTGTCGTTGACTACGAGATGGATCCTCGTGTTCCATTAATAGTTGGACGTCCATTCCTGAGGACCGGTCGCACTCTTATTGATGTAGTCGCGGGCAAAATAATCATGAGAGTTGGTGACGATAAAATTGTCTTCAACATGGGTAAGATTTCTAAGCAACCTTATTCATATGAGAGTGTTAATGCTATTGATGTTCTCGATGAGGCTTGTGAAGAACATTTTCATGATGCTTGCAAAAGTACTCTTTCTTCTCTACCCAATGTTGAGACCGTTGCCTCAATTGCTCCAGCATTGACTCCTTTTGGAGAAAGTGACTTGGATGATTTCGAAGCCAGCTTGGGTCCTCTCGATATTAAGTATGATAATTTGTCCACCAATTAGGATGAAGACATTCGTACTATTGAGAGACTTCTCAATGAGGACCCATTTTCTCCTCCTTCTCCTAAAGAGGTGACTAATGATGATCCATCGTTAGTTACACCATCTATTGAGGATCCTCCCACTCTCGAGCTTAAGGACCTACCTCCTCATCTTGAACGTTTTCCTGGAAGACAACGAGAAGTTACCGGTCACCATCGCAAAAGATCTGAAAGAAGACGAAAAAGCCCGACTTGTCGCTGTGTTGAAGAAGCATAAACGAGCTATCGCTTGGAAAATCTCCGACATCCGTGGAATTGATCCTTACTTTTGCACACATAAAATTCTCATGGAGGACGACTTTAAGCCCACAATTCAAAGCCAACGAAGGGTGAATCCTAAAATCCATGAAGTCATCAAAAAAGAGGTTATCAAACTTCTTGATGCGGGTATGATTTACCCTATTTCGGATTCACCATGGGTTAGTCCAGTCCATTGTGTGCCTAAGAAAGGCGGAATCACCGTTGTGCCCAATGCAAACAACGAGTTGATTCCTACCCGTCTCGTTACTGGGTGGAGAGTTTTTAAAGACTACCGCAAACTCAATGATGCCACGAGAAAGGATCATTTCCCTCTACCTTTTATGGACCAAATGCTTGAACGTTTAACGGGTAATGAATATTAATGCTTTCTTGATGGTTTCTCGGGTTATTTCCAAATACCCATCGATCCTCAAGATCAAGAGAAGACAACATTCACTTGTCCCTATGGCACATTTGCTTATAAAAGAATGCCTTTTGGCTTATGCAATGCCCCCGGGACTTTCCAAAGGTGCATGTTGGCTATCTTCCATGACATGGTTGAGCAAACCATGGAAGTCTTCATGGATGATTTCTCGGTCTTTGGGGATTCCTTCTCTTCTTGCCTTGCCAATTTGGAACGTATGCTTAAGCGGTGCGAAGACACTCGCCTTGTTCTGAATTGGGAAAAATGCCATTTTATGGTAAAAGAAGGCATTGTTCTAGGACACAAAATCTCTAAAGCCGGTCTTGAAGTCGACCGTGCTAAAGTAGATGTCATAGCCAAATTACCTCCACCTTCAACCGTGAAGGGTGTGAGAAGTTTTCTGGGTCATGGGGGCTTCTATCGTCGATTCATTCAGGATTTCTCTAAAATCGCTCGCCCGATGACCCACCTCTTGGAAAAAGATACTCCTTTTATCTTTTCTAAAGAGTGTCTCGAAGCCTTCAATCTTCTTAAGGATAAGCTAACTAAGGCACCGGTCTTGGTTACCCCTAATTTGGAGCTGCCTCTTGAATTGATGTGCGATGCTAGCGACTTCGCTATTGGTGCGTTTTTGGGCCAACGAGTGAATAAACACTTCCAACCAATCCACTATGCTAGCAAAACAATGACGGAGGCTCAATTGCATTATACGACAACCGAAAAAGAGCTTTTAGCTGTTGTCTATGCTTTTGAGAAATTTCGCCCCTATCTTGTTTTATCTCCCACCATCGTTTACACGGACCATTCCGCGTTGAAGTACTTGATGACTAAGCATGATTCTAAGCCAAGACTTCTTTGCTGGGTTTTACTCCTTCAAGAATTCAACATTGAAATTCGTGACAAGAAGGGAGCCGAAAACCTGGCCGCGGATCATCTGAGCAGACTTGAGGATCCATATCAAGGGGATCATCTGAACAAAGAGATCAATGACTCTTTCCCCCTTGAGACCTTAATGTCTATAAATCTCAATCTTGATGACACCCCGTGGTTTGCGGACATTGCAAACTACTTAGCGGGTGGTATTCTCATCAAAGGGTTAACATCCCAACAAAAGAAGAAGTTCTTGAATGATATTAAGACTTACTTTTGGGATGACCCTTTTCTATTCAAACAATGTGCTGATCTGATCATTCGTCGATGTGTTGACGGACCGGCAGCTTTTGACATTCTCCAAGCTTGCCAGAAAGGACCCACCGATGGTCACTTTGGTCCCAACTACACCGCTAAAAAAGTGTTTGATTCTGGATTCTATTGGCCCACCATTTATCGTGATGCTCACAAAATGGTTAAGCATTGTGATGCTTGCTAACGCCAAGGCAAGATCACACATAAATATGAGATGCCTCAAAATTTCATACAGGAATGTGAAATCTTTGACGTATGGGGCATCGACTTTATGGGGCCATTTCCATCTTCCAAAGCGAACAAGTACGTCCTCGTCGCCGTCGACTACGTTTCTAAATGGGTTGAAGCTAAGGCTCTCCCTACGAATGATGCGAGGGTGGTTGTGAACTTTTTGAAGCAGCTTTTCGCTCGATCTGGCGTTCCTCGTGCTATCATCAGTGACCGCGGGACTCATTTTTGCAACGATCAATTTGCAAGAGTCATGGCTAAGTATGGTGTCAATCACCGTTTTTCCACCGCCTATCATCCCCAAACCAATGGGCAAGCCGAGATATCTAACCGTGGATTGAAGCGAATTTTAGAGCGTACTGTGGGAGAGCATCGCGTCGCGTGGGCCGATAAGTTAGATGATGGTCTGTGGGCTTTCCGTACTGCTTGCAAGACCCCGATCGGTTGTACACCTTATCGTCTTGTGTACGGGAAAGCCTGCCACCTCCCAATCGAGCTAGAACATAAGGCGCACTGGGCCTTGAAGTGGGCTAACTTCAACATCAACAAAGCCGGTGATCATCGCAAGATTCAAGTCAACGAGCTAAATGAACTGAGGAATGAAGCTTATGAGAACTCGCTGATCTACAAGGAGAAGACGAAGATCATTCATGACGCTAAAATCAAGAACCGAGAGTTCCACGTTGGTGATCAAGTCTTACTCTTTAACTCTTGGTTGAAGATCTTCTCTGGCAAGTTGAAGAGCCGCTGGTCTGGTCCATTCACCGTCGCCAAAGTCTTTCCTTATGGGACCATTGAGCTTTCTCAGCCAAATGGACCCAACTTCAAGGTAAATGGCCAGCGTTTGAAGCTGTACTTTGGTGAGGACATCTCTCAAGAGATGATTCCATCCCTCACCACGTTCCCCATGAACTAAAATTGGGTCGAGTCAGGCTCGTGACTCGGTGAACAAAAACAAGCGCTTCTCGGGAGGCAACACGTGTTCTATCCTTTACTGCTTTCATAATAAGTGTAGGGGGAGCCCCGCATATGTTTGTTGTCTTGTTTCTTGTGTTGTGCAGGGATTAAAGCTTCAAAGATCCACCTTGATGACTTTTGACGAACCATAATACCGTGTTCCCATCTTCCCGGTTCTATCCTAAACTCTTGTGATTCAATATTTCATATTCTATATGTTCTCATTGACTTCACTTTAGTTGTCCTTTCCTTAGCATGATTTAAACAAAGTGCACAATGTCATAAGTGTAGGGGAGTTTACTCCCACATGCTTAAACATTAAGGACAATGTTTATCTCAAGTGTAGGGGGACTTCTATCAAAGTAAGTGGTCTTTTCCATGAATTTGCCCTTATTTTATCCGGAAAATTTGATTTTTCGACATTTTTCAAATTTTTAATCTATTTTGGCCTAGTTGTATAGTTGTATTTTCCTTTATCATGTTTAGTTTCTTTCCATTGCTAGAATAAATTTTCAATAAAGTGGTTTTAGATTTTTCTTAGTCGTGAACATTTTGACTCAACCCGAGTTTACTTACCTAAGTTTACTCTAGCTAGTATCCTTAACGAGTTTAAGTCATGTTTTGCTAGGCTTTTATATAGGGAGCTATAAAACGCGAAAGTCTTAACTCTCACGGGTTAAGAACAAGAACTTTTCGCAAGTTCCTATAATTGATCCTAGAGAGTCGTTTATCAAGGGAACTTTAAAATGCGATTTCTAAAACTTGAAAAAGTCTAAGAATTTGCAAGATCCTATAGGCGACTCGAAAACCCAAAACTTTGATTTAATTGGCTAAGCATCCACGAGTCTCATTCCTTGAGATTTTAAACTGTGGAGAACGAGAGATGATAGAGTCAATTATAAGTTTGGTATTCTTTCATGAATTTATGTGAGCTAATTATGAGCCTATTCTCCCTCCGCTTGTTAATAAATTTATCTGCAATAAATAAGGTTGTACGATTTAAAAGGTTACTTAGCTTCTAGCCCCAGATCGTTTAAAAGTTGCTCGGTACGGATTAGAGTTCATAGCCAAGGCATAACTTATTGAAGCGGGATGCGAAGATTGGCGAGTCCGAAAAGGCCCTAACAAGGCATGAGGGCTATATTTTGTTGCTAAAGATCCAAAAGTGATGTGAAGAATCATTTATCGAAAATCAATATGAAGGATCGAGACACACGACGAAAAGCAAGAACTCCCCAAAAGTCATGGAGAAGTCTATCCGAAAAGACCCTAACAAGGTATGAGGATAAATAGATCCAAGTCCTAAAAGGAGGCGGATCGTTGTATATCGAAGTCCAAAATAAAGATTGGAGAAAAATGAGGAAGTCGTGGTCCAAAGATGAAGAATCTCTCAAAACTTCAAGTGAAGAAATTCCTATTATGAAGAGAAGACCATTATTTCATGAACGTCTCTCAAAGATTCGAAGTATGAAGTCGCTGCCAAATATCGGTCCGAGAAAGGTCTCAAATCGTGAAGCGAGTTATGCCAAGATATGAACTTTATGAGGTCCCGAGAAGTAGTTTTAAAAGATTTGGTCCTTTAGCTAACTATTGATTAAATCATTCACCTTATTTTCGGACTAAATAACTATCAAAATAAGTCAAACAATGCATCCTCGTGATCATTCAAGACAAAAATAAAATATAAGAGATACACCTAGGAATAAGGGAGTCTAAGTGAGTAATTGGCCCACATGAGTTCGTGATAGTTTGTTAACTTATAATAACAATGATCTCGTTTTTAAGCTTGGTATGGGGAACGTGAAACTTGAGGATGATAAACGTTCATGGCTGCCAAAACCCAATGTAAGTTTTTAGTTTCTTTACTTGTTCTATTTTTTCATTTAATAAAGGCCAAGGTGGGTTATTTACGATGAAAAATGTAAACCGTGCTTTAAAATTAATGCATTGCATGAGGGCATTGAAATGGTCAAGTGTAGGGGATTTAATAAGTGTGAAAACACTTATCCTTTTACCACTTATTTCCAATAATAACAAGACCAAAACGTGTGATTTATGTCGTAAAAGTCGGAATTATGCGTGGTTTGTGTTTTTATTGTGTTTTAGGACCGAAATATGAAAAAGGAAGAAAACACGGGTTTTCACGGGCTTTTATCGAAGAAAACGGGAAAAGACGAAGTCAAAAGATCAAGAGTGCAAAAAGAACGGAAGTACAAGGCCTATTCTGAAGATTTATCGAAGAAAAAGTATAAAGACGGAAGTTTAACGAAGTCGAAGAACTTAAGTCTAATAGAAGAAGAAAATTAAAAGACAAGTTCAGATCCCGAGGCGACAAAGACAAAGAATTAAAGTCGAGTCGAGAAAACGTGAAGAAAGAAAGAAAAAAGATGCAACACATGCACTCCTTCCACCTTCCCTATAAATACCCTCCTAATAGTCATTAGGAGGGTAGTTAGTTAATTAGCTAGTTTTTATTTTCTTAGTTTTCTCTAGTTTTAGAGAGAGAAAGTCTTAAACTTTCTCTCACTAATATTCATCTTCTTTCTTAATCTTTCAAGATTAAACACTTTGTATTGCTTATTTTCATTAATCAAGTTTCATTTTAAGCTTTTAATACTCAATCTCATTCTACTTTTCTTTGATTTTAGATTGATTTTGGTGCGATTATCATATGATCCGTGTTGTTCTAATTGATTTCGTGCTTAAAAAGTTAATCTTTTGATCATTTCATAAGTTTTCATTCGATTAAGCTTTAAGACTCTTGTGCTTATTGGCTTATTTTTATGATTAGCTTATTTTCTTATAAAAAGTTTTCTTTAAAAGTTCATGTTTTTATTGTTTGATCCAAAAAGTTTGCTTATTTTGAGGTTAGATAAGTTGAGATTGGTGCTTATTTGACCCGTTTAGTTTGATTCGTTATAGTTTTGGGAATAAGCTCATCCTAATAGCTTATTTTCTTGCTTTTTACCCGAATCCCACCATTTTCGGAAAGGGTACAAACCCCTTTCCGATTTAAACATTCCGAGCAGCCTCCCATACCACTCTTTCCGATTTATCAATCGGAAGAGGGTTTTGAGTTTTTCCGATTGCACCCCTGATATTCTGATCATAGTGATCGGAATAGGGCTTTCACATTCCGACGGTTGGTATTAAAGTATTCCAATCTGACCCCTTGCTGAACCATCCGACTGGTAGTCTTATGTCCCACATTCCGATTGCCCCATTTCGTGGATATTCCGATCAGTACCCTTCCCATATTCCGACCACCAGATCGGAATATATTCCGATCTGGGCTTGTTTTTGGCTTATTCCGATTAGGCTTATTTAGTGTATTGTTTTCATTAAATTTCTAAGTGTTAGTTTTTATTAAGTGTTAAATTTTTTTATTTTTTTTTTAATCTAGTCTTTAAGTTTCCAAACATTTTCTTTTAACTCATTTTTGTATTAATCTTAATTCTTCCATTTTACTCAACGACACTTTAATTACTTGCTTATTAGTTTAAATTAGACAAACAAACCAAACAATTCTCTTGATTCACTAAAAGACGATTGAGTCGTACTTAAGACCGGTTTTCAATTCGAAAAGATTCGGAGGATAAGATTTTATACGAGGTGTAAAAACCATTTATTAATCAACACTTGATCCCCACACAACATTTTTATCATCATATATTCATCATAAACATATACAATAAGAAAGAAAATACATGATTACATAATCAAAATAACAAGAGGATGGGAAGAACAATCTTTATACCACCAAGATGATGTAGGTTGTGATTAAGACATAGATTTTGATGGAAGAACTTGTGGTAGATCAACTCCAATCTTCATGCCCACCAATACTTGTAAATTTCATGTAGAAATCAGCCCTTACTTCACTTGAAAACTCCTTTTTAGATGTTAAAACTTGCACCAATCTTCATCTCTTTTGAAGGAGATTAACATATGTAAGTTATAACAATAGTTTGTTGTTAAAATTGTATGATGATGGTGTTGTGGTGGCTATAGTGGACGGCCAAAATGGCTAGAGAGAGAGATGTGTGTGTTGCATGTAAGAAATGAGTTAATGGTTTGAGGTGAATGGTTTTGTGGTTTGAAAGCTTACAAGTTAAGCTTAATGTAACAAGTGTAAACTTGTTTTGTTGCAAGTTTGACACCTAAGGGTGTGGGTGTCTTTATTTGGCCGGTTACGAGTGGGGGTGGGGCAAGATTTATCTTGTCTCATCCCCATTTAATTACGGGTACTCCTCGATTCTAGTTTCCTCGATTTGCGTGCCCTCGGGTCGTTTTACGAAAAACGTTTTTATAAATTATGAATCAACGGCACAAAACGAATCTAATAAAAATTGTATCATCAAAAAAGGAGTTTGAAAACGTATATACGTAATCCTAAGGTTTCCGGTTTAGTCGTAAAGGACGTTAAATTATTCACGTAAGTCCTAATCTCTTCTCGTAAATTTGTGAGTTTATGAACCAACTCAAAATTAAAATCCCAAAATAATATATACGGATAAATTTATTTTCTGAAATGTCGGACTGTCACCAAAACGGTGTAGGTAAACGTAAGCACGTAACGTAGAATCCTCCGGTTTAGACGTAGTCGATGCTACTTCAAGACGTAAATCCACATTTCTTCCCAAAAATAAGTGAGTTCATAATATAACATTAAAATAATGTTTTTAAATAATATTTGAGAATAATATATAAACCATAAATTGACGGATTGTCACAGCATTTACCTCTAAACAGGATCTTTGTCCTCAAAGATAATCTTACTACTCGCTTCTCATAGAGTTAAAGCCATGTGGGTATTTCCTCCATATTCGGTCTTTTCTCACAAGTGTAATTTATTACAATACGCGAGTTTCATCAAACATAACTACGGGAATAAGATCAGGCTTATTGTTGACTTACTTTCTCTATCCATGATGTTCACGGGTTTTTGATGAATGAAACTCTTCGCCGATCTAAACTTCATTAAGGAATAGTCAGATTTTCCCTTGATAGGCATTTTATCAAGTTCGATATACGAAACATAATTCACGCAACACTTGAAGTCCTAGGGTAGATCCAGCTTATATGCCTTTCATACCAACTTTTACATCATCTCTATGGTCCCATACACCGGGGACTTATATCCCATGATCTTTCAGATCATCAATTTACTTTTTCATGGTTAAAATTTTTGGCATAACTTCGCTACCCATCCGGCACTTCAAGATCTACATTTCATATTCACATAACCTTCTGCCCACTATCGGCAGTCAATAATCAGATCCTAATTTCATCAATCATTTCAGGTCTCGCGGGTCGGGTATTTTGTAAGGTTAGGTTCGCCATCATAGGAAACCTTAAACCTAAATGACATGTCCAACTCACAATGGGTGTATGCCGGGTGTCTTCATCCCAACTCCTACTCACAGATGCTCTAATATATATCCTCACAAGATTCGATCTTGATCCTAATACGATAATTATCAATGAAAATCTCTCCAAAGGAAAACGATTATATGGTTTACTACCAAAGGTCAATCATTCAAACATAAAACAACACTTATAGTATTTTGTATCGTTACTTTACCTCGTCCCTTCGATTGGGGTGGTACACAGTACTCTCATCAAGATTCGTTCTCAATGACTTCTGAGCAAATCTCTAGGAATTCGATGCGAAGCGAGGATCTTGATAGAGATGATCGATACAGGCACACCATGTTTACACAACTCCTTTAAATACAAAAGATTCAATTTCTTCATCAATAATCTATCATTAGCTGGAATGATATTAGCAGATTTGGTCAGTCTGTCGATGATGACCCAAATCGAATCAAATTCAGGTGATGACCTTTGCGATAGTTAGATGTTTACTAATGTATGAGGCGGTGTCTGCCTTCATAATTTGCCATCAGTACAACTTCTTCAGATAAAGATACATTAAATCAGAAATGACGGGAATAGAATACTTATACTTACAAGATTTCAATATGACTGAATCTCAAAATCCTCTATATATAGGCAAACTCAAGTGGCCTTTTATATATTCAACGCCATTGGCTTCTCAATCTAATGGTTCATATTAGCCGCGAACCCCTTTTTATTATTATATATATTATCCTCCTTACAAGCATCAATTATTTCTAAATTGCTCGGTAATTTGTTTTGCACAGTCATTATTAAGAAATACATCCTAATTGTTTCTTTATCTTTTCTACATAATGTGTCAGTAATTACGTTCACTTTCCTAGATGGAATAAATATCATGACCGTATTTATTCGAAAATTCTTTCTTCACATTTTCTAAGTCTTAGTTCTATCTCAACCATTGTTTTTATCAGTTTTGCTCAATCCGACGTTTAAAGCATCGATAATTACTACAAGTAATTAAATATTCAATATTTAGTTTTTATGAAACGTAAACGCAAAAAGTTTTTAAATTTTCTTAGTTTGTCCAATTATATAAAAATGTTCAAAATAAATTTGAATTTAATTAACACAATTTTTGTTGATTTATCGGAAATAATTAGTAAGATCCGTAAATATTCGTAAAACCTTCGTTTATTCTTTGGTAAAAATTTTCTTAGATGAAAAGCAAAAAATGTCGTTTCAAATTTTAAGTCATGATTTAACGGTTTCCTCAATCCCTCTTAGGTTGTCTTGAGGTATACACAAACATTCACCCCTAAACAGGAGTTTAGTTAAATGATTTGTGTATAAGGGAATAATCCCTTAAAAATCCTTTTTTAAAACATTTGTCAAAACATATTTCCATTTTCTTTTTGGTAAAACCCAAAATCTTAAATGGCTCAAATCTTTGAAAAGTCAATATAGATTCCATTATCTTATTAATCACACGGTCAAATAATGTAAAGGATTAAACCTTAAATCTCATGTTAAATATTCACGGCACAGGTTTCCACTACTCGGCCGACTCAGGGCATTCTACAAATAATTATTAACTCATTCTTATTCTTATAAATAAACAAATGGTCCTTAATGATCACGAGCATGAATTTATCAAATTACGGCCTACACACGTGATTTACCATATTTATGAATGGTACATGTGCATTGGTCAATCCAAAAGACATCACGTGAAACTCATAATGTTCATTACAAGTTCTGGATGTAGTGAGTGGAATAGATAATCTTTTTCGCGGATGCGAAATTGATGATAACCATGCCGAGGATCAAATATTTTAAAACATACACTAGAACCTTGTATATGATCGAACAATCTATCATCTTGGGTAGTAGATATAGATTTTAATCGTCAATTTACTTAGTTCACGGTAATTCAATAAATATAAAGAATAATAACACCATAGCTCTTCATGATGACGAGCTTGGTAAAATAAAAGCTTTCTCCAAAAACTCTCTCAGTTGTAGGGTAATTCTTTTAGTTCAGATGGTGCTGACGTACAGTGCACATGCCACAGATGCAGCACTAAGAATATAATCAATACCAAATTCAACTTGCCTTAATGGCAAAAGTCTAGGTAATTCACCAGCAAGTACCTCCTAAAATTTCAGATAACAGAAACATCTTTTAATACCTTTACTTTAAGTTCTTTCTAGATTATAATATCTATGACTAATTAACAACCATTCACGGTATAATTTCAAGTCTAAATGCAGGATATGGTCATCCATCAAAAATTATTTAGATCACTTTTGATATTCAACATCTTATCTTTTAGGGGAATTCTACTCGAGTTCCCATCAATTAAGAAAATTTCGTCATGTCATAATCAATCAATCCATTCTACTGGCACTATCAACTTTCCAGTTTCATTGTCGTCGATAAGATGTGAATTTCTCAAAAGACTAATAATAATTCATAATCTTTCACAAATTCAAGGATATATGGAGACACAACTACCATTAAAAGAGTAAGGTCAACGCATAATCTACGCGAGAGAATTTCAAATCAGATACAGACGAAAACATTTACGAATATGAATATATCCCATGTTTTCATGAATTGAGTACGCATTCGAAAGCTCCTCGGATCGTTACCCAGGTCATTCAAATGAAACCAAATCAAAAGAAATGATAGGAACGTCGATACATCCAGTCGGGTATCAACACTCAGTAATCAGATATTTTTCCTAAGAATCTCTCCACGGGAGAATTAGACAAGAAGGGAATATCAATTGTCAATTAAGACAATATCTATAGATGAGTAAATTCGACTCAGAAGAATAAATAGTACGGGCACATATATAGGTGTCCCTATAAATATGTTCCTATTTTTCACTTCTTGTAGATCTCATAAAATTTAATCTTTCACAATCTTAAAAGAAAATTTAGTGTTTATTAATAATTTCATGGTGACTACTAATCAGCCATAGTCACTTCCAAATTGTATGTAGGCGCGCAACTATATACAATTTTAAGATTAACGATGCAATACTCAGTTCGTCAAAATTTTATCATCATGTTTATAATAAAAATATTTTTATGCTTAATTCTTAAATAAGAATCAAAAATAATTTACAAAGATTTTAATTGCTATGAAAACAATTAAGTTTTCTAAGGTATTTCATAATCAACTTTATTTCAATAATGATTATTTATAAGTCTCACTTTAAATAATCCATATAGTGATGAAAATTCAATTTTCTCAAAGGATATTGTTTTATCTTTATAAAAACAATGAGTGATCTGCAAAAGAGTGATGAAAATTTGTTCACCAAGAATTAACTACAATATGATAGGAAATGAGCTTAGCCAATTAATCATGAGGTTCATGATCTCGATGGCGCTCAAAATAATCCACAATGTAACTCAATTCGAGATGAGTACTTGTTCAATGATTGCATCACTAATGCGAACATTAGGATGAAACAATAAAAGATAGATAACGTTGATACATGTAGAATTTAGAAATCAAAGGTAGTCTTTTCATTAATCACAAACAAGTCAAAATTGTACCGTAACACATTACGTGTCACTATGTCATACAATTCCTAGAACTCATCCTACCAACTGATGTCTCAGTTAAGTTAGGGATTATTTTTAAAAGATACCACAATGAATACTAATCTACAAGAGTCATTAGGTGTTCCACATGTCCCGAAAGATCCATCGGTCCCAATTTTAGAAGAAGATTTCTTCAATTTATTTATTGGACACTAGGCATCCACGTCAGTGGACAATGGCCTAGGAACAACCCTTAACACGAACCAACAATCATTTAAAACCTTATAATTCAATCACATAACTTAACGAATTCCTCTTAACAATCTCATATTCCATACGAGTTAAATTTTTACTTCATTCAAGTTTTCAATCAACTTATACTCAATTCGATATCCTACTTCATTCTACAATACTTTCAACCTTATTCTTAGACCTTAATAGGGCAATAAAAACTCGATATAATCAACACTTAATTTTTAATCCTATAGCTTCTTACAACAATAGTTATCAAATGAGTCACTAGCATGAGATGACTCACACATTCAATATATCACGGAAAGGTACAAGTGGCATGAGGCTTTTGGGTAATCGTTCCAATGACAGCCTCAAGTGCAACATTCACCCTTTCGATTTCAATTTAAGAATTGGATGACAACGAATCAGATGACATCTTTCTAGGTGGTAACATTTTGTCAAACTCCACTCTATAAGGAAAGATTGTCATGACATCGATATCAGTTTAAATCTCCTCAATTCTTCTTTAATATCAAAATCAACTAATATCTACATTTCTACGAATATCAACCATTTTGTTGGGATCATAAATATCCACAACTTGGTTTAGATCTAGGATAGCTAGAATTCCTACGGAAATAGCTTCGATTGATTTTCTAGGGGAGTTAGAGTTCCTTGTGACAATCTACGTCGTATAAAAACCTCGTATAAATATTAAAATAATCATCAAACAATCATGTAATCAAATTACATCATGTATATACATATATAATCCAAGTTATATATATTAAAATAACACTTCTCAGTCTGGTCTTGTCGGTAACTCGGGAATTCTTCGGCACCGTTATAGTCAAAAGATTTTTAGACATTTTTAGAAAAATGTTTATAGTTAAAAGATTTTGAAATGTTTTATTCAAAACCATGGTTTTAAAAATCTTTTGTTCTCTATAACGAGAGCTCTGATGCCAAACTGTAACACCCCCAAATTTATACAATTCAATACAACGGAAGACTTGTTGGTGTTACGGGACAACACATTACTCACATCATAGACAACGCTTTAAAAATCGCGTCGTTTAAATATAAAGCATTTCCATTCATAAATATCAAATTTACATAGGTCCCAAGTCATTGTATTTCATACAGGTTTTACAAAGCATTTGAATGGAAATTATTATTTAAGTGCGGGCCATGAATTCTTGTTGTCTTCCCGAGAATTACCTTCAAGTACCTGAGATAAAACATGTTAAAAGAAAAGGTCAGCGATAATGCCGAGTGAATTCATAGAGTTTAATAAAACCATCAATATATCATCGGTATATAATTATTACCGAAAATCATTTTGTACAAATCCATGTAGTAGGCCATAAAATAGGCCAAAAACATTTTATACAAATCCTTGTCAAAATCATAATATAGGTTGTTGCCTTCAAAACCAATATACGAACCAATGTCGTAAAAACATCATACAATACGTTTTATAACGTCGTATAAAGCTAAATAAAAACCTTTATTTGGATATGGTTATATAAAACCAAAACACGAACATAATATCAATTGTAAGACCCTGTATTGCTAGTCAGGCAATGTATCGTAATTCAATGCATAAAGCAGTATTTCGTTATTTGGATTATTATAAACCGCATGACATTGTTACCTTACTAAACCAAACAACGGGTAGCTAGCCCGAAACTCATTTGCCCATCTAAATTAGAGTGTCATCACAATAAACACGCTTGTGTAAATCTTCTCATACATAAATTCGCTTACCAATCAATGTGGCACGACGGGGATCAACCGTCAAGGCGCGAACTGGGGTGATCGTCCCCAAATAGTACTATTATATACATAAGCGTCTACCAAATCCCGGTAGTTCACAATTCATGCTAATGGGACTTTTAGTGACATAACCTAACTTTAATAATCTATTTCATTTCATCTATCGGGTCATTTAAGCATTCATCGGGTCATACAATCATCCGGGTCCAAATCAATAAACAGACAATCGGGACAAATGTTGTCCTATTTTATCAAAACTAACATGTTATCTCCCTCGCGGGTTTATAAAACATTTCATAAAAACATTTAAAAGAGTGCGAGGCTATGAACTCACGTTGATGTGGGAAAGCGGGTTATCGGCAATTCGGATGTACGATACGTGCTTCAATCACGGAAACCTAGACAAATAATACTTTGTCTTAGACTCTTGTCCAATGACTTTATAAAAATAACAATTATGTATACATATGATGATTTTATATATATGATGATCAAGTGGGTTTATACATTCTCATTTACTCATTTTAGTGTTATGTACTGGTAATTTTCAAGACTAGTTACACTAGTTCAACTTGTTTACATTTTAAAGCATAATGGGCCTATTACAAGCCCAATACTATTCACTAGCCTAATTATACTTTTATTATCAGTATTATACTTTATATGTTGGGCCCAAATGGGTTAAGCCCAATAAATAAGTTTATAAGTGTTTTACCAAATTAGTCGGGTTTATTGTCCATTAAGGCTATTTTGGCCCGTTAATGTCTATATGTTGTAAAGCTCGGGTTTTATCGATTTTTACTTGTTATATATGTTTATATATCAGTATGTGAGTTTATAAAAGTTTACATTAGACGGGTCAAACCGTCTAAGTTTTATTTAACAAAAACGTTAATCTTTCGGTTTTAGCAGAAAAGACGTAAAACTTAGTATATAGTTTTTATAACTTATAAAACTTACCAAACTACCATTTTTATATAATGTCCATTTATTTATCCTTATGCATTTTTATATAAATGAAATATATAAGTTAGTGGGTTTTAATTCACATTTTATATTATATTTATTTGAGTGCTTATATAATAATATTAAACTTTAATTTCACAAAATCAGTCCTAAAAATCTAGTTTACTAAAATGATCATATCTAGAGTTATACATGGAGATAGAACCCCAAATTTTTATCACAGAAACTACATGATATGTGCTTCATTTTATTCCATTATAGCTACTGATGAATCAACCTCTAAGAATTTTATAAAATTCGTCCAAAACAGTGTACTCAGATTTGCACTCTAAACTTGTTTTGATCATATCTCACTCATTTTTATGATTCCATTGCATGGCCAAATCTTACATGTGTAAAAGTATCAATACTCTCTGTATATCAATTCATCTATACCATTTTATCAGTTCATCATATGGTTATTTACTGTTTTCATACAGCCTACTAAATTAAGCAAGATTAACCACTTTTACATATAGTTTTTCATCTTTTTACCCATGTTTATCAACACTTGATCCCCACAAAACATTTTTATCATCATATATTCATCATATACATATACAATAAGAAAGAAAATACATGATTACATAATCAAAATAACAAGAGGATGGGAAGAACAATCTTTATACCACCAAGATGATGTAGGTTGTGATTAAGACATGGATTTTGATGGAAGAACTTGTGGTAGATCAACACCAATCTTCATGGCCACCAATACTTGTAAACTTCATGTAGAAATCAGCCCTTACTTCACTTGAAAACTACTTTTTAGATGTTAAAACTTGCACCAATATTCATCTCTTTTGAAGGAGATTAACATATGTAAGTTATAACAATAGTTTGTGGTTAAAATTGTATGATGATGGTGTTGTGGTGGCTATAGTGGACGGCCAAAATGGCTAGAGAGAGTGAGATGTGTATGTTGCATGTAAGAAATGAGTTAATGGTTTGAGGTGAATGGTTTTGTGGTTTGAAAGCTTACAAGTTAAGCTTAATGTAACAAGTGTAAACTTGTTTTGTTGCAAGTTTGACACCTAAGGGTGTGGGTGTCTTTGTTTGGCCGGTTATGAGTGGGGGTGGGGCAAGATTTATCTTGTCTCATCCCCATTTAATTACGGGTACTCCTCGATTCTAGTTTCCTTGATTTGCGTGCTCTCGGGTCGTTTTACGAAAAACGTTTTTATAAATTATGAATCAACGGCACAAAACGAATCTAATAAAAATTGTATCATCAAAAACGGAGTTTGAAAACGTAAATACGTAATCCTAAGGTTTCCGGTTTAGTCGTAAAGGACGTTAAATTATTCACATAAGTCCTAATCTCTTCTCGTAAATTTGTGAGTTTATGAACCAACTCAAAATTAAAATCCCAAAATAATATATAAGGATAAATTTATTTTCTGAAATGTCGGACTGTCACCAAAACGGTGTAGGTAAACGTAAGTACGTAACGTAGAATCCTCCGGTTTAGACGTAGTCGATGCTACTTCAAGACGTAAATCCAAATTTCTTCCCAAAAATAAGTGAGTTCATAATATAACATTAAAATAATGTTTTTAAATATTATTTGAGAATAATATGTAAACCATAAATTGACGGATTGTCACATAAGACACGACCACTGAAGTTCCTTTTACGCATAACCAGACTAGTATTCCAAAATCTCCCCATACATTCCAGAAGAACCTTCAAGGAGAAGGACGGTAACATGAGATTATGTGTCGACTACCGTCGACTTAAACAATCACCATCCATAACCGTATTCTACTCCATGTATTGACAACATGTCCAATCGGCTTTAGGGTGTCAAACACCTTTCCAAGATCGGATTCATGATCATGCTGCCAAGAGTGACGAGTGAAAGAGCAAGACATGTCCATGATTGCTATTCGTACACGACCCGGTCATGTTAGATTCATGATTCTGTTTTAGTCTCATTAATGCTCCAACAGCATTATGGACTTTATAAATCGAGTTTCCATGAACTCATAAACAAATTCGTCAGTGTTTTCATCTATGACAACCTAACATTCCCTAAAGTCTGGAGAAGAACAGGAAGACCATATCTGCACTATATTGCAAATTCTATGACAAGAGAAATTTTACCCTGAAAATTTTCCAATATCAATTCTGTTTGATTACAGTGACACGCTGAATCACGTGGGTTTCTACGGTTAATCTTACCATGACTCAGCTTACGCGTAAAGGAGATAACCCTACACTACATTAGGTGTTCTAGAACATCCTACGCTAGGAGAAGTCTAGATTCAGAGACTCAGAGTTTCGCAAACTCCTATGTATCAAGTTCTATGAAGCAAGATACAGTTATGTTCATATCTACATACCTGTGATACCAACAGGCTAAGGTAGAACACCAACAGACTAGGATGTTTTTCCATCATCGGATTTGTGATTAGAAATGGGAAAAGATCTCTATGGATTTTGGTTACCAAATTAATGCAAATTCAGAAGAAGCATGGTGCTATCTGGGTTATTGTCAACCGTTTGACCAAGTCTGTAGAATCCTTACATCCGTAAGGATTTCAGAACCAGCAGATTGATCGGACGTGTTCTAGCCAGGGTTCATCCGATCACTTGGCAATTCCTCAGCTATCGGGTCAGACAAAGGTTCGCATATGTGCTCCTTATTTACGTTCACGTTCTTGTTCAAATTTCACGACTTGCTTTCACGCTCACGACACTATTCACGTTCATGATTGTATCTTGGCTTACAATCTTACGTTCATTTTCGTTCTGGGAAGTTTTGCAAGAACTTGAGAGACCAGACTCAAGTTTAGTATAACTCTATCCTAAGACAGACGTTTCACGTCACATTCCACGTCTCACCTTATAGCATTTGGCGTTACCGCGGTTGTATTTCATGTTCACGATATGTTTCACATGTCATGTTCATTCAACGTTCCTCATATCACGTTCACGATATGTTACACGTATCATTGATCACGATATGTTAGCTCATACTACACTCACCATATCTCCACGTATCACGTTCAAAAATTTTCACATATCACGTTCAAAAAATTTCATGTACTACGTTTCAATATGTCTTGCGCATTATTGCTAATTATCAGTTAGGTTAGATTATTTTGTATCGTCATGTTTCAGTTCCCCTTGTGTGTTAATTCTTATTCCCTCGATCAAATTCAGGGGATCTATCTTACGTTGACAACCATGAACTTTTAAGTATGTTCAAGTCAAGGTCAGGAGGACAAGATTTATCATTGTGTCAAGAGCTAGTGATGGAACCGTTCCAAGAGGGAAGCCACTTGGAAACGGACAAGTTCATCCGGACTTCTTATCCGTTTTCGCTTATCAAGTAGATACGTTCTTTCGGTCACGTCACGTTCCATGTCCCTTCAAGACATGTCACGTTCCATGCTCCTTTCAACCATGTCACCTTCAGGTCCTTTTATCTTACATACCCTTCCAGTTTAATTCGGGTGTGTTTCTCTTTCAGTTTACGTTATCTATAATTCGGGGACGAATTATTCTTTTTAGGGGGGAAGAGTTGTAAAACCCGCATGCTTTTACCATGAATTGTACCCTTACGATCGACGTACATGATTAGAACTTTCCTTTTATAGCACGTTTACGTTTTATGAACAAGAATTACAAGTATTACGTACGTGTTATAACACGATAAGTATTTATTACGTATTAACACACGATAAGTATTTCAATAATAATTATAATCACGAACATACGAACATGAAATTATGAATGTAATTAATCACGAGCTTAATATTATGTATGTATGTATATTTATTACGATCACGAATATATATATTAAGTCACGATCGATTACTAATTAAATCACGTAAAATACGAACACGAGAACACACTTATATTTTAGTCACGAGAAATGTACGGGTTACCCTTATGTGGGCCCCATACCCGCGGCTACAACAAGGAAACATGGGCCAAGCCCATGTAAATTTACTAAACAAGGGAAAAAGGGAAAAACATGTTTCATAATCATAAAATTTAGAAAACAAGAAAAACCCTAGTCTTCCTTTTGGTTCCCTTTGGCCGCCGGGTATAAAAACACCAAGAGGGGTGTTCGGTATGATTTTGGTACTAGATTTATTGCAAGGATCGTTGTGTGTTCATCCTTCTTGATTTCACGTGATCGGTATAAACCCTAATCTCTTTTATTTTATGTCTTTTATTTCTAATCACATAAAATCATGAATGTTTTTAATAATTAATTAAAAACAAGATGTAAACATGTTATTAAATCATGGGGCTTAAATCAGTTTAGGGTTAAGGGGTGTTTTGTTTGTAGCCGACGCCTAACCGAGCCCCAAGGGGGTCTCGGCTTGGCTTACTTCGCACCACTGAGACCATATGGTCTCGGTTTGTTGGTGATGGTGTCATGGCAGCAGCAAGGAAGAACCCCGACCTAGGTCGGAGTATGGTGGTGTATTGGGTCCGGTTCACGGGTTAAACACGGGTCCGGTTCACACATGTTTAGATTTAAAACACGGTCCGGTTCATGAGATATTTTTACAAGGTTTAATATTTTTACAAGTTATAGTTTTTACAAGACTTAAATTAAATTAATTAAAAAAACATGAACATGATTAATTTAATTTACATGACTTAGGTTATTAATTTTATTATTAATGCATTAATTAATTATTAAAACTATGACTTATAATTAATTAATTTACATGACTTAGGTTATATTATTAATAGTTAATAATACATGTTTAACCTAACTATTTATTTTACCTTTATTTAATTAAACCATGTTATATTTAATTAAATACTTTAACCTATAGTTTATTTAATTCACATGAAATAATTAATAAACTATACTATATAATTACATGACTTAGAATAATAATCAGTAAACACTTAAGCTTATATAATTAGCTTAATTATCCAGCATATATCTAATTATGGGAACTTTCTATTTTTAGAAACTTATCTATTTTAAGCAGTGAATCTATTTTTGGGAACTTTCTATTTTTAGAAACTTATCTGTTTTAAGCAGTGAATCTATTTTTGGAAACTTTCTATTTTTGGTAACTTTCTATTTTTGGAAACTTTCTATTTTAGGAAATCTGCTATTTTTAGAAAGTTACTTATTATTACACAACAAGTATAATAATACATGAAATACAAGTAATACTTAATCAGAATAGACAGAATATATGATAAACACAGTATAAAGCTTAAATCAGTAAAACATGACATGAACATATAAAACAAGCTAAAGACATGATATAAAACCAGTTACGTACTCAGTAATCAGATACTTATACGCGTATGTATTTATGTAGCATTAGTGATACCGAAGTAGGACTCTCTTCCGTTCGTCTTCTTCGTTCACTGGACACAAGGTACGGATTCTCCGTCCTTTCAGTATGGACATTCTTCCTTATTAGGATTTCCCCGTATGCAGCCAACTGTTTTCCCCAGTATATGTTTTATATTTTTTTGAATTGCTTATGTTTATTCAGAATACCTAAAGCCATATACATGCATGACCGGTTTCACCTAGTTATGGAGGTACCATAACCATAACACATGAGGCACCAGTGTTATGACTTCACCACGACGGAGTGATAGCTCATGGCGTCCCTTTCAGATTTTGGCCATATTATTATTATCAGGTGGGGCGTATGTGTGGATCCTATTTTACATGTTTTCAGCAGATTATTCAGGTGAATGTGGTGTGTGCCTTGCATCCTTCACAAGGAGTTGATCCCTCCTACCCAGAACCAGTATATTAAATTAGAGGCAGCCCCTCTAATTTGCATGACGAGGTCACCCCTCCAAGTATTCATGCACGTTGATATATCATGACCTCTATTGGCTAATGGTAAACATGTTAAAATAGTTTTTACGAGATAAACGTAAGGCTTTTCAAACTATAAACCAGTTTTATGAACATGTTCCAGGTTTTCCAGGACTTATACATTTACGTTGCTATTAGTCTTATTTATTTTTCAGCCATTCATACTATGTCGTATATCCGTGCACTGAGCGTTATGCTCATCCGTTACTTTACTTTCCATGTCCCAAAACGGCAGGTACCTAAAGTTAGACTGGATCATTTGGAGGACACGCATAGGATGGGAGCTACCTTAGACTTCTTCTCCTCATGCCTTCATATATTTATGCTTGTTTAGTCTTCCTTTTTTTCATTTACTTTATTTATGTTTTGGGCTTATGTTTGGGAACCGATGTTTGATTCCGGTTTTCCTTATGGTCATGTATGTTTTAGTACATATTACCTTGCATGCTTTGATGACACGCCATAATCATGCGTGACACTCTATTTATCAAAATGGGGTGTTACACTTCGTCATCGGCTTCACCTTCATTGTCCAATACCATCGATGCTTGCCAAATTGAGGCAAATTTGGAAAACAAAATCTTTGATAAGCTTAAAGGTCTTTTAAATGAATTCAAAGTTGGTGAACAAAGTGCTCCCGCTACGGCTAAAGCGGTTGAGGTTTCTTGCATGTATTGTGGTGGAGGTCATGATTTCTCCGAGTGCATTACCAACGGTGGTAACACTTCGAGTACCTACGCGGCCACGGGAACTTACAACCAAAACGGTCAAGTTACCCGCTCTAATTAAATGACTCCACCGGGTTTTGCTCCCAATCAAAATGCTAACAACAACTATCGAAACAATCAAGTTGGTTACCAAAACAATTACAAGGGTAACAACTATGGGAATCAAGGGGCTAATAATAATTAAGTTTCAAACAAAAATCAAAACAATGATTTTCAAAACAACAACAAGGGTTTGCAAACTTTGAAAGATCTTTCAAATGAATTTGTTGAATACGCAAATGGAAACGATGCTAGGTTTGGCAACATACAAAGATAGATGATTAGCCTAAGATCCGAGTTTAAGAATGACTTGAAAAAGGAGTTGAAAAATGAGTTAGTAAATGAGCTTTAGATCCATACCAACAAAATGGAGGGAAATGTAACTAGGTTACAACAAAACCAACAAAAAATGGAACAAGGGCAACATGAAATAAAACAAGAGATGCTTAAGGCCGATAAGAGGCAATCTATGTTTGAGGATAAAATTTCATCCATGTTTGATGCTATAATGTGCAAACCGACTTCGAGTAGTCTTCCTAGAAACACCATATCTAACCCTAAGGGAGAGATGAAATTGATTACCACACGAAGTGGTATGACACTTAAGGAACCAACTCCTCAACAAATTACTCCAACGGTGGAGGAAATTAAGGAAGAACCTGAGGTGGTGATCGAAAAGGAGCATGTCCCAATCCCACGAAGTACCGCTCATGACACACCTACGGTTGACCCATTTCCACAATTGGAACTCGAGATTCCAAAGGCTATGCCTATGCCTCAACCCACACCACCTTTGCCCTATCCATCGAGACTTAGAAAATAGAAACGTCAAGAGCGCGATAATTACCAATTTGAGCTTTTTATGAAAATGTTTCGTGATTTGTATTTCAATATAAGTTTTGCCGATGCTTTGGTCATGATGCCTCGATTTACCGCTAACTTTAAGAGTATGTTAAACAACAAGGAAAAATTGCAACAATTGTCTAGTTGTTCGTCGGTTTATCTTAACCGCATACCTCAAAAAGTCGGTGTTCCCGGTAAATTCTTGATTCCATGAGCAATACAAGATATGGAAGAATGTTATGCCTTGGCCGATCTTGGTGCTTGTATTAACTTGATGCCACTTGCAATCTTCAAGTCGCTCAATCTTCCTAATCTTACTCCTTTACTAATGTCTATCGAATTGGCTGATCATTCCACGATTCCCTCATGTGGATTGGCCGAAGACGTTTTTGTAAAAGTGGGAAAGTTCTATTATCCGGTAGACTTTATCGTTGTCGATATTCCCACGGATCCTCAAGTTCCTCTTATTTTAGGTCGTTCGTTTTTAGATACGTCAATGGCATTGATTGATGTGCATGCTAGAAAGATCACCTTACGTTTCAAAGATGAGGAACTTGTTATAAACGTAACTCAAAATTCTCCAATTTCTCATGTTTATTCCGTCGCGACCATAAACCTCGTTGATATGATCGACGTTGTTTGCGATTAATTTTCACAAGAAGTTTTAGGTTTTAGTGACGATGAAAATAATGGCAATCCCACTATGCTTGATCCCATTCTTGATAACTCAACACCATCCTTAACTCCATTTGAAGGTGGTGGTTTTACGTTGGAAGAATTTGATGTTCCACGTACTTGTGACGAAGACCTCGACAACAATGAGGACTTCTTGATTATCAAGGATTTTCTTAACGATTTCCTATTTCCTCCACCCGAGGAGGTTATGAGTATCAAGCCGAAATCTTCAATTGAGGAACCACCAATCCTCGAGTTGAAATATTTACCTCCTCATATTGAATATGTATTTTTGGAGGAGGACGACAAGTTGCCGGTTATTATTACGAAAGATCTTTCGAATGATGAAAAACCGCACTTGTCGATGTTCTAAAGGATCACAAAGGGGCAATTGCGTGGAAATTATCCGACATTAAGGGGATCCATCCCAAATTTTGTACCCACAAAATCTTAATGGAGGAGGACTACAAACCCGCAATCCAATGTCAAAGGAGGGTGAACCCTAAAATTCATGATGTCATCAAAAAGGAAGTCCTTAAACTCCTTGACGCAGGAATGATTTACCCTATTTCCGATAGCCCTTGGGTGAGTCCTATTCATTGTGTCCCTAAGAAGGGAGGAATGACCGTTGTGCCAAACGATGCCAACGAGTTATTTCCAACTCGACTCGTGACCGGTTGGAGGGTGTGCATCGACTATCGTAAGTTGAATGACGCCACTCGAAAAGACCATTTTCCCTTGCCCTTCATGGACCAAATGTTGGAGGGTCTTGCGGGAAATGATTTCTATTGCTTTTTAGATGGTTTTTTCGGTTACTTCCAAATCCCCATCGATCCTCGTGATCAAGAAAAAACTACGTTTACGTGTCCATATAGAACGTTTGCTTATCGTAGAATGCCATTCGAACTTTGCAATGCACCGGGAACCTTTCAAAGGTGCATGATGGCTATTTTTCATGATATGATCGAGAAGACGATGGAAGTCTTTATGGATGATTTTTCTATGTTTGGTTGTTCGTTCACTTCGTCTTTGTCGAATCTTGAGAGAATGTTAGAACGTTGTGAGGAAACCAACCTTGTGCTAAATTGGGAAAAATGTCATTTTATGGTTAAGGAAGGAATCGTCTTAGGGCACAAGGTTTCGAAAGCGGGGATTGAGGTAGATAAAGCTAAGGTAGACGTCATCGCCAAATTACCTCATCCCAAAACCGTCAAGGGGGTTAGGAGTTTCCTAGTCCACGCGGGCTTTTATCGTCGATTCATCAAGGATTTTCAAAGATTTATCGACCTATTACACATCTCCTCAAAAAGATGCTCCTTTTGTCTTTAACGAAGATTATGTGCGAGCCTTTGAAATCCTAAAGAGTAAACTTACCGAAGCTCCCATTCTTGTTGCTCCCAATTGGAACCTCTCCTGAGCTCATGTGTGATGCTAGTGACTACGCTATTGGGGCCGTATTGGGGCAACGTCATGAAAAAAACTTCTTGCCTATTCACTATGCTAGCAAGACGATGACCGAGGCTCAACATAAATACACTACAACAGAAAAGGAATTCCTTTCCGTGGTGTATGCATTTGAGAAATTCCGACCTTACCTCGTGTTGACTCGATGCATAGTGTATACGGATCATTCGGCTATTAAGTATCTCATGGCTAAACAAGATGTAAAGCCGAGATTACTTCGTTGGATTCTCCTCCTACAAGAATTTGATGTCGAAATACTTGACAAAAAAGGAGCCGAGAATCTAGCGGCCTATCATCTTTCTCGTTTGGAAGATTCTCACCAAAGTGTTTACGAGCCAAAGGAAATCACCGAAACATTTCCTCTCGAGACACTTGGTGTAGTGAATTCTAAGATTGATCCATCTACCCCATGGTTTGCGGACATCGCAAATTACCATGCGGGGAACTTCATCATTAAGGGTATGACGACTTAACAAAAATGAAAATTATTTCGTGATGTCAAGTTCTATTTTTGGAACGACCCTTATCTATTTCGGACTTGTGCGGATCAAATCATTCGACGTTGTGTCTTTGGTACCGAAGCTTCTAACATCCTTAGAGCTTGTCACGAGGGACCCACGGGTGGTCACCATGGTGATAACCTCACGGCGAAGAAGGTCTTCAATGCCAGTTTCTTTTGGCCTACTAATTACCGAGATGCACATGCACTTGTGAAGTCGTGTGAATCATGCCAACGAAAAGGAAACGCCTCACAAAACGATGAAATGTCACAAAACATCATCCAAGTGTGTGAGATCTTTGACGTTTGGGGAATTGATTTTATGGGGTCGTTCCCATCATCTCGTGGTAATAAGTAAATCGGTGTCGCTGTTGACTACCTATCTAAGTGGGTGGAAGCTAAGGCTTTGCCCACAAACGATGCACGTCTGGTAGTCAAGTTTTTAAAAGCTTGTTTTCTTGGTTTGGAATCCCTTGTGCGATCATAAGCGATCGTGGAACCCATTTTTGTAACGACCAATTCGAAAGGGTCTTAAGGAAATATGGGGTTACACATCGGCTTTCTACGGCTTATCACCCACAAACGAGCTGTGACAATCCGTCAATTTACGATTGATATTTTATTCTCAAATATTATTTGAAAATATTATTTTAATGATACAATATGAACTCACTTATTTTTGGGAAGAAATTTGGATTTACGTCTTGGAGTAGCATCGACTACGTCTAAACCGGAGGATTCAACGTTACGTGCTTACGTTTACGTACCCCGTCTTTGGTGACAGTCCGACATTTTAGAAAATAAATTTGTCCATGAATATTATTTTGGAGTTTTAAATTTGTGTTGGTTCATAAACTCACAAATTTACGAGAAGAGATTAGGACTTACGATTTTATTTTAACGTCCTTTACGACTAAACCAGAAACCTTAGGATTACGTATTTACGTTTTCGAACTCCGTTTTTGATGAGACAATTTTTATTGGATTCGTTTTGTGACGGTGATTCATAATTTATAAAAACGTTTTTCGTAAAACGACCCGAGGACACGCAAATCGAGGAAACTAGAATCGAGGAGTACCCGTAAATAAATGTGATGAGACAAGTGGGACACTTGTCCCACCCCACTCCAAAACCGGCCTAAGTAACTACACATCCCATGATGTGTCCACATTTTAGCTTCAAGCTTACACTTGTAAGCTAAAGCTTACAAGTTAAGCAACTTTCCACTTACTCCTCAAAACCATTAGCAAAAACCACACACTCTCATTTACAACATGCAAAAACAACTCTCCTCTCTCTCTCACACTCACTTTGGCCGTCCCTCATCTCCACAAAAACACCATCATTGATCAAAGTTTAACCATAAACATATGTTATAATTAACCTATGTTAATCTCCATTCAAAAAGATGAAGATTGGTGCAAGTTATAACATCCAAGGAGGAGTATTCATGGTGTCTTGGGGCTGATTTTCCACAAGGAGTTCATGGAGCATGGTGGTCTTGAAGATGGTCATGGATATGCACAAGTTTCTCCATCAAAATCCATGTTTTGATCACAACCTACATCATCATGGTGGTATAAAGATTGTCCTCCTCATCATCTTGTTATTTTGATTATGTACACATGTATTTTATTTCCTATTGTATATGTATATGATGATTATATGATGATAAAAATGTTATGTGGGGATTTGTTGTTGATAAACATGATTAAAAAGGTGAAAACCCATATGAAACAAGGTTAAAATCTTGGTTAAATTTGATGGCTGTATAAAACAGTAAAGAAGTAAGTCATAAACTGATAAAATGATGAAGTGGAATAGATTTACAGTAAGCTATGGGTCTTGTACACATGTGAGAGTTGGCCATGCAATGATGCAATGGAATCAAAGTAATGAGTGAGATATGATCAAAACAAGTTAAGGGTATAAATCTGAAGTTACTGTTTTTGACGATTTTTAGAAAATACTTAAAGATGATTCAACAGTAGCTATAGAAGAGTTAAATGTAGCACATATCATGTAGTTTATGTGATAAAAATTTGAGCTTCTATCTCCATGTAGAACTCAAGATATGGCAGTTTTGGTGAAGATGAAGTTAAAAATCAGATTTTTGGAAATTAAAGAATAATACTATTATATAAGCACTCACATTTTAATATATAAAATGTAAAATAAAAACCCACTAACTTATAAAACTTATTTATATAAAATATATATATATATAAGGTTAATCAAATGGATAAATTATATAAATGGTGGTGAAATAATGTTTATAAGTAATAAAAACTATAAATATGATTTTTTACGACTTTTTCGGCTATTGCCGTAAAATTAACGTTTTTGTTAAATAAAACTTAGATGGTTGGACCCGTCTAATGAAAACTTTATAAAACTTATATACTGATATATAGACATGTATAACAAGTAAAAACCGATAAAACCCGAACTATAGGGCATACGGACATTTACGAGCTAAATAAACATATTGGACTAATAATTGGACTTAATAAGATAAAAACTTGTAAAAAGAACTTATTGGGCTTAACCCATTTTGGGCCCAACTTGTAAAGTTTAACTACTGATAATATAAGTGTGAAAAGGATTAATAAGAGTTAAAGAACTTATAATAAGTTTATTGGACCTAAAACACGTAAATAGGTAAAACGAGAAAACTAGTATAAAAGTTATCAACGCATAACTCTAAAATGAGTAAACGAGAATATGTAAACCCACTTGATCATCATATATAATATATAATCATCATATGTATACATAATTGATATTTTTATAAAGTCATTGGACAAACGTCTAAGACCGAGTATTATTTGTCTAGGTTTCCGTGATTGAAGCACGTACCGTACGACCGAATTGCCGATAACCCGCCTTCCCATATCAACGTGAGTTCATAGCCTCGCACTCTTTTAAATGTTTTTATAAATATTTTATAAACCCGCGAGGGAGATAACATGTTAGTTTTTATAAAATAGGACACCATTTGTCCCGATTGTTTGTTTATTGATTTTGGACCCGAATGATTGAATGAACCCGATTGTATGACCCGATAAATGATTAAAGGACCCCGATAGATGAAAATTAAATGGATTATTAAAGTTAGGTTATGTCACTAAAAGTCCGCATTAGCATGAATTGTGAACTACCGGGAGTTGGTAGACGCTTATGCATTTAATAGTACTATTTGGGGACGATCACCCCCAGTTCGCGCCTTGACGGTTGATCCCCGTCGTGCCACATTGATTGGTAAGCGAATTTATGTATGAGAAGATTTCCAATAGCGTGACCTTTGTGACGACACGCTACTTTTAGATGGGCAAAATTGGTATCGGGTTAGCTACCCCGTTTTGTTTTAAGTAAGGTAACAATGTCATGCGGCTTGTAATAATCCAAATCACCGAAAATACTATTAGATGCTTCGAATTACGATGTATTGCCTGACTAGCAATACAGGGTCATACAATTGATATTATGTTCGTGTTTTGGTTTTCATAACCATATTCATATAACGGTTTTTATTTGATTTTATACAACGTCATAAGACGTATTGTATGATGTTTTTTACGACATTGGCTCATATATTGATTTTTAAGGCAAAATGCCTATATTATGATTTTCGATAAGGATTTGTATAAAATGATTTTGGCTATTTTACGGCCTATTACAATGATTTGTACGAATTGATTTTTGGTACTAATTTTTATACCAAAGTTATATTGATGGAATTTATTAAACTCTATGAATTCACTCGGCGTTATCGCTGACCTTTTCTTTTAACATGTTTTATCTCAGGTACTTGAAGGTAATTCTCAGGAAGACGACAAGAATTCATGGCCCGCACTTAAACTATATTTTCAATTCAAATACTTTGTAAAAACTTTGTATGAAATAATATGACTTGGGACCGATGTAACTTTGATATTTATGAATGGAAATGATTTATTATTAAACGACGCGATTTTTATGCGTTGTCTATGATGTGAGTAATGTGCTATCCCGTAACACCAACGAGTCTTCCGCTGTATCAAGTTGTATAAATTTGGGGGGTGTTACAGTTTGGTATCAGAGCTCTCGTTATAGAGAACGAAAGATTTTTAAAACTAAGGTTTTGATTAAAGACATTTCAAAATCTTTTAACTATAAACATTTTTTCTAAAAATGTCTAAAAATCTTTTGACTATAACGGTGCCGAAGAATTCCCGAGTTACCGACAAGGCCAAGACTGAGAAGTGTTATTTTAATATATATAACTTGGATTATATATATATATATATGATGTAATTTTATTACATGATTGTTTGATGATTATTTTAATTTTTATACGAGGTATTTATATGACGTAGATTGTCACAAGTAACCCCTAAATCCCCTAGTAAATTAATCGAAGCTATTCTCGTAGGAATTCTAGCTATCCTAGATCTAAACCAAGTTGTGGATATTTATGATCCCAACAAATGGTTGATATTCGTAGAAATGTAGATATTAGTTGATAGTGATATTGAAAAAAAAGAATTGGCGAGATTAAAACTGATATCGATGTCATGACGATCTTTCCTTATAGAGTGGAGTTTGACAAAACGTTACCACCTGGAAGGATGTCATCTAATTCGTTGTCACCCAATTCTTAAATTGAAATCGAAAGGGTGAATGTTGCACTTGAGGCTGTCATTGGAACCCAGTACCCAAAAGCCTCATGCCACTAATACCTTTCCGAGAAGTCTAATTGAATTTATGAGTCATTTCATATTAATGACTCATTTGATAATTGTTGTTGTAAGAGCTAATAGGATTGGAAATTAAGTGTTGATTCATATTGAGATTGTATTGCCTTTACAAGGCCGAAGAATAAGGTTGAAAGTATTGGAGAATGAGGTAGGATATCGAATTGAGTATAAAACTGATTGAAACTTGAATAAAGTAAAATTTAACTTATATGGAATATGAAATTGTTAAGAGGAAGTCGTTAAGATCCTGTGATTGAATTATAAGGTTTTAAATGATTGTAGGTTCGTGTTAAGGGTTGTTCCTAGACCATTGTCCACTAATGAGGATGCCCCAGTGTCCAACAAATAAATTGAAGAGATCTTCTTCTGAATTGGGGACCGATGGATCTTCCGGGACATGTGGAAACACCTAATGACTCTTGTAGATTAGTATTCATTGTGGTATCTTTTAAAGATCCCTAACTTAACTGTCGACATCAGTTGGTAGGATGAGTTCCGAGAATTGTATGACATAGTGACACATAAAGTGTTACGGTGCAATTTGACTTGTTCGTGATTAATGAAAAGACTACCTTTGATTGCTAAATTCTACATGTATCGATGTTATCTATCTTTTCTTGCTTCTTCCTAATGATCGCATTAATGATGCAACCATTGAACAAGTACTCATCTCGATTTGAGTTACGTTGTGGATTATTCTCTTTGTATTATTGAGTGCCATCGAGGTCACGAACCTCATGATTATTTGGCTAAGCTCATTTCCTATCATATCGTAGTTAATTCTTGGTGAACAACTCTTCATCACTCTTTTGCAGATCACACATTGTTTTTATAAAGTTAAAACGGTATCCTTTGAGAAAAATTTAATTTTCATCACAATAAGGATTATTTCAAGGTGAGATTTATAAGTGATTGATATCAAAAATGAAGTTGTTTATGAGACGCTTTGGAAACTTAATTATTTCCATAACAAAGAAAACCTTTGTAAATATATTTTTGAATTAAGCATGAAAATGTTTTTATTATAAACATAATGATAAAATTTTGACGAACTGAGTATTGCATCGTTAATCTTGAAATTGTATATAGTTGCGCGCCTACATACAATTTGGAATGGACTATGCAAGGTTGATTAGTAGTCACCATAAAACTGATTAATATACACTACATTTTCTTTAAAGATTGTGAAAGATTAAATTTTATGAGATCTGCAAGAAGTGAAAAATGAGGACATAATGTTAGGGACACCTACATATGTGCCTGTAGAATCTATTCTTCTGAGTCGAATTTACTCATCTGTGGAAGTTGTGTTATTTGACAATTGACAATTCTTACTTGTCCAATTCTCCTGTAGTAAGATTCTTAGGAAAAGTATATGATTACCGAGTGTTGATACCCGACTGGATGTATTGACGTTCTTATCATTTCTTTTGATTTGATTTCATTTGAATGACCTGGGTAACGATCCAAGGAGCTTTCGAATGCGTACTCAATTATGAAAACATGGAATATTTCATATTCGTTAAATGTTTTCGTTTGTATCTGATTTGAAAATTCTATCGCGTAGATTATGCGTTGACCTTGCTCTTTTAATAGTAGTTGTGTCTCCATATATCCTTGAACTTGTGAAGGATTATGAGTTATTATTAGTCTTTTGAGAAGTTCACATCTTATCGACGGCAATAAAACTGAAAAGTTGATAGTGCCAGTAGAATTGATTAATTGATTATGACATGACGACATTGTCTTAATTGATGGGAACTCAAATTGAATTCCCCTAAATGATAAGATGTTGATTATCAAAAGTGATCTAAATAATTCTTGATGGATGACCGTATCCTGCGTTTAGACTTAAAATTATACCGTGAATGATTGTGAATTAGTCACAGATATTATAATCTAGAGAGAACTTAAAATAAATGTATTAAAAGATGATAATGTTATCTGAAACCTTAGTAAGTATTTCTTGATGACTTACCTAGACTTTCGCCATCAAGGCAAGTAGAATTTGGTATTTGATTATATTCTCGGTGCTGCACCTGTAGCATGTGAATTATACGTCAGTACCATCTAAATTAAAGGAATTACCGTACAACTGAGAGAGTTGTCGGAGAAAGATTTTATTATACCAAGCCTGTCATCCTGAAGAGCTATGGTGTTATCATTCCTTATATTTATAGGTTATTGTGAACTGAGTAAATTGACAATCGAAAACGATATCCATAAATATAAATGGAAGATTTGTTCGATCATTTACAAGGTTCTAGTGTATGTTTTTAAGATTTGATCCACGGCATGGTTATCATCAACTTCGCATCTGCGGAAAAAACAATTTTTATGTATTCCAGTCACTACATCCGGTACTTGTAATGAACATTATGAGTTTCACGTGGTGACGTTTGGATTGACTAATGCACATGTAGCATTCATAAATTTGGTGAATCACGTGTGTAGGCTGTAATTTGATAAATTCATGCTCTTGATCATTAAGGACTATATGTTTGTTTATAAGAATAAGAATGAGTTAATAATTATTTATAGATTGCCCTGAATTGGCCGAACGATGAAAACCTGTATCTTAAATATTTAACATGTGATTAAAGACTTAATGTTTTACATGATTTAACCATGTGATTAATAGATAATTGAATATAAATTGACTCTTCAAAATTTAGAAGTCATTTAGAACTTTGAGTTATACTAAAAAGAAAAGTGCAAATATATTTTGACAAATGTTTTAACAAAGGATTTTAAGGGATTATTACCATATACACAAACCATTTAACTAAACTTCTGTTTAGGGGTAAATGTTTGTGTATACCTCAAGATAACCTAAGAAGGATTGAGGAAATCATTTAAACCATAACTTGAAATTTGAAACGATAATTTCTGCCTTTTAACTAAGAAAACTTTGACCAAAGTATAAACAAAGGTTTTTCGAACATTTACGAAATCTTATTAAATATTTTCGATAATTCAACAAAAATCTTGTTAATTAAAATCAAATTATTTTTGAACATTTTATATAATTGGTCGAACTAAGAAATTTAAACTTTTAAACGTTTACCTTTCATAAAAACTTAATATTTATTTTTAAATTTACGTGTAATAATTATCGACGCTTTAAACGTTGGATTGAGTAAAACGGATAAAAATGATAGTTGAGAAGAAACTAAAACTCAGAAAATTTGAAGAAATAATTTTTGAATAAATATGGACATGATAATTATATCATCAGGAAAAATGAATATAAATACTGACACATTATGTAAAAAAAATATATATAAAGAACCAATTAGGATGTGTTCCTTAATAATGAAGGTGCAGAATAAATTGCCAAACAATTTAAAATATAGCCGATGATTGTAAAAAGGATAAAATAGATAATAAAAAGGGATTCGCGGCTAATGTGAACCAACAGATTTGAGAAGACAATTGCGTTAAATGTATAAAAGACCACTTGTGATTGTCTAAATATGAGGATTGTGAGAAATAGTTATGTTGGAATTTGTAAGTATAAGTATTATATGTATGTCATTTGTGACTAAAAGTATCTTTGTCTGAAGAGGTTGTACTAATGACAATTATGAAGGCAGACATCGCCTCATACATTAGTAAACGTCTAGCTATTGCAAAGGTCATCATCTGAATTTGATTCGATTTGGATCATCGTCGACAGACTGACCAAATCTGCTAATATCATTCCCGTTAAATGATAAATGCAAAAGAGTTATGTAAACATAGTGTGCCTGTATCGAACATCTTTATCAAGATCCTCGCTTCGCATCGAATTTCTAGAGATTTGCTCAGAAATCATTGAGAACGAACCTTGATGAGAGTACTATGTACCATCCCAAATCGAAGGGACGAGGTAAAGTAACGATACAGAGTAATATAAGTGCTATTTTCTGTTTGAATGAATGACCTTTGGTAATAGACCGTATAATCGTTTTCCTTTGGAAAGATTATCATTGATAATTATCGTATTAGGATTGAGATCGGATCTTGTTAGGATCTATATTAGAGCATCTATAAGCAAGAGTTGAGATGAAGACACCTGACATACACCCACTGTGAGTTGGACATGTCTTTTAGGTTTAAGGTTTCCTATGATGGCGAACCTATCCTTGCAAAGTACCCAACCCGCGAGATCTGAAATGATTGTTGAAATTAGGATTTGATTATTGACAGCCGGTAGTAGGCAAGAGGTTATGTGAATGTGAAATGTAGATCTTGAAGTGCCAAATGGGTAGCAAAGTTATGCCACAATTTTTAAACTTGGAAAAATGAATTCATGATCTGACAAATCATGGGATATAAGTCCCCGTTGTTTGGGACCATTGAGATGATGTAAAAGTTTGGATTGAAAGGCATATAAGCTGGATCTACCCTAGGACTTCAAAGACTGCGTAAATTATGTTTCGTAAATCGCACTTGATGGAATATCTATCAAGTGAAATTCTGATTATTCTTAGTAGAGCTTAGGTCGGCGAAAATTTGCATTCATCAGAAACCCATGAACAACATGGATAGAGAAAGTAAGTCAACATTAAGCCTGATCTTATTCCCGTAGTTATGTTGGATGAAACTCGCGTATTATAATGGATTACACTTGTGAGAAAAGACCGAATGTGGAGGAAATACCCACATGGCTTTAACTCTATAAGAAGCGAGTAGTAAGGTAAGATGATCTTTGGGGACAAAGGTCCTGTTTAGGGGTAAATGCTGTGACAATCCGTCAATTTACGATTGATATTTTATTCTCAAATATTATTTGAAAATATTATTTTAATGATACAATATGAACTCACTTATTTTTGGGAAGAAATTTGGATTTACGTCTTGGAGTAGCATCGACTACGTCTAAACCAGAGGATTCAACGTTACGTGCTTACGTTTACGTACCCCGTCTTTGGTGACAGTCCGACATTTTAGAAAATAAATTTGTCCATGAATATTATTTTGGAGTTTTAAATTTGTGTTGGTTCATAAACTCACAAATTTACGAGAAGAGATTAGGACTTACGTTTTTATTTTAACGTCCTTTACGACTAAACCAGAAACCTTAGGATTACGTATTTACGTTTTCGAACTCCGTTTTTGATGAGACAATTTTTATTGGATTCGTTTTGTGACGGTGATTCATAATTTATAAAAACGTTTTTCGTAAAACGACCCGAGGACACGCAAATTGAGGAAACTAGAATCGAGGAGTACACGTAAATAAATGGGATGAGACAAGTGGGACACTTGTCCCACCCCACTCCAAAACCGGCCTAAGTAACTACACATCCCATGATGTGTCCACATTTTAGCTTCAAGCTTACACTTGTAAGCTAAAGCTTACAAGTTAAGCAACTTTCCACTTACTCCTCAAAACCATTAGCAAAACCACACACTCTCATTTACAACATGCAAAAACAACTCTCCTCTCTCTCTCACACTCACTTTGGCCGTCCCTCATCTCCACAAAAACACCATCATTGATCAAAGTTTAACCATAAACATATGTTATAATTAACATATGTTAATCTCCATTCAAAAAGATGAAGATTGGTGCAAGTTATAACATCCAAGGAGGAGTATTCATGGTGTCTTGGGGCTGATTTTCCACAAGGAGTTCATGGAGCATGGTGGTCTTGAAGATGGTCATGGATATGCACAAGTTTCTCCATCAAAATCCATGTTTTGATCACAACCTACATCATCATGGTGGTATAAAGATTGTCCTCCTCATCATCTTGTTATTTTGATTATGTACACATGTATTTTATTTCCTATTGTATATGTATATGATGATTATATGATGATAAAAATGTTATGTGGGGATTTGTTGTTGATAAACATGATTAAAAAGGTGAAAAACCATATGAAACAAGGTTAAAATCTTGGTTAAATTTGATGGCTGTATAAAACAGTAAAGAAGTAAGTCATAAACTGATAAAATGATGAAGTGGAATAGATTTACAGTAAGCTATGGGTCTTGTACACATGTGAGAGTTGGTCATGCAATGGAATCAAAGTAATGAGTGAGATATGATCAAAACAAGTTAAGGGTATAAATCTGAAGTTACTGTTTTGGACGATTTTTAGAAAATACTTAAAGGATGATTCAATAGTAGCTATAGAAGAGTTAAATGTAGCACATATCATGTAGTTTATGTGATAAAAATTTGAGCTTCTATCTCCATGTAGAACTCAAGATATGGCAGTTTTGGTGAAGATGAAGTTAAAAATCAGATTTTTGGAAATTAAAGAATAATACTATTATATAAGCACTCACATTTTAATATATAAAATGTAAAATAAAAACCCACTAACTTATAAAACTTATTTATATAAATATATATATATAAGGTTAATCAAATGGATAAATTATATAAATGGTGGTGAAATAATGTTTATAAGTAATAAAAACTATAAATATGATTTTTACGACTTTTTCGGCTATTGCCGTAAAATTAACGTTTTTGTTAAATAAAACTTAGATGGTTGGACCCGTCTAATGAAAACTTTATAAAACTTATATACTGATATATAGACATGTATAACAAGTAAAAACCGATAAAACCCGAACTATAGGGCATACGGACATTTACGAGCTAAATAAACATATTGGACTAATAATTGGACTTAATAAGATAAAAACTTGTAAAAAGAACGTATTGGGCTTAACCCATTTGGGCCCAACTTGTAAAGTTTAACTACTGATAATATAAGTGTGAAAAGGATTAATAAGAGTTAAAGAACTTATAATAAGTTTATTGGACCTAAAACACGTAAATAGGTAAAACGAGAAAACTAGTATAAAAGTTATCAACGCATAACTCTAAAATGAGTAAACGAGAATATGTAAACCCACTTGATCATCATATATATATATATAATCATCATATGTATACATAATTGATATCTTTATAAAGTCATTGGACAAACGTCTAAGACCGAGTATTATTTGTCTAGGTTTCCGTGATTGAAGCACGTACCGTACGACCGAATTGCCGATAACCCGCCTTCCCATATCAACGTGAGTTCATAGCCTCGCACTCTTTTAAATGTTTTTATAAATGTTTTATAAACCCGCGAGGGAGATAACATGTTAGTTTTTATAAAATAGGACACCATTTGTCCCGATTGTTTGTTTATTGATTTTGGACCCGAATGATTGAATGACCCGATTGTATGACCCGATAAATGATTAAAGGACCCGATAGATGAAATTAAATGGATTATTAAAGTTAGGTTATGTCACTAAAAGTCCCATTAGCATGAATTGTGAACTACCGGGAGTTGGTAGACGCTTATGCATTTAATAGTACTATTTGGGGACGATCACCCCAGTTCGCGCCTTGACGGTTGATCCCCGTCGTGCCACATTGATTGGTAAGCGAATTTATGTATGAGAAGATTTCCAATAGCGTGACCTTTGTGACGACACGCTACTTTAGATGGGCAAAATTGGTATCGGGTTAGCTACCCGTTTTGTTTTAGTAAGGTAACAATGTCATGCGGCTTGTAATAATCCAAATCACCGAAATACTATTAGATGCTTCGAATTACGATGTATTGCCTGACTAGCAATACAGGGTCATACTATTGATATTATGTTCGTGTTTTGGTTTTCATAACCATATTCATATAACGGTTTTTATTTGATTTTATACAACGTCATAAGACGTATTGTATGATGTTTTTACGACATTGGCTCGTATAATGATTTTTAAGGCAAAATGCCTATATTATGATTTTCGATAAGGATTTGTATAAAATGATTTTGGCTATTTTACGGCCTATTACAATGATTTGTACGAATTGATTTTTGGTACTAATTTTTATACCAAAGTTATATTGATGGAATTTATTAAACTCTATGAATTCACTCGGCGTTATCGCTGACCTTTTCTTTTAACATGTTTTATCTCAGGTACTTGAAGGTAATTCTCGGGAAGACGACAAGAATTCATGGCCCGCACTTAAACTATATTTTCCATTCAAATACTTTGTAAAACTTTGTATGAAATAATATGACTTGGGACCGATGTAACTTTGATATTTATGAATGGAAATGATTTATTATTAAACGACGCGATTTTTATGCGTTGTCTATGATGTGAGTAATGTGCTATCCCGTAACACCAACGAGTCTTCCACTGTATCAAGTTGTATAAATTTGGGGGTGTTACACGAGTGGGAAAGGCGAGGTTTCAAACCGAGCGTTGAAGAGGATCTTGGAGAGATCGATTGGAGAGAACCGACAATCATGGTCGGATAAGTTGGACGATGCTTTATGGGCCTTTCGGACCGCTCACAAGACGCCCATCGGGTGTACTCCTTATAAGCTTGTGTATGGGAAGAATTGTCACTTGCCAATTGAACTCGAACACAAAGCTTATTGGGCCCTTAAGCATTGTTATGATGATATTAAGACCGCGGGAAAACACCGGAAAATGCAATTGAATAAATTGGATGAATTGAGGGACATTGCTTATGAAAATTCATTGATTTAAAAAGAAAAAACTAAAAAGTTTCATGCCTCAAAATTTAAAAACCGGGTTTTTAACATTGGAGATCAAGTGTTGCTTTTTAACTCACATTTGAAAATCTTTTCCGGCAAGTTGAAATCCCGTTGGTCCTGTCCATTCACCGTTACCCAAGTTTTTCCTTATGGGACCATCGAGCTAGCTCAAAATGATGGCCCCAATTTCAAGGTGAATGGACATAGGTTGAAGCGCTACATTGGTGGGGAAGTTCCCTCTTTGAACTACCTCGACCAAATCACCTTCCCCAATGATAATTAGTATTGAGGGGATCGAGTCGAGCTCATGACTCGGTAATAAAAAAATGAGGTGATTTGTGCCCTTTCAACCTTTTTTCCGTGATTGTTTGTGATATGTGGTTTTTAGATGATCATGATCTTCATGATTGGAGCCTCTCGTGTTCGTTTTATGAGAGCACTCGATCGTTTGCTTTGAAGAATTCTCAATACCCATGATATATCCTTTTTTGTTCTAACCTTAGGTTTATAGCACACTTCATAAACGGCTTTAAATTTAACGGTTACACCTTTTCCATGCTAGATTAAGCATTCGACTTCGTCTCTAGTATGGGGGTTTCCAACCCTTAGACTCGAAACACTGAGGACAATGTTTAAATTTAGTATGGGGGTGAATAAAGACTTGCCTTGCCAAACCTTTACGCTTTCCAAAGTTTATCTTTTTGTTTATCGTTTTGTTGCAAAATAAGGCTAAAAATCGCCAAATTTTAAAATTTTCTCATGTTGTATAATAAGTGTGAAAACAGTTATCCTTTTACCACTTATTTCCAATAATAACAAGACCAAAACGTGTATTTTATGTCGTAAAAGTCGGAATTATGCGTGGTTTGTGTTTTTGTTGTGTTTTAGGACCAAAAGATGAAAAAGGAAGAAAACATGGGCTATCACAGGCTTTTATCGAAGAAAACGAGAAAAGACGAAGTCAAAAGATCAAGAGTGCAAAAAGAACGGAAGTCCAAGGCCTATTCTGAAGATTTATCGAGGAAAAAGTCTAAAGACGGAAGTTTAATAAAGTCGAAAATCTCAAGTCTAATTATAGAAGAGAATTAGAAGACGAGTTCAATTTACATCGACAAATCCTGAGACGACGTCGAGAAAGACAAAGAATTAAAATCGAGTCGAGAAGAAAGAAAGAGAAAGCAACACGTGCACCTCCTCATCTCTTATAAATACCCTCCTAAACACATTAGGAGGGTGGTTAGCTAGTTTATTTTTCCTTTCTTTAGTTTTTAGAGAGAGAAAGTTTAACTTTCTCTTGTTTTTCCTAGTTGTATGCTCATGGTTTTAAGTTATAAAGTTATTTTCAACAACTGTGAAAGTAAAAGTATAATTACATGATGAACAAGTTCATACACATCTTAAGGAGATATAACACATGAATGAGTGTCCTAGGATTATTAGGTGGAAATTTATTATATTCAATCATGGTAAAATCATGGATTTTAAAGCACCACCCCATTGTTTTAGCTTTGTCCTCAAACCTACTAAAAACATAGTTATCTTTGAAGTGAAAGATGTTCTAAGTATATGATTTGTTTCAGACTCTCTCTCAGGTACGGATGGCGGCATGAACGCGAAGTGGTCTATACCTAGGTTACTCTTATACGTCCGATTGGGCATTAATGAATGCTTTTGCTGTTACAGGTGAACATAAGAGAATGTAAATAGATTTTTATCCGGGTTGCACTATTCATCCGATTGAGTAGTAAAATAGACTACTCCTATGGATGGACAAGAGCAATGCAAAGAGATCTTTATCCGGATCGCACTATACATCCGATTGAGCAGTAAAGGAGACTGATGTTATGGATGAATAGGAAAGGAATGCAAAGAGATCTCTATCTAGATCGCACTATACATCCGATTGAGCAGTGAAGGAGACTGCTGCGGTGGATGGATAGACGCGGGCTTCTCAATGGGTGTTGTAGTCATACCTTTCCCGGATCTGAGAGAGGACCATTGGCGTTGTGGATTTGGTTAGGAGGACAAATCCATTGCAAATGGTTTCCGATATGAGGAGGACACGCCAACATGTTTTATACGCTGGGGAAGCTGGGGATGTAATATATCTGCATCCTTGTCCTTGGTGAGATACAGGTTATATCACCACACCCGATGATGAAGATTGGGGGTTGAAGGTAAAACAAAACATTTTAACTATAACCCTTCCTATATCAACAGCTTTAAGAAAACACTTACAATTATACCTCAGGCTTGTGGGATTCAAACACTAGTTGATAGTACTAAAGTTCCTACCCAACAGAGAGGTTAAGATTATTGTTGATGGCAATTGGGTAAGAAGTTGCAAAGAATCTGCTTCATTCGCCACGGTGCTGAGCGAGAGGGGCGCAGAAATGAAGTACCTCAAATGGTGGAAATAAAAGAAGATACCAAGAATAAAGAAGTACGCGCCTTGCAGGGTGCCGTAACAAGGGTCATGCATTCACTATTACTGATTCAAAATTTGTACAAATTCTGACTTCTAACGAGAGGAAATCACATCTCCTAGAGCCTGGTGGGTAATGGTATTGTCAAACTAATTGGACCCGAAGAGGAAAGAGGAATTTCCAAAAACATGGGACATTCAACATCTCCTTACGAGGGATGTCGGACATACCCCTAAAAAGTACACCCATTGTGAGTTGGATGTGCCTTTCAGGTTTAGGGTTGCCTGAGTGGCGGATATAACTCTGCAAAATACACCCATTGTGAGTTGGATGTGTCTTTCAGGTTTAGGGTTGCCTAGGTGGCGGATATAACCCTACAAAATACACCCATTGTGAGTTGGATGTGTCTTTCAGGTTTCGGGATGCCTAGGTGGCGGATATAACCCTACAAAATACACCCATTGTGAGTTGGATGTGTCTTTCAGGTTTAGGCAGGGGGGAACCAGGTTAGGGAAATGGAGTATTCCTGGACCAAGTACTCTCTGGCCTGTTGGTGCTAGAGATGACACTAAATCTAGTGCTAAATATATCGGGGTTATAGCTCCTCAGTATAATCAAGGTTTCATCTCCCCAGGGTACACGAAACAAATTTCGGGTCATATAGGATAATTGTATGATACTTGCTAGTCAATTCATGCTAATGACAACATCATAACTATCAAGGCTCTCTAGGATCTGATTGATGTAAAACGGGTGATTAGAAAGTTTTAAGGAACAACCTCGAATGATGGTGTCTAACTATAATAACTTTTCCGTCACCTTTTCTACTGTATAATAGAAGTCTAGCGCTAACGGAGGGATTTCCAATATCTTACTGAATTTAGCAATTATAACGCTTTGGTATACCCATGTGTCAAACAAGATAGATGCACATCATTGGTTTAGTAAGAACGTACCAGGTACGACATTGGAGCCTGGATTTGCTTGAGTATTTCCGGCTATGTACACTTGTGATTAAGTTCTATTGTTTTACTTCTTCTGGTTGGCCCACTTGGGACAATCGGGTCTCACATGCCCAGGGGTTCCACACTCGTAACATACCACAACTTTCTTTGATCCACTACTGCTCCCACCAGTAGGGTTTCGGTTTCCTTGCTGCCCACTTCCACTCCCACGTACGTTGGACTTGCCCTTGTTGCTGTTCCTGGGATTGGTATTGGGTCGACCTGGGGTAGCAACATTGGTTTGACAATCGCGAACAAAATGGCCTTGTTGTCCACACTTATAGCATCCTTGACATTGTCCTCTAGCAACATGATGGTAGTTGCACTTTGAACACTTAGGCTTGGTCCCTGAGTAGTTCTTGGTGCGGGTTGTGGGAGTATTGTCATCCGCTTGCCCAACGTTTTGCTTTTTGGAAGGATGCTGGTGCTGGCTACGAGAGTTTTCATCGGATTTCCTCTTGTTGTCCGTTTGCATCTCGGACAGATTGCGGGCTCGCTTGTTGATCAGATCAGTCGCAAATTCCATAGCACCTTCAACGGCAGTGGGTCGTGAAGCTAGCACACTGTCATGAATGTTGTCTGGGAGTCCGCTGCGATACTTTTCAATATTGTCACTCCTTAGAGGAAACATTCTAGTGCACATCAAGCTTAACTCTTGAAATCTTTGGTTATACCAAAGGATATCATTGTTCTTACACTTGAGATCCCACAGCTCGACTTCTAACTTCTTCATTTCTCCTCTGGGACAATACTTCTCGGTTATTCTCTCCTTGAGGTTGGCCCAAGTGAGAGCATAAGCAGTGTCATGTCCAAGGATGGCGACCATATAGTTCCACCAGGTAAGGGCGCTCACGAGTAGGGTGCACGTAGGAAACTTAACTCTGTTCTCGTCGGCACAACCACTGATGCGGAAGACTGTCTCTAGTCTTTCAAACCACTACATCAATTCAACAACTCCTTCTTTCCCCCGGTAGTATGAGGGTTTACATTTTAAGAAGTCGGGGTAAGAGCAACCCCTGTTGATGTTGTTTCTGCGTGCATCGAAGTTTGGATCATTGTTTGCATTTGGGTCAGCTCCTCTGGCTGCCATGGCTGTTGTGATGCCTTCACTTATCATTTCCCGAAGTTGTGCGGCAGTGACATTTCGAGTAGCTTCTGGGGTTTCAGCATTATCGGCATTGAAAGTGGTTGCATTATTGGGATTTGATCTCGTAATCACCATTTGTCTATAATCATATACGAAATGAGATTATTAGTTCAAGGGTTAGTACAGTTTTTATATTATTTGCACGGGAAAAATTCATCCATTGATTTCATAACAAATTTGGATAACCTGTCAAGATCTCATAATATAATACATTGCACCACAAATATAATAAACAAAGTGATTACATGTTATTTCCATGAGAAATTTAACATTCATCTATCATAACACAATCTAAGTCATAGGCCGGTCGGGCCTAGTCCAAGGTAATGATACACAAAGTCTTTAAAACATCACATCCCAAAGTTACATGTCAAAAGAAAAGAAAAGATAAAGTACGGGATTACATCACCACAAGCTGAAAAATAAATAAAAGTACAAAGGCCCTATGTCATGATAGCCGGGATGCAACCCGTAAGGTTATCATGACGTACAAGAAGTCTAGTACGTCTATACTGTCCTGCCTGGATGGTCCACTAGATGATGCCGGGGCTGATGGTACTAATGGAGCTGGTGGGGCTGCAGAATTCCTCCTGGTGTTCCATAATGTCCGAACTGTTGTTCGGGTCTCCTTGAGCGTACGTGTTAGCCTCAAAATATTGATTCAAACAAGAATGCTCGGTCATATGTTTATTATGTATCCTATTTTAGAACGTTGTAATAGGTAGTATATTAGTCGTGTTATACGGGCTTAACTTTAGGCTAAAGTTCATTAATAAGTAACAAAAGCCCAAAAGGAAAGCCCGGCCCAAACCATATAGTCCATATAGAAGCCCACATGTGGGTGGACTATATATACCCTTCCTAGCATGTTAGGAAGGGTGTTGGTTATTCATTTTTTCTCTCAATCTAATATCACCTAGTTCCAACCAATTCTCTCTCTTTTCTCTCTCTAATTTCTCTCTCTAGAATTCATCTTCTTCATCTATTTTTTTCTTTAATTCGTGTTATATCATCACAAATATATGGGAAACATTTGGTATCAATCGCCATGGGGTAGTTTTTGTGATTCGTTGTTGCTATTATATTGGGTTCGTGTGATTTACACCTAACATCATTCCGAATTCAAGTTTTTCTTGTGTTTTTCGTGCTTTAAATCTTCCTCTATTCATCTCTACATATATAATACGTGTGGTAAGATTTGGGTTACATTCGTTTGGTTAGAATCACGAATTCCAAGGTAAGAATCCATTCTTTTTTGTTGCTTCCAAGTCTTGGATTCTTTTTGTGTTACGATCTGATTGTTGCGATTACATAAACCCTGGGGGTTTCTACTTGCGATCCAAGGTCACGATCACCTCCTACGATCACTCAGTACGATATGTGAGTACGATCACTCACTACGATCTGTGAGTACGATCACTCAGTACGATCTGTGAGTAGGATCACTCAGTACGATCGGTGAGTACGATCGTTGAGTACGATCGGTGAGTACGATCGTTGGATACGATCACCAATACGATCAAGTGAGTACTATCCAAGAGTACGATCCAAGAGTACGATCACTCGTTATGATCCAAGACTGCGATTAGACTACGATCATAGAGTACGATCAGACCGCGATCAGACTACGATCATAGAGTACGATCAGACTGCGATCAGACTGTGACGAGACTACGATCCTAGAATACGATCAGACTGCGATCAGACTGCAATCCTAGAGTACGATCAGACTGCGATCTAAGAGTGCGATGGGTGACATTGCGATGGACATTTAAATTTTGTTCGATTATTTTTTAGACGTAGCCACTATCTAGACTAGTCTCGGAAGGTAGTTTACACGAAGATTAAAAAAAAAAGAGTTAAAATTTTTAGGTCAAGTAAAATCAAATTTTTTCCATACTAGTTTTAGGCTATTTCTAGCTCGATTTCAAAATTTGGCGATTACAAATTTTTAGGTCTACCGTTTTGTCGGACTGAGGAATTTATTGTCGGACTGAGAAAAAATCGCAATTTTCGGAATTTCAACAACCAAACAATCACAACACAACTACTTTAGATCCACATTCGATTCATCATTTCAAAGAACATTGAGATGGATTCTACTACCGAATATCGTGTGATGAACAACAACATAATGGTGGCGGGTAATAAAGAGAGACCACCAATGCTTGTGTCGGGTCGATATGATCAATGGCAATCCCGTTTTCTACGTTATCTTGACACAAAACCTAACGATGATGCTTTAAGGCAACGTATTTTGGAAGGACCCTATAAACTCTCAAGGATTCAAGTTCCTAGAGTACCAGCCACAGATACTACTGAAGAACAACCAGCTTATGAACGTGATGAAAAGAGGAACGACCTCACACCAGAGAACCGTGCTTGGTTTGATGATGAGAAAGAAGCAATCTACTTAATTTTCAGTGGAATTGGAGATGATATTCATTCCACGGTTGATGCATGACCTACTGCTCAAGAAATGTGGACGACTATTGAAAGATTGAAACAAGGTGAATCACTTAACAAACAAGATGTGAAAACTAAGATGTTTTAGAACTTTGGCAAGTTTATATCAAAGGATGGGGAGTCAATTGATTCTTATTACTCTTGTTTCTACAAAATGATGAATGATATGACCCGAAACAACTTGCAAGTTTCCACCATGCAAGTCAATGTCCAATTTCTACAGCAACTTCAACTAGAATGGACACGGTTTGTCACCTTGGTGAAACAACAACAAAAGTTAGACGAAGTTTCGTATCACAAGCTCTTTGACATTTTGAAACAATTTCAAAATGAGGCAAATGACCTTCGAGTTGAATGAGTTGCAAAGGTTTCCAATCCACTTGCTTTGGTGTCTACCACTCAACATTACCCAGATTATCACTCTCGTACTTCAAAGACCTACTCTACTCAATCATCATCACCACGATCATCCACTGTCTCTAACTCACATGCTCAAACACGATCCCGAGGCAAAGAAGTTGCAAGAGCACCATCACCCACACCTGAGCAATCATTCAAAGAAGACAGTGATGAAGAAGTAGCTCAAAAGGATAGGGAATTCAAGTAACAAATGGCTTTCATTATGAAGCAATACAAGAAAATCTACAAACCCACGAACAACAACCTTCGAACATCTTCAAACCCGAGGAACACCTATGCACAGAGTCCTCCAAGGTATGACACACGAAGGCGTGCTGAGAGTCCTCCAAAGTATGATCGACAACCTAAGTATGATAATAAGAGGGTGGCTACTGTTGTTGGAAATAGGGAAGCTGTTGGTAATCAAGTTGTGCAACAAAGTGGGATTCAGTGTTTTAACTGCAGAGGTTTTGGGCATTTGGCTAGGGAATGCAAGCAGCCAAAGAGGGTTTTAGATTATGGGTATAATAAAGAAAAAATGATGTTGTGCAAGAAAATTGAAGCTGGAATCAAGTTATTAGCTGAGGAAGGAGAAATGCTTGACGACACAGATGATGAACTCTCCGACCAAGAACTCGAGGCACATTATTCATACATGGCAAAGATTCATAACGTCACTAAAGATGACAATGGTCCTATCTTTGATACCGAGCCAATTGATAAGGTACAACATGATGATGAATATAATGTGTTTGGTGATACACATGAGCATAGTGATCTACCAACAACAATTACTGACACGTGTATGATGGAAACGGTTGATAGCAATACCACACCTGATTTATCAGACATGTGCAATAATGAGTTTGAGGATGATCAACAAGCAAATGAGTATGATGACAAGGAGCGTGTCGCGCTTGCTAATTTAATTGCTAGTTTACAAAAAGATGTCAATGAAAATAGGAAGAGTCAAAAGCAATTAAAGAAGGCAAACACAGCGCTCACTCAAAACTTTGAAGAAAGCAAAGCCGCTCTCATAAAATCTAGTGAGACCATTGATAGTTATAGGGCTGAACTTCTTCAAAAGAACAAAGAGCTTGAGGGGTACAAAAGTCGTGTCATCAACGTTAAAAAGGATGATTTTGAAAATAAATACAATGAAGCTCTTGCTTTGTTAACTAAGGAAAAACGTCAATTTAATGTCTTATTAAGTGACGAACGTCAAAAAACGTACCTTGCCACAACAAAAGTTAATGAACTTGAACAAAGACTTTCTATGAATACCACCGATTCTGCTAAAATTCTTGACGAAAAGAAACAAGAGGTTGAAACAATAAAACAAGATTTCAAAAATAGACAAAGCAAAGATACTGAAAAAGTAAAGGATCTCGAAGAACAAGTCGATTTTTTGAAAAAAAGTTGTTTATAAAACTCATGACTCTATTCAAACAGTTAGAATGATAGCACCTCGGTCGTTATTCAAGGGTCAACCTAGCTTTGCCACCCCCAAGTACCTCAAACAAGCTCAAGCTGCGAACCCCCATTTATATCTTGACGAGTCTGAATGGACCGATCATGATTGCCCTGTAGCTAACCTCGATAGTGAAGAGACGTCCCTTTGGGATGAGGAGAGTAGATCACCGGTCAAAAAAGATTTTGTGAAACCATATAACTATGCTTATGAAAATAGTCTTTATGGTCTTTTCACTCCATAAAAATAGAAGTCTCGTGAGGAATTCTTTTTAGAATGCAAACAAAGTAGAATTCAATGGAAACAAGCTTTTTTCCACGAAAAGGAAAACTAATGTTTTTAAATACATTAACTATTTTCCTCTTGATGCTTCTAAAAGCAAAAGTAGAAAAACACTTGGTTTTCTTAAACACCACATTGATAATGTTCAATCAATTGTTGAAAGCGATTGGGAAAAACGTCAAAATGATAAGTGGAAAACAAAGATTCCTCACGACATAACTATGCTTGTGAAAGAACTTTTAATACCAAATACGAAGATAATAAAAGAACATGTTATTGAGTTTGAAAATTTGATTCGGTCTGAAATGTTTGATGATTTGAAATATGTTGAGTCTCTTGAAAAAGAAATTGATGAACTTCAAAATGACAAATCAGAATTTTCAAACGAATATGATCTACTCTTAGAAGAATGTCTCTCCAAAGATATTTTGTGTGTTACTCTTCAATCTTGTGCTGATATCGATGAATATTCTGATGTTGCATGCAAATATCTTGATAAAAACAAAGAATGTGAGCGTCTTGAACTTGAGCTATCGAAACGTAAAGAAAATGTTGATAAAACGGCTTTTGAGTTACTTCAACACAAAACTGATTTCCTTCAAAAACATTTCATTCTCTTGAACTTGCTTTGCAAAAAGACGTTGGTAGTTTACCACATGATAATAACTTGCAAGAAAAACTTTCCAAAACGTTTTGAGAAATGAATGAACAGAATTTGGAAATTAAAGGGTTGAAAGCTCAGTTACAAGACAGGGAAATAGCGATAGGAGAGTTGAAGAAACTCGTTGCTAAGATGGGTGGGAAAATTGTGGAACCTAGTGTTAAGAAACCTGTTGTAAGACACTCCAATGCGCAAAAAGTGACTAGACCCTCTGTCTTGGGAAAACCATATGTTTTCTCTAATTCTGCATTTGCAAAACCTCCGTTTGCCCCCAAGACGGATGGGAAGGATAGGTTACCACAAACCACTCCCAAAACACATATTCGATCACAAAGCATTAAGAACACAAATGTGGTTAAACCAGGGATGTATACATTGGCCACTACACCTACAAACAATAAAGAAAGTCAATCACCTTAGATTTATAGAAACACTAATAGACGTGTGTCTTTTACTACAGGAGTAGTCCCCACTCATAGAGTTAGCCGGCGCCAACTTAAGAGCACTCGCATGAATGAAAAGGTTTGGCAAACCAAAAGTCAAAGGAAGATTAATATAGTAGAAGACCACCCTAGGATTTTCAATGTTTCTAAGAATAAAACGTCTGTAATCGCGTGTAATGACGATTTGAATGATTTGACTTTTAATGATTTGAATGTTAAGTTTGTTTGTGTGAAATGTGGAAAGTGTGTTAATGCTAATCATGCTATGTGTGTTTCGAATAATGTCAAAGGCATAGAAACTAGAACTAAGAAGCAAACTACGATGCCTATTAGTACTAGAAAACCGAAACGCAAAGAGAACCATTCTGGTGCAACCCCCCTTAAGAAAAGTATTGCATCAGACTCCACCACTAAGAACCCTAAAAGCAGAATTAGGGAATTATATGAGTCTTCTAGCAAGCCTTGGAAATGGTGGTTTGCTAGTCAATGTCCTCCAGGATATTAATGGATGCCTAAGGCTAGGACAGAAAATGTGAAAACGAGCGTTAGTATGCCTTTAAGTGATGAAACTAGGGAAACTAATGAATCGGAAATTACACCTAACATGGAATCCAATTTAGCAAATGCTCCATCGTGTTCTAATTCTTCTGCAGATGATCGAGATAATTCTCTTCATACTAGACATCGGATGCACGAAGCACATGACGGGGAATCTCAACCTTCTAATTAACTTCGTGGAGAAGTTTCTGGGTACGGTCCGATTCAGAAATGATCAATTTGCACCGATCCTAGGATATGGAGACTTGGTTCAGGGAAATATCTCTATCAAAAGGGTTTACTAGGTCGAAGGGCTCAATCACAATCTTTTCTCGGTTGGTCAATTCAGAGATGCAGATTTGGAGGTTGCCTTTAGAAAGAAGACATGTTTTGTTCGTGATTATGCTGGGAATGACTTACTTACCGGAACACGGGGTACTGATCTCTACACTATTTCACTACAAGACTCCACATCTTCAACTCCAATCTGTTTCATGGCTAAAGCTTCAAAAACTCAAGATTGGTTATGGCATCAACATTTATCTCATTTTAACTTTGATACCATCAACTTGCTTTCCAAGAAAGATATTGTGCGAGGCCTTCCGAACTTGAAATTCATCAAAGATCATCTTCGTTCTTCTTGTGAGCTTTGTAAAGCTAAACGGAGTAGTTTTAAGGCAAAGACTACACCAAGCTCTAAAGGACGGTTAGATCTTCTTCATATAGATCTGTGTGGCCCCATGCGTGTTCAAACCATCAATGGGAAGAAATATGTTATGGTAATTGTCGATGACTACTCAAGGTACACGTGGACCCTCTTCTTAGGGTCCAAGGATGAAACATCTGAGGTTCTCATTAACTTTCTTAAACTGATACAACGTGTTCTTCAAGCTCAAGTAAAAGTGGTATGTACTGACAGAGGCACAAAATTTTTGAATTCAACTCTGAAGAAATATTTTGAAGCCGAAGGGATTGAACATGAAACATCTATTGCTCGAACACCTGAACAAAATGGAGTTGTTGAAAGACGAAATCTTACATTAGTTGAGGCTGCTCGAACATTACTATCTGCTTCAAAACTACCATTATTCTTTTGGGCCGAAGCCATATCAACCGCATGCTACACACAAAACCGTTCCTTAATTATCCAAAGACACGAAAAGACACCATATCACATAATTAATGATCGCAAACCTTTACTCAAACACATTCATGTTTTCGGATGTACGTGTTACATTGTTCGAGATGGTGAAAATTTGGACAAGATGAAAGAGAAAGGTGATGCATGCATTTTAGTGGGATATGCAACTCAGTCTAAGGGATACAGAGTGTACAACAAGAGAACAAAATTGATAGTCGAGACTATTCATATCAGATTTGATGAATTGCAAGAAATGGCACTTGAACAAAACAGTTTACGTCCGGATCCACAACGACAAAAGACTTCTGTGCATAACCGCATGGAACTCGGAACTCAAGACCACAACAATGAACCGTCAAGTTCAACGTTGGTTCCTAAACATGTTCCTAGACCAGATTTGACCGTCGATACGACACTTGAATAGTTGGAAATGTTATATGGACCAATGTTTGATGAATATTTCACGGGGGAGAAACACGTTGTATCGAAGTCTTCCGCTGTCACTCATGATACGAATGATGATACCGATCATCGTCAACAAAAGGATACAACTTCATCTACTTCAACACGGGTTGCTGTAGATTTACTTCCTCAGAATATCACATCAACAAACGCTCCTACAACGTCCACAACCACTGTCATTTCTCCAGAGAACACAAATCAAGCAGACGATGCATTATCTGACGGTGACGAATTTATCAACCCATTCGGTACACCGGTACACGAAACTGGAGAGTCTTCTACTCGCCATCTTGATCCGTCAAATATGCATACGTTCTATCAACGACATCCTTCAACACATCATTGGAATCGAGATCATCCTTTGGTTCAAGTAATTGGAAACCCTTCACAGCCCGTTCGTACTAGACGACAACTAGCCATCGATGGCGATGTTTGTATGTTCGCACTCGCCGTGAGTACTGCTGAACCGAAAAACATCAAAGAAGCCATGGCTGATCATGCTTGGATTGAATCGATGACGGATGAACTTCAACAATTTGAAAGATTTAAAGTCTGGGAACTTGTTAACAGACCATACGATGTGATTCCTTTAAATTTTCGTTGGATCTGGAAAAACAAGATTAATGAAGAAAACACGATCATCAAGAACAAAGCTAGGCTAGTAGCTAAAGGGTATGGCCAGAAAGAGGGAATTGATTTTGACGAATCATTTGCACCAGTTGCTCGTATGGAAGCGGTCAGGATTTTCCTTGCTTATGTTGCACATAAGGGATTCATTGTCTATCAAATGGACGTAAAGACAGCGTTTCTTAAGAGTCCTTTGAAGGAAGAAGTCTATGTCACGCAGCCGGAAGGATTCGTCAATCCTCATTATCCTGACAAGGTGTCTCGTCTCCACAAGGCACTATATGGACTCAAGCAAGCTCCAAGGGCGTGGTACGACGAGCTCTCAAAATTTATGGTATCCAAAGGTTTCTCAAAAGGTTCCATTGATCTAACTGTGTTCACTTATGAATATGGGGATGACATTTTGCTTATGCAGATTTATGTTGATGACATTATTTTCGGGTCTACAAACCTAAAACATTCAAAATGGTTTGAAAAAGTAATGCACAACAAATTTGAAATGTCAATGATGGGCGAACTAAAATTCTTTCTAGTAATTCAAGTTCACCAATCCCCAAGTGGTATCTTTATAAACCAAGCTAAGTATTGTCAACAGATAATCAAAAAGCATGGTATGACTTCATGTGACCCCGTTGGGACACCATTATCAACCACATCGCTAGATGCTGACTTGGAGGGAAATGCCATCGATCAAACGAGATATTGTTCCCTGATTGGTTCCCTCATGTACTTAACAGCAAGCAGACCTAATATTTCACATGCTACATGTTATTGTGCACGGTATCAAGCACGACGCACTGAAAAGCACCTCAAGGAGGTTAAACGGATCTTTCGGTATCTCAAGAATACCATACATTTGGGAATCTGGTATCCGAGGGAAACTGGTTTCTTTCTAACGGCCTATTCAGATTCTGATCATGCACGGTGTCTTGATACACGAAAAAGTACTTCTGGTGGTGCACAATTTCTAGGTCAAGATAAGCTCGTGGGATGGTCTTCTAAGAAGCAGGATTGCCCGTCACTTTCATCAGCCGAAGCGGAGTATGTGTCTATATCTGCGTGTTGTGCTCAAGTTCTATGGATGAGAACACAACTCACGGATTATGGCTTTCACTTTTATAAAGTACCTATGTACTGTGACTCAAAGTCGGCCATAGCCATCTCCTGCAATCCGGTATAGCATTCCCACACGAAGCACATTGATGTCCGATATCACTTCATAAAAGAACAAGTTGAAAGAGGTATCGTTGAACTATACTTTGTTGGAACAGATTACCAATTAGCCGACTTGTTTACGAAAACTCTGTCGAAAGATAGGTTTGAATACCTCGTTAGGCAAATTGGTATGAGATGTTTGACTCCAGCAGACCTGGAGATTCTGGCAAAGGTGCCTGCTTGATTTATCTATCAAAAATCTACCTGTAAATATCTTTGAAAAAAACAAAATAGAAAAATATAAAACATATAAAAGCAAAACACAAAATTAAAAAATCTTTAAACATCCAAAAATATTCTTCTCGACATGTCCTTCAGTATCGATAATATGGACGTACTTAGAAATGTCGCTCATTAACGACACCGGTGTGTACATAAAGCTCGAATGAAAGTTGTAAATATTTTTCAAAACATGTCATTTCTTATTTTAATAAAGGAAATTGTCTATTTTGGACAATATTTCCAACAACGGGTAGATCAATCTATCTTGGGTTGAGCTTGTTACAAAACATTCAACGTTTTAAGCTCAACAGAATGGCTTGTAATCACTTTCAGATTGCAACCCATGTAACACTCTCAATTTTCGTATCGGTACAGCGGAAGGGTCTTTCAGAGTGTTACGGGATAGCACAATAACTCCAATCATAGACAACACGATAAAATGGTTGTACAAGGTTCAACATACATTCATTCGATAAAAAGTTTCAAAGTGTACAACAGGTCCCAAATTATACAGGTCATTATGTTTACAAAACATAGATCGAATGAACATTTTTAATAACATGTGGGCCATCAGAGTCAATCTCCATCCGGATTACCTTCAAACACCTGAGATAAAAAAACATGCAAACGAATGTCGAGTGAATTCATAGAGTTTAATAAAAACCGTTATATAAAACAATCATTTAAAATCAGAACACAAGCATAATATCGGAAGTAAGTCCTCATATTGCTAGTCAGGCAATATATAAATCAAGCATACATCTTAAACCGTTCATGAGACCGTAGTCTCTATATTACCATGATAGGTAATATATTCACCGTTAATAGCGTCGTATCATATCGGATATTTAGATTATATAGGTTGTAGGATACATTGTAGGATTATTATTAGCCGCATGACATTGTTACCTTACTGTGAAACAGCGGGCCGCGAACCCGACAAACAATTTGCCCATCTAAGTTAGCGTGTCGTCACAAAAATCACGCTATGGAATCTTCTCATACATAAATTCGCTTACCAATCAATGTGGTACGACGGGGATCAACCGTCAAGGCGCGAACTGGGGTGATCGTCCTCAAATAGTACTATCAAATGCATAAGTGTCTACCAAATCCCGGTAGTTCACAATTCACGCTAATGGGACTTTTGAGTGACATAACCTAACTACTAGTAATACTTTTAGTCTCGTTTATAGGATAGTACAAGACATGGAACACAAGGTTGGGTTATTCTACTTCTACATCAAAAATATTATATTAATTGTTCTTCAAGATCATTACTTAGAGCTACATTTGGAGAATCTTCAAAGATTGCATACATTGTTTACTTCCTTGTTGATGTGACAAAAAGGGGAAGAAATACATGCTACACTTGAGGGGAAGCAATTTGAAGATCATGTACAACTTACAAGAGATACACATAGAGTTTTGCCACCATCAACTAGGGGAAGATTGTTGGGTCAAAAAGTTGATGTGGCAGAAACTCAAAAACGAAGAAAACATGAAGATATTGTCTAAGCGTTGTCAAGAGCAATTTAGGCGTTGACAAGAACAAATCCAGCGTTGTTGGCTCAAGAGTTGTCATGTGCAATCCAAGCATTGTCACATGCAATTCAAGCATTGACAAAACGTAGACAAAGAAGCTTTTAGAAGATTCTATTTGGATATATATGTAGGATATATTCTGTATATAGTTATTTAAATAGAAGATTCACATGTTTATTTATTCTTATCTCTTGTAAAACCCTAATCCTTACACTATAAAAGGAACCAAGGGTTATTAGGTTTTTCATATAATTCATTCACAATGTAAACCTAAAAGTGTGTGTGCACTAGACGTGGGATTCAATGTATACACGTCTAGTGGATGTTTGTTATTAATATAATGAACATCCCTTTTGTTTTAATTCATGTTATTCGTGCCTAAACACCTTGTTAATGTGTCGTGTTCTAATTCCGTTTTGATTGTATAATCATATAAACATGATGCATTCCTAGTTGCTTAAAAGATCCGGAAACCAAGGTTTCCACACTAACCTCCTCTCATATAAATACCTCATTACCCTTCCCTAACAAGTCCTTAACTTGGTTAAGTTCAATAACTATCCCGTTCATATTTTACACAAAACAGTCCCAATTTTAGGTCTCCAATCTATAAGTCAAACCCCCAATTAAACATACCCATGGTTTCTGTAAAAGGAATATTCATACTTTTACACATGTTAGCTAACACCTCCCACTTTTCCTAACCTTAAAGCTACTGTTAAGGCCCCGATATATGTGTATATATTACTACCTATCCAGAATTCACTGATTTTAAACGTATGAAAAGTTTGTTACAATTAAGGGGTCTTACCCTAAACCAAAACCTTATCCTAAGTGCAGATACTTACTACAATATATAAACCATCTCTCATGTTCGTGAGAAGATCCCAATGCAACCCTAAGTACCCCAAACAACCCAAAACTTAAAAAGATAACAGGCTGACTTCAAAACTGTATTGACCTTCGACTGTTGTAACCTGTTTTTGACCCACTTCCCGACCTCCAATTTAGTTTTAGTTTCTTGCATTGGAAAGCCACTTCAATTAGCTTTCCAGGGATATGTGTATCGCAAAATAAGACTTTGTAGAACTCCCTATATGATCAAAACAATGACCCAAAATTCTGCCTAGTTTTTAAAAACGGGTTTAATTAATTTAACCTAATTAATTACCCATAACCCCATTAATTACAAACCCTAAACCATCTAATCATTATAATATCATTAAAATACAGATTCTTATTTAAACCCTAATCTAAATCCATCATAAGATGATTGAGAAAGAATTAAAACACTTTAATTAAAAAGAGTATTAAAGATTTTACCTTAGAATTTTTGAAAGAAGAAAAATTAATGAAGAACCCTAAAACCACCATTGATGCCGACTTGAAGGTGATCTCCAGGGGTTTTATGAAGTGTTTTGGTTAATAAAAAGTATTTATATAGTTCCTAACAAGTCCTTGGCCCATTACAAAAGCCCGGTTCCCTTTTTCCTTTTTTTTTCCCTTTTTTTTGATTCGTCCCAAACCGCCTCATATATATATTTTTTAATTTTTTTTCTTTTTATTGTTAATTAATATCTTATTAATATTACCTTAACTTACCTTAATTTATTTCAGCTCCAAAAGCCTCCAAAACCTCAAAACCGTAAAACTAGTCAAATTTACGCGTTTTACCGTAAAAGACGTAAAATATACACTTTTATAAAAAATCTCAAATTTTGAATTAAACTTTATAACTAAGTCCCAAATGACTTAAAACCATCCCGAAAAATATTCATATGACTAATTACCCCATCCGAGACCTCTAAATGCTAAACCGTAAATCGTAAAAATACGATTTTCTATAATACATATACGTATACGTAAACCACTAAATAACGCCATCTCACTTCATAGTCACCACCATGTGAACTCATGAACACGAACTAACCCCATCATAACATTATATAATGTACCACGCAATACACAAACGATGACTAACATCCAATCCAAGGCTCAAATATAAACATATTGCCCGTAAACGCACACTAAGCACATAATCAAAGTCAAACAGTCAAAAGTGACAAATCCAAAATCTAGGGTTGTCACAGAATGCGACTGTTATCTTATGAACCATAGATCTCTCCAGGCTACAGCCGATGTGGGATTTGCCTAGGGTGTCACAATCACCCCCCCCCCCCCCCCTTCGGGACTCATCGTCCTCGATGAGGTTTGCCCCACCATCCCGAACGGCTCAGGAGGGTCTCTGATACCACTTGTAACATCCCGCCTACTCAGACTACAATATTGTCCGCTTTGCCCGCAAGCTCACGGCTTTGCTTTGTGGCCCTCGTGTAAGTACTTTTTGCCAGGTCAACCAAGCTAGTACTACTCTGACATGAACACGCTTAACTGCCAGTTCCTAAGTACCCCACGTGCAGTAGACCACAAAACGTGTTGTGTCATGAGAAGGTGACTGTTATCTTATGAACCATGGATCTCTCCTGGCCACAGCCGATGTGGGATTTGCCTAGGGTGTCACAATCTCCAAGTTTTGTAGGTAAGGTTTTGAGCAACACGGCGGAGCAATTCTCATTAAGTGATGTGTTACGTAAATCCACCAATTTTTCCTTGTTGGAGAGGAGATCTTTAAACATTTTAGCAAACTTTGGCATATATGCAAGAGCTTCCGCAAAGGAGATGTTTATGTTAAGTTGCTTGAACATCCTCAAAAATTTAGAGACTTGAATATCATCCTTGTTTTCAATTTCTTCTTTCTCAATCTTGATGGATATGGTAAGCTTGGTTTTGTTGTAGGTTGAGTAGTTGTTGTTGAAGGGTTCTCTTTGTTGGGTTCTTCATTAGTAGGTGTGGAAGGTAAAGGAGAAGTGGGTGTGGGTTGAGAAGGTGTAGGTGTTGAAGATATAGATCTTGAAGGTGGTGAGTTTGATGTTGAAGGCTTATCACAAGGTGGAACCATAGTAGGCTTAACCAAAGAAGGTGTAGGTGTTGAAGGATCATTAGTTGTCTTTCCACTCCTTGTTGTCATTGCATTGACATTAGCCCTTGGATTTGTTTGTGTGTTTGAAGGTAGAGCACCTTGTGGCCTTTGATTAAGAATCATCATAATCCTCTTATTGGTTTCCTCTTGTATTTCTCTCATTCTTTTCTCATTGGCTTGAAACCTTCTTTCATTATCTTGATTCATTTTGTGAAGAATCTCAATGGTGTTATTATCATGTGACACATTCCCTTGAAAATCTTGAGGTTGGAAAGGTGGAGGTTGATTGTAAAACTCTTGGTTGTTGCCTTGAAAGTGATTTCCTTGATTTTGAAAGGTATTGGGTGCTCTATAGTTGTTTTGCCCTTGGTAATTTCCCTTTGGCCCTTGATTTCTTTGAACCAATTGAGGAGGGTTTGTTTGATTTTGGGCGGTGGTTGGGGTGGAAAGCCGAGTGGAGCAAGGTAGTTATTTGACTTGTAAGAGAGATTGTTAGGATTGAGGTTAGGTTGGAAGTGCTCTCTTTTTTCATTTTGATAAGCATAACATTGCCCTTGATAATTTTGAACCTTGTCACATTGTAGGTAAGAATGGGGTCCTCCACATATCTCACAACTTATGGTAATAGCATTCACATCATAAGAAGAGTTGTTCAAAGAAACTTTCATAAGTTAATAAATATCTTTATTTAGTATCGTTTCGTCTCGGTATCTAATAGAATTGACCAACAAGTTTTCAAATTTGACTTAATTGTTTTTGGCGAAAAATAGCTTGATTGGTATCCATTACTACTTGGCACAAAACAAGTAAAAAGGTAAAAATATCTACTAATACGTATATGTATTACACTACGAACATATTGCACGTACCACAATTAAAGCACAATATACGAGTACAAACAAATCATAACAAACTATTAAGCAAATGTAACCAACTAACAAAATTTAACAAATTTTTTAACAAACTTTTTATCTAATAATTTTTATAAAAATGAAAATACAAACTTTGTAGAAACTAATTTTTTTTATAAAAGAAAAATACAAATTTTATAAAAGATCTAACTTGTAAGAAAAAAAACATTTTTATACTATCAATTCCTTTTAACAAATCTAATATACTTTTTTTATAAAACTACCACTTATACATTTGTAACATTACTAAAGAGAAAATTAAAATGTGAACTGATCCAAAGTACCAAGACTAATTCAAATTTCCTAAACTAATTTAATATGCCTAGACACGAGACTAACACTATTACAGCCCAACAACTGAAATGGACCAACAACCTAATAGCACCTAACGAAGCCTAAGTGATTGAATAGTTACACAATATAAATGATAAAGTGTTTCTTAATAAGCTGATGCAATTTTTTTTTTTAACTGCAAAATTATATTAAAACTAGAAAGAAGCTAGAAAAATTACAAGAAATAAACCACTAAAGAGTTTTGAATCCAATTACTCCAAGAAATGGAAGACAATTTGTTCCTAGACGAATACCAACGAAAAGAAAATTCAACAATTTTATCAAATAAAATGTTACGCTTAGGAGCAGATGAACCACATATCATCTCATTGCGAAAATTCCATAAACTCCAGAGAACGACGCCACATATAACTTCGATAGTATCTTTATGTTTTGATGAAATGTGAAGATCTTCTACCCAAGTATAAAGCTCTCGTAAATTAGAAATAATAGGAGTTTGAATATCCAATCATTTAAAGATACGATCCCAAACCTGTGTAGCAAGCGAGCAAACCCACAAGGTATGATAAGAAGTGTCAGCTCCATTATTACACGTCGGACAGAGAATGGAAGAGACTTCAATACCTCTCCTGCTAAGATTCCAACTCGAGGGAAGTCGATCAAGTAGAGTTCTCCAAATAAATACGTTAACTTTTTTTGGAAGGAAACGATTCCATCTGGTAACAAAATCTGCATCTGGAAGGAGAGCATCATCAATCTTACAGCGAGCATCTTTAACAGTAAACTGAGACGTACCTGAATCCCAAACCCATAGGTCATCTGACTCATTGAAAGAGATATCGGAAAGATTATGTAGCAGGGTTGCTAGCATGTTCGCATTGGTTCCCGAAATATTAACCCTCATCAACTTTATTAACCCATATTATTTGAAAACTATTAGCTTGTTTGACTTTAAAATTGACTCATCTAATAAAAAAACTATTGACTTGAGTTATATTAGTGCACTGAGTTTGTCAAGTAAAACTTAAAGATGTTTATCACTAAGGAGGTGTTTTGGATGGGAGTGTTTGGATGTGCGGTTAGGAGGAGATTATCTCCAAATCTCAGTTCTAAAATGGAGATAAGTTAAAAAAAAAGTGTTAGGGTAATAAATGGAGATAAATGATTACTTGCGTTTAGAAGCTCTAAAATGGAGTTTTAAAAAAGTTAGTAGGGAGCTACTTATTTCATTTTCAAAATGGAATTTTAGAAAAATAAGTTTTCAAAATGGAGTTTATTATCAAATAATCAAATTTGTCAAACACTCAAAAAAGTGATTATTTGATTATTGCGATTTCAAACTGGAATATTAAATCTGAACACTATTTTTTAAAATGGAGTTCTCAAAATGATGATTTTTCAAAATAGAGTTTTTAAAATGAATAATTTGTTTTCAATAAGCACATCCAAACACCCACTAAACTAAGATTGCTGCCAATCTCTCATTCCAAACAGTAAAATTCACAACAGACTAATGAATCAATTTAAACTATAAAAAGAAAGTCACTTCGATAACAAAAGTACTACAAGAATCTAACAGCTAAACAAAACGTGAATGAACGAACTATTCTAAAACAGAGATCAAGTTTGTGCAAGTGGTCAAATAAAAACAAGTTGCAAACAAAATACACTATCAAAGTAAATGAATGGCAGATTGAGCTAAAATTATACAGAAAATAAAATTGTGCTTAACCAATCATCCTGAAAGTTTAGTCCTTTGAGTCGATGCAGAGTGCTGAGCTCGCTTAATACAAACAACGCCTTCACTTCTGACCGATTCTGTTAACTGCTTCAAATCTAATAGCAAACTGTCATCCGAGCCAGTCCGCTGTGAACGTGCTATCTTCGCTACTGAAAATCTCAATCGAATTAAAACCACCTACTGAATTCCATTACTCCAGTTCAGGTTGTTAAGGCTTTTCACTGATAAGCTGTATTCAGCTTATTATCGATCAGCAATCAACAGTATACTTCGAATCCATAATCCATAACTCGAACAGTATTTATTACGAAGGAACAATATTCATAACCTATGGCTTACGAATAGTTTTTTGCTACTTACTAACAAGTTCATCGAGTGAACAACTTTCAGTCATTAAAAGAAGATTAATCAGAAAATTAAGAGATTAAGGAAGCTTGAAGGTTAAACTCTATATCGAATACGAAGCTATCGAAATAACCGAAACTGAACGAAACTTAGCTACGGTGTAAACAATTACATCTCAAAACTTTAAACAAAAACTAAATAGAAAATCAATCAACTTGTACTATCTATTCCAACAGTAGTATAGTCAACCGTAAATCTCCATCAGTGGAGGATAAAAGCATTCGGTTACAACTAATGTCAGAATCTTTTAACAAATTTATCAAGATTTAAACTGACTTTTTTACTGATTAGAAAGGAAGAATGAGAAAGCTTCATTATTTCATTAATGGCAGTAAACTGGTACAAACTTAACAAAAATATGAAACTGAATCGCTTGAAGAATTATAACAAAAATCAATACAAAAAAATTGAAAACTTAACTAACTAATCCTAACTCTAACTAACTATGTGAAGACTACTCCTAAGTTAACCGTCTAAAAATAAGGGTCTTCATCTTGTATTTATAGGCGCCGAAGAGTGGTGGTGTGACGTGTTGCTTCCAATCTCATGATGCCACGTGTTTAATACGAGGATTAGATTAGGGTTCTTCATCATCTCTAAATTGGGCGTTTCTTCATTCCTTCCTCTTGATCCAATTAAATGATATCTCCTTGTAGAGGAGATGATGAGGATCATTTTTCCTTCTTTGAGTTTTGTATGAATCCTTCTTGAACCCTCTTAATAATGATTTGCAGGTTTCAGTGAATAAAGAGATGAAGTTGTATCTTTCTCTCTCTTGTTTGGTGAAGGAGACGTATATGTGAAGATATGACTTGGTTTTGACCAAGTTTATAATGAAACTTTGACCGAATATGAGATATAATGACTTTCCATTTATTTACTTTTTGGTCCTTCATTTTCATTCTTTTTCAAAAGTTATATAAACTTTTAAATCAATTTCTTTTTCATCCTTCATCTTTGTGAAAATTGCAACTTAAGTCCTCCTTCTTGGTAAATAATGGCAAGTAAGGTCCTTGAAGCTTGATTTGTCCTTTTCTTCGTCTTTTAACATAAAGTTCCCTTGAAAATGTATGTTTGCTCAAAAATGCATCTTGTTTACCTAAAAACACAAAAACACAAATACCCACGTAATTCTGATATTTTTCAATATAATGTATTTGACTGTGCTTTGAGTGGTTTTTGAATCATAATTGATGAGTGTTTTCACACCTATCAAGGATCATCTAGGAACATTTGATGAAAAATCAGATGATGGCTTCTTCCTTGGATACTCTTCTACCTCTAGAGCATTTAGAGTGTTCAATATCCGCAAACAAGAGCTAGAAGAATCTATCCATGTCACCTTCAATGAAGTAGATGCTGTCATCACTCACACTAACTCGGACACTTGTGAAATCAACTTCCATGAAGTTAAATCTTACCTAGAGGATGATTTCTCAATCCCCAAGGAATCATCTCAAAAATGTCAGAAGGACTTTCCCTATGTTCATGCATTTGATCCCCACTCAATCTATGATCTCACTCCAGAGGCTACGATAGCTGAATCACACACTCCACCTCCTGCTGTGGAAAATGCTGATCATGACTCTCTCAATTCTCCTATAGATGAAGAGATCATGGATGAAGAAATCATATGTGATGAAGCGCCATCATGCAATGAACTTACTATGACTCCTGAACACACAGAGACTCCTGCTCCTCAATCTAAGTGGAGTAGAAACCAAGATATTCTTCTTGTGAATATTCTTGGTGAACCCTCTAAAGGAGTCACCACCAGAGAAAAATTAAGGTCTCTGGAAACAGCCTCAGCGAATGAATGCCTTTTCGCTGATTTCCTCTCTGAAAATGAACCCAAGAATGTTGTTGCAGCTCTTCTCGATAAAGGTTGGGTTGTGGCTATGCAAGAGGAGTTGAATCAGATAAAGAGGAACAAGGTGTGCACTCTGGTTAAAGCTCCAGCTGGAAAGCAAGTGTTTGGAACTAAATGGGTCTACAGGAACAAAAGGGATCAAGCTGGCATGATTGTTAAAAACAAAGCAAGGCTAGTGGTTCTTGGTTACAACCAATCAGAGGGTATTGATTATGATGAAACCTTTAAACCAATTGCCAAATTAGATGCTATCAGAATCTTTCTAGCCTATGCAACTTATATGGGTTTAATGGTATACCAGATGGATTTAAAGAGTGCTTTTCTTAATGGGAAGCTTCCAAAGGAAGTTTATGTCAAGCAACCTCCAGGGGTTGAGAATAGTGACTATCCTGACCATGTTTGCAGACTTCACAAAGCACTCTATGGGCTGAAACACGCTCCTAGAGCATGGTATGAAAACTTGTCTAAATTCCTACTTGAAAATAAGTTTGTCAGAGGTACTATTGACCAAACCTTGTTCACTTATAGGTCAAAGGGTGATGTCATTATAGTATAGATATATGTGGATGATATAATTTTTTGTTCAACCAACATTACCTTGAGCAAGCAATTTGCCAAACTTATGACTAAAAAATATGAAATGAGCATGATGGGGGAACTAACTTTTTTCTTGGGTTTTCAAAATAAACAAAATTCTAAAGGAATTTTTATTTGTCAAGAAAAATATGTTAGAGACTTGCTCAAGAAGTATGACCTGTCTGACTGTGCATCAATGAAATGCCTCGTGCTTCCTCCCAACAATTTGGGTACTGATGAATCAGGGGTCTCTGTCAATGAGACTTATACAGAGGCATGATAGGGTTACTGATGTATCTTACAGCTAGCAGACTAGATATCCAATTCTCCATGTCTCTGTGCTAGGTGGCAAGCTAACCCCAAGGAATCCCACCTTGTAGTTGTCAAAAGAATTTTCAAGTACCTCAAAGAATCTCCCTCATTGGATCTCTGGTATCCTAATGGATCTGGCTTTGATCTCAAAGATTAATCTGACCCAGACTATGCTGGATGTTTCCTTGATAGGAAGATCACCTCTGGGAGTTGTCAAATCCTTGGAGGGAAGTTAGTATGTTGGAGTGCAAAGAAGAAAAACTCTGTAGCCATGTCATCAGCTGAAGCTGAGTATGTCGCTGCTACTGGTTGTTGTGCTCAAGTTCTTTGGATGAAGAGTCAATTAGCTGACTATGTGATCAATTATGAAAAGGTTCTCATATTCTGTGACAACACATGTGCCATTGCTATTTCCAATAATCCGGCACTTCATTCCAGAACTAAACATATTGACATCAGGTATCACTTTATCAAAGACCATATTTTAAAAGGTGATATTGAGCTTCACTTTATACCCATTGAATTCCAGCTAGCTGATATTTTCATCAAACCTCTGGCTGAGACAAGTTTTACTAGGTTGGTTGCTGAGCTGGATATGCTCAATATTGGGAAATAAAAGTCTGATAAGTGATCCCTATCTCTAGGCATTTAAGGGAATTGAATGTAACTAGGTAGTTGCATTTCAATGAGAATTAATATATTCTTGATATTTATTTCAAATGATTTCCTTTTAATGTCAACAAATTTCCCGCTTTCCTATGGGAGAAATATCACATGAAGAGTCAAGGGGTCCCACGTTTTTCTCAAAAGGTGATTTCAGCCTTGGTTTAAAAATGCGTGCATCAATGCGCAAATTGCACGCATCAAGGTGCCTAATGCAATGCCATCCCAGAATGCGCTCGCATTAAAACGCAATTTATCGCATCTGTATAATGCTAGCAACGGTAGCAATTGTCGCAATCTAGTACTTAGGTCATTTTTGTCAAATTTAAACCATATAAAAGAGACCTACATATTCTAATGCCTTTTTAAAGATAATAGTTGTTAAAAAACATCTAAAACAAACACAATAACAACAATATAGTATCTTGCATTTGTTAAGTGTTTTTTTGTCAAGATTTACTTTTGATTTATTTGTTTTACAAGGGATTATAGGGCTAATTTCAATATTCTAGTAATTTATTTAATAACTTTATTACATTTACTTGGTACTTTGCAAACTATATACTATTTATAAATAATTTTTATACTTTTTTATACTAAACGCATCACGTCCAAATTGCGCTCGCAATCGCATCGCGCATCACACAATGGCTTTTGGGACCTTTAGCGCAATGGATCGCAAAACGCATTTTTAAACCAAGATTTCAGCATTAAGTGCTTTAAATGAAAAACGGCAAATATTTTCATTACCCCTTGACTCAACTTTTTCTACATATCACCTTCTCATTTCTCGCACACACTTTCTTTCCTAACCCTCAAAACCTTCCATTCATCTAATCTTCATCAATGGCGTCTTTAACTCAAACCTAGAAGTTTATCGTCTTGGCCGCATCGAATGTCGATTTTGCTATCGCTGATGGGAAGATCACCCTAAACAACTACATCACACTTTTAGAGCACCAAGACCCACGCTATTCACCCATGCTAAACTTCTTGAAGAATAGCCCCATTTCTAACGCCATCACTAGAGCTCCTTCTTGTTGTTATTCACAATACCTAAAGGAGTTCTGGTTCTCTACTGAAGTTGATCAATCTACCATGAGTATCACCTTCAATCTTTCCACCTATCCTCATCCCCTCACCTTTGATCTCACAGACTTTGCGAGAGTTATTGGACTACCGGTGAACACAAACATGGTCTCGGTGCCTACCAGTGAGACAGTGAAGAAGGCACTCATGTCTTTGAAACCACATCATGATGATAAACTCTTCACCACCAGCGCCTTCCTGAACAAAACCCTTATCAAAGTCAACTACTTCTCACCTATCTATAATACATTGATGTTATACATAGTGAAGTGTTTGGGAGGCAATCAGGGATCACATGACCAGCTAAATGGGTCTCAGCAAGCAATTGCCTATAGTCTAATCTGGGGACTCGACATAGGAATTGCTCACATCTTATACTCTGACTTGATCTCTAAGCTGGTGAACAAAAGAAAGAAGCATAGGCTCTCCACTATCTGTTATACCGAATATCTTTCTCTTATCTTCGAGGATCTCATGGGAGAATGATGAGATGGCATTTATACATGATCTCATCGTTCTTTTCGGGCTTTAAATGCATAAAAATGTCATAAAATACCATATATATGCTTGTGTTTGTTTACTTGTGTATTTTAGGTATGGATATCGTGAAAAAGACAAAAGATCACAAGTTACAAGGAAAAACGGACACGAGAAACGAAGCCGTACAAAGAACCGGGCCCTAATCATGGAATTCTCAACAAAATACCTTGAAGACTTGAAGACATACAAGATTGATCCTCAATTATTGAAGAAATGACACTTAAAACCCTTGTATATTAATAATTACAAGTTTGGTCCCTTAAGTTTGTCAAAATTGCAAAAAGGTCCTTCAACTTTGAAGAAATGACAAGATTGGTCCCTCAACAAAATCAATTTGTCAAATATGGTCCCTCATGAAGTCAAAGATACAAAGAAGACCTTTGAAGATCAAGAAAGTTCAAGATCAGCCCTTGAAATATGAAAAAGTATCAAAAATAACCCTTGATAACCTTTGTGTGAAGTTTGGTGCCAAAAGTGACAAAGTGTGAAAGATATTTACAAAGGAGAACACGTTTTCTAGGGCTGAAAACATTATTTGCCAAAAAAACCAAAACACAAGGACTGAATATGCACACTTTGAAACATTCAAACAAAAAACGCGCCTAACACTTTTTCTCCCCCAAAATCGGATCTAAAAGAGTTACTGTTTACCCTCTTCCCACCCAGATTTTTACTTCACTTAAACAAGGTTAAAAAGCAATTAACCTTGCACATGTGTGATTCCCACATGCAGAAAGGTATCCCACGCATAAAACCCTCACCCCATTCACTGTGGACCCTACCCCCAAATTCCCTTTCACCCAATCAGAACACGACTTGGGCTCCAAGTTTAGTGACGTGTCCCAAATCAACAACCATGATCTTATGCTTACTCACAACGTAAAAAGGAACGTCCAGGATCAAATTTGACAGCTCAACACCAAAAACGCGTCAAGGGCATATTTGGGAATTTCTTAGATTAGGGTTTGTGATTTTAGCCTACTAGAATGTTCATTAGAGTAGTATAAAAGGAGATGAGCCTGTTCATCCTTCCTTGTTCCAGTTTTTCTTCAAAAAACTTTTGTAATGCCTTTTGATTAAATATAAAAGTTTGGTATTTGTTTTTGGCAATTTAATTCCTTTTTATGATTTTCTTAAAGTTGGTATAAGTGTTGAAGGAAAACTGAGTTCCATTTGTTAATTGGTTAAGTAATTTTGAGTTTCAAAATTATTTAAGGGTTTTCTGAATTTGAGATTTCCTTGGTGAAATCTGTTTCAGGTTTAAGTGTTAAGAGGTTTAAGTTTAATTGGTTATTTAGTGTTTTGAAAACGTTTTGAGAAGGTTTAAAAACTTTTGGAAAAGATTTTGAGAAAGGTAAGAGAAAACTGAATATATTGCTTGTATCCTTGTTTTTCTTTGATCTTTCTTGGCAGGTTTGAAGGTGTGTTGCTGTTAAAGGTTCTGCACCAACCCCAGTTGGTATGAGGTGGATTTTCATCCACTAGAACCCTGGATGTAGGGTTCTGAGGTAAACACCTTTTTCCTTTTTGAAATCTCAGAAAAAGTGATGTGTTGGTGATTTTGCATGCTAAGTGTTGAAGGTGTGTTATAGCTGATTGATTAGTGTTCTTTTGTGTTTATATGCATGATTAGAAGCTTATTTATCAGTTTGGTTAAGAGTTGTAAGGTTTTGGTTTGAAAAAGTTGAAAAAGGATTTTTAAAAGGGTGTTTGGATACATGTTTTAGCAGGGTAATAGTTTTGATTTGTGCTTTGAAAAGGTGTTAGAAAGCTTCATTAGGATTAAGTAAGGTTGTAGTTAGCCTGGGTTGTAGTTTGGAAAGATTTGTAACAAGTTTGGTGAGTAAAAGGTGAAAAGAATAGCATAAATCTGCTTAGGCTATAATCTGCTTGTTTTTCCTCATTTTGGTGCTAGATCTTGTTAAATCTGCTAAGATATAGGTTGATAAAGGATTGTAGTTGGTTTGCTAGGTGATTGGTGCTATTGTGTTCATGAATTGAGCCTTTGAAAGTCAATAGGGTGCTTGTAATCTGTCAAAATTACCACCAGACCTGCTCATTTTGTGCATCAGCAACTTGAATACGTTTTTGTGTGCTTTGGTTTGCTTATTTTGTGAGCTAAGTGATTGCTTTTTGCTTGATTTTGACTCCTTGTGCTTCAAAGAGCACAAGGGTGCCATTGTGTTCCAAGTACATCATCAAACAAAGCATAGCCAAGTTCCTCTTGGCTTAATTTCCCTTGTGAAGTAAGGCACAACCTGCTTGTGTTCATAAGTAGGAACTGGCCACAAATTGGACTTGAATCTGGTTTAATCATTGGCAAAAAGGAGTGATTGAGTTGGATTTTTAGCTTATAAGAGGTCACAATTGGTTTGAAAAAGAAAAAATAAAAAAGAAAATAATTGGTAAAAAGGTCACCCGCAACGGACTCGAACACGCGACCTGTAGCTCAGGAGTAGCGTGCCCTACCATTGATCTAGATGCCTTTTTACGTTTTAGTTTCATTTCAATAGCTATTTAACACCTTTCTCTTTTAGCTTATTCAAATAAAGCCGTGGCTTATTTCCCCCGTTTCCAGCTTATTTGATTTGTGTTTTTTGGCTTATTTGATTTTTCCTAGGACCTTTATAGGATTTAAGACTTTTCTAGCCTAGTTTCATATTTTTCCCATTATTTGTTTATTTTCTATGCATTTTTCTTTATACGTTTTTTATTAATTGCTTAAAAAATAGAAAAAAGAGTTTTAATTTTTAGGAAAAATTATTCTTAGCTTTTAAAATAATATTTTGAGGTTTACATTAGGTTTTGGTTTCAAAAACTTTTAATTTTAATTTTATATTATTTTAAGGTTTTTTTATAAACTTTAATTAATTTTATAAAATTATTAAAAAAGGGTTTAGGAACTTTAATTTGTGTTTTTCTCTTAGTTAGATTATTTTAAGATTTTAGAAATTTTTTAGAATTAATTTTATAAACTTTTTATTTTTAGTATTATTTTAATATTATTTTATTATTAAAATTTCAAAGTTTTATTTTTCTTTATTTTTCATTTTTCCTAAGTTCTTTAGCATTAATTAGGACCTTTTCCCATTTTTAGAATAATTTTATAGCTTTTAGATTTATTTTTATAATTATTTTAAGTTTAATTAGTTTTTTAATCATTTTAAATCATTTTTAGAGTTTTAAAAATAGTTTTATTAGCTTTTAATTTTTAGAAAATTACTTTTTAGTCTTCTAATAATATAAGTTAAGTAATTGTTCAATAAAATCATATTTTAGACATTTGAATTAGTTGTATTTAATTTTAGGGCTTTAATTAGCATTTAAAATTAAATATTTAATTAATAAAAGGTTTTAAAATATCTTTGTTGGATTTTTGTCTTTATTTATATTATTATTGGCTTCTTTTTAATCTTTTATTTACTTTGTTTTTGGTTTTGGTTAAATTTTTAATTTGGGTAGTTTTTCACGGCTTTACGTTTACGTCGTAGTGTAATTTTAACGTAACCGTCTTTTCATCTTTTCATCCCCATTCTTCTCAATATTAATCTCAAATAATTACAAGTTAGAACACACACATATACCTCCTTGGGAAACGAACTTTCTCTCTTTTTATTTGATTGGGTCATTAACACTTGATTTTTCTTAAAGTCATTTGTTCGATACTTTCCGCTATTTACGCTCTTTTCCTAAAGAGTAGTAAAACTCTACAATCATTTTGGCGCCGCTGCCGGGGAGGTGTGTTGTGCTTTAATTTGGAAGCTTTTGTTTTTGATATTATCCATAATAAGTATTTGTGTTAAGTGGAACTCCCTTAACACGTATTATCGGTTTTCTTGGTTTTCTTGTATAAATATTACTATATTGTATTAAGTATCACAATCAATATACAATATCTCCAAAAGTGTGAAAACACAACCTTAATTGGGATTTGATCTCCTAATTATTGTATTCGAATCTCAAAAAGAAAAGGCAAAAATAGATAAATACTTTCGTGAAGCTCGATTTTGAAAAATACAAACTATAAGGTGGGTATAAGGCGGGTATTATAAAATATACCCTAAGGAAAAAGGCTCTTAAGTGCTTCGCGCCGCCTCGTTTCCCCGCTTGCTTGTGAGTATTTTAAGATTGAAGGCTAATCGAGGGTTTTGCCGCCCAAAGTATTATTACGTATACTATATTTGCTTGGTTTCTTTGTGATTAAACCCTCTTGAACAATTTGGTTTTCACCAAAGTTCTAAAGTCATTCGAAGGCGTTCACTCCACGTGATCGTTTTCATTCCTTTGAGGCTTCTTTAATCAAGAGTTTGATTCGAGGAGAGATTTTGTAGATTGTTGTCTACGAAGATACACCAAAATCCAAAAAAATTAAATATTATCAAAAACACAAAAAAATTGAAAATTCACAAAACACCCAAAAAGAATCTTCTTTGCTCACCTCCCATTCTTCGTGAAGTTTATGATCACTCGTAATCAAGCGAAACGAGCTCGTAAACGTCTTCAAAAGCAAGCAAATCAAGGATCGTTGATTGTTGAAGAACCTCCAATTGTTGAACCTATTATAGAACAAGAAGTCGTCATGGCTAATCGTACTATGATGGAGTTGCTACAAGCACCCACCGAGGGTTTTGGAGAGGCTATTGTGATTCCCGCCATCCTTGCGGAGAATTTCGAAATTAAGACGGGTTTAATGTCGATTTTGCAAGCAAACAAGTTTAGAGGTCACGAGAAAGACAACCCGCATTACCACATTAGGAATTTCAACCGTCTCACCGCCACTAGCAAATTTAAGGATGTTCCACATGACGCCATTAAGATGATGTTGTTTCCATATTCGTTGGATGGACCCGCAAAAATTTGGCTCGAGAGAGAACCGCCAAATTCGATTTTGACATGGGCCGATCTCGTTTCTAAGTTTGTGAACAAGTTTTTTCCACCATCTAAAACAACACACTTAAAAAATGAGATTTCACGATTTGTGCAACGAAATAATGAAAGTTTTTCAATGGCATGGGAACGATTTAAAGAGATGTTACATGAATGTCCTCACCATGATTTTTCGGAATTGCATCAAATTGATACCTTTTATAACGGGCTTAATGATCATGAACGAGATTATTTGAATGCCGCCGCGGGTGGTAATTTTTTGTGCAAGACGACAAATGAGGCTTTACAAATCATTGAAAATCGATCTAAGGTTTATAGCCCTCGTAACACACCGAGTGTTGCCAATATGGGTTCGTCATCTTCGTCACAATCGTCTCGTAGCATTAACGCCTTACATGATGAAGCTAATGAGGAAAATCGGTTTTTTGATAGATTTGCTAATCTAATGTCCCATTGGAAGGCTCAAGAAGCTTCCAATTCCGCTTCGGTTAAAGCGGTTGCTAAGAGTTGTTTATCTTGTGGGGGAGCTCATGATCTTTCTGAGTGCATTACCGCGGATGGTAACACTTCGAGTGCTTATGTAGCAACGGGAACTTACAACCAAAACGGCCAAGGTTCCCGCCAAAATCAAGCTCCACCAAACCAAAATGTTAACAATTATCGAAACAACAACCAAGGTAATTACCAAGGCAACACACGCTATTACAACAAAGGGAATTATCAAAGTGGGAATGGACAAATCTCTAATCAAAACCAAAACCGTGATTTTCAAAACACTATACAAGGTTTTCAAAATGCTCACACGAAAAATTTGCAAGGAGAATTTTTGGATTATGCAAAAGCAAATGATGCTAAATTTGATAATATGCAACGTGAGATGATTAGCTTAAGATCCGAGTTGAAAAACGAGCTTAAAAATGAACTTGCTAATGAACTTAAAACTCATGCAAACAAAATGGAAGGAAATGTCCAACGTCTTCAACAAAACTAACAAAAGATGGAATTAGGACAACATGAGATTAAGCAAGAGTTATTAAAAGCGGATGCTAGGCAATCAAAATTTGAGGACCGAATGGCTAAGATGTTTGAAGCAATCATGTGTAAGCCCTCTTCTTCGGGTGGTCTTCCTAGTGATACCATTAACAACCCGAGGGGAGAATTGAAGGTTGTTGCTACACGAAGTGGTAAAACTTTCAAGGAACCAATCTCTCGTACAAGTACTTCTAAGGAGAAGGAAATCGAGAAAGAACCCGAGGTTGTGGTTGAAAAGGAGCATATTACAATCCCACGAAGTACCGCTCAAACCACACCTACGGTTGAACCAATACCAATTGTGGAACCCGAGTTTCCAAGGCCGTTGCCTAATGACCAACCCACACCACCTTTACCTTACCCTTCGAGACGAGACAAAGAGAAAGCACAAGAACGGAACAATTATCAATTTGAGCTATTTATGAAAATGTTTCGTGATTTGCATTTTAACATAAGTTTTGCCGATGCTTTAATCATGATGCCTCGATTTGCCGCAAACTTCAAAAGTATGTTAAACAACAAAGAGAAGTTACAACAATCGTCTAGTTGTTCATCGGTCTTTCTAAGCCGCATACCACAAAAAGTCGGTGATCCCGGTAAATTTTTGATTCCGTGTGCTATACAAGATATGGAGGAATGCTACGCCTTGGCCGATCTTGGCGCTAGTATTAATTTAATGCCTCTCGAGATTTTCAAATCGCTTTCGCTTCCGGCTCTTACTCCTTCGAACATGTCTATCGAGATGGCCGATCATTCTACGATTTTAGCATGTGGAGTAGCCGAGGACGTTTTTGTTAAAGTCGGAAAGTTTTACTATCCCGTTGACTTTATCGTTGTAGACATTCCTATCGATCGAAAAGTTCCTCTCATTTTGGGTCGTTCATTTTTTGATACATCACGAGCACTTATCGATGTTCATGCTCGAAAAATCACCCTTCGTTTCAATGAAGAAGAACTTGTCATCAATGCAACACAAAACTCCAATCTTTCTCATGTCTATTCTATTGCAACTTTAAACCATGGTGATTCAACCAATGTCATTTGCAAAGAATTTTCACCAAGAGTTTTAGGAAATGTCGCCAAAAACAATTTACCATTTCCTCCGCCGGTGGAGGTTATGAGTGCAAAACCTACAAAGAAGAAACCATCAATACTTGAATCGAAAAATCCTTCGCCTCACCTCGAACATTCATTCTTGAAAAGTGTTGATAAGTTGCCGGTTTCTACGGAAGATCTTTCGGATGATGAATATGTAGACCCCGATGGGGAGGTTTTCTTCGTCGATAAACGTTTTGAGAACTTACCACCACCAAAACCAAAACGGTTTCAAAATGTGAGAATTTTTAGTGTGACTAACATCGTCTTAGAAACACCGAATATTTTCGACATAATCAAAAAGGGTTTTCATAAGGAGAGTTCAAAAGATAACAAAGGAAAAGACCTTAAATGTGATTTAATTGATTTTTCTACAAATCTAACTCCGTCATCACCGCGTGCTTTGAGTGCTACAAGCTCGTCTACTCCTTATGACGATGCTTTGTGTGGTTTTAGTATGGGGGAAGCCCCTTATGTTCCCTCATCCTTGTCCACCGAGGACGAGATATTCGATCCCGGAATTTCATGTAGAGGGAAATCTCGGTCTTCCACCGATGCAATAAATGGAAAATCTTTCTATTTGCTTGGTGCGAGTCTACCTCGAGTAGCTCAAACGTTTGTCTTACCAATTGTCTCACCCTTCTACTTCTCATCTATTTTCTTCAAACTCTTTGAGTTTATGGCACATGTTGAAGTGGCGTTGAATTGTTTTTCCAATGGAAACGAGAACGCCATTTTCGACCCCGGTATTTTGCATCATTTAAGGACTTAGTCCTTTTTACCGGTTGCTTTTTGGGCCTTGTTTATCATGTAAGCCCCATCAAAAAAATTGACCATACCATGATATCCCTAAATGTTCACATTGAGGGGATCGAGTCGAACTCATGACTCGGTAATAAAAAACGAGGTGCCTCGTGGGGGAAATCCCATGCTTATCTTTATGTTCACTAATAAGGGGACTTGTACCCTTCCAACTCGTTGTCTCGTGGTTGTTTGTGATTGTGTTATCTAGATCATCATCATCATCTACGATTGAAGACTCTCGTGTTCGTTTACGTGAGCCTCCATCGTTCGTTTGAAGAAGTTTTTCATGATTCCATGACATATCCTTTATTGTTCTAACAATTATCTTTTAGCATAATTAATAAACGGCTTTAGATATATTGTTGATCACCCTTTCCATGCTAGATCCTAAGCATTCGATTCTTCGTCTCTAGTATGGGGGTGCTCCACCTTTAGACTCGAAACATTGAGGACAATGTTTACTTTTAGTATGGGGGGGTGAATAGGTACTTGCTTTGCTACGCCCTCACGTTTTCTAACTTTCAATGTTTTGTTTTGCTAATAAGGCTAAAAATGGCCAAATTTTAAATTTTTTCTTAGTTTTCATAAGTGTTTTTAAGACACGAATGTATATTTTCCGTCGGGTAGAATAAGAGTTAATTTTTGACTTGATGGGCATTTGGAGCCATTTACATTCCTTAACTCGCTCAATTCAAGTTTTGCTAGACTTTTATATAGGGAGCTTTAAAACGCGAAAGTATTAATTCATTCGGGTTAAGAACAAGAACTTTTCGCAAGTTCCTATAATTGATTCTAGAAAGTCACTTATCAAGGGAACTATAAAACGCATTCTCTAAACTTGAAAAAGTCCAAGAAAGTGCAAGATCCTATAGGTGGCTTGAAAACCCAAAACTTTGATTTGATATAGTCTTAATGAAAGCTAATCCAAATTTGGCTTAATTTTGACTTGCATGGCTAAGTATTCACGAGTCTCTTTAATTAGAGGTCTTTATATAGTGAAGAACGAGAAATGATAGAGTTAGACAAGTGATCATGCTAAACGTAGAACATGAAAGTGTTCTTTCAAAAACTCATATGTTTTTAATTGTGGCTTTTTCTTCCCATAAGATCAATGCATTAGGAATAAATCATAATTGCAATAAGTAAGGTCGTACGATTTGAAAGGTTACTTAGCCTCTAGCGCAAGATCGTTTAAAAGTTGCTCGGGGTTGAATAGAGTTCATAGCCAAGGCATAACTTATTGAAGCGGGACGCGAAGATTGGCGATTATCCAAAAAGGCCCTAACAAGGCATGAGGAGCTCTATTTTTGCTAAAGATCCAAAGATGATGTGAAGTATCATTATTCCTAAATCAATATGAAGGATCGAGACACACGACGAGAAGCAATTACTCCCCTAAAGAATGGAGAAAGTCTATCCAAAAAGACCCTAACAAGGTATGAGGATAAATATATCCAAGTCCGAAAAGGAGGCGGATCGTTGTATATCAAAATCCAAAGTAAAGATTGAAGAAAAATGATGAAGTCGTGGTCCTATATGAAGAATCTCTCAAAAACGTCAAGTGAAGAAATTCCATATATGAAGAGAAGACCATTATTTCAAGAACGTCTTCCCAAGATTTGAAGTATGAAGTACATGCCAAATATCGGTCCGAGAAAGGTCTCAAATCGTGAAACGAGTTATGCCAAGATATGAACTTAAGGAGATACACGAGAAGCCGTTTTAAAAGATTTTGTCCTTCGGCTAACTATTGATCAAATCGTGCTACTTTGCTTTCGGACTAATAATTACTCAAATAAGTCAATATGAATCACTTGTGATCCATGACAAATAGATAAAAAATGCTAGTAACCCATTTCCTTTTATAATAACTAGGATTGCGGGGAGAAAAAGTATTACACAATTTGGACGTATGAGTAGTGTTAGCATTGTGACTTGTACCAACAATGATCTTGTTTTTGCACTTAGCATGGAATGTATGACAATCAAGGATGACGAAGTTTACTCTAAGGGACATTAACTTGTTTCTATTCTTTGACCCTAAAAGTCACCTTTTGGTGATGAAAATCATACATTATGTCTTTACACATCATCGTAGTTTGTTGCAAGTCTTTAACTCTTCAATAAAGGTTAATAAAATTGAACTTTGGTGATGCTTAGATACTTTATTCTAGCATTGCGTGAGGGCACGGCAATGGCTTAGTATGGGGGAGTGATGAGATGGCATTTATACATGATCTCATCGTTCTTTTCGGGCTTTAAATGCATAAAAATGTCATAAAATACCATATATATGCTTGTGTTTGTTTACTTGTGTATTTTAGGTATGGATATCGTGAAAAAGACAAAAGATCACAAGTTACAAGGAAAAACGGACACGAGAAACGAAGCCGTACAAAGAACCGGGCCCTAATCATGGAATTCTCAACAAAATACCTTGAAGACTTGAAGACATACAAGATTGATCCTCAATTATTGAAGAAATTACACTTAAAACCCTTGTATATTAATAATTACAAGTTTGGTCCCTTAAGTTTGTCAAAATTGCAAAAAGGTCCTTCAACTTTGAAGAAATGACAAGATTGGTCCCTCAACAAAATCAATTTGTCAAATATGGTCCCTCATGAAGTCAAAGATACAAAGAAGACCTTTGAAGATCAAGAAAGTTCAAGATCAGCCCTTGAAATATGAAAAAGTATCAAAAATAACCCTTGATAACCTTTGTGTGAAGTTTGGTGTCAAAAGTGACAAAGTGTGAAAGATATTTACAAAGGAGAACACGTTTTCTAGGGCTGAAAACATTATTTGCCAAAAAAACCAAAACACAAGGACTGAATATGCACACTTTGAAACATTCAAACAAAAAACGCGCCTAACACTTTTTCTCCCCCAAAATCGGATCTAAAAGAGTTACTGTTTACCCTCTTCCCACCCAGATTTTTACTTCACTTAAACAAGGTTAAAAAACAATTAACCTTGCACATGTGTGATTCACACATGCAGAAAGGTATCCCACGCATAAAACCCTCACCCCATTCACTGTGGACCCTACCCCCAAATTCCCTTTCACCCAATCAGAACACGACTTGGGCTCCAAGTTTAGTGACGTGTCCCAAATCAACAACCATGATCTTATGCTTACTCACAACGCAAAAAGGAACGTCCAGGGTCAAATTTGACAACTCAACACCAAAAACGCGTCAAGGGCATATTTGGGAATTTCTTAGATTAGGGTTTGTGATTTTAGCCTACTAGAATGTTCATTAGAGTAGTATAAAAGGAGATGAGCATGTTCATCCTTCCTTGTTCCAGTTTTTCTTCAAAAAACTTTTGTAATGCCTTTTGATTAAATATAAAAGTTTGGTATTTGTTTTTGGCAATTTAATTCCTTTTTATGATTTTCTTAAAGTTGGTATAAGTGTTGAAGGAAAACTGAGTTCCATTTGTTAATTGGTTAAGTAATTTTGAGTTTCAAAATTATTTAAGGGTTTTCTGAATTTGAGATTTCCTTGGTGAAATCTGTTTCAGGTTTAAGTGTTAAGAGGTTTAAGTTTAATTGGTTATTTAGTGTTTTGAAAACGTTTTGAGAAGGTTTAAAAACTTTTGGAAAAGATTTTGAGAAAGGTAAGAGAAAACTGAATATATTGCTTGTATCCTTGTTTTTCTTTGATCTTTCTTGGCAGGTTTGAAGGTGTGTTGCTGTTAAAGGTTCTGCACCAACCCCAGTTGGTAGGAGGTGGATTTTCATCCACTAGAACCCTGGATGTAGGGTTCTGAGGTAAACACCTTTTTCCTTTTTGAAATCTCAGAAAAAGTGATGTGTTGGTGATTTTGCATGCTAAGTGTTGAAGGTGTGTTATAGCTGATTGATTAGTGTTCTTTTGTGTTTATATGCATGATTAGAAGCTTATTTATCAGTTTGGTTAAGAGTTGTAAGGTTTTGGTTTGAAAAAGTTGAAAAAGGATTTTTAAAAGGGTGTTTGGATACATGTTTTAGCAGGGTAATAGTTTTGATTTGTGCTTTGAAAAGGTGTTAGAAAGCTTCATTAGGATTAAGTAAGGTTGTAGTTAGCCTGGGTTGTAGTTTGGAAAGATTTGTAACAAGTTTGGTGAGTAAAAGGTGAAAAGAATAGCATAAATCTGCTTAGGCTATAATCTGCTTGTTTTTCCTCATTTTGGTGCTAGATCTTGTTAAATCTGCTAAGATATAGGTTGATAAAGGATTGTAGTTGGTTTGCTAGGTGATTGGTGCTATTGTGTTCATGAATTGAGCCTTTGAAAGTCAATAGGGTGCTTGTAATCTGTCAAAATTACCACCAGACCTGCTCATTTTGTGCATCAGCAACTTGAATACGTTTTTGTGTGCTTTGGTTTGCTTATTTTGTGAGCTAAGTGATTGCTTTTTGCTTGATTTTGACTCCTTGTGCTTCAAAGAGCACAAGGGTGCCATTGTGTTCCAAGTACATCATCAAACAAAGCATAGCCAAGCTCCTCTTGGCTTAATTTCCCTTGTGAAGTAAGGCACAGCCTACTTGTATTCATAAGTAGGAACTGGCCACAAATTGGACTTGAATCTGGTTTAATCATTGGCAAAAAGGAGTGATTGAGTTGGATTGTTAGCTTATAAGAGGTCACAATTGGTTTGAAAAAGAAAAAATAAAAAAGAAAATAATTGGTAAAAAGGTCACCCGCAACGGACTCGAACACGCGACCTGTAGCTCAGGAGTAGCGTGCCCTACCATTGATCTAGATGCCTTTTTACGTTTTAGTTTCATTTCAATAGCTATTTAACACCTTTCTCTTTTAGCTTATTCAAATAAAGCCGTGGCTTATTTCCCCCGTTTCCAGCTTATTTGATTTGTGTTTTTGGCTTATTTGATTTTTCCTAGGACCTTTATAGGATTTAAGACTTTTCTAGCCTAGTTTCATATTTTTCCCATTATTTGTTTATTTTCTATGCATTTTTCTTTATACGTTTTTTATTAATTGCTTAAAAAATAGAAAAAAGAGTTTTAATTTTTAGGAAAAATTATTCTTAGCTTTTAAAATAATATTTTGAGGTTTACATTAGGTTTTGGTTTCAAAAACTTTTATTTTTAATTTTATATTATTTTAAGGTTTTTTTATAAACTTTAATTAATTTTATAAAATTATTAAAAAGGGTTTATGAACTTTAATTTGTGTTTTTCTCTTAGTTAGATTATTTTAAGATTTTAGAAATTTTTTAGAATTAATTTTATAAACTTTTTATTTTTAGTATTATTTTAATATTATTTTATTATTAAAATTTCAAAGTTTTATTTTTCTTTATTTTTCATTTTTCCTAAGTTCTTTAGCATTAATTAGGACCTTTTCCCATTTTTAGAATAATTTTATAGCTTTTATATTTATTTTTATAATTATTTTAAGTTTAATTAGTTTTTTAATCATTTTAAATCATTTTTAGAGTTTTAAAAATAGTTTTATTAGCTTTTAATTTTTAGAAAATTACTTTTTAGTCTTCTAATAATATAAGTTAAGTAATTGTTCAATAAAATCATATTTTAGACATTTGAATTAGTTGTATTTAATTTTAGGGCTTTAATTAGCATTTAAAATTAAATATTTAATTAATAAAAGGTTTTAAAATATCTTTGTTGGATTTTTGTATTTATTTATATTATTATTGGCTTCTTTTTAATCTTTTATTTACTTTGTTTTTGGTTTTGGTTAAATTTTTAATTTGGGTAGTTTTTCACGGCTTTACGTTTACGTCGTAGTGTAATTTTAACGTAACCGTCTTTTCATCTTTTCATCCCCATTCTTCTCAATATTAATCTCAAATAATTACAAGTTAGAACACACACATATACCTCCTTGGGAAACGAACTTTCTCTCTTTTTATTTGATTGGGTCATTAACACTTGATTTTTCTTAAAGTCATTTGTTCGATACTTTCCGCTATTTACGCTCTTTTCCTAAAGAGTAGTAAAACTCTACAATCAGAGAATCATACCACAACCAGGATCTTCACTCATTATCTCCTTACCGCATCACACCAGCATCTTTGAAGACACCCTCAGAGGATGAAGTCCCCCTTTCAAGAAGCATGATGGAAGTTGCTGATTTGACTACTACATAGGAGTCCTTGATCCCTCAAAACGAGGTGAATGCTAAAGGATCCACTAACAAGTCTTTGTCCAAGAAATCTGTGTAATCCTCATCTCAGCCCAAGGCTCCAAAGGAAAAGAAGAAGAGGAAGGAAGGAAATCCTACTTTTATCTGAAGCCCCTTCTATCATTTCTTCCAAGAAGAAGAAAACCAAGAAGACTCCATATCCTACTCTGGTAGATGAGGACAGAGAGCCCAATGCTGACAAACAACTAGAGTCTAGTGTCTCCAAGTCAGCTGAAACTACTAAGAACCTTCTTGACGTTGATATCACTCAAGTATTGGTCTGCCCTTATTATTCCTTTTGGAGGTTCACAAGCAATCACTCTCAAAAGTCTGTAGGAGAGAGTGATAAAGTTTAGGGCTTGCCTCAACCCTTAGAGTGTCTGTTTCTGCACCTAGCTCCTATAAGACCTCTGTACACTTTGTCTCTGCACTAGGAAATGATTCATTTGTGCTCCTAACGCACCCCAATTATCCTCCACCCTCTGGACTGTGCTCTGGAAAATAACAACCTGAGTACTTACACGTCCCGACCTAGAGTCTCTTAACTTCACTCAATCTCTGAGTCCCCTCATGATTAAAAGAGTCCTAACGAATTTATTCTTTTGGGGAGGCTGAATAATCGGATCCTTCCTTCCTAGGGGAAGCGGTATAAATGACGACCATTACCATCATACAATTCACATAAAAGAGTCATAAGGAGAAATCCTTCAGGGGAAGCTGGATAATCACACCCAACTATCCTAGGGGTAGAGAACGATGACCATTCACCATATCATGTCTCACTTTAAAAGAGTCCCAAGGATCAATCCTTCAGGGGGAACTGAATAATCACACCCAACTATCCTAGGGGGCAGAGAACAGCGACCATTCACCATATTATGTTTCACCTTAAAAGAGTCCCAAGGAGTAATCCTTTAGGGGGAGCTGGATAATCACATCCAGCTATCCTAGGGGCAGCGAATGGCGACCACTCACCTCATTCTTATTCACATTAAAAGAATCCCAAGGAGAAATCCTTAGGGGGGGGGGGGGGGGCTGTATAATCACACCCAGCTTTCCTAAGGGTAGCGACTGACGATCTTTCCCTATGTTATAAACTCACCTAATATGTACTCACAATTCTTATAACAGGGAATGAACCTTCATGATGAAAAGATGGATAACGATCCATTCACCGATGAAGAGGATGACATCGCTGGAGTCTCCACCATTGATCTTCCCGTTGTATCTGACTTAGACTCCATGCCTGATGATGAAGTCTACATTATTGAAGACGATGTCACCCTCTCTACATTTGAGGACATGGATGATGCTGATGACCAAGTATCCTCCACTGAGTTGAAGCCTGTTCCATTCCCCACCATGGTCAACGTGTAAGAACTTGCTGCAAAGCAAGTATGGGAACATAGGCCAATCTCACCAACCCCAGTTCTATTTCCAAGTATGCAAAATATTGTGGAACTGGGGACAAAGAAGCATTGGGAGTACTTTCAATAACTCAAGCCCATCCCTGTCCCCAGAATGAAAAATGTTCAGGCTCTAGGTGCTGAAGAGCTCTGGTAAAAAGAGGTGACATCAGCATCACCAAACCCAAAATCACCAACGAAGTCTTCTTCCCTGAACTCAAATGTCTGACAAATGCTGTTGAAGAGCTATCTACTAACTTGGAAACCTCCATAACATTGTCTATAGAGTCGCCCCTTCAATCACTGATTCCTCAACTCATTGGAAATGCTTTGAAAACACACCTTCCTCTAGTGATCAACCAGGGCTTTGAACAGCACATGCCTTCGGCCCTCAAAACAGATGTTCTGGCTGATGTGAATGAAATAGCCAAAGCCTCTGAACCTTCACGAACTCTACTCCAAGAACTTATTTAAGAAGAACTTAAAGAACTGTTCCTATTTGTCCATCAGGAGTTTGTAAAGTTCAACAAGGTAGGTTCAGGCTATGCTACTTCTGGCGTTGTGCCTGAGGGGGAGAATTCTGCCACCTCCTCCTCAACTGATGAACAAGATGATGGATCTAAGGGGGAGCAGCCAACCAAGCATGCTAAACCTACCACTCAGCCTAAAATCACTATCATTCCTACACCAATTCCTCTACGATCATTTGCTCCTACCATAGAGTCTACAAAAGACAAAGGCAAAGCCATTGCCATTGATGATCAAAGTGTGACATTGAACTCCCTGCAAGTGGAAGGAGGATCCACTGCCAAGCTCCCAAAGTTGAATAAGTTCAGAAGTGCTGATGAACCGCCAATGACCCCAGAGCAAGAAAAGGGTCAAATGATTAAATAGAAGAGACTTGTTGACATTAAGGTTGATGAACTCAAGAGCAAAGAAGCTCTAAACAAAATTCTCTCACCCACTGTTAAAGAAGCTCAAATGCAAAAAGCTCAAAGACATAGAAACCAAGAGAAACAATCTTCAGAGGGAATATGAGAAGATTGTAAATGAGAGAGCTGAACTAGGGAAAATAACCAAGTACAACTGTTTCACCGAGAAAGACAAAAGGGTGGTTATGACCCTATAAAGAGACAACAAGATTGCCAACTAAAAGGTCAACGGTGACTTCAAACTAAAAAGTCTAGGACTTTCTGAGTGGTTAGAGATCTTATCTCTTGCCTAAAAGAAGTATGGGCCTAGTGTAGCCCAAATGATGAAAAATATTCAAGCTAAATTAAATTGGGTAAAAGAAACTGCCAAAAAGCTGAAGCTTCCTCTGACCCCTCAGCTATAACAACAACAACCTCAGAGCTCAAGAAAAAGGAAGAACCCAATGGGGCCAATCATAAAGAAGTGGGTCACAAAGGACATGATAATCGATGGGATGCACAAAAGTATAATGCTCCCAAAAGAGATCTCTAAGCCTGTCAATGGTCAAGCGTACACAGAATCAGAGAAGGGGATGGCCTTCATGATTAGAAACTGTGACTATGGCTTCCAGAGGGAGAGAGAGCTAAGCCTTGCATCAACTGTCCAGCTGATTAGACTCAAGCAATGTCTCCTACAAAACTGCAAGTATGCTGATGACTTCGAGTATGAGATTGAGTTGATCATCAACTCAAGAGCTGATGAAGTTGGAGCACAGATGATCCGCGACCAGCACCTTGACCACTGAAGAACCTTTTTATTTTTATTTTCTTACACCTTTGGGTGTGCATGTAATAGGTTAGTTTTCTTTTAAATAAAAGTTGAGGTATGTTTGTTAAAATATGTGTAAGATGAAGCTGTGTACTCACTTACAATAATTTCATACTTAGTATAATTTATAAACAAATAGGGGGAGATTATTGGGCCAATGAAAGTTATAAGTATGGCCCAATCTAGATTTGTTTAAATTACACTAAGTGTTATGAGTCGTTGATGAAGACCAACGACGGAGACCAGACCAGCTGAAGGCAAAGCCTTGTCTGGCACACCAGAAACATTCAAGTCAAAGACAATGTCAGAGAAGTCGAAGATTATCTGAAGTCATACTTACCAGCGGTTATGGACAAGATAGGATGTAGAAGGAATGTATTGGTGTTCAAGGATCTCTGAGATGACAATACTCAGAGATCACTTACAACCCTTTCAAGACCAAGCAAGTAGAGACTTGCCTTATCTTTATAGTTTAGGCGGGAGAATATCTAATGTACTTTCGGCGGGACAAAATAGGAGATTCAAGATAAAGCCTAGTACGACCTAGTGGGATAGAGTTAACAGTTGGCAGAAGTTTTCACATAAAGTTGTTTAAAGGTACGTCTCTTTATAGACATACATCTAATGCGTTGTACTACTTCCACTTAGAAGTTGACACATATCAACTACCCCCACTAAGGAGTCATCCTCGTACCACTATAAATAGGAATGAGAAAGAAGACAAACACAACCCTTGTGATTGAATAATTTACTAGGATTGAGGCCCGCGCTTCGCGGCGGGTGTTTGTTGACGAAGCCTAACAGAATTATTTGAAACAGAGCTAACCATTACATGCATTGTTAAGAAAGTAAGCCATAATGGATTACTTGATTGTTTTGTCCAAAAAGATGACCTCGCTAACGCTATTGAATACTACGTTACTTTAAAGAATAGATACAATAGGCTGGAACTTGGTTGTGCCATCTTTTTGCATCTTCATTTCAGTTGGTGTCTGAAAAATGGTCGTGTTTGCGGTTTGGTTGTTACTTCATTGGCGACAATATTTTTCCTACGCGCTTGTCTTTTGCTGCTGGGTCGGCTCTTGCTTTATCTCGCATAATCTTTTTTCACCGAATTTCTGCATCTTGTGTCGGCTCCTTGAAAAATAAATTGTACAGTATAAGGATAAACTGAGCTTCATGTGGTTGATGTCCAAGATCGTTTCTATAGGTGGTTCATGTGAGAACCTGCAATTGTCTATCAGTTATCATGTAGGCGAGCACTTTGTCTTAATTTCAGCATCTCCCAGCAGGATTTGTAGAGTTCTGTGCGCAACTACGAAAAACACTCATAAGTCAACATGGTCTCCTTAGCTTTCTAAGACATTTAATAATTTAGACTTAAAAGGGACCTCACCTACCTTATAGGTGTTCCAGTTGCATAAAGTTTTCGGTTCCTTGTGCTTTGTACTGGACCATCTTTTCTTGATACCTATCAAGGTACAAAAGACTGAAAGCTTCAGATGGATCTCCAAACTTTTTATTTTTCATAAATCAAGATATTGTGTCCGTTACAATGGGCATCCTATTTTTTACTGCAATGGTTTAGATATATCACTCTTTGCAGGCGTACAACAGTTACTGAATATTATATCCTAACCAGTTACTTGTGTAGCTAGTGTAATTTCCTACTGCTGTGGTTTCAGAAAACGTGGTGTCAATATGTTAATAAACAATCAGGTGAACTTTGTGTTTGGTAAAAAAACGGCTTCTTTATCGAAAAAAATAATAAGCTAACCCAAACGCCTGGTACGGCTTTAAGCTATTTAAACAAAAGTTACTTTTTATAAACGTCTTAAAATTAAACTTCTTTTAAAATATTTACAAATATAAGAAGAAAAAAGCAATTCCAAACAACCCCTAAAAGAAATAAGTAGAATAGACAAACGTGTTTGTTTCAGGTTATATGTGAGCTTATAAGCATATTTGATTTCGGCTTATACATCATAAGCCCCAATTTTTCAGCTTATTTTTCAGTGTGTAGTCTCAAAATAGCCATAAAACTAAGGCTTATTAAAAATAAGCCAAAAAAATAAGCTCATAAGCCCACATATTGCTACTACATTTGCTAATCCACCATTCGTACAGTCTTGCCAAATTAATTCTCACGTCGGAAGACCATGTACACCCTAATTGTCGCGTATTTGGCTACATATTCATATAAATACAGTTACACTCAATCGCCTCCTATTTTCACTATTAGTCATAAATCACTCAATAACGCAAACTAAAATTCCTCTAAAAGAGATCGATATCTACAATGAGTTTATAGCATCCTAACAACCAAATTACAGACTGTGATATCAATATTAACAGAGAGGTTTGTGTTAAGTATCTAGTTTCAAACATCTTTTTTACAATAGACATGGAATAATTAATGTTCAATGAACAAATTTAACCGCATCTCAACCAAACTTCAAGTGTAGCAAGAAACACATATTATATAAAGGATGTCGGACTCACCTGTACGGCGACATCGATCGGATTCTTTTTATTTCCTCTTCTGAAAAGAAGTGGCTCGCAAGCCTACTAAGAGCATACCGCACAACGTTTGTAGACTCCTGGAGTAACCCTTCTGTTACTTCCTGCAACCAAAAAAAAAGTTATTGAAAACCTATTTTTACTTCAGACTATCCAAATATCCAAATACTGACCAAAATGTATAGATAGTTATAAAGTATTTAAAAAACCCCCTATTTATCCTTTGCCTTATATACAAATTTATTCTGATATTTTATAAATAGAAGGCTTGATCAAATGCTGTTTTGTTTTCCCCTTGTTTTACACGTTAAAAGCGTGACCGACACATTTTACACGTCAACATAAGACATAATCTATGCTAAAACCCGTCTCGCTGCTACAACTTCTAATTATCTACTTTAAAACCTTCACCTACTTATTTTCGGCTTCACAAAACTCATTGTACAAAGCTCTTGTGATTCTCAATAATTTCTAACCTAGAGCCACAACGAATATCAAAGAATATATCTTTGCAAACCAACCATACCGCACTTCCCATATTCAATATTACATGCTTATAGAGCGTTCAAAGTTATCAATATATACATACCACTACAACCACTTTTAGTCGATATGCAAAAACCCCCAATTCTAATAACCCGTACCATTTAACCAAAAAAAGTCATTCTTTTTGTATCAATTTAATCTCAAACATCAGTTCATTCAACCAAATCATTAAACATCAATTCTTTGAAAACATTTAAAAGATACAATGAGACTTATCGTTTGGAGGTCAAATTGTGATATATTATACTTGTTCTTCATCTTCATCACCAGTTCTTCATCTTCATCATCAAAAGCAGAATCTATAATTAACCAATTTACCTAATTATCAAGAAACCAAACGCTAAACGTATGTAATCAGTTAAGATAATAGTAATAATCAAACCCGAGATGATTAGTACCTTGATTAACATCTTTGGACCACCACCAACAAACCTAGTAAAAAATTTCAGATCTGCTACCGAAAAAAAGACTTAATGGAAAAATGGGGTTTTATTGATCAAAAGTAGATCTCAGAGATATCTATTATTTGAGAGAGAGAAGAAACAAATATCTATTACCTTTCGATTATTTGAAGATCTTTGAATCCCGTTTTTATCGGTTCATAGAACGGAAATAAAAAAATGAGGCATAAATCGGATCAAGATCCGATCAAAAGTATGCAATCCGGTCATTGTGTGAGAGAAAAGTTGTTTAGGTTTGAGAGAGAGGGGAGGAGGATATGACTGAGAGAGAGATACTGATATTATTTGAGGGAGAGAGATGAGGGTGATGTAGAATTTTCAAAAAGGTATGGGCGAGGGCATGGGCCTGGGGTATTTTGAACGGCTTAAAATAGATCTTGGTTATTTTGAATGGTTGGCATTTGAGGTGTCTCACAATACATAATATTTTATTATTATCATTTTTGGGTTCTGCCAAATGAATAAAGGGGGTAATCTAAGTCTTTTCTCCCTCTAGAACCTCTGAGTCCCTCAGCTGTCTACCAGCGATTCTAAGGTTCTCTCGTAAACTTGAGTCACGAATCAAGTTTAGGTGTTTCAGGGTTCCTTTCTTTATTGTCAATCAACGGGTGTATTTATAACACTTTATATTACTTTGTTTATATATATTAATAAAGCATTACGAGTTTGAAAAGTAATTCATATTGTGTTATTTGTATTCGAGTTCTAGTATCAACAATAGTCATATTGTGGGACTTTCATAAAACTTTTGAGGTTTGGCAAGAATTACCCCTAAACATTTATTATTAATCCACAACTTTCGGTTAAACCCATTTTGGTCCTTAGGGTTTATTTTAGTTTCGGATATTTACAGTTTTGGTCCTTAGGGTTATATAACTTTTGGGTATAGACAAAAGTCCCTCCAACTTTCATAAATGACCAAATACCCCTTGTAGTTTATATTCATCTTAAAAATAAGTTTTATGTTACGGTTTGTATCCAAAAGTTTATAACAAATGAATCGTCATCCCTACAAAAAAAACATAAAAACACTCGATCACCACAACAACAATTACCTGTTAACCACCACTTTACAGACATAAAAAGAACAAGTCATCCGACAAAACACAATAACCTTTACTTTCTGAAACAAAGTACAACCCATCATAAAAAGTCTACATCATCCCCCTCCATGAAGAAGAAATAAAGAAGAAGAACACCATGATTAAAGATCCAGTTTGTTTATGTTTCAAGTATTGATCTTTAAAGGATCACAAACAAAACATATCATTATGGATCTGTGTGAAGCATAACTTCAATTAATTTTCAAAAGGAAGCATAACTTCAATTAATTTTCAAAATCTATGTAAGAAAGAATAAAAACAAGTATGATTCGTTCCTTCTTGATTCCTATCTGAGACATCTTTTTCAAGATCTTGAACCATAACTGTTGAAGAAATGATGTAGTAGGTTTGAGGCTACGTTTGATATGAGAAGAACATGAGGTATTGTTTTTATGTATGGAATGAGCGAATGAAGAAAAATGAGATAGGAAGACTGCCAAATAATGAGAGTTGTATGGGGCGGATGAAATTAAGATTAGCTTTAGAGATGTGGTGTTGGGCCATGTGAAATGAAAAAGAATTTAAGTTGGACTATATTGTTAATGGACCTTATGTTAAAAGCAGTAACAAAACAATAAGTAAAGAATAAAGAACGAAGGTTGTTTGAGAAGATATATGTTATCGATCCATGTATTTATATCTTAATATCTATTGTAAAAATGGTCATTGAATTACTCTTTTGCAAAAAGATAAAAACTCACCCATTTCTAAGAAACATAAAACACACATACACAGTGGCGGATCCAGAGTTTCAAACAATGTGTGGCACGAACTTTGGCTCGATTTTCTTCGCGACTAGTTCTGAGTTACAATTGCTCATTCATTCGCGTATAAAAACTGCTCATTTTTCTTTTTAAATCATGAATTTGTGTTATTCAAACACATCATAAAAATAAAACCAATTTATCAATCGCAAATAAAACTTGACATCTAAAAACTAGTATTTTATAACTGTATCTTTTTACAAATATACTACAGTACTAGTAAAACACTATTTCTAAAATTTATAGTAATAGGAAAGTTCACTTATTAAATTAATTTGATTCATTTACAAGTGGTGTGAATTTTTTTGAAAGCCATATTAAAATAAATAGATTAGTGCTTCTGTTCTATGTATGCACGTGATCGAAGGACAGCTACTGTAGGTAGTACGAGTAATATATTCAAGTACTGTTTATCTTCTTTCCTACACATTCTTTCTTCAGTGGTTCTTCTCCATAAATGAAAAATCAAAACTAAAAAATAAAACGTTTTCCTCGTATATCGGCTCATCTTTGTGTGCACTTATTGAAGCTTAGTATCACACTTCCAAAAACAAACAATATCTACATAAAAATTACACTTCGTCAACTTTATTTATGTGTAGCACGTGCCACACGTCGCCAACACATAGATCCGCCCCTGCACATACATATTCATGCATCCTAAAATGCAACTCATCGACCATATTTTATATTTCTATAAACTCATGGGCCCTTACAATCTCAAATTAAATACTTTACAATTATTATAACTCAAATAGAAATATTTTCCTTTAACCAATGTAAGAGTGGAAATAAAGAAGCCCATTTAGATTGCCTTACAATTTCAATCAGAGCTATGTTATCGATACAATAATAATATTAAGGATGAGTCAAATATATTACAAAATGTTATCTACTCATATCGTAGCAAACATTTCTTAATTAGAGCGCAGGGAGTAATAGCGCCGTGGGGTGCCAAACCCACGGCGCGGCCGGCGTGATGATTCCCCGAACAAGAAAAACCCACGGCGTGAGCCATGGGCGTGGGTATTCCCACGGGGCGTGAGAGGGCAGGGAGTGTTTTTTTTTTTTTTTTTTTTTTTTTTTTTTTTTTTTTGTATTTTGTGTGTGTATTGGGGAAGAAAAAAGGGGGTATTGTGGGATCCACATTCACCCATCACTCCAAGCCATGACTCCCCACTTTTTTTCGTGTGAGTGGGTGAATGAGTTTCGATGACGTGTCACCCCAAAATACACCCACTCGGGGTGATGGTTCCCTGCGCTCTTAATAGTGGTATCTTTATCAAACTCGCGTCGAAATTACATATAAATTATTGATTATAGCGACAAAATATCAAAATCGTTTGTTCTAAATTTGCTACAACTACTACTCTTTCAAACATCCCATATTATGACGCAACTAATTGTTCAACCATGCAATGTTATGACACAAGAATATTCATAAGAGTGTTTAATTGCACTTTCTTTCCGAACACGCAAATAGTATTACGTCATTGTTGGAACGATTTGTGATTCATCTTTTTTCATGTTTATTTATCGATCTATAGGCATTATGTTTATTTTTCAACAGGAAAAATTCCTGTCATACATTAAAACGAAACATCATGCATTTGAACAATAGGAAAAATCTCATGTGCATCGCACGAGTCTGCCTGCCTCGTATTTTATAAAAGAAACGTTAGTTTATTAGATAAAAATGTTGAACGAAACACATTATCTTTTCCGAAACGACTCATAATCTTTATTTCTCTGATACAAATGAAAATTAAGAAAACATAGAGATAGATCAATCCTCATGCTCGATCTTGATCCCTTTAATGGAGACTTCACTACCACCATTTTTGGGCATCAATGTCACCAACACATTATCATCATCATTGGCATGTAAATCATCTAAGAGCTCACTAATCCCTAACCTCAATCTCGTCCTAACACTCTTACCATGTTTATGCTTATGAGGCACATTCACAAAACTTCCGGCAAACTCAGTCTTATCAGCTGTTGCATTCACCCCTTCATCGATCTGCATCATTCACAAACACATCAAACTTTGCAAACACATCTCTCGTTACATCAATCCCTTCAATCACCAAGACCTCTTCTTCTACATCCTTTTGTTTCTTGCTTCTCGATATCTGTGGTCTTGGAACCAACACTTTGATGGGCCTATCGAGACTAGTAGGAAATACGTCTTTAGTAAAGGGTATGCGTTCTTCCGCCTTGGCCACAACTAGTTTCTTAATATTGCTCAAAACACTACTTTTACTTTGTGGTTTGGGTTTGCTTTCTACCCAAGGTATCACAACATCTTGATAAACATAACCAAGATTCTTGGAATCTAGGCAATCTCTTACCTTGACCCGGACCATCTCCGCATTCTCATCATAGAACAAGAATGCGGAATCAAGCCAATCACTATCGGTAAAATCTACCCTTCTTTCACCTAGGGTTTTCCAAAGTGACCACATTCGATCAACATTTGCATGATGCGCATAAAAAAGAGGATCTCTCCCGGCAGAATAAAAGTTACCCATGTCTTCTCCATTAGGTTGTGTGCTATCTCCAGTCCATATGTGAACCAAACCATGTGGTATACTTTCTATCGAGCCTCCACCAGGGCTAGCCTCATCCCCAGCACGATAAGGGCTACCCATAAAAAGACTAGCAGTCTTTGCAGTAGACACCATTTGTCTATACATGATTGTGAGATTTGTGGACACTTGTTCTAAAATGCTAAGATTTTCATTTTCACCATTGAAGTCAAGATCAATTATAGAGGACGGTTGATGTTGAGCATCTCGATAAGAATCATATAATGGAGACTCCTTGTATGTGTAAATAGCAGGGATTGTCATTCCATCGGGTGCATCCCAGTTCCAAAATGGGATTGCAAATTCAGGGTCATCGATTAACTTCCCACATATTTTTTCGAAAAAGTATAAATAATAGCGATGGAAAGGTAAGAACAACCAAGAACCATGGACTTGAAGCTCGAGATCAGGGAAACCAACTTGATGATATGCACCATTACAGTAAGCACAATGAATAGCTGCTTGTTGTTTGAAACTACGAGGATCATCATCCGGGAGGGCTTTCATGAGCTGGATTGCTTTATTAAATTTATCAATGTAGTCTTCATTGACCAAATGAGCTGCCGGCCTTACCCGAGTTGTTAATGGTAGTGGAAGTTTGAAATCAGTAATGCTTTTGGCTATTGGAGGACAACAATTCGTTGGTCCTTCTGGTAAGTTAGCCGCAACACAATTTGAGATCTCTGGTGCCATGATAGGATCTGCGAAGGCTAGTGAAGCGGAACCAAAAGTCGCAGTGGCACCATAAAGGCAGCCAAGACCTAGCATAACATTTCTTCTGTAACCTTGCTAGAGTTCTCAACATGGGTATCATGATTATCTAGGGTTTTGCATGAAACTGCATGGAGATGGTTGCAGTTTCGGGACACGGTAAGTTGAGATGATATGAAAGAGAAGGAAGAGGAGTAGGTAGATGAGGAAATGAAGGTGTTTACGATGGTGGATAATGGTAGTGCAAGAGATGCCATGGTTTTTATTTGAGAGTCTGAATGATATGATGGTTAAGCCGTGAAGGCTTGTATGTTTATATAACAATGAGGACATGCATGAGTTCTTTATAAGCAACATTGCATGTTAGCTAACAAAATATAAACAAATACTACAAATCTACATCACATGACAGAAATTAAAAGCTGGCGGGACGTTTTATGAGAAATATCAAGATGATGCGTAACATATTTTGAAAGAAAGCTTTCATTAGTTAATGCATGCAGGTTTCTATGAACGTGACATCCTGTCTCTATTCATCTTCTGCCATGAGTTATGTTTCCTGCCTTGTGTCTTATGCACTTTAGAGAGACTTTGAGTATTCTACAATGTATTCTGTTGAAGCAAAATTCCACAGGTAGTAAGAGTATCAATGAATGTGACTCGGTTACGTAAAAGTGATGCTTGTATACTTGTATGTATATGAACAACACACATTACCTTCGTCTCATGTTTGACCCTAAGATCAAGTTCTAGCGTGAGAGTAACTATTTGTACCGGAATGATAAGTAGCGAGAGGTATTTGTATCGGAGTGATAAGCTGATTTGGAAAATAAGAATAATGAATATCAGTGTATAGTGTTATTTGAAAGTGCATTAAGTAGTGAGAGGTATTTACTTTGAGATAAAACAAACCTAAAGGGGCTAGTCACATTCTCTAGGCACTGTACACAAGGGTGTCAAACCTGCGTTTGTGTCTGCTTGGTGGCGACCAATGGTTGGGACATTTAGATAACGCCTTTATTTATGGTGTATAATTTTATTAAAAACAGATTATAATTAATAAAATTATCAAAATATTAAAACAGAAAATAAATAAGAGTAATAAAAAAAACAGTAAAATTAAGACGATATAGTTATAAATGATAATTAAATAAATGATAATTAAATAAATAATAAAATAATAAAAAGACTTACTAAATCACTAACAAGTCGAGGCACGCGTAAGACACGCTTAGAACTAAAGAGCTGAGGCACGTGTTTGACACGTTTCCCTTAAAATAGATTCGTCGTCTCTATCCCAAGGTAGAACATCCGAAACAGTAAGTTGTACTGTCGGACTAAATAAAACTGCCTGGAATTTCACCTTATCAGATGCGTACTCCGTTGGAAATCAATAATAATACTTATTGATTTGATTTGTGAAAAAGTTATGGAATTATGCCTCTATTTATAGACTCCCTTCAGTTTACTCATCCCACCTATGTGGGATAAAAGTAAACTATTTTTTCTCTTTAACAAAATGCCTAACTTTGAGACACGATATCTCATTCACATCAGCTTTATTTTAGACACATAAAGGCTCATTGCGAAGCTCTCTTCAAGGAGAACGCCAACCTATAAAGTATCACTAATATATATGATACATACATATACATAATTGTGTCCAAAATTGGTCAAAAGTCATTATGCCAACAATATTATCCACAATCCCTCACTTGAATAGAGATCGGCCGTATTACACATAAATTTCAATAAAATTCTACAGTTGAATCTTGCATAGAATAGGTAGGTGTGACCCTTTGAACCTTCCATTGTGAGATGCATTTAGTCTCTTAGATCTAAGTAGACGTGAGGTATTTGAACTTAGCCTCTATTTATGTAGACGACAATACACACTCACACAAGACTCTCCCTGACATTGTCAAGTCCTCATAGTCGTGTTCGTTATGGTCATGAACACTAGCCTGGTTCTGCAAGAGCTCTTAGAAATTGCGCCCCCACAATTTCCTTCGAAGCGATCCCTACTTCTCTCTCACATAGGTTGTCCTTCATAGAAACTAATTCCTTCAAGGGCTTTAGTACCATTCCTTTAGACGACTTACTAACTAAGTCTCTGCTTAAGCCTTTCGTAAGTGGATCCGCGATGTTGTCCTTTGACTTCGCATAGTCAACTGAGATAAATCGTGTTGAGAGTAGATGTCGTACCGAAGTATGTCAACGACAAATATGTCTAGACTTTCCATTATACATTTTGCTCTGAGCTCTGCCAATTGCCGTTTGACTATCACAATGTATACTAATGGACGTTACCGGTTTAGGCCACCTGGGTATGTCCTCTACGAATTGACGTAGCCATTCCGGCTCTTCTCCAAAAACATTTATCTAACGCGATAAATTCAGATTCCATCATGGACTTAGCTATTACAGTTTGCTTGGAAGACTTCCAAGATATAGCGACCCTTCCTAGTGTAAATACATATCCAGTAGTCGATCTAGAATCCTTTATGTCAGATATTCAATTTGCATCACTGTATCCTTCAATAACAGCTAGATATCTAGCATAATTCAGTCTATAATCACGACTGTATCTCAAATAATGAAGTACCCTAGTCATAGCTTTCTAATGTGCATTACTTGGATTACTAGTATACCTACTTAGTCTACTAACAACATATGCTAAGTCAGGTCGCGTACCTGTCATCAAATACATTAACATGCCAATAACTCATGAATACTCTAACTGGGCAACACCCTCGCCTCTATTTTTAGATAGATGCAAACTGGCGTCAATTGGAGTTCTTGCTAGGCCGGAATCCCCGCATTATGAGTATTAAGAATTTTGTCCACGTAATGTGCTTGACTTAATGCCAGTCCACTCTGAGTTCGTATGATCTTTATTCCAAGGATCACATCCACCAAACCCATATCTTTCATGTCAAACTTTGATTTCAACATGTCTTTAGTAGACTTTATCATCTTGTCATTACTGTCAACGATAAGCATATCATCAACATAAAGACACAAAATTACATATCCATTATTTGTGTCTTTGACATAAACGCACTTGTCACATTCATTATTTTGAATCCACCCTCTAGCATGGCATGATTAAACTTTTGATGCCATTGTTTGGGAGCTTGCTTTATGCCATACAATGACTTAAGCAGCCTACAAACTTTGCTCTCTTATCTAGGAGCCATGAAACCCTTGGGTTGGTTCATGTATATTTCTTTTTCTAAATCTCTGTTTAGAAAAGCCGTTTTAACATTGATATGAGTGGAAATACTCATATCATTTATCTAATAAAACGTGAAATAAAACAAGAAAAATGCTTTAAGATCTACTCTATATGCTTGTTTTTCTTGTTTCATGAGTGTAGGTACCAAGATCACACAACCGACAAAAATCAACACGGGATTGAAGTTTATATCAAAAGCTAAATGCCGAGTTTATTTCACGAAGATTTATCAAGAGTCTCGGGCCTTTGTGGACCCACATTAGTTTAATGGGTTTGGAAGCCCACTAATATTGCTTAAGGGACTAATATAAGTAATAAGTGTGAAAACACTTATCCTTTTACCACTTATTTCCAATAATAACAAGACCAAAACGTGTGATTTATGTCGTAAAAGTCAGAATTATGCGTGGTTTGTGTTTTTATTGTGTTTTAGGACCAAAATGTGAAAAAGGAAGAAAACACGGGCTTTCACGGGCTTTTATTGAAGAAAACGGGAAAAGACGAAGTCAGAAGATCAAGAGTGCAAAAAGAACGGAAGTCCAAGGCCTATTCTGAAGATTTATCGAAGAAAAAGTCAAAAGACGGAAGTTTAACGAAGTCGAAGAACTTAAGTCTTATAGAAGAAGAAAATTAAAAGACAAGTTCAAATCCCGAGACGACAAAGACGAAGAATTTAAGTCGAGTCGAGAAAACGTGAAGAAAGCAAGAAAGAAGATGCAACACATGCACTCCTTCCACCTTCCCTATAAATACCCTCCTAATAGTCATTAGGAGGGTGGTTAGATTTTTAGTTAATTTTCACTTCTTTTAGTTTTCTCTAGTCTTTAGAGAGAGAAAGTCTTAAACTTTCTCTCACTAGTTCATCTTTTTCTTTTAATCTTTCAAGATTAAACACTTTGTATTGCTTATTTTTATTAATCAAGTTCTATTTTAAGCTTTTATTTTCTAATCTCATCCTACTTTTCTTTGATTTAAGATTGATTTTGGTGCGATTATCATGTGATCCGTGTTGTTCTAATTGATTTCGTGCTTAAAAGTTAATCTTTTGATCATTTTATAAGTTTTCATTTGATTAAGCTTTAAGACTTTTGTGCTTATTGGCTTATTTTTATGATTAGCTTATTAAAAAAGTTTAAGTTAAAAAGTTTATGTTTTTATTGTTTAATCTAAAAAGTTGTTGGATTTCGAGTTAGATAAGTTGATTAGAGTGCTTATTTGATTCCATTTAGTTGATTCGATTTAGTTTTGGGAATAAGCTCGATCTAATAGCTTATTTCCTAGCTTTTTGCTCGAATCCCATTATTTTCGGAAGGGTATTATATCCCTTTTCCGATTGTTGCCTTTTTCCGACCGGGTACACCCCCCTAACCGATCTCCTTGATTATAGGAAAGGGTTCAAACTCCCCTTTCCGATTGGTCTCTATTCCGACAGCACCACACTTCAAGATTCCGATTGATCCAATCGGATTAGGGTTTGCCCTTTCCGATTGGTCCATTGTTTGCCTATTCCGATTGATAGATTTGTTTAATATTCCGATTAGAACCTCATCTATTATTCCGATTGGTGGTCTCCTTGCTATTCCGATTTAAGTCGAGAGTGGTCATTCCGATTGTGTGATTTTCCCCACATTCCGATTGTTCTTCATATCCGTGTTATTCCTATTGGTCTTTTGGTCCAACATTCCGATTGCTTCCACCACCTTACATTCCGACCACCAGATCGGAATATATTCCGATCTGGGCCTGTTTTAGCCTCTTTCCCGATTGTTTGCATGTGTTGGTTACTCCGACCTTACTTTCTTTTAGTTCCTTTCTATTAAGTTCTTATTTTTAATAGTTTTCCAAGTGTTAGTTTTATTTAGTGTGTAAGTTCTTTTCCATTTCACCTTTAAGTTTATATGCATTTATTTTACTTGTCATTTTAATCTTTTAACTCCCAATTTACTCAACGACACTTTAATTACTTACAAATAGTTTAAAACAAACCAAACCATTCTCTTGATTCACCAAAAGACAATTGAGTCGCACTTAAGACCGGTTTTCAATTCGAAAAGATCGGAACTATAACGAACTTTGATACTTTGGTTGCAAAACTAAGTATTAAAATGGCGCCGCTGCCGGCTCTTTTCGTTAAGATAAACGGTTTTTAGTTAGAGACGCATTGAATTTTGGGATCCGTTCTTTGAACGTTATTTTCATTGCTATAAAAATTTCCAAAAATCCATAAAAAAATAATAAAACTCTTCAAAAATACAAAAACATTAAAAAACCTATAAAAACCAAAAAGATTATATAGATATTCTTTGTGTATATTTTTCTTCTGCAGGTGCATGCGTACTAGATCTTCCAACTATTCTGAGCCCGATACTCTTGAAGATTTAGATATGGCTGGTGTTAATAACAACAATAATCACCCACCTCAAAACAATTTGAATAATAACAACAACAACAACAACAATGTCCTTCTACCTGATTTACGAACCATGGAGGAATTGTGCCAACCCACCATGAACGGACGCGGAGGCCCGATTGCACCGATGCATGTCACGGCTCAGGAGTTTTCATTGAAGCATCATATGATACAACAAGTGCAAACGAACTCATTTCGTGGAATTCCGGATGATGATGCCAACAAACACCTCGACAAATTCATTACCATTACCCAAAGCATGAAGTGCCCCGGTGTTTCTATGGATGACCTTCGCCTTCAACTTTTTCCACACTCACTTTCTCACCATGCTGAAAAATGGTTTGACCGTCTTCCTAAGAATTCTATTCATACGTGGAATGACATGACTCAACGTTTTTTATCGCGCTACTTTCCCCCATCCATGGTCACTAGCCTTCGTAACCAAATTAGTGGATTTATGCAAGAGAATGATGAATCGCTTTTTGATGCTTGGGAACGCTCAATTGATTTGATCGACCGCTGTCCTAATCACAATATGCTCCCTGTCACTCTCATTGACACCTTCTACAATGGTCTCACTTTTCGTGATCGTGACACGATCAATGCCGCCGCCGGTGGTACTTTTATGAAAAGGAGACCGGAGGAGTGTCGATAGTTGATCGAAAACATGACTACTCACCACAAGAATTGGGATTCATCCGCATCCTCAAGATCTAACTCGAGAGTCAATGTTTCTTCTACTACCTCCAATCCTGAAATGTCTGAAATTTCTCGACAACTCGCTGAAATGAACAAGAATTTCATGGCCATGGCCACAAACCACTTTCAACAAGCTAAAGCCGTTGCTATTTCTTGCGACACATTTTGGTGGCCCTCACTCTTATAATGATTGTCCTTCTACCCAAGGCAATTATTGTGAAAACGTTAACGCAGCTTACGGCACTTATCCCACGGGAGGCTATCAAGCTCGCCCTCAAGGAGACCGTGGCTTGCTAAGTTATCGTTCCAACAATTATCTTGCTCCTCCCGGTTTCCCTCCTGCAAACCAAAACCAACAACAAAGCTACAACCGAAACAACCAATCCCAACCTCGTGCTCAAAATCAATATCAATCCCAAAGAAACCCATACCCAACTCAAGGAAATTCTCAAGCTCCACCTCTCAATCAACCGATGGCCGTAAACCAAGACGTCGAGACGTTCATGAAGACTAATCATGAGATGGTGACGAATCTTCAGAGTCAATTTGTCAACTTGAAGAATGACATGGTGAAACAAGGGAGCGATATTCGAGCCGAGCTAAGGAATGACATGGCCAAACACAGCAATGATATTAATGCCAACATGCAAAACTCTTTTAACAATCAAGCTCTTCACCTTCGTGATATGATTGGTTCGCTCATCCAAAGTAATCAATCCTCTTCTTCGGGTACTCTTCCGAGTAATACCGTTGCGAATCCAAGAGGGGAGATGAAAGCAATCACCACTCGAAGTGGAAAAGGATATATGGAACCCGAGCTTCCTACACCTCCACCCGTGATTGTGAACAAGCAAAAAGAGCAACTTTCTTGACCTCCTTCACCTTCTATCCCCATTTCCCCACCACCCGTGGTTGTGAGTGATCCTATTCCCTTAAAGCCTTCTTCTTCATCCAATATACCTTATCCTTCAAGGATGAGGAAAGAGAAGCAAAAGAGCAAGGATGATATTCAGGTTTCGAACTTCCTTAAAATGTTCAAACAATTGAATTTTAACATCTCCTTTGCCGAGGCTCTCGCTCACATGCCCAAATATGCTAAGATGTTTAAAGATCTTTTAAGTGATAAGGAAAAGCTTCTTGACATTGCTCAGACCCACCTTAATGAGAATTGCTCCGCAGTGCTCTTAAGGAAATTGCCCACCAAACTTGGTGATCCGGGTCGCTTCTTGATTCCTTGCAACTTCCCGGGAGTAGAGAATTGCATGGCCCTAGCCGATCTAGGTGCCAGTATAAACTTAATGCCTTTAAGCGTTTGGAAGCAATTGTCTCTCCCCGAGCTAGTCCCCACCAAAATGACTTTGATATTAGCCAACCGTACGGTTGCTTATCCAGTGGGGATAGCCGAAGATGTCTTTGTTGGCGTCGACAAATTCACCTTCTCGGCGGATTTTGTCGTCGTTGACTACGAGATGGATCCCCGTGTTCCATTAATCGTTGGACGTCCATTTCTGAGGACCGGTCGCACTCTCATTGATGTAGCCGCAGGCGAAATAATCATGAGAGTTGGTGACGATAAAATTGTCTTCAACATGGGTAAGATTTCTAAGCAACCTTATTCGTATGAGAGTGTTAATGCTATTGATGTTCTCGATGAGGCTTGTGAAGAACATTTTCATGATGCTTGCAAAAGTACTCTTTCTTCTCTACCCAATGTTGAGACCGTTGCCTCAATTGCTCAAGCATTGACTCCTTTCGGAGAAAGTGACTTGGATGATTTCGAAGCTAGTTTGGGTCCTCTCGATATTAAGTATGATAATTTGTCCACCAATTGGGATGAAGACATTAGTACTATTGAGAGACTTCTCAATGAGGACCCGTTCTCTCCTCCTGCTCCTAAAGAGGTGACTAATGATGATCCATCGTTAGTTTCACCATCTACTGAGGATCCTCCGACTCTCGAGCTTAAGGACCTACCGCCTCATCTTGAGTACGTTTTCCTAGAAGACGACGAGAAGCTACCGGTCATCATCGCAAAGGATCTGAAAGAAGACGAAAAAGCCCGACTTGTCGCTGTGTTGAAGAAGCATAAACGCGCTATCGCTTGGAAAATCTCCGACATCCGTGGAATTGATCCTCATTTCTGCACACATAAAATTCTCATGGAGGACGACTTTAAGCCCACAATTCAAAGTCAACGCAGGGTGAATCCTAAAATCCATGAAGTCATCAAAAAAGAGGTTATCAAACTTCTTGATGCGGGTATGATTTACCCTATTTCGAATTCACCGTGGGTTAGTCCAGTCCATTGTGTGCCTAAGAAAGGCGGAATCACCGTTGTGCCCAATGCAAACAACGAGTTAATTCCTACCCGTCTCGTTACTGGGTGGAGAGTTTGTATAGACTACCGCAAACTCAATGATGCCACGAGAAAGGATCATTTCCCTCTACCTTTTATGGACCAAATGCTTGAACGTCTAGCTGGTAATGAATATTACTGCTTTCTGGATGGTTTCTCGGGTTATTTTCAAATACCCATCGATCCCCAAGATCAAGAGAAGACAATATTCACTTGTCCCTATGGCACCTTTGCTTATAAACGAATGCCTTTTGGCTTATGCAATGCCCCCGGGACTTTCCAAAGGTGCATGTTGGCTATCTTCCATGACATGGTTGAGCAAACCATGGAAGTCTTCATGGATGATTTCTCGGTCTTCGGGGATTCCTTCTCTGCTTGCCTTGCCAATTTGGACCGTATGCTTAAGCGGTGCGAAGACACTCGCCTTGTTCTGAATTGGGAAAAATGCCATTTTATGGTAAAAGAAGGCATTGTGCTAGGACACAAAATCTCTAAAGCCGGTCTTGAAGTCGACCGTGCTAAAATAGATGTCATAGCAAAATTACCTCCACCTTCAACTGTGAAGGGTGTGAGAAGTTTTCTGGGTCATGCGGGCTTCTATCGTAGATTCATTCAGGATTTCTCTAAAATCGCTCGCCCGATGACCCACCTCTTAGAAAAAGATACTCCTTTTATCTTTTCTAAAGAGTGTCTCGAAGCCTTCAATCTTCTCAAGGATAAGCTAACTAAGGCACCGGTCTTGGTTACCCCTAATTGGGAGCTGCCTTTTGAATTAATATGCGATGCTAGCGACTTTGCTATTGGTGCGGTTTTGGGCCAAAGAGTGAATAAACACTTCCAACCAATCCACTACGCTAGCAAAACAATGACAGGGGCTCAATTGCATTATACGACAACCGAAAAAGAGCTTTTAGCTGTTGTCTATGCTTTTGAGAAATTTCGCCCCTATCTTGTTTTATCCATTACCATCGTATACACGGACCATTCCGCGTTGAAGTACTTGATGACTAAGAACGATTCTAAGCCAAGACTTCTTCGCTGGGTTTTGCTCCTTCAAGAATTCAACATTGAAATTCGTGATAAGAAGGGAGCCGAAAACCTGGCCGCGGATCATTTGAGTCGACTTGAGGATCCATATCAGGGGGATCATCCGAACAGAGAGATCAATGACTCTTTCCCCCTGGAGACTCTAATGTCTATAAATCTCAATCTTGATGGCACCCCGTGGTTTGCGGACATTGCAAACTACTTAGCGGGTGGTATTCTCATCCAAGGGTTAACATCCCAACAAAAGAAGAAGTTCCTGAACGATGTTAAGACTTACTTTTGGGATGACCCTTATCTATTCAAACAGTGTGCTGATCTGATTATTCGTCGATGTGTTGACGGACCGGCAGCTTTTGACATCCTCCAAGCTTGCCACAAAGGACCCACCGGTGGTTACTTTGGTCCCAACTACACCGCTAAGAAAGTGTTTGATTCTGGATTCTACTGGCCCACCATTTATCGTGACGCTCACGAAATGGTTAAGCATTGTGATGCTTGCCAACGTCAAGGCAAGATCACACATAAGGATGAGATGCCTCAAAATTTCATACAGGAATGTGAAATCTTTGATGTATGGGGCATCGACTTTATGGGGCAATTTCCATCATCCAAAGGGAACAAGTACATCCTCGTCGCTGTCGACTACGTCTCTAAATGGGTTGAAGCTAAGGCTCTTCCTACGAATGATGCGAGGGTGGTTGTGAACTTTTTGAAGCAACTTTTCGCTCGATTTGGCGTTCCTCGTGCTATCATCAGTGACCGCGGGACTCATTTTTGCAACGATCAATTTGCAAGAGTCATGGCAAAGTATGGTGTCAATCACCGTCTTTCCACCGCCTATCATCCCCAAACCAATGGGCAAGCCGAAATTTCCAATCGTGGCTTGAAGAGAATTTTGGAGCGTACTGTGGGAGAGCATCGCGCCGCGTGGGCCGATAAGTTAGATGATGCTCTGTGGGCTTTTCGTACTGCTTACAAGACCCCGATCGGTTGTACACCTTATCGTCTTGTGTACGGGAAAGCCTGCCACCTACCCATCGAGCTAGAACATAAGGCGCACTGGGCCTTGAAGTGGGCGAACTTCGACATCATCAAAGCCGGTGATCATCGCAAGGTTCAACTCAACGAGCTAAATGAACTGAGGAATGAAGCTTATGAGAACTCGCTGATCTACAAGGAGAAGACGAAGATGATCCACGATGCTAAAATCAAGAACCGAGAGTTCCACGTTGGTGATCAAGTCTTACTCTTTAACTCTCGGTTAAAGATCTTCTCTGGCAAGTTGAAGAGCCGTTGGTCTGGTCCATTCACCGTCGCCAACGTCTTTCCGTATGGGACCATTGAGCTTTCTCAGCCAAATGGGTCCAATTTCAAGGTGAATGGCCAGCGTTTGAAGCTGTACTTTGGTGAGGACATCTCTCAGGAGATGATTCCATCCCTCACCACGTTCCCCATGAACTAAAATTGGGTCGAGTCAGGCTCATGACTCGGTGAACAAAAACAAGCGCTTCTCGGGAGGCAACCCGTGTTCTATCCTTTACTGCTTTCATAATAAGTGTAGGGGGAGCCCCGCATATGTTTGTTGTCTTGTTTCTTGTGATGTGCAGGGATTAAAAGCTTCAGAGAGCATCTTGATGACTTTTGCCGAACCGTGATACCGTGTTTTCCATCTTCCTGGTTCTATCTTAAACTCTTGTGATTCAATATTTCATATTCTATATGTTCACATTGAATTCACTTTAGTTGTCTTTTCCTTAGCAAGATTTAAACAAATTGCACAATGTCCTAAGTGTAGGGGAGTTTACTCCCACATGCTTAAACATTGAGGACAATGTTTATCTCAAGTGTAGGGGGGACTTCTATCGAAGTAAGTGGTCTTTTCCATGAATTGGCCCTCATTTTAACCGGAAAATCAATTTTTCGACATTTTTCAAAATTTTTGATCTATTTTGGCCTATTTGTTTTTCCCTTTGTATAGTTATTTTCTTTCTTTATTAGAATAAATGTTAAATAAGTGGTTTTAATTTTCAAACGTTGTGAATCTTTTGACTCAACCCGAGTTTACTCTAGCTAGTATCCTTAACGTGTTTAAGTCAAGTTTTGCTACGCTTTTATATAGGGAGCTATAAAACGCGAAAGTCTTAACTCTCACGGGTTAAGAACAAGAACTTTTCGCAAGTTCCTATAATTGATCCTAAAGAGTCGTTTATCAAGGGAACTTTAAAACGCGATTTCTAAACTTGAAAAAGTCTAAGAATTTGCAAGATCCGATAGGCGACTCGAAAACCCAAAACTTTGATTTAATAGGCTAAGTATCCACGAGTCTCATTACTTGAGATTTTAAACTGTGGAGAACGAGAGATGATAGAGTCAATTATAAGTTCGGTATTCTTTCGTGAATTTATGTGAGTTAATTATGAGCCTATTCTCCCTCCGCTTGTTAATAAATTAATCTGCTAATAAATAAGGTTGTACGATTTAAAAGTTACTTAGCTTCTAGCCCCAGATCGTTTAAAAGTTGCTCGGTAATGACGAGAGTTCATAGCCAAGGCATAACTTATGAAGTGGGGCGCGAAGATTGGCGAGTCCGAAAAGGCCCTAACAAGGCATGAGGGGCTACATTTTGTTGCTAAAGATCCAAAAGTGATGTGAAGAATCATTTATCGAAAATCAATATGAAGGATCGAGACACACGACGAAAAGCAAGAACTCCCCAAAAGTCATGGAGAAGTCTATCCGAAAAGACCCTAACAAGGTATGAGGATAAATAGATCCAAGTCCTAAAAGGAGGCGGATCGTTGTATATCAAAGTCCAAAATAAAGATTGGAGAAAAATGAAGAAGTCGTGGTCCAAAGATGAAGAATCTCTCAAAGACTTCAAGTGAAGAAATTCCTATTATGAAGAGAAGACCATAATTTCAAGAACGTCTCTCGAAGATTCGAAGTATGAAGTCGCTGCCAAATATCGGCCCGAGAAAGGTCTCAAATCGCGAACCAAGTTATGCCAAGATATGAACTTTCTGATATCCCGAGAAGCAGTTTTAAAAGATTTGGTCCTTTAGCTAACTATTGATTAAATCGTTCACCTTATTTTCGGACTAAATAACTATCGAAATAAGTCAAACAATGCATCCTCGTGATCATTCAAGACAAAAATAAAATATAAGAGATACACCTAGGAATAAGGGAGTCTAAGTGAATAATTGGCCCACATGAGTTCGTGATAGTTTGCTAACTTATAATAACAATGATCTCATTTTTAAGCTTGGTATGGGGAACGTGAAACTTGAGGATGATAAACGTTCACGGCCGCCAAAACCCAATGTAAGTTTTTAATTTCTTTACTTATTTCTATCTTTTATGTTTAGAATTTAATAAAGGCCAAGGTGGGTTATTTATGATGGAAAATGTAAACCGTGCTTTAAATTTAATGCATTGCATGAGGGCATTGCAATGGTCAAGTGTAGGGGATTTAATAAGTGTGAAAACACTTATCCTTTTACCACTTATTTCCAATAATAACAAGACCAAAACGTGTGATTTATGTCGTAAAAGTCGGAATTATGCGTGGTTTGTGTTTTTATTGTGTTTTAGGACCAAAATGTGAAAAAGGAAGAAAACACGGGCTTTCACGGGCTTTTATTGAAGAAAACGGGAAAAGACGAAGTCAGAAGATCAAGAGTGCAAAAAGAACGGAAGTCCAAGGCCTATTCTGAAGATTTATCGAAGAAAAAGTCAAAAGACGGAAGTTTAACGAAGTCGAAGAACTTAAGTCTTATAGAAGAAGAAAATTAAAAGACAAGTTCAAATCCCGAGACGACAAAGACGAAGAATTTAAGTCGAGTCGAGAAAACGTGAAGAAAGCAAGAAAGAAGATGCAACACATGCACTCCTTCCACCTTCCCTATAAATACCCTCCTAATAGTCATTAGGAGGGTGGTTAGATTTTTAGTTAATTTTCACTTCTTTTAGTTTTCTCTAGTCTTTAGAGAGAGAAAGTCTTAAACTTTCTCTCACTAGTTCATCTTTTTCTTTTAATCTTTCAAGATTAAACACTTTGTATTGCTTATTTTTATTAATCAAGTTCTATTTTAAGCTTTTATTTCCTAATCTCATCCTACTTTTCTTTGATTTAAGATTGATTTTGGTGCGATTATCATGTGATCCGTGTTGTTTTAATTGATTTCGTGCTTAAAAGTTAATCTTTTGATCATTTTATAAGTTTTCATTTGATTAAGCTTTAAGACTTTTGTGCTTATTGGCTTATTTTTATGATTAGCTTATTAAAAAAGTTTAAGTTAAAAAGTTTATGTTTTTATTGTTTAATCTAAAAAGTTGTTAGATTTCGAGTTAGATAAGTTGATTAGAGTGCTTATTTGATTCCATTTAGTTGATTCGATTTAGTTTTGGGAATAAGCTCGATCTAATAGCTTATTTCCTAGCTTTTTGCTCGAATCCCATTATTTTCGGAAGGGTATTATATCCCTTTTCCGATTGTTGCCTTTTTCCGACCGGGTACACCCCCCTAACCGATCTCCTTGATTATAGGAAAGGGTTCAAACTCCCCTTTCCGATTGGTCTCTATTCCGACATCACCACACTTCAAGATTCCGATTGATCCAATCGGATTAGGGTTTGCCCTTTCCGATTGGTCCATTGTTTGCCTATTCCGATTGATAGATTTGTTTAATATTCCGATTAGAACCTCATCTATTATTCCGATTGGTGGTCTCCTTGCTATTCCGATTTAAGTCGAGATTGGTCATTCCGATTGTGTGATTTTCCCCACATTCCGATTGTTCTTCATATCCGTGTTATTCCTATTGGTCTTTTGGTCCAACATTCCGATTGCTTCCACCACCTTACATTCCGACCACCAGATCGGAATATATTCCGATCTGGGCCTGTTTTAGCCTCTTTCCCGATTGTTTGCATGTGTTGGTTACTCCGACCTTACTTTCTTTTAGTTCCTTTCTATTAAGTTCTTATTTTTAATAGTTTTCCAAGTGTTAGTTTTATTTAGTGTGTAAGTTCTTTTCCATTTCACCTTTAAGTTTATATGCATTTATTTTACTTGTCATTTTAATCTTTTAACTCCCAATTTACTCAACGACACTTTAATTACTTACAAATAGTTTAAAACAAACCAAACCATTCTCTTGATTCACCAAAAGACAATTGAGTCGCACTTAAGACCGGTTTTCAATTCGAAAAGATCGGAACTATAACGAACTTTGATACTTTGGTTGCAAAACTAAGTATTAATAAGCTAAATAGCCCAAGCCATATACTAATCATCCCACGTGTGGTTCAATATGAATAAAAATTGGTCCATAAGCCCGATAGCAAATAGCACAAGTCTAAATCCAGTCCAAGAAGAAAGAAAAATGAGACGAGGCTAGTATTTATTTATGATTGTCTTAAGTTTAGTCGATCAAAGCAAATAAAGAGAAAAAATAACGAGAGAAAGAAATAATTAGGGGAAAATCCTCATTACTAGCTATGAACCCTAGTTCTTGCTAGAGCCAAATTGAAGGTTCAAATAGAGCGATTGTGAAGCACACGAGGTGATTCAGAGAAATGACGAAGAAAAAGAGCATGTCTTTCACAAAGATACTTAGTACCAATCTGTGACGTGGATGATTGATTTGTCACAGCAAGCCTCCTATTGGTCCATCTCCTGCCATGTCAGACTCAAAGAAACATAACTTTGATGAGTATTTTCACTATTTCCTTTGTTAAAGAAGCACAAAAGTGGTAATTTCACACGGATCGCCAGCGTGGAATCCTTAGTGAGTGGAGTAATTAGATGGTTGAGATGAGAGATGCTCATCAGACGGCTCTATATCGTTCTTCCCCAACAAACCCCTAACCTCTCTTCAGCCTATAAATACCCTTCTCTTTTATTGTATTTGGTATCCCTTTTTTAGTTTTACTGTTATAATGTTAAATTTTAGGTAGAGTTGTAATTCTCTTTTCAATTTATGTAATTTTCTTCAATGATTTAATAAAAGTTCGAGTTTCATTAATTTCTCTTCCAGTCTTGCAATTAAATTTCTGATTGTTTGTTGATTACATACTGATTTATAAAATTCATTATACATGAGAGTTGTGTATTTAAACTAAAACCAAAGTTTAAGTGAGTAACTAAGAGCTGAAAAAGGGAAATCAGCTCATTCATAAATAAGTTTGATATAAAATCATTGAAGGCTGCCTCACCTAGAAGAGGTGAACAGTGGGTATAATTTTGAAATAAGCTGATAATAAGCTTGTTTAATTGTTGATTGTTTATTGGGATGAAGATTCAGGCCTTTAGGCAAAGGCTACGTTTAGATAGGATCATCGCTAAAAGGTTTTTGTCCTACTTTTTAATTCCTCTAAATTTAGTTTAAATAATATAGCTTATATGGTGTTGCTTATATAGTATTCTAGCGTAGCCTATATTAAGTTGTTTAAATCAATTTAATAGTTGTTCATTGATTTCGTTTTGTTAATCTGAATTTGAATTTGTTCCGTTTAATGTGAGTTCGAAACTGTTAAGTTGTTTTCATGGATATTGTTAGAATTATAGATCCATTATTAATTGTTGAATTGTACTCGAGATTTGTGTCATGAACCTGTGATAGAAATAAGTTGATGAGGTTGTTAATTAGTCTTTATATAAGCTGAATTGAGAAGTTGAAATCATTGCATCAGTGTTAGTTTGTTAAATATCGATATTTGCTATTGTTTTCAGCTTAATGAATAAATGATAGCTCTTATCTGGTTCACTTGATAAGTTAGTAAACTGCTTCTGTTACAGGTTTTTGAAGCTTTAATATTTGCAAACTTATGAGTTAAATTCAAATTTTGACAATGCATAAGCATAACGATATAAAAATTGTTCTTGTGGTAATTGGATAGTTTAGTCTTAATTTTCTCGAGAATTAGGTAATTGAGTGTTAAAAAATTTGAGTTAACTGCTAGTAAGAGTCGTTGATCTGTTCTTAGGATAAGAGCCAATAGAAACTGAATTGAATTTTTTGTGATAGATATTGTTGTAGTATTTTCCTGTATGAGTTTTTAAGATAAGGATAGATATAGGATTTTAAAATTGGTGGCTGCCTAATTGTTAGCTCTTACTGCTGCGTCTTTGTTCAACATTTTATATCATTAAATATATAGAATCTAGATTTTATAAGTTGGTCAGTATTTGTCTTTGCTGCTGAGTATCCGTTAAGTAATTCTTATTGAGGAATTCAAGAATAGGGAATAGGAATGCTGAGTTTGACATAAGTATTGTTTTTGTATGTCCATGAACTAAACTGCATGAACATTGATGCTGCGTTTTTATAATTGTTGCTGCTGCCGTAAGTTGATTGATTCATTGTTGGAAACTCACTTTATGTGAAGACATTTAAGAATTCCCATTAGTTATCATAGTCATACACGCTTAGACTAGATTAGGTACAATGTATAGTTTAAGGTTGTGTGTGACTATATATACCCCACCTTAGCTTCCAAGGAGGGGTGTTGCTTGTGTTTTTCATTCATTAGCTTAATACATTTTCTATCTTTCACACATTCAACCTTTCTCTCTCAACTCAACAATGGCTTCTATCATCTATCACCCTACTAGACCACCGGATTAGCTTTTAGCAAATCCACAATTGGCATCAGAGCCTTGGTGCATTCCTTGGATCATGTTTTTGTTTCGATTTGGTGGTCTAAACATTTTTTTTGTGTCTCGTTATATATTTTTTTTTGTCCGTATGTCTCGTTTTTGTCACAATGGTTTTTATGGTTTCATTCTTTTATGGAAACATGTTAACTTTGTCACAATTTATTGTCCCGATGTATCAGTCTCACAGTTCAATCTGATATACTCAAACCCACACCTTTTCACAACTGATTTTTTGTCCCTGGTTTCTCGGTTTCAAAATGGGTCATATGATTACTGTTTCTGGACTTATTCTTTAATATCATTTTTTTGGGTTTGTTATTGTGCTTTTTGAAGATGCAGTTACCCAGAAAAGTGGTCAGATTTACATGTTCCTGAAAATATGGAAAAGGACAGTACTTTTGGATAAGTTTTTTTGAGATGGTAACATTCAGATCGGAATATTGCGATCGCAAAAACCTTTGGTTTCTACATTGCGATCGAATATTCCGATGGAACACAGTCTGTGCATTCCGATGGAACACATTCCGACGGATGCATTCCGACGGATGCATTCTGACGGATGCATTCCGACGGGGTGTAGAAGAGAAGACATTCCGATGGATTTTTTAACACATTGCGATGGAAAAAACAAATGTAAACATTGCGATGCAAACAAAAAACATTCTGATGGGACATCTATTGACATTCCGATGGACTGTTTTTTAAAACCAGTGGACCAAAAATGTGACCAAAACCAAAACCAACTCAACCGAGTCAACTCGGTAATTACCGAGTTGACTCAGTTAACTCACTGAGTCTATTTTAACAAGCCAACCTTTTATCTCCACAACTCCAATACTAACCTACTCCCATCGTCACCTAAACCCTCTATTTATCAGCACATGACTCATATCATTTAAAACAGAAAAATGAATATGATCTCAGATTATGTTTCGGTGACATCTTTTTAAGATATGTCAAGATCTTAATTGATCTTTTCACTCGAAACAGCATGCATCACTGATCCGTGTTTGGTGTTATGCCACTTTTCATTTACGAAATCAATCAAGGATTTATAACAACAATCTGTTATAATCCATATGTTGGTTTCGAATTAACCAGACCAAACCCACATGCAATTATTACAACCTTACACGAGACCATCCTTATGATCTTAAAGAAAATAAAAATCTTGAAGGTTCATCACAAGTTTGTTGAAACCTGATTCGATTCAGGTTCGGTGATTTCGAGAAGGATGTGAGTTTGACTTGTGTTAATGGTTGCGTTTATTTGATTCGTGGGTTTGATTTCCTGGTGTGAAGAGTTTCCAGAATGCAAGGTTTAGATGAAGATAATGAGGGACGGATGTTGATTAGATGGGGATGGTGATTTGGAGGGGACGGAGGTTACAAGGCTGTGAGATGAATGGATGTTTTTGGGGGCGGATGAAACAAAGATGTGTGAGATTAGGTTTATTGTTAAAACCAACTTGTGTGGGTTCTTATTTAAATCCATAGACAATGGCAACTACACGTGGATACTTATTAATCTTATCTTTTAAGATTCACTGATAACCGGACTACACGTGGACTACACTTGGATGATGAGTCGTTTTGATCTTATCATTTTGTTAATAAAAATTTCATGTTCTTTATCAAGCCTCGTGTATTTGGAATGGGTTCCACAATTGGGACGCAATTCTATGGGCTTCAATGCGGTTAACCGATTCATTGCATCAGATGGGCCATGGACTTTCGTCTATTCAACACATGATATGGGCCGTGTGAGTTAGTAATATACACACAAATTTTTTTTTAATTCAAATTTTAAATAAATGTTGTGTGTATTAAGTATTACTTCGGTAATCATCGGGACGAGACAACAAGTGACGTGACAAAGTGACATAGTGTCGTGACAAAAAGACGAGACAAAAAGACGTGACTAAATGACGAAATTTATTTGAGACGAGACCAAGAAAAAATGGGCGATTTTTTAGTGACTGCAGATTTTTTTTGGATCGGGTATTAATTATTTGAAGATGAAGACGTATTTTTTGAAGGCGTGTACTTATTTTATTTTTCAAAGATAACTTGCTCGTACTTTATCTTAGAATGACAACTTGTTTATCTAGTTTCCGGGTTCGGGGTGGATGGTTGATGACCCGGATAACTATCACTTAAAGGGGTTACATTATTGTACTCAGTGTCACACGCTTAGTCGACGTGGATAATTTCAAGAGGTGTTGTGCTTATAGACTTCTTCAGTGATGCATTGAGTACTTAGAGATTTCTCCACCGTTACTCATTCAACAATTGTGCAAGCTTAAGTCACAAGGTCGAAGGATTCTTATTTAGTTTCACGTTTGATGTATCCGGTTCATTCTATCAGTGGTCACTTCAAATTGCTTTCAAGTGGGTTGGTAAAGTTGGCCATGGAGAGTTTATGAGTAGAGATTTTCGATCAACTGCTGATTCTCACCGAATATAATTAAGCTTATTTATTATTCTCTCGAGATTTTCAGGTTCATGTGCTTACGATTTATTGATGGTTCCGAGTTTCGAAACCATCAAGGGGGAAGAAGAAGACACATTGAACGCACAACGAGTACACGTGATGAACTTCATACCTTCTTTTGATTGAAAGACATTCCGGGATGACATTTGTCATAGCCACAGAGAAAATCAGTGTTTTAACTCGTGGCGTTATCAATCTCTAAACGGTACACTACTGATTCGAGGTTTCATTATTGTTTTATTGTTGCAATTAAACATCATCATTATCCTATATGCATTCCCGAGACTTAATTGACTCTGGTGCATCTCCGGAAGAAGATATGTGCATTTCTGGGACTTAATTGACTCTGGTGTTACGATGTCAACTTCATTAATGGGATAAAGTGTCCACTTCAGTATTTGAGCTTCATAATTGGGGTTGATTTACCTTCTTCAACTATGTGGGGGAAGAAATGTCTTGATTCTTTCTAGTATGCATAACTTGAACTCTCAGGGGGAAGAAAAATTCTGAAGAATTATTCAAGCGTGAGAAGAAAAGTTGTTGATCTACTTGGTGTACCCCTTACTTTCAATCCCTCTTAGCAACGTTATCACGTTATATGATGGGATTTGCTTGTTAGATTCCGTTGTGCGCTTAATCATTCTAAGCTTTATTGAAAGCTTTGAAGTTGCTTACGAGGATTGTCGATTTAGGGGGAAGCTATTTAAAAGCTTCTACATCAAGTTTATGTGGCATGAATTAGGGGGAAGTTAATTCAGAAGCTTCTCCTTAACCAGAAGTGTATGGGTTACTTAGCTCGTGCCGTTACAGTATTTCTACTACAAGTTAAAGATGAGTCGTTTTGAAGTCAAAGGCCTCAGAAGACATCATCAGCATTGGACGCTTCATGGAAGCTCTTGTTCTTTATCATTATGTACTTGTTAGGAAAAATATTGTAAGGAATTCTACACGTCGTCCCATGGAGGAAGATTGTTGGAAACTCACTTTATGTGACGACATTTAAGAATTCCCATTAGTTATCATAGTCACACACGCTTAGACTAGATTAGGTACAATGTATAGTTTAAGGTTCGTGTGTGACTATATATACCCCTCTTTTGCTTCCAAGGAGGGGTGTTGCTTGTGTTTTTCATTCATTAGCTTAATACATTTTCTATCTTTCACACATTCAACCTTTCTCTCTCAACTCAACAATGGCTTCTATCATCTATCACCCTACTAGACCACCGGATTAGCTTTTAGCAAATCCACATTCATGCATCTATAACTAGTTGCTATAACATATGACTTGCTGAATAACTATAGCTATTGTTTCATCTCGTTATAGTTGCTGAGTTATTTCGCAAGATTAGTTTTTTTTATGAAGAAAATCAGTTTCGAAAATCGTCTTCTTTTGTGAAGTCCGAGTGTGTAGCCCAACTGTAGGGAGCACAGTAGTTACTGTGTCATTCCAGTAGTTTTATTTAATGTTAAATATTGTCATTTTTAAAACATTGAATCAAAAAGTTGAGGTTGCGTGTAGATCATGGTTGCTTTTGTTGCTAAAATTGTTGTTGTGAACGTTGTTCCTTTAGGCTGTTGTTATCGTTCTCATCATTGCTGTTTTTTTAGATGTTGTAGATGCTTTGTTAACTACTCTGCTGATTTGTTCATTGTAATTAGATCACTGTAGGATTGTTATTGCTGTTGTTCTAATTGTTCGATTTGCTGTGATATAACTGCTTTACAGTAAGAAGTTTTTGGAATTTTAGTAGTCACATTTTGTTTGAATATCGTGTAGCATATAAAAAAAATCCAGAAACACCTTTGTCAAGATTTGAACTCCTGACCACGCTTTTAGGAGTCCAACACCTCAACCATCTCTTCTATAATGATTTTCTTGTTATACATGCGTTTCGATGATTAGTATTTAACAACTATTTATTATTAATTGATATATAAACTGTTGATGTCTTTTAAGCCCACTTTGTGAATTCATTTTTAAGAACGTGTTTCTTATAAGTTGTTTTGGATAGTAATAATTTTCGTTTTGAAAAAAATTAGGAAACTTTTAGTTGATAGAATTTCGTTTCGATTTGCGTAATTAGCATAGCTTGCGTTTTTAATTTTGTCATTTTATTTTCAAATCGTAGGATTTTAGATAGGTCAATTTTTAGATTAATTCGGGAAACGATTCATGCATTTTAATTAGAACGTAGGATTTTTAGTTAATCAAACCGAACCAATTCAAGTCAATTGTCCAAACTTAATCGAACGTCTCAAATTCACAATTTCTTCGTGTACAACGAATTGGGATCACCCTCGTGTTTAATTAATCCGTCGTTAGCGAGTTTTAGATTATTACTTTTTCCTAAAGGTAATTTCTACAACTTTCTCTATAACGTATTAGATTAAAATAAATCGTCACGTTTCCCACACATCAAAATTTTGGCGCCGCTGCCGGGGAAATTGTGTATGATTCTTTCGTAGCGGTTTGTCGATCGTTGATTTGAAGACCCTTTCCATTCTTGGAAGGTTTTGTTATTTTCTATATATATATATATATATATATATGTATATATATATATATATATATATATATATATATATATATATATATATATATATATATATATATATATATATATATATATATATATATATATATATATATATATATATATATATATATATATATATATATATATATATATATATATATATATATATATATATATATATATATATATATATATATATATATATATATATATATATATATATATATATATATATATATATATATATATATATATATATATATATATATATATATATATATATATATATATATATATATATATATATATATATATATATATATATATATATATATATATATATATAATATAATATAATATAAAAATATCGTTTTTCGTGTTTTTTGTGGCTAATATATAGTATTTACATATAGAACAATAAATTACCTATCTCCAAAAGCGTGAAAACGCAACCTTAATTGGGATTTCATCACTCAGTTATTGTATTCGAATCCAAAACAAAGAAAATAAGAAAAATAGATAAATACTAATAAAAAGTTTGAACTCAATTTATACAAACTATAAGGTGGGTATAAGACGACGTGCTATAAAATGCTGTCTAAAGAAAAAGGCTCTTAAGTGCTTTGTGTCGCCTCGTTTCTCCGCTCGCTTGTGCGTATATTGAGAGGGAAGACCGATTAATGGTTTGCCACCTCAAGTAATAAACCATACTTTTGTTTTGTTTAAATCTTGAACCTCGAGACGTTTAGGTTTTCACCTACGTTTCAAAATCGAACGAGAGTCGTTTACATTCCAAAGTAAATACTCTCACTCCTCGTTTTATTTATCAATCTTTGATTGATTTGGAATTTTTGTGAAAAAATAAAAATAATCTTCTTCTCATCTAAATTCTTTTCTTCAACCCTCTAAATTCTCGTCATTTTTGTTTATGCGAACTCATTCTAATCGTCTTTTGAGTAATTACGATAGACTTGAAAACAATCCTCGAAGGAACTGAAATCGTCAACAACGAATAGTGGAACCCGAGATTCCAACTATTGTTGTAGAGATGGCCGATAACCGAACAATGGAGGAATTGCTTCGTGCACCCACTGAAGGGTACGGTGAAGCAATTGTTGTGCCGGCTATTTTGGCGGTTCATTATGAGATTAAGACGGGTCTTTTATCACTCATTCGTGCCGACCATTTTCGAGGCAATGAGACGGATAACCCGCATAGTCACATTCAGAGTTTTCTTCGTATCACCTCGACTCTCAAGTTTAGAGATGTGCCAAATTACGCGATTAAGCTTATGCTTTTTCCGTACTCGCTCGAGGGAAACGCTAAGCGTTGGTATGAAAAGGAACCACCGGGTTCGATTTTTGACATGGGACGATTTAGAGTCAAAGTTCATGAATTACTTCTTTCCACCATAAAAAACAACTCACTTTAAAAATGAAATAACAAGATTTGAACAAAAAGTGCATGAATCGTTTGGTGATGCTTGGGAAAGGTTTAAGGATTTGTTGAGACAATGTCCACACCACGGTTTCACGGAATTACACCAAATCAATACCTTTTATAATGGACTTAATATGGTTGAACAAGATTCTTTAAATGTCGTCGCGGGTGGTAATCTTTTAAGAAAACCGCGAGAGACGCTTGGGGTATCATTGAGAATTAATCTAGATTCCAATATTCATGAAACACACCGGTTGTTTCTCATGTGAATTCATCTAATTCCGAGATTGCTAGATTGGACTCTAAGGTTGACACTATTTTGAGTGAGATTAGGAAGAATCCTCATGGTTCGATTAATGCGGTTGTGAATTTTTGTGTATCATGTGGTGGAGCACATCCGAATTATGCTTGTTCAACCATGGGGTTTGATCAAGCTAGTGCTTTTGCGGCGACGGGAACTTATGGGCCTAACGGTCAAACTCCTCGTCAAAACCATGTTGCTCCACCAAGTTTTCCACAGTTCAAAATAGATATATCAATGGTAACAATGGGAATAATTTTAACAGTGGGAACCAAGGGAACTTTAATCAAGGAAATGGCTTTCAAGGTAATCAAAACAATCAAGGTTTTCAAAACAACAATCAAAATGATTTGTCAATCTATATCAAAAAAATTAGGCAAATTTGAAAGGTTTTCAAAACAATCTTCAAGGACAAATGAACACTTTGAAACTCTATTTTCAAAATTCGATCAAGGGGCAAAATGATAAGATTGAGCTAAGTCAAGCTAGATTAGAGAAAAATCAAAACCGTATTGAGGGAAATCAAGCTAAATTTGAAAATAAAATTCTTTCCATGTTCGAAGCGATAATGAACAAACCCTCCTCTTCTTCGGGTGGCTTGCCTAGCAACACCATTCTAAACCCGAAGGGTGAGATGAAAGCTATTACCACACGTAGTGGGAAGGATTTAGACGGACCTTTGCTTCCACAAGTTAGTACCTCTCCGGTGAGGGAAGTAGAGCCAGAACCCGAGGTGGTTAAGGAAAAACAATTCCTAATCCACCAAAGGTAGACCATGTGCCTATTCTGGAACCCGAGATTCCGAAGAATAAACCCACACTAACCTACCCTTCTAGACTTAACCAAGAGAAGCTCCACGGAAGATCCAATGCTCAAATGTCTACATTTCTTAAGATGTTTAAGCAACTTCATATTAATGTTAGTTTCGCGGATGCATTGCTTTATATGCCTAAGTTTGCTTCGACTTTCAAGAAATTAATTAGTGATAAAGGGAAGCTAGAAGAGCTTAACCATTCTCTTGATGCTAATTGTTCGGCGGTTCTCACCAAAAAGCTACCCAAAAATCTTGGAGACCCCGGAAGATTTCTTATTCCTTGTGAATTTCCGGAAATGAATGAATGATTAGCATTAGCCGATCTTGGCGCTAGCATTACTTTGATGCCTCTTTCTGTTTGGAAAGGTTTATCACTTCCCGAGCTCACACCTACTAGAATGACTCTCGAGCTTACAGATCGATCGACCGCCCTTCCGGTAGGTATAGCCGAGGATGTCTTCGTTAAGGTAGGGAAGCTTCATTTTCTGACGGATTTTGTAGTTGTGGATTACCCCTAAGATTCACGTGTACCTTTGATCTTATGAAGACCATTTTTTATTACGGCTAGTGCCTTAATTAACATGAAAAGTGGAAAAATGACCTTAAGTTTTGATGATGAGACCGTTACCTTTGATATCAGGCACGTATTTAAGTATTCTTATGAGCATTTCGGGGAATCAATCAATCGTGTCGATATGATTGACGTTGCTTGTAAAGAATATTCTCAAGAAGTGCTTGGTTTCTTGGCTAATTCCGAAAGTGGCAATCCTTCTTTATTGGATCCTATTATTGCCCTTTCTTCTCCACCCCTTACTCCATTTGGGGCTAGTGATTTTATCTTGGAGGAGGTTGATGCTTTTCTTAGCACACTGGATTTGCCATCGACATATGATGAAGATTATCATGATGCGGATGGAGATATCGATTTGCTTGAAGCGTTTTTAAACGAAGATCCTTTTCAATTACCTCCGATGGAAATTAAAGTTGTGAACGAGAATGAAACAAATGTGAAAACGTCTCTTGAAGAAGCACCCGAACTTGAGCTTAAGGATCTTCCCACTCATTTGGAGTATGCTTTTTCGAAGGAACGGATAAATTACCAGTGATTATCGCTAAAGGATTGAAAGATGACGAAAATGAGGCACTTATCAAGGTTTTAAAGAAACATACACGGGCCATTGCATGGAAAATCTCCGACATCAAGGGTATTGATCCAAAATTTTATAGTCATAAAATTTTGATGGAGGAAGATTATAAACCCGCTATTCAAAGTCAAAGAAGGGTTAATCCAAAGATTCATGTGGTGATAAAAAAAGGAAGTTATGAAACTTCTAGACGCGGGAATGATCTACCCTATCTATGATAGCCCATGGGTTAGCCCCGTGCATTGTGTTCCAAAGAAAGGAGGAATGACGGTCGTGACTAATAAAGACAATGAATTGATTCCTACTCGACTCGTGACCGGATGGCGTGTTTGTATTGACTATAGAAAGTTTAATGATGCCACTAGGAAGGATCATTTTCCATTACCATTTATGGATCAAATGTTAGAGAGACTAGCGGGGAATGAATTCTATTGATTTTTAGATGGATTTTCTGGCTATTTCAAATTCCTATAGACCCTCGCGATCAAGAAAAAACCACATTCACTTGTCCTTATGGAACATTTGCTTATCGTAGAATGCCTTTTGGGTTATGTAATGCTCCGGGGACTTTCCAAAGGTGTATGATGGCCATTTCTCATGATATGATTGAGAAAACCATGGAAGTCTTCATCGATTATTTCTTGGTTTTCGGGGAGTCTTTTGCTTCATGTCTCTCTAATTTGGAACGAATGTTACAACGTTGTGAAGAAATAAATCTCGTGCTTAATTATGAAAAATGCCATTTCATGTGCAGAGAAGGCATTGTTTTTGGACATAAGATCTCTAAGGCCGGAATTGAGGTAGATAGGGCCAAAATAGACGTGATTGCCAAATTTCCTCCACCCACCACCGTTAAGGGAGTTAGGAGTTTTCTCGGCCATGCCGGCTTCTAAAGACGTTTTATCCAAGACTTCTCTAAGATAGCTCGGCCTATGAACCATCTTTTAGAAAAAGAGACTCCATTCTTCTTTTCGGATGAGTGCATCAAAGCCTTTGAGATGCTTAAAAAGAAATTAACCAAACCAACCATTTTAGTTGCCCTGGATTGGGACCTACCTTTTGAAATAATGGGTGATGCTAGTGATTACGCGGTAGGAGCGGTTTTGGGGAAACGAAAGACCAAACATTTCTTGCCTATACACTATGCAAGTAAGACAATGACGGATGCTCAAACTAAGTATACTAAAATGGAAAAGGAATTACTTGCCGTTGTATATGCTTTCAAAAAGTTTAGACCATACCTCGTCTTGTCTAAAACCATAGTGTATACGGATCACTCGGTTATAAAATATCTTCTTAATAAACAAGATGAAAAGCCGAGGTTGCTCCTGTGGATACTCCTCCTTCAAGAGTTTAATGTCAAAAATCTTGACAAAAAAGGAGCCGAGAATCTCGCGGCCGATCATCTATCTAGACTTGAGAATCCTCACCAAAGCGATCGAGAGAACAAGGAAATTAATGAAACATTTCTCTTGAGACACTTGGTATGATCGCTTTTCGTGGTGATGATAGTACCCCATGGTTTGCGGAAATCGCAAATTACCATGTGGGGAATTTCTTGATTAAGTGTATGTCGTCCCAACAAAAACGGAAATTTTTCAAGGACATATCTTACTATTTTTGGGACGACCCCTATTTGTTTCGAGTGTGCGCGGATCAAGTGATTCGTAGGTGTGTGTTCGAAAAAGAAGCTAAAGATATTCTTAAAGCTTGTCATGAAGGACCCACCAGGGGACATCATGGTGCCAACTACACCGCGAAAAAAGTCTTTGATTCCGGTTTCTTTTGGCCTTCCATATATCGAGATGCCCATGACTTGATCAAGACTTGTGATTCTTTTCAACGTCAAGGAAATAATTCACAAAGGGATGAGATGCCCCAAAATATACTACCAGTTTGTGAAATCTTTGACGTATGGGGAATCGATTTTATGGGGCAATTTCCATCATCAAAAGGAAATAAGTATATTCTCGTAGCTGTGGACTATTTGTCAAAATGGGTTGAAGCTAAGGCTTTGCCTACTAATGATGCTCGAGTTGTGGTAAAATTTTTAAAGCAACTTTTTTCTAGGTTTGGAACTCCGGTCTATAATAAGTGATCGAGGGACCCATTTTTGTAATGAACAATTTGTAAAAGTTATAAAGAAATATGGTGTCACATCGACTTTCGACGGCTTATCACCCTCAAACGAGTGGTCAAGTGGAGGTTTCAAACATAGCTCATAAGCGAATTTTGGAGCGTTCTATTAGAGAAAATCGCACTTCATGGTCGGATAAATTAGATGATGCATTCTGGGCCTTCTGTACGGCCTATAATACTCCCATTGGTTGTACACCATTTCGGTTGGTCTAAAAAAGGCATGCCACTTGCCAATTGAACTCGAACATAAGGCGTATTGGGCTCTAAAACATTGTAACTTCGATTTGAGGACCGCGGGTGATCATCGCAAGGTTCAAATGAATGAACTAAGTGAATTAAGGGATCAAGCTTATGAGAACTCTTTGATCTATAAAGAGAAGACTAAGAGGATTTGATATTAGTAAAAACACGTCTTTTAGGAAAAAGAGCGTATAATTGGCAAGTATTAAACTCGACGATTTAGGAAAACCGACAAGTCGAATAAGTGCGAGTTCGTTCTCGAAGGAGGTGTGTGATTAAGTGCCAATATGTCAAATCAAAGTTTGGATTAGTGTCATTTTTGGTTAAAAGAGAGAAAAAGTAAAGACGAGCTACGACTACGATTAAACTACGACGAGTGACGTAAAACGCGAACGTAAATACGTAAAACGCGACGAAATTAAAAATAAAAGCTAAAAATTAATTAAAAATCAAAACTAAGTCTAAAATAATATAAATAAGAATAAAAATTCAATAAATAAATTTTAAAACCTTTTATTAATTAAATATTCAATTTTAAATGCTAACTAAAGCCCTAAAATTAAATATAATTAAGAAAAAGCCCAAAATATTATTTCATTGAACTAATAACTCACTTATATTATTTAAAGACTAAAAAGTATTTTTCCTAAATTTTAAAGACTATTTTTCTATTTTTAAAAGACTAAAAACAATTTTAAAACTAAAATAATGATTAAAAATAAAAAATAATGCTAAAATTAATTTGACTTTTTCAATAATCCAAAATTATATTACTGAATAGTAGAAAAATTTAAAATGTTAAAAACAATAATTTTTTACACTAAAAGACAAAACAGTTTTAATTAAATCCTAATTAAACTAAGATTAAATCTAAAAAATATATAAAAAGAGTGAACAGTAAAACTTTTTAAACTAAAAATCTAAAAATAATTTTCTGAATCTAACAAAATTTTTAAAACTTAAAAATATTAAAGTTTTGCACTAAAAGACAAAAATCAGAAATTAAATAAACTAATTAAATTTGAATTTAATCTAAAAAATGGTAAATGAACAGTAAATTGAAAATAAACTTAATGAAAAATCTTAAATTAAATACTAAAACATGGGAAAAATAGAAAAACTAGAAAAATCTAAAAAAAAAACTCCACTAAAGACAAAAGTCACCCAGGTCTGATGTTGACAGCTAGGGTTTGTTTGTCTGTTTGCTTATCAGTGGGAAGAAACAACCAAGCAGTGGAAACTTTGTTCCCACTGACAGTGTAAAAAAATAGGTCAGGGACCTTTGTGCTTGTAACTTTTTTGTTGTTGGGGTTTTCTTGGATATAAAGGTACCCCACACTCAGTGGAGTGTGGGGAGTCAGTATATACGAGAAAAAACACAAGTCCAAGCCAATTTAAACACACAATATAGCAAAAAGAAGTTACTGATAAAGGGTTATGGTCTGATGAGTACTTGCTGATGTGTTGTGCACTTGGGTGAGTTTTGGTTGGCCAAAACTCACTCAGCTCACACACAAACTTCCACAAACCAGTACTCAATTCTAGTAACCACCTAGATCTAACAGATAACAAAGATTTGGTGGTCAAATCCACTTGAACAAGACAATTTTGATGCCTATGGGTTTCTAACTGATTTTACCAACAAATATAACATGCAAATCCTATTTTATCCTACACTACTGAAAACTGAATATCAAAAACACTTAAACCTAACCAACGGAGATTGTTAGAGCTGTTTATAAGCCAAACGAGTGTCAATCACCTAGTCTAACATACAAACCCAAACACCCCTATATGTTTCAGAATCAACTTTTTTCAAACAATATCAAACAAACTCAACTAAAACTGATTAACAACAACCATAACATGCATAATTTACTGCAATAAGCATAAACAAGCAAATAATCTATCATTTAACAAGTTTCTCACAAAATAACATAAATCATATACAAATCAAAAATTGCATAAAAGGGTTCAAGCCTTTGTTACCTTGGACTGAGGCTTTCTTTAAATGGATTTTAATGAGCTTGTATGAGCTTATAGACGTGTAGAGAATACCCTGCTGTTTGGAGTCCACTAAGGACCCAAGGGCTTAAATATCTTCAAAAGGAAATGATGAGAAAAAATTAAATGGGATAGATGATCTTTCTTGATGCCTTTTGTTCCTGCGCAAAACCACCAAACCAAGAAAAGGAACTATGCTTGTGTAAGTTAAAACCTCAAGCTTGTCAGGCTTGAGGGCTTGAACTTGTACAAACAGTAAGATTGTTAAAGAAATAGGACAAAAAGATTTTTGCTAAAACCTTAGAAAACTGATTTTGATACCACTAAATACTTGACAAAAGCTTAACTATAAGCTGAAATCAAACCCACAATCCACTTTCACTTCATGTGGATATTGAAATCAAACTGATGAAAAACCTTTTTCAAGGGTTTTTAAAACACAAATATTTCTTAAAACCTTTTGTAAACTAAAAACTTTTTTAAACCTTTAAACTAATTTGCATAAAATGAAACTTTAACTAAATAAGTAGTAAAAATGGAACTCAGATTTTGCAAAAGCTTAAATATTTCATTTTCATTAATAAACTTAATATTTTACAAAATTCTGGAACAAAAAATACAAGTCACAGCCCGACTTGTATTTATACTAGTAGATAGAAGGATCTAGAGACTAAATAAAATAATACAAGAGCTAAAAACCATAAACCCTAATCTGTTTGAAAGTCCAGAAATGCCCTTGGTTCTTGAACCTTTGAATTTGGTCAAAAGATGGTATCATGTGAAGATGGTGATGGCCAGCTGTCTATGTTGATCTTGAACGTTTATTTTAAGTGGGGGACAAGGAATAGCATCTTAAACGTTCAGCTTGTCGATTTTTGGGTTTGAGGATGAAAGTGACGAAGTAGGGGAGGTCCCTACTGCTCACATGGGTAGTGTGGTAAAGGATATTGAGGTTGGGTTTAGGTGCGGTTAAGATGAATTAGTCATCTAGAAAGAATCAGCTCAAAACCCCTTGTTTTGTGTTAATTAGGTCCTAGAGATTTTTAAGGTTTATGGAGGATTATGAGTGGGTTTAATCTGTTTTATGGGTTAACAGATTTTAAAAATGTGTTTACCCCCATAAATATGTTTATTAAAACATGGTTTAAAAAAGTATGAGTGGGGTTTGACGTGGCTGGAGTGGGGTGACATGGGGGATTATGATTGGTGGGGGTGATGAGGTGACAGACTGTGGTTGGGTGATGAGGTTATGATGTCTTGACACATATACTCCTTGTACTCCCATGTTTTCTTCACTTAGTAATAAACAGCTTAAAAGTTCAAATTCTTTGTAATCAAACTTTTCTTTTTCACAATTTGACCACAAAAAGTTTTCATAACTTGTTTCAAGGGATTTTTATGTAATATTTGCATTCTTCAAGGGCCAATCATGTACAATCTAGTCATTTTAGGGACCCTATGTGTAATTTTGAGTTTTACAAGGGTTTAAAATGACACGTCTTCAAAAGTAGAGAGACCAATCTTGCCAATTCTTCAAACTTCAAGGACTTGATAGGAAAATCATGATTCGGGTCTGGTTCTTTATGCGGCTTCGTTTCCCGTGTTCGTTTTTGCTTCATTCTTGTGATCTTTTGTTGATTTCACGATATACGTACCTAAAATACACAATGAACAAACACAGGCATATTTTGGGGTATTTTGATGATATTTTAAGCGTTTAAGCCCAATTTAGACGATTAGACTATGTATAATTGCAGTCTCATCAGGATTTATGACTCTAAGATCAAAAACCGCATTTTCAATGTTGGTGATCAAATCCTCTTATTCAACTCTAGACTTAAGATTTTCTCGGGCAAGCTTAAGTCCCGTTGGTCTAGACCATTCACCATTTCACAAGTATTCCCTTATGGCACTGTTGAGCTTGCTCAAAAAGACGGGCCTAACTTTAAGGTGAATGGTCATCGAGTTAAGCACTATTTTGGAGGGGACATACCTAAGGAGGTTGTTCCAAATGTCCAAACTTTCCCTAAGGACCAATAAATGCGGGGACCGAGTGGATCTCATGACTGGGTTACCAAAAACGAGGTGCCTTGTGGAGGATTTCCATACATTGTATCTTCTTTCTATTTTCTAACACTAATAAAGGCTTGATCTTTCAAGCTCGTGCTCGTGTTTTTATTGTGGTGTGAATCTTAGGAATGACCTATATCATTGAAGACTCTCGTGTTTGGTTTTTGCCCGGTCTACTCGAGCTTCCATTCCTTGATTGTCATATGCGGAAAATTCTATATCCTTTGATTTTTTTATCGACTAACGTTTTATCTTAAAACATAATTAATAAACGTCTTATAGATTTGTGTGCCCTTACCATGTTAGGGCTATGCATTTGACTCTTCGCGTTCTAGCTTGGGGGTGTTATTCTTGTGCTAGGAAACATTGAGGACAATGTTTGGTTTTAGCATGGGGATCAATCGATATAATCGCTTGCACTTGCTTTTGTCGTGTTCTTACGTAATCGTTTTTCTCAAAAATTATAAAAACATTAAATTTTTAGTGCAATTTTGTGCTTAATTATAAAGAAAATAAGTGTTTTTGACACAAATGTAGGCTTTCCGTTGGAGAAAAAAAGAATAGTTTTTGACTCGACCGGTTTTTACCTTAGCTCATCCCTTAACCCGCTTAAATCGAGTTTTGCTAGACTTTTATATTGGGGACTTTAAAACGCGAAAGTCTTAACTCGAAAGGGCTTAAGAACAACAACTTTTCACAAGTTCCTATAATCGATCCTAGAAAGTCATTTATCAAGGGAACTTTAAAACGCAAATTCTAAACTTGAAAAAGTCTAAGAAGATGCAAGATCCTATAGATGACTTGAAAACCCAAAACTTCGATTTAATATAGTCTTAATTTAGTTAATTTCATGTTGCTAAATTTTGACTTGTAAGGCTAAGTATCCATTAGTCTCACATATTTGAGATTTTACAATATCGAGAACAAGAGATGATAGAGTTGATCATAAGTTTTAGGCAAATTCTTCCTTATATAAGTTTTTGTGGCTCTTTATCCTCTAATTTATTTTTTTCACGCTTGAATATTTAATTGTTTAATAAATGAAGTTTTTAGCGGTTTAGGTTCAATATCTTAGCTCTTAATCGACTCTTTTATTTCCCTTGTAATTAAAGTAAGAACACATTGAGGGTGTCAGCGTCATGGACTTTTTAATCATGGGATTGCGGAATTTGGCCTACTATATGTATAAAAAATAAAGAAGAATAAATAAAAACATGTTCTCAATGAGCCTTAGGGTGTGAGACATGTAGTACTAGCCTTGTCATTAGAGCCTTAGGGTGTATGGAATGGTGAAGTGTTTAATAAAAATTGCTTCTTCATTATTTCATGGAGCCTTAGGGTGTGAAGTGATGATGAATGTCAATTACCTTGTTTATGGTTCAATGAGCCTTAGGGTGTGGATCATAGATAAGGAGCACTTTTACATCTTAAAAAGCCTAAAGGTATATGATGTAAATGTTGCTAACTCTATTATAAAGTCAAAACCACTTTGGAGGATTAAATGTTGCTTAAGTATCCCTAATAAGCCAAATTTTGGATCCGGGAATTCATTCCTAAAATCGTGTTAAGTTATCCTTGATGTGGGCTTTCTTTAGTGACAACGGTTTTTGAAAATGAGGTTAGGTTCTAAGTGTTGGGTTTACACCGCTTTTGCCTTCATTTTTGGACTAATAATTATTAAATAAGTCAAATGATCCTATGGGTGAATGACAATCTTAAAAATCTAGAGATACAACTAGGAATAAGGGAGATTGAGTTTTACACAAATTACTTATATGAGTGGTCTTAACATTGGAACTTATGATTAACAATGATCTTGTTTTAAGCTTGGCATAGAATAAGTGAAAAGTCGAGGACGATGAATCTATTCAAATTTTATGATCCTAAAAGTTATTTTTCAATAATGGAAGCAATACATTATGTCTTTGTGTAAAATAAAGTGTCAAAAGTTGAAAAATAAAGTATTTAGAAGCCTTATTTTAACATTGCGTGAGGACATGACAATTGCTTAGCAAGGGGGAGTTTGATATGAGTGGAAATACTCATATCATTTATCTAATAAAACGTGAAATAAAACAAGAAAAATGCCTTAAAATCTATTGTATATGCTTGTTTTGCTTGTTTCATGTGTGTAGGTACCAAGATCACAAAACCGGCAAAAATCAACACGGGATTGAAGTTATATCAAAAGCCGAATACCGTGTTCATTTCACGAAGATTTATCAAGAGTATTGGGCCTTTGTGGACCCACATTATTTTAATGGGTTTGGAAGCCCATTAATATTGCTTAAGGGACTAATATAAGCTAAATAGCCCAAGCTATATACTAATCATCCCACGTGTGGTTCAATAAGAATAAAAATTGGTCCATAAGCCCAAAAACAAGTAGCACAAGTCTAAATCCAGTCCAAGAAGAAAGAAAAGATGAGACGAGGCTAGTTTATTTATGATGGTCTTAAGTTTAGTCGGTCAAAGCAAATAAAGAGAAAAAAAAAGAAAGAGAAAAAAAATAACGAGAGAGTAAAAGAATTGGGGGAAAATCCTCTTTACCAGCTATGAACCCTAGTTCTTTCTAGGGCTAAATTGAAGGTTCAAATAGAGCGATTGTGAAGCACGCGAGGTGATTCAGAGAAAGGAGGAAGAAAGAGAGCGTGTCTTTCAGAAAGATTCTTAGTACCAAGCTGTGACGTGGATGATTGATTTGTCACAGCAAGCCTCCTATTGGTCCATCTCCTGCCATGTCAGACCAAAGAAAAACAACTTTGGTGAGTATTTGCACCATTTCCTTTGTTAAAGAAGCACAAAAGTGGTAATTTCACACGGATCGCCAGCGTGGCATCCTTAGGGAGTGGAGTAATCAGATGGTTGAGATGAGAGATGCTCATCAGACGGCTCTAAATCGTTCTTCCCCAACAAACCCCTAGCCTCTCTTCAGCCAATAAATACCCTTCTCTTTTATTGTATTTGGTATCCCTTTTTTAGTTTTACTGTTATAATGTTAAATTTTAGGTAGAGTTGTAACTTTCTTTTCAAATAATGTAATTTTCTTCAATGATTTAATAAAAGTTTGAGTTTCATTAATTTCTCTTTCAGTATTGCAATTAAACTTATGATTGTTTGTTGATTACATACTGATTTATAAAATTCATTATACATGAGAGTTGTGTATTTAAACTAAAACCAAAGTTTAAGTGAGTAACTAAGAGCTGAAAAAGGGAAATCAGCTTATTCATAAATAATTTTGAAATAAAATCATTGAAGGCTGCCTTACATAGGAGAGGTGAACAGTGGGTATAATTTTGAAATAAGCTGATAATAAGCTTGTTTAATTCATGATTGTTGATTTGGATGAAGATTCAGGCCTTTAGGCAAAGGCTACATTTGGATAGGAGCATCGCTAAAAGGTTTTTGTCCAACTTTTCAATTCCTCTAAATTTAGTTTAAATAATATAGCTTATATGTTGTTGCTTATATAGCTTTCTAGCGTAGCTTATATTAAGTTGTTTAAATCGGTTAAATAGTTGTCCATTGATTTCGTTTTGTTAATCTGAATATGAATTTGTTTTGTTTAATGTGAGTTCGAAACTATTAAGTTGTTTTCATGGATATTGTTAGAATTATTGATCCATTATTAATTGTTGAATTGTAATCGAGATTTGTGTCATGAACCTATGATAGAAATAAGTTTTTGAGGTTGTTAATTAGTCTTTATATAAGCTGAATTGAGAAGTTGAAATCATTGCATCAGTGTTAGTTTGTTAAATATCGAGATTTGCTATTATTTTCAGCTTAATGAATAAATGATAGCTCTTATCGGGTTCACTTGATAAATTAGTAAAGTGCTTCTGTTACAGGTTTTTGAAGCTTTAATATTTGCAAACTTATGAGTTAAATTCGAATTTTGACAATGTATAAGCATAACGATATAAAAATAGTTCTTGTGGTAATTGGATAGTTTAGTCTTATTTTTCTCGAGCATTAGGTAATTGAGTGTTAAACAATCTGAGTTAACTGTTAGTAACATTCGTTGATCTGTTCTTAGGATAAGAGCTAATAGAAACTGATGGAACTGAATTGGATCTGCTGTGATAGATACTATTGTAGTATTTTCTGTATGAGTTTTTAAGATAAGGATAGATATAGGATATTAAAATTGATGGCTGCCTAATTGTTAGCTCTTACAACTGCGTCTTTGTTCAACATTTTAGATCATTAAATACATAGAATTTAGATTTTATAAGCTGGTCAGTATTTGTCTTTGCTGCTGAGTCTCCGTTAAGTAATTGTTATTGAGGAATTCAAGAATAGGGAATAGGAACGTTGAGTTTGACATAAGTATTGTTTCTATATATCCATGAACTGAACTGCATGTACGTTGATGCTGTGTTTTTATAATTGTTGCTGTTGTCGTAAGTTGATTGATTCGTGTATCTATAACTAGTTGCTATAACATATGACTTGCTGAATGATTATAGCTATTGTTTCATCTCGTTATTGTTGCTGAGTTATTTCGCAAGATTAATCGTTTTTATAAAGAAAATAAGTTTCGAAAATCGTCTTCTTTTGTGAAGTCCGAGTGTGCAACCCAACTGTAGGGAGCACAGTAGTTACTGTATCATTCCAGTAGTTTTATTTAATGTTAAATATTGTCATTTTTAAAACATTGAATCAAAAAGTTGAGGTTGCGTGTAGATCATGGTTGCTGTTGTAGCTAAAATTGTTACTGTGAACGTTGTTTCTTTAGGCTGCTGTTATCGTTCTCATCATTGCTGTGTTTTTTAGATGTTGTAGATACTTTGTTAACTACTCTATTGATTTGTTCATTGTAATTAGATCACTAGAGGATTGTTATTGCTGCTGTTCTAATTGTTCTATTTGCTATGATATAACTGCTTTATAGTAAGAAGTGTTTGGAATTTTAGTAGTCACATTTTGTTTGAATATCGTGTAGCATATAAAAAAAATTCAGAAACACCTTTGTCAATATTTGAACTCCTGACCACACGTTTAGGAGTCCAGCACCTCAACCATCTCTTCTATAATTATTTTCTTGTTATACATGCATTTGGATGATTAGTATTCAACAGTTATTTATTATTAATTGATATATAAAATGTTGATGTCTGTTAAGCCTACTTTGTGAAGTCATTTTTAAGAACGTGTTTCTTATAAGTTATTTTTATAGTAATAATTTTCATTTTGAAAAAAATTAGGAAACTTTTAGTTGATAGATGTTCGTTTCGATTTGCGTAATTAGCGTAGCTTGCGTTTCTAATTTCCTCATTTAATTTTCAAATCGTAGGATTTTAGATAGGTCAACTTTTAGATTAATTCGGTTAAAGATGCATGCATTTTAATTAGAACGTAGGATTTTTAGTTAATCAAACCGAACCAATTCAAGTCAGTTGTCCAAACTTAATCGAACGTCTCAAATTCACAATTTTTTCGTGTACAACGAATCGGGATCACTCTCGTGTTTAATTAATCCGTCTTTAGCGAGTTTTAGATTATTACTTTTTCCTAAAGGTAATTTCTACTACTTTCTCTATAACGTATTATATTAAAATACATCGACACGTTTGCCACACATCACACATCCATTTGGTGAACTTCGAAATTTCTTAATGCGACAATAGCAAGAATCATTCTAATAGAAGTTATTCGCGTATTAGGAGAATAAGTATCAAAGTGATCTAGACCTTCAGGTTTTCTAAATCATTTGATTACCAATCTTGCTTTGTACTTGTCAATGGTGCCATCATCTTTCATCTTTTTCTTGAAGATCCATTTATAAGCTAGTGGTTTACATCCAGGAGGTAAATCCACAAGCTCCTAAGTATGATTTTGTAAAATAGACTCTATTTCACTGTTAATTGCTTCTTTCCATCGAGACCCTTCCGAAAAATTTACCGCTTCTTGATAAGAAATGGGTTCATTTTCTACCATAAAAGAAACAAAAGCAGGTCCAAATGATTTCTCGGTTCTCGCTCGTTTGGTTCTTCTAGGTTGAACCTCTACTTCCTCGGGTTGATCTTGCCTCTCATCTTGGAGATCATTATCATCTCGTTGTCTCTTATCTTTGACAACCGCATCTTCTATTCTATATGTGCTTCCAGTTTCTTTTTAAACATGGAAATATGTTTGTGACAACCCAAAACCGAGGTCATTGCTTAATCTTATTGTACGATTATTTTTGAAATTTTTGGATAAGTTTGAACTATATTTATTTTTGGAGGTTTAAGTTTAAACCGATGTTGGAAGGTCTATATTTAGTATTTATTAGAGTATTAGCAAGCGTGATGTCGATGGATGCCAAATATTTTACGTCTTATTGTCGGTTGTTCGATTTTTGTCATTTTTGATGTTTTATTTTAAATGACGTGTTAGGTCGAGTCGAGAGTCGATATTATTATTTTTGAGGTACGTTTTAAATTTTTAAAAGTATCTTTATGAAACCTGAGCCCCGTAAATATTTTCAAAATTTACTAATAGTTATTTCCCGTTTTTTAGCTAACTATTTTCATTTTGAGCCACAAGTATTGCCAAATTGCAACCAAGGGCCCTCATGGACTATATATAAGCCTAAATTAACACACACCACCTCATTTTTCCACTTAAAAATTTTCACTTATCTCTCCTTCTCTCTCTATAAGCCGTAACATCCACCACCACCCCAAACACATTCAATTTTCAACTTTAACTTGATTTTGAGGATGATCTAAGCTAAACTAATCAAAGACCCACTCTTATAATTGATCAAGGATCACTTTGGTATAAGAAAATCTTACATGCAAGGCATTTTTATTTTTTTGATGCTGGTAGGTAGAAACCATGATCATGCATGGTGTTCTTGCCATGATCAATGGTGATTGTCGTAAGAATCTTGTTAAGAAATTCATTTTGATCTAAAGGTTTTGATTTTTATGATGATTTACATGTTATGGTTCATATATGTTGATGTTAGGGTATAGGAAAGAACATTTCTATGGTTGGTTTTGATCAAAAAAGGTGATTTGGTACAAGTTTTTAATGGTCATTTTATAACAGTAAGTAAATTGTAAAATCCTAATTTTTATGTTTTGAAAATGGCTTAACTTATATCCTAGGGTTGTAGATAATTTTATTAGCTTCGATTTGATATAATGTAGAGCTTGTAGCTCCAAACGAGCGCGAAGTTATGATGTTTTGATTGATCGTGTACCGGGAGACGAGTATCGACACTACATATAGTTGTTGTCGATATTTGGATTGAATCTCGGGGACTCTGAATAGAAGTTTTGAAATATGTAACCTACTGATAATGAGGTTTTTACCTTAGAGGTTGAGTTTACTTTAAAACGCGAGTGTCGGTTTTGTAAACGAAGTCGTTTAAATAAGTTAAAACGGTTGTATGAAAAGTTAACGTAAATCTGTCCGGATTTTGTAGTTTGAAAATGAGTCGGGTAAAGGACTTTAAAAGTAATTTCATTTGATGAACTTATAGGAGGAATTTCTATATATAGTAAGTTATTTTATCGAGTCGTTTCATAAACGGTTGACAAGTTTAAAAGGGGTAAATAAGCTAGTACATGTAGTATGTACCGGCGGACTTTGTTAAAAGTGTAAAATGGTAAAGTAAATGTGTAGTAAAGTATAATGAAGTTATTTATATAGTTTTCTCTCGAGTTTATTGTGATTTATGAGTTTGAGTTTGATGTTGTTATGTATGATTTATTTCTCGAGTCATTATTAATGAACGCGCCTTATTTGATAGGTAGCGGTTCTCGTGTTTGAAAGGCATCCATTATCATCGACGATCATCTCGCTAGATCTCTTATACTAAGGTGAGTCTGTAGCCTCGCTTTTTATGCTAGCTACTAAATGTTTTATACCCGCGAGGGGGTTACATGCTATTTGAAAATAAATGAACACAAGTCATGAGTAATTGTTGGACCCGAATGTTTCCTAAAGTTGAATTTGTTGTATTGAGTAACTTGTTGCTAAAGACCCTAAATTCATGAGTCGTTAACTATCTTCTGACTTGATGTTGTGAGTCGGGAATAGCCGCTTATTCTAATGATAGTACTATTGGGTTGACCACCCTATCTGAGACCAGGGTATTACGTTGAGTAACCCGATGGGAAGGTTAATTTTACGTGAATAAGATTGTGGTATTCTAGCAACTGATACCCTAGAGGGGAAATGGTTTTATTCTAGTCATGCCGGCATTTGGCGTGGGTGACTATTTGGTTAATGGGTCGGTGTCATGAGCTTAAATACAATGTTTATTATTATTATTATTATTGCCTTGTGTTGTCCCTTATTTTTGTGATGATTAAGCAAGGAAGAAAGAAAGAAAATAGATGAAGAAGAGATGGATTCCTAGAGAGAGAAAGTAGTGAGAGAAAGTAGAGAGGAGGAGAGGATTAACTTGTTGAATATTAGATTAAGGAAAGAATCAAGTGAATAACCAACCCTCCTAACATGCTAGGAGGGTAGTATATATAGTCCACCCACATGCGGGCTTTAATGGGCTATATATTGGACCAGGCTTGTCTTTTGGAATTTAATTAGTTTAAATCCAAGCCCGTAAACCACGACTAATTAACTACCTATTACAACGTTCTAACTAATGTTACAATAATAACCTATGACCGAGCATTCTTGTTTGACTCAATATTTTGAGGCTAACAATATCCCCCAATGCGAGGTCATACCTTTTTGATATTTGAAGATCAATGGATATTACGAATCTCGTCATAAATGAGTCTTGAACGTGTAACAGTAGTTTTGTTCCTTCATGCTGTGATCTTTGAGCCTTTGTCATTGTCTTTCGACTTAGTCTTTTATTTGAGATCTTCAAATCATTCTTGACTTGTCTTTGCCATCTTGCGATATTGTGTCTTTAACCACATGCTCACACTATTAATTGTTGAATAAGTCTATGGGCATGAACATGTGGTTTAGAATCTTTGACTATGCTGAGTACACCGTGACGCCACCTTCTCGAGACAAAACATGGACACAGACTGAATGGCTTTGACATTCATCCTAAATCAGTAGCGTTTTACCTCCGGTCGGTGAAGACCGTTATACGATATTAAATACCGTACCTGTGATTAGGTAGATTCAATTAAGAATCTCCTTGATAGGGTTACGCGGCTGTACTAGCCGTTCTCTTTACTCGACTGTCTCAAAGCAAGACTGCGAACATAAAGAGTGAATCAATTGGATGAATATCCGCTTGATTAAAGTCGTCAATTCAAATTCCTGGAACAAGTTTGATTCATTAAGAATCTTACCATTGTTGCTTTCCAGTTGACAGAAGTTTGATTCATAAGAATCTCACAAGTCACCTACCGTAGCGCTGTTTGATGTTGACGCTAGAAGGATTTCCATTCGTCACTATGAATATTAATGAATATCACTCTGAATGTTCTGGCAAGACCATAAAGATATTGCGTAGAAACCTGAAACGAGTTTGAATCAATTCAGAGTCAAACCACTGTTGCTTTTCAGTTTTACACATGTTCAATTCATAAAGAATCTTGCATATGACATACCGCAGTGCTGTTTGATGTTAAAGTGCTTGAGTCTTATATATGACATCCTTCCAATAATCGAAAGTGTTTTGCACATGTAGGTAAGAGTTAAAGTGCTTGAGTCTTATATAAGATCACATTTTAATCACATTTTCTCCCCTATCTCTAATATATAAAATCTTTTGATATTAGAGATACCAAATTTGATTAAAATATATATTGAAAAATAGTCTTGAAATCTTCGGGAGAAAGATGTGTCAAACTTAGCATGAATTTTGGAAAGCTCCCCCTCAAAAATTGATCCAATGGAATTGTCATTAAGAGGATTTGATCCACATTAAACTTTTGAGGATAGGAGTTGTTGAACACACAATTTTTGAAAGATTTTGAATATCATTGAGAAATTCTTGAAAAAATTGTGTTCAACGCTTTTTGAAAAATCAATTCTTTTGACGAAAAGGTTTTTCTAAAGCATAAACTTGAGTTCATAGACTTTGAATGTCTTGACGAATCCACTCAAGTGTAAGAAGATTTAACTTCTTTTGCTAAGGATAAGAGTACAAAAACGTACACTCCCCCGTGAATTTAGATCCGGGTTGCAATCTGAAAGTGATTACAAGCCATTGTGTTGAGCTCAAAACGTGGAATGTTTTGTGACAAGCTCAACCCAAGATAGATTGCTCTACCCGTTGTTGGAAATATTGTCCAAAATAGACAATTTCCTTTAAAAAAGATAGAAATGACATGTTTTGAAAAATATTTACAACTTTCATTCGAGCTTTATGTACACACCCGTGTCGTTATTGAGCGACATTTCTAGGTAAGTCCATATTATCGATACTGAAAGACATGTCGAGAAGAATATTTTTGGATTTCGAAAGATTTTTAATTTTGTGTTTTGTTTTTATATGTTTTATATTTTTGTATTTTGCTTTTTCAAAGGTATTTACAAGTAGATGTTTGATAGATGAATCAAGCAGGCTTCTATGCCAGAACCTCCAGTTCTGCTGGAGTCAAACATCTCATACCAATTTGCCTAACAAGATACGCAAACCTCTCTTTCGAAAGAGCTTTTGTAAACAAGTCAGCTAATTGGTAATCAGTTCCAACAATGTATAATTCAACAATACCTCTTTCAACTTGTTCCTTAATGAAGTGATATCGGACATCAATGTGCTTCGTGCGGGAATGCTGTACCGGATTGCAGGAGATGGCTATGGCAGACTTTGAGTCACAGTACATAGGTACTTTATCAAAGTGGAAGCCATAATCCGTGAGTTGTGTTCTCATCCAAAGTACTTGAGCACAACACGCAGATAGAGACACATACTCCACTTCGGCTGATGAAAGTGACGTGCAATCCTGCTTCTTGGAAGACCATCCCACAAGCTTACCTTGACCTAGAAATTGTGCACCACCAGAAGTACTTTTTCGTGTATCAAGACACCCTGCATGATCAGAATCTGAATAGGCCGTTAGAAAGAAACCGGTTTCCCTCGGATACCAGAGTCCCATGTGAATGGTATTCTTAAGATACCGAAAGATCCGTTTAACCTCCTTGAGGTGCTTTTCAGTGGGTCATGCTTGATATCGTGCACAATAGCATGTAGCATGATGTATATCAGGTCTACTTGCTGTCAAGTACATGAGGGACCCGATCATGGAACGATATCTTGTTTGATCTATGGGCAATCCCTCCAAATCAGCATCTAGGGATGTGGTTGATAATGGTGTCCCAACGGGGTCACATGATGACATACCATTCTTTGTGATTATCTCTTGACAATACTTAGCTTGGTTAATGAAGATACCACTTGGGGATTGGTGAACTTGAATTCTTAGAAAGAATTTTAGTTCGCCCATCATAGACATTTCAAATCTGCTGTGCATTACTTTTTCAAACCATTTTGAAAGTTTTGGGTTTGTAGACCCGAAAATAATGTCATCAACATAAATTTGCACCAGCAAAATGTCATCCCCATATTTACAAGTGAACAAAGTTAAATCAATGGAACCTTTTGAGAAACCTTTGGAGACCAAAAATATCGAGAGCTCGTCGTACCACGCCCTTGGAGCTTGTTTGAGTCCATAAAGTGCTTTGTGGAGACGATACACCTTGTCAGGATAATGAGGATTAACGAATCCTTTCGACTGTGTGACATAGACTTCTTCCTTCAAAGGACCGTTAAGAAACGCCGTCTTTACGTCCATTTGATAGACAGTGAATCCCTTATGTGCAACATAACCAAGAAAAATCCTGACCGCTTCCATTCGAGCTACTGGTGCAAATGATTCTTCAAAATCAATACCCTCTTTCTGTCCATACCCTTTAGCCACTAGCCTAGATTTATTCTTAATGATCGTGTTCTCTTCATCCATCTTGTTTTTCCAGATCCATCGAAGATTTAATGGTATTAAATCGTATGGTCTGTCAACAAGTCCCAGACTTTAAGTCTTTCAAATTGTTGAAGTTCATCCGTCATCGATTCAATCCAAGCATGATCAGCCATGGCTTCTTTGATGTTTTTCGGTTCGGCTGAACTCACGGCGAGTGCGAACATACAAACATCGCCATCAGTGTGAAGCTGTCGTCTTGTACGAACGGGCTGTGAAAGGTTTCCAATTACGTGAACCAAAGGATGATCTCGGGTCCAATAATGTGTTGAAGGATGTCGTTTGTAAAACGTATGCATATTTGACGGATCAACATGGCGAGTAGAAGACTCTCCAGTTTCGTGTACCGGTGTACCGAATGGGTTGATAAATTCGTCTTCGTTAGATAATGCATCGTCTGCTTGATTTGTGTTCTCTGGAGCAATGACAGTATTTTTGGATGTTGTAGGATCGATTGTTGAAGTGATATTTTGAGGAGGTAAATCTGCAGCAACCCGTGTTGAAGTAGATGAAGTTGTATCCGGTTGTTGACGATGATCGGTATCATCATTCTTATCATGAGTGACAGCGGAAGATTTTGATACAACTTGTTTCTCCCCCGTGAAATATTCACCATACATTGGTCCATATGACATTTCCAACTCTTCAATTGTCGTGTCTACTGTCATATCAGCTCTAGGAACATTTTCTGGAACCAGCGTTGAACTTGACGGTTTATTTCTGTGGTCTTGAGTTCCGAGTTCCGTGCGGTTGTGAACGGAAGTCGTTTGTCTTTGTGGATTGGGACTTAAACTGTTTTGGTCAAGTGCCATTTCTTGTAATTCATCAAATAGAATGTGAATGGTCTCGACAATCAATTTTGTTCTCTTGTTGTATACTCTATATCCCTTTGACTAAGTTGCATATCCCACAAGAATACATGCATCACCTTTCTTTTTCATCTTGTCCAAATTTTCACCATCTCGAATAATGTAACAAGTACATCCAAAAACATGAAGGTGTTTTAGTGAAGGTTTTCGATCATGAATTATGTGATATGGTGTCTTTTCGTGTCTTGGGATAATTAAGGAACGGTTTTGTGTGTAGCATGCGGTTGACACGGCTTCGGCCCAAAAGTATAGTGGAAGTTTTGAAGCAGATAATAATGTTCGAGCAGCCTCAATTAAAGTACGGTTTCGTCTTTCAACAACTCCGTTTTGTTCGGGTGTTCGAGCAATAGATGTTTCATGTTCAATCCCTTCGGTTTCAAAATAGTTTCTCAGTTTTGAATTCAAAAATTTTGTACTTTTGTCAGTACGAACCACTTTAACTTGAGCTTGAAGACCACGTTGTATCAGTTTAAAGAAGCTGATGAGAACATCGGGTGTTTCATCCTTGGACCTCAAGAAGTGAGTCCATGTGTACCTTGAGTAATCATCGACAATTACCAGAATATATTTCTTTCCATTGATACTCTGAACACGCATGGGACCACACAGATCCATATGAAGAAGATCTAACCGTCCTTTTGAGCTTGGTGTAGTCTTTGTTTTGAAGCTACTTCTTTTAGCTTTACACAGTTCACAAGAAGAACAAAGATGATCTTTGATGAATTTCAAACTTGGAAGGCCTCTCACAATATCTTTCTTGGAAAGTAAGTTGATGGTATCAAAGTTGAGATGAGAAAGACGTTGATGCCATAACCATGCCTGAGTCGATGAAGCTTTAGCCATGAAGCAAATTGGAGTTGATGAAGTTGTGTCTTGTAGTGAAATTGTGTAAAGATCAGTACCCCGTGTACCGGTAAGTAAATCATTCCCATCATAATCACGAACAAAACATGTCTTCTTTCTGAAAGCAACCTCCAAATCCGCATCACAGAATTGACCAACCGAGAAAAGATTGTGATTGAGCCCTTCGACGTAGTATACCCTTTTGATTGTAATATTCCCCTGAACCAAATCTTCATATCCTAGGATCGGTGCAAATTGATCATTTCCGAAACGGACCGTACCCAGGAACTTCTCCACGAAGTTAATTGGAAGCTTGAGATTCCCCGTCATGTGCTTCGTACATCCGGAGTCCAGTATAAAGAGAATTATTTGTATCACCTACATAGGAGTTAGAACACGATGGAGCATTTGCCAAATTGGATACCATAGTATTTGTGATTATAGAATCATTAGTGTCCTTAGCAACATTTAAAGGCATACTAACACTCGTAGTCACATTTTCTGTCCTATCCATTTATATCCGGGAGGACATTGATTAGCAAACCACCATTTCCAAGACTTACTAGCAGACTCATATAATTCCTTAATTTTTCTTCTAGGGTTCTTAGTGGTGGAGTCTGATGCATTACTGTTCTTAGTGGGGGTGGCACCAGAATGGTTCATCTTGCGTTTGGGTTGACTAGCTCTAATAGGCATTGCAACTTGCTTCTTAGTTCTAGCATCTACGTCTTTGAATTTATTCATAGCAAACATGGAATGATTAAGATTAGCACACTTTCCACATTTGACACAAACAAATTTCACATTCATAGCATTCAAATCATTCACAACATTCAAAGCGTCATTACATGCGATAACAGACTTTTTATTCTTAAAAACATTCAAATTCCTAGGGTGTTCTTCTACTTGCTTCATCTTCCCTTGATTCTTGTGTTTCCAGACCTTATCATTCACTTGAGTGCTCTTAAGCTGAGGCCGGCTAACACTAGTAGTGGAGACTATTCTTGTAGTAGAAGACACACGAATATTAGTGTTTCTAGAAGTCTGAGGCGAGTGAGTATCTTTGTTTGTGGGCTTAGTGGACATTATATACATCCCTGGTTTAATCACGTTATTGTGCTTAACGCTTGGTGCTATAGGATTCCTTATGGGTTGATTCTGTGGTAACCTTTCCTTTCCATCCATCTTGGGGGCAAACACAGGTTTTGTAAACGAGGAATTTGATAAAGTAGATGGTTTTCCCAAGATAGAGGATCTATTTACTTTAGAGGCATTGGGTTGTCTAACAACAGGTTTCTTAATGCTAGGTTCCACGATTTTCCCACCCATTTTAGCAACGAGTTTCTACAACTCTGCTATCGCTCTGTCCCTGTCTTGTAATTGAGCTTTCAACCCTTTAATTTCCAAATTCTGTTCATTCATTTCTCGAAATGTTTGGGAAAGTTTTTCTTGCAATTTATTATCATGTGGAAAACTACCAACGTCTTTTTGCAAAGCAAGTTCAAGTGAATGACAATGTTTTTGAAGGAAATCAGTTTTGTGTTGAAGTAACTCAAAAGCCTTTTTGTCAACATTTTCTTTACGTTTCGAAAGCTCAATTTCAAGACGTTCACATTCTTTGATCTTATCAAGATATTGGCATGCAACTTCAGAATATTCATCAATATCAGCACAAGATGTAAAATAAGCACACATAACATCTTTAGAAACGCATTCTTGCAAGAGTAAATCATATTCATCTGAGAAATCAGACTTCTCCATTTGAAGATCATCAATGTGTTTCTCAAGAGATTCAACATATTTTAAATCATCATACATTTCAGTCCGAATGAACTCCTCAAGTTGAAGAACAGTTTCTTTAATCAACGCCGTGTTTGGAATTAAGAGTTCTTTGACAAGCAAGGTAATATCTTGAGGTATCGGACGTGTCCACTCAGCATTTTCACGTTTTGCCCAGTCTCTTTCAACAATAGATTTAACATTATCTATGTGATGTTTAAGAATACCTAATGTTTTCCTATTCTTGCTTTTAGATTCATCTAGAGGGAGGTACTTTATGTATTTGTAAACATTAGATTTCTTAGGGGCAAATGCTTTCTTCTATTGGATTCTCTTTTGTTTGCATTCTAAAAACACTTCCTCACGAGTTTTCTGAGTTTGTTTGTTGAAAAGACCATAGAGACTATTCTCATAAGCATAATTATATGGTTTTACAAACTCCTTATTGACAAGAGGTTGACTATCATCATCCCAGACGGCAGTTTCTTCACTATCGGCACTAACAGGCATGCAATCAAGATTGGTCCTTTCAGTCTCATCAAGATAAAGACACGGGTTCGCAGCTTGAGCTTTGGCAAGGTACTCAGGACTTGCAAAGCTAGCTTGACCCTTAAACATGGAAGGGGTGCCAGTATTCTTACGGATTGAATAGAATCATGCGTTTTATAAACAACTTTTGATTGTAGTGTTTTACCACACCTTTAGGAAAAGGAGGTAAATTGGGAAAGTATTAAGCACGGCGGTTTAGGAAAACCGTGTCAAATGACCCTATGGAAGTTCCAAGTTCGTTTCCCAAGGAGGTATATGTGTGTGAGTAATTTGTAATTGGTTTGAGATTAATATTGGTTAGAAGGGAATGAGAAAAGAGGATGACGAAGACGTGAAATTGATTACTACTACGATTACACGTAAAACCGTAAAATAAGCTAAAATAAAAATTAATTCTAAAAATTACCAAAAATTCACCAAAAATCAAAATAAATAAACTAAGAGTTTACTAATGATCAAAACTTTTTCAAACCTTTTAATTAGTTAAATATTTAATTTTTAAATGCTAATTAAAGCCCTAAAAATCAAATTAATTATTAAAAAGCCCAAATAAAGATTTTTCAATTGGTAAACCTCTAAGATGGCCTAAAAAGATTAAAACCTATTTTTATAAATTTTTAAACTAAGAAAAACTATTTAAAATGATTTAAAAACTATTAAAACTTAAAATAATTATAAAAATTAATCTAAAGATGATAAAATTAATCTAAAAGTTGCAAAATTCCTATTTTAATGTATTTAAGCTAAGAAAAATGTAAAAAGTGCAAAAATGTGAAATTTGAAAAATAATAATAAAATAATATTAAAATAATATTAAAATCCAAAAATTATAAAAAATTCTAAAAACTTGCAAACCAGTTTATTTTAACCTAAATAAACAGAAAATATAGGTGAAATGACCAGAATACCCCTATTAGGCCCTCAAATGGGCCAAAACCCAAAACAGTAAGTTTATTGGGCTTTTTAGCCCAAAAAGTCAAAATAAGCCCAAAAGACTTGGAAAAGCACTATCTGACTCAAATTTCAATTCTAAACACAAAACTTTGAAGGCCCAAAAGCTGAAAGTGAGCTTATCACAGCTTAATGATTAAACAGCTTATCCTTATTGGGCTATTAAGCCCATTAAGCAATAAGCTAATGCCATTAGCTCTAATTTGACACACAACCTTCTTTTGGAATACTAAAGAGATCTGTAAAAAGAAATTTTGAAAAAGCACACTCAATAAGCTAGAAATAAGCAAAGTACAAATCCACTAAAAGACAAAATAGCCGGGTTTGAGATTTAGGGCACCTCAAGACTTGATTCAACTTGCAAAATGTCACAAATGACTTCAATAAGCCAAATCAATCAACCAAAATCCAATAAGCAACACCAATAAGCTGGAATAAGCCAATAAGCACTTATGAAAAAGTCAATTAAGTTGGTTTTCTAGTCAAACCCTAAAGTCAACCCACCAAATGCTCCAGTATGAACAAATGGGTAAAATAATGAGCACCTATTACAAAATCCAAGTTGTTGCTGGTTAACATAAGCTAGAATAGCTTATTGATAAGCTGAACACCAAAATACACTAGCAGGGGGAACTTTCAGTAGGAACTGGTTCCCACTGCCTTGACTACTTGACTTGGCTTTTTAGAGAGATTCTGTATGTTTTATTGGAAGACAAGGGCACCTAAGTGATCAGTTAATCACAAGGAGTCACAATCAAGCACAAAAACACACTTTGGTTCACTCAATAAGCACAGAAAAATCAAACAATGCTCAGATCTAGCACATACATGGAATATAAGCTGTTATGAACACTTATGCAATTTTAAGCAAGAATAAGCACTCCAAATTCAACCAGATGCATACACAAGCTATATAAACTATGATTAAGCATAAACAAACTTAAATCAATCAATGAAACAAGGTATGGAACAAGATCAAAGCAGATTACACTTGCTGTTATGAACTTCAAGAACACATGCACACTTTGCTGATATAATTGACCGAAGATCCAATTTCAACACTCAAATCCTACTTCCCTGGTGTAACTAACTAGGTTTAATCACTTGTTAACCCTAGTCTATGATTAGATCTAGGTGTCCCTTAAACCACAACCAATTTCAACAGGTATACAAGATTTTAGAGCCTATTTTTTATTCTAGGTGATTATATGCTCAAAGCTTGTAGATGAATAACACTTAGCACTTATAAGATATGTTTCAACACAAAGCAACACAAAGCATCAACTCAAAATACCACAAATCCAAAACAGGCTGTTATCCCAAACAACCCTTAATCTACCATTTTTCAAAGAAACTTGTGATTTTAACTAATAACCTACTGATTTAATGAATCAAAAATACTTCCTAGGGGACAACTAACAGATTCAAATACTAAAATCACAACCTCAAACACAAGAACACAAAATCAAAGCTCAAAATCAAAAACAGGCAATAACATGAAATTTTTAGAGGAATCTTAAACAAGGGATTATACCTGTCCTCCACAACATCCTAGGAGGACCAGCTATGCTCCTTGGACCTTGTTCAACAACTAGAATAAGACCAAGGTACTTCAAAAAGGAAGATCAAAACCTGCTGATGTTCAAATCAGAACAAGGTTTTGATTATGATATATCTTCAACACAAATGAGCAAACAACTCAACCAAGAGCTCAAAACTCTTCTCAGGCTTGGTGTCAACAAGCTTGAAGGAGCTTAAGGCCTTTGGCTAAGGTGTACAGTATAATAACCAAAACAGAACCAAGGATTTCAAGGTTTTTGAACCTTTGAAAACCTTCAAACAAAGACGTGCCTTAACCACAAGATTAAGGAAGGTCTAAGAGATCAAATGGAACTCAGATTTTAGCTATTCTAACACCAAATTTTAATAAACACAAAAGATATTTCACAAATTTTCAGAAAATCAAATTTTATTTAACTAAAAAGGAATTACAAAGATTGATAGCCAAAATCTGGAACAAAGGGACTCTCACAGGTTGAGGTCTCCTTTTATAGGCAAATGCTAACATAACACTATTCATAAACCCTAGAACTGAAATTCCCAAATTTTCCTTGAGGTCTTCTAGATCATTTGATGGAATGAGCTGTCCAAATGCATCATGGACGTTCATTTTAGCTTTAGGGTTAAGCTAAGAGTCTTGGCTGTTGATCTTGACACGTGGCAATCCTTGGGGAATGAGTTGTGATGTGATAGGTGGACGAGGTTGAGTGTAGGACCCTTTGGTAAGTGGAGGTGAAGGTTTTATGTGTGGGATAGGTTTCTGCATGTGTGAATCACACATGTGCCAGAGTAATTGAAGTTTACCCTTTGTTTAAGTGGTGAGAGTTACTGGGTTCATAAAGGTGAACAGTGGTAACTTTTGATCCAAAATTGGGGGAAAGGTGTTTGTTTGGCGCAATATTCGTTTGAAATGTTTCACTTGCACAACTTTGGTCCTTGTTCTTTGGAGAAAGTTGTAAAATGTGTTTTCAGCCAACAATACTTACTTACCTTTGTTATTTAAGTTTCCATCTTCACACTTTTGGCACAAAACTTTTCCAAAAAGATATCAAGGGTTATTTTTGCCATATTTTCATAGTTGAAGGACTGATTTTGGACTTTCTTGATCTTCAAAGGTCTTCAATTTATTTTGACTTCATGAGGGATCATAATTGACAATGTTGAATAGTTGAGGGACTAATCTTGCAATTTTTTGAAAGTTGAAGGACCTTTTTGCAATTTTGACAAACTTAAGGGACCAAACTTGTAATTATAAATTCACAAGGGTTTTAAGTGTCATTTCTTCATTTTTTGAGGATCAATCTTGCATATCTTCAATTCTTCAAGAATAAATGTTGGATAATTCATGAACTAGGGCCCGGTTCTTTGTACGCTTCGTTTCTCGTGTTCGTTTTTCCTTGTTTCTTGTGATCTTTTGTCTTTTTCACGATATCCATACCTAAAATACACAAGTAAACAAACACAAGCATATATATGGTATTTTATGACATTTTAGTGCATTAAAAGCCCGAAAAGAACGATGAGATCATGTATAAATGCCATCTCATCACTCCCCCATACTAAGCCATTGCCGTGCCCTCACGAAATACTAGAATAAAGTATCTAAGAATCACCAAAATTCAGTTTTATTAACCTTTATTAAAAAGTTAAAGACTTGCAAAAATACTACGAGAATGTGTAAAGACATAATGTATGATTTTCATCACGAATGTGACTTTTAAGGTCAATGAATAGAAACAAGTTAATGTCCCTTAGAGTAAACTTCGTCATCCTTGATTGTCATACATTCCATGCTAAGTTCAAAAACGAGATCATTGTTGGTACAAGTCACAATGCTAACACTACTCATACGTCCAAATTGTGTAATAGTTTTTCTCCCCGCAATCCTAGTTATTATAAAAGGAAATGGGTTACTAGCATTTTTTAACTATTTGTCATGGATCACAAGTGATTCATATTGACTTATTTGAGTAGTTATTAGTCTGAAAGCAAAGTAGCACGATTTAATCGATAGTTAGCCGAAGGACAAAATCTTTTAAAACGGCTTCTCGTGTATCTCCTTAAGTTCATATCTTGGCATAACTCGTTTCACGATTTGAAACCTTTATCGGACCGATATTTGGCATGTACTTCATACTTTAAATCTTGGGAAGACGTTCTTGAAATTATGGTCTTTTCTTCATATATTTGGAATTTCTTCACTTGACGTTTTTGAGAGATTCTTCATATTTGGACCACGACTTCATCATTTTTCTTCAATCTTTATTTTGGACATTGATATACAACGATCCGCCTCCTTTTCGGACTTGGATATATTTATCCTCATACCTTGTAAGGGTCTTTTTGGATAGACTTTCTCCATGATCTTTAGGGGAGTAATTGCTTTTCGGCGTGTCTCTTGATCCTTCATATTGATTTTGGAATAATGATACTTCACATCATCTTGGATTTTTAGCAACAAAATATAGCTCCTCATGCCTTGTTAGGGCCTTTTTGGATCTTCACCAATCTTCGCGTCCCGGTTCAATAAATTATGCCTTGGCTATGAACTCTATTCAACCCCGAGCAACTTTTAAACGATCTTGCGCTAGAGGCTAAGTAACCTTTTAAATCGTACGACCTTACTTATTGCAATTATTTTTATTCCTAATGCATTGATCTTATGGGAAGAAAAAGCCACAATTAAAAACATATGAGTTTTTGAAAGAACATTTTCATGTTCTACGTTTAGCATGATCACTTGTCTAACTCTATCATCTCTCGTTCTTCACTATATAAAGACCTCTAATTAAAGAGACTCGTGAATACTTAGCCATGCAAGTCAAAATTAAGCCAAATTTGGATTAGCTTTCATTAACACTATATCAAATCAAAGTTTTGGGTTTTCAAGCCACCTATAGGATCTTGCACTTTCTTGGACTTTTCAAGTTTAGAGAATGCATTTTATAGTTCCCTTGATAAGTGACTTTCTAGGATCATTTATAGGAACTTACGAAAAGTTCTTGTTCTTAACTCGAAAGAGCTAAGACTTTCGCGTTTTAAAGCTCCCTATATAAAAGTCTAGCAAAACTTGAATTGAGCGGGTTAAGGAATGTAAATGGCTCCAAATGCCCATTAAGTCAAAAATTAGCTCTTATTCTACCAATCGGAAAATATACATTCGTGTCTTAAAAACACTTATGAAAACTAAGAAAAAATTTAAAATTTGGCCATTTTAGCCTTATTAGGAACAAAACAAAACGTTGAAAGTTGGAAAACGTGAGGGCGTAGCAAAGCAAGTATCTATTCACCCCCCCATACTAAAAGTAAACATTGTCCTCAATGTTTCGAGTCTAAAGGTGGAGCACCCCCATACTAGAGATGAAGAATCGAATGCTTAGGATCTAGCATGGAAAGGGTGATCAACAATATATCTAAAGCCGTTTATTAATTATGCTAAAAGATAATTGTTAGAACAATAAAGGATATGTGTGACAATCCGTCAATTTATGGTTGATATTTTATTCTCAGATAATTATTTGAAAATATTATTTTAATGTTATAATATGAACTCACTTATTTTTGGGAAGAAATTTTGATTTACGTCTTGAAGTAGCGTCGACTACGTCTAAACCGGAGGATTCAACGTTACGTGCTTACGTTTACATACACCGTCTTTGGTGACAATCCGATATTTCAGAAAATAAATTTATCCGTGAATATTATTTTGGAGTTTTAAATTTGTGTTGGTTCATAAACTCACAAATTTACGAGAAGAGATTAGGACTTACGATTTTATTTTAACGTCCTTTACGACTAAACCGGAAACCCTAGGATTACGTATTTACGTTTTCGAACTCCGTTTTTGATGAAACAATTTTTATTGGATTCGTTTTGTGACGTTGATTCATAATTTATAAAAACGTTTTTCGTAAAACAACACGAGGGCACGCAAATCGAGGAAACTAGAATCGAGGAGTACCCGTAAATAAATGGGGATGAGACAAGTGGGACACTTGCCCCACCCCCACTCAAAACCGGCCTAAGTAGCCAACACATCTCATGATGTGTCAACTTGGTAGCAAATAAGCTAACAAGTGTTAGCTTAGCTTAAAAGCTACACCATTCCAACACAAAACCACTTCTACCATACCACTTCCTCATTTCAACATGCAAAACCACTCAACATTCTCTCTTCTCCTCCCAAATATGCCGTCCCATATCACTTAAAAACATCCACTTTTGATCAAAATTTACCATGGAATCTTATGTTATTTACACATAAGTTGAAGCCCTTTTGAAGCTCTATAAATTGGTGGTGCTTATAACATCCAAGGAAGAGCTTCCATGGATTCTTGGGGCTGATTTTCCACAAGGAGTTCATGAAGCATGGTGGTCTTGAAGATGGTCATGATTATCCATAAGTTTCTCCATCACAATCCATGTCCAAATCATAACCTACATCAACTTGGTGGTATAAAGATTGTCCTCCTCATCCTCTTGTTATTTTTGGTTATGTAATCATGTATTTTATTTCCTATTGTATATGTATATGATGATTATATGATGATAAAAGTATTGTGTGGGGATTTGGTATTGATAAACATGATTAAAAAGGTGAAAAACTATAAAGAACAAGGCTAAAATCTTGCTTAAAAATGATGGCTGTATAAAACAGTAAAGAAACATGTCATGAACTGATAAAATGATGAAGTAGAATTAATATATAGTAAGCTATGGGTCTTGTACACATGTGAGAGTTGGCCATGCAATAAAATCATTGTAATGAGTAAGATATGGTCAAAACAAGTTTAAGATACAAATCTGAGTTTACTGTTTTGGACGATTTTTAGAAAATACTTAGAGGATGATTCAACAGTAGCTATAGAAGAGTTAAATGGATAATATATCATGTAGTTTATGTGATAAAATTTTGAGTTTCTATCTCCATATAGAACTCTAGATATGGCAGTTTTGGTGAAGATGAAAATTAAAATCAGATTTTGAAAATTAATGTTTATTATTATTATATAAGCACTCAAAATTATATTGTATAAAATATAAAATAAAAACCCACTAACTTATGGATTTTATTTATATAAGTATGTAAAAGGTTAAATACGTGGACATTTTATAAAATGGTAATTTGTTAAGTTTTATAAGTTATAAAAACTATAAACATGATTTTTACGACTTTTTCGGCTATTACCGTAAAATTAACGTTTTTTCGCCAATTAAAACTTAGACGATCAAACCCGTCTAATGTCAAGTTTTTAAAAGTCATATACTGATATATAAGTATCTAAAACAAGTAAAAACCGATAAAACCCGAACTATAGGACATACGGACATTAACGAGCTAAGTAAACATATTGGACTAATAATTGGACTAAATAAGTTAAACACGTATAAAAAGAACTTAATGGGCTTAACCCATTTGGGCCCAACTTATAAAGTTTAGATACTGATAATATAAGTATAACATGGATTAATACAAGTTAAATAACTTATAATAAGTTTATTGGACATAAAACACGTAAATAGGTAAAACTAGTAAACTAGTATAAACGTTACCGACACATAACACTAAAATGAGCAAACGAGAATATGTAAACCCACTTGATAATCATATATATAAAATCATCATATGTATACATAATCGTTATTTTTATAAAGTCATTGGACAAACGTCTAAGACCGATTATTATTTATATAGGTTTCCGTGATTGAAGCACGTATAGTACGTCCGAGTTGCCGATAACCCGCTTTCCCACATCAACGTGAGTTCATAGCCTCGCACTCTTTTAATTGTTTTATGAAATGTTTTATAAACCCGCGAGGGAGATAACATGTTAGTTTTGATAAAATAGGACACCATTTGTCCCGATTGTTTGTTTATTGATTTGGACCCGAATGATTGTATGACCCGATAAATGATTAAAGGACCCGATAGATGAAATCAAATGGATTATTAAAGTTAGGTTATGTCACTAAAAGTCCCATTAGCATGAATTATGAACTACCGGGATTTGGTAGACGCTTATGCATATAATAGTACTATTTGGGGACGATCACCCCAGTTCGCGCCTTGATGGTTGATCCCCGTCGTGCCACATTGATTGGTAAGCGAATTTATGTATGAGAAGATTTCCATAGCGTGACCTTTGTGACGACACGCTACTTTAGATGGGCAAATTTGGTATCGGGTTAGCTACCCGTTGTTGGTTTAGTAAGGTAACAATGTCATGCGGCTTATAATAATCCAAAACTAACGAAATACTATTAGACGCTCCGAATTACGATGTATTGCCTGACTAGCAATACAGGGTCATACTATTGATATTATGTTCGTGTTTTGGTTTTCATAACCATATTCGTATAACGGTTTTTGTTTTCATACAACGTCATAAGACGTATTGTATGATATTTTTACGACATTGGCTCGTATAATGATTTTTAAGGCAAACGCCTATATTATGATTTTGACGAAGATTTGTATAAAATGACTTTGGCTATTTTATGGCCTATTACAATGATTTGTACAAAATGATTTTTGGTAATAATTTTATACCAAAGTTATATTGATGGAATTTATTAAACTTTATGAATTCACTCGGCGTTATCGCTGACCTTTTCTTTTAACATGTTTTATCTCAGGTACTTGAAGGTAATTCTCGGGAAGAAGACAAGAATTCATGGCCCGCACTTAAATTATAATTTCCATTCAAATGTTTGTAAAACCTGTATTAAATATAATGACTTGGGACCTATGTAACTTTGATATTTATGAATGGAAATGCTTTATTAATAAACGACGCGATTTTTATGCGTTGTCTATGATGTGAGTAATGTGCTATCTCGTAACACCAACTAGTCTTCCGCTGTATTGAGTTGTATAAATTTGGGGGTGTTACAGTTTGGTATCAGAGCCCTCGTTATAGAGAACGAAAGATTTTTAAAACCAAGGTTTTGAATAAAATATTTCAAAATCTTTTAACTATAAACATTTTTCCTAAAATGTCTAAAAATCTTTTGACTATAACGGTGCCGAAGAATTCCCGAGTTACCGATAAGGCCAGACTGAGAAGTGTTATTTTAATATATATATAACTTGGATTATATATATATATGATGTAATTTTATTACATGATTGTTTGATGATTATTTTGATATTTATACGAGGTATTTATACGACGTAGATTGTCACAATGTACCCTAAATCCCCTAGTAAATAAATCGAAGCTATTCTCGTAGGAATTCTAGCTATCCTAGATCTAAACCAAGTTGTGGATATTTATGATCCCAACAAATGGTTGATATTCGTAGAAATATAGATATTAGTTGATTGTGATATTGAAAAAGAATTGGCGAGATTAAAACTGGTATCGATGTCATGACGATCTTTCCTTATAGAGTGGAGTTTGACAAAACGTTACCACCTGGAAGGATGTCATCTGATTCGTTGTCACCCAATTCTTAAATTTGAAATCGAAAGGGTGAATGTTGCACTTGAGGCTATCATTGGAACCGTTACCCAAAAGCCTCATGCCACTAATACCTTTTCGAGAAGTCTAGTTGAATGATCAAGTCATTTTATATTAATGACTCATTTGATAATTATTGTTGTAAGAGCTATAGGATTGGAAATTAAGTGTTGTTCTTATCGAGCTTTTATTGCACTTTGAAGGTATAAGAATAAGGTTGAAAGTATTGGAGAATGAGGTAGGATATCAAATTGAGTATAAAAGTGGTTGAAACTTGAATGAAGTAAAATTTAACCCGTATGGAATATGAGATTGTTAATAGAAGTCGTTAAGTTCTGTGATTGAATTATAAGGATTTAATTGATTGTTAGTTTGTGATAAGTGTTGTTCCTAGGCCATTGTCCACTAACGAGGATGCCCAGTGTCCAATAAATAAATTGAAGAAATCTTCTTCTAAATTGGGACCGATGGATCTTCCGGGACAAGTGGAACACCTAATGACTCTTGTAGATTAGTATTCATTGTGGTATCTTTTAAAAATAATCCCTAACTTAACTGAGATAGCAGTTGGTAGGATGAGTTCTGAGAATTGTATGACATAGTGACACGTAATGTGTTACGGTACAATTTAGACTTGTTTGTGATTAATGAAAAGACTACCTTTGATTGCTAAATTCTACATGTATCGATGTTATCTATCTTTTATTGTTTCATCCTAATGTTCGCATTAGTGATGCAACCATTGAACAAGTACTAATCTTAATTTGAGTTACGTTGTGAATCATTCTTCGTGAGTGCCATCGAGGTCATGAACCTCATGATTAATTGGCTAAACTCATTTCCTATTATATTGTAGTTAAATTCTTGGTGAACAACTCTTCATCACTCTTTTGCAGATCACACATTGTTTTTATAAAGTCAAAACGGTATCCTTTGAGAAAATTTTATTTTCATCACTATAAGGATTATTCAAAGTAAGATTTATAAGTGATTGATATCAAAATGAAGTTGTTTATGAGACGCTTTGGAAAACTTAATTGTTTCCATAACAAAGAAAATATTTATAAATTTATTTTTGATTCTTATTTAAGAATTAAGCATGAAAATGTTTATATTATGAACATGATGATAAAATTTTGACGAACTGAGCATTGCATCGTTAATCTTGAAATTGTATATAGTTGCGCGCCTACATACAATTTAGAATGGACCATGCAAGGCTGATTAGTAGTCACCATAAAACTGATTAATAAACACTAAATTTTCTTTGAAGATTGTGAAAGAATAAAAATTTATGAGATCTGCAAAAAGTGAAAAACAGGGACATAATGTTAGGGACACCTACATATGTGCCTGTAGCATCTATTCTTCTGAGTCGAATTTACTCATCTGTGGAAATTGTCTTATTTGACAATTGACAATTCTTTCTTGTCCAATTCTCCCGTAGTGAGATTCTTAGGAAAAGTATCTGATTACCGAGTGTTGATACCCGACTGGATGTATCGACGTTCCTATCATTTCTTATGATTTGATTTCATTTGAATGACCTGGGTAACGATCCGAGGAGCTTTCGAATGCGTACTCAAAATATGAAAACATGGGATATATTCATATTCATTAAATGTTTTCGTCTGTGTCTGATTTGAAATTCTCTCGCGTAGATTATGCGTTGACCTTACTCTTTTAATAGTAGTTGTGTCTCCAGATATCCTTGAATTTGTGAAGGATTATGATTTATTATTAGTCTTTTGAGAAGTTCACATCTTATCGACGGCAATGCAACTGGAAAGTTGATAGTGCCAGTAGAATGGATTGATTGATTATGACTTATGACATTGTCTTAATTGATGGGAACTCGAATAGAATTCCCCTAAAAGATAAGATGTTGATTATCAAAAGTGATATAAATAATTCTTGATGGATGACCATATCCTGCCTTTAGACTTGAAATTATACCATGAATGGTTGTGAATTAGTCATAGATGTTATAATCTATACAGAACTTAAACTAAACTTATTAAAAGATAATTCTGTTATTTGAAACTTCAGTAAGTATTTGTTGATAAAGTACCTAGACTTTCGCCACTAAGGCAAGTAGAATTTGGTATTTGATTATATTCTCGGTGCTGCACCTATGGCTTGTGCACTGTACGTCAGCACCATCTAAATTAAAGGAATTACCGTACAACTGAGAGTTGTCGGAGAAAGATTTTATTATACCAAGCCTATCATCATGAAGAGCTATGGTGTTATCATTCCTTATATTTATAGATTACTGTGACTGAGTAAATTGACAATCGAAAACGATATCCATAACTCGAAATGGAAGATTTGTTCGATCATTTACAAGGTTCTAGCGTATGTTTTAAAGATTTGATTCACGGCATGGTTATCATCAACTTCGCATCTGCGAAAAGGATTATGTATTCCAATCACTACATCCGGTACTTGTGATAAACATTATGAGTTTCACGTGATGTCGTTTGGATTGACCGATACACATGTAGCATTGATAAATTTGGTAAATCACGTGTGTAGGCTGTAATTTGATAAATTCATGCTTGTGATCATTAAGGACCATTTGTTTGTTTATAAGAATAGAAAGAAGTTAATAATTAATTATAGATTGCCCTAAATTGGCCGAACAATTAAAACTTGTACCTTGAATATTTAACATAAGACTTAAGACTTAAACCTTTACATTATTTGACTATGTGATTAAAAGATAATGGAATATAAATTGACTTTTCAAAATATTAGAAGTCATTTAAGACTTTGGGTTATACTAAAAAGAAAGTGCAAATATGTTTTGACAAATGTTTTAACAAAGGATTTTAAGGGATTATTCCCTTATACACAAACCATTTAACTAAACTTCTGTTAAGGGGTAAATGTTTGTGTATACTTTTAGACAACCTAAGAAGGATTGAGGAAAACATTTAAACCATGACTTAAAATTTGAAATGACACTTTTTGCTTTTTAACTAAGAAAATCTTGACCAAAGTATAAACAAAGATTTTTCAAACATTTACGAATCTCATTAATTATTTTCGATAAATCAACCAAAAATCTTCTTAATTAAATTCAAATTTATTTTGAACATTTTATATAATTGGTCGAACTAAGAAATTTAAAATTTCTACGCTTACGTTTCATAAAAATTTAATAATTATTATTAATTTATTTGTAATAATTATCGATGCTTTAAAAACGACGGATTAAGCAAAACTGATAAAAATGATAGCTGAGACAAAACTGAAACTTAGAAAATATGAAGAAAGGTGAACGTAATTACTGACACATTATGTATAAAAGATAAAGAACCAATTAGAATGTATTTCTTAATAATGAATGTGCAAATTGCCGAATAATTTAAAATATAGCCGATGTTTATAAGAAGGATAATATAAATAGTGAAAGGTTTCACGGCTAATGTGAACCTTTAAAATTAAGAAGCCGATGGCGCTAAATGATTAAAAGGCCACTTGTGGTTGCCTAAATATGGAGGACTGTGAGATATAGTTATGTTGGAATTTGTAAGTATAAGTATTCTATTTATGTCATTTATGACTAAAAGTATCTTTGTCTGAAGAAGTTGTACTGATGGCAATTATGAAGGCAGACATCGCCTCATACATTAGTAAACGTCTAGCTATTGCAAAGGTCATCATCTGAATTTGATTCGATTTGGGTCATCGTCGACAGAATGACCAAATCTGCTAATATCATTCTCGTTAATGATAAATGCAAAAAGAGTTATGTAAACATAGTGTGCTTGTATCAAACATATCAAGATCCTCGCTTCCCATCGAATTTCTAGAGATTTGCTCAGAAATCAATGAGAACGAACCTTGATGAGAGTACTATGTACCACCCCAAATCGAAGGGACGAGGTAAAGTAACGATACAAAGTAATATAAGTGCTATTTTATGTTTGAATGAATGACCTTTGGTAATGAATCGTATAATCGCTTTCCTTTGGAAGGATTACCATTGATAATCATCGTATTAGGATTGAGATCGAATATTGTTAGGATCTAAATATTAGAGAATCTGTAAGCAGGAGTTGAGATAAAGACACCCGACATACACCCATTGTGAGTTGGACATGCCTTTTAGGTTTAAGGTTTCCTATGATGGCGAACCCAACCTTGCAGAATATTCGACCCGCGAGATCTGAAATGATTATTGAAATTCGGATCTGATTATTGACAGCCGGTAGTGGGCAAGAGGTTATGTGGATATGAAATGTAGATCTTGAAGTGCCAAATGGGTAGCAAAGTTATGCCAAAAATTTTAACCTTGGAAAAATGAATTAATGATCTGACAAATCATGGGATATAAGTCCCCGTTGTATGGCACCATTGAGATGATGTAAAAGATTGGTTTGAAAGGCATATAAGATGGATCTACCCTAGGACTTCAAGAACTGCGTGAATTTTGTTTCGTAAATCGAACTTGATGGAATATCTATCAAGTGAAAATCTGATTGTTCTTAGTAAAGCTTAGATCGGTGAAAAGTTGCATTCATCAGAATCCCGTGAACATCATGGATAGAGAAAGTAAGTCAACATTTAACCTGATCTTATTCCCGTAGTTATGTTTGATGAAACCCGCTTATTGTAATGAATTGCACTTGTGAGAAAGGACCGAATGTGGAGGAAGTACCCACATGGCTTTAACTCAATAAGAAGCGAGTAGTAAGATGATCTTTGAGGACAAAGATCCTGTTTAGGGGTAAATGCTGTGACAATCCGTCAATTTATGGTTGATATTTTATTCTCAGATAATTATTTGAAAATATTATTTTAATGTTATAATATGAACTCACTTATTTTTGGGAAGAAATTTGGATTTACTTCTTGAAGTAGCGTCGACTACGTCTAAACCGGAGGATTCAACGTTACGTGCTTACGTTTACATACACCGTCTTTGGTGACAGTCCGACATTTTAGAAAATAAATTTACCCGTGAATATTATTTTGGAGTTTTAAATTTTTGTTGGTTCATAAACTCACAAATTTACGAGAAGAGATTAGGACTTACGATTTTATTTTAACGTCCTTTACGACTAAACCGGAAACCCTAGGATTACGTATTTACGTTTTCGAACTCCGTTTTTGATGAAACAATTTTTATTGGATTCGTTTTGTGACCTTGATTCATAATTTATAAAAACGTTTTTCGTAAAACGACCCGAGGGCACGCAAATCGAGGAAACTAGAATCGAGGAGTACCCGTAAATAAATGGGGATGAGACAAGTGGGACACTTGCCCCATCCCCACTCAAAACCGGCCTAAGTAGCCAACACATCTCATGATGTGTCAACTTGGTAGCAACTAAGCTAACAAGTGTTAGCTTAGCTTAAAAGCTACACCATTCCAACACAAAACCACTTCTACCATACCACTTCCTCATTTCAACATGCAAAACCACTCAACATTCTCTCTTCTCCTCCCAAATATGCCGTCCCATATAACTTAAAAACATCCACTTTTGATCAAAATTTACCATGGAATCTTATGTTATTTACACATAAGTTGAAGCCCTTTTGAAGCTCTATAAATTGGTGGTGCTTATAACATCCAAGGAAGAGCTTCCATGGATTCTTGGGGCTGATTTTCCACAAGGAGTTCATGAAGCATGGTGGTCTTGAAGATTGTCATGGTTATCCACAAGTTTCTCCATCAAAACCCATGTCCAAATCATAACCTACATCAACTTGGTGGTATAAAGATTGTCCTCCTCATCCTCTTGTTATTTTTGGTTATGTAATCATGTATTTTATTTCCTATTGTATATGTATATGATGATTATATGATGATAAAAGTATTGTGTGGGGATTTGGTGTTGATAAACATTATTAAAAAGGTGAAAAACTATAAAGAACAAGGCTAAAATCTTGCTTAAAAATGATGGCTGTATAAAACAGTAAAGAAACATGTCATGAAATGATAAAATGATGAAGTAGAATTAATATACAGTAAGCTATGGGTCTTGTACACATGTGAGAGTTGTCCATGCAATGGAATCATTGTAATGAGTAAGATATGGTCAAAACAAGTTTAAGATACAAATCTGAGTTTACTGTTTTGGACGATTTTTAGAAAATATTTAGAAGATGATTAAACAGTAGCTATAGAAGAGTTAAATGGAGCACATATCATGTAGTTTATGTGATAAAAATTTGAGCTTCTATCTCCATATAGAACTCTAGATATGGCAGTTTTGGTGAAGATGAAAATAAAAATCAGATTTTGAAAATTAATGTTTATTATTATTATATAAGCACTCAAAATTATATTGTATAAAATGTAAAATAAAAACCCACTAACTTATGGATTTTATTTATATAAGTATGTAAAAGGCTAAATAAGTGGACATTTTATAAAATGGTAACTTGTTAAGTTTTATAAGTTATAAAAACTATAAACATGATTTTTACGACTTTTTCGGCTATTACCGTAAAATTAACGTTTTTTCACCAATTAAAACTTAGACGATCAAACCCGTCTAATGTAAAGTTTTTAAAAGTCATATACTGATATATAAGTATCTAAAACAAGTAAAAACCGATAAAACCCGAACTATAGGACATACGGACATTAACGAGCTAAGTAAACATATTGGACTAATAATTGGACTAAATAAGTTAAACACTTATAAAAAGAACTTAATGGGCTTAACCCATTTGGGCCCAACTTGTAAAGTTTAGATACTGATAATATAAGTATAACATGGATTAATACAAGCTAAAGAACTTATAATAAGTTTATTGGACATAAAACACGTAAATAGGTAAAACTAGTAAACTAGTATAAACGTTACCGACACATAACACTAAAATGAGCAAACGAGAATATGTAAACCCACTTGATCATCATATATATAAAATCATCATATGTATACATAATCGTTATTTTTATAAAGTCATTGGACAAACGTCTAAGACCGATTATTATTTATAAAGGTTTCCGTGATTGAAGCACGTACAGTACGTCCGAGTTGCCGATAACCCGCTTTCCCACATCAACGTGAGTTCATAGCCTCGCACTCTTTTAAATGTTTTATGAAATGTTTTATAAACCCGCGAGGGAGATAACATGTTAGTTTTGATAAAATAGGACACCATTTGTCCCGATTATTTGTTTATTGATTTGGACCCGAATGATTGTATGACCCGATTGTATGACCCGATTGTATGACCCGATAAATGATTAAAGGACCCGATAGATGAAATCAAATGGATTATTAAAGTAAGGTTATGTCATTAAAAGTCCCATTAGCATGAATTGTGAACTATCGGGATTTGGTAGACGCTTATGCATATAATAGTACTATTTGGGGACGATCACCCCAGTTCGCGCCTTGACGGTTGATCCCCGTCGTGCCACATTGATTGGTAAGCGAATTTATGTATGAGAAGATTTCTATAGCGTGTCCTTTGTGACGACACGCTACTTTAGATGGGCAAATTTGGTATCGGGTTAGCTACCCGTTGTTGGTTTAGTAAGGTAACAATGTCATGTGGCTTATAATAATCCAAAACTAACGAAATACTATTAGACGCTCCGAATTACGATGTATTGCCTGACTAGCAATACAGGGTCATACTATTGATATTATGTTCGTGTTTTGGTTTTCATAACCATATTCGTATAACGGTTTTTGTTTTCATACAATGTCATAAGACGTATTGTATGATATTTTTACGACATTGGCTCGTATAATGATTTTTAAGGCAAACGCCTATATTATGATTTTGACGAAGATTTGTATAAAATGACTTTGGCTATTTTATGGCCTATTACAATGATTTGTACAAAATGATTTTTGGTAATAATTTTATACCAAAGTTATATTGATGGAATTTATTAAACTCTATGAATTCACTCGGCGTTATCGCTGACCTTTTCTTTTAACATGTTTTATCTCAGGTACTTGAAGGTAATTCTCGGGAAGACGACAAGAATTCATGGCCCACACTTAAATTATAGTTTCCATTCAAATGTTTGTAAAACCTGTATTAAATATAATGACTTGGGACCTATGTAACTTTGATATTTATGAATGGAAATGCTTTATTAATAAACGACGCGATTTTTATGCATTGTCTATGATGTGAGTAATGTGCTATCCCGTAACACCAACTAGTCTTCCGCTGTATTGAGTTGTATAAATTTAGGGGTGTTACAATATGTCATGGATTCGTGAAAAACTTCTTCAAGCAAACAATGGAGGCTCACGTAAACGAACACGAGAGTCTTCAGTCGTAGATGATGATGATGATCTAGATAGCACAATCACAAACAACCACGAGACAACGAGTTGGAAGGGCACAAATCCCCTTCTAATTAGTTATTAGTAAGCATAAAAGGATAAGCATGGGATCTCCCCCACGAGGCACCTCGTTTTTGATTACCGAGTCATGAGCTCGACTCGATCCCCTCAATGCTACTTATCATTGGGGAAGGTGACTTGGTCGAGGTCAACCATTGAAGGAATTTCCCCGCCAAAGTAGTGCTTAAGCATATGTCCATTCACCTTAAAGTTAGGACCATCATCTTGAGCTAGCTCGATGGTCCCATAAGGAAACACTTGTGTAACGGTGAAAGGACCCGACCAACGAGATTTCAATTTCCCGGATAATATCTTAAGTCTAGAGTTAAAAAGTAACACTTGATCACCAACGTTAAAAACCCGGTTTTTAATCTTTGCATCATGAAACTTTTTAGTCTTTTCTTTGAAAATCAATGAATTTTCATAAGCATTGTCTCTTAGTTCATCCAATTCATTCAATTGTATTTTCCGGTGATCTCCCGCGGTCTTCAAGTCAAAGTTTGCATGCTTAAGGGCCCAATATGCCTTGTGCTCCAATTCAATGGGCAAATGACAATTCTTCCCATAGACTAACTTATAAGGAGTACAACCGATAGGTGTCTTATAAACGGTCCTAAAGGCCCATAAAGCGTCATCGAGTTTGTCGGACCATGAAGCACGATTTTCTCCAATCGACCTTTCTAAAATCCTCTTCAAAGCTCGGTTCGAAACCTCGACTTGCCCACTTGTTTGCGGGTGATAAGCCGTAGAAAGATGATGAGTAACTCCATATTTCTTTAAGACCTTCTCGAATTGGTCATTACAAAAATGGGTTCCACGATCGCTTATAATAGCACGAGGGGTTCCAAACCGAGAAAATAGTTGCTTCAAAAACTTCACTACCACATGAGCATCATTAGTAGGTAAAGCCTTAGCTTCCACCCACTTAGAAAGGTAGTCCACCGCGACGAGGATATACTTGTTACCATGAGACGATGGGAACGACCCCATAAAGTCTATGCCCCAAATGTCGAAAATCTCACACACTTGAATTATGTTTTGCGGCATTTCATCACGTTGAGACGATTTTCCTTGACGTTGGCACGAGTCACACGACTTCACAAGTGCGTGTGCATCACGATAGATAGAAGGCCAAAAGAAGCCGACATCGAACACTTTCTTAGCCGTGAGATTAGCACCGTGGTGACCACCCGTGGGTCCCTCGTGACAAGCTCTAAGGATATTAGAAGCTTCGGCACCAAAAACACAACGTCGAACGAGTTGATCCGCACAAACCCGAAAGAGATAAGGGTCGTCCCAAAAATAGAACTTGACGTCACGAAAGAATTTTCGCTTTTGTTGTGTCGTCATACCCTTGATTATGATATTCCCCGCATGGTAATTTGCAATGTCGGCAAACCATGGGTTGGTGTCTTTAGAATTCACTACACCGAGAGTCTCGAGAGGAAATGTTTCGGTGATTTCCTTGTTTTCGAAAACATCTTTGTGAGGATCTTCTAGACGAGAGAGATGATCGGCCGCTAGATTCTCGGCTCCTTTTTTGTCAAGCACGGTGACATCAAATTCTTGGAGGAGGAGCATCCAACGAAGCAATCTCGGCTTAGCATCTTTCTTAGCTAAGAGATACTTGATAGCCGAATGGTCGGTATACACGATGCTTTTAGTTAAGACGAGATAAGGTCGGAATTTCTCGAAAGCATAGACCACGACAAGGAATTCCTTTTCCGTTGTGGTGTACTTTAATTGAGCCTTGGTCATCGTCTTACTAGCATAATAGATAGGACGAAAATGCTTTTCATAACGTTGCCCTAAGACGGCCCCTATAGCATAATCACTTGCATCACACATGATTTCAAAGGGTAATTCCTAATTAGGAGCAACAAGAATGGGAGCTTCGGTAAGTTTCCTTTTAAAAGTTTCGAAAGCTCTAACACAATCCTCATTGAAATTAAAAGGAGCATCCTTCTCGAGAAGGTGTGTCATAGGTCGAGAGATTTTCGAAAAGTCTTTGATGAAACGATGATAAAAGCCCGCGTGACCTAGGAAACTCCTAACTCCCTTAACGGTTTTGGGATGAGGTGACTTGGCGATGACGTCTACCTTAGCTTTATCGACCTCAATCCCCGCTTTAGAGACCTTATGTCCTAAGACGATTCCTTGTTTACACATGAAATGACATTTTTCCCAATTAAGCACAAGATTGGTTTCTTCACAACGTTTTAACATTTGCTCAAGATTAGATAAACACGACGTGAACGAATTGCCAAACACCGAAAAGTCATCCATTAATACTTCCATCGACTTCTCGATCATATCGTGAAAAATTGCCATCATACACCGTTGAAACGTACCCGGTGCATTACAAAGTCCGAAAGGCATCCTACGATAAGCAAACGTTCCATAAGGACACGTAAACGTAGTCTTCTCTTGATCATGAGGGTCGATAGGGATTTGAAAGTAACCGAAAAACCATCTAAAAAGCAATAGAATTCATTTCCCGCGAGTCGCTCCAACATTTGATCCATGAAGAGCAAAGGAAAGTGGTCTTTACGAGTGGCATAATTTAACTTTCGGTTACACACCCTCCAACCGGTCACAACACGAGTGGGAATTAACTCGTTGTTTTCATTAGGCACAACGATCATTCCTCCCTTTTTAGGGACACAATGGATTGGGCTCACCCATGGGCTATCGAAGATAGGATAAATCATTCCCGCATCAAGGAGTTTTAAGACCTCCTTTTTAATGACATCGTGAATTTTGGGGTTTACCCTTATTTGACTTTGAATTGCAGGTTTGTAGTCCTCCTCCATTAAAATCTTGTGAGTATAAAATTTTGGGTCAATACCCTTAATGTCGGAAATTTTCCACGCAATTGCCTCTTTATGAGCTTTAAGAACTTTCAAGAGCTCGGTTTTTTCATCATTAGCAAGAACTCTTGCAATAATAACCGGCAACTTGTCATCACCTTCCAAGAATGCGTATTCAAGGTGAGAAGGAAGATCTTTCAATTCAAGGATAGGTGGTTCCTCGTTGAAGATTTTGGTTCAACACTCATAACTTCCATCGGCGGAAGAAATGGTGGAATAGAGGTATCATCACTAATCAACACCTCATCTTCATTGTTGATTTCATTTGAAGTGAAATCGCCTCCTTGGAATGGAGTGAGATTTGGTGTAGAATTAGCAAGAATCGTATCCAAAATAGTGGGATTACCACTTGACGAGCTATCGGAAAAACCTAACACTTCTTGTGAAAACTCATCGCAAACCACATCAACTAAGTCAATGTGATTGATGGTAGCGATTGCATAAACATGAGAAGGTTTTGAGTTTTGAGTAGCGTTTATAACAAGTTCCTCTTCGTTGAATCTCAAAGTGATAGTTCTTGCATGAACGTTGATAAGCGATCTCGAGGTGTCTAAAAATGGACGACCTAAAATTAGAGGAACTTGAGGATCCGCGGGGATGTCAACTACTATAAAATCAACGGGATAGTAGAACTTCCCTACTTTCACGAAAACATCTTCGGCTACTCCACATGCTAAAATCGTAGAATGATCGGACATCTCGATAGACATGTTCGAAGGAGTAAGAGCCGGAAGCGAAAGCGATTTCCATATGGAAAATGGCATCAAATTAATGCTCGCACCAAGATCGGACAAGGCGAGGAATTCTTTCATATCTTGTATGTCACAAGGAATGAGAAACTTTCCGGGGTCACCAACTTTTTTCGGTATGCGGTTAAGATAAAACGAAGAACAATTAGCAAGCTTTGAAAGCTTTTCCTTATCGCTCATTATACTTTTGAAAGTGGAAGCGAAACGAGGCATATATAACAACGCGTCGGCTAAACTCACATCAAAATGCACTTGTTGAAACATTTTTATAAAAAGCTCGATTTGTTGTTTGTTACGTTCTTGCAATTTCTCTTTGTTTCGTCTCGAAGGGTAAGGTAAGGTGGTGTGGGTTGGACATTAGGCAATGGCCTTGGAAGCTCGGGTTCCACAATTGGTATTGGTTCAACCGTAGGTGTGGTATGAGCGGTACTTCGTGGGATTGTAATATGCTCCTTTTCGACCATCACCTCGGGCTCTTTCTCGATTTCCTTCTCCGTAGAAGTACTTGGACGAGAGATTGGTTCCTTGAAAGTTTTACCACTTCGTGTAGTAATAACCTTCATTTCTCCCTTCGGGTTTGAAATGGTATCACTAGGAAGACCACCCGAGGAAGAGGATTTACACATGATTGCTTCAAACATTTTTGCCATTCGGTCTTAAAATTTTGATTGCCTAGCATCCGCTTTTAACAATTCTTGCTTAATCTCATGTTGTCCTTGTTCCATCTTTTGTTGATTTTGTTGAAGACGTTGGACATTTCCTTCCATTTTATTAGCATGAGTTTTAAGTTCATTGGCAAGTTCGTTTTTAAGCTTGTTTTTCAACTCGGATCCTAAGCTAATCATCTCACGTTGCATGTTATCAAATTTAGCATCATTTGCTTTAGCATAATCCAAAAATTCTCCTTGAAGATTTTTAGTGTGAGCATTTTGAAAACCTTGTGTAGTGTTTTAAAAATCACGGTTTTGGTTTTGATTAGTGACTTGTCCATTCCCACTTTGATAATTCCCTTTGTTGTAGTTACGTGAATTGCCTTGATAATTACCACCTTGATTGTTGTTTCGATAGTTATTAGCATTTTGATTTGGTGGAGCTTGATTTGGGCGGGAACCTTGGCCGTTTTGGTTATAAGTTCTCGTTGCTACATAAGCACTCGAAGTGTTACCACCGGCGGTAATGCACTCGGAAAGATCATGAGCTCCACCACAAGACAAACAACTCTTTTCAACCGATTTAACCGAAGTGGAATTCAAAGCCTCTTGAGCTTTCCAATGAGTCATAAGATTAGCAAATCTATCGAAAAACATATTTTCCTCATTAGCTTCATCATGCAAGGCATTAATGCTACGAGACGATGACGACGATGACGAACCCAAATTGGGAACACTCGGTGTGTTACGAGGGCTATAAACCTTAGATTTATTCTCGATAATCTTTAAAGCTTCATCGGTCGTTTTGCACAAAAAATTACCACCCGCGGCGGCATTCAAGTAATCTCGTTCATGATCATTAAGCCCATTATAAAAAGTATCAATTTGATGCAATTCCGAAAAATAATGGTGTGGACATTCATGTAACATTTCTTTAAAGCGTTCCCATGCCAGTGAAAAACTTTCATTATTTCTTTGAACAAATCTTGAAATCTCATTTTTCAAATGTGTTGTTTTAGATGGTGGAAAAAATTTGTTCACAAACTTAGAAACGAGATCACCCCATCTCAAAATTGAATTTGGCGGTTCTTTCTCAAGCCAAATTTTTGCGGGTCCATCTAACGAGTATGGAAACAACATCATCTTAATGACGTCATGTGGAACATCCTTAAACTTGCTAGTTGCGGTGAGACGATTAAAATTCCTTATGTGGTAATGCGGGTTGTCTTTCTCATGACCTCTAAACTTATTAGCTTGCAACATCGACATTAAACCCGTCTTAATCTCGAATTCTCCGCATAGTACGATTAGCCATGACGACTTCTTGTTCTACAATAGGTTCAACAATTGGAGTTTGTTCTTCAATCAACGTCTCTTGATTTTCTTGATTTTGAAGACGTTTACGAGCTCGTTTTGCTTGATTACGAGTGATCATAAACTTCACGAAGAATGGGAGGTGAGCAAAGAAGATTCTTTTTGGGTCTTTTGTGAATTTTCATTTTTTTTTGTTTTTGATTGTTTTTAATTTTTTTTGGATTTTGGTGTATCTTCGTAGACATCAATCTACCAAATCTCTCCTCGAATCAAACTCTTGATTAAAGAAGCCTCAAAGGAATGAAAATGATCACGTGGAGTGAACGCCTTCGAATGACTTTAGAACTTTGGTGAAAACCAATTTGTTCAAGAGGGTTTAATCACAAAGAAAACCAAGCAAATATATTATACGTAATAATACTTTGGGCGGCAAAACCCTCGATTAGCCTTCAATCTCAAAATACTCACAAGCAAGCGGGGAAACGAGGCGGCGCGAAGCACTTAAGAGCCTTTTTCCTTAGGGTATACTTTATAATACCCGCCTTATACCCACCTTATAGTTCGTATTTTTGAAAATCGAGCTTCACGAAAGTATTTATCTATTTTTGCCTTTTTCTTTAGTTTGAGATTCGAATACAATAATTAGGAGATCAAATCCCAATTAAGGTTGTGTTTTCACACTTTTGGAGATATTTTGTATTGATTGTGATACTTAATACAATATAATAATAGTAATCTCACAAGAAAAACCAAAAAACCGATAATACGTATTAGTAGATTTCTACTAATACAAATACTATTTATGGTTAATATTAAAAACAACAAGACAAATTAATCACGACACACCTCCCCGGCAGCGGCGCCAAAATGATTGTAGTGTTTTACCACACCTTTAGGAAAAGGAGGTAAATAGGGAAAGTATTAAGCACGACGGTTTAGGAAAACCGTGAACAAATGACCCTAAGGAAGTTCCAAGTTCGTTTCCCAAGGAGGTATATGTGTGTGAGTAATTCGTAATTGGTTTGAGATTAATATTGGTTAGAAGGGAATGAGAAAAGAGGATGACGAAGACGTGAAATTGATTACTACTACGACTACACGTAAAACCGTAAAATAAGCTAGAATAAAAATTAATTCTAAAAATTACCAAAAATTCACCAAAAATCAAAATAAATAAACTAAGAGTTTACCAATGATCAAAACTTTTTCAAACCTTTTAATTAATTAAATATTTAATTTTTAAATGCTAATTAAAGCCCTAAAAATCAAATTAATTATCAAAAAGACCAAATAAAGATTTTTCAATTGGTAAACCTCTAAAATGGCCTAAAAAGATTAAAAACTATTTTTATAAATTTTTAAACTAAGAAAAACTATTTAAAATGATTTAAAAACTATTAAAACTTAAAATAATTATAAAAATTAATCTAAAGATGATAAAATTAATCTAAAAGTTGCAAATTCCTATTTTAATGTATTTAAGCTAAGAAAAATGTAAAAAGTGTAAAAATGTAAAATTTGAAAAATAATAATAAAATAATATTAAAATAATATTAAAAATCCAAAAATTATAAAATATTCTAAAAACTTGCAAACTAGTTGATTTTAACCTAAATAAATAGAAAATGTAAGTGAAATGACCAGAATACCCCTATTGGGCCCTCAAATGGGCCAAAACCCAAAACAGTCAAGCTTATTGGGCTTTTTAGCCCAAAAAGTCAAAATAAGCCCAAAAGACTTGGAAAAGCACTATCTGACTCAAAATTCAATTCTAAACACAAAACTCTGAAGGCCCAAAAGCTGAAAGTGAGCTTATCACAGCTTAATGATCAAACAGCTTATCCTTATTGGGCCATTAAGCCCATTTAGCAATAAGCTAATGCCATAAGCTCTAATTTGACATAAAACCTTCTTTTGGGATACTAAAGAGATCTGTAAAAAGAAATTTTGAAAAAGCACACTCAATAAGCCAAAAATAAGCAAAGTACAAATCTACTAAAAGACAAAATAGTCGGGTTTGAGATTTAGGGCACCTCAGGACTTGATTCAACTTGCAAAATGTCACAAATGACTTCAATAAGCCAAATCAATCAACCAAAATCCAATAAGCAACACCAATAAGCTGGAATAAGCCGATAAGCACTTATGAAAAAGTCAATTAAGTTGGTTTTCTAGTCAAACCCTAAAGTCAACCCACCAAATGCTCCAGTATGAACAAATGGGTCAAATAATGAGCACCTATTACAAAATCAAAGTTGTTGCTGGGTAAAATAAGCTAGAATAGCTTATTGATAAGCTGAACACTAAAATACACTAGCAGGGGGAACTTTCAATAGGAACTCGTTCCCACTGCCTTGACTATTTGACTTGGCTTTTTAGAGAGAGTCTGTATGTTTTATTGGAAGACAAGGGCACCCAAGTGATCAGTTAATCACAAGGAGTCATAATCAAGCAAAAAAACACACTTTGGTTCACTCAATAAGCACAGCAAAATCAAACAATGCTCAGATCTAGCACAAACATGGAATATAAGCTGTTATGAACACTTAAGCAGTTTTAAGCAATAATAAGCACTCCAAATTCAACCAGATGCATACACAAGCTATATAAACTATGATTAAGCATAAACAAACTTAAATCAATCACTGAAACAAGGTATGGAACAAGATCAAAGAAGATTACACTTCCTGTTATGAACTTCAAGAACACATGCACACTTTGCTGATATAATTGACCAAAGATCCAATTTCAACACTCAAATCCTACTTCCCTGGAGTAACTAACTAGGTTTAATCACTTGTTAACCCTAGTCTATGATTAGATCTAGGTGTCCCTTAAACCACAATTTCAACAAGTATACAAGATTTTAGAGCCTATTTTTGATTCTAGGTGATTATATGCTCAAAGCTTGCAGATGAATAACACTTAGCACTTATAAGATATGTTTCAACACAAAGCAACACAAAGCATCAACTCAAAATACCACAAATCCAAAACAGGTTGTTATCCCAAACAACCCTTAATCTACCATTTTTCAAAGCAACTTGTGATTTTAACTAATAACCTACTGATTTAATGAATCAAAAACACTTCCTAGGTGACAACTAACAGATTCAAATACTAAAATCACAACCTCAAACACAAGAACACAAAATCAAAGCTCAAAATCAAAAACAGGCAATAACATGAAATTTTTAGAGGAATCTTAAACAAGGGATTATACCTGTCCTCCACAACATCCTAGGAGGACCAGCTATGCTCCTTGGACCTTGTTCAACAACTAGAACAAGACCAAGGTACTTCAAAAAGGAAGATCAAAACCTGCTGATGTTCAAAGCAGAACAAGGTTTTGATTATGATATATCTTCAACACAAATGAGAAAACAACTCAACCAAGAGCTCAAAACTATTCTCAGGCTTGGTGTCAACAAGCTTGAAGGAGCTTAAGGCCTTTGGCTAAGGGTTAGTACACTATAATAACCAAAACAAAACCAAGGATTTCAAGGTTTTTGAACCTTTGAAAACTTTCAAACAAAGACGTGCCTTAACCACAAAATTAAGGAAGGTCTAAGAGATCAAATGGAACTCAGATTTTAGCTATTCCAACACCAACTTTTAATAAACACAAAAGAGATTTCAATTTAACTAAAAAGGAATTACAAAGATTGATAGCCAAAATCTGGAACAAAGGGACTCTCACAGGTTGAGGTCTCCTTTTATAGGCAAATGCTAACATAACACTATTCATAAACCCTAGAACTGAAATTCCCAAATTATCCTTGAGGTCTTCTAGATCATTTTATGGAATGAGCTGTCCAAATGCATCATGGACGTTCATTTTAGCTTTGGGGTTAAGATAAGAGTCTTGGTTGTTGATCTTGACACGTGGCAATCCTTGGGGAATAAGTTGTGATGTGATAGGTGGACGAGGTTGAGTGTGGGACGCTTTGGTGAGTGGAGGTGAAGGTTTTATGTGTGGGATAGGTTTCTGCATATGTGAATCACACATGTGCCAGGGTAATTTAAGTTTACCCTTTGTTTAAGTGGTGAGAGTTACTGGGTTCATAAAGGTAAACAGTGGTAACTTTTGATCCGAAATTGGGGGACAGGTGTTTGTTTGGCGCAATATCCGTTTGAAATGTTTCACTTGCACAACTTTGGTCCTTGTTCTTTGGGGAAAGTTGTAAAACGTGTTTTCAACCAACAATACTTACTTCCCTTTGTTATTTAAGTTTCCATCTTCACACTTTTGGCACAAAACTTTTACAAAAAGATATCAAGGGTTATTTTTGCCATATTTTCATAGTTGAAGGACTGATTTTGGACTTTCTTGATCTTCAAAGGTCTTCAATGTATTTTTGACTTCATGAGGGATGATAATTGACAATGTTGAATAGTTGAGGGGTTAATCTTGCCATTTTTTCAAAGTTTAAGGACCTTTTTGTAATTTTGACAAACTTAAGGGACCAGACTTGTAATTATGAATTCACAAGGGTTTTAAGTGTCATTTCTTCATTGTTTGAGAATCAATCTTGCATATCTTCAAGTCTACAAGGGTAAATGTTGGATAATTCATGAACTAGGGCCCGGTTCTTTGTACGGCTTCGTTTCTCGTGTTCGTTTTTCCTTGTTTCTTGTGATCTTTTGTCTTTTTCATGATATCCATACCTAAAATACACAAGTAAATAAACACAAGCATATATATGGTACTTTATGACATTTTAGTGCATTAAAAGCCCGAAAAGAACGATGAGATCATGTATAAATGCCATCTCATCAACTTTCTTCAAAAATTCGACTTGTGCTTCTAGTTTCGTTACTTTTCAGTTTCTTTATCATATCTACTTTTAAAGTCTTGTTTTAACACATCTACCTCTTGTTTCTTATCCTCAAGAATTTTAGTAGAATCAGTAGTGGTCATAGAGAGCTTTTGTTCAAGTTCATTAACTTTGGTGTTGGCAAGGTACGTTTTTTGGCGTTCATCCATTAAGAAAACATTATATTGACGCTTCTCTTTTGCTAATAACTTAAGAGTTGTATTATATTTGTTTTCAAAATCGCCCTTTTGACTTTTTAACGCCCTTCCCTTGTACCCCTCAAGCTCTTTGGTTTTCTGAAGGTGCTCATCTCTATAGCTTTCAGTCATCTCAGTAGATTTGATAAGAGCAGCTTTGCATTCTTCAAAACTTTGAGTGATCGTAGCGTTTGCCTTCTTTAATTGCTTTTGAATCTTTTTATTTTCAGTGACATCTTTTTGTAAAGTAGCAATTAAATTAGCAAGCGCAATACGTTCCTCTTCATCATATTCATTTGCGTGTTGATCATCCTCAGACTCATTATTTCACATGTCTGATGAATCGGGTGTGGTATTGCTATCAACCGTTTCCGTCATACACGTGTCATTAATGGCATTGGGTAGATCACTATGCTCAGTAATATCACCAAACACATTATATTCATTAGTAGTGTGTACCTTATCTATTGGCTCAGTGTCAAAGATAGGGCCATTGTCATCTTCAGTGACTTTGAGAACTTCTTCAACCTTTGCCATGTACGAGTAATGTGCATCGAGATCTTGATCAGAATCTTCATCATCAGTATCATCAAGCATTGCTCCTTCCTCAGCTGACAATTTAACCCCTGCTTCCATTTTCTTGCATAGCAGCATCTTTTCCTTGTGATAGCTAGAGTCTTTAACCCTTTTCGGCTTCCTGCATTCCTTTGCCATATGCCCATAACCTTGGAAATTAAAACATTGAATCCCACTCTGCTGAACCACTTGACTTCCAACAGTTTCCCTATTCCCGGTAGCAGCAGCAATCCTCTGAGTATCATACTTGGCAGTTTGTCGATCATACCTTGTAGAACCCTCAACATGTGTTGGATTATGTCGATCATACCTAGAAGGACTTTCACCACGTCGATGTGGTTCATACCTTGGAGGACTCTCAACATATCGGTTCTTTGTGTTAGATGATGTACGAAGATTGTTGTTGGTGGGTTTATAAATTTTCTTGTAAGTCTTCATTATGAAAGAAATTTGTTGTTTCATCTCTCGGTTCTTTTGAGCTTGATCTTCATCACTATCTTCTTCAGATGAGGACTCAGATGGTGGTGATGGTGCTCTTGGCACTTTACCTCGAGATTTTGTGGATGATGAGACTTAGATGATGTGGAAGATCGTGGTGAAGATGATGTAGTGGAGTATGGCTTAGGAGCACGAGAGTGATGATCTTGAACATGTTGTGTGGTAGTCACTAAAGCAAGTGGATTAGTCGTCTTGGCAACACGTTAAGCTCGAATCTCATTTACTTCATTCTGAAATTGCTTCAAGATATCAAAGAGTCGATGATATGAGACCTCGTCTAACTTTTCTTGTTGTTTCACTAAAGTGACGAACCGTGTCTACTCTGGTTGAAGTTGTTGAAGAACTTGAACATTGACTTGCATGGTGGAGACTTGTAGATTATTTCTTGTCATGTCATTCATCATTTTATAGAACCTGGAGTAGTATGAATCAATTGATTCTCCATCCCTTGAAGTAAACTTGCCAAAATTCCAAAACAAGTTTGTTTTGACATCTTGTTTGTTGAGTGATTCTCCTTGTTGAAAGCGTTCAATCGTAGTCCACATTTCATGTGCTGTCGGGCATGCATCAATCGTGGAGTAAATATCATCTCCAATCCCACTTAAAATCATATAGATGGCTTCCTTCTCTGCATCATGCCAATCATAATTTTCAGGTGTGAGATCGGCTCTTGTTTCACTTTCACTTGCGGTTATTAGATCAGTAGTATCTGTGGCTAGTCTTGGAGGAATTGAGATCTTCTTGAATATATATGGTCCATGAGTAATACATTTCCTCAAGGCATCACCATTAGGTTTTGTATCAAGGTATCGTATGAAACATGATTGCCATTGAGCATACCGACCAGACACAAGCATTGGTGGTCTCTCTTTGTTACCCGCCACCATTATGTTGTTGTTCGTCACACGATATTCGGCAGTAGAATCCATCTCAATATTCTCTGAAATGATGAAGTGAATATGGATCTTAAGTAGATTTGTTGTGATCGTTTTTGTGGTTTAAATTCCGAAAATTCAATATTTCTCCAGTCCGACAATAAATTCACCATTCCGACAAAACGGTAGACCAAAAAATTTTGTAATTTCCAAATTTTGAAATCGAGCTAGAAATATCCTAAAACTAGTATGGAAAAAATTTGAATTTACTTGACGGAAAAATTTTAACTTTTTATTTTTTTTATTTTTTAGTCTTCTTGTAAACGATATTTCGAAACTAGTCTAAATGGTGGCTAAATCTAAAAAATACTCGAAAAAAATTTAGCAAAAACACAGCATCGGAATGTCCAAATCGGAATAACCTTGTCGGAATGTCCTTATCGAAATACCCAAATCGGAATGTCCCCTTTTATCGGAATACAATAGGAATCCCTTCGTCGAAATGATGTCGGAATGCCCGAATCGAAATGCAATCGGAATCCCTTTGTCGGAATACAATCGGAATCCCTTCGTCGGAATGATGTTGGAATGCCCTAATCGGAATGCAATCGGAATCACTTTGTCAAAATACAATCAGAATACCGAATCGGAATGCAATCAGAAAAGCTGGTCGGAATGTGATCGGAAAACTGGTCGGAATGTTTAAACCCTTTTCCAATGCAACTGATCGGAATCACTAAGCCCTTTTCCGATGACACTGATCAGAATAATAATACTGTTTCGAGATTTTTAGGTAAAAAGATGAGATTTTCGACAAGAAATCCGTGATTTGAACCAACCAAATGCGACCAAATCCCTACCACAACTATGTAGAAGATTTATATCAAGATTTAGAGCAAGGAAAACACAAAAAAAAAAATCTTGAATTCGAGATGATTATAAGAGAAAATCACACGAACCAAGTAATATCAACAATGTTGGAAATACGTTTTACGTATTAGAAAGGATCGGTCACTCCAACAATAGTCAATGTTATAGCTCGTAGTTTAGTTATTTACATTTATCAAACAAAGCCCAAAACCGAGCCCATAGATTGTATGGGCCGGAGGCCTAATGTAAACCCAAGCCTATTTCATGGGCTTGGGTATATAAACCCTCTCCTTTGATGGAGAGGGTGGTGTGGTTTCATAATTTACACATAGTTCCTTTTAACTTTCTCTCTCTAAAAGTGTGAAATCCACCATCTTTCTATCTCTTTCTCTCTCTAAAAACATAAGTATAGATTTACAAATCTACAAATGGTATCAAGAGCTTGGGATGAAATATAGGTTTGTTTTTGTGTTGAGTATTGTCTTCTAAATAATCCGTAGAGAACAAGTTGGTTTTTGCCGAAATCTTCAAAATTTTTTGGTTTGATCGTAGTAATAAGTAGTGTAACATAGGGATTTGTGCTTAAAAGTGTTCTTGGTATCTTGTTATTCATTAAAACATCAGTTTTCTTGGATCAAAAGTGCAAAAAAGGTTGTGTTCTTGATTCCGAAATTCTAGCAGAAACATCCATCGGAAAGTACAAATTGTACTTGGGCTTCCATCGCAATAACCTTACCATCAGAAAGGGTTTGGTTCTACATTGCGATCGTGGGTTTTATTACTTATTCCGATCTGGACATTCCGATCGTGCTTTGCGATCTGGGATTCCGACGGGTATAAGGAAGTATTTTAAGACGTTACTCTGCTTGAATTTTGTCAGCTACTTTGCGATCTGAGCATTACGATCTGAGTATTCCGATAGGTTTTGCGATCTGAGTATTACGATAGTTCTTTGCGATCTGAACATTTCGACCGCTCTGCATTGCGATCTAGGCATTCCGATACCATCATCATTCCGACAGGGTTACATTCTGATCTGGTATTCCGATCTGACATTCCGATCTGGTATTCCGATCTGAAATTCCGATCAACATTCCGATAATCACAAATTTTTCCATAAATTTTGACTTGGAATTTTTGGTTTATCGAGAACATATCTTAAGGGATTTTAACATTGTTTCTCGGTTTTAACTCACAACAACACAAAAATACTTAACCTTATTTCATTGATCGATCAACTTTGTATATCTTAACTTATTGAAATGGAGTACACATCTCTTATGGATAAGTCCATCCTCTCGGGTACGGATAATCGTCCACCAATGTTGGTGAAGACTATGTATGAGGAATGGGCTTCCCGAATGGAACTTTATATGTTGAACAAGGAGAATGGACATCTAATTTGGGCATCGGTGCTCAATGGACCATTAGATTATGGTACAGTGACGGAAGGTACGACTACTCGTCCTCGCACAACGGGTGAGTTGACTGGAGATATGAAGATTCAAGATAAATGTGATAAGTATGCAACAAACATCATTCTCCAAGCCCTTCCTCTAGATGTCTACAAACTCGTCAGCAAACATAAAGTTGCCAAAGAGTTATGGGATAGAATTCGGGTTCTCATGCAAGGCACCTCGTTAACTAAACAAGAACGAGAGTGTAAGCTTTATGATACTTTTGATAAGTTTGCCTATGTGCCAGGGGAGACTCTCAATGATTACTATCTGAGATTTACTCTATTGTTGAATGAGCTCAATATCTATGGCATGATAATTCCTACCTTTCAATTGAACACCAAGTATTTGAACACTCTTCCTTCAGAATGGAAAAAATACGTAACGGATGTTAAATTGGCTAAGGACTTGCATAACACCAATGTGGATCAACTTCAAGCTTTTCTTCAACAACACGAATGCCATGTGATCGAGGCTCGGTTGTCTACACCTCAAGTTCATGATCCACTTGCAATGTATGCTTCTCAACAAAACATGGCTTATACTTATCAGCAACCATCATATTTGCAGCAGACACCACCACACAACTATCAGCAACCACAGCAACCATCTTATCCACCACTAGTGATGCCACAACAAGCATTTCAACAAGGTGTTCATCAACAATCTTTTCCACAGCAACCACCATATCAGACATCACCATCACAAGCCAACACTTCTCCATTGGGCTATGCTCCTCAGCAAGGATATTTTCCAATAGAAGCACAACCAGCACAAGCTTTCTACTCTAATGAACTTCCACCAATCAAAGCACCGGTCTTTACTCCAAATGATACGCCAACTGATGTTCTAAACCATCTCACAGCCTACTTGTCAAAACTTGTTGCAACTAGAGGATTTCCACCAACAAACAATCAGCTCCGTACCTCATCAAATCCTCGACAACAAGCCACTGTTCAAGATGGTCAAGTGACGGTGCAACCTATTCAGGGAAGGCAAAATTCATATGGACCTCCTACAAGGACTGGGAACAATCAAGCTGTGAATTCTCAAGCTAGTGGAAATGGGAGTCCTATTGGTCCTAAGAAGATTGTGACTTGCTACAATTGCCGAGGACAAGGTCTTATGGCTAGGGAATGCACTCAGCCAAAAAGGAGAAGGGATGATGCATGGTTTCGTGAGAAGATGTATTTGGTTGATGCTCAGTCTAAGGGGAAGATTTTGGATTCAGAGGAGTTGGCATTTCTTGCAGACCCAGGGGCAGCAGATACTGAAGGCATTGCAGTCGTTTCTACTTCTAATGCAGCTTATCAAGCAGATGACCTTGACGCATATGATTCTGATTGTGATGACATTCACTCTGCCCAAGCTGCTCTCGTTGCTAATCTCTCTCACTACGGTTCTGATGTCATCAGTGAGGTACCAACCACATCTAATAATATTGATGATAGCCAACATCAAGTTGGGCATGAAAATGACAACCTCGAACAGCATTCGGGAACTAGTAACTCAAATGATGTGGTACCCAATTCTACACATTTGAGTGAACCTCAACCAAATGCTACGACGGGTATGGAATCTTATGCTCAACATGATTTGGTCATGGTGCCTAAACATATTATTGATCAAATGCATATGGCCCACAGACAATCCGTAGATACGAATTCCACCCTAACTGTTGAGCTTGCATTGCATAAAGAAAAGGTCAAAACTTTTGAAATGGTCCCTCAAGAAGAGAAAATAACATGTTCTGAATTTGACCAATTTCGTTTTGAAAAGATTGAACACTTGAAAGAAATAGAATTATTAAAAGCTAATCTTTCCAATGAATTAAAAGAAAAAGAGTCGGTTGTCAATGATTTTCAGAAACTTAAAATGGATTTCGAAATTCTCGAGTCTAAAAAGGTTGAATCGGAAATTAATGCTACCAAACTTCTTAAATTCAAAGAACAACAGCTTTTAAAACAATACGCTTCCACAGAAAAGGTTCATCTTTTAACTAAATCATTTAAAGAATTCGAACTTAAGCGTCTTCAAGATTTACCACCTAATCCCGGTTATGCAAAACAAGCTCAGGAATATATTTCTGGTCTTTATGATATGACTATAATTGGCAAATCGAAAGAAGCACCTTATGTTCGTAGTACTGAGGAGACAAAATCACTTGAGGATGAAACTCATTCTAAAATGCTTTCAAAATTCCATACAATTGATTATGATCAACATAACAAAGATCAATTTTCGAAAAAAACACGCATTCGCTTACAAAAGGAATTATCAGAATTAACAGTTCTTGTGCCCCAAAGTTTGTCAAATGAAAACCTTCCTAGTACGTCTCCTACACTCGTAAAAAAGGATTTACCAAAGTTAATTCCACCGGTAAGTAAGGCGTCCGTTAACTTAAATACGGTTCACCAACACTTAGCCGATTTTGACAAGGTCATTTTGGAACGTACGACGGCCACGGCCATAACGGAAGGTGAATGGAACTTTGAGCACACTAGAGCTGCGTTTCGAGATGAAATTGTTCCGTTTGTAAACAATGTTAAAGCTTGTCTTCGTAATATTGATCAAGATTTGTTTTTGGAAATAGAAGAAGTTAGACGTGTTTTCAATGAAATGGAAGATGCTTATGAAAACAGTTTACTTGAAATAGAACGGGTTTCACGCCATAATGATCTGCTTATGAATCAAGTGATGTCTCATGATATAGTTTCTGTCTGTGTGAATACAAGTGTTGATAATGATTCTATTGTGCATAATGTTGTATCTGTGGATATTGTGGTAGATAGTACTTGTCACGAATCTGGCGCTGAATTTTTAAAGCTTCAAGATTCATATTCATCGCTTTTAAAACGTTTTGATGAGATTCAAACACATTGTATTTCGCTTGAATGCAAGCAACAATTAATTCAAGAAATCTTTGAAACGTCATTCGAAGGTGTTAATATCGATGATGCAAACTTTGAAAAGAATTTTCGATTGAATTTACAATCAAAACAGCGTCAGCCAAGTGACAAGGTTGCTAAATCTTTGCCGATAGACATAGATAAATCTAAGGAGCTTAACTGTGTGAACGTACTTGAGGCCGCTGAGAATTTTAAACTTGATCTAGATAATCGAGTTTCCAAGATTTTTTCCAAAGTTGATAACTTAAAACAGAAAACTACACGACTCTTCGATTCAGTAAAGCCCGCAGGTGCTGATACCACTGCACAGAATCAATCGTTGATTGAACAATTGAATCGAAAGTCAGTGGAAATATCTGATTTGAGGGAACAAATTTGTGATAAAAATCTGGTGTTGGCTGAGTTAAAGGAAACACTTCGTACTCTAAAAGGTAAGAATGTTGTGGATAACGCAGCCACTGTCTCAGCATCGTCCTCTAGTGCAATCAAAAGGAACCTTATAGCCGTCACACCACTTAATAAGGGCCCTAGGACTAAACCATCTCAAACTTTGGTCACTAAAGATAAGGCGGAATCAAAACCAGTTTCTAATATTCCCGTGTTGCCTTCTACAGGAGTAAGCACCACTACTAAGGCTTAAAGATCTAAGCTTAAACGAAACAAGAAGAATGATAGGATCTTGCCCCCATCTAGTAGTCAAGTGAAGAAGAAAGTAGAAGCCCATCATAGGAATGTTATTTCTGTTTTGAATAAAAAGAATCATGTAGCTAAACCTAAAGGCTCTGCGGTTGTGCAGCGTTCTAAGCCTACTGTGAATTCTAATTTAAAATGTTGGAATTGCAATGAATGTATGTTTTCTAGTCGTTATGATTCTTGCCTTATTGACCATGTGAATGAGATGCATGCCCGTAAAAATGGATTAGAATGGAAACCGACTGGGAAAGTGTTAACCCAAGTTGGTTGGATGTGGCGCCCCACTGGTAGAACTTTCACTATAGCAGGAAATATGTGCCCTTTAACTAGGATCACTCCCACTGAAGTGAAGAAAGCGTGCCCTTTAACTAGGAGTACCAAGGCTACCAAAACACAAGCGTGTCCTTTAACTAGGAACACTGACACTACTGTAGGAACCAAGTGCCCTTTAAATAGGTCTACTCCTACTGTAGTGCCCGCGAATACTCCAAAACCTAAGAACGTTGGAACAGTAAAACCTGTTAGTGCTAAAACTCACACTAGAAAACGCAGGAAATCTAAGGGTCTCAAAAATGTTAGCAAGTCTGATAATTCTATATCTGTATCTGCTAACACTCCGGAACCAATAGTTTCCAATGCATTGTCTACTGTTGTTATTGAAAACAGGTGGTCCGAATTGTTCTCTGGTATTTGGACTCTGGTTGCTCCAAGCATATGACCGGAGATCGCTCTCAGCTCAGAAATTTCGTCAGCAAGTTTCTTGGTACGGTTCGATTTGGAAATGATCATATTGCAAAGATAATAGGTTATGGTGAATATCATATTGGGAATGTTATAATTTCAAGAGTGTATTACGTGGAAGGTCTCGGTCACAACTTATTTTCTGTGGGACAATTTTGTGATGCAAACCTAGAAGTTGCTTTTCGAGAGCATACCTGCTTCATTCGTAATTTGGAAGGGGTTGATTTATTGAAAGGTACTCGAGGGAATAATTTGTATACTTTGTCTCTACAAGACATGATGGCCGCTTCTCCCGTATGTCTTCTCTCCAAAGCATCAAAGACTAAGTCATGGTTATGGCATCGACGGTTATCTCATCTTAACTTTGACGCTATTAATCATTTGGCGAAAAACGAACTTGTTCGTGGTCTTCCTAAACTATCATTTCACAAGGATCATTTGTGTTCCGCGTGTAAAATGGGGAAAAGCACTAAGAAGTCTTACAAACCCAAGACTGAAGACACCAACCAAGAGAAACTTTATCTGTTGCATATGGATCTTTGTGGGCCAATGCGTGTTGAAAGTCTTAGTGGCAAAAAGTACATCCTCGTCATTGTCGATGATTACTCTCGGTTTACATGGGTGAAATTTCTTAAAGCAAAAAATGAGGCACCTAAATTCATCATCAGATTTCTCAAGATGATTCAAGTGCGTCTCAACACTACTGTCCGACGCATTCGTACAGATAATGGAACCGAATTTGTGAATCAAATTTTGCGTGATTATTATGAAGAAGTTGGCATATCTCATGAAACATCCGTTGCACGCACTCCACAACAAAACGGTGTCGTTGAAAGGCGAAATCGCACACTTATGGAAGCTGCTCGAATGATGTTAATTTACGCAAAGGCTCCATTGTTTTTATGGGCAGAAGCAGTATCTACAGCAGTGTACACCCAAAACCGGTCACTAATTCGTAAACGCCATGGTAAAACACCTTATGAGCTTCTCCATGGAAAAGTACCAGATTTATCATATCTTCATGTATTTGGTTCTCTTTGCTATCCAAACAATGATGGTGACAATTTGGGAAAATTTCAACCAAAGGCTGATATTGGTATTTTCATTGGTTACGTACCCGCAAAGAAGGCATTCCGAATCTACAACCGTAACTCTCGCAAGATCCTCTAAACTATGAATGTTGATTTTGACGAGCTGACAGCAATGGCTTCTGAGCAAAGCAGCTCTGAACCCGCACTTCATGAAATGGGACCCAATAATATTAGTTCTGGTCTTGTCCCAAACAACCCTACTTCATCATCATTTATACCACCTACTAGGAATGAATGGGATACGTTGTTTCAACCGTTCTTTGATGATTTCTTTACTCCTCCAACCATTGTTGCTCCTGAACCTGAGGTAATAGCTCCGGTAACCGAAGTTGTCGCTCCAGCAACCGTTGCACAATCGGATACGTCTGCACCTACAATTGGTCTAGATATACCATCAACAAGTAATTCTCAACCAACACCTGTTTCAACTACCCATGTCATGCCTATTGATGATGAAGAGGATAATGATGATCACGATTTGGAATTCGCTCAAATGCGTGAACTTCCATTCTTTGGTGTACCTATTCCCGACCCTAATCAAGCCGGGTCGTCCACCTTAAAGGGAGCTCCTAGTACGGTTTACTCCAATCCACGGATTCGTGAACATGACAGCAAGTGGAAAAAGGATCATCCTATAGATTCTATTATTGGTGACCCTAATCCTCCGGTATCCACACGAAGTCAGTTACAAGAAAGTGCAATGTTTTGTCACTTTGATGCTTTTCTCACTGAAGTTGAACCTAAGACATGAAAAGAAGCTTTTACTCAATCCTGTTGGATAGAAGCTATGCAAGAAGAACTTAATGAGTTTATACGTCTTGAAGTATGGGAACTTGTCCCATGCCCGGATCAAGTGCAGTTACTCACTTTGAAATGGGTTTACAAGGTGAAACTCGATGAGTTAGGCGGAATATTGAAAAACAAAGCTCGACTAGTAGCTCGTGGATACAAGCAATTATTGGGCGTCAACTTTATGGAATCCTTTGCACCTGTTGCCCGTTTGGAAGCTATTAGACTATTCCTCGCTTATGCAGCCCATATGAATATGATCGTCTATCAGATGGATGTGAAGACGGCATTTCTTAATGGTGAAATCAAGGAAGAAGTCTATGTTCAACAGCCGGATGGTTTTGTGAATCCTAATTATCCTAATCATGTGTACAAGCTTAAGAAGGCTCTCTATGGGTTGAAGCAAGCTCCACGCGCATGGTATGATCTATTTTCACAATTCCTCATTACTCAAGGCTTCGCAAAAGGCAAGGTGGATCCCACGCTATTCATTCAGAAACGAGGTAAAGATATGATTATAGTACAAATATATGTTGATGATATTATATTTGCAGCCTCGACCCAAACCTTATCGGATGAGTTTGGGACACTCATGTCTTCCAAGTTTAAGATGTCAATGATGGGCAAGGTATCATTCTACTTAGGTCTTCAGATATCTCAGAGTCCCAGAGGCATCTTTATTAATAATTCCAAATATGCCCTTGAATCGCTTAAGAAATATAAGATGGAATCTTGCGACCCCGTAGACACTCCAATGGTAGAGAAATCTAAGCTTGATGCAGATCCACATGGAGTTGTCGTTGATCCGACACTTTATCGTGGAATGATCGGTACTCTTTTGTATATCACAGCCAGTCGACCTGATCTTCAGTTTGCTATATGTATGTGTGCCAGGTATCAAACTAGGCCTACTGAGTTACACTTAGCTACTGTTAAAAGGATCTTTCGATATCTTAAAGGAACCATTAATCGGGGACTTTGGTATTCGAAGGACTCTTCTATTGCACTATTGGCATATGCAGATGCGGATCACGCGGGTTGTCAAGATACAAGGCGTAGCACGAGTGGAACTTTGCAACTATTAGGAGATCGACTAATCAGTTGGGCATCGAAAAGGCAGAAAAGCGCTGCAATTTCAAGTACGGAAGCAGAATACATAGCTATGTCCGGTTGCTGTGCTCAAATTCTTTGGATGAGATCGCAATTAACCGACTATGGTCTAGGTTTCAACAAGATTCCGATGTACTGTGACAACAAGAGTGCAATTGCCTTATGCTGCAACAACGTTCAATTCTCCCGGTCGAAGCATATTGACATTCTCTACCACTTCATCAAGGAGCAAGTGGAAAATGGAGTAATCGAGCTTTACTTTGTCCGATCTGAGTATCAATTGGCGGATATTTTCACGAAAGCTTTAGATCGCGCTCGAATTGAATTTTTGGCCGACAAGCTAGGAATGAGAACTTTCTCGCCTGAGACTCTAAAGGAACTGGCAGATGAAGCGAAAGAATAGTGGTGGTAAAACTATTCTCCGTATCCTTGGTAATCATCTGTATATATTGTTTATATTTTTATCCACAAAAGCAAAATACAAAAATATAAAACCATATAAAAACCATAAAAATTGAAAAATCTAGAAAAATCCAAAAATATTTTTACTTTATTTTTCAAAGGCATGTCTTTTGGTATGATAATATTTACGGCCTTAGAAATGTCGATTAATATTGACACGGCGCCATAAATAGAGTTCGTACAAAAGTTGTAAATATTTCATAAAACATGCCTATATGGCTTGTAGTTATTTCTGACTGCAACCCGGTTTTCACATTAAAGTCAAGTATTTCTTATGAAAGCTGTGGCTAACAACGGGAATTAATTTTCTCGGGCAAGGTTTACTTTAAAACCTTGTAAGGGATCAAGTTTACTTTATAACTTGGTCTAACACAAATCAATGTACGTTTCAGTGCATTTATTTGTTAAAACAAGAGAAGTCTTGTTTTTATGAAGCTATCATCTCTACAACCATAGCAATCTACAATTGGTGTCTACATACTCGACGATGCAACTACTCCACCGAAGACTACAGCTCTTTCAATAGAACATGGGTCAACAATTGAGGGGGAGCAATTGTCAAGCATTTAGAATCTTCGATGCCGAACGTGCCAAGTTCACAAGTTGGTGTCAAGACAACAATACCAATCGTACATGTGGTGTTAAGAGATGACTTCAGACGTGATGAGGCGATCAACATATGCTGACGAGAACCATTTGATCTTATCATATGATGTTCTCATCTATCAGGTCCAACCTTGTCAATTCTTTTCTAATATGGTGAATATGTGATCATGTTACAAATCGGTATCATATCTCATACGTTTGATATCATGAAGATAAAATGGTCTTGCATTTTTGTTCCCAAAACCTTTGTTAAAACTTCATTAAATCAATTGATATTAAAAACATCGATTGGGTTAATATTTTTAATATGGGGGAGAAAATGTGATTTAATACGGGATGTTATCACAAATTGTTTGACTTAAAGTGCTGGCTCATCCCGACATATGCGAAATGTTTTCGAATATCGTGGCATATGTTAAGGGGGAGCAAAATGGATTTGCATATCAAAATGGATTTTCATGGTGACATATACTTACCCAAACCTCAGTTAATTCACGACGATGAAGATTGTGGTGACATAAGGATGGTAGGATAGGTTAAGTCTTATGATTCTTCCAGAACCGGAGGAATCTTCCCAAGGACATTCCATAGCTAGAAATAGTAGTCCTTAGGAAAGATGGAGAAAGATTGTGAACGTAGCTGAATGCCGACCAAGTACTTAAGTTAGCACTGGAACAATCACAACAAGGTGCTAGTTATGACGTATTGGTAAGCATTGAAGGGGTTGAAGAATGAAAAAGAATTGTAAAGATAAAGGGTGTAAAGAAAGAAGCCCTCCTTACAACTTTAGGCAGAAACCGGGTCAACACATATGCTATTGAGATCATTTTAATGATTCTCGATATTGAAGACAGACATCATGGACCCAGTGATGCAATGCACAACCCATCCCAGCTAACTCAGATATCTCTTAAAAGGTATTTGTTTTAATCACACGGAGACAACACGTTATCTATCGATTTATTCACTCCGAATAAATTGGTATTGAAATGGTGGCACTCCTCTCCAGCCTCCGATCACTAAAATCCAAAATGAACGATCGAGTCTAGAGCCATTTGAGATCATCAAATATCTCACTAGGACACACTTTCATATTTCCTTGCTTCTTCACACACTGTGAAAAATAAGAAAGATTTTAAGAGTCCTACGCAAAATCTTCATGATCTTGCCTGAACATCCGAGTAATACGAAAGTATTTACAATGAAGATGGAAATCCTTCTTGAGCGAATATCAAAAAGCTCATGGTAGGTGACTTGTGCGATTCTTTATGAATCAAACTTGTGATAACTGGAAAGCAACAGCTGTTTAATTCTTAACTGAACTTAAACACGTTCCAGGCCTCTACGCAATATCTAAATGATCTTGCCAGAACACTCAGAGTGATACCTCAGTGTTTACGGTGATGAGTGGAAATCCTTCTAGTGTTAACCTCAAACAGCACTTGGTAGGTAACTTGCAAGATTCTATACGAATCAAGCTCGTGACAACTAGAAAGCATCGATGGTGCGGTTCTTAATTGAATTTCACTTGTTTCAGGAACATGAATTGACGGCTTCAAATCATGAGGATAATTTTATCCAAATGATTCACTCTTTACGTTCGCAGTCAGCTTTGGACGGTCGAGTAAAGAGAACGGGTTTACCCGCGAAATCCTGTCAGGAAGTTACTTAATTGAAACTATCCGTCACGGGTACGATATCTAATATCGTCCAACGGTCTTCACCGACCGGAGGTAAAATGCTACCGAATTAGAATGAAATGTTCAAAGCCATTTCGTTCGTGTCTACTTATGTTGCGGCATTTGAAGACGGTGGCGTTGCGGGATCCAAGAAGAAGTCGTCCCCACATGCTTATACTTTATGCACTTAATATCTCATCTAATTCAAGAAAGCCTAAAAGTTAAGTCTTCCGCTGTATCAAACTCTGAAGCTTTCAAGAATTACTAAGGTATAAGTATGTGGGACATGGTGTCACGAAGAGGCGAAGATCACAAGTGATGGAAGCACGAGATCATGGCAAGAGATTGATGCTAAAGATTGATATCAAAGATCACATCAGCATGTTCACCAGAAAAGAAAAAGAAAAGAAAGACGAAGACTACGAGCTCAAGACAGGCATAGTATGTTAGGTTTATCTTTTTATTGTAACTTGGGTAATGCCCTTGTTTGGAGTGACCTCCCTTAGGGGGAGATTGTTGGAAATATGTTTTACGTATTAGAAAGGATCGGTCACTCCAACAATAGTCAATGTTATAGCTCGTAGTTTAGCTATTTACATTAATCAAACAAAGCCCAAAACCGAGCCCATGGATTGTATGGGCCGGCGGCCTAATGTAAACCCAAGCCCATTTCATGGGCTTGGGTATATAAACCCTCTCCTTTGATGGAGAGGGTGGTGTGGTTTCATAATTTACACATAGTTCCTTTTAACTTTCTCTCTCTAAAAGTGTGAAATCCACCATCTTTCTATCTCTTTCTCTCTCTAAAAACATAAGTATAGATTTACAAATCTACAAACAACGAATCACAAAACTACCTCATGGCGATTGATACCAAATGTTGTCCCTTACTTTTGTGATGATTAAGCAAGGAAGAAAGAAAGAAAATAGATGAAGAAGAGATGGATTCCTAGAGAGAGAAAGTAGTGAGAGAAAGTAGAGAGGAGGAGAGGATTAACTTGTTGAATATTAGATTAAGGAAATAATCAAGTGAATAACCAACCCTCCTAACATGCTAGGAGGATAGTATATATAGTCCACCCACATGCGGGCTTTAATGGGCTATATATTGGACCAGGCTTGTCTTTTGGACTTTAATTAGTTTAAATTCAAGCCCGTAAACCACGACTAATTAACTACCTATTACAACGTTGTAACTAATGTTACAATAATAACCTATGACCGAGCATTCTTGTTTGACTCAATATTTTGAGGCTAACACTTTGAATATAGATTGTGTGTACGATAATTCTATAAATGATTATGATTGATTTTCTTCTTGTGTTCAAATGTGATTTGATAAACCTATAGACTCGCTCAACATTATTGTTGACTCGTTTTAGCATGTATTTCAGGTAATAGGAAGTGATGGAGCATGGAGCTTTGCTGTGGAGGTTGTGGTTTGGCTTTTGGAAGAATGTTGGTCTAAAAACTGTTTCTATCCTTTACTGTTGAACAATTTACTTTATGTTGTGTACTGTACTAAACTTGTTGGTTGTTGGTCGAGATCCATGGGGGACTAAACGCTTTACTCTGGTGTCGTTTTAGTACAATTATGGGATGAAATTTATGTTTTAGACCTATTATGAAAATCTTGTTTATATTTATGTGTAAACATCTCACTTTTGAGTCATTCAATATACCTTGTGTGATGATACTTGTGTCTAGCACCCAATTGTGTATTTTCGCTGCGCAATGTAAATTAGGGTGTTAGAGATTGGTAATCAGAGCTGCAAGTTATTGAGAACTGGGTCGATTTTGAAAATTGTCCTAAACTATAACTTTGGTAAACACCCATCCTTTTTACCACTTAATTACAATAATAACCGAGCCAAAACGTGTATTTTATGTCATTTATGTCGGAATTATGCGTGGTTTGTGTTTTTGTTGTGATTTAGGACGAAAATGTGAAAAGTGGAGAAAACACGGGCATTCACGGGCTTTTATCGAAGAAAAAGACGAAAGACGAAGTCAAGAAGTCAAGAGTGCAAAAAGAACGGAAGTCCAAGAACAATTCTGAAGATTTATCGAAGAAAAAGTCAAAAGGCGGAAGTTTACTAAAAGCCGAATAACTCAAGTCTAATTTATTGAAGAAATTACAAAACGAGTTATTGATCCCGAGACGAAAGTCGAAGAACTTAAAAGATTAAAAGACTAAAGTCGAAGAATTTGGAGATTAAGGACTAAACATGCAATTAAGGAAAGAAGAAAGAAGGGAGGATGCTTCCTAAGCACCTCCCTAATCTCCCCTATAAATAGATTAGGATTTCATTTATTTTCTCTTGTTGGCTAGTTTGACAAACTATGCTCTTCCATTTTAATTACTTGCACATTTAAATACATGTCATTTACTTAATTGTCAAATTTAAATACTTGTCTTGTACCTTAAATTCCTTTAATTTCAAGTAAGTTTCCTTTTAATTCTTGTCAATCTTTATTTTTATTGTTTGATCTCCTATCTACCTTTCTTGTTTGATCTTTAATCTTTATGTTTATTGTTAATGTTCATGTTCTTGAGTTTTTGTTAAATTGATTAAGTGGGTTTTGATTATTTTGATCATTATTGTTAGTTTTGTTAATTTGGATTGTTTGTTTATGATTAGTAGATGTTTATTGATTAGTTTGATTTAATCTTGTGGTTGATTTTGATTATATTTGTTTAGATTCGTGTTATTGTTTCTTGCGTGTTCTTCGTTTGTCTGTTACTGTTCTTTCCCAGGAAACATTCCGGATCAAGCCAAAAGTTCCGAATCTGTGAAGATTGTTTGCTGATTATTCCGAATAAAGGGCGTTCATCCGGAATAAGTGACATATTACGAATCAAGGGCATATTCCGGATCAGCAACATTCCGAGTGAAGGATTTAAGGGTTGTTCATTCGGAACATCAATTGTTCCGAATCAAAGAGTTCATTCGGAACTTATTCCGGATCAACTGAAAGTTCCGAACCAAGGAAATTATTCCGGATCTACTTGTTCATTCGGAATATTTTAATATTCCGGATCAAGGTTCATTCGGAATATATTCCGAACGAAGGGCCAAGGAATTATTCCGAATCAAGTGTTCCGAATCAAACATTCCGGATCAAGGCTTTATTCCGAATCAAGACTTTATTCCGGATAAGTGACATATTCCGGATAAAGGATTTATTCCGGATCAAGGTTTTTGATAAATATTCCGAGTTAAGAAGAATCATTCCGAACGAAGGTGACATTCCGGATGAGTGATTATTCCGAACGAAGGTTTATTCCGGATGAGCTATTTTCAGGTTCTTTTTAGCTTCAGTTTTTAACTTTCTGTTTTTAATTTTCAAGCTTTAATTTTCCCGCCTTTTTCCTTAGTTGCACTTTAAGTTTATTTGCCTTAGATTTATTTTAGCCTTGCCTTAGTTTTATGTTTTAGTTGCGTTTTAAGTTTGCCTTAGATAGATTTAAGTTTGCGTTATTTACTTTTAGTACCCATTTACTTTTCATCACGCTTTTAAATACTCGCCATTTATTTTAAATTAGATTTAGATTTACTTTAACGTCATTTACTTTAAAGTTTTGCACTTTTAATTACTACAACGACACAACTTTTGTTTCCACCAAAGAACGACTGAGTCGCATAGTTAATCCATTTTTCAATTCGAAGAGACCAATATAACGAATCTTTTTACCTGGCCAAAAGCCAGTTATCAAATGGCACCGCTGCCGGCTCTTTTCGTAAAGATTAACGGTTTTCTGTGAGATACGCGTTGCTTTTTGAGATCCGTTCACTCGTGAACGTTATTTTTCGTGTCAAAAATTTTCAAAAAATCCCAAAAACATTTGAAAATCATAACCAGCATTTCCTTTTCAAAGTTTTGCACCAAATATATTCCTTTTTATCCTCTATTATAATTAATTCTTTTCTTTACCCCTCTTATTTATAATTCTTCATGGATTCGTCTTGCGTACGGTATGGGAGACCATGGCATGGTTTTCAAACATGTCAATGGTGTACTTGTGAGTGGTGTGCTTTTGATATCGACGATACACAATTTGGATTTTGTCCATTTTACAATTCAACAAATTCATACTTCTCCTCTTACAATACATTCCCACCCTCTCCCGTCTATGACAATCCTTATCCTCAAGATGCACCGGGTTTTTCTCCATACCCGTGGTGCTATATTTGTGGGGGCCCTCACGATGCTTCTTCTTGTGATCCGTCGAAGGTCTTTGAGAAAGTTTCGTGCTATCATCCCAGTGTGTATAACTTTGAGCCCCTACGTCACACCGTCAATCATCAACCCTTTTGTGCACTTCCTCCTGAGCAAATGGCCACACTTTTTGACAACTTTCAAAAAGTTCAAGAAGCTTGCAACAAGATCATGGAGAAATGTCAAGAGGATCAGCAACAAGAGCAGGTATCTAACCTTAATGCTTATACTCCTCCTCTTGTGCCTCTATATTATTATGATAGTGACGATGATGAGAGTCCTATTTCTTGGAACGATGAGAATTCTATTCCTTCGCCCGACTTGCCGGCCCTGGAGCCTAAGGATTCACCCATCCTAGGGGATGAGGATCTTATCACAATTCCTGCAAAGGAATCCGACGAATTCAACAAGTCTAGTGCTGATAACCTTGTCCCAATTCCAAGTGAATCTGAGTTGACATCCGACAGTGACGATGAGGATGATGCACTTTCTTCTGATGATGTTCCTTCCACCAACACTTTAGGAGAGGATTCTTTGGCTTTCTCTAATCCTCTTTTTGATCAAGATGATGATTTTACCTCTAGTGATGACGAGTTACTATCCGATGAAGACGTTCCGAAGGAAACTTTCAAGATTTATTCGAACCCTTTATTTGATTTTGATGACGATTACATATCTAGTGAGGTGAATCCTCTCTTTAACGAAGGGATTGAGGACATTGATAGCTCTTATTCTCCTACTATTGATGAGCATGATTTGTTAGCCATGCCCCCTTCTATCGCAGAGGTGGAGAGATTTGACTCTACTGGAAGGTGACGCAGGTGGAAGGTAATTGTTCTCATACTTCTCATATTATATTACCACCTCATCCTACTGCGTGCACGCCCAAGCGGGTGATGTATCAATTTCACTCTCCGGGAAATGAGGATGAGTGCTTTGACCTGTGAGGTGACAATGACCATTCTATGATTGATAACCTTACGGCTTTGCCAATTGGTCAGCATCCATTGTCTTTGGAGGATGACAATGTGATTCCTTTACCCACCCCACCTCCCGTGGATCAAGATTTCACATACTTCTCGTATGTTGAAAGGACCTTCCTACCATTCAAGACTTATCCTCCTGCCTCTCCTTTGTTATATTCCTCAGGGAACGAGGACAAGGTCTTTGATCCCGGTATTACATTCGAGGCTTCCCCATGGACCATTTAATTCGAGGACGAGTCAAGCTCATGACTTGGTTAACAAAAACAAGCGCTTCTCGGGAGGCAACCCGACTATCTATCTATATTTTTCTTTGTTTTTTACCATAAGTGTAGGGGGAGACCCGTTGGTGTTTGCTATTTCCTCTCTTCTACTATTCAGGGATTCGAGCGCTCAATGATCCACTCTTGATGATTTTTGACAACCCGTGATTCCGTGTTCCTTTCTTCCCGGTTCTATCCTAAACTCTTTTCGATTCACTATTTTATATTTTCCAATATTAAAATAGGAATCTCGTTAGTTGTCTTTTCCTTAGCAATATTTAAACAACGTGCACAATGTCCTAAGTGTAGGGGAGTTTACTCCCACATGCTTAAACATTGAGGACAATGTTTATCTTAAGTGTAGGGGGGACTTCTATCGAAGTTAAGTGCTCTTTTCCTTGTATTTTTCCTCATTTTAACCAGAAAATCAAATTTTCCCCTTGTATAGTTATTTTCTTCCTTTGCTAGAATAAATTTTAATAAAGTGGTTTTAATTTTCAAACGTTGTGAATCTTTTGACTCAACCCGAGTTTACTTATCTAAGTTACTCTAGCTAGTATCCTTAACGTGTTTAAGTCAAGTTTTGCTAGGCTTTTATATAGGGAGCTATAAAACGCGAAAGTCTTAACTCTCACGGGTTAAGAACAAGAACTTTTCGCAACTTCCTATAATTGATCCTAGAGAGTTGTTTATCAAGGGAACTTTAAAATGCGATTTCTAAACTTGAAAAAGTCTAAAAGTTTGCAAGATCCTATAGGCGACTCGAAAACCCAAAACTTTGATTTAATAGGCTAAGCATCCACGAGTCTCATTACTTGAGATTTTAAACTGTGGAGAACGAGAGATGATAGAGTCAATTATAAGTTCGGTATTCTTTCGGGAATTTATGTGAGTTAATTATAAGCCTATTCTCCCATCGCTTGCTAATAAATTTATCTGCAATAAATAAGGTTTTACGATTTGAAAAGTTACTTAGCTTCTAGCCCAAGATCGTTTAAAAGTTGCTCGGTAATGATTAGAGTTCATAGCCAAGGCATAACTTATTGAAGCGGGATGCGAAGATTAGCGAGTCCAAAAAGGTCCTAACAAGACATGAGGGCTATATTTTGTTGCTAAAGATACCAAGTGATGTGAAGAATCATTTATCAAAAATCTATATGAAGGATCGAGACACACGACGAAAAGCAAAAACTCCCCAAAAGTCATGGAAAAGTCTATCCAAAAAGGCCCTAACAAGGTATGAGGATAAATAGATCCAAGTCCAAAAAGGAGGCGGATCGTTGTATATCAAAATCCCAAATAAAGATTGGAGAAAAATGAAGAAGTCGTGGTCCAAGTATGAAGAATCTCTCAAAACTTCAAGTGAATAAATTCCTATTACGAAGAGAAGACCATTATTTCATGAACGTCTCTCAAGATTTGAAGTATGAAGTCGCTGCCAAATATCGGTCCGAGAAAGGTCTCAAATCGCGAAGCGAGTTATGCCAAGATATGAACTTTATGAGGTCCCGAGAAGCAGTTTTAAAAGATTTTGTCCTTTAGCTAACTATTGATTAAATCGTCCCACTTTATTTTCAGCCTAATAAACTATCAAAATAAGTCAACAATGCATCCTCGTGATCATTCTAAGACAAAAATAAAATATAAGAGATACACCTAGGAATAAGGGAGTCTAAGTGAATAATTGGCCCACATGAGTCCGTGTTAGTTTGCTAACTTATAATAACAATGATCTCGTTTTTAAGCTTGGTTTGGAGAAAGTGAAAACTTGAGGATGATGATCATTCATGACATTTTCAAAACCCTAAGGTATGTTTTTGATTTCTTTACTTTGAATGTTTATAATTTTCTATCTCTTTAATAAAGGCCAGTATGGATTGATTATGATGGGAAATGTAATCTTGCTTTGTAACTAATGCATTGCATGAGGACATTTCAATGGTCAAGTGTAGGATATTTGATAGGTGTGTAAACACCCATCCTTTTTACCACTTAATTACAATAATAACCGAGCCAAAACGTGTATTTTATGTCATTTATGTCGGAATTATGCGTGGTTTGTGTTTTTGTTGTGATTTAGGACGAAAATGTGAAAAGTGGAGAAAACACGGGCATTCACGGGCTTTTATCGAAGAAAAAGACGAAAGACGAAGTCAAGAAGTCAAGAGTGAAAAAAGAACGGAGGTCCAAGACCAATTCTAAAGATTTATCGAAGAAAAAGTCAAAAGGAGGAAGTTTACTAAAAGCCGAATAACTCAAGTCTAATTTATTGAATAAATTACAAGACGAGTTATTGATCTCGAGACAAAAGTCGAAGAACTTAAAAGATTAAAAGACTAAAGTCGAAGAATTTGGAGATTAAGGACTAAAAATGCAATTAAGGAAAGAAGAAAGAAGGGAGGAAGCTTCCTAAGCACCTCCCTAATCTCCCCTATAAATAGATTAGGATTTCATTCTTTTTCTCTTGTTGGCTAGTTTGACAAACTATGCTCTTACATTTTAATTACTTGTACATTTAAATACATGTCATTTACTTAATTGTCAAATTTAAATACTTGTCTTGTACCTTAAATTCCTTTAATTTCAAGTAAGTTTCCTTTTAATTCTTGTCAATCTTTATTTTTATTGTTTGATCTCCTATCTACCTTTCTTGTTTGATCTTTAGTCTTTATGTTTATTGTTCATGTTCATGTTCTTGAGTTTTTGTTAAATTGATTAAGTGGGTTTTGATTATTTTGATCATTATTGTTAGTTTTGTTGATTTGGATTGTTTGTTTATGATTAGTAGATGTTTATTGATTAGTTTGATTTAATCTTGTGGTTGATTTTGATTATATTTGTTTAGATTCGTGTTATTATTTCTTGCGTGTACTTCGTTTTTATGTTACTGTTCTTTCCCATGAAACATTTTGGATCAAGCCAAAAGTTCCGAATCAGTGAAGATTGTTTGTTGATTATTCCGAATAAAGGGCGTTCATGCGGAATAAGTGACATATTCCAGATCAAGGGCATATTCCGGATCAGTAACATTCCGAGTGAACGATTTAAGGGTTGTTCATTCGGAACATCAATTGTTCCGAATCAAAGAGTTCATTCGGAACTTATTCCGGATCAACTGAAAGTTCCGAACCAAGGAAATTATTCCGGTTCTACTTGTTCATTCGGAATATTTTAATATTCCGGATCAAGGTTCATTCGGAATATATTTTGAACGAAGGGCCAAGGAACTATTCCGAATCAAGAGTTCCGAATCAAACATTCCGGATCAAGGCTTTATTCCAAGTCAAGACTTTATTCCGGATAAGTGACATATTCCGGATAAAGGATTTATTCCGGATCAAGGTTTTTGGTAAATCATTCCGAACGAAGGTGACATTCCAGATGAGTGATTATTCCGAACGAAGGTTTATTCCGGATGAGCTATTTTTAGGTTCTTTTTAGTTTCAGTTTTTAACTTTCTGTTTTTAATTTTCAAGCTTTAATTTTCCCGCCTTTTTCCTTAGTTGCACTTTAAGTTTATTTGCCTTAGATTTATTTTTGCCTTGCCTTAGTTTAAGTTTTAGTTGCGTTTTAAGTTTGCCTTAGATAGATTTAAGTTTCCTTATTTACGTTTAGTGCATTTTAATTTCCGTCACGCTTTTAATTTCTTGTCATTTATTTTTAAAATAGTTTTAGATTTAAATTAACGTCATTTTCATTTACGTCTTGCACATTTATTTTAAAAACAACCAAAAATACTCTTTTTCACCAAAAAAATTGAGTCGCATTTTGAGCCGGAAATCAATTCGAGAAGATACCGAGAAACGAACTTTTCAACTAGTAAAATCTCAGTTATCAATGATCTTAAGTATCCTAGAGCCCTTATAATTGTAGAAAATGGTTGGTTTACCTCGTGAGGATGGATGGATTGATATGACTAATGTAGTGGATGGTGAGGAAGTGGATAACTTTGGTGCTAGTGACGATGAGGAGCCTTTTGAGTTTTTAGATGATGGGATTCCACTTACTGCAGTTGGTCAGACAGAGCCTGAGCTGATACAAGGTAGTTATGTTCCAAGGGTTAATGTTACAGACTGTTCCAGATTGTCAGCGACCTGTTGTTCGTTCTTCAACGCCTACTTGTGATGCTTATATTAGCAGTTTTCCTGGGATTGCATTTGCTAGGGGTGATGTTCCTGTTGAGTCGAGTAGTACTGCTAGTGCTCTATCTATTCATGATGGTATTCCTAAGGTTTCTTGTCCAGGTCCTAGGTCTTATGATGATATTTTATGGTTTCTTAAGAAGTTTGATAGGTCTTTGTTTGAAAGGTATTTCGTTGAGACTCGTGTGATTAGGAGGTTTGAGAAGAATGAGAAAAAGTTTGACAGGTTTGTTGGTAGTGTGAGGAGATCAGAGTTTGTTAGGGCAAGGGAAATGGATGAGGTTGTTAGATTAAGATCTATGGTGTTGAATTTGAGTGGGCAGGTTGAAAGGTTACGTAGGGAGCAAGAAAGGAATGCAAGGTTGAGTGCGTGGGGTTTGCCGATGAGATCTTTTCCTAGTCGAGGTGTAGTGATTCGTGATGTGCCGATTCAGGTTGAAGCTTAGGTGTTGGTGAAACCAAGTGAAGGAAGTATTCGAAAGAGGAAGGAAAAAGTGGAGGAAGAATCTGAGGATGATGATAGCAGCAGTGATGACGAGCCGATGTACAAGAAGCTGCGGGGATCTGATGTTTAGTCCTTTATGTTGTTTTTATTTAGCCTTGTTGTAATAGAACTTATGTAGACTCGTACTGTAGTTTGTGATGAAACTTAATGACTTTTAAGTTTGATGTGATGAAGGATTGTAGTGACATTACTTGTCACAGTTTTGTGGAAATTTTCCAACGCAATCCAAATTACCTTCATGACTTATGATTTGTCTTATTAGTTCTTGTGTGAATTGGTTAATGATTCATTGTGAATTGTGTTGTTGGTGCATGTAGTATCCATGTTACATCTTGATAGAGAAATCCTTCTTCTTATCTTGATATGAATACTTACTTGTTCTTTTTCTGTTATGGTTATACAGGAAGGAGTTGTGAGGCATTTTTCTGACTTTACTAAATTATTGTTTGGTTGGTTTCCTATAAACATGCCGCCTAAATTGACGACTCCTACTGTTAATACCATGATTGAGAAAGCTATTGCTAGAGCTTTGGAAGCTGAACGTGCTGCGAGGAACCAAGAGGCTGAGAATAGGAATGCTGCTGGTCAGGTTGGAAGGAATGTTGAAAATCAGGTTGGAGGAAATGCTGATGAACAAGCAGAAGGAAATGCTGAGGGACAAGTTGGAGGTAATACTGCTATTAAGCAGGTTCAGAAGGAATGTTCTTATGCTAGTTTCATGAAATGTGGACCTACCCAATTTCGTGGTACTGGTGGTGCATTGGAATTAAGGAGGTGGATTGAAAAGATTGAAAGTACTTTTGAAATCAGTGGATGTTCAGAAACTAGTAAGGTGAAATTTGCTGCAACTACTTTTCAGGATGATGCATTGAGTTGGTGGAATAGTCAAGTAGCTACTGTGGGATTGGTTGAAGCGAATGCTAGAACATGGACTGTGACCAAGGGACTGTTGACTGCTAAGTTTTGTCCTGAGGAAGAGTTAGGTCAGTTGGAAGATGAATTGAGGCATTTGGTGTTGAGGAACAATGATATTGTAGCTTATACAAGGAGATTTTCTGATTTATGTTTGTTGTGTCCTGATGCTTTTGCTGATGACCGTAAGAAGATGAAGCAGTATATTAGAGGTTTATCTAGTAATATCAAGGGAGAAACTACTTCGTCGAAACCCAAGTCATTTGATGAAGCTGTTCAAATGGCTCATCCTTTAATGGATGTAAAGCTGCAGGATCGAAAGTATCGTATTGCTGAAGGGAATAAGAGAAAGTAGGAAGCTGCACACTCAAGCCAAGGGCAGAATCGTGGTGGTTATCGTAATAACAATAACCAAGGACCGAATAGGAATCAACAATACAATTTGAGAAGGAATGATGGTGTTCGTGCTGCCACAGGAAATCAAGGTAACAAGGTGAATCCGAAGTGTGGTTGGTGTAACCTGTATCATGTTGGGAATTGTCCACCTGCTTGCAACAAGTGTGGGAAGGCCGGACATAAGATGGCAGATTGTAAAAACAAGGGTGTAGCCACTAGGCCAATGCTGTTAAGGTAGTTTACTGTTCTGGATGTGGAGGCCGTGGACATAAGCAAGGGAACTGTCCGAGGGTTGGCATACGACAGGGAGGCAATGTTGCTGGTGTTGCTGCTGGGATTGCTGCTCCAGCCTATGTCGTGGGAGATGCTGACAAACCTCAAGGGCCGAATGTGGTGACTGGTACGTTCTTACTTGATGCTTGTTATGCTAGTGTGTTATTCGATTATGGATCTGATAGAAGTTTCGTAGATGTTAGATTCAGTCAGTTACTGGATAGAGAACCAGTGAGATTGACAACTAGTTATAATGTGGGGTTAGCTGATGGTAAGGTTGTAAGCACTAGTTCTATACTGAAAGGTTGTTCCTTGAAGTTAGGTAATTATGTGTTTAGTATTGATTTGATGCCCATAGAATTAGGATATTTTGACGTGATTATTGGAATGGATTGGTTAGTTGGTAATGGTGCAGTAATTGTTTGTGGAGAAAGATTAGTCCAGATACCGCTAAGGAATAGGGTGTTGACTGTGAAAGGAGATGAATGTACTTCTCGTTTGAGAGTTGTTTCTTGTTTGAAGATGATGAGGTATATAGAAGCAGGTTGTGATGTGTTTCTTGCACAGATAAGTAATGATGGTGTGAATGAAAGGAAATTGGAGGATGTGCATGTGATTAGAGAGTATCCTGAGGTTTTCCCTAAAGAATTGCCAGGATTATCGCCGCATCGTGAAGTGGAGTTTTGTATTGATTTAGTGTTGGAAGCAACTGGCGCAGTGCTCATGTGTTTTGTTGACTGTTGCTCGTGCACCGTATCGTTTAGCTCCATCTGAGATGAAAGAATTATCTGATCAATTGAAGGAATTGATGGATAAGGGATTTATTAGACCGAGTTCGTCGCCGTGGGGTGCGCCTGTTTTGTTTTTTAGGAAGAAATATGGTTCTTTTAGAATGTGTTTTGATTATAGAGAGCTTAACAAATTGACTGTCAAGAATCGGTATCCATCGCCGAGGATTGATGATTTGTTTGATCAGTTGCAAGGGTCATGTGTATACTCGAAGATCGATTTGAGGTCTGGGTATCATCAACTGAGAGTTAGGGAAGAAGATATTCCTATAACAGCTTTCCGTACTCGATATGGACATTTCGAATTTCAAGTGATGCTAATAACTATGTTTTAACTTAGTTATGAAAGTTCGTTGAATCCGATCTTTTCGAATTGATTACCGTTAATTAGTGCGACTCAGTCGTTCTTGGTGGAAAATTAAATGGTTTGGTTGTCTAAAACTAATTAAAAGAAAAAGCGTCGTTGAGTAAAATTAAAAGCTTTAAAAATTAAACTAAAAACAAAAGGGTGCAATCTTTGAAAATAAAACGTAATGAACTTGAAACTTAAAACTTTATAAAACTTAAAAACTTAAACTATCGGAATGTAACAAGTCCATTATGTCGGAATGTATCAAACAGAAATCCATCGGAATATAGGTGACGCAATCTATCGGAATATTGTCATCTGAATAATCATCGGAATGTAACAAAGTAAAATCTATCGGAATGTATGTCTATCGGAATGTTCAGATCGGAATAATAGAAACACTTCTGTCGCAATACACTACTATCGGAATGTCCAGATCGGAATACAAGGTTCAATCTCGTCGGAATGTTGTTAACAAAATTTAGGCAGTGTTTCGACTTGAAATAACCTTAAGACCCGTCAGAATATGCGATCGCAATGAGCGATCGCAATCCCGATCGGAATAAGGGGGATGTTACTCTAGATCGCAAAGTAGAACCACAAATGGTTATTGCGATACAAAGAAGCTGTCGGAATGTGTAAAGACCCTCAATATTGCGATGGAGAACAAGTAATCCGAAAATGGAGATAACCTAAAAATCCCAATAAGCAGTTCCCATAAGCATACTTAACCGATTCTTAAACAACTCAATAAGAATAAAATTGACAACTTTCAAAACTCCAAATAAACAAATTTTATAAATCGAACCTTTTAAAAACACTAAACTTTTTAAGAAATCCGAAAAGCAATAGCTATATATATGAAATAAGCCAATAAGCACAATAATCTTATAGCTTATAACGTATAAAAGCTTAGTAAGGAATAAAAAGATTAACTTTTTAAACACTAAAACATCAAAATCAAATACGAATTAAGAACTATTCGGATCAAAGATGAAGTTTTGGATCAAGGACAAAGCAAAATCAAGAAAGGAAGAAAAATATTGTAGATTAAAAACTTAAATTGAACTTTTTGATTAATAAAAATCAAATACAAAGATTAAACAAAGCTTAACTTGAAAGAAAAGATGAAGTTTTAGTGAGAGAAAGTTAAACACTTTCTCTCTCTTAAATGAAAACTAAAACAAAGAAAATTAAACTAGCTAATGACTAACACCCTCCTAATGTGTCATTAGGAGGGTATATATAGGGAGTGGGGAGTGCATGTGTGCTTCCTTCTTTCTTTCTTTTCGTCTCGACTAGATTTAATTTGTCTTTCTCGACGTCGTCTCGGGATTTGTCGATATAAATTGAACTCGTCTTATAATCTTCTTCTATAATTAGACTTGAGTTCTTTGACTTCATTAAACTTTCGTCTTTAGACTTTTTCTTCGATAAATATTCAGAATAGGCCTTGGACTTCCGTTCTTTTTGCACTCTTGATCTTTTGACTTCGTCTTTTCTCGTTTTCTTCGATAAAAGCCCGTGAAAGCCCGTGTTTTCTTCCCTTTTCATCTTTTTGTCCTAAAACACAATAAAAATACAAACCACGCATAATTCCGACTTTTACGACATAAAATATACGTTTTGGTCTTGTTATTATTGGAAATAATTGGTAAAAGGATAAGTGTTTTCAAACTTATTAAATCCCCTACACTTGACCATTGCAATGCCCTCATGCAATGCATTAATTTTAAAGCACGGTTTACATTTTCCATCATAAATAACCCACCTTGGCCTTTATTAAAAAAGATAGAAATATATACGAAACAAATAAAGAAATCAAAGACTTACATTGGGGTTTTGGCTGCCATTAACATTTATCATCCTTAAGTTTCACGTTCCCCATACCAAGCTTAAAAACGAGATCATTGTTATTATAAGTTAGCAAACTAACACGAATTCATGTGGGCCTATTATTTACTTAGACTCCCTTATTCCTAGGTGTATCTCTTATATTTTAATTTTGTCTTGAATGATCACGAGGATACATTGTTTGACTTATTTCGATAGTTATTTAGGCTGAAAATAAAGTGGAACGATTTAATTAATAGTTAGCTAAAGGACAAAATTTTTTAAAACTGCTTCTCGGGACCTCTTAGAGTTCATATCTTGGCATAACTCGCTTCACGATTTGAGACGTTTCTCGGACCGATATTTGGCAGCGACTTCATACTTCAAATCTTGAGAGACGTTCTTGAAATTATGGTCTTCTCTTCATAATAGGAATTTCTTCACTTGAAGTTTTGAGAGATTCTTCATCTTTGGACCACGACTTCTTCATTTTTCTCCAATCTTTATTTTAGACTTTGATATACAACGATCCGCCTCCTTTTAGGACTTGGATCTATTTATCCTCATACCTTGTTAGGGCCTTTTTGGATAGACTTCTCCATGATCTTTAGGGGAGTATTTTCTTTTCGTCGTGTGTCTCGTTCCTTCATATTTATTTTTGATAAATGATTTTTCACATCACTTTTGGATCTTTAGCAACAAAATGTAGCCCTCATGCCTTGTTAGGGCCTTTTCGGACTCGCCAATCTTCGCATCCCGCTTCAATAAGTTATGCCTTGGCTATGAACTCTAATTAATACCGAGCAACTTTTAAACGATCTTGTGCTAGAAGCTAAGTAACTTTTCAAATCGTACAACCTTATTTATTGCAAATATATTTATTAACAAGCGATGGGAGAAAAAAGCTTTATAATCAACTCACATAAATTCACGAAAGAATACCAAACTTATAATTGACTCTATAATCTCTCGTTCTCCACAATTTAAAATCTCAAGGAATGAGACTCGTGGATGCTTAGCCAATTAAATCAAACTTTTGGGTTTTCGTGTCATCTATAGGATCTTGCAAATTCTTAGACTTTTTCAAGTTTAGAAATCTCATTTTAAAGTCCCTTGATAAACGACTCTCTAGGATCAATTATAGGAACTTGCGAAAAGTTCTCGTTCTTAACCCGTGAGAGTTAAGACTTTCGCGTTTTAAAGTTCCCTATATAAAAGCCTAGCAAAACTTGACTTAAACACGTTAAGGATACTAGCTAGAGTAAACTTAGATAAGTAAACTCGGGTTGAGTCAAAATATTCACGACTTTGAAAAATTAAAACCACTTTATTGAAAATTCAATCTAGCAAAGAAAGTAAATAACGATAACAAAGGAAAACTACAAGGCCAAAATAGATTAAAAATTTTGAAAAATGTCGAAAAATCAAATTTTCCAGTTAAAATGAGGGCAAATTCATGGAAAAGACCACTTACTTCGATAGAAGTCCTCCTACACTTGATATAAACATTGTCCTCAATGTTTAAGCATGTGGGAGTAAACTCCGCTACACTTATGACATTGTGCACTTTCTTTAAATCTTGTTAAGAAAAGGACAACTATAGCGATTTCAATGTGAACATATAAGATATGAAATATTGAATCACGATAGTTTAGGATAGAACCGGGAAGACGGGTACACGGGATCACGGTTCGTCAAAAGTCATCGAGAATGGATCTTTGAAGCTTTAATCCCTGCACAGAAGAAGAAACAAGACAACAAACACATACGGGGCTCCCCTACACTTATTATGAAAACGGTAAAGGATAGATGAACAGGTTGCCTCCCGAGAAGCACTTGTTTTTGTTAACTGAGTCACGAGCCTTACTCGACCCAGAACTTAATTCAAGGGAAACGTGGTGAGGGATGGAATCATCTCATGAGAGATGTCCTCACCAACATACAACTTCACGCGCTGGCCATTCACCTTATAATTGGGCCCATTTGGCTAAGAAAGCTCAATGGTGCCATAGGGGAAGACTTTGGCGACGGTGAATGGACCAGACCAGCGGCTCTTCAACTTGCCCGAGAAGATCTTCAACCGAGAGTTAAAGAGTAAGACTTGATCACCAAGATGGAACTCTCGGTTCTTAATCTTAGCATCTTGGATGATTTTGGTCTTTTCCTTGTAGATCAACGAGTTCTCATAAGCTTCATTCCTCAATTCATTTAGCTCATTGAGTTTAATCTTCCGGAGATCTCCGGCTTTGTTGATGTCCAAGTTAGCCCACTTCAAGGACCAGTATGCCTTATGTTCCAGCTCGATAGGGAGGTGGCATACTTTCCCGTACACAAGACGATAAGGTGTACAACCAATCGGGGTCTTATATGCGATACGGAAAGCCCACAAAGCATCATCTAACTTATCGACCCACGAGGCACGATGCTCTCCCACGGTACGCTCCAGAATTCGCTTCAATCCACGGTTAGAAATCTCGGCTTGACCATTAGTTTGAGGATGATAAGCGGTGGAAAGACGATGATTGACACCATACTTAGCCATGACTCTTGCAAATTGATCATTGCAGAAATGAGTCCCACGGTCACTGATTATAGCACGAGGAACACCAAATCGAGCAAAAAGTTGCTTGAGAAAGTTCACAACCACCCTCGCATCGTTCGTAGGAAGGGCCTTAGCTTCAACCCATTTAGAAACGTAGTCAACGGCTACGAGGATGTACTTGTTCCCTTTAGATGATGGAAACGGCCCCATAAAGTCGATGCCCCATACATCAAAGATTTCACATTCTTGTATGAAATTTTGAGACATCTCATCTTTATGTGTGATCTTGCCTTGGCGTTGGCAAGCATCATAATTTTTAACCATCTCGTGAGCGTCACGATAAATGGTGGGCCAATAGAATCCAGAGTGGAAAACTTTCTTCGCGGGTAGTTGGGACCAAAGTGACCACCGGTGGGTCCTTTATGGCAAGCTTCAAGAATGTCTAAAGCTGCGGGTCGATCAACACACCGACGAATAATCAGATCAGCACATTGTTTGAAGAGATAAGGGTCATCCCAAAAGTAAGTCTTAATATCTTTAAAGAACTTCTTCTTTTGTTGGGATGTTAACCCTTCGATGAGAATACCACCCGCTAAGTAGTAGGCAATGTCCGCAAACCACGGGGTGTCATCAAGATTGGAATTGATATACATTAAGGCCTCAAGGGGAAAAGAGTCATTGATCTCTTGATTCGGATGATCCCCTTAATAAGGATCCTCAAGTCTACTTAGATGATCCGCGGCTAGGTTTTCGGCTCCCTTCTTGTCACGAATTTCAATGTTGAATTCTTGAAGGAGCAAAACACAACGAAGAAGTCTTGGCTTATAATCTTGCTTAGTTAACAAGTACTTCAACGCGGAATGATCGGTGTACACAATGGTGGTGGAAAGAACAAGATATGGGAGGAACTTCTCAAAAGCATACACTACAGCTAAAAGCTCTTTTTCGGTAGTGGTATAATGCAATTGAGCCCCCGTCATTGTCTTGCTATCATAATGGATTGGTTGGAAGTGTTTGTTCACTCTTTGGCCCAAAACTGCTCCAATAGCAAAATCGCTAGCATCATACATCAATTCAAAAGTTAGCTCCCAATTAGGGGTAACCAAGACCGGTGCCTTAGTTAGCTTGTCCTTAAGAAGATTGAAGGATTCAAGACACTCTTTAGAAAAGATAAAAGGAGTATCTTTTTCCAAGAGGTGGGTCATCGGGCGAGCGATTTTAGAGAAATCCTGAATGAATCGACGATAGAAGCCCACATGACAAAGGTAACTTCTCACACCCTTCACGGTTGAAGGTGGAGGTAATTTTGCTATGACATCCACTTTAGCGCGGTCCACTTCAAGACCGGCTTTGGAGATTTTATGTCCAAGCACAATGGCTTCTTTTACCATGAAATGACATTTTTCCCAATTCAGAACAAGGCGAGTGTCTTCACACCGCTTAATCATGCGTTCCAAATTGGCAAGGCAAGTAGAGAAGGAATCAACATAGACCGAGAAATCATCCATGAAGACTTCCATAGTTTCTTCAACCATGTCATGGAAGATAGCCATCATACACCTTTGGAATGTCCCGGGAGCATTGCATAAGCCGAAAGGCATTCTTTTCTTGGTCTTGGGGATCGATGGGTATTTGAAAATAACCCGAGAAACCGTCTAAAAAGAAGTAATAGTCATTACCCGCTAGACGTTCAAGCATTTGGTCCATGAAAGGAAGGGAAAATGATCCTTTCTCGTAGCATCATTGAGTTTGCGATAGTCTATACAAACTCTCCACCCTGTAACGAGACGAGTAGGAATCAACTCGTTGTTTTCATTGGGTACAACGGTGATTCCGCCTTTCTTAGGCACACAATGGATCGGACTAACCCATGGTGAATCCGAGATAGGATAGATCATGCCCGCATCAAGAAGTTTGATAACCTCTTTTTTGATAACGTCATGGATCTTGGGATTCACCTTTCGTTGGCTTTGAATAGTGGGTTTAAAATCGTCCTCCATGAGAATTTTATGTGTGCAAAAGTGAGGATCAATTTCCAAGCAATCGCTTTCTTATGATTCTTTAGCACGGTGATAAGTCGGGATTTTTCTTCATCTTTCAAATCCTTTGCGATGATGACGGGTGATTTGTTGTTGTCGTCAAGGAACACATATTCAAGATGAGACGGTAGATCCTTAAGCTCTAAATCCGGAGGATTTTCGATGGACGTCGTTTTAAAATTCAAATCATTGATAGAGATATCTGTAGAAACTAGAAGGGGGGGGGGGGGGGGGGGGGGGGGTTGAATAGTTTCTTATATTTACTTGTTAAAATATGGTTTCCAAAAATCCTTTTTCAAAAACTTAGGGTTGAGGAAATATGTGAAATCTTCTTATGCACAATATGAACAATGATAGTGTAGCTAAACTAATAATAACAAAAATATATCCACAAAGAATAAAGAATGATAGTGTAGCTAATCTAATACTAACACATGCATATGCATAAAGAATAAAGAATGTAAAGAGTTAAGGGTAAAGAAAGATCAAACCGAACACCAAGGATTTATAGTGGTTCGGCAACGAAGCTCACTCCTCGTTCCTACTCCACTCCTCGAGTACTCCTTACTCGAGAGTTCACTACACAACAAGGCTCCTTATGGTGGAGAAAAACCGTACACGTCGCTTAACCAATTTCCGACTTTAAGCTAAAAGTCGAGCCCTAATCGTAGCTAGGACCAATCTACACAACTATACTTAGTACATACACAACTTCCAAATAGACACAACTACTTGGATCTTCATAACTATGACACAACTACAAGTGTATAAAATTAGATCTTCAATGGATCTTTGGTGGTGGACTCAACACTTCACTAGGATAGTGTTTCTTCTCTTTGCACTTGGAGAGGAAGGGATGGAAGAACAAGATTCACTTCTTAAAACAAGTAATAATCAAACAAATGATCAAAGATTTGAGTAATTAAAGAAGGGGTTTGAATCTGGAAATAAATGTGCAAAAGAGGTGAGGTGAAAAGCTGAGAATGGTCTACTATTTAAAGGACAAAGGAGCCAACGGCTATATCTGCCCGCGGTACCTTATCACAGCCCGCGGTACCTTATCGATAAGGTACCGCCTAGGTGCTAAGGTACCGCCGGACTAGACTCCGCTCCTTTTTGTCCTTTAGTGGTGGAGGTCTTACCTGGGTATAAAAAATATCCTGAAAGGATATTCTTAACCAAATAAGAATATGCCATTTTCAAATTTCAAATAATTAATTTAATAAAACTTTTTCTTAAAAATAAAGTTTAATAAAAACATGTCACATTTAATAAAAAGTGAGTTTTTAAGAAAATATTAAATCACTTGATCACTTGATTAAGGTTAGTACTTGTTTATCCATACCTTAAGTGAAAATGGGGTAAAATGAAAAATACTTGAACTCAAGGATTCGTTTTTCGTTGTTTTTGTAAATGCTTGTTTTTACATATTGTCGTAATCAAAACTAAAGCGAGACCGAAAAATGCAAGTAACGGTTTTAGTCATTATTTCATTAACAATCTTCCCCTTTTTGATTCCGACAATACATAAACTCAATCACACAAAAACAAGATTTTCGAAGACGAGTTTATTCATTTCTCCCCCTTTGTCGAAGCAAAAAGGGTGCGTAATCCGGTTGTTGAAGAAACGGACTTTGCAAAGACTCCCCTTTGGTGCTTACTCCCCCTGCTTGGGGCACCGAGGAATCGAGATATGGTGACAAGCTACATAGAAGGGTTAGTTGAACAAAAGAAACAACCAACAATATATAGCAATAGGTCACATAAAAAAATTAAAAGAGAAGAAGAACACAAAGACAAAGATCCAAGATAGGTTACTAAAAGAACATCATACAAAGAAGTATGCAAAAAGAAACAAGCCAAAAGCATAAATCTAATCCTAGTTATTCTAGAATTCTAAGATTTGCTTGAATTTGGTGTCTTGTGGATTAAGCAATCAATGCTTATATGAAAGACAAGGGTAATAGCAGAGGGTGGTGGTGGTGGCTTGTTAGAGATATCATAATCAAAGTGAAGAGGAGGCTTGATTAAGAATACTCTTGATGTAGCTCAACTCCTCATAGATGTGTGCCATAGCAAGATGTTGATATTGACAACAATGACAATATGTTCCATGGTGCATGACATTATCATGAGAAGGAGGAAGAACACTAAAGGGTGGTGGTGGAGAAATGTGATTAAGAGTGTTCTTGGGTGGGTTTTGGATTGAAAGCAATTGGAGAAAATGGAGGATATTCAAGGCTTTCATTGGGAGAATAAGACATTTTGGATGTGAAGTAATGCAAAATGCTTATGGTTTAAATAAGGAAGGCTTAGGGTATTTTTGGGGTGGTCAAAGGGTTTGAAACAAAGATACTCAAAAAATGTTGGAGCAAATCTGGAGTTTCAGACAAAAACCCGAAAAAGGAAGGCCACTGTAGGCGGTTCCTTATCTAGGGTGGGCGGTACCTTGTCAATAAGGTACCGCGGTTCCACATATGGAACCGCATTGCAGAAGCAGGGTTTGGTGTTTGGAGGAAGATTTTTCAGCAAATCTTATTTTTCTAGTCTAACTTATCATAGGGATATGCTTAAAAGCAAAGATAGACAAAGAAAAACATATGCAAAATTACCAAATAGAGATTTGACCAAAATACATGGATAAAAAAAAAATCAATGTAGGAGGTGTGTAAGACAAGACCTTGAGTCATGACACAATGATCCTCCATGATTCAATCTTGTTCTTGCTATGTTTGAGAGAATCATACATAGTGAATTATGTAAGCTCTAGATTAATAGAGAGAATCTATGAAAAATCGTTTTTAGATTGAATTAACAATGTCAAACGAATTTCTCAACCATTTTCGAACGAGACTTTGAGAGTTTTGAAAAGGAGAGGAGAAGTTTTTTCAAGGACTCAAAGTGGTAAAACAAAACACACAAGAAGAAAAGACTTTAAGGAAGATGTTCCATTAATCCTAGACCTAGACGCAAGTAATTAAAAGGTTCCCTCTTAAGTGATTTAGTGAATATATCAGCTAAGTTGTCCTCGGGAGGGCACCTTTTCAATAGTAATGTTCCCCTTTTGAACATTATCCCTAAGGAAATGGTGTCTAATTTCTATTGTGTTTGGTTCGCGAATGTTGCACGGGATTCTTGCTTACGTCTATAGCGCCTTTATTATCGCACATGATGGGAACATCATCAAGAGAAATCCCGTAATCAACAAGCGCTTGCTTCATCCATAGAGCTTGTTGGCATGCTTTTCCGGCACTCACATACTCGGATTCCATGGTGGATATCGCAAGAGCGGTTTGTTTCTTGAAGAACCAAGAAGTTAAACAACAACCCATGAAGGTACAAACTCCACTAGTGCTTTTCCGGTCCACATAGTCTCCCGCATGATCCGAGTCCGCGTAGACAATGGTTTCTACGCCGGTCCCTTTAGGATACCATAATCCTAAATGTATATGTGCCTTTAATGTATCGGAAGATACGCTTAACCACTTCAAGGTGAGAGGTTTTGGGAGCCTCTTGGAAGCGAGCACAAAGGCAAACACTAAACATGATATCCGGGTCGACTTGCCGTTAGGTACAACAAAACTACCAATCATACCTCTTATATTTGGTATTGTCTACCGACTCACAATCATCATCAACGGTGAGTTTAGTATCCGAGGCCATAGGGGTCTTCATTGGTCTAGATTCTTCTAATCCAAATTTCTTTAGCATTTCTTTAGCGTACTTAGATTGACTAAAGAAAATACCATCGTCCATTGTTTAATTTGGAGTCCTAAAAAGAAGTTAAGTTCTCCCATCATACTCATTTCAAACTCATCATGCATGATTTTGGCAAAGTCATCACACAATTCTTGACAAGTTGAGCCAAATATAATGTCATCAACATATATTTGTACGATTATGAGGCGAGGACCTTTCTTCTTTGTAAAGAATGTATTGTCTACCATTCCAATGGTATACTCATGTTTAACAAGAAACGCTTTAATTCTATCATACCAAGCTTTGGGTGCTTGTTTGAGTCTATAAAGTGCTTTCTTAAGCTTGTAAACATGGTCCGGGTTTCTCAAAATCAATGAAGCCGGGAGGTTGAGCCACATATACCTCCTCATTGATCAAACCGTTAAGAAATGCACTCTTTACATCCATTTGTTGAAGCTTAATATCTAAGGCACAAGCGTAGGCTAAAAGGATTTTAATTGATTCTAATCTAGCTACCGGTGCATATGTCTCGTCATAATCAATCCCTTCTTGTTGATTATAGCCTTGAGCTACAAGTCTAGCCTTGTTACGAGACACAACACCATTCTCATCTAGCTTATTCCTAAATACCCATTTGGTTCCTATAATGGTAGAACTTCTAGGTGGAGGAACAAGTTCCCAAACATCATTGGCAACGAATTTATTCAATTCTTCTTGCATCGCAATGACCCAACTCTCATCCTTCAAAGCTTCTTTAACATTCTTTGGTTCAATCAAGGAGACAAAACAAAAGAAGTTTCTTTGGTTTTGGACTTGAGATCTTAGGGTCCTTTGATTTTAGTCACCAATGACATTATTGTGAGTATGATCCCTAGACTCCTTAATGTTTACTTCCTTTTCAACACTAAGGTCTTCAACTGCTATTTTTCTAACCTCTTTGGCTTTAACTACTTCTAATTCATCCAAGTCATCATCAACCAATGGTGGTGTCTTGGGTGAAGGATGGGTTTCATCAAAGGTTACGTTGAGTGATTCTTCAATAACCCCCGAGGTTCTATTTAGGACTATGTAGGCTTTACTAGTTTGGGAATAACCTAAAAGGATACCTTCGTAAGACTTTGGGTCAAACTTGGTAAGGTAGTCTTTGGTGTTGAGGATAAAGCACTTGCTTCCAAACACCCTAAAGTATTCTAATGAGGGTTTCTTACCTTTAAGAATCTCATAGGGGGTCTTTCCTAGGAAAGGTCGAATAAGAATTCGGTTGAGAATATAAGTCGATGTGTCCACGGCATTGCACCAAAACTTTTGAGGCAAAGATTGCTCGTTTAACATCGTCCTACTCATCTCTTGGAGAGTCCTATTCTTCTTTTCAACTACCCCATTTGATTGTGGAGTGCGAGGAGCCGAGAAGTTATGGGCAATACCATGAGCTTCACAAAAGGCACCAAATTGCACTTCATTATCAAATTCCCTACCATGATCCGTCCTAATAGAAACAATTGAACATCCTAGTTGATTTTGAATTCTTCGACAAAAGATTTCGAAGTGATCGAAAGCTTCATTCTTAGATCCCAAAAATCTAGTCCAAGTGAATCTAGAATAGTCATCAACTATGACTAGGGTATAAAGGTTACCTCCATAACTCCGTATGGCGGAAGGTCCAAAGAGATCCATATGTAGGAGCTCTAAGCACCGAGAGGCCGAAACCAAATTCTTGGCTTTGTGACTTGAGTGAACTTGCTTTCCAACTTTGCAAGCATCACAAAAGTGACTATCAAACTTAATCTTGGGGAGGTGTCTTACCAACTCCTTAGAGACTAAAGATTGAATTAAACGCATATTAGCGTGACCTAATCTCCTATGCCAAAGAGTAGAACTATCATCTATAGTCGCAAGACATATGTTGTCTTTTGACTTCTTATTAACCTTCATGACATAAAGCCCATTCTTTCTAACACCTTTTCCAATGACTTTTCCATCTTTTACGATTTCACTATCATGTTCCGAAAAGATGACCTTACACTTATTATCACAAATTTGACCTATACTTAAAAGGTTAAAACCTAAGTTATCTACGTGCTCAACATTTTCAATGGTCATGGAGTCAAGAGAAACCGTACCTTTGCCAATGATATTACCACGTAGACTACTAGCGAATGTGACGTTACCTCCAACATATGCTTTGTAATGCGAGAACAAACTTCGATTACCCGTCATGTGTTTAGAACATCCACTATCCTTAATCCACTCATCGGGCTCCAAATCAATTCCCAAGCATATCTAGGTAACAACACACAAGATCAAACATTTGGTCCCCAATATCTCATGGGTCTAAAATTGTTAGTTCCAAACATCCCTTGCATTTGGTTGGGATGCATGAATGAGGAGGGGATTCCCCATGGAGAACAAAATGGAGGAGGGTAGTAATTCATGTAAGCATTTTGTTGTTCATTACTTCTCCTAGGTGTGTTTGATCTAGGTTTAGAGTTATTATTATTCCTTCTAGGTGTTGGAGTTTTACTTCTAGGTCGTGAGTTGTTTTGATTATCTCTTGTAGGCGTTGTCATTCTACTTTTAGGCTTAGACTCATTCCGTACTCTAGGTGGAGTAGAGGATAGTCTAGATAAACTTCTATTTCCCATGAGAGGTTTACTTAAAGGCTTGTAGAACTTACCAATAGCATTGTCGTCAAGTATGGGTAATTGTACCTTATTAACAGTAAGATGCTTTGGTTTTTCATTTAACTTAGATTTTTCAGAAAGTTCAGAATTTTCACAAAATTCAACTTCTGGCCACGGTACCTTATCTATGGCCGCGGTTCCATAGTGATAAGGAACCGCGCCATACAATTTGGAACCGCGTCCAGTGGGTGTTTTCTGTGAAAACCTGACTTGTTTTGGTTCACTAGTTGAGGCTTTATTTGAGTTAAAACCTAGACCAAGTTTTTCCTTAGAATGAACTTGTTTGTTTAACATATCATCAAGAGCACTAGTACCTTTCATGAACTTTTCCAATTTAATGGAGGTGCTCTTGAGATCTTCATTATCTAATCTAAGTTTCTCACAACTTAAGCAACCTAAACCAACCTCTTTGTTTTTCTCAAGTTTAGCCAATTTCTCCCTAAGTTCATTGATCTCATTTTCAAGCTTAGTTTTGGTTGATTTTAAGGTTTTATTATTTTCTATGAATTTAAGACTAAGTTTGTGTAAGCTATCATATTTGCCTTTAAATTCAGTATCATCTAAAGTGGAACTATCATTGCTATAATATTCGGTTTCGGAATGTGCCTCTTTAGAAGTGTGAGCCATAAGACATTTCTCCTCTTTGGGGTTGTCATCATCATCTTCACCGCTATCGCTCCAAGCGCCACTAACGAATTCCGTGTGGTTCTTATCACGAGCGGGCTTTGGACAATCACCAATGAAGTGATTTGGATCACCACATCTAAAGCAATTCCTATCACCTTTTTCGTTCTTGACAAACCGATTCTTTGACAATGGTTTCTTGTCATAGTTGGGTTGCCTAACGTGTTGACCTTGTATCTTGAAGAACTTCTTGAAATCTCTCACCGCCAATGCATACTCCTCGTCATCGCTTTCTGAGGAACTATCATGGTCACTTTGTGCCTTCTTGGCTTTAAGTGCAAGAGATTTCCTTTCACTCTTGGTTTTCACTAATTCCGAGTCCTTCAAAATTATCATCTCATGAACCTTCAAGTTTCCTATGAGTTCATCGAGTGATAAAGTTGAGAGATCTTTCGACTCTTCAATAGCCGTGACTTTTGCTCTCCACTTTGGATGTAAGGCCCTTAGAAACTTCCTAACATTGTTTTTGCTAGAAAAACCTTCATCAAGTGCTTTTAGACTAGTAATAATGGTGTTAAACCTAGCAAATGCACTATCAATAGTTTCATCTTCTAAGATGACAAATTGTTCATATTGTTGGACAAGAAGATCGATTTTACTTTCTTTGACTTGGTTATTACCTTGGTGGGTTACTAAAAGAGTGTTCCAAATATCTTTAGCGGTTTCACACATAAAAATTCTTTCATACTCCTTCTTAGGCAAAGCATTATAAATCACCATTTTAGCCTCATTATTTTTTGAAAGTTTCTTTTTAGTATCATCATTAGCTTTGTCAAAAGTGACCAATTCTTTTGTTTTAGAAACTTCATTAAATTGAAAGGGTAAAAAATCACCATTGGTAATAACATGCCAAAGATCTAAATCTTTTGATTTCACATAAGTTTCAAATCTATTTTTCAATAAATAAAACTAGCGGTTCCAAAAAGTGGTGGTCTTTGCATAGATTGCCCTTCTAGGTACTTGTTGGAATCCATATATCGATTCAAGTTTTAAAATACAATATACTTTAAAAATTCTTGAGCAACCCTCTCTGATACCAATTGTAGAAACTAGAAGGGGGGGGGGGGGGTTGAATAGTTTCTTATATTTACTTGTTAAAATATGGTTTCCAAAAATCCTTTTTCAAAAACTTAGGCTTGAGGAAATATGTGAAATCTTCTTATGCACAATATGAACAATGATAGTGTAGCTAAACTAATACTAACAAAAATATATCCACAAAGAATAAAGAATGATAGTGTAGCTAATCTAATACTAACACATGTATATGCATAAAGAATAAATAATGTAAAGAGTTAAGGGTAAAGAAAGATCAAACCGAACACCAAGGATTTATAGTGGTTCGGCAACGAAGCTCACTCCTCGTTCCTACTCCACTCCTCGAGTACTCCTTACTCGAGAGTTCACTACACAACAAGCTCCTTATGGTGGAGAAAACCGTACACGTCGCTTAACCAATTTCCGACTCTAAGCTAAAAGTCGAGCCCTAATCGTAGCTAGGACCAATCTACACAACTATACTTAGTACATACACAACTTATAGACACAACTACTTGGATCTTCACAACTATGACACAACTACAAGTGTATAAAATTAGATCTTCAATGGATCTTTGGTGGTGGACTCAACACTTCACTAGGATAGTGTTCTTCTCTTTGCACTTGGAGAGGAAGGGATGGAAGAACAAGATTCACTTCTTAAACAAGTAATAATCAAACAAATGATCAAAGATTTGAGTGATTAAAGAAGGGGTTTGAATCTGGAAATAAATGTGCAAAAGAGGTGAGGTGAAAAGCTGAGAATGGTCCACTATTTAAAGGACAAAGGAGCCAACGGCTATATCTTCATGCGGTACCTTATCACAGCCCGCGGTACCTTATCGATAAGGTACCGCCTAGGTGCTAAGGTACCGCCGGACTAGACTCCGCTCCTTTTTGTCCTTTAGTGGTGGTTGTCTTATCTGGGTATAAAAAATATCCTGAAAGGATATTCTTAACCAAATAAGAATATGCCATTTTCAAATTTCAAATAATTAATTTAATAAAACATTTTCTTAAAAATAAAGTTTAATAAAAACTTGTCACATTTAATAAAAAGTGAGTTTTAAGAAAAGATTAAATCACTTGATCACTTGATTAATGTTAGTACTTGTTTATCCATACCTTAAGTGAAAATGGGTTAAAAGAAAAATACTTGAACTCAAGAATTCATTTTTCGTTGTTTTCGTAAATGCTTGTTTTTACATATTGTCGTAATCAAAACTAAGCGAGACCGAAAAATGCAAGTAACGTTTTTAGTCATTATTGCATTAACAATATCCTTAGGAGATGGTGGAGAAATATGGTCCTCATTGAGAAGTTTCTCAATGGTACGAATGTCTTCATCCCAATTGGAGGGAGAATCGTCATATTGCAAATCCACATCTCCCAAAGTTGCTTCAAATTCTTTCAAGATGAAATCACTTTCTCCGAATGGAGTTAGTGATGGAGCAATAAAGGCAAAGGTCTCAACAATAGGAAAAGAAGAAGAAACACTTTTACAAGCGTCTTTGAAATGTTTTTCATAAGCCTCATCAAGAACGTCAATGAAATTAACATTCTCGTTTTCAGAAGGCTGCTTAGAAAGTTTACCCATGTTGAAGACGATTTTATCATCACCAACTCTCATGATTAATTCGCCCGCGGCTACATCAATGAGAGTGCGCCCGGTCCTCAAGAAAGGACGTCCAACGATTAATGGAACACGGGGGTCCATCTCGTAGTCAAAGACAACAAAATCCGCCGGAAAGGTGAATTTGTCGACTCCGACGAAGACGTCTTCGGCTATCCTTACCGGATAAGCAACCGTACGGTAAGCTAATTCCAATGTCATTCAGGTGGGGACTAGCTCGGGTAGAGATAATTGTTTCCAAACACTTAATGGCATTAAGTTGATATTAGCACCTAGATCGGCAAGGGCCATACAATTCTCTACCCCGGGGAAGTTGCAAGGAATCAAGAAACGACCCAGATCACCAAGTTTGGTTGGTAATTTCCTTAAGAGGACTGCAGAACAATTCTTATTAAGTTGGGTCTGAGCGATATCAAGGAGTTTCTCCTTATCACTGAGAAGATCTTTAAACATTTTAGCATATTTGGGCATGTGAGCGAGAGCCTCGGCAAAGGAGATATTGAAATTCAGTTGTTTAAACATTTTGAGGAAGTTAGAAACCTGAATATCATCCTTGTTCTTCAATTTCTCTTTCCTCAACCTAGAGGGATAAGGTATATTGGGTTGAGATGAAGGCTTTGGTATGTAATTCTCACTCACATCCTTGGGTGGTGGATGGGTGGAAGTAGAAGGTGGAGTAATTGGAGAAGGGGACTCGTTTTCCTTTGTTACAATCACCGGTGTAGGTGTAGGAATCTCGGGTTCCTTTAAACCTTTGCCACTTTGGGTGGTGATTGCTTTCATCTCCCCTCTTGGATTAGCAACGGTGTTACTCAGAAGAGAACCCGAACCAGAGGCTTGATTACTTGGGAAAAAACTAGCCATCATATCCCTTAAGTTATTTGTTTGATTGTTCATAGAGTTTCTCATGTCGGCTTGAAGAGCATTCCCTTGTTTCGCCATGTCATTCCTTAGCTCGACTCGAATATCGTTCCCTTGTTTTGCCATGTCACCTTTCAAGTTAATGAATTGGCTTTGAATATTCGTCACCATCTCTCTATTGGTCCTCATGTAAGTTTCGAGGTCTTGGTTCAATGACGTGGGTTGATTGAGAGGTGGGGCTTGGTAAGCTGAATTATTTCCTTGAGGTGGATATGGGTTTCTTTGAGAATGATATTGATTGGTAGCTCGAGGTTGGCTTTGATTGTTGCGTTTGAAATTGTTTTGGTTTTGGTTTTGAGGGGAAAACCGGGTGGAGATAGATAGTTATTCGAACGATAACTAAGCAAATTGCGGTCACCTTGAGGACGTGCTTGATAGCCTCCCATAGAAAAGTTACCGTTGGCGGCATACACATTTTCCGGAGTGTCTTGAGTATAAGGACAATCAGTGTATGAATGAGAATCCCCGCAAATCTCACAAGACGTGGCTACAGCTTTAGCTTGTTGAAATTGGTTAGTGGCTAAAAGTTCAATCTTTTTGCTCATTTCTGTAACAACTTGAATTTTTCGATTATTTAAATAGACGTGTTTGTGCACTACGTTTCATTTGTTAGCGGTTTGTGCCGTGCAAATACATTACCTTATTTTGAGATCACGAATGTCCATCGTTATTTATGTCACGACATATACACTTTCACATTGTTAAGTGACAAAGGTTTGTCACGCGTGATGGAGTACAAAACATAAACGAGATTTGAGTCGGATTATATCGGCAAACACTAAGTGACGGTAACATTGCAACTTAACTTAAACTTGTACGAGCCACATATTAATATAACTTCGTGAACTTAATACGGTAGATCGAGTCTTGTTGAATCTAAACGAACTACACAATACATAAGCCGAACAAACTTTGTTCTCATTATTTTACTGGGCCGAAGCCCACTGAAGTTACACCACAGCCAGGAAAATGAAAACATGCTTCTTACAAATACAACTTTTGAATTTGGCACATGGTCAAACCAAGTCAACCACAGCAAACCTGGAAAGTATTCTTAACAATCCACTCACCACTCCAGGCGAACACACAGGCCGAGATTACCCATTTTGGGTGTATCACAAGATGTAAAATTCGGATATATGAAAACCCTAGTCAAACATGGTCAACAAAGAAACCTGCACATATTTTATTTACCCACTCACTACTAACAGCCAACATATTGTCCGAAATTGCCAAAAATGGGTATTCACAGACTTGCAAAAATTCAGATTTGCTCAAACCCTAAGCAAGATATACCAGGATATATACTATCCTAAACAATCACAGCCCAACACACAAATAATCTGAGCATACACCAAATTATAGTTCCTGCCTACACAAGCAGTTTTAAATACATATTGTTAGAAGAAAGCATCAAGTTTTGACCAGCCGAATTCAACCCTCGTTCCTGTCCGAACATCACTAAACCGAAAACCAACACCATCATTTGTGAGTCATCTATCCCATCTTATTTTCTCTTTTGTTATGCATCCATGCTAGAATGACTGTCAAACCGAAACCACCTACAAAAGCAAACCAAACTAGTTAGTCTTTTTGAAACCATTCGGTTTAAGTAATAAAACGTGATAATAATAGTAATGTACCATAGATTTGCACTATTGACCCACGACCCAAATCCCCTATTTTCTGCCGAGACCATACCCCCCTTTTTGACCCGAAAGTTTCCTTGTTTCTATTGATTTATTTATGCTGGATTTAGGACTAATGTTGTAACTAATAATGATAATAACAATAGTAAACACAGAAACAGCCAATCGAACCATAAGAAGGTACTATTCCGAAACCCTAATTTAGCCGAAACCCTAGTTTTTTTACGAATTCGTTTAAATTAATGAAATTAACTTGTCTTTATGAAAGGAAACACTAATTTATCATATATACACGTAAGATTTATAAAAAACCCCCACTTGTTACGAAACCCTAATTTTCGAAACTTATTTTGTTTGATAATTAACATCAATTGATGCTTAAAAACAACAATTAATTAGAATAGAACACAAGATTTAGAAGATCCCCAATTATTTCGAAACCCTAAGTATTTTCGAGAACCCCTATGTCATGTTTTGATAAATCAAATGATTTTGAAACCAATAAACATCTTTTATTTCGAAAGTATAAAACGAAAATCATTTAAGCCTTGATTAAAAGAAGAAAAGATAAAAACTTATCTTTGAATAATGATACCACCATCTAATCACCTCTGGAAAAATGAGACCTCCACCGAGACTATTGATGTGGGAGATAAAAGCCCCACACCACATAGTTAATCTATATCTAGGAAGTTTGAGAGAGGATTGATAAACAACCGTGTGGAGTTTTGACCATAAAGATGATCTCGAAACCCAGATATTTTGGGAAGATGGGAGACGGTGGGGTAATATTTCGAGAGAGAGAGAGAGAAAGTTGGATGAGTGACAGTGAGTGGTGGATATAACGTAACCACCCCTCCCTTGTTAATATCGCCCAAGAACTGGGCCGGTTGGGTAATAATGGTCAATGGGGCGGCTTGGGTAATAAAGTCATTGGGTCAAGACTGGGCTGGGGAAGGTTAATGGGCCGGATGAATTAGCCGGGCTTATATAAGCCCAAACAAATTATAATTGTGAACTTGTAAGCCCATTGGTAAAATTTAACGAAACGCATATCTCAAATTTCTCGTAAATAAAACTTAAGGTCAAGCACAATTAGGAAGACTTGCATTTTATTATTTACTCATAACCGTCATAACACGATATTTATACTCAACTAGGTCGTGGATAACGTGGTCGCATTCTCGAAACCTTCTTTGCATTATCATCCATTTGCTTAACTTACGAGGTGAGTCTATAGCCCCACTTTTACTTGTTTTATCACTTTGGGGTGAGAACATTGCTTGTTTTAAACGGATGAACATAAGTGCTTAAAACTCATACGTGCCTACATGATGTCTAAGTAGCGATACCCCTAGATGCTTTAGGCCACTATCATGAACCGTTAATTACTTTGTGTAAGCGCGAATGTTATGGATAGATCTATTGGGATTGGCCTCCCTATCTATTGTTGGTTGTGTGACCAAAATAGGTACAAATACATTTGAGGTTGTTACGAATACTTTGGGGTAGTATTTGCTTGGGCATTCTCTTATATAAACTGGTTTGTACAGTTAACGCTTCGGTGTCATGAGCTTAGACGTAGCATATCATGAACGTATGCTATTTGATAATAATCTTGTATTTGTTATAAGATTATTGATGGTTGCCTATAAAAATCTTATGGTTCATCACACTACTTCTACTTAAAACCTATAAACTCACCGACCTTTGTGTTGACGTTTTAGCAATGTTTTTCTCAGGTGTCAAGGCGGAGGAGTGACGTGGTTGTGCTATGGGGATTAATAATAATTATCATGATTTAATATTGAGACATGTTTTGTTTGTATGACATTTGGAAATCCATATTATGTGATCATGGATTGTAAAACAATTTTCCCTTGAAACAATTTGATTCTTATGCTTTATGAATGAAAAATGACTTTTCTTAGTTATTCTTGTATCTATGTCTCTTGTTTGTCATGATAGTCACATCCTCGTGTAATAGTACACATGGGCCAAATTGAGGGTGTGACAGATTGGTATCAGAGACATGGTTATAGAGAACTAGGTTACTTTTATAAAAACCGTTTTTACAAAGGTTTTGGTCAAAAATAAGATTTTGGTAAAAAGAGTAATACTAGACTATAACTACATCTCCATCTCCATAGACCACATCACTTCGCGCCTTCGACAAGTAAGATGTATCTTTAAGTTGTACCATTTCATTACTTATTAGTACACTAGCTAAATAAATTGCTAAAAGTATCAAGTAACGTAATTTACGATTATGCTAAATGGTTTGTGCCATGCTATACAAAATCGATGTTTATTTCGACACTACGTGAAACTCTATGCTAAATGGTTTGTGCCATGCTATACAAAATCGATGTTTATTTCGACACTACGTAAAACTCTATGCTAAATGGTTTGTGCCATGCTATATGAATACAAAATCGATGTTTATTTCGACACTACGTGAAACTCTATGCTAAATGGTTTGTGCCATGCTATACAAAATCGATGTTTATTTCGACACTACGTAAAACTCTATGCTAAATGGTTTGTGCCATGCTATATGAATACAAAATCGATGTTCATTTCGACACTACGTGAGACTCTATGCTAAATGGTTTGTGCCATGCTATGCGAATACAATATTGATCTTGTATCAACATGTTTTAAAAATTTCTTTTGTGCTAAATGGTGTGTGCCATGACAAATTAAAAACTTCTATATATTGCAAAATCGATTATTCTTACACATGCCTTTCTTGATTTGGCAGTGACATGTCTATTTCCTCCGAAGACTCATTGTACTACTTGAGCTCATCTACGGATGGGGCTCGACACGAGATCTCTACTAGTGGTGCTTCACCACCATCATCCACTCGAGGGGAGCCTAGTGCCCATGCACCTACTCGCGCATCACCACCACCACTCATATGCTACCAAAGGCGTGGTAAGGCGCCGATGGTTCCTCCATCCACTTCATCATCGCATGCCCCAAGGGCACCTCGCCAACACCGCACCGCGAGGATGTCCGTGAGAGCCTCTATGATTGGAAAGAGGTTGGCCGCTAGACACATGAGCCCTCCCCGCAAGCCGTCGAAGTCACCATCCACTAGAGCACCTCCTAGGCGAAGAACCTCTCGTCGACCCACTATGCCCATACCTCCCCCACCTCGCGGCTATAATGGAGCCGAATGCTCCGCGGCCGCCGAGGCACGTGGGATGCCCCCACATCGCTTTGCGAGACTTGCTACCCTAAGGGGCAAGGTGACACATGTTCTTCGTAACATGGGTGGTTTATCGTATGAGTCGCTAGTGAGACTCGAGACGTGCTATGAGGCGGTTATCTCGGACTTGGGATTGAATGCCCCACCCCCACCCGACCATTTCGCGGGGCTAGCTAGGAGAGTCGAGGACCAACATTACGAGATCGGAGCTTTACGCACTCTTCTACATAGGGCCTTGATCGACTTGTCCGAGAGGATTGCGGCTCTTGAGCACCGTTTCTAGTAGATTTTCGTCTAGCTATTTGTGTACACTTTTCATTCCAAATTTTCCCTTATGTGTTGTAACTCCTAAAAATTCTTGAACAATGTGTTAACTCTTTGTGTTTCCGTTTCTAATCATGGAATGAATCATTTGTGCGCTACTTAACTTGTTGATCATTACTTCATTTGATACTATATCGTGTTTTGTGACATGCTTGTACTCTCTAGCCATAGACTCTTAATGCTAACCTTACCATGAACTTTGTGATGAAATTTAGGACCATGGCACCAAAAACTCGCAAGAATAGAGTCGATCCAACTCCGGTCGCACCTATCACCGTCGATCCATCGGTTTTGAGCCAAATGATCGCCGATGGAATTGCCGCCGCTCTTGCCGCCAACGAAACAAACCCAAGTACGCAAGAGGAGACCAATCAAGTGCCAAATCCGGTACCTCCTACGCGTGCATGCTCATACAAGGAGTTTCGCTCATGCTTCACGAGTACTTTCAATGGAACCGAAGGTGCCGTAGGACTTGCACGATGGATTGAGAGACTTGAATCTCAATTTAGCGTGAGTAATGTCGCCGAAGGTGACATGGTGAAGTTTAGCTCTAGCACCTTGGTAGATGGTGCACTAACTTGGTGGAACATCCACGTGAAGGCCGTAAGCTTGGATGCGGCCCATGCTACTCCTTGGGCTCATTTCAAGGGAATGCTTCTCAAGAAGTATTGCCCTAGGAACGAGATGAAAGGTTGGAAGCCGAGTTATGGAACCTCCGTGTACATGGGGTTAACTTGATGGCTTACACTCAACGTTTTCAAGAGTTGAGATTGATGTGTCCCGAGATGATACCAAATGAGACACGAGCCGTTGAAAGGTACATAGTTGGACTACCACCGTCAATCCGAGGAGACGTCATCTCTTCAAAACCCAACGATTTGAACGAAGCCATTGAAATGGCGGACGGTTTGATGGACTCCGTCACCTTGGAAAGTGGTGACAACAAACGAAAATGGGAAGGAAACCATGGCCCCAATCATGGCGACTACCCTAACAAGCGCCAAGATGTAGTCAAGGTGTTCAATGTGAATGGTGGATCGGGTTATCAAGGGAAGCTACCATTTTGTGGTAAGTGTGGTAAACACCACAATGGTGCGTGTGGAGGTACATGTCACAATTGTGGAAAGACCGGTCACTTCGCCAAGGATTGTCGAAGTGCACCAAAACCCACGAACCAAAGGACTCCTATCGCCCCTAATGCTCAATACGCGGATGTCACTTGCTATGGTTGTGGCAAAAAAGGTCACTTTAAGAATAGGTGTCCCAAAGCTACCACGCAAGGCCGAGGAAACCAAATCCGAGGCAACAACAACAACCAAGCTCGTCGACAACCTCGTCAAAACCACGGAAATCCGAATGGGCGGAACAATGGGAATCAAACGGGAGCACCCGGACGTGTGTACGCTCTATGTGCCGAAGCGGCCATTCAAGACAACAACGTGGTCACCGGTACGTTTCTCATCAATAATATCTATGCTTCCGTACTATCTGATTCCGGTGCCGATAGAAGTTTTGCCTCCATTACCTTTAGTGAACTATTAAATGTGAACCCCACTCCATTAGATGTCGACTATAATGTGGAATTAGCCGATGGTAAAGCGATCACTACAAACACCGTACTTAAGGGTTGTACCCTAAGCCTCCAAAATATTCCTTTCATCATCGACCTTTTACCTATCGAACTTGGAAGTTTTGATGTTATCGTTGGTATGGATTGGCTATCCAAGTACCATGCGGAGATAATTTGCCACGAAAAACAAGTCCGTGTTCCTTACGGAAACCGAACTTTAACCATCCTCGGGGAGAAGAACGGTGTGAAAAGTCGGACTAGTTTAAATGTCGTTTCATGTACCAAAACCCAAAAGTACATCGAAGAAGGTCGTCCTATTTTTCTTATTCAAGTCCTTAGCAAAAACGAACCCGAACCAAAAGAGAAGGAAATTGGTGACGTACCAATTGTATGTGACTTTCCCGAAGTTTTTCCCGAAGACTTGCCCGGGTTACCCCCACTTCGCCAAGTAGAATTTCACATCGAACTAACTCCCGGTGCCGCACCCGTCGCGAGGGCACCTTACCGACTAGCACCCGCCGAAATGAAGGAGTTAGCCGACCAACTAAAAGAGCTTACCGACAAAGGATTCATAAGACCGAGTTCCTCACCTTGGGGAGCCCCGATTTTATTCGTGAAAAAGAAAGACGGATCGTTCCGCATGTGCATCGATTATCGCGAATTGAACAAACTTACCATAAAGAATCGTTACCCTTTACCAAGGATCGATGAATTATTTGATCAACTTCAAGGTTCGAGCATTTATTCAAAGATTGACCTTAGGTCGGGTTACCATCAACTAAGAGTTCGAGAGGAAGACATTTCCAAAACGGCGTTTCGAACCCGATACGGTCACTTTGAATTCCAAGTCATGCCATTTGGGTTAACCAATGCGCCCGCGGTATTCATGGACCTTATGAACCGCGTGTGTAAACCTTATTTGGACAAGTTCGTGATCGTGTTTATTGATGATATCCTTATCTACTCTCGTAGTAAGGAAGAACACGGGGAACACTTGAAGAAAATTTTGGAATTGTTGAAACAAGAACAATTATACGCCAAATTTTCAAAGTGTGAATTTTGGATTCACACGGTACAATTCCTTGGTCACGTAATCGATAGTAGTGGTATTCATGTGGATCCCGCTAAAATCGAAGCGGTAAAGGATTGGGCGACTCCTACCACACCTACGGAGATTCGCCAATTCCTTGGACTTGCCGGCTATTATAGACGATTTATCGAAGGATTTTCAAAAATCGCTAAGTCTATGACGGAATTGACACAAAAGAACAAGAAGTTTAATTGGGGAGACGACCAAGAAACTTCTTTCCAAACTTTAAAACAAAAACTTTGCGACGCGCCCATTCTCGCGCTACCCGAGGGTAGTGAAGACTTTGAGGTATATTGTAATGCTTCAATTAAAGGTCTAGGCGCGGTTCTCATGCAAAGGAAAAAGGTCATAGCTTATGCCTCTCGACAACTCAAGCCGAACGAAGAAAACTACACTACTCACGATTTGGAGCTAGGCGCGGTTGTCTTTGCTCTCAAGATTTGGAGACACTACCTATACGGAACTAAATGTGTAGTTTACACCGATCACAAAAGTCTTCAACATATCTTAGACCAAAAAGAACTCAACATGAGACAATGACGATGGATTGAACTCCTTGGAGACTACGATTGTGACATTCGTTACACGCCGGGAAAAGCTAACGTTGTAGCCGATGCTTTGAGTAGAAAACCCCGCGAGCGACCTCTAAGGGTTCGAGCCCTAGTGATGACTATTGGCTTAAACATACCCGCGAAAATCTTAGAAGCCCAACGAGAAGCTATTAAGATACAAAACATCGATAAAGAAGAAGCCGGTGGGATGATCACCAAAAATCTCATTGCACGTACCGATGGAACGTTGTGTCTTGACAATAGAAGTTGGTTACCTCGTTACGGTAATGTCCGAGAACTAATCATGCATGAATCGCACAAGTCTAAGTACTCGATCCATCCCGGATCGGAAAAAATGTACCATGACATGAAAATGTTCTATTGGTGGCCAAACATGAAAGCCGACATCGCGACTTATGTTGGTAAATGCCTAACTTGCGCCAAAGTTAAGGTTGAACACCAAAAACCTTCCGGATTTCTAGTACAACCTAGAATCCCGGAATGGAAATGGGAACGAATTACTATGGACTTCATCACCAAACTCCCAAGAACACCCGCGGGTTACGACACGATTTGGGTCATTGTCGATCGTTTGACGAAATCCGCACACTTTCTTCCGATGAAAGAAAACGACAAAATGGATCAATTAGCACGGTTATATGTGAAAGAAATCGTTGCTAAGCACGGCGTACCAATTTCTATAATATCGGATCGAGATGGTCGATATTGCTCAAGATTTTGGCAATCTCTCCAAGAAGCGCTAGGGACGCAATTGGACATGAGTACGGCGTATCATCCGCAAACGGACGGTCAAAGTGAGAGAACCATACAAACGTTAGAAGACATGCTTCGCGCATGCGTAATCGACTTTGGAAACGGATGGGATCGACACCTACCGTTAGTTGAATTTTCGTACAACAATAGCTACCACACTAGCATTAAAGGGCACCATTTGAAGCACTTTACGGTCGAAAGAGTCGTTCACCCGTTTGTTGGGCGGAAGTTGGCGATGCACAACTTACCGGTCCGGAAATTATTCACGAAACAACGGAGAAGATCGTATAAATAAAGAGTCGTATGCAAGCGGCTCGTGATCGACAAAAGTGTTACGCCGACAAAATACGGAAACCATTGGAATTTAAAGTCGGAGATCGAGTAATGTTGAAAGTTGCACCATGGAAAGGTGTAATTCGTTTTGGCAAACGAGGGAAACTAAACCCACGATATATTGGACCATTCGAAATTACCCAACGCATAGGTGACGTTGCCTACCGTTTAGATTTACCTCAAGAACTTAATCGCGTGCATAATGTATTTCACATTTGCATCTTGAAGAAATGCTTATCCGACGAAACGCTCGTTATACCTATGGACGAAATCCAACTCAACGACAAACTCGTGTTCGTTGAGGAACCGGTCGAAATTATGGACCGAGAAGTCAAACGTCTTAAACAAAGTCGTATACCTATTGTTAAAGTGCGTTGGAATGCACGAAGAGGACCCGAATTCACGTGGGAACGTGAAAATCAATTCAAAGCGAAATATCCTCACTTGTTTACTAACGTAGTGCCGGCTTAAACGATATTGTTTGTTTTGCTTTGCGGACAAAGCCCTTTTTAGGGAGAGCGAATGTAACAACTTGAATTTTTCGATTATTTAAATAGACGTGTTTGTGCACTACGGTTCATTTGTTAGCGGTTTGTGCCGTGCAAATACATTACCTTATTTTGAGATCACGAATTTCCATCGTTATTTATGTCACGACATATACACTTTCACATTGTTAAGTGACAAAGGTTTGTCACGCGTGATGGAGTACAAAACATAAACGAGATTGAGTCGGATTATATCGGCAAACACTAAGTGACGGTAACATTGCAACTTAACTTAAACTTGTACGAGCCGCATATTAATATAACTTCGTGAACTTAATACGGTAGATCGAGTCTTGTTGAATCTAAACGAACTACACAATACATAAGCCGAACAAACTTTGTTCTCATTATTTTACTGGGCCGAAGCCCACTGAAGTTACACCACAGCCAGGAAAATGAAAACATGCTTCTTACAAATACAACTTTTGAATTTGGCACATGGTCAAACCAAGTCAACCACAGCAAACCTGGAAAGTATTCTTAACAATCCACTCACCACTCCAGGCCAACACACAGGCCGAGATTACCCATTTTGGGTGTATCACAAGATGTAAAATGCGGATATATGAAAACCCTAGTCAAACATGGTCAACAAAGAAACCTGCACATATTTTATTTACCCACTCACTACTAACAGCCAACACATTGTCCGAAATTGCCAAAAATGGGTATTCACAGACTTGCAAAATTTAGATTTGCTCAAACCCTAAGCAAGATATACCAGAATATATACTATCCTAAACATTGATTGTAGTGTTTAACTACTCTTTAGGAAAAGAGCGTAAATAGCGGAAAGTATTAAGTACGACGGTTTAGGAAAACCGTGCACAAATGACCCACAATCAAATAAAATGAGAAGAAAGAGTTCGTTTCCCAAGGAGGTATATGTGTGTGAACTAACTTGTAGTTATTTGAGATTAATATTGAGAAGAATGGGGATGAGAAGATGAAAGACGGTTACGTTAAAATTAAACTATGACGTAAAAACGTAAAGCCGTGAAAAATTACCCAAATTAAAAATTATTATACTAAGATCAAAAACAAAATCAAGAATTAAAAAGACTAAAAAGAAGTCTAAAATAATATAAATAAAGACAAAAATCCAACAAAGATATTTTAAAACCTTTTATTAATTAAATATTTAATTTTAAATGCTAATTAAAGCCCTAAAATTAAATATAACTAATTCAAAAGTCTAAAATATGGTTTTATTGAACTAATACTTAACTTATATTATTAGAAGACTAAAAAGTAATTTTCTAAAAATTAAAAGCTATTAAAACTATTTTTAAAACTCTAAAAATGATTAAAAATGATTAAAACCTAATTAAACTTAAAATAATTATAAAAATAAATCTAAAAGCTATAAAAATATTCTAAAAATGGAAATAGTCCTAATTAATGATAAAGAACTTAAGAAAAATGAAAAAGAAAGAAAAATAAAATTTTGAAATTTTAGAATAAAATAATATTAAAATAATCAAGAAAAATAAAAAGTTTTCCAATAAATTCTAAAAAATTCTCAAAAATCCTAAATATTATAACTAAGAGAAAAACACAAATTTAAGCTCCTAAACCTTTTTTAATAATTTTATAAAAATGTTTAAAGTTTATAAAAAACCTTAAAATATTATAAAATTAAAAATTAAAGTTTTTAGAACCAAAACTAAATGTAAACCTCAATTTATATATTAAAAAGCTAAAAACTATTTTTCTTAAAAATTAAAAATCTTTTTTCTATTTTTTAATGATTTAATAAAAAACGTCAATTAAATAAATGCTAGAAAATAATAAAATAAAAGGAAAATTCTAAAACCAATCTAGAAAAATCACAAACTCTATTAAGGTCCTAGGAAAAATGAAAAGAATAAAAATTAGCTTAAAAATAAGCTGAAAAATGAGAAATAAGCCACGGCTTATTTTAGATAAGCCAATGCAAAACCTCCTTAAGTATTAGGCCTTGCCCTTCTTTACACAAGATTAAAGCTAGCACACTGGTAAGAGCCTTGAACCCTCCAACGAGAGGTCAGGGGTTCGAAGCCAGGCTAGTGGTTTTTGCAAAACTTTTCTTTTTATTTTTTTTTTCTTCCAACCAAATCAGTGACCCTAATAAGCTTCTAAACACAATCAATCATCCTTTTTTAGCCAAGATTAAACAAGTTCAAGATCAAAAACGTTGCCAGTTCTTACAATGAACACCAGCAGTTTAAGCTTGTGTTTTCTGATTTTTTTAACAAGTTACAAAAGCCAAAGGAGTTGGCTTGTGGGCTTATTTGGTGATGATTATTGGTACAAAAGGGCACCCTTGTGCTTATTTAAGCACACGGAGTCAGCACTAGCAAGAATCTAACACTTAGCATACAATAAAAAGCAAATCAAAGCACACCCTAGCTATATCAAGTTTCTGATATAAAATCCCTAGACCTATGGACTGTTTAAGCTTTTTACATGCACTTCAATGAGATTTAGACTGCAATCTTTTGCACACACAATCACCAATCAACTCACAAACCAAATCAAACCTATAACACTCTAGCACTTAACCAGATTTCAAAGATCAAGCACATAATAATCAACAAAACAGGCAGATTAGGGCATAAGCAGATTTTAGCTATGTTTTCCTTTTTCAACACACCAAATGGCTTCAAACTTGTTCAAATATACTTAACAACTAATTCAAAACCTATTTTAACCAATTCCAATAACTCTAAACACTTTTTAAAAGCTCAATTCAAATCCTTACCCTGCTAAAACTGATATCCAAACACCCTTTTAAAAACTGAAAACCAACTTTTTCACATCAAAACCTTATAAAACTGAGCAAAACTGATAACCAAGCATCAAATCATGCATATAATCTCAAAAGAACACAATACTAACAACTTAAACACAAAATAGCATTAAATCAACAAGATCACATTCACTTGCTATTTTCTGAAATTTTCCAAAGGTAAAAGGGTGTTACCTTAGGGCTTTACATCCAAAGCCCTAGTGGTAGCATAACCACCTCCTTATGCACCCGGGTGCATGCAGACACAAAGATCAACAACCTTCACACCTGTTTAAGACAAATAAAAAAGAAAACAAAACAATACAAGCAAATATATTTTTCTGATTTTTTTCTTCTTTCTTAAACCTTTCCAAAAAACTCTTAAACCTTAACAAACACGTTTTATAAACACTAAGTAACCAATTAACACTATTCTCTTAACATCAAAACCTTAGAACCATAACTTCCAAAAATTCTCAAATTTTCAGAAACCTTTAAATAACTTTGAAAATCAAAGTTACTTAACCAAATACAAAATGGAACTCAGAATCAAGCTTTCACACTTCACACAACTTTTAAAAACAATAAAAAGGCATTACACTTGAATAAATCAAAAACCAAACTTTTATTTCTTTAAAAAGGAATTACAAGGAGAAAAGCTTGAAACTGGAACAAGGGGTCATCACAGGTTGATGCCTCCTTTTATACTACTCTATAGAAGAACCTAGAAGACTAAAAATACAAACCCTAACAGTAGAAATTCCCAAATTTGCCCTTGACGGTTTTGAGGTATGAGTTGTCCACATTTGATCCTGGACGTTTGTTTTTGCTTTGAGAGTAAGCAAATAACCTTAGCCTTTGATTTGGGACACGTCACAAGACTTGGAGCCTAAGGTGAATGCTGATTGGTGGAGAGGGGAATTGGGGGTGGGGTCCACAGTGAGTGGGAAGAGGGTTTTAGGAGTGGGATAGCTTTCTGCACATGTGAATCACACATGTGCAAGGTGAATTTGTTTTTAACCCATGTTTAAGTGAGATAGAACCTGGGGTGAAAAAAGGAACAGTAACTTTCATTTGATCCGTATTTGGGGGAAACACATGTGTTAGGCGCCAGTTTCTTTTAAATCTTTCAAAGTTAGCACATTTGGTCCTTATGTTTCCTTTCTTTTGTCTTTTTACTTTTAAAACACATCAGCGCCCTTATAAGCTTGTATCAACTTTCACACTTTGTCATTTTTGGCACAAACTTTGACAAAAAGGTTTCAAAGGTAGTTTTTGATATTTTTGAATATTTCAAGGGCTGTTCTTGGACAATGTTGATCTTCAAAGGTCTTCAATGTGTCTTTCACTTTATGAGGGACCATTTTTGGCAATTTGAAATTGTTGAGGGACTAATCTTGCCATTTCTTCAAAGTTGAAGGACCTTTTTGCAATTTTGACAAACTTAAGGGACCAAACTTGTAATTATTAATATACAAGGGTTTTAAGTGTCATTTCTTCATAGAATGAGGATCAATCTTGTTTGTCTTCAAGTCTTCAAGGGTATTTGATGAGAATTCCATGATTAGGGCCCGGTTCTTTGTACGGCTTCGTTTCTCGTGTTCGTTTTTCCTTGTATCTTGTGATCTTTTGTCTTTTTCACGATATCCATACCTAAAATACACAAGTAAACAAACACAAGCATATATATGGTATTTTATGACATTTTAATGCATTTAAAGCCCGAAAAGAACGATGAGATCATGTATAAATGCCATCTCATCACTCCTCCATACTAAGCCATTGCCGTGCCCTCACGCAATGCTAGAATAAAGTATCTAAGCATCACCAAAGTTCAATTTTATTAACCTTTATTGAAGAGTAAAAGACTTGCAACATACTACGAGATTGTGTAAAGACATAACGTATGATTTTCATCACCAAAATGTGACTTTTAGGGTCTAAGAATAGAAACAAGTTAATGTCCCTTAGAGTAAATTTCGTCATCCTTGATTGTCATACATTCCATGCTAAGTGCAAAAACAAGATCATTGTTGGTACAAGTCACAATGCTAACACTACTCATACGTCCAAATTGTGTAATACTTTTTCTCCCCGCAATCCTAGTTATTATAAAAGGAAATGGGTTACTAGCATTTTTTATCTATTTATCATGGATCACAAGTGATTCATATTGACTTATTTGAGTAGTTATTAGTCCGAAAGCAAAGTAGCACGATTTGATCAATAGTTAGCCGAAGGACAAAATCTTTTAAAACGGCTTCTCGTGTATCTCCTTAAGTTCATATCTTGGCATAACTCGTTTCACGATTTGAGACCTTTCTCGGACCGATATTTGGCATGTACTTCATACTTCAAATCTTGGGAAGACGTTCTCGAAATTATGGTCTTCTCTTCATATATTTGGAATTTCTTCACTTGACGTTTTTGAGAGATTCTTCATATAGGACCACGACTTCATCATTTTTCTTCAATCTTTACTTTGGATTTTGATATACAACGATCCGCCTCCTTTTCGGACTTGGATATATTTATCCTCATACCTTGTTAGGGTCTTTTTGGATAGACTTTCTCCATTCTTTAGGGGAGTAATTGCTTCTCGTCATGTGTCTCGATCCTTCATATTGATTTTAGAACAATGATACTTCACATCATCTTTGGATCTTTAGCAAAAATAGAGCTCCTCATGCCTTGTTAGGGCCTTTTTGGATGATCGCCAATCTTCGCGTCCCGCTTCAATAAGTTATGCCTTGGCTATGAACTCTATTCAACCCCGAGCAACTTTTAAACGATCTTGCGCTAGAGGCTAAGTAACCTTTCAAATCGTACGACCTTACTTATTGCAATTATGATTTATTCCTAATGCATTGATCTTATGGGAAGAAAAAGCCACAATTAAAAACATATGAGTTTTTGAAAGAACACTTTCATGTTCTACGTTTAGCATGATCACTTGTCTAACTCTATCATTTCTCGTTCTTCACTATATAAAGACCTCTAATTAAAGAGACTCGTGAATACTTAGCCATGCAAGTCAAAATTAAGCCAAATTTGGATTAGCTTTCATTAAGACTATATCAAATCAAAGTTTTGGGTTTTCAAGCCACCTATAGGATCTTGCACTTTCTTGGACTTTTTCAAGTTTAGAGAATGCGTTTTAAAGTTCCCTTGATAAGTGACTTTCTAGAATCAATTATAGGAACTTGCGAAAAGTTCTTGTTCTTAACCCGAATGAATTAAGACTTTCGCGTTTTAAAGCTCCCTATATAAAAGTCTAGCAAAACTTGAATTGAGCGGGTTAAGGAATGTAAATGGCTCCAAATGCCCATCAAGTCAAAAATTAACTCTTATTCTACCCGTCGGAAAATATACATTCGTGTCTTAAAAACACTTATGAAAACTAAAAAAAATAAAAAAAATTTAAAATTTGGCCATTTTTAGCCTTATTAGCAAAACAAAACATTGAAAGTTGGAAAACGTGAGGGCGTAGCAAAGCAAGTATCTATTCACCCCCCCATACTAAAAGTAAACATTGTCCTCAATGTTTCGAGTCTAAAGGTGGAGCACCCCCATACTAGAGACGAAGAATCGAATGCTTAGGATCTAGCATGGAAAGGGTGATCAACAATATATCTAAAGCCGTTTATTAATTATGCTAAAGATAATTGTTAGAACAATAAAGGATATGTCATGGAATCGTGAAAAACTTCTTCAAACAAACGATGGAGGCTCACGTAAACGAACACGAGAGTCTTCAATCGTAGACGATGATGATGATCTAGATAACACAATCACAAACAACCACAAGACAACGAGTTGAAAGGGTACAAGTCCCCTTATTAGTGAATATAAAAGATAAGCATGGGATCTCCCCCACGAGGCACCTCGTTTTTGATTACCGAGTCATGATCTCGACTCGATCCCCTCAAAATGTGAACATTTAGGGATATCAATGGTGTGGTCAATTTTTGATGGGGCTTACATGATAAACAAGGCCCAAAAAGCAACCGGTATAAAGGACTAAGTCCTTAGATGATGCAAAATACCGGGGTCGAAGATGGCGTTCTCGTTTCCATTGGAAAAATACATTAACACCACTTCAACATGTGCCATAAACTCAAAGAGTTTGACGAAAATAGATGAGAAATAGAAGGGTGAGACAATTGGTAAGACAAACGTTTTGAGCTACTCGAGGTAGACTCGCACCAAGCAAATAGATATAGTTTCCATTTATTGCATCGGTGGAAGACCGAGATTTCCCTTTACATGAAATTCCGGGATCGAAAATCTCGTCCTCGGTGGACAAGGATGAGGGAACATAAGGGGCTTCCCCCATGCTAGAACCACACAAAACATCGTCAAAAGGAGTAGACGAGTTTGTAGCACTCAAATCACGTGGTGATGACGGAGTTAGATTTTTAGAAAAATCAATTAAATCACATTTAAGATCTTTTTCTTTGTTATCTTTTAAACTCTCCTTATGAAAACCCTTTTTGATTATGTCGAAAATATTCGGTGTTTCTAAGACGATGTTAGTTACACTAAAAATTCTCACATTTTGAAACCGTTTTGGTTTTGGTGGTGGCAAGTTCTCAAAACGTTTATCGACGAAGAAAACCTCCCCATCGGGGCCAACATATTCATTATCCGAAAGATCTTCCGTAGAAACCGGCAACTTATCAACACTTTTCAAGAATGAATGTTCGAGATGAGGCGAAGAATTTTTCGATTCAAGTATTGATGGTTTCTTCTTTGTAGGCTTAGCACTCATAACCTCCACCGGCGTAGGAAATGGTAAATTGTTTTTGGCGACATTCCCTAAAACTCTTGGTGAAAATTCTTTGCAAACGACATTGGTCGAGTCACCATGGTTTAAAGTTGCAATAGAATATACATGAGAAAGATTGGAGTTTTGTGTTGCATTGATGACAAGTTCTTCTTCATTGAAACGAAGGGTGATTTTACGAGCATGAACATCGATAAGTGCTCTTGATGTGTCCAAAAATGAACGACCCAAAATGAGAGGAACTTTTCGATCGATAGGAATGTCTACAACGATAAAGTCAACGGGATAGTAAAACTTTCCGACTTTAACAAAAACGTCCGCGGCTACTCCACATGCCATGATCGTAGAATGATCGGCCATCTCGATGGACATGTTCGAAGGAGTAAGAGCCGGAAGCGAAAGCGATTTGAAAATCTCGAGAGGCATCAAATTAATACTAGCGCCAAGATCGGCCAAGGCGTAGCATTCCTCCATATCTTGAATAGCACACGGAATCAAAAATTTACCGGGATCACCGACTTTTTGTGGTATGCGGCTTAGAAAAACCGATGAACAACTAGACGATTGTTGTAACTTCTCTTTGTTGTTTAGCATACTTTTGAAGTTTGCGGCGAATCGAGGCATCATGATTAAAGCATCGGCAAAACTTATGTTAAAGTGCAAATCACGAAACATTTTCATGAATAGCTCAAATTGATAATTGTTCCTTTCTTGTGCTTTCTCTTTGTTTCGTCTCGAAGGGTAGGGTAAAGGTGGTGTGGGTTGGTCATTAGGCAACGGCCTTGGAAACTCGGGTTCCACAATTGGTGTAGGTTCAACCGTAGGTGTGGTTTGAGCGGTACTTCGTGGGATTGTAATATGCTCCTTTTCGACCATCACCTCGGGTTCTTTCTCGATTTCCTTCTCCTTAGAAGTACTTGTACGAGAGATTGGTTCCTTGAAAGTTTTACCACTTCGTGTAGCAACAACCTTCAATTCTCCCCTCGGGTTGTTAATGGTATCACTAGGAAGACCACCCGAAGAAGAGGGTTTACACATGATAGCTTCAAACATCTTAGCCATTCGGTCCTCAAATTTTGATTGCCTAGCATCCGCTTTTAATAACTCTTGCTTAATCTCATGTTGTCCTAATTCCATCTTTTGTTGGTTTTGTTGAAGACGTTGGACATTTCCTTCCATTTTGTTTGCATGAGTTTTAAGTTCATTAGCAAGTTCATTTTTAAGCTCGTTTTTCAACTCGGATCTTAAGCTAATCATCTCACGTTGCATATTATCAAATTTAGCATCATTTGCTTTTGCATAATCCAAAAATTCTCCTTGCAAATTTTTCGTGTGAGCATTTTGAAAACCTTGTGTAGTGTTTTGAAAATCACGGTTTTGGTTTTGATTAGAGATTTGTCCATTCCCACTTTGATAATTCCCTTTGTTGTAATTGCGTGTGTTGCCTTTGTAATTACCTTGGTTGTTGTTTCGATAATTGTTAACATTTTGGTTTGGTGGAGCTTGATTTGGACGAGAACCTTGGCCGTTTTGGTTGTAAGTTCCCGTTGCTACATAAGCACTCGAAGTGTTACCATCCGCGGTAATGCACTCGGAAAGATCATGAGCTCCCCCACAAGATAAACAACTCTTAGCAACCGCTTTAACCGAAGCGGAATTGGAAGCTTCTTGAGCCTTCCAATGGGACATTAGATTAGCAAATCTATCAAAAAACCGATTTTCCTCATTAGCTTCATCATGTAAGGCATTAATGCTACGAGACGATTGTGACGAAGATGACGATCCCATATTGGCAACACTCGGTGTGTTACGAGGGCTATAAACCTTAGATCGATTTTCAATGATTTGTAAAGCCTCATTTGTCGTCTTGCACAAAAAATTACCACCCGCGGCGGCATTCAAATAATCTCGTTCATGATCATTAAGCCCATTATAAAAGGTATCAATTTGATGCAATTCCGAAAAATCATGGTGAGGACATTCATGTAACATCTCTTTAAATCGTTCCCATGCCATTGAAAAACTTTCATTGTTACGTTGCACAAATCGTGAAATCTCATTTTTTAAGTGTGTTGTTTTAGATGGTGGAAAAAACTTGTTCACAAACTTAGAAACGAGATCGGCCCATGTCAAAATCGAATTTGGCGGTTCCTTCTCGAGCCAAATTTTTGCGGGTCCATCCAACGAATATGGAAACAACATCATCTTAATGGCGTCATGCGGAACATCTTTGAATTTGCTAGTAGCGGTGAGACGGTTGAAATTCCTAATGTGGTAATGCGGGTTGTCTTTCTCGTGACCTCTAAACTTGTTTGCTTGCAACATAGACATTAAACCCGTCTTAATCTCGAAATTCTCCGCAAGGATGGCGGGAATAACAATAGCCTCTCCAAAACCCTCGGTGGGTGCTTGAAGCAACTCCATCATAGTACGATTAGCCATGACGACTTCTTGTTCTATAATAGGTTCAACAATTGGAGGTTCTTCAACAATCAACGATCCTTGATTTGCTTGCTTTTGAAGACGTTTACGAGCTCGTTTAGCTTGATTACGAGTGATCATAAACTACACGAAGAATGGGAGGTGAGCAAAGAAGATTCTTTTTGGTTGTTTTGTGGATTTTCAATTTTTTTGTGTTTTTGATGATATTTAATTTTTTTGGATTTTGGTGTATCTTCGTAGACAACAATCTACAAAATCTCTCCTCGAATCAAACTCTTGATTAAAGAAGCCTCAAAGGAATGAAAACGATCACGTGGAGTGAACGCCTTCGAATGACTTTAGAACTTTGGTGAAAACCAAATTGTTCACGAGGGTTTAATCACAAAGAAACCAAGCAAATATAGTATACGTATTAATACTTTGGGCGGCAAAACCCTCGATTAGCCTTCAATCTTAAAATACTCACAAGCAAGCGGGGAAACGAGGCGGCGCGAAGCACTTAAGAGCCTTTTTCCTTAGGGTATATTTTATAATACCCGCCTTATACCCACCTTATAGTTTGTATTTTTCAAAATCGAGCTTCACGAAAGTATTTATCTATTTTTGCCTTTTCTTTTTGTTTGAGATTCGAATACAATAATTAGGAGATCAAATCCCAATTAAGGTTGTGTTTTCACACTTTTGGAGATATTGTTTATTGATTGTGATACTTAATACAATATATTAATAATATTTCTACAAGAAAAACCAAGAAAACCGATAATACGTGTTAAGGGAGTTCCACTTAACACAGATACTATTTATGGATAATATCAAAAACAAAAGCTTCCAAATTAAAGCACAACACACCTCCCCGGCAGCGGCGCCAAAATGATTGTAGTGTTTTACTACTCTTTAGGAAAAGAGCGTAAATAGCGGAAAGTATTAAGTACGACGGTTTAGGAAAACCGTGCACAAATGACCCACAATCAAATAAAATGAGAAGAAAGAGTTCGTTTCCCAAGGAGGTATATGTGTGTGAACTAACTTGTAGTTATTTGAGATTAATATTGAGAAGAATGGGGATGAGAAGATGAAAGACGGTTAGGTTAAAATTAAACTATGACGTAAAAACGTAAAGCCGTGAAAAATTACCCAAATTAAAAATTATTATACTAAGATCAAAAACAAAATCAAGAATTAAAAAGACTAAAAAGAAGTCTAAAATAATATAAATAAAGACAAAAATCTAACAAAGATATTTTAAAACCTTTTATTAATTAAATATTTAATTTTAAATGCTAATTAAAGCCCTAAAATTAAATATAACTAATTCAAAAGTCTAAAATATGGTTTTATTGAACTAATACTTAACTTATATTATTAGAAGACTAAAAAGTAATTTTCTAAAAATTAAAAGCTATTAAAACTATTTTTAAAACTCTAAAAATGATTAAAAATGATTAAAACCTAATTAAACTTAAAATAATTATAAAAATAAATCTAAAAGCTATAAAAATATTCTAAAAATGGAAATAGTCCTAATTAATGATAAAGAACTTAAGAAAAATGAAAAAGAAAGAAAAATAAAATTTTGAAATTTTAGAATAAAATAATATTAAAATAATCAAGAAAAATAAAAAGTTTTCCAATAAATTCTAAAAAATTCTCAAAAATCCTAAATATTATAACTAAGAGAAAAACACAAATTTAAGCTCCTAAACCTTTTTTAATAATTTTATAAAAATGTTTAAAGTTTATAAAAAACCTTAAAATATTATAAAATTAAAAATTAAAGTTTTTAGAACCAAAACTAAATGTAAACCTCAATTTATATATTAAAAAGCTAAAAAATATTTTTCTTAAAAATTAAAAATCTTTTTTCTATTTTTTAATGATTTAATAAAAAACGTCAATTAAATAAATGCTAGAAAATAATAAAATAAAAGGAAAATTCTAAAACCAATCTAGAAAAATCACAAACTCTATTAAGGTCCTAGGAAAAATGAAAAGAATAAAAATTAGCTTAAAAATAAGCTGAAAAATGAGAAATAAGCCACGGCTTATTTTAGATAAGCCAATGCAAAACCTCCTTAAGTATTAGGCCTTGCCCTTCTTTACACAAGATTAAAGCTAGCACACTGGTAAGAGCCTTGAACCCTCCAACGAGAGGTCAGGGGTTCGAAGCCAGGCTAGTGGTTTTTGCAAAACTTTTTTTTTTTTTTTTTTTCTTCCAACCAAATCAGTGACCCTAATAAGCTTCTAAACACAATCAATCTTCCTTTTTTAGCCAAGATTAAACAAGTTCAAGATCAAAAACGTTGCCAGTTCTTACAATGAACACCAGCAGTTTAAGCTTGTGTTTTCTGATTTTTTTAACAAGTTACAAAAGCCAAAGGAGTTGGCTTGTGGGCTTATTTGGTGATGATTATTGGTACAAAAGGGCACCCTTGTGCTTATTTAAGCACAAGGAGTCAGCACTAGCAAGAATCTAACACTTAGCATACAATAAAAAGCAAATCAAAGCACACCCTAGCTATATCAAGTTTCTGATATAAAATCCCTAGACCTATGGACTGTTTAAGCTTTTTACATGCACTTCAATGAGATTTAGACTGCAATCTTTTGCACACACAATCACCAATCAACTCACAAACCAAATCAAACCTATAACACTCTAGCACTTAACCAGATTTCAAAGATCAAGCACATAATAATCAACAAAACAGGCAGATTAGGGCATAAGCAGATTTTAGCTATGTTTTCCTTTTTCAACACACCAAATGGCTTCAAACTTGTTCAAATATACTTAACAACTAATTCAAAACCTATTTTAACCAATTCCAATAACTCTAAACACTTTTTAAAAGCTCAATTCAAATCCTTACCCTGCTAAAACTGATATCCAAACACCCTTTTAAAAACTGAAAACCAACTTTTTCACATCAAAACCTTATAAAACTGAGCAAAACTGATAACCAAGCATCAAATAATGCATATAATCTCAAAAGAACACAATACTAACAACTTAAACACAAAATAGCATTAAATCAACAAGATCACATTCACTTGCTATTTTCTGAAATTTTCCAAAGGTAAAAGGGTGTTACCTTAGGGCTTTACATCCAAAGCCCTAGTGGTAGCATAACCACCTCCTTATGCACCCGGGTGCATGCAGACACAAAGATCAACAGCCTTCACACCTGTTTAAGACAAATCAAAAAGAAAACAAAACAATACAAGCAAATATATTTTTCTGATTTTTTTCTTCTTTCTTAAACCTTTCCAAAAAACTCTTAAACCTTAACAAACACGTTTTATAAACACTAAGTAACCAATTAACACTATTCTCTTAACATCAAAACCTTAGAACCATAACTTCCAAAAATTCTCAAATTTTCAGAAACCTTTAAATAACTTTGAAAATCAAAGTTACTTAACCAAATACAAAATGGAACTCAGAATCAAGCTTTCACACTTCACACAACTTTTAAAAACAATAAAAAGGCATTACACTTGAATAAATCAAAAACCAAACTTTTATTTCTTTAAAAAGGAATTACAAGGAGAAAAGCTTGAAACTGGAACAAGGGGTCATCACAGGTTGATGTCTCCTTTTATACTACTCTATAGAAGAACCTAGAAGACTAAAAACACAAACCCTAACAGTAGAAATTCCCAAATTTGCCCTTGACGGTTTTGAGGTATGAGTTGTCCACATTTGATCCTGGACGTTTGTTTTTGCTTTGAGAGTAAGCAAATAACCTTAGCCTTTGATTTGGGACACGTCACAAGACTTGGAGCCTAAGGTGAATGCTGATTGGTGGAGAGGGGAATTGGGGGTGGGGTCCACAGTGAGTGGGAAGAGGGTTTTAGGAGTGGGATAGCTTTCTGCACATGTGAATCACACATGTGCAAGGTGAATTTGTTTTTAACCCATGTTTAAGTGAGATAGAACCTGGGGTGAAAAAGGGAACAATAACTTTCATTTGATCCGTATTTGGGGGAAACACATGTGTTAGGCGCCAGTTTCTTTTAAATCTTTCAAAGTTAGCACATTTGGTCCTTATGTTTCCTTTCTTTTGTCTTTTTACTTTTAAAACCCATCAACGCCCTTATAAGCTTGTATCAACTTTCACACTTTGTCATTTTTGGCACAAACTTTGACAAAAAGGTTTCAAAGGTAGTTTTTGATATTTTTGAATATTTCAAGGGCTGTTCTTGGACAATGTTGATCTTCAAAGGTCTTCAATGTGTCTTTCACTTTATGAGGGACCATTTTTGGCAATTTGAAATTGTTGAGGGACTAATCTTGCCATTTCTTCAAAGTTGAAGGACCTTTTTGCAATTTTGACAAACTTAAGGGACCAAACTTGTAATTATTAATATACAAGGGTTTTAAGTGTCATTTCTTCATAGAATGAGGATCAATCTTGTTTGTCTTCAAGTCTTCAAGGGTATTTGATGAGAATTCCATGATTAGGGCCCGGTTCTTTGTACGGCTTCGTTTCTCGTGTTCGTTTTTCCTTGTATCTTGTGATCTTTTGTCTTTTTCACGATATCCATACCTAAAATACACAAGTAAACAAACACAAGCATATATATGGTATTTTATGACATTTTAATGCATTTAAAGCCCGAAAAGAACGATGAGATCATGTATAAATGCCATCTCATCAAACAATCACAGCCCAACACACAAATAATCTGAGCATACACCAAATTATAGTTCCTGCCTACACAAGCAGTTTTAAATACATATTGTTAGAAGAAAGCATCAAGTTTTGACCAGCCGAATTCAACCCTCGTTCCTGTCCGAACATCACTAAACCGAAAACCAACACCATCATTTGTGAGTCATCTATCCCATCTTATTTTCTCTTTTGTTATGCATCCATGCTAGAATGACTGTCAAACCGAAACCACCTGCAAAAGCAAACCAAACTAGTTAGTCTTTTTGAAACCATTCGGTTTAAGTAATAAAACGTGATAATAATAGTAATGTACCATAGATTTGCACTATTGACCCACGACCCAAATCCCCTATTTTCTGCCGAGACCATACCCCCCTTTTTGACCCGAAAGTTTCCTTGTTTCTATTGATTTATTTATGCTGGATTTAGGACTAATGTTGTAACTAATAATGATAATAACAATAGTAAACACAGAAACAGCCAATCGAACCATAAGAAGGTACTATTCCGAAACCCTAATTTAGCCGAAACCCTAGTTTTTTTACGAATTCGTTTAAATTAATGAAATTAACTTGTCTTTATGAAAGGAAACACTAATTTATCATATATACACGTAAGATTTATAAAAACCCCCAATTGTTACGAAACCCTAATTTTCGAAACTTATTTTGTTTGATAATTAACATCAATTGATGCTTAAAAACAACAATTAATTAGAATAGAACACAAGATTTAGAAGATCCCCAATTATTTCGAAACCCTAAGTATTTTCGAGAACCCTATGTCATGTTTTGATAAATCAAATGATTTTGAAACCAATAAACATCTTTTATTTCGAAAGTATAAAACGAAAATCATTTAAGCCTTGATTAAAAGAAGAAAAGATAAAAACTTATCTTTGAATAATGATACCACCATCTAATCACCTCTGAAAAAATGAGACCTCCACCGAGACTATTGATGTGGGAGATAAAAGCCCCACACCACATAGTTAATCTATATCTAGGAAGTTTGAGAGAGGATTGATAAACAACCGTGTGGAGTTTTGACCATAAAGATGATCTCGAAACCCATATATTTTGGGAAGATGGGAGACGGTGGGGTATTATTTCGAGAGAGAGAGAGAAATTTGGATGAGTGACAGTGAGTGGTGGATATAACGTAACCACCCCTCCCTTGTTAATATCGCCCAAGAACTGGGCCGGTTGGGTAATAATGGTCAATGGGGCGGCTTGGGTAATAAAGTCATTGGGTCAAGACTGGGCTGGGGAAGGTTAATGGGCCGGATGAATTAGCCGGACTTATATAAGCCCAAACCAATTATAATTGTGAACTTGTAAGCCCATTGGTAAAATTTAACGAAACGCATATCTCAAATTTCTCGTAAATAAAACTTAAGGTCAAGCACAATTAGGAAGACTTGCATTATATTATTTACTCATAACCGTCATAACACGATATTTATACTCAACTAGGTCGTGGATAACGTGGTCGCATTCTCGAAACCTCCTTTGCATTATCATCCATTTGCTTAACTTACGAGGTGAGTTTATAGCCCCACTTTTACTTGTTTTATCACTTTGGGGTGAGAACATTGCTTGTTTTAAACGGATGAACATAAGTGCTTAAAAATCATACGTGCCTACATGATGTCTAAGTAGCGATACCCCTAGATGCTTTAGCCCACTATCATGAACCGTTAATTACTTTGTGTAAGCGCGAATGTTATGGATAGATCTATTGGGATTGGCCTCCCTATCTATTGTTGGTTGTGTGACCAAAATAGGTACAAATACATTTGAGGTTGTTACGAATACTTTGGGGTAGTATTTGCTTGGGCATTCTCTTATATAAACTGGTTTGTACGGTTAACGCTTCGGTGTCATGAGCTTAGACGTAGGATATCATGAACGTATGCTATTTGATAATAATCTTGTATTTGTTATAAGATTATTGATGGTTGCCTATAAAAATCTTATGGTTCATCACACTACTTCTACTTAAAACCTATAAACTCACCGACCTTTGTGTTGACGTTTTAGCAATGTTTTTCTCAGGTGTCAAGGCGGAGGAGTGACGTGGTTGTGCTATGGGGATTAATAATAATTATCATGATTTAATATTGAGACATGTTTTGATTGTATGACATTTGGAAATCCATATTATGTGATCATGGATTGTAAAACAATTTTCCCTTGAAACAATTTGATTCTTATGCTTTATGAATGAAAAATGACTTTTCTTAGTTATTCTTGTATCTATGTCTCTTGTTTGTCATGATAGTCACATCCTCGTGTAATAGTACACATGGGCCAAATTGAGGGTGTGACAATTTCGACTATTGCGTGGGACATTTCGGTAATATCAGGGTTTGAAGAAGTAGAAGAAACATTGACTCTCGGGTTTGATCTTGAGGATGCGGATGAATCCCAATTTTTGTGGTGAGTGTTCATGTTCTTAATCAGCTCTCTACACTCCTCAGGTCTTCTCTTCATGAATGTACCACCGGCGGCAACATTAATCGTATCACGATCACGAAAAGTTTAACCATTATAGAAAGTATCAATTAAAGTAACAGGTAGCATGTTATGGTTTGGACAACAGTTGATCAAAAAATTATAGCGTTCCCAAGCATCGAAAAGCGACTCATCAGGTTCTTGTGTGAATCCACTGATTTGGTTGCGAAGACTAGTGACCATGGATGGTGGAAAGTAGTGCGACAAATTTTTTTGAGTCATGTCATCCCATGTTTGAATTGAGTTTTTAGGAAGACGATCAAACCATTTTTCGGCATGATGGGATAAAGTGTGTGGAAAAAAGTGAAGGCGAAGAAATCCATGGAAGCACCAGGAAGTTTCATGCTTTGGGTGATGGTAATGAACTTGTAGAGATGTTTGTTGGCATCATCGTCAGTAATCCGCTAAACGGGCATGCGTTTTGAACTTGCTGGATCATGTGATGCTTCAACGAAAATTCAGGAGCCGTGATTTGCATCGGCGCAATCGGTCCTCCGCTTCCGTTCATGGTGGGTTGACAAAGTTCCTCCATTGTTCGTAAATCAGGTGGGGGAACATTGTTGTTGTTATTGTTATTCAAATTGGGTAGAGGTGGGTTGTTATTGTTGTTATGCACACCAGCCATATCTAAATCTTCACGAGTCTCGGGCTCAGAATAATTTGAAGATCTAGTACACATACACCTGTAAAAGAAAAAGATACCAAAGAAACAGAGAATATATATATAATCTTTTTGGTGCAAAACTTAGGAAAAGAAATGCTTTTTATGATTTTGTTTAATATTTTTGTAATTTTGAAATTTTTTTAATGTTTATGGATTTATGAAAATTTTTAAGCTAGGAAAATAACATTCCTAAAAGAACGGATCCCAAAATCCAACGCGTCTCTCACTAAAAACCGTTAATCTTAACGAAAAGAGCCGGCAGCGGTGCCATTTAATAACTATGTTTTCACTTAGTTATGAAAGTTCGTTGAATCCGATCTTTTCGAATTGATTACCGTTAATTAGTGCGACCCAGTCATTCTTGGTGGAAAATTAAATGGTTTGGTTGTCTAAAACTAATTAAAAGAAAAAGTGTCGTTGAGTAAAATTAAAAGCTTTAAAAAATTAAACTAAAAACAAAAGCGTGCAATCTTTGAAAATAAAACGTAATGAACTTGAAACTTAAAACTTTATAAAACTTAATAACTTAAACTATCAGAATGTAACAAGTCCATTCTGTCAGAATGTATCAAACACAAAACCATCGGAATATAAGTGGCCAAATCTATCGGATATTTCCATCTGAATAATCATCGGAATGTAACAAAGTAAAATATATCGGAATGTATGTCTATCGGAATGTTCAGATCGGAATAATAGAAACACTTATGTCGCAATACAATACTATCGGAATGTCCAGATCGGAATACAAGGTTCAATCACGTCGGAATGTTATTAACAAAATTTGGGCAGCGTTTCGACTTGAAATAACCTTAAGACCCATCGGAATATGCGATCGCAATGAGCGATCGCAATCCCGATCGGAATAAGGGGGATGTTACTCTAGATCGCAAAGTAGAACTACAAATGGTTATTGCGATACAAAGAAGCTGTCGGAATGTGTAAAGACCCTCAATATTGCGATGGAGGACAAGTAATCCGAAAATGGAGATAAGCTAAAAATCCCAATAAGCAGTTCCCATAAGCATACTTAACCGGATCTTAAACAACTCAATAAGAATAAATGTGAAAACTTTCAAAACTTCAAATAAACAAATTTTATAAATCGAACCTTTTAAAAATACTAAACTTTTTAAGAAATCCGAAAAGCAATAAGCTATATATATGAAATAAGCCAATAAGCACAATAAGCTTATAACTTATACCGTATAAAAGCTTAATAAGGAATAAAAAGATTAACTTTTTAAACACTAAAACATCAAAATCAAACACGAATTAGGAACTATTCGGATCAAAGATGAATTTTCGGATCAAGGACAAAGCAAAATCAAGAAAGGAAGAAAAAGATTGAAGATTAAAAACTTAAATTGAACTTTTTGATTAATAAAACTCAAATACAAAGATTAAACAAAGCTTAACTTGAAAGAAAAGATGAAGTTTTAGTGAGAGAAAATTAAACACTTTCTCTCTCTAAAATGAAAACTAAAACAAAGAAAGTTAAACTAGCTAATGACTAACACCCTCCTAATGTGTCATTAGGAGGGTATATATAGGGAGTGGGGAGTGCATGTGTGCTTCCTTCTTTCTTTCTTTTCGTCTCGACTCGATTTAATTTGTCTTTCTCGAAGTCGTCTCGGGATTTGTCGATATAAATTGAACTCGTCTTATAATCTTCTTCTATAATTAGACTTGAGTTCTTCGACTTCATTAAACTTCCGTCTTTAGACCTTTTCTTCGATAAATCTTCAGAATAGGCCTTGGAATTTCGTTCTTTTTGCACTCTTGATCTGTTGACTTCGTCTTTTCTCGTTTTCTTCGATAAAAGCCCGTGAAAGCCCGTGTTTTCTTCCTTTTCATCTTTTGGTCCTAAAACACAATAAAAACACAAACCACGCATAATTCTGACTTTTAAGACATAAAATATACGTTTTGGTCTTGTTATTATTGGAAATAAGTGGTAAAAGGATAAGTGTTTTCACACTTATTAGATGCCTTTTGGGTTAACAAATGCGCCTGTTGTGTTTATGGATTTGATGAATCGTGTATGCAAGCCGTATTTGGATGAGTTTGTTATCGTATTCATTGATGATATTCTCGTTTACTCCAAGAGTAAAGAGGAACATGAGAAGCATTTGAGAATAATTTTAGAATTGTTGAAGAAAGAGAAGTTGGATGCGAAATTCTCTAAGTGTGAATTTTGGTTGAAATCAGTGCAATTTCTGGGGCACGTGATTGATAGTGAAGGTGTTCGTGTGGATCCTGCTAAGATTGAGGCAATTAAGGATTGGTCAGTGCCGAAGACGTCGACTGAAGTTCGCCAATTTCTTGGTTTGGCTGGGTATTATAGAAGGTTTATCGAGAAGTTTTCGCTAATTGCTAAGCCGTTGACTAAGCTTACAGAAAAGAATCGAGTGTTTGAATGGGGATTGGAAGAGGAATATGCGTTTAGTATGTTGAAGGATAAGTTGTGTTCTGTGCTGATATTGTCTTTGCCAGAAGGATCTGAGGATTTTGTAGTGTACTGTGACGCGTCTCATAAAAGATATGGAGATGTGTTGATGCAAAGGGAGAAAGTAATAGCGTATGCATCGAAAGAACTGAGGAAGCATGAAGAGAATTACACTACGCATGATTTAGAACTTGGGGCTGTGATTTTTGCTTTGAAGCTGTGGAGACACTACTTGTATGGAACCAAGTGTGTGGTTTTCACTGATCATAAGAGTTTGCAGTATATTTTGGATCAAAAGGTATTGAATATGAGGCAAAGGAGATGGGTTGAGTTGCTGAGTGATTATGACTGCGAGATTCGTTACCACCCTCGTAAAGCGAATGTGGTAGCTGATGCACTTAGTAGAAAGGAAAGAGATAAGTCTATAAGAGTTAGAGCTTTGACAATGATGGAAAGTGTTGATTTAATAGAAGCGATATTGAAAGCCCAAGCTAATGGTTTGAAGGAAGAAAACGTTGAGGCAGAAAATTTGGGTAGAATGTTGAAACCTTTGTTTGAAGTAAGGTCGAACGGATTGAGGTATTTTGAGAATAGGATTTGGTTACCGTTGTGTCCGTCTGAGGAAGATTCATTAGGAGTGCGAGATTTAGTTATGAATGAATATCATAAGTCGAAGTATTCAATACATCCTGGATCGAGCAAGATGTATCAAGATCTTAAGAAAGTTTATTGGTGGCCGAATATGAAGGCAGATATAGCACAGTATGTTAATGAGTGTTTAACTTGTGCGAAGGTGAAGGCTGAACATAAGAAACCGTCTGGATTATTAGTGAAGCCTGAGATTCCTTAGTAGAAATGGGAGAAGATTACAATGGATTTTGTGACAGGTTTGCCAAGGACTGCAAATGGTAGTGATATGATATGGGTGATTGTAGATAGATTGACTAAGTCTGCTCACTTTTTGCCAATGAAGAAGACAGATAGTATGGAAAGGTTAACAACAGTGCATGTGAAGGAGATTGTTTGTCGACATGGTGCGCCTTTGTCGATAATTTTTGATCGTTATAGTAGGTTTACTTCAGAATTTTGGAAGTCTTTGTAGAAAGAGATGGGAACGGAGTTATGTTTAAGTACAACATATCATCCGGAAACTGATGGACAAAGTGAGAGAATGATTCAAACGTTAGAGGATATGTGACAAATCTAACATTTTCAGGTAGTGAAATATTTTCTCGTATAATATTTTGAAACTTATTTTTGTGTTGGTTGACGAACTCACAATTTACGGATTTGAATTTGGGCTTACGTGCATAATTTGGCGTCTTTTACGACTAAACCGGAAACCTTAGGATTACGTATTTACGTTTTTGAACTCCGTTTTTGATGAGACAATTTTTATTGGATTCGTTTTGTGACGGTGATTCATAATTTATAAAAACGTTTTTCGTAAAACGACCCGAGGGCACGCAAATCGAGAAAACTAGAATCGAGAAATACCCGTAAACTAGTGAGATGGGACAAAACACTTTGCCCCATCCCACTAGCTTATATGGGACGGCAAGAAGACACCACCACACTTAGGTGGCACAAGTTTAGCTAAGCTTGCACAAGTGTAAGCTTATGCTTACACTTTAAGCTAACTACTTCTACCACTACACAAAACTAGCTAATGGTTTTCATTTAACCATTTCCTACATGCAATTCACTCTCAAAACTCTCTCTACTTCCACCCTTGTGCCGTCCCACATCAAGCAACAAACACCATCTTTGATCTTTTCTAGCAACAAACCACATGTTTACTAGTCCTATTAAGGTGTTTCCTTGAAGCCTTGATCATTTGGTGGCCATATAACCAACTTTGGAGGTGATTTGCTTGTGTCCTAGGGCTGATTTTCCAACATATGATCTTGATAGTTGATGGTCTTGGAGATACTTGTTGTGTTCATCAAGTTCTTGCCTTCCTAAAACAAGAAATCCAATTGGATTGGTAAAGAAGATCATCCTCTACATTTTTCTCTTATTATTTTGTAAAGAAAAAATGTATTTTCTTTTATTTTGTATATGTATATGATGTATATATGATGATAAAAATGTTGTGTGGGGATCAAGTGTTGATAAACATGCTTAAAAATGATGATAACCATAAGAAATGAAGCTAAAATCATGACTAATTAGTTGGCTGTATAAAAACAGTAGATAACTAAATGATGAACTGATAAAAATGCATGGTTTGATCTATTTACAGTAAAGTAGATGATGTTATACACATGTGAAAGTTGGCCATGCAATGGAATCAAAATAATGAGTGAGATATGATCAAAACAAGTTAGGTGGTACAATCTGAATAAGCAGTTTTGTAGGGATTGTTAAGGAAACTTAGACTCAAAATGGGCAGTAGCTATAACTAAGTTATATGTAGAACATATTATGAAGAAGTTGTCATCCAAAAATGAGCTTCTAAGTCATTGTAGAACTCTAGATATGATAAAAATGGTGAATGTGAAGTTAAAAATCAGATTTTGGAAATAATGTTTATTATTATTATATAAGCACTCACTTTATAATGTATAAAATGTAAAATACAAACCCAATAACTTATAAAACTTATTTATATAAATGTATAAAAGGTTAATTAAATGGGTAAATTATATAAATGGTGGTAAAAATAATATTTGTAAGTAATAAAAACTATAAACGTGATTTTTATGACTTTTTCGGCTATTGCCGTGAAATTAACGTTTTTCATCAAATAAAACTTAAACGACCAAACCCGTCTAATGTAAAGTTTATAAAAGTTATATACTGATGTATAAGTAACTAAGACAAGTAAAAACCGATAAAACCCGAACTATAAGAATTACGGACATTTACGAGCTAACTAAACCTATTAGACTAATAATTGGACTTAATAAGATAAATACTTGTAAAAAGAATTATTTGGGCTTAACCCATTAGGGCCCAACATGAAAGTATATATACTGATCATATAGGTATAAAATGGGTAAAAACAAGTTAAAGAATTTATAAAAGACTTAATGAACTTAAAATAGGTAAAATCGGTAAAACTAGTGAACTAGTAAGACGATACTAAAACGTAAACACTAAAATGAGTAAATGAGGATTTATAAACCCACTTGATCATCATCATATGTACAAAATCATATATATGTATATTGTTATTTTGATAAAAGTCATTGGACCGAGTCTAAGACCGATTATTATTTATATAGGTTTCCGTGACCGAAGCACGCCCGTAGCCGATAATCCGCCTTTCATTAACAACGTGAGTTCATAGCCTCACACTCTTTTAAATGTTTTATAAAATGATTTGTAAACCCGCGAGGGAGATAACATGCTAGATTTTTATAAAAATAGAACACAAGTAGTCCCGATTGTATGCTTAATGAGATGGACCCGAATGATGCTATGACCCTATATTCGAGACTAAAAGGATTATTAGTAGTTAGGTTATGTCACTTAAAGTCCCATTAGCATGAATTGTGAACTACCGGGATTTGGTAGACGCTTATGCATTTGATAGTACTATTTGGGGACGATCACCCCAATTCGCGCCTTGACGGTTGATCCCCGTCGTACCACATTGATTGGTAAGCGAATTTATGTATGAGAAGATTCCATAGCGTGATTTTTGTGACGACACGCTAACTTAGATGGGCAAATTGTTTGTCGGGTTCGTGGCCCGCTGTTTTCACAGTAAGGTAACAATGTCATGCGGCTAATAATAATCCTAATACAATATAAGACATACATAATAAACGATAATGACGCTATTACGATCAATATATTACCTATCATGGTAATATAGAGACTACGGTCTCATGGACGGTTTCAGATGTATGCTTGATTTATATATTGCCTGACTAGCAATATGTGGACTTACTTCCGATATTATACTTGTGTTCTGATTTTAAATGATTGTAAATGATTGTTTTATATAACGGTTTTCATTAAACTCTATGAATTCACTCGGCATTCGCTGATATGATTTTTTTGCATGTTTTCTATCTCAGGTGCTTGAAGGTAATCCGGATGGAGATCGACTCTGATGGCCCACAATTAATATTAAAAATGTTCATTCGATCTATGTTTTGTAAACTTAATGACCTGTATAATTTGGGACCTGTTGTACACTTTTAAACCTTTTTATCGAATGAATGTTTGTTAAACCTTGTACAACCATTTTTATGTGTTGTCTATGATTGGAGTTATTGTGCTATCCCGTAACACTCTGAAAGACCCTTCCGCTGTACCGATACGAAAAATGAGAGTGTTACATTTTGGTACCAGAGCTCTCGTTGTAGAGAACAAAAGATTTTAAAAAGCAAGGTTTTGAACAAAACTTTTCAAAATCTTTTGACAATAAACATTTGAGAAAATATTTGAAAAATCTTTTGACTATAACGGTGCCAGAGATCTCCGACGTTACCAACAAGCCCTATTGAGAAGATATATATTTTGATATATATAATATAATTTATATATATGTATATATCGTGATTTCATTATGTAATTGTTTAACTAGTATGTTATCCTAATACGAGATAAATATATATAAATGCATATTGTCATGGCTGACCCTAATATTCCTGTAGAAAACCATGCTATTCCCGAACCTAATATAGAAGATGATCCTTATTTAGACTTAGTAGATTTTGATATTGATGATGAGGAGGAACCATTTGAGGATCCCGAGCCCGAGTTAGGACTAGGAGATCAGATTGCCCCTCAGGTTGACTTAGTAGAGAATGAGATTGAGAATGTGGATATTGAGAATGTGGGTAATGAGAATGTGGATATTGAGAATGTGGGTAATGAGGACGTGGATATTGAGAATGTGGGTAATGAGAATGTGGATATTGAGAATGTGGGTAATGAGGATGTGGATATTGAGAATGCTGATATTGAGAATGAAGATGAGATTGGGTTAGATGAGTTAGATGATGAGATTGACGACGAGGATGTCGAGGAGGACGTAGGTATAGATGTTGAGGTTGATGACGATGAGGAAGCTGAGCTTATTTATCCGTATGATGTTCCAGAGGGCGAGCCTTTGCCCCCACCAGTTTGTTTGTCTGATTCTGAGGATGAGTTATCTAGGGATGAAATGTCTGAATCGTCTGAATCTGATTCTGAATCAAAGGAGGATGAGGATGACAATGCACCTGATGGTACCGATGGTATTGCTACTCGTAGACGTGAGATAGGAGAGTCGTCTAGTGCTCGAGAGGCTACTCATATTGATGGTCTTGCACCATGGGCCTTGAGACGTGATCTAGATGCTTCCCGTGTTAAGAGTTGTGTGACAGAGGTTGGATTAGGTGTTGCTCAGACTCAGGTTGTTTATTTGGAGTCGAAGACTAAGGTTGGTGAGAAAGAGCGAGAATTGCTTAGTTTGGATTTGAGTGATGTAGAACGTGGATTGAATGAGGCTTTTAGGAGGTTATCGGTGTTGGAAAGTGGTGAGTATGCTGCTATGAAGAGAAAGGTGAATACTATGGAGATTCAGTTGAGTATAGCTCGTGCGATGCGTGAGAAAGCTGAAAAGGAGCTGAATATATCCGTGGGTTGGAACAGTAGATTTTATGCCGACATGGTTGAAAGAGGAGTAATCCGTAAGCGCCCAGCTGAAGATGTGTCTAGTGATCGTCCCGCGAAGATCCAGAAGACGATGGATGATGGACCATCTGGCGGTTCTCAGTAGACCAGTCTGTATTTAGTAGTGACCTTTATATCTTTTGTGTTTGTAGCTTTGACTGAACCGACTTGTTAGTAATAGATTTGGCACGAATTTTGAGTATATATAGTGTTAGAACTTTGATATGGATGTACTAAGACAATACTTTTGTTTCAGATCGAATGAAATATGTATCTTGTCTTGAATTCCATATTGTGCCTTATTTGAATCTTGATTATGAATTCGATCCATATTATATGAATCCTTGTTGGATGAATGCTTAATACTTTGAAATTATGGAATTATAGAACAATGCCGCCCAAGAAGGCTGTGACTGAGGATGATGTACGTAGGATTATTACGGAGCAAGTTACCGCATCTATGACTGAATTTATGGCAAATGCTAGAAATGAAGCTGGCGGTAGTGGAGCTGGCGGTAGTGGAGCTGGCGGTAGTGGAGCTGGCGGTAGTGGAATTGGCAGTACTAATGTGAATGTGAATGCTAATAATGTGAATGCTAATGCTGGAGGAAATGTAGGAGGACTTGGAACGAATGCACCTGAAGTTGGTGGCTGTACTTATGTGACGTTCATGAAGTGTGAACCTCTACCTTTTAATGGAACTGAAGGTGCTGTAGGATTAAGCCAGTGGATTGAGAAGATTGAATCGGTGTTTAGGATTAGTAAGTGTAAAGAGGAAGATAAGGTGACTTTTGCTATGGCTACTCTTAAAGGTCGTGCGTTGACTTGGTGGAACGGGAGAATTGCTTTCATGGGTCTTGATGCTGCTAATGCTACTCCTTGGGCTGAAATCAAGAAGTGGATGACTATGGAGTTTTGTCCTCGTAGTGTGATCATTAGGTTAGAGCAAGAGTTGATTCATCTAAGAATGAAAGGTGTGGACATTGATAGTTACACGAATCGATTCCATGAGTTGGCCTTGCTATGTCCTCGATTGGTTGAACCCGAAGAGATCCGAATTGAGCAATATGTGAAAGGGTTAACCAGGAATATCCGGGGGGACGTAACATCATCGAAACCACTGACCATTGATGATGCTGTTCGAATGGCTTACCAACTCATTGGACAGATAATTCAGGATAAGGAAGATGAAGCCCATGTTGGTGAGAAAAGGAAGGGAGACGGTGATCGTGTAGATAGAGGTGATTATAGGAAGAATTTCAATCGCCGTCAGAACCAGAGAAAGGGGAATGCAAATGCTCTTACCAACAATGCACCGCGTAACGATGATAGATGTCCTAAGTGTGGCAACAAGAGGCATGCTGGAAGTGCCGAAATTGCGAAAAGCTTGGACACAAGGTTGAAAGGTGTAAGAAGGGAACCATTTGCTTCAACTGTAATGAAGAAGGTCATAGGAAATCGGAATGCCCCAAGTTGAAAGCGATTGTACCTGGAAGAAACCCCCAGGGTGGTATCTACCAACTTGGAACAATTGAGGTGAAGAAAGAGGATCTGAATGTCGTTACCGGTACGTTTTTACTCAACAATCATTATGTTGTTGATTTATTCGATTCGGGTGCCGATAGGAGCTTTGTATCCACTAAATTTAGTGCCCTTATTGATATTGAACCTGTTGAGATAAGTACCAGTTACGAGGTGGAATTGGCTGATGGTAAATTAGTGAAAACTAATAAGCTATTAGAAGGATGCTCTCTAAATCTCTTGAACCATTCCTTTCCCATTGATTTGATGTTGATGGAATTAGGTAGTTTCGATATTATTATTGGTATGGATTGGTTGTCGTTGAACAATGCTACTATTTTATGTGGAGAGAAGAAGGTTAAGATTCCTCTTAGGAATAGGACGTTAGTAATTGATGGTAGTCGAGGTGAATCCCGTTTGAAAATCGTTTCATGTATTAAAGTTCAAAAGTACATCAGGAACGGTTGTGAGTTATTCTTAGCTCAAGTGACCGGGAATGAGTCTAGGGAGAAATGATTGGAAGATGTACCTATTATTTGTGAATTTCCTGAGGTATTTCCTAAAGAATTACCAGGACTTCCACCGATAAGGCAAGTAGAGTTTCGAATCGATTTAATTCCTGGTGCTGCACCGGTGGCACGTGCGCCTTACCGATTAGCCCCTTCTGAATTAAAGGAGTTATCCGAGCAACTTAAGGAGTTGTCTGATAAAGGTTTTATTCGACCGAGCTCGTCGCCTTGGGGAGCTCCAGTCTTGTTCGTTAAGAAGAAGGATGGATCTTTTCGTATGTCCATTGATTATAGGGAACTGAATAACTTGACAATTAAGAATCGATATGCTTTACCTAGGATTGATGATTTGTTTGATCAACTGCAAGGATCTAGTGTGTATTCTAAGATAGATTTGCGGTCAGGATATCACCAACTTCACGTCCGTGAAGAAGATATTCCTATAACTACATTTAGAACTTGTTATGGACACTATGAATTTCAAGTAATGCCATTTGGGTTAACTAACGCACCTGCGGTTTTCATGGATTTAATGAATCGAGTGTGCAAGCCCTACTTGGATAAATTTGTGATTGTGTTTATTGACGATATTCTAATCTATTCTAAGAATGAAGATGAGCATAGAGAACATTTGAGGATTGTTTTGAAGTTGTTGAAGGATGAAAGGTTGTATGCTAAGTTTTTGAAGTGTGATTTCTGGTTGGATTCTGTGCAATTTCTTGGTAATGTTGATCCTGCAAAGGTTGAAGCTATTAAGAATTGGTCTGCACCGACAACGCCAACGGAAGTGCGACAGTTCTTAGGATTGGCTGGCTATTATAGGCGATTCATTAAAGAATTTTCTTTGATAGCTAAACCCTTGACTAAGCTTACTCAGAAGAATAAACCTTTCGTTTGGGGAAGTGATGAAGATGGAGCATTTCAGATATTGAAGCAAAAATTATGTAGTGCGCCAATCTTATCATTACCCGAAGGGAGTGAAGATTTTGTAGTGTATTGTGATGCATCTCTTAGAGGTTATGGAGCTGTTTTGATGCAGAGAGAGAAGGTGATAGCTTATGCTTCTAGGCAATTAAGGAAGAATGAGGAGAATTATACTACTCATGATCTTGAGTTAGGAGCTGTGGTCTTTGCTCTCAGGTTGTGGAGACATTATCTGTATGGCACCAAGTGTACGGTATTCACTGATCACAAAAGCCTACAATATATTCTCGACCAGAAGGAATTGAACATGAGGCAACGAAGATGGATAGAGTTGTTGAGTGATTATGATTGTGATATAAAGTATCACCCAGGAAAAGCCAATGTTGTTGCTGATGCGTTGAGTAGGAAAGATAGAGAGCCTATCAGGGTGCGTTCTCTAGTCTTGAACGTGCACAATAATTTGCCTGAGCAAATTAGAAATGCGCAAATAGAAGCTTGTAAGAAGGAGAATTTTATTAATGAAGGGTTCCGAGGAGAAGGAGATCCTTTAGAGGTTAGAGCTGATGGAGTGAAATGCTTAAGAGGTCGTATGTGGATACCTAAGTTTGGAGGCTTAAGAGATTTGGTTATGTTAGAATCCCATAAATCTAAGTATTCCATTCATCCGGGATCTGATAAGATGTACCATGATTTGAAGAAGTTGTATTGGTGGCCGAATATGAAAGCTGACATAGCTATGTATGTTCTTCAATGCTTGACTTGTGCTAGAGTTAAAGCTGAACATCAAAAGCCATCAGGACTACTTCAACAACCAAAGATTCTTGAATGGAAGTGGGAGCGAATTACAATGGACTTTATCACCAAGCTTCCTAGAACATCATCTGGAAACAATTCGATTTGGGTTATTGTCGATAGACTGACCAAATCAGCACACTTCATTCCGGTTAAGGAGCAGTTCTCACTGGAGAAGCTGACTCGAATATACATTGATAATGTTGTATGCAAGCATGGAGTGCCTGTATCGATCATTTCAGATCGAGATCCTAGATTCGCATCGAATTTTTGGAAATCTCTCCAAAGATCTTTGGGAACGAATCTCGACATGAGCACTGCTTATCACCCCCAGACTGATGGGCAGAGTGAAAGGACGATACAAACACTGGAAGATATGTTGAGAGCTTGTGTGTTAGACTTTGGTAAGAATTGGGATAAACATTTGTCGTTAGCAGAGTTTTCGTATAACAATAGTTACCATTCTAGTATTAAGGCTGCACCGTTTGAAGCTTTGTATGGTAAGAAGTGTAGATCTCCTGTATGTTGGAGTGAAGTTGGGGATACCCAGCTCACGGGACCGGAATTGATCCGGGAGACTACGGAGATGATAGTTCAGATTAAGAAGAGGTTGTTGACTGCCCGTAGTAGACAGAAAAGTTACGCGGATGTGCGGCGGAAGCCAATGGAGTTTGAAGTGGGTGACCGAGTAATGTTGAAAGTATCGCCATGGAAAGGCGTTATCAGATTTGGAAAGCGAGGAAAATTGAATCCCCGTTATATTGGACCCTTTAAGATTTTATCTCGAGTAGGTCCGGTGGCTTACAAACTAGAGTTACCCCCAGAACTTCATGGTGTTCACAACACATTCCATGTATCTAATCTGAAGAAATGTCTAGCAGTGAGTGATGAGAAAATTCCGTTAGGTAAGGTTCGAATAGATGGGAAGTTGCATTTTATCGAAGAGCCCGTAGAAGTTATGGACCGTGAGGTAAAACAACTGAAACAAAGTCGGATACCTATTGTCAAGATTCGATGGAATTCCAAGCATGGACCGGAGTATACTTGGGAACGAGAGGATGAAATGTGGAAGAAATATCCGCACCTCTTCGATTTCAATAAGAAACGGACATCCAAATGAAATGGATCACGAGGACGTTGATCCCTTTTAGGAGGAAAAGCTGTGACAAATCTAACATTTTCAGGTAGTGAAATATTTTCTCGTATAATATTTTGAAACTTATTTTTGTGTTGGTTGACGAACTCACAATTTACGGATTTGAATTTGGGCTTACGTGCATAATTTGGCGTCTTTTACGACTAAACCGGAAACCTTAGGATTACGTATTTACGTTTTTGAACTCCGTTTTTGATGAGACAATTTTTATTGGATTCGTTTTGTGACGGTGATTCATAATTTATAAAAACGTTTTTCGTAAAACGACCCGAGGGCACGCAAATCGAGAAAACTAGAATCGAAAAATACCCGTAAACTAGTGAGATGGGACAAAACATTTTGCCCCATCCCACTAGCTTATATGGGACGGCAAGAAGACACCACCACACTTAGGTGGCACAAGTTTAGCTAAGCTTGCACAAGTGTAAGCTTATGCTTACACTTTAAGCTAACTACTTCCACCACTACACAAAACTAGCTAATGGTTTTCATTTAACCATTTCCTACATGCAATTCACTCTCAAAACTCTCTCTACTTCCACCCTTGTGCCGTCCCACATCAAGCAACAAACACCATCTTTGATCTTTTCTAGCAACAAACCACATGTTTACTAGTCCTATTAAGGTGTTTCCTTGAAGCCTTGATCATTTGGTGGCCATATAACCAACTTTGGAGGTGATTTGCTTGTGTCCTAGGGCTGATTTTCCAACATATGATCTTGATAGTTGATGGTCTTGGAGATAATTGTTGTGTTCATCAAGTTCTTGCCTTCCTAAAACAAGAAATCCACTTGGATTGGTAAAGAAGATCATCCTCTACATTTTTCTCTTATTATTTTGTAAAGAACAAATGTATTTTCTTTTATTTTGTATATGTATATGATGTATATATGATGATAAAAATGTTGTGTGGGGATCAAGTGTTGATAAACATGCTTAAAAATGATGATAACCATAAGAAATGAAGCTAAAATCATGACTAATTAGTTGGCTGTATTAAAACAGTAGATAACTAAATGATGAACTGATAAAAATGCATGGTTTGATCTATTTACAGTAAAGTAGATGATGTTATACACATGTGAAAGTTGGCCATGCAATGGAATCAAAATAATGAGTGAGATATGATCAAAACAAGTTAGGTGGTACAATCTGAATAAGCAGTTTTGTAGGGACTGTTAAGGCAACTTAGACTCAAAATGGGCAGTAACTATAACTAAGTTATATGTAGCACATATTATGAAGAAGTTGTCATCCAAAAATGAGCTTCTAAGTCATTGTAGAACTCTAGATATGATAAAAATGGTGAATGTGAAGTTAAAAATCAGATTTTGGAAATAATGTTTATTATTATTATATAAGCACTCACTTTATAATGTATAAAATGTAAAATAACTTATAAAACTTATTTATATAAATGTATAAAAGGTTAATTAAATGGGTAAATTATATAAATGGTGGTAAAAATAATATTTGTAAGTAATAAAAACTATAAACTTGATTTTTACGACTTTTTCAGCTATTGCCGTGAAATTAACGTTTTTCATCAAATAAAACTTAGACGACCAAACCCGTCTAATGTAAAGTTTATAAAAGTTATATACTGATTTATAAGTAACTAAGACAAGTAAAAACCGATAAAACCCGAACTATAAGAATTACGGACATTTACGAGCTAACTAAACCTATTAGACTAATAATTGGACTTAATAAGATAAATACTTGTAAAAAGAATTATTTGGGCTTAACCCATTAGGGCCCAACATGAAAGTATATATACTGATCATATAGGTATAAAATGGGTAAAAACAAGTTAAAGAATTTATAAAAGACTTAATGAACTTAAAATAGGTAAAATCAGTAAAACTAGTGAACTAGTAAGACGATACTAAAACGTAAACACTAAAATGAGTAAATGAGGATTTATAAACCCACTTGATCATAATCATATGTACAAAATCATATATATGTATATTGTTATTTTGATAAAAGTCATTGGACCGAGTCTAAGACCGATTATTATTTATATAGGTTTCCGTGACCGAAGCACGCCTGTAGCCGATAATCCGCCTTTCATTAACAACGTGAGTTCATAGCCTCACACTCTTTTAAATGTTTTATAAAATGATTTGTAAACCCGCGAGGGAGATAACATGCTAGATTTTTATAAAAATAGAACACAAGTAGTCCCGATTGTATGCTTAATGAGATGGACCCGAATGATGCTATGACCCTATATTCGAGACTAAAAGGATTATTAGTAGTTAGGTTATGTCACTTAAAGTCCCATTAGCATGAATTGTGAACTACCGGGATTTGGTAGACGCTTATGCATTTGATAGTACTATTTGGGGACGATCACCCCAGTTCGCGCCTTGACGGTTGATCCCCGTCGTACCACATTGATTGGTAAGCGAATTTATGTATGAGAAGATTCCATAGCGTGATTTTTGTGACAACACGCTAACTTAGATGGGCAAATTGTTTGTCGGGTTCGCGGCCCGCTGTTTTCACAGTAAGGTAACAATGTCATGCGGCTAATAATAATCCTAATACAATATAAGACATAAATAATAAACGATAATGACGCTATTACGATGAATATATTACCTATCATGGTAATATAGAGACTACGGTCTCATGGACGGTTTCAGATGTATGCTTGATTTATATATTGCCTGACTAGCAATATGTGGACTTACTTCCGATATTATACTTGTGTTCTGATTTTAAATGATTATAAATGATTGTTTTATATAACGGTTTTCATTAAACTCTATGAATTCACTCGGCATTCGCTGATATGATTTTTTTGCATGTTTTCTATCTCAGGTGCTTGAAGGTAATCCGGATGGAGATCGACTCTGATGGCCCACAATTAATATTAAAAATGTTCATTCGATCTGTGTTTTGTAAACTTAATGACCTGTATAATTTGGGACCTGTTGTACACTTTTAAACCTTTTTATCGAATGAATGTTTGTTAAACCTTGTACAACCATTTTTATGTGTTGTCTATGATTGGAGTTATTGTGCTATCCCGTAACACTCTGAAAGACCCTTCCGCTGTACCGATACGAAAAATGAGAGTGTTACAGGATATGCTTCGTGCATGTGTGATTGACTTTGGAAATGGTTGGGATAAGCATTTCCCATTGGTGGAATTTTCGTACAATAACAGTTATCATGCTAGTATTAAAGCCGCTCCATTTGAAGCTTTGTATGGACGTAAGTGTAGATCTCCAGTGTGTTGGAGTGAGGTAGGAGAAAGTCAATTGACTGGGACTGAAATGATATTTGAGACGACTGAAAAGATTGTGCAAATTAAGAAGCGTTTGTTATCTGCCAGAAGTAGACAAAAGAGTTATGCTGATAACAGAAGGAAACCGTTGGAATTTGAAGTAGGAGACATGGTTATGCTGAAGGTATCTCCATGGAAAGGAGTAATTCGCTTTGGAAAGAGAGGAAAGTTGAGCCCGAGATATATTGGACCATTTAAGATTATCCAAAGGATTGGATTGGTGGCTTATAAGTTAGAGTTGCCTGATGAGCTCAAGGCAATTCATAATACTTTTCATGTGTCTAATTTGAAGAAGTTTCTAGCTGAAAGAGATGTGGTGATTCCATTGGAGGAGATTCAACTTGATGATAAGTTGCATTTTATAGAGGAACCTATAGAGATAATGGATAGGGAAGTTAAGAAGTTGAATCATAGTAGCATTCCGATTGTGAAGGTGAGATGAAACTCTAGACGTGGGCCAGAGTTTACATGGGAACGTGAGGATTTCTTTAAGGACAAGTATCCTCATTTGTTTAGGAAGGATTAAGCGCCGCGGACGTTGCTTCTTTTAAGAAGGGGGGGATGTGACAACCCAAAACCGAGGTCATTGCTTAATCTTATTTTACGATTATTTTTGAAAATTTTGGATGAGTTTGAACTATATTTATTTTTGGAGGTTTAAGTTTAAACCGACGTTGGAAGGTCTATATTTAATATTTATTAAGTATAAGGAATATTAGCAAGCGTGATGTCGATGGATGCCAAATATTTTACGTCTTATTGTCGGTTGTTCGATTTTTGTCATTTTTGATGTTTTATTTTAAATGACGTGTTAGGTCGAGTCGAGAGTCGATATTATTATTTTTGAGGTACGTTTTAATTTTTTAAAAGTATCTTTATGAAATCCGAGCCCCGTAAATATTTTCAAAATTTACTAATAGTTATTTCCCGCTTTTTAGCTAACTATTTTCATTTTGAGCCACAACTATTGCCAAATTGCAACCAAGGTCCCTCATGCACTATATATAGGCCTAAATTAACACACACACCACCTCATTTTTCCACTCAAAATTTTTCACCTATCTCTCCTTCTCTCTCTATAAGCCGTAACATCCACCACCACCCCAAACACATTCAATTTCAATTTTAACTTGATTTTGAGGATGATCTAAGGTAAACTAATCAAAGACCCACTCTTAGAATTTATCAAGGATCATTTTGGTATAAGAAAATCTTACATGCAAGGCATTTTTTTTTGATGTTGGTAGGTAGAAACCATGATCATACATGGTGTTCTTGCCATGATCAATGGTGATTGTTGCAAGAATCTTGTTAAAAACTTCATTTTGATCTAAAGGTTTTGATTTTGAAGATGATTTAGATGTTATGGTTCATATATGTTTATGTTAGGGTATAGGAATGAACATTTCTATGGTTGGTTTTGATCAAAAAGGTGATTTTGTACAAGTTTTTAACAGTAAGTAAACTGTAAAATCCGAATTTTTATGTTTTTAAAATGGCTTAACTTATAGCCTAGGGTTGTAGATAATTTTATTAGCTTCGATTTGATATAAGTTAGAGCTTCTAGCTCCAAACGAGCGCGAAGTTATGATGTTTTGATTGATCGTGTACCGGGAGACGAGTATCGACACTACATATAGTTGTTGTCGATATTTGGATCGAATCTCGGGGACTCTAAATAGAAGTTTTGAAATATGTAACCTACTGATAATGAGGTGTATACCTTAGAGGTTGAGTTTACTTTAAAACCCGAATGTCGGTTTTGTAAACGGAGTCGTTTAAATAAGTTAAAACGGTTGTATGAAAAATTAACGTAAATCTGTCCGGATTTTGTAGTTTGAAAATGAGTCGGGTAAAGGACTTTAAAAGTAATTTCATTTGATGAACTTATAGGAGGACTTTCTATATATAGTAAGTTAGTTTATCGATTCTTTTCATAAATGCTTGACAAGTTTAAAAGGGGTATATAAGATAGTACATGTAGTATGTACCGACGGACTTTGTTAAAAGTGTAAAATGGTAAAGTAAATGTGTAGTAAAGTATAATGAAGTTATTTATATCGTTTTCTCTCGAGTTTATTGTGACTTTATGAGTTTGAGTTTGATGTTTTTATGTATGATTTATTTCTCGAGTCATTATTAATGAACGCGCCTTATTTGATAGGTAGCGGTTCTCGTGTTTGAAAGGCATCCATTATCATCGACGATCATCTCGCTAGATCTCTTATACAAAGGTGAGTCTGTAGCCTCGCTTTTTATGCTAGCTACTAATGTTTTATACCCGCGAGGGGAATACATGCTATTTGAAAATAAATGAACACAAGTCATGAGTAATTGTTGGACCCGAATGTTGCCTAATGTTGAATTCGTTGTATTGAGTAACTTGTTGCTAAAGACCCTAAATTCATGAGCCGTTAACTATCTTCTGACTTGATGTTGTGAGTCAGGAATAGCCGCTTATTCTAATGATAGTACTATTGGGTTGACCACCCTATTTGAGACTAGGGCATTACGTTGAGTAACCCGCTGGGAAGGATAATTTTACGTGAATAAGATTGTGGTATTCTAGCACTTGATACCCTAGAGGGGCAATGGTTTTATTCTAGTCATGCAGGCATTTGGCGTGGGTGACTATTTGGTTAAGGGGTCGGTGTCATGAGCTTAAATACAATGTTTATTATTATTATTATTATTATTATTATTATTATTATTGCCTAGAATATAGATTGTGTGTATGACAATTCTATAAATGATTATGATTGATTTTCTTCTTGTGTTCAAATGTGATTTGATAAACCTATAAACTCGCTCAACATTATTGTTGACTCGTTTTAGCATGTATTTCAGGTAATAGGAAGTGATGGAGCATGGAGCTTTGCCGTGGAGGTTGTGGCTTGGCTTTTGGAAGAATGTTGGTCTAAAAACTGTTTCTATCCTTTACTGTTGAACAATTTACTTTATGTTGTGTACTGTACTAAACTTGTTGGTTGTTGGTCGAGACGGATCCCAAAATCCAAGTTCTCACAAAAAAACTGTTAATCTTAACGAGAAGAGCCGGCAGAGGCGCCATTTGATAATAGCATTTTGCTATGGGGTTCGGAATTTGTTCTCGGTATCTCCTCGAATTGATCATGGTTCTAAGTGGAATGATTGTTCTTGGTTACAAATAGGGGGTTTGGTTTTTGGTTATCCAAATTTTAAACTAAATGCAAGTAATTAAGATGTCGATGAATAAAGTAGAGGCTTTGACAAAATTAAACTAAAAGTTAATTAGGAAAATACTTAAAACTTAAAACTTTGTAAAACTTTAAAACTTAGTCCATCGGAATATTGCAAATCATGTCCATCGGAATGTACTAAATTCATGAACATCGGAATACAACTAAAACGAACCATCGGAATAATCCACGTGAAGGTCCATCGGAATGTCAGATACAATTCTGTCGAAATAAGGTCTATCACAATGATCACAATCGGAATGTTCAAGATCGGAAAGTCAGATCGGAATAATTAAAAACACCTCTGTCGCAATGTCAGATCGGAAAGTTGTAAACTAAAAATGGGCAGAGTTTCGTCTTACCAAAGACCTTAGTCCCGTCGGAATATTCGATCGTAATGAGCGATCGCAATCCCAGATCAGAATAAGGGGTAAGTGCCAAACTTATCGCAAAGTAGAACCCTCTTGGGTTGTTGCGATACAAACAGGTAACCGTCGGAATGTGTAGAATCCCTAATATTGCGATGGAAGCAATGTTGATCCGAAATTGGTGGCAACTTTAAAACTCAATAAGCACAATCAATAAGCTAACTCATCCGAAACTTAAACAACTCAAAAAGCTTAAATTCGATAACTTATAAAACGTAAACGATTAAAAACTTTATGAAATGAACTTAAAAACGACTAAAACCTTTGTGAAACCCGAAAAGCAATAAGCTAAAACTTGAAATAAGCCAATAAGCATTAAGAGCTTATAGCTTATATGTGTATGAGCTTAAGAGGTAACAAGAAAGATTAACCTTTAATCACGAACTCATCCAATCATCCAAACCGTATGAAATGAAACAATCGAATCAAAGATTAAGGTAAACTAAGAAATGTAGAAGGAGATTAAAGAACTTAAAAGCTTAACTTGAATTAGATCAATGAAATCCAAAATACAAAAAGCTTAAAACTTGAAAAATAAAAATGGAGGAAAGAAAAATCTTAGTGAGAGAAAGTTGAGAACCTTCTCTCTCTAAAACTAGAAAAAATGAAAAACTAAAACTAACTAGCTCCTCCAAGTTGTGAAGTGTAGGCCTATTTATAAGCGTATGCTTTGTGGGCTTGTGAATGGGCTTTGTTCATGGGCTTCTCTTCTTCTTTCTTCTTTATTCTTTACGTTTCTTTAATTAAACGTTTCCGACTTTGGATTTTGAGAAGTGTCGGTGAATGATTCCAACTCGTCCTATAATCATTTGTTTAATAGACTCGAGTTCTTCGACATATATGAATCTTCCATCTTTGGCTCTATTCTTCGATAAATCTTCAGATAGGCACAATGACTTCAAATCTTTTGCATCTCTTGGACAATAGACTTCGTCTTGAGTCTTTTTCCTCGATAAACCCGTGCAATCCCATGTTTTCTTCAATATTCATCCAGTTGACTCTGAAAACACAATAAACACAAAAACCACGCATAATTCCAAACAAATGATATTAAATACGTGTATTGGTCTCGTTTCAGCCAGAAATAAGTGGTAAAAGGATGGGTGTTTTCACACCTATCAAATCCCCTACACTTAACCATTGCCATGCCCTCATGCAATGCTTAGTGATAAATAAAATTTACACTTTTCTCATAATCAATCAACCTTGGCCTTATTAAAATACCACTTAAACAAAAATTAAAGTACTAAGAGAAATTAAAATCTTTAAAGTAAACAAAAGGATAGAAAACCATTTTCACTTGAAAATAGCTATATGGAAATAACTTGCAAAGAGATCAAGGACTTACTTTAGGGCTTCCGTGCTGCGAAGATTTATCACCCTCAAGTTTCACGTTCCCCAAACTAAGCTTAAAAACGAGATCATTGTTATTATAAGTTAGTAAATCAAACACTTACCCACATGGCTTAATTATATGCTTAAACTCCCTTATTTCTAGGTGTATCTCTTATATTTTATTTTTGTCTTAGAATGATCATGAAGATGCATTTTTGGACTTATTTCGATAGTTTATTTAGGCTGAAAGCAAAGTAGGACGATTTGATCAATAGTTAGCTAAAGGACAAAATCTCTTAAAACTGCTTCTCGGGATATCAAAAAGTTCATATCTTGGCATAACTCGGTTCACGATTTGAGACGTTTCTCGGGCCGATATTTGGCATGTACTTCATACTTCATATATTTGAGAGACGTTCTTGAGATAATGGTCTTCTCTTCGTTATAGATTTTCTTCACTTGGATACTTTTGAGGGGTACTCCAACTTTGTTGACCACGACTTCATGATTATTTCTTCAATCTCTAATTGGGATTTTGAGATATAACGATCCGCCTCCTTTTCGGACTTGGATCTATTTATCCTCATACCTTGTTAGGGTCTTTTCGGATAGACTTCTCCATGATCTTTATGGGAGTTGATTGCTTTTCGTCGTGAGTCTTGATCCTTCATATTGATTTTGGGAATAATGCTTTTCACATCACCTTGGATCTTTAGCAATAAGATTGAATCCTCATGCCTTGTTAGGGCCTTTTCGGACTCGCCAATCTTCGCGCCCCACTTCATAAGTTATGCCTTGGCTATGAACTCTTATCATTACCGAGAAACTTTTAAACGATCTTGGGCTAGAAGCTAAGTAACTTTTCAAATCGTACGACCTTACTTGTTGCAGATAAATTATTAGCAAGTGATGGGAGAATAGGCAAATAATTACACCAAGTGAGCTTGTGCAAGAATTCCGACTTATAATTGACTCTATCATTTCTCGTTCTCCACAATTTAAAATCTCAAGTAATGAGACTCGTGGATGCTTAGCCTAATAAACCAATTAAGGTCTACATGGTTAAGGATACTAGCTAGAATAAACTTGGATAAGTCTATTCGGGTTGAGTCAAAATAATCGCAACGGGCCTAATATGTCAAAGATTTCAAAACTAGCTACACCGCTTTATTAATATTTTTGACTTTATTACGGGATATATACATATGAAAGCAACGATAAAAATTTAAAAATTACGACTAAATGGCCAAAGTTAACAAAAAAATTTGAAAAATGTTGAAAAAGATGATTTTGCTGGTTAAATGAAGGCATTTTCATGGAAAAGTCCACTTAAAACTTCGATAGAAGTCCCCCCTATACTTAAGATAAACATTATCTTCAATGTTTAAGCATGTGGGAAAATTCTCCCCTACACTTATGACATTGTGCACGTTGGTTAAATCAAGCTAAGGAAGAGACGTTTAACGTGATCATTTTCAAATGTGAGTATGAAGAAAATTGAATCACGATAGTTGAGAGATAGAACCGGATATCGGATAACACGGGAGCACGGTTCTTCGAAGATTCCAAAAGTGCACTTATCCCTGTAATCACATCACCACACAAACACAAGCAACCTATAGAGGTCCCCCTACACTTAGGAGGTTAAAATGGAAAACGATAGATACTCGGGATGCCTCCCGAGGAGCGCTTGTTTTTGATAACCGAGTCACGAGCCTGACTCGACCCTAAATTAGTTCATGGGAAACGTGGTGAGGGATGGAATCATCTCATGAGAGATGTCCTCACCAATTTACAACTTCACTCGTTGGCCATTCACCTTAAAATTAGGTCCATTAGGTTGAGCGAGCTCGAGAGTACCATATGGAAAAATTTGGGCAATGGTGAATGGGCCGGACCAACGAGATTTCAGCTTGCCCAAAAAGATTTTCAACCGAGAGTTAAACAGTAACACTTTGTCTCCAACTCGGAACTCTTGGTTCTTAATCTTAGAGTCGTGAATGAGCTTAGTCTTTTCCTTATAGATCAAAGAATTTTCATAAGCCTCATTCCGGAGTTCATTCAGCTCATTGAGTTGGATCTTGCGTAGGTCACCGGTTTTGTTGATATCAAAATTAACCCACTTCAAGGCCCAGTAAGCCCTGTGCTCCAACTCAATGGGGAGGTGGCATGCTTTCCCGTACACGAGACGATATGGTGTACAACCAATCGGAGTCTTGTAAGCGGTACGAAAAGCCCACAAAGCATCATCAAGTTTATCAGCCCATGAGGCACGATGCTCTTCGACGGTTCTTTCAAGAATTCGCTTTAATCCTCGGTTGGATATTTCAGCCTGGCCATTAGTTTATGGGTGGTATGCGGTGGAAAGACGGTGATTTACACCATACTTAGCCATGACTCTTGCAAATTGGTCATTGCAAAAATGAGTCCCGCGATCACTAATAATGGCACGAGGCACACCGAATCTAGCGAATAGCGATTTCAAAAAGTTACAAACCACCCTTGCGTCATTAGTGGGTAAAGCTTTGGCTTCAACCCATTTAGAAACGTAGTCAACGGCTACAAGGATGTATTTGTTTCCTTTAGAGGAAGGGAATGGCCCCATAAAGTCGATACCCCAAACATCAAAGATTTCACATTCTTGAATGAAATTCTGAGGCATCTCGTCTTTATGTGTGATCTTGCCTTGTTTTTGGCAAGCATCACAACGTTTAACCATCTCGTGAGCATCACGATAAATGGTGGGCCAATAAAATCCCGAGTCAAACACTTTTTTGGCGGTGTAGTTGGGACCAAAGTGACCACCGGTGGGTCCTTTGTGGAAAGCGTCAAGGATTTCTAAAGCTGCCGGTCCATCAACACATCGGCGAATAATCAAATCAGCACATTGTTTGAATATATACGGTTCATTCTAAAAGTAAGTCATAATGTCTTTGAAGAACTTTTTCTTTTGCTGGGATGTTAACCCGTCAACGAGAATTCCACCCGCCAAGTAGTTTGCAATGTCTGCAAACCACGGGGTTTCATCAAAAGTCGAGTTGATAGACATTAAGGTCTCCAGGGGAAAAGAGTCATTGATCTCTTTGTGCGGATGATCCCCTTGATAAGGATCCTCAAGTCTGCTGAGATGATCCGCGGCTAGGTTTTCAGCTCCTTTCTTATCGCGAATTTTGATTCTAAATTCTTGGAGTAGCAAAACCCAGCGAAGAAGTCTTGGTTTGGAATCTTGTTTAGTTAACAAGTACTTCAACGCGGAATGATCGGTATAAACGATTGTGGTGGAAAGGACACGATAGGGGCGAAATTTTCAAAAGCATAGACAACAGCTAAAAGCTCTTTTTCGGTTATCGTGTAATGCAATTGAGCCCCCGTCATTGTCTTGCTAGCGTAATGGATCGGTTGGAAGTGTTTATTCACTCTTTGGCCCAAAACCGTACCAATAGCAAAGTCGCTAGCATCGCACATCAACTCTAAAGGCAGCTCCCAATTAGGGGTAACCAAGACGGGTGCCTTAGTTAGCTTATCCTTAAGCAAGTTGAAGGCTTCGATACACTCTTTGGAAAAGATAAAAGGAGTATCTTTTTCCAAGAGGTGGGTCATCGGGCGAGCGATTTTAGAAAAATCTTTGATGAAACGACGATAGAAGCCCGCATGACCTAGGAAACTTCTCACACCCTTCACGGTTGAAGGTGGAGGCAACTTAGAAATAACATCTACTTTAGCACGGTCCACTTCAAGACCGGCTTTGGAGATCTTGTGTCCTAGCACGATGCCCTCTTTTACCATGAAATGGCATTTTTCCCAATTAAGAACACGACGAGTGTCTTCACACCGCTTAAGCATACGTTCTAAATTGGCAAGGCAAGCAGAGAATGAATCGCCATAAACCGAGAAATCATCCATGAATACTTCCATAGTTTCTTCAACCATGTCATGGAAGATAGCCATAATACACCTTTGGAAAGTCCCAGGAGCATTGCATAAACCGAAAGGCATACGTTTGTAAGCAAATGTTCCATAGGGACAAGTGAATGTGGTCTTTTCTTGGTCCTTGGGATCGATGGGAATTTGAAAATACCCAGAGAAACCGTCTATAAAGCAGTAATAGTCATTACCAGCTAGACGCTCGAGCATTTGATCCATGAAAGGACGAGGAAAGTGATCTTTTCTCGTGGCATCATTGAGTTTGCGATAGTCGATACAAACTCTCCTCCCAGTAACGAGACGATTGGGAATCAACTCGTTGTGTTCATTGGGAACAACGGTTATTCCGCCCTTCTTGGGCACACAATGGACGGGATTAACCCAAGGCGAATCCGAAATAGGGTAAATCAAGCCGGCATCTAGAAGTTTGATAACCTCTTGTTTGATGACGTCATGAATGCGAGGATTAACCCTTCTTTGGCTCTAGATTGTGGGTTTAAAGTCATCTTCAATGAGAATCTTGTGAGTACGAAAGTTCGGATCAATTCCGCGGATATCGGAAATTTTCCAAGCAATTGCCTTCTTATGATCTTTAAGCACGGCGATGAGGCGAGATTTATCTTCTTCGTTCAAGTCCTTAGCAATGATGACGGGCGACTTCTTCTTATCTTCAAGGAACACGTACTCGAGATGGGGCGGCAACTCCTTAAGTTCTAAATCCGGAGGATTTTCGATGGGAGGCGTATTCAAAGTCGGTTCATCGATAGCAATATCCTTGGGAGATGGTGGAGAAATATTGTCTTCTTTAAGAAGGTTCTCACTGAGGGAAGATCTTCATCCCAATCGGTGGGAGAATCGTCATGTTCTAAGTTCACATCTCCCATGGTGGCTTCCAAATATTTCCAAAGGAAATAACTTTCTCCAAATAGAGATAGTGATGAATCTATAGAGGAAACGGTCTCAACATTGGGAAGAGAGGTAGGAATACTTTTACAAGCATCTTTGAAGTGTTCTTCACAAGCCTCATCAAGAACGTCAATACAATTAACACTCTCGTTAGAATAAGGCTGTTTAGAAAGCTTTCCCATGTTGAAGACAATTTTATCGTCACCCAATCTATGAATAAGCTCACGGGCTTCAACATCGATGAGAGTGCGACCGGTCCTCAAGAATGGACGACCAACGATCAATGGCACACGAGGGTCCATGTCGTAGTCAACGACAACGAAATCGGCAGGAAAAGTGAATTTGTCGACTCCTACAAAGACGTCTTCGGCTATCCCCACTGGATAAGCAACTGTACGGTTAGCTAATTCCAGAGTCATTTTGGTGGGGACTAGCTCAGGGAGAGATAATTGCTTCCAGACACTTAAAGGCATTAAGTTAATACTGGCACCTAGATCAGCTAGGGCCATGCAATTCTCTACTCCCGGGAAGTTGCAAAGGATTAATAAACGACCCGGATCACCAAGTTTAGTTGGCAATTTCCTTAAGAGCACTGCAGAGCAATTCTCATTAAGTTGGGTGTTAGCAATATCAAGAAGCTTCTCCTTGTCGCTAAGAAGATCTTTGAACATCTTTGCATACTTGGGCATGTGAGCGAGAGCCTCAGCGAAGGAGATGTTAAAATTCAATTGTTTAAACATTTTAAGGAAGTTCGAAACCTGAATATCGTCCTTGCTTTTGAGCTTCTCTTTCCTTAACCTAGATGGATAAGGTATATCGGAAGAAGAGGAAGGCTTTAGAATAGTAGGATCACTCACATCCTTGGGTGGAGGAGGGGTAGAAGTAAGAGGTGGAGAAATTGGGGAAGTAGAAGGTTGAGGAATAGGAGCAGGTGACTCGTTTTCCTTAGTCACAATCACCGGTGGAGGTATAGGAAGCTCGGGTTCCTTGGTACCTTTGCCACTGCGAGTGGTGATTCCTTTCATCCCCCCTCTTGGATTCGCAACGGTGTTACTCAAAAGAGTACCCGAAGAAGAGGATTGATTACCTTGGAAGAAACCAGCCATCATGTTCCTTAAGTCATTCGTTTGACTTGCCAAAGTGTTTCTCATATCTGCTCTTAGATCGTTTCCTTGTTTCACCATGTCTGCGTTCAAGTTGAGCACTTCCCGCTGGAGATTTTCCACAATCACATCATTGGTCTGCATGTAGGTTTCACCATCTTGGTGTAATGCGGTGGGTTGGTTGGGAGGGGGAGCATGGTAAGCGGGTGGTTGATAAGCAGGTTGTTGGTAAACTTGGTTGTTTCTTTGAGGTGGATATGGTTGTTTGTGAGGTGGTATGTATGGTGCACGAGGTTGTGGTTGTTGTTGAGGAGGGCGATTGTGGTTTTGTTGTTGGTTTGGGTTGTTAGGAGGAAAACCGGGTGGGGAAAGAAAGTTGTTAGAGCGGTAGCTAAGCAAGTTGCGGTCTCCTTGAGGACGAGCTTGATAAGCGGCAGAGGATAGGTACCGTATGCTGCATTAACATTCTCAGATGGATAGTCTGGGGTGGCGGTACAAGTGATGTAAGAGTGGGGACCCCCGCATATTTCACATGGTTGGCTAACAACATTGACTTGAGCGTTTTTAGCATTGATGCTGTTGGTGTTGCTAGCGGTTTGGGTAGCAAGCGATTCAAGAAGCGCAGTGATTTTGTCAAGTCGCTTGTCGTTGTCACTAGTAGTAGCACTAGCGGCATTGGTCTGAACACTCTTGGTTTGCACACGAGACTTATTTTCAATAATATCCCAAGCGGCATTGGAAGTCTTAACCAAAATATTACCTCCCGAGGCGCTATTTAGTGAATCTTGGTCATTCATGCTTAAACCATTATAAAAAGTATTAATTTGGTGCACTTTGGTAAAACCATGTTGTGGGCATTTTCTTAAAAGATCTTTGAAACGATCCCAATATTCACTAATAGACTCATCGTACTTTTGTTCAAAATTGATAATTTCATTCCACAAAGCGGTAGTACGAGAGGGTGGGAAAAAGTAGTTTATAAACTTGGTCTCCAAATCCGTCCACGTCAGAATACTTTGTGGCAGTACCTTTGCAAGCCAATGTCGGGCTTGTCCCTCTAAAGAAAAGGGAAAAAGTTGCAAACGGATTACCTCTTGTGGAACACCATTGAATTTGACCGTATTCGTGAGTTACAAGAATCTCTTGATATGGTCATGAGGATCATCAATGGTACGTCCCAAGAATGGTTGAGCAGAGACCATCTGGATAAAGCCGGATTTGAGCTCAAAGTTGTTGGCTGCAATCGCGGGTATGACAATTGGATCATTGTTGCCGTCTACATGTGCTTGTAGAAGTTCAATCATCGGGCGATTGTCCGGTAGAGGCTCATTGTTGTTGTTATTATTGTTGTTGAGAGGTGGATTGTTATTGTTGTTATTGTTTCGAGGTGGGTTATTGTTGTTGTTTTGTACATCGGTCATGTCTAAGTCTTCGAGAGGCCCGGGCTCTTGATAAGACGTTGATCGTGTACGCATGCACCTGCAAAAGAACTAACAAAGCAAACAAGAAATATTTTTGGTTTTTATGGGTTTTTAATTTTTGTTGTATTTTTGAAAATTTTATATTTTTTAGGGTTTATTTTATTTTATTTTTTTTTTGAAAATTTTTATGAAAAAGTAACGTTCACGGTGAACGGATCCCAAAATCCAAGTTCTCACAAAAAACTGTTAATCTTAACGAGAAGAGCCGGCAGCGGCGCCATTTGATAATAGCATTTTGCTATGGGGTTCGGAATTGGTTCTCGGTATCTCCTCGAATTGATCACGGTTCTAAGTGGAATGATTGTTCTTGGTTACAAATAGGGGGTTTGGTTTTTGGTTATCCAAATTTTATACTAAATGCAAGTAACTAAGACGTCGATGAATAAAGTAGAAGCTTTGACAAAATTAAACTAAAAGTTAATTAGGAAAATACTTAAAACTTAAAACTTTAAAACTTAGTCCAACGGAATATTGCAAATCATGTCCATCGGAATGTACTAAATTCATGACCATCAGAATACAACTAAAACGACCCATCGGAATAATCCACGTGAAGGTCCATCGGAATGTCAGATACAATTCTGTCGGAATATGGTCTATCGCAATGATCACAATCGGAATGTTCTAGATCGGAAAGTCAGATCGGAATAATTAAAAACACCTTTGTCGCAATGTCAGATCGGAAAGTTGTAAACTAAAAACGGGCAGAGTTTTTTCTTACCAAAGACCTTAGTCCCGTCGGAATATTCGATCGTAATGAGCGATCGCAATCCCAGATCGGAATAAGGGGTAAGTGCCAAACTTATCGCAAAGTAGAACCCTCTTGGGTTATTGCGATACAAACAGGTAACCGTCGGAATGTGTAGAATCCCTAAGATTGCGATGGAAGCAATGTTGATCCGAAATTGGTGGCAACTTTAAAACTCAATAAGCACAATCAATAAGCTAACTCATCCGAAACTTAAACAACTAAAAAAGCTTAAATTCGATAACTTATAAAACGTAAACGATTAAAAACTTTATGAAATGAACTTAAAAATGACTAAAACCTTTGTGAAACCCGAAAAGCAATAAGCTAAAACTTGAAATAAGCCAATAAGCATTAAGAGCTTATAGCTTATACGTGTATGAGCTTAAGAGGGAACAAGAAAGATTAACCTTTAATCACGAACTCATCCAATCATCCAAACCGTATGAAATTAAACAATCGGATCAAAGATTAAGGTAAACTAAGAAATGTAGAAGGACATTAAAGAACTTAAAAGCTTAACTTGAATTAGATTAATGAAATCCAAAATACAAAAAGCTTAAAACTTGAAAAATAAAAATGGAGGAAAGAAAAATCTTAGTGAGAGAAAGTTGAGAACTTTCTCTCTCTAAAACTAGAAAAATGAAAAACTAAAACTAACTAGCTCCTCCAACTTGTGAAGTGTAGGCCTATTCATAAGCGTATGCTTTGTGGGCTTGTGAATGGGCTTTGTTCATGGGCTTCTCTTCTTCTTTCTTCTTTAGTCTTTACGTTTCTTTAATTAAACGTTTCCGACTTTGGATTTTGAGAAGTGTCGGTGAATGATTCCAACTCGTCCTATAATCATTTGTTTATAGACTCGAGTTCTTCGACATATATGAATCTTCCATCTTTGGCGCTATTCTTCGATAAATCTTCAGATAGGCACAATGACTTCAAATCTTTTGCATCTCTTGGACAATAGACTTCGTCTTGAGTCTTTTTCCTCGATAAACCCGTGCAATCCCATGTTTTCTTCAATATTCATCTGGTTGACTCTAAAAACACAATAAACACAAAAACCATGCATAATTCCAAACAAATGATATTAAATACGTGTTTTGGTCTTGTTTCAGCCAGAAATAAGTGGTAAAAGGATGAGTGTTTTCACACCTATCAATGGGGGACTAAACGCTTTACTCTGGTGTTGTTTTAGTATAATTATGGGATGTAATTTATGTTTTAGACCTATTATGAAAATCTTGTTTATATTTATGTGTAAACGTCTCACTTTTGAGTCGTTCAATATACCTTGTGTGATGATGCTTGTGTCTAGCACCCAATTGTGTATTTCCGCTGCGCAATGTAAATTGGGGGTGTTAGAATGTTTTCAATGAAAGAAGTATTCCTTGATTCCATTACTATGTTCTTGTGTAAATCTGGATTTTTTGAATCATGTACAATGAAACGATAAGCACTGCTATTCTTAGCATATCCAATAAGTATACAATCCACAGATTTAGGTCCAGTTGTTTGGGCTTTAGGTGTCGGTACAGCTACCTTGGCTAGACACCCCCACACTCGTAAGTATTGGTATGATGGTTTTCTTCCCATACACAGTTCATATGGGGTTTCCTCTTTATCTTTACGAGATTTCTTGTTTAAAAGATAAGTAGTCGTTAGAATGGCTTCCCCCCACATGCCCCGGCTAAAACAAGAACTTAACAACATGGCATTAACCATTTCTTTCAAGGTACAGTTCTTCCTTTCGACAATACCATTTTGTTGAGGTTAATAAGGAGCAGTGAGTTCGTGTCTAATTCCATGTTTAGCGCATAGATCAGAAAAAGGAGACACATATTCACCTCCTCTATCACTTCGTACCACCTTGTCTTTCCTACCAAGTTGATTCTCAACATCGGTTTTGTATAGAACAAACTTGTCTATAGCTTCAACTTCAATTTTCAACAAGTATACGTAGGAGTACTTTTTGCAATCATCAATAAACGTGATGAAGTACTTATTGCCACCTTTTGTGGGTAGTGATTTCAAATCACATATTTCTGTGTGTATCATATCAAGTGGTTCGGTTTTTCATTCAACCGATTTGAAAGATGATCTTGTAAGTTTGGCTTCGACACAAGTTTCACACTTATAATTTGAATCAATATGAAAATTTAGTATTCCATTAAATTTAATCAAACGATGCATTGAATTAAAATTACATGTCCAAGACGACCATGCCACACATTATAAGACTCAATCAAGTAAGCAGAATAATTGATTTTATTGATATAATTTTTAACAACTATTACATTGAGCTTAAACATACTATTCAGGACATACCCCTTATCGACATACATTTGATTCTTAGAAAGAACAACTTTATGAGGCTAAAAAACAAGACGAAAACAAAACTTATTCAAAAGCCAACCGGACACAAGATTCTTATGAATCTTCGGAACATACAAGACTTTAGTCAACTTGAGCTCTTTCTCGGATGTCATCTTCAAAATAAAAACTCATTCGACCTTGATATCAGCAGTCGCGGAGTTGCCCATGTAGAAATTCTCTCCATTGTCAACCGCTCTGAAAGAGTGAAACATACTCTTGTCAGCACACACATGACGGGTTGCCCTAGTATCAACCCACAAATCACTGTTATTAGAACCTACCAGGTTAACTTCAAAGATCATGGCAATGACATCAGACACCATAGCAATCATGTCCATATTAGCCTCGCGTGGAGTCACCCGCTTAGGTGCTTTGCAATTAGCAGCACGATGACCTATGTAACACCCTTCTCCGAAAAGAGACAAAGTGCTACTACTATGGTGTGACATCAGATACATCATATTTTAAAAGGGCTAAAATGAAACTTTTATTAAATCCAAAATACTTAAAGTAATATCTTAATAAACAAAAATCCCCAAAACAACGGGGTCCAAAATGCAAAGTATCGAATCATTAAATGTCTTAAGATTTATTAAAGACTTGGGTGAATCTATGTAAGTCCAAACTCTCTCAATGCCCCCTCTCCCGCTTAATACCTGCCGCATGGAAAAAGAAACGGCTGAGCAAAACGCCCAGTGAACGGATATAACAAATATGGTTTAAGGCAAAAGAGATAACAATAATGAAGATATCACAAGGTATGAACATAAGGATGATTAAGAGGATGAATAAAATGTTAATGAATGACAAGAATAGCCCACGAGCACACATAACAAATCACATATCCAAACAACCAAATAATCATATATGTATACTAGGATTGCGACTCCTATGTACCAAAGTGACGGCGTGTATTGCACACACAAACCTATCACATTAAATCACATCATATCATATCAAACAAATACCTAGGATGCATCCATACACTCCCTGCAAAACAAATGTCAATAACACGTGCACTAGCTCATGACTAGCACCCGAGATCACAATAATATAATAACTATGTGCACCAAAAGGGAACACTGGGGATCTAACCACACCGCCCCAGTTAGTGTCATGTCACCGATGCATCGTATGACATGGTCATGGTACCCCCATGACTAGATACAAAATATGGCTCGGGCTTAAGGGTTCACCTCAAAGGCATAACAGTAACGGAATCATAACAAGACAAAGTAATTTAAGGATCATATCAAAACAACAACTAAGGATGTGGGACCATAGCAATGGCATAGGGATTTATCAAATAGAGTTGTGTAAGAAAGAGTAAAAGAGTGTTCTTTAATAAAGAACCGAATATCCGTACAAACAAGTAATGATTTAAAAGAGAGTGAATATTAAAAGGTCATGTCTAAACGAAACGAATAAGTTCATATCATGGCAGTGGCAAATGAAGGATATATCAAATGAATTATAAAGGCTTATGTCAAATGAGTAGCGAACGGGTTGAAACAAATAATTTAAATCGAGTGTTATGATAATCCTTTTAAAAGAAAGGATAAAATAGTTTTACCGATATCGAATGAAAATGGAAAGACCAACGAATGGTATCAATAGCCAAAAGAATTATTTATTGATCAAATACTATGTACCACGAGTGGAAGATAAAATATCGGTACAAACAAATAATGCTTAAAATGAGAGATCGGATATTCGTGTAAATAATGCTTGAAAAAAAAAGAAAAGTAGATATCTCCGTACGATCAATTAAATAAATGAAAGAAACAACTAAAATATCAATAGAGAGATAGGGATATCCGTACCTTAACGGAACCGCACTCAAACACTAACATGAATAAACACGTGTTACCGGAACTACAAAAGCATAAGTACATATATTACATACTGTAAATAGACCATTACTACAAGAGTTTAGAACTATTTATTCTAATATTTTATTGATTACGATTTCATTATTGTTTAATTGTAGTTAAAAAAAATATCATTATCCCTTAAAATAAATTATCAATGCAGTACTCAGTTTCTTTTCTTTATTTCCAACGAATCTAGAACACATAAATTATTAGTTGTCTAAACTATAATATTTTTCTAACTAATTTGCTATCAATGGCATCATGAAGTTTAACCACCGTAAATCTTTGGCTAATTATTTGATCATAATTTAAGAAATAAATATTTGCTTGGCATAAATCCTCCAATTTACTTGAGTATAAATTTTTTATGTTCATGGATACTTATAGGTTAATTCAAATGCTAAGCAACCCACACAAAACCAGTATTTTTATTTTATTTTATTTTTTTACATGAAAACCTTTTTTTTTGTAATAAGGTACTAAATTATTATTATAAAAATAGACAATTTAGAGTTAAAGACATTTTAATCTATCATCATTATCATTGACGTTATTATATGAGATCGCATAATCGCGTTTACGTTACAAAAACCTTACATATTTATATAATGACATGCATGTGTAACATAAACCATGAATGATTTATATGTAATTAGGAGCATGCTACAAAAATAATTGAATGGAAAGTGGTTTAATGCCGTACCTCCTAGTCGACTGAAAAACGGTTCGAGATTAAAAATTTACGCGAGCAGTAGCACACAATCAAACCCGTACACTATTGAAACTCGAACCTACTGAATTCTAATAGATGAGCGTATGAAATAAACCCTTCCACGAGCTATAAGGCACCATCGGCTATTATTTGTTTTAGGCTAGGGGTAGATGAATGTGTCAATATATATATGAGTAGTAGTAGTAGTTTTTTATTGAGCTTGGACCAATGATACTCAAATTTGAGAAATGCTTTTAATGGAAATCAATGTCATTTAATATATTTAATATGACAGAATGTAACAGTTCATCATTTGTTAGTCAATATCCTTATTTTTTTATATGGGATCTTCATTTGTTTTATTTTATTATTTAAACCATAAGCACTTGTGTTTTATATAACTTATTCTCTTAATAGTCATAATTATTATTAAAAAAATAAAACGTAGTATGTTTACTTTTCTTTTAACCTCAATAGCTTTCATTTATACAACTTAATAATATTAATTTTCTTTTATACCTTAGAATATGTAGTTTATTATTTTCGGGTATTACAACCTAGCTTGTCACAATTGAAGCAATTTCCTTGGAACTTCTGCTTCACAATTCTAGCTTTAGGAGCAAGGTACTCAGACTTCCCTTTACTCTTCTTGTCATTCTTCCCTTTGCCAAAGCTCTTTCCTTTAGACTTTAAAGAAGACGAACCATGCTCAACCATATTTTCCTTGGCAGAATCAGATGTATAAGTGTTTTTCTTAGCCAGCTTGTTTTTCTCTTCAATACAAAGACAAACAACTAAGTCTTCAACACTCATCTCCTTTCGCTTATGCTTCAAGTAGTTTTTAAATTCTACCCAACTTGGAGGTAACTTTTCAATGAAAGCAGCAACTTGATAAGTTTTACTTAAATTCATACCCTCAGCATGAATGTCGTGTAGCATAACCTATAGATCTTGAACATGAGTTATCACATTCTTTTAATCAACCATCTTGTAATCCAAAAAGCGAGCTACCACGAACTTCTTTGTACCAGCATCCTTAGTTTTGTACTTGCGTTCCAATGACCCCCATGATTCTTTGGTAGTCTTAGTCTTGTAGTACACGTTGTACAAAGAGTCTATCAAACCATTCAGAACATAATTGTGACACAAGAAGTCTGGATGTCTCCATGCTTCAACAGCTTCTACAGCTTGTTGATTAGTGGGTTTACCTTCCCGAGGAGGTTCCACCTGAGGTACATTCTCTTTTAAGAACCTCGCAAGGTTCAGAGTTGTGAGAGAGAAGAACATCTTTTGTTCCCACCTCTTAAAATTCTGCCCATTGAATTTTTCTGGTTTTTCAACTTGACTAGCAACGGTTTGGGTAACTGGCGCACCAGTTACATTCACAGTAGTAGTTGCAGGAGTTTCAGGAGCACCGGTAGTCATTCTGAAAGATCAACCAAGATCAAAACACAAACAGTTAGACAACTGTTATAAATCGGTATATAAGAAATTCAATCGTGATCTCTATATATTTAAACCGAATCTGCTTCAAAGAAACTCAATCTTGGTTTCAATGAATCAGATGCAATTCTCAAATATATCAGTTTAACAGAAACACAATCTTGGTTTCAATATAACTGATTAGAACAACTACTTATAAAAACGTTACACAACTGTTATTTAAAATCTGAAAATTTAAAATTGATTTCTAATGAAACTCAATCTTGATTTCGATGGAAAACAATGTAAATAAAACTGTTAAAATATTAATCCGATTTAATAAAAGGTTTTAGTTCTGTTAAACAGAATCTATTTTAAGATTGTAGGAAACGGTAGATACTTTTATTAAAAACAGATTACAATTAATAAAACTAACAAAATATGAAGACATAAAATAAGTAACAGTAATGAAGAAAGCAGTAAAACTAAAACGACATAATTATAGACGATAATTAAATAAACAATAAAATAATAAAAAGACTTACTAAATCACCAACAAGCCGAGGCATGCGTAAGACACGCTTAGAACTAAAGAGCCGAGGCACGTGTTTGACACGCTTCCCTTAAAACAGATTCGTCGTCTGTTTGCCAGGGTACAACAGCCGAAACAGTAAGTTGTACTGTTGGACTAAACAAAACTGCATGGTATTTCACCTTATCAGATGCGTACTCCGTTGGAAATCAATAATAATACTTATTGATTTGATGTATGAAAAAGCTATTGAACTAGACCTCTATTTTTACACAATGGATTCCCTTCCGTTTACTCATCCCACCGACGTGGGATAAAAAATAAACTATTTTTTCTCTATAAGCATGGTACCAACTGCCTAACTTTGAGACACTATATCTCATTCACATCAGCTTTATTTTGGACACATAAAGGCTCATTGCAAAGATCTCTTCAAGGAGAACGCGAACCTATAAAGTATCACTAATATATATGATACATATATATACATAATTGTGTACAAAGTTGGTCAAAAGTCATTATATCATCAATGTTTTCCAACAATTATTGTCGACCCGAAGTCACTACCGGAGTCATACGCGTACATATTCCCTACGGATATCTTCCCAAGAGTTAAATCCCAAATCCCTTCGACTGTAAGCTTATAAGTCCCTTTTAAACAAATCACTACTATAACACTGGCAACAAAGAAAGGAAAAGGTGCTAATTGTACTCATCATCAAACATAATCTCAACCGGAATAACCACGATGGGGCTAAGATAAATGTAATTTTCCATGGAATAATTAGTAATGGAGGGTCCTTCCTTCATCCTCGTATTAATATACTTTATTCAGTGCATTAGGTTTCCCATACATTTTAAACAAAGCCATTATCAAACGGTGTGTAACCTTTGCATTGCCAACTTTCTATGCTACATACGTTCTATGTCAATGCTAATTAATGACGAAACTTGAAAATTTATTTTGAAAGGCCGAATCATTTCAGACATACCAATAGAATAATGGACAATAAATTCAAAACAAAACTAGTAATATTTACACAATCTGTAACAACATTTAGGGTGGTAGGAGCCCTCTTCGTCCTTGATGATAATACGACCAGACACAAGCGAACACCTACAAAATTTTCCTAGGTTTATTTCTACCAAAAATTGTTACATCATTCTGACAATTTCCTACGAATAATGAACACCATTATCCAATAAATATTTCCCTAGCAAATCCAACGAAGAATCAATGACCTCGAAAATCCTTAGAAAATATTTCTAACTTCATGTTAGGTCCAAACTTTGAGCAAAACAAGAACTATTTTACTCAAAACTCACAAGACTACTAATAACACAAGTTTATATTTTCTTCAATTATGATAACCTATAAATTTTACATCTATGCTATGTGCTATGATTATATGAATATGAAATTTGGCTAGAAATTTTTGCTTTTTATGCCTTACATAGTAAGATGAATTGTTTTCTCACAACCTGGACTACCACTTCAACATATTCCTATATGTTGAAAATACAATGTATATATATCAAGTCAAAAATTTAAAAGTAATCTAATAAGTATATTATTAATAAGAACATCTCAAATGTAACATGATGCCCTAAATTCCCTTAGAAACCAAAGAATCCCTGAAAATAAGTTGTAAACTCAAGAAAGATAAACTATGAATGAAAAGTACTTATGAATAAGTCTTATGTATTATAAACAAGTTATAAACTATACTTGAAGACATAATAATACCTAAGAATGGTAAGAACAAACTATACAAAGCTAAGTACAAGTAATTATACATAATAGTCTAGATCACCACCTAGAAACTATTGGTAAACAATGTTTCAAGCAATATAACTACCTAATATCTATGTACAAGTATAAAAAATTATATACTAATTATAATCTATCATATAAAGGAAAGATAAATGATCACAAATTACTAATATTCACTAATCGAAGACTAATTACAAGTTAAGACCTAGTAACCAATATTAGCATATAAAATCCATTTCACGTTGAATTAGACTCTAATATTTTGCCGTAAATTATAAAAATCAACTATGTATCATATTAATATTATACACTTACTTTAAGTTAAGTTACAAGTTGGTAAAGCATAAGGTACAAGTTATCAAAGCATAGGATCTTAAGCTCCCATAATTATCCCTAGAATATGATCAACCTATATAAATCCTTAAACTAAGAATCCTTAGAAGTCATAAGCATACTGCATAAGCCCTAGAGTAAGTGTTTAAAAAGGTACAAACACTAATTACCCAAGATAGAAATTCATTAGGATTAATGACTAAAACCCTTATATTAAGAAATCTACATGGAATCATTACCTAGTTATTTATGGATAAGTTTATAAGTATTTATAGGACTTCATTAAGGTAATAAGATTATATTAGGACAATGTAAAAGTACCCTAATACACAAGGTACAAGATTTCAATGCATGGCTTGTAAATTAGGTCAAAATGTGTATTTCCACCCTTTGGACATGTTTACTTAAAATAACTTAATAAAACCAATTTAGAGACTTCATGAACACATTGAGGACAATGTAGGATGTATTAATTGAGTTTACATCAGTAGATAGTTGAAGGATGATCACTTTTACTAAGACTTAACCATAAATCATTAGAAACCTTAACCCGCCTTAGTTTTCTTCCCATTTTCACATCAAACCCTTGCTAAAATTCAAAAGAAAGACCCAAACTTATTAATTACAATGTAAATACCCTAAATAAACCCTAATCCATCTCTAATCACATTCCTAAGCCCTTAATCACCAAAATCACAAAGTTACAAGTTACAAGTTACAAGCCCTAATTTAGGACCTGGTTTAGGTTTTTCCCTCCAAAACATATTCAAAACCATTTCCATCCAAAATTTAAACTTAGGATCAATACTAATAGATATTTTGAGATATTTTTAAGTAGGTGATGCACCTACTTGAAGTTGCCACATCCTTCTTCTAATCCATTATATGTCGTGACTTAATACTAGCCATAAACTTAGATATTTTTCATCCTAGACTCTAGGAACTTGCATAGAAATCTTCTAGGAACCTTTAGTCACTAAGACACATAATATTACACATTTACCCCTTTACCTTGGAGCCGAAGGGTTGGAAAAAGTATAAATAGGGGCGTAGGTACATAGTTAGAACTTGCACCCCGTTTCCTTTATATCTCCTACCTATTCTCTTTTTACACTTATACATACGTCCTAGGACATTTACCAAGACCAGAAACCAGGTCTATAAGGTAGCCATTTAAGCTATTGAATCTTTGATAGCAAGTTGTGCTCATAGGAAGCCATTAGGAGCCATTTTGGAGCATCCTAGGTAATTTCTATATTAGCTATGCTTTGATCTTGTTATAATGAATTATTAGAGTTGTTATAATGCCAAAACAAAGTTACAAAGATAATCTAAAATAAAATAAATCATTTGATCATTTTAAATGGAAGTTATACGTTAAAGATGTCTTAAAACCCTAGTTTTGTAATTTACATAAAATAATAAAGCTATAATTATAAATAAATGTTTTTATTATGATTATAAATATGTTTTAAAACTTTTTTTTGAAATTCTAGATCATTTGGTCCATTTTTAAGGTTGTTATGTAATTTTTACAAGTATGGGGACTAAAACTATCATTTTTGTAACTATTTAACATTTTTGGCCAAAAGTGTCATTTTCTGAAAGTTAAATATATAAGAATAAATATTTGAAAGTTTTGGGTCCTAAGGTTAAATATTGAGGGTTTAAAATACAATACAAAAACTATATACTTAAGGGGTTAAAAGTGTAATTATACCAAATAACTAAAAGGGTAATTTTTGCCAATTTTAAAACTAAAGAAGATTAATTATAAATATGAGGAAATAATGAAAGTATCATGTTAGTAGGGAGCTTTGTACAAAGATGTTCCATCTCGATATTACGTTCTGACTGAGTGGTTGGGTTTACGATTTAAAGTGCCCTCACTCCTCAAACGTTTATAGAATGGCTTCTGAGTATGATAGCCCGAACAATGATAATATAATTAATACCAAATATTAATTAAACAATGTATAACCAATACTTAAAAAGATTGAACAAAAGATTAAAGACTTGATACTATACACAATGTATTAATCTAGGTTTGTGTGAGATCAAGCTGTTGTTTATGAGACCAAGTTGTGGTTTGTATGATCAAGCTGTTTATCTGTGAATGAAATATATCTGGTTATAGCTCGGATTCTATGGACATAAGGTGAGTTCATAGCCTCACTTTTAAATGATTTATAAATGATTTGAAAACTCGTGAGGGGGATATGTGCTAAAAATGGAATACAAGTGTTTTTGGTATGCTTCTAAAATATAATTATTGACACTACGTTTACTTGTTGCCGTTAAGTCCCTTTTTAATCATGGACCGTTAATCATTTAATAAGCGCTAATATTGTGAATAGTACTATTGGAGACTGACATCTCCTATCTGGGAAAGTCACGCTTGCTAGCAGCTGATGGTTCCTACGTAGGCTAAAAAGATATGCTTTATTTTGCTTTCTAGGATAGTCCGGAAAGCTTCCTACTTAAGGGCAAATTTGTTGAGTTTTCTTGATAATGTCTAGTCGCGGGGTCATGAGTTAGTGCAATAATAATAAATTGTTTTATGTGAGCGAATAATAACGTAGCTCAGAAAAAGGATCTTGTATTCAAAATATGTTTAAACCTATGAATTCACTCAACCTTTGTGTTGACTTGTAAGCATATATTTCAGGCATTTATGGCCGATGGCATGGAGCAAAACGAGGATGGCATGAAGAGGCACAAACTTGAAATTATTATTTTAGATTTTGGGAACCTCATATTGAAAAACTCTAAATTTTTAATGATATATAAAGAAAGTTGATTTTGTCACTCTTTTGAGTTGTTTTCTATCATTATGACTTATGTTCTATGAAGTAATACCCCAGTTCAATGTTCCGTTGCCTAAAGGTAACATGGGGGTGTTACATATTGGTACTCAGAGCCATGGTTATAGAGAACAAGAATTAAAATCTTGACTATAACTAATTTTAAAATAATTTCAAGAAAGTCCTCCGTGCCCATGCTAGTGCTGTTACAAGAATAAGGTAATATTATACCAATACTAGTACTGCTACCCTCTAGAACAATGTGTAATACCATGATTAAGTGTAAGTATAAATATTATACTTATAAGTACATATGTTTAAGTATATGTAATATAATATGAGTATAAAATAGAACTTATCGACGTCTCCAGAAATATGTATTCCTATCTTCCTCCTATTATCATCTTATTGGATTATCAAGATGAGCATTATGCAAGTATTCCTGATGATTTCTCAAAGTATATTTCCAATCTCCAAATGAATAACCCTTATGATACTTCATAAAATACACCCAAATATCAGAAAATACCAAAAGCCGTTTTAACTTTTGATGATGACCCCTATATGCAAGTTATACGAGCATATAATAAAGAATAAGATTTTACTCCTCAACAACAAAATTTTCCATCAGCTTACCCTATTAATGTACCCTTACCTATATCTGAAAACATACCCAAAAATACCTATGAACAACAAATTAAAGATATCCTACCCTATATGAAAGCATTTCCTCCCGAGCGTATTGAAGATCTTGAAGACAAAGTTGAAGGACTTCTGAAAGGACAAAGAATTATACAACGAGATTTTGAGAAGTTAGAAGAAGATTTTAAAGAAATCAAGGCTAAGTTGTGGAGAAGACAAATGATACACGATGAAGAAATTGTTCAAGCTCGACTGAAGATTTCTACTCTTGAGTTAGTTATTGAGGACATTCATATTAGACATCGAGCCGATATACGAAGTATTTTTTATGCCATAAAATAACTTAAGAGGGAGAGATGAAGACACTAGACTATTAAGTTGTAAATACTTTCAACTTTATGTCTTTACTTTTATGTTAACAAAGAAGCTTGTGCTGTAAGTATAAACAAGAGAAGTTGTTAATAAATAAAAGTTGTTTTTCTCATCTTGTCGTTTCATATTTGTTTTTAAGGAATAAGAAACCCCTATTTGTTAGTTTTCTCATAAATAATTATGAATAAAGTTGCGTTAATTCTATTAAAAGAATATACTTGATAAAGTATATATTCTTTATAATTTATGTTATCTTCTATGATAATGATAATTATTAAGTTTAACATAACCCTTAAGTTTGAAGAAAGAGAAATGAAACTTCCCAAGTTTTCTAAAAATATTCTGTAGAAACTAGAAGGGGGGGGGGGGGTTGAATAGTTTCTTATATTTACTTGTTAAATGATGGTTTTCAAAAAAATCCTTTTTCTCAAAAAACTTAGACTTAAGGAAATAAGTGAAATCTTCTTATGCACAATATGAACAATGATAGTGTAATTTAAACTAATACTAACTAATATATATATGCACAAAGAATAAAGAATGTAAAGAGTTAAGGGTAAAGAAAGATCAAACCAAACACCAAGGATATAGTGGTTCGGCAACGAAGCTCACTCCTCGTTCCTACTCCACTCCTTGAGTACTCCTAACTCGAGAGTTCACTACACAACAAGCTCCTTATGGTGGAGAAAACCATACACGTCGCTTAACCAATTTCCGACTCTAAGCTAAAAGTCGAGCCCTAATCGTAGCTAGGACCAATCTACACAACTATACTTAGTACATACACAACTTCCAAATAGACACAACTACTTGGATCTTCACAACTATTACACAACAACAAATGTATAAAATTTGATCTTCAAAGGATCTTTGGTGGTGTACTCAACACTTCACAATGATAGTGTTCTTCTCTTTACACTTGAAGAGGAAGGGATGGATGAGATAGATTCACTTCTAAACAAGTAGTAATCAATCAAATGATCAAGGATTTGAGTGATTTAAGAAGTATGTTTGAATCTGGAAATTTGTGTGCAAAAGAGGTGAATTGAAAATATGAGAAAGGTCCACTATTTATAGGACAAAGGGCCAACGGCTGTATCTGCCCGCGGTTCCTTATCTCAGTCGGCGGTACCTTATCGATAAGGAACCGCCTAGGCGCTAGGGAACCGTCGGACTAGACTCCGCTCCCTTTTTGTCCTTTAGTGGTGGAGGTCATATCTGATTATAAAATATCCAGAAAGGATATTCCAAATCAAAAGGGAATATGCCATTTTTAAATTTTCAAATATTTAATTTAAAAAACATTTTCTTAAAAAGAAAGTTTAATTAAAAACTTGCCACACTTAATAAAAAGTGAGTTTTAAGAAAAGATTAAATCACTTGATCACTTGATTAAGGTTAGTACTTTTATATTCATACCTTAAGTGAAAATGGGTAAAATGAAAAATACTTGAACTCAAGAATTCGTTTTTCGTTGTTTTCGTAAATGCTTGTTTTTACATATTTTCGTAATCAAAACTAAGCGAGACCGAAAAATGCATGAAACGTTTTTAGGTATTATTGCATTAACAATCTCCCCTTTTTTGATTCCGACAATACATAAACTCAATCACACAAAAACAAGATTTTTCGTAGATGAGTTTATTCATTTCTCCCCCTTTGTCGAAGCAAAAAGGTTGCACAAGTCGGTGTTGAAGAGACGAACTTTGCAAAGACTCCCCCTTGGTGCTTACTCCCCCTTGCTTGGGGCACCGAGGAATCGAGATATGGTGACAAGCTACATAGAAGGGTTAGTTGAATAAAAGAAACAACCAACAAGAGATAGCTATAGGTCACAAAAAGATAAAATAAAAAGAGAAGAAAACACAAAGACTAAGATCCAATTAAAGTCATAGAGTCATACAAAAGATGTATGAAAGAGGAAACAAGCCACAAGCATAAATCTAATCCTAGTTAATCTAGAATTCTATGATTTGCTTGAATTAGGTATCTTGAGGATAAGCAACCAATGCTTATATGAAAGACAAGGTAGTGGCAAAATGTGGTGGTGGTGGCTTGGTGGAGATCTCATAATCAAAGAGAAGAGGAGGCCTGATTTAGAGACTCCTGATGTAGCTCAACTCCTCATAGATGTGTGCCATAGGAAGATGTTGATATTGACAACAATAACAATATGTCCCATGGTGCATGACATTATCATGAGAAGGAGGAAGAACACTAAAGGGTGGTGGTGGAAGAAAAGATATTCCACAATCAACATTCTTGGTAGGAGAAATGTGATTAAGAGTTTTCTTGGGTAAACTTGGATTGAAAGTGTTCTTGGGTGAGTTGGGATTGAAAGCAATTGGGGAAAATGGAGGAGAATCAAGGCTTTCATTAGGAGAGTAAGACATTTTGGGATGTGAAGTAAGGCAAAATGCTTATGGTTAAATAGGGAAGGATCAAGGTATTTTTTGGGGTGTTCAAAGGGTTGAAGCAAAGATTCTCAAAAATATTGGAACAATTTTGGAATTTCAGAAATACCCGAAAAAAGGAAGCACTGTACGCGGTTCCTTATTGCTTCCGGCGGTTCCTTATTGATAAGGGACCGCGTTTCATATATGGACCCACCTACAGTGGCTGAGTTTTGGTGGTGAAGGAAGATTTTTCAGCAAATCTTATTTTTATAGTCTAACTTATCATAGGAATATGCTTAAAAAGCAAAGATAGACAAAGAGAACACATTCTAACTCACCAAATAGGGATTGACCAAAATACATGGATTTTTAAAAATCGATGTAGGAGGTGTGTAAGACAAGACCTTAAGTCATGACACAATGATCCTCCATGATTCTATCTTGTTCTTGCTATGTTTGAGAGAATAATACATATGAATTATGTAAGCTCGAGATTAATAGCAAGAATCTATGAAAAATGTTTTTAGATTGAATTAACAATGTCAAAACATTTCTTGACCATTTTCGAAACAGACTTTAAGGATTTTAAAAAGGAGAATAGAAGATTTTCAAGAAGAGTTTAGGAGACTCAATGACTCAAAGTAATAAAAGACTCAAAAGAAGTAAGAGACTCAGTAAAAGGAAAGCAATTAAGGAATATGTTCCATTATCCTAGACCTAGACGCAAGTAATTAAAAGGTTCCCTCTTAAGTGGCTTAGTGAAGATGTCGGCTAAGTTATCCTCGGAGGGTACCTTCTCAATGAAATGTTCTCCTTTTGAACATTATCCCTAAGAAAATGGTGACGAATTTCTATGTGCTTGGTTCGCGACTGTTGTACGGGATTCTTGCTAAGGTCTATAGCACCTTTATTGTCGCACATGATGGGAACATCATCAAGACAAATCCCGTAATCAACAAGCGCTTGCTTCATCCATAGAGCTTGTTGGCATGCTTTTCCGACACTCACATATTCGGATTCCGTGGTGGATATCGCAAGAGCGGTTTGTTTCTTAGAGAACCAAGAAGTAAAACAACAACCCATGAAGGTACAAACTCAACTAATGCTTTTCCGGTCCACATAGTCTCCCGTATGATCCGAGTCCGCGTAGACAATGGTTTCTACGCCGGTCCCTTTAGGATACCATAATCCTAAATGTATAGTGCCCTTAATGTATCGGAAGATACGCTTAACCGCTTCAAGGTGAGAGGTTTTGGGAGCCTCTTGGAAGCGAGCACAAAGGCAAACACTAAACATGATATCCGGTCGACTTGCCGTTAGGTACAACAAACTACCAATCATACCTCTATATTTGGTGTTGTCTACCAACTCACAATTATCATCTACGGTGAGTTTAGTATTCGAGGCCATTAAGGTCTTCATTGGTCTAGATTCTTCTAATCCAAATTTCTTTAGCATTTATTTAGCGTACTTAGATTGACTAAAGAAAATACCATCGTCCATTTGTTTAATTTGGAGTCCTAAAAAGAAGTTAAGTTCTCCCATCATACTCATTTCAAACTCATCATGCATGATTTTGGAAAAGTCATCACACAATTCTTGACAAGTTGAGCCAAATATAATGTCATCAACATATATTTGCACGATTATGAGGTGAGAACCTTTCTTCTTTGTAAAGAGAGTGTTGTCTACCATTCCCATGGTATACTCATGTTTAACAAGAAACGCTTTAAGTCTATCATACCAAGGTTTGGGTGCTTGTTTAAGACCATAAAGTGCCTTCTTAAGCTTGTAAACATGATCCAGTTTCTCAAACTCAATGAAGACGGGAGGTTGAGCCACATATACCTCCTCATTGATCAAACCGTTAAGAAACGCACTCCTTACATCCATTTGTTGAAGCTTAATATCTAAGGCACAAGCGTAGGATAAAAGGATTCTAATGGATTCTAATCTTGCTACCAGTGCATATGTCTCGTAATAATCAATCCCTTCTTATTGATTATAGCCTTGTGCTACAAGTCTAGGTTTGTTACGAGACACAACACCATTCTCATCTAGCTTATTCCTATATACCCATTTGGTTACTATAATGGTAGAACTTCTAGGTGGAGGAACAAGTTCCCAAACATCATTATCAACGAGTTGATTCAATTCTTCTTGCATCGCAATGACCCAACTCTCATCCGTCAAAGCTTCTTTAACATTCTTTGGTTGAATCAAGGAGACGAAACAAAACAAGTTGCTTTGGTTTTGGACTTGAGATCTTAGGGTCCTTTGATTTAAGTCACCAATGATATTATTGAGAGTATGATCCTTAGACTCCTTAATGTTTACGTCCTTTTCAACACTAAGGTCTTCAACTCCTATTTTTCTAACCTATTTGGCTTTAACTACTTCTACTTCATCCAAGTCATCATCAACCCAATGGTGGTGTCTTGGTTAAAGGAGGGGTTTCATCAAAAGTCACGTTAAGTGATTCTTCAATTACGCCCGAGGTTATATTGAGGACTATGTAGGCTTTGCTAGTTTGGGAATAACCTAAAAAGATACCTTCGTAAGACTTTGGGTCAAACTTGGTAAGGTAGTCTTTGATGTTGAGGATAAAGCACTTGCTTCCAAACACCCTAAAGTATTCCAATGAGGGCTTCTTACCTTTAAGTATCTCATAGGGGGTCTTTCCTAGGAAAGGTTGAATAAGAATTCGGTTGAGAATATTAGTCGATGTGTCCATGGCATTGCACCAAAACTTTTGAGGTAAAGATTGCTCGTTTAACATCATCCTACTCATCTCTTGGATGGTCCTATTATTCCTTTTAACTACCCCATTTGATTTTGGAGTGCGAGGAGCCGAGAAGTTATGGGTAATACCATGAGCTTCACAAAAGGCACCAAATTGCACTTCATTATCAAATTCCCTACCATGATCCGTCCTAATAGAGACAATTGGACATCCTAGTTGATTTTGAATTCTTCGACTAAATATTTCGAAATGATCGAAAGCTTCATTCTTAGATGCCAAAAATCTAGTCCAAGTGAATCTAGAGAAGTCATCAACTATAACTAGGGTATAAAGGTTACCTCCATAACTTCGTATGGCGGTAGGTCCAAAGAGATCCATATGTAGGAGTTCTAAGCACCGAGAGGTTGAAACCAAATTCTTGGCTTTGTGACTTGAGTGAACTTGCTTTCCAACTTTGCAAGCATCACAAAAGTGACTATCAAACTTCATCTTGGGGAGGTGTCTTACCAACTCCTTAGAGACTAAAGATTGAAATAGACGCATATTAGCGTGACCTAATCTCCTATGCTAAAGAGTAGAACTATCATCTATAGTCGCAAGACATATGTTGTCTTTTGACTTCTTATTGACCTTCATGACATAAAGCCCATGCTTTCTAACACCTTTTCCAATGACCTTTCCATCTTTTACGATTTCACTATCATTTTCGAAAAAGATGACCTTACACTTATTGTCACAAATTTGACCTATGCTTAAAAGTTTAAACCCTAAATTATCTACGTGCTCAACATTTTCAATAGTCATGGAGTCAAGAGAAACGGTACCTTTGCCAATGATATTACCACGTAGACTACTAGCGAATGTGACGTTACCTCCATCATATGCTTTGTAGCGTGAGAACAAATTTCGATTACCCGTCATGTGTTTAGAACAACCACTATCCTTAATCCACTAGTCGGGCTACAAATCAATTCCCAAGCATATCTAGGTAACAACACACACGATCAAACATTTGGTCCCCAATATCTCATGGGTCCAAAAATGTTAGTTCCAAACATCCCTTGCATTTGGTTGGGATGCATGAATGGAGGAGGGGTTCCCCATGGGGAACAAAAGGGAGGATGATAATAATTCATATAACCATTTTGTTGTTCATTATTTCTCCTGGGTGTATTTGATCTTGGTTTAGAGTTGTGGTCATTCCTTCTAGGTGTTGGAGTTTTACTTCTAGGTCGTGAATTGTGTTGACTATCTCTTATAGGTGTTGTCGTTCTACTTCTAGGCCTAGACTCATTCCGTACTCTTGGTGGAGTAGAAGATGGTCTTGATAAACTTCTATTTCCCATTAGAGGTTTTATCAAAGGCTTATAGAACGTATCAACGACATTGTCGTCAAGTATGGGTAATTTCACTTTGTTAACAATAAGATGCTTAGGATGTTCACCTAAATTTGACTTTTCAGAAAGTTCAAGATTTTCATCAAAAATACTTTCTGGCCGCGGTACCTTATCTATGGCGGCAGTTCCATAGTGATAAGGAACCGCCCCATACAGTTTGGGACCGCGTACAACAAATAGTTTTTCTAAAAATCGGACTTGTTTAGGTTCACTAGTTGATGCTTCATTTGAGTTAAAACCTACACCAAGTCTTTACTTAGAATGAATTTGTTTGTTTAGCATATCATCAAGAGCACTAGTACCTTTCATGAACTTTTCCAGTTTAATGGAAGTGCTCTTGAGATCTTCATACTCTAACCTAAGTTTATCACAACTTAAGAAACCTATATCAACTTCTTTATTTTTCTCAAGCTTGGCTAATTTTTCCCTAAGTTCGTTAATCTCATTTTCAAGCTTAGTTTTAGTTGATTTTAAGGTTTAGTTATTTTCTATGAATTTAAGGCTAAGTTTGTGTAAATTGTCATATTTTCCTTATAATTCAATATCATCTAAGGTGGAGCTATCATTGCTATAATATTCGGTTTCGGAATGTACCTCTTTAGAAGTGTGAGCCATGAGACATTTCTTCTCTTTGGGGTTGTCATCAACATCTTCACCGCTATCGCTCCAAGAACCACTAACGAATGCCGTGTGATTCTTATCGCGTGAAAGCTTTGGACACTCACTAATGAAATGATTTGGATCACCACATCTAAAGCAATTCCTATCACCTTTTTCATTCTTGGCAAACCGATTATTTGAGAATGGTTTCTTGTCATTGTTGGGTTGCCTCACCTGTTGACCTCGTCTTTTGAAGAATCTCTTGAAATCTATCACCGCCAGTGCATACTACTCGTCATCACTATCCGAGGAACTATCATGATCGCTTTGTGCCTTTTTGGCTTTGAGTGCAAGAGACTTCCTTTCACTCTTGGTTTTCACCAATTCCGAGTCCTTCAAAATTATCATCTCATGAACCTTCAAGTTTCCTATGAGTTCATCGAGTGATAAAGTTGAGAGATCTTTTGATTCTTCGATCGCCGTGACTTTTGCTCTCCACTTCGGATGTAAGGCCCTTAGAAACTTCCTAGCATTGTTCTTGCTAGAAAAACCTTCATCAAGTGCTTTTAGACTAGTAATAATAGTGTTAAATCTAGCAATAACACTATCAATAGCTTCATCTTCTAAGATGACAAATTGTTCATATTGTTGGAAAAGAAGATCGATTTTGCTTTCTTTGACTTGGATATTACCTTGGTGGGTTACTAAAAGAGTGTTCCAAATATCTTTAGCGGTTTCACACATAAAAATCCTTTCATACTCTTTCTTGGGTAAAGCATTATAAATCACCATTTTAGCCTCATTATTTTTCGAAAGTTTCTTTTTAGTATCGTCGTTAGCTTTGTCAAAAGTAACCAATTCCTTTGTTTTAGAAACTTCATTAAATTGATAAGGTGAAAAATCACCATTGGTAATAACATGCCAAAGATCTAAATCTTTTGATTTCACATAAGTCTCAAATCTATTTTTCCAATAAATAAAACTATCGGTTTCAAAAAGTGATGGTCTTTGCATAGATTGCCCTTCTAGATACTTGTTGGAATCCATAGATCGATTCAAGTTTTAAAATACAATATACTTTAAAAATACTTGAGAAACCCGCTCTGATACCAATTGTAGAAACTAGAAAGGGGGGGGGGGGTTGAATAGTTTCTTATATTTACTTGTTAAATGATGGTTCTCAAAAAAAATCTTTTTTCTCAAAAAACTTAGACTTAAGGAAATAAGTGAAATCTTCTTATGCACAATATGAAAAATGATAGTGTAATTTAAACTAATACTAACTAATATATATGCACAAAGAATAAAGAATGTAAAGAGTTAAGGGTAAAGAAAGATCAAACCAAACACCAAGGATTTATAGTGGTTCGGCAACGAAGCTCACTCCTCGTTCCTACTCCACTCCTCGAGTACTCCTTACTCGAGAGTTCACTACATAACAAGCTCCTTATGGTGGAGAAAACCGTACACGTCGCTTAACCGATTTCCGACTCTAAGCTAAAAGTCGAGCCCTAATCGTAGCTAGGACCAATATACACAACTATACTTAGTACATACACAACTTCCAAATAGACACAACTACTTGGATCTTCACAACTATTACACAACAACAAATGTATAAAACTTGATCTTCAAAGGATCTTTGGTGGTGGACTCAACACTTCACAATGATAATGTTCTTCTCTTTGCACTTGAAGAGGAAGGGATGGATGAGATAGATTCACTTCTAAACAAGTAGTAATCAATCAAATGATCAAGGATTTGAGTGATTTAAGAAGTATGTTTGAATCTGGAAATTTGTGTGCAAAAGAGGTGAATTGAAAATCTGAGAAAGGTCCACTATTTATAGGACAAAGGGCCAACGGCTATATCTACCTGCGGTTCCTTATCTCAGCCGGTGGTACCTTATCGATAAGGAACCGCCTAGGCGCTAGGGAACCGCCGGACTAAACTCCGCTCCCTTTTTGTCCTTTAGTGGTGGAGGTCATATCTGATTTTAAAAATATCCAGAAAGGATAATCCAAATCAAAAGGGAATATGCCATTTTCAAATTTTCAAATATTTAATTTAATAAAACATTTTCTTAAAAAGAAAGTTTAATTAAAAACTTGTCACACTTAGTAAAAAGTGAGTTTTAAGAAAAGATTAAATCACTTGATCACTTGATTAAGGTTAGTACTTGTTTATTCATACCTTATGTGAAAATGCGTAAAATGAAAAATACTTGAACTCAAGAATTCGTTTTTAGTTGTTTTCGTAAATTCTTGTTTTTACATATTGTCGTAATCAAAACTAAGCGAGACCGAAAAATGCAAGTAACGTTTTTAGGCATTATTGCATTAACATATTCTATTCTCAGCTTTTGTCCATCAAAAGATTCTTCTATAGGATATGTAAAAGAGAAGCTTGTTCTATAAGAAAAGTTTTTACATTTTTTTATATTCCTCCCTTCCATATCATGGAAAAATTATGTTACGATTAAGCATGAGTCATATCTTTATAAATCCGTTGTAAACTTTGAAATCCTATTTCATAGTTGTATTTATTATCCTTAGGTATGAATGATAATCAACATAGTAAGTTTCCTAAACCTAAAATATATACCTTGTGTTCGATCAACATTTATATGTATCCATATACATATGTGAGAAATGTTTTCTGATATGAGTATACCTTGGATTCTGAATTATTTCTATTCTTTCCCTTCATTCTAAACCCTAAAAGTATTTGACGAAGAATTGATGATGACGTGGCTGCAATCCTGCAAGTGCAAACTGTCAATAAGAAGTATTATCTGGAAGAAGACTCGATGACTAGTTAGTTTTTGATATCAAAGGAGGAAAATATGTTATTAGTATCACTCGTTGGATTGAAAGAGCCAATTCAGTTTCCTATCATATTAATCGTATTTGAAATTATAAAGTGAAGCTTGCTATAAGAAAATAGCACTTCGTCGGTCATTTCGGTAAATTCTTTATGCTCATCCTGTTTTGATAAAAGGAGTACATAAGATCGCTTGATTAAATTTCAAATATTTCTTAGAAAGATGATCGAGAAGATGAAAGAAGAACTCCACTAACTAATGATAAAAGGAATTAACCTCGAGACATACACGAGGAAATTTCAAAAGTTAGTAAAGTTATATCTTATTCCGTAGAATGAGAAAATCTTCATCAGAAGATTTTATCATGGAATTTTGTCATGAAATTTCATCTGAAATTCTATTAAGGAGACTCCCTCAGAAGATTTTGTTAGAAAAATTTATTAAGGAATTTTATCGAAGCTTTTGAAGAAAGATTACCACTTCCAAAATCCCAATATATTGGAAAAACTCATTTACCTCTACCCAAAGAGTTAATGGACAAGGTAATTAAGAACAATCCTATGCAAAAATAAAAAATCTTAAGCATAAATTCAGCAAGGATTTTTAAGGGCAAGTGGCCTTATAAATCATATGTTTGTTAGGATTATTCTGTATTTTATAGGGAATAAAATACTTTCTTCTATTTTAACGTCGTTCGTCTCTAGAAAATCATATTCTTAGATATTATATACAGAATGTCTTACATACACTAACGTAAGAAGGAAATATACGGGTATAATAAATATATTAAATACTATAATATTTGTCTATATTCGTATTATGACAGAAATTTCTAAGTCAATGATTTACATCCTATTTATTTGATTGAATTAGGACGCTTCTTCAGTCAAATTAATAAACCTAAATCACCAAATTTATGATTTCTTCCTTACATAAAGTTGGACGCTTCTCTATGTTAGTAAGAATTTATAAATGGACTTAATAATATTCGATATAAGACAAGTATAGACCAAATAAAACTTAGTAAGATAATACGTATATCACTATATAGTATGTTGGAAGATACGTTAATATTTGTCTTATATTTGGAATTTGTAAATTTAAGTAATCCATGCAACTCGAAGAAATTTTAAAATCCTTATATTATGCTTTTAAAGCATAATATTAACTCATCTGACTTACTAGCTCAATCTGAATTTCCTCCTGGAAATAGGAAAGAACAATGCGGATTTTGTTACTTCAATTAGACATGATGCCATCTGGATCATTGTTAATTATCTTATTAGAGCTGTAGGATTTATTCCTATTTAGGAAATTGATAATATGGAAACTTTGACAAGATTATATATAAAATAATCTGTTGACATAGAGTATCAATATCTATCATCTAAGATCGTGACTAGTGTTTCATATCTTGATCCTAAAGTATACTCAATATTTGTGTGTTATACTTAAATAAGTATATTAATGTGTTAAGTGGAAGAACTATCCAAAGAGTTATGAAAAGTTGTTCACTAAGAACTAACTATAATATAATAGGAAATGAGCTTAGCCAAATAATCTTGAGGTTCATGACCTCGATGGCACTCAAAAAGAATAACCCACAACGTAACTCAATTCGAGATGAGTACTTGTTCAATGGTTGCATCACTAATGCGAGCATTAGGAAGAAGCAAGAAAAGATAGATAACACCGATACATGTAGAATTTAGCAATCAAAGGTAGTCTTTTCATTAATCACAAACAAGTCAAGTTGTACCGTAACACATTATGTGTCACTATGTCATACAATTCCAAGATATCATCCTACCAACTGATGTCTCAGTTAAGTTAGGGATTATTTTTAAAAGATACCACAATGAATACTAATCTACAAGAGTCATTAGGTGTTCCACATGTCCCGAAAGATCCATCAGTCCCAATTCAGAAGAAGATTTCTTCAATTTATTTCTTGGACACTGGGCATCTTCGTTAGTAGACAATGGCCTAGGAACAACCCTTAACACGAATCATTTAAAACCTTATAATTCAATCACAGGATTTAACGGATTCCTCTTAACAATCTTATATTCCATTCAAGTTAAATTTTACTTTATTTAAGTTTTCAACCCACTTATACAATGCGATATCCTACATCATTTTCCAATACTTTCAATCTTATTCTTAGACCTTCAAAGTGCAATAAAAGCTCGATATGAACAACACTTAATTTCCAATCCTATAACTCATTTATCAATAATTATCAAATGAGTTACTAGTATGAAATGACTCATACATTCAATTAGACTTCTCGGAAAGGTACTAGTGGCATGAGGCTTTTGGGTAATGGTTCCAATGACAGCCTCAAGGGCAACTTTCACCCCTTTCGATTTCAATTTAAGAATTGGATGACAACGACTCAGATGACATCTTTCCAGGTGGTAACGTTTGTCAAACTCCACTCAATATGGAAAGATCGTCATGACATCGATATCAGATTTAATCTCGCCAATTCTTCTTCAATATCACAATCAACTAATATCAACATTTCTACGAATATCAACCATTTGTTGGGATCATAAATATCAACAACTTGGTTTAGATCTAGGATAGCTAGAATTACTACGAGAATAGCTTCGATTAATTTACTAGGGGATTTAGGGTTCCTTGTGACAATCTACGTCGTATAAATACCTCGTATAAATATCAAAATAATCATCAAACAATCATGTAATCAAATTACATCATATGTATATATATAATCCAAGTGTTATATATATTAAAAGAACACTTCTCAGTCTGGCCTTGTCGGTAACTCGGGAATTCTTCGGCACCGTTATAGTCAAAAGATTTTTAGACATTTTTAGAAAAATGTTTATAGTTAAAATATTTTGAAAGTTTTACAAGTCATATTATTTCATACAAAGTTTTACAAAGAATTCGAATGGAAATTAATATTTAAGTGCGGGCCATGAATTCTTGTTGTCTTCCCGAGAATTACCTTCAAGTACCTGAGATAAAACATGTTAAAAGAAAAGGTCAGCGATAACGCCGGGTGAATTCATAGACTTTAATAAAATCCATCAATTTAACATCGGTATAAAATTATTACCGAAAATCATTTTGTACAATTCATTTTAATAGGCCATAAAATAGCCAAAGTCATTTTATACAAATCCTTATCAAAATCATAATATAGGCTTTCGCCTTCAAAATCATTATACGAACCAATGTCGTAAAAATATCATACAATACGTTTTATAATGTTGTATGGAGTTAAATAAAAACCGTTATATGAGAATGGTTATGAAAACCAAAACACGAACATAATATCAATAGTAAGACCCCGTATTGCTAGTCAGGCAATATATCGTAATTTAATGCTTAAAGCGGTATTTCGTTAATTGGATTATTATAAGCCGCATGAAATTGTTACCTTACTAAACCAAACAACGGGTAGCTAGCCCGAAACTTAATTTGCCCATCAAAATTAGCGTGTCGTCACAATAATCACGCTTGTGTAAATCTTCTCATACATAAATTCGCTTACCAATCAATGTGGCACGACGGGGATCAACCGTCAAGGCGCGAACTGGGGTGATTGTCCCCAAACAGTACTATTATATGCATAAGCGTCTACCAAATCCCGGTAGTTCACAAATCATGCTAATGGGACTTTTAGTGACATAACCTAACTTTAATAATCCATTTTATTTCATCTATCGGGTCATTTAATCATTCATCGGGTCATATAATCATTCTGGTCCAAATCAATAATCAAGCAATCGAGACAAATGGTGTCCTATTTTATAAAAACTAACATGTTATCTCCCTCGCGGGTTTATAAAACATTTATAAAAACATTTAAAAGAGTGCGAGGCTATGAACTCACGTTGATGTGGGAAGGCGGGTTATCGGCAATTCGGACATACGGTACGTGCTTCAATCACGGAAACCTAGACAAATAATACTCGTCTTAGACTCTTGTCCAATGACTTTATAAAATAACAATTATGTATACATATGATGATTTTATATATATGATGATCAAGTGGGTTTACATATTCTCATTTGCTCATTTTAGTGTTATGTGTTGATAGCTTTTATACTAGTTTACTAGTTTTACCTATTTACATGTTTTAGGTCCAATAAGCCTATTATAAGTCCATTAACTTGTATTAATCCATTTCATACTTGTATTATCAGTATTTATACTTTACATGTTGAGCCCAAATGGGTTAAGCCCAATAAATAAGTTTATAAGTGTTTTAGCCCATTTTGTTGTATTATTAGTCCAATAACGTTAACTTAGCCCGTTAATGTACGTATGTTATATAGTTCGGGTTTTATCGGTTTTTACTTGTTATATATTTTTATATATCAGTATATGAGCTTTATAAATTTCACATTAGACGGGTCAACCGTCTAAGTTTTATTTAGCAAAAACGTTAATTTTACGGTAATAGCCGAAAAAGTCGTAAAAATCATGTTTATAGTTTTATAACTTATAAAACTTATCAATATACCATTTTTATAAAATGTCCATTTATTTATCCTTATACATATTTATATAAATGTATTATATAAGTTAGTGGGTTTTAATTCATATTATATACTATTTTTATTTGAGTGCTTATATAATACTATTATACTTTAATTTCCCAAAATCTGATTTTTATTTGCATGTTCACCAAAACTGCCATATCTAGAGTTCTATATGGCAATAGAAGCTCAAATTTTTATGACATAAACTACATGATATGTGCTCCATTTAACTCTTTTATAGCTACTGTTGAATCAGCCTCTAAGTATTTTCTAAAAATCGTCCAAAACAGTGAACTCAGATTTGCATTCTAAACTTGTTTTGATCATATCTCACTCATCCTAATGATTTCATTGCATGGCCAACTCTCACATGTGTATGACATCTAATACTTACTGTAAATTGATTCCACCATGCCATTTTATCAGTTTAACATTTGGTTACTTACTGTTTTTATACAGCCATCATATTTAGTAAGATTTTAACCTTGTTACCTATGGTTTTTCATCTCTTTAATCATATTTATCAACACTTGATCCCCACACCACATTTTTATCATCATATATTCATAATATACATATACAATAAGAAAGAAAATACATGATTACAAAATCAAAATAACAAGAGGATGGGGAGAACAATCTTTATACCACCAAAGTGATGAAATGATGAGCTTTTGGATGAACAAGACATGGATTTGGGTAACCAATCTTATGAGATATCAACACCACTTCTAGGATCACCAAGTATTTGTAGATTCCTCCAAAAATCAGCCCTTGTTCTTCATGAAAACTCCTTGAGAAATCAGCCCCAAACTCCCTTGAAAACTCCTTTTTACATGTTAAGATCACCTCCAATCTTCATAACTTCAATGGGTTTTCATCATATGTAAATTATACATATGATTTATGGTTGAATCAAGATCAAATGGGGGTGTTTTGGATGAGTTTGGGACGAATTTTAGAGAGAGGGAGGAGAGTGTTTAGTGGTTTGCATGTGTTGAAATGAATGAAAATGGTTTGAGGTGGTGGTTTTGATGTTGGTTGCTAGTTTACAAGTAAACTAAGACATGTGTCTTAGCTTATCTTATAAGCTTGACACCACATGGTGTTGTTAGCTTTGTTTAGCCATGTGTGGGGGTGGGACAAGTATCCCACTTGTCTCATCTCCACTAATTTACGGGTACTCCTCGATTCTAGTTTCCTCGATTTGCGTGCCCTCGGGTCGTTTTACGAAAAACGTTTTTATAAATTATGAATCAACGGCACAAAACGAATCTAATAAAAATTGTCTCATAAAAAATGGAGTTCGAAAACGTATATACGTAATCCTAAGGTTTCCGGTTTAGTCGTAAAGGACGTTAAATTATAATCGTAAGTCCTAATCTCTTCTCGTAAATTTGTGAGTTTATGAACCAACACAAATTTAAAATTCCGAAATAATATTCACGGATAAATTTATTTTCTGAAATGTCGGACTGTCACCAAAAACGGTGTATGTAAACGTAAGCACGTAACGTAGAATCCTCCGGTTTAGACGTAGTCGATGCTACTTCAAGACGTAAATCCAAATTTCTTCCCAAAAATAAGTGAGTTCATATTATAAAATTAAAATAATGTTTTCAAATAAATATTGAGAATAAAATATCAACCATAAATTGACGCATTGTCACATTGAAGACATAATAATACCTAAGAATGGTAAGAACAAACTATACAAAGCTAAGTAAAAGTAATTATACATAATAGTCTAGATCACCACCTAGAAACTCTTGGTAAACAATGTTTCTAGCTATATAACTACCTAATATTTATGTACAAGTATAAAAAAACAATATACTAATTATAATCTATCATATAAAGGAAAGATAAATGATCACAAATTACTAATATTCACTAATCCAAGGCTAATTACAAGTTAAGACCTAGTAACCAAGATTAGCATATAAAATCCATTTCACATTGAATTAGAGTCAAGTCTTTTGCCATAAATTATAAAACTCAACTATGTATCATATTAAGATTATACATTTACTTTAAGTTAAGTTACAAGTTGGTAAAGCATAAGGTACAAGTTATCAAAGCATAGGATCTTAAGCTCCCATAATTATCCCTAGAATATGATCAACCTTTACAAACCCTTAAACTAAGAATCCCTAGAATTCATAGACATACTATATAAGCCCTAGAATAAGTGATTATAAAGGTACAAACACTAATTACACAAGATAGAAAGTCATTTGGATTAATGACCTAAAAACCCTTATATTAAGAAATCTACATGGAATCATTACTTAGTTCTTTTTGGACAAGTCTATAATATTTATAGGAATTCATTAAGGTTATAAGATTATATTAAGACAATTTACAAGTACCCTAATGCACAAGGTACAAGATTTCAATGCATGGCTTATAAATGAGGTCAAAATAGGTATTTTCACCCTTTGGACTTGTTTACTTAGAATAACTTAATAAAACCAATGTAGGGACTTAATGAACACATTGAGGATAATTTATGATGTATGAATTAAGTTTACATCAGTTTCTAATTGAAGGATAATCACTTTTACTAAGACTTAACGATAAATCATTAGAAACCCTAACCCGCCTAAGTTTTCTTCCCATTTTCACATCAAACATTTATTAAACTTCAAACCAAAGACCCAAAATTATTAATACAATTTACATACCCTAAATAAACAGTAATCCATCACTAATAACTTTCCTAAGCTCTTAATCGCCAAAATTACAAAGTTACAAGTTACAAGCCCTAATTTAGGTCCTGGTTTAGGTTTTTCCTTCCAAAACATATTTAAAACCATTTGCCTCCCAAATTTAAACTTAGGATAAATAATAATATATATTTTGAGATATTTTTAAGTAGATGATGAACCTACTTGAAGTTTCCACATCCTTTCAAAACCATTTTCCTCAGATATCTAAAAGAAACTAAGTCATTTGATCATTTTAAATGGAAGTTATAAGTTAAAGATGTCTTAAAACCCTAGTTTTGTAATTTACATAAAATAATAAGCAAAAACCCATTTCAAAAGCTATAATTTTGAAGAAATGTTGTTATTATGATTATAAATATGTTTTAAAACTTTTTTTTAAAATCCTAGATCATTTGGTCCATTTTTAAGGTTGTTATGTAATTTTTACAAGTATAGGGACTAAAACTGTCATTTTTGAAACTATTTAACATTTTAGGTCAAAAGTGTCATTTTGTGAAATTTAAATATATAAGAATAAATATTGGAAAGTTTGAGGTCCTAAAGTTAAATATTGAGGGTTTAAAATGTAAATACTAAAACCATATACTTAAAGGGTTAAAAGTGTAATTATACCAAAGTATAACTGAAAGGGTTATTTTTGACAATTTTAAAACTAAAGAAGACTAATTATAAATATGAGGAAATAATGAAAGTATCATGTTAGTAGGGAGCTTTGTACAAATATGTTCCATCTCGATATAACGTTCTGACTGAGAGGTTGGGTTTACGATTTAAAGTTTCATCGCTCCTCAAATGTGTATAGAATGGCTTCTGGTTATGATGGCCCGAACAATGATACTTTAATTAAAACCAAATATTAAATAAATAATATATAACCAATATTTAAAAATATTGAACAAAAGATTAAAGACTTGATACTATACACAACGTATTAATCCAGGTTTGTGTGAGATCAAGTTGTTGTTTTTGAGACCAAGTTGTGGTTTGTATGATCAATATGTTTATATGTGAATGAAGTATATATGGTTATAGCTCGGATTCTATGGAAATAAGGTGAGTTCATAGCCTCACTTTTAAATGCTTTATAAATGATTTGAAAACCCGTGAAGGGGATATGTGCTAAAAATGGAATACAAGTGTTTTTGGTATGCTTCTTAGATATAATTATTGACCCTACGTTTACTTGTTTTCGTTAAGTCCCTTTTTAATCGTGGACCGCTAATCATTTAATGAGCGCTAATATTGTGAATAGTACTATTGGAGACTCACATCTCCTATCTGGGAAAGTCGCGCTTGCTAGCAGCTGATGGTTCCTACCTAGGCTAAACATATATGCTTTATTTTGCTTTTTAGTATAGTCTAGAAAGCTTCCTACTTAAGGCCAAATTTGTTGGGTTTTCCTTATAATGTCTAGTCGCGGGGTCATGAGCTAGTGCAATAATAATAAATTATTTTATGTGAACGAATTATAACGTAGCTCATAAAAAGGATCTTGTATTCAACATATGTTAAAACCTTTTAATTCACTCAACCTTTGTGTTGACTTGTAAGTATATATCTCAGGAAATTATGACCGATAGCATGGAGCAGCATGAGGATGGCATGAAGAGGCAAAAGCTTGAAATTATTATTTTAGATTTTGGGAACCTCATATTGTAAAACTCGCATATAAATGCCATGAATAGTACACTACGTAAACATACGAACCAATTAAAACTTTCTATTTATGTCACGAACACGTGTCACGAACATTAAATTCAGAAACTACGTACGTGTTAGTGCTCGATAATTATTAAGTACGTCATAATACACGATAATTATTAAGTATAATACTTATAATCACGAACACATGATCACGAGCATTTACGAACATGATAATTATTATATATAATAAATATAACACGACTATTAGAAAACGATGTATGTACGTAGTATGCATTTACGAACACGATAATTATTATGTATAATAATTATAACACGACTATTAGAACATGATGTATGTACGTAGTATTTATAACACAAACATTTAACACGAACTAGAACGAATAATAAACATAAACGAACACGTAAATTAATTAAACATGAAAAAGTTGGGAAAACCGTGTGGGCTTATGGTTGCCGCGGACAAGGAGCAAGGAGGGGGCCCAAGCTCATTATTTTGGTTAACTAAAGAAAAAAAGGAAAACACAAGATTTATCATTTACAGAATTTTTACAAAAAAATTAGAAACCCTAGACCCTCTCTCCTCCCTTGTTTCCGTCGGCTACCACCACACCAAGAGGGTGTTTGGTTGATTTTGATTCTTAATTTTGGGGTTGATCGTGTTTGTGTTCTTAGTTCCTTTCCAATCACGTGTTAGGTATAATCAAAACCGTCACCTTTTAATTATTTTTATTTTCTTTTAATTATGTTCATGTGTTAGAAACATGATTTAGTGGGGGTTTTGGTGGGGTTTTGTTCATCCGACACACAAACCGAGAGCATAAGCTCTCGGTGGTCTTGTGATCACCAAAATCCGAGACCCTAGGGTCTCGGTGTGGTCTTGAGTGGGTCGGTCATAGGAAACAAGGGGCCCTGATGCGAGTCGGGGTGGTGTTTGGTTTTTGTGGGTCTCGGTGCAGCAGCAGCAGCACCACCGGCTTAAGCCGGTGGCTGTTTTTGGTTGAGCAGGGGGAAACGCAGCTGAGCAGGGGAAAGCCACCGGCTAACAGCCGGTCGGAATGTTACTCGGACAGTGGCAACCGGCTAGGCCGGGTAGCCACTGTCAAGGGTTCTTTGGTTTGGCTTATATGTAAAACATTGAAACGGGCACGTGAATTTTTTTACAAGCAATTTTTTTACAAAAATAATTAAAATAATTAAACATGACTAATAATTAATTTAATTTAATCATGACTTAGGTTTTATTATATATAAAATAATACATATTTTAACCTAAGTATTTTTACCGTTTAATTTAGACTATGGTTATTAATTAATTATTAAAACATGGACTATAATTAATTAATAAAACATGACTTAGGTTATAATTATTAAATATAATAATTCATGATTAACCTCAGTATTTTAATTAGACTAATTTAATTAAATCCCGTCTTTATTTAATTAAATCATATAACCTATAGTTTAATAATTAACCGTGATATATTATTAATTAATTAAATATGAACTATTATTATTAATTAGTAATCAGTTATAACCTATAATATTTAAGTTTTAAACTATACTATTAATTACATGACTTATGACTTATAACTAGTAAAGTTTAGCTTATATTATTAGCTTATCCAACTTATTTCTAAATATGGAAACTTTCTATTTCAGGAAACTTACTAGTTTTGGAAACTTTCTATTTTTAGAAACTGATCTATTTTTGGAAACTTTCTATTTTTGGAAACTTTCTATTTTTGGAAACATTCTATTTTTAGAAACTTTTTATTTTTGAAAACTTTCTATTTCTGGAAACTTTCTATTTTTGGAAACCTGCTATTTTTATGAAGTTACTTATTATTACACAACAAGTATAACAATACAAGAATACAAGATAATACTTAATCAAGATACATGAAATACATGATTAATACAGTATATCAATTTAAAACAGTAAATAAGACAAGAACATATAAAACAAGCTAAGAAAATGCCTTAACCAATAACGTACTCAGTAATCAGACGACTTATACATGTCCCTTATTTAAGTAGAATTAGTGAGGTCGGAGTAGGACTATTCATCCTTTCATCTTTCCTCGTTCACTGGACACAAGGTACGGATTTTCCGTCCTTTAGTATGGACATTCTTTCCTTATTAGGATTCTCCGTTTGCAGCCAACTGTTTTCCAAAGTATATGTTTTATATGTTTTGATTTTCTTATGTTAGTTTTAAATGCCTAAGCCATATACATGCATGACTAGTGTCACATAGTTATGGAGGTACCATAACCATAACACTGGAGGCACCAGTGTTATGACTTCCTCACGGCAGAGTGATTGCTCGTGGCGTCCCTTTTCAGTTTTATCCTTATATTAGATTATCATGTGGGGCGTATGGGTGCATCCTAGTTACATGGTTTACAGGATTTTCATGGTGAATGTGATGTGTGCCTTGCATCCTTCACAAGGAGTTGATCCCTCCTACCTAGACTAATTAATTAGAGGCAACCCCTATAATTTTATGATGAGGTCTCCCCTCCAAGTATTCATGCACGGTGGAACCTCATGACTTATATGGGCAATTGGTTAATTAATACAGTTTTCATATAAAGACATAAGTCTTTTCAAACTATAAAATCGGTTTTATGAACATGTTCCAGGTTATCTAGGACTTATACATTTCCGCTGCTATTAGTCTTTTATGCTTATGTCATTTCATGCTATACTTGTATATCCGTTCACCGGGCATTATGCTCAGAAGTTTTCCTTTCTTGTTCCTAAACGGCAGGTACTCAAGGACGCTTGTAGACTTTAAGAGTATGTGCATATGGATTGGAAGTTATCTAGCCTTCATCACTTTATGCATTTCCATACATTACACTACTTTATTTCTTTGGACATTTTTTAGTCCTTTTCTATTTCAGTACTTATAATCATGTGTGTGAACTTATACTTGGACTACCGATGTTTGTTTCTGGTTTTTTCATTCATGGTCATTTAATGTTTTTGGACATTTACCTTGCATGCTTTGATGACACGCCATATTACATGTGATATTCTATTTACCAAAATGAGGTGTTACAATTATGGTATCAGAGCCAAGGCTTCGGCCTGTAGGCTCTTAAAACATGACATGTGATTAGTGGGTGATCACCATGGTCTTCCTATAACTAACAGTTGTTTTCATGCATTTATTCATGTATCATTGTTGTAGGAATTTGGACTAAGTAATGGTTGGTACATGACTGGCCATATTTAGTCGCATGTGCTTTTAGTTGAATCATTTTGTTTTGATGAACTGACCCATAGGCGTTCATCCTCGTCATGTCATTTTGTCTTGGTGAACCGACCATAGGCGTTCACCCAAACCCATGTCATTTTCATTATCATGCATTCATACACTGTTTTCATGCATAAAGTTTTTTCATGTTTTTATGCATAATTTTTTTTCATGTATATATATATTATGTTTTAATCAATTTAATCATTGGATTTTGATTTATACTTTCAGATGGTTCTCACACGTGAACATGAGAAACTGAATGCAACAGTCCAATCTGCCATGCATGCCATGCTTCCTCGCCGAGAAATGAAATTTGGGCCGAGGTGCAAGCTGCCAACAATCAGCACCAGCACTAGCATCAGAATCCTCCTCCTCCACCTCTAGCTACCCTGATCACATGGCTGGAGCGATTGAATAAGCAGCGTCCAAAATCTTTCGAGAAGACTAACAACCCCGATGAGGCTGAAAGCTGGTTAGCTCACACTGAGAAGATCTTTGACGTAATGGGATGCGACCCTGTATTTAAGACAAAGTTAGCTTGTTACAAGTTTGAAGGGAACATGCTTGCATGGTGGAAGGCACTGAAGCTGTCGAATAGAGGCGATGACTGGGTGGCTGGATTGACTTAGGCAGAGTTTAAGGAGTTGGTTATTGGGCAGTTCTTCCCGAAAACTAAGCAGGAAAAGCTCAAGAAAGAGTATCATGGGATTAGGCAGAGATCTGGGGAAAACAAAAATGAGTTCATGCAGAGGTTTCTTCGACTGGCTGGATTCCTTGGTGCAGCAGCCAGGACTGCAGAGGAGCAGGCGTATCACTTTCGCTGGGCTCCAAGATTGATCTGAGGTTGGGCTATCATCAGTTACGGGTGAAAGAGCAGGCCATCGCTAAGACTGCTTTCCATACACGTTATGGGCACTACGAATTTGTAGTCATGCCATTTAGCCTTACCAATGCTCTAGCAGTTTTCATGGACTTGATGAACCGTATCTTCCATGAGTTTCTGGACAATTTCGTCATTGTCTTCATTGACGATATTCTAATTTTCTCTAAGTCAAAGGAGGAGCACGAAGATCATCTTCGTACAATATTACAGATACTTCGGCAAAAGCAGTTGTATGCCAAGTTCTCCAAATGTGAATTCTGGTTGAGTAAAGTGGCGTTCCTAGGCCACATAGTATCCGTAGAGGGAATAACCATGGATCCTACGAAGGTTGAGGCTATTAACAAGTGGCCAAGACCGACATCAGCAACTGAAGTTCGCAGCTTTCTAAGCTTAGCTGGTTACTGCCGTAGGTTCGTAGAGAACTTTTCCCGTTTAGCACTACCATTGACCAAACTGATGCGGAAAGGGGAGATATTCGTCTGGACTAAAGAAAGAGAGAAGAGCTTTGAAGACCTAAAGCAGAGGCTGGTATCTGCACCGATTCTTACTCTCCCATCTGGTACAGGTGGATTTTAAATCTACAGTGATGCTTCAAGGAAGGGACTTGGCTGTGTTCTAATGCAACATGGGTAAGTAATTGCGTACGCATCACCATAACTTAAGCCTTATGAGGTGAACTACCCTACACATGACTTGGAACTTGCAGCAGTCGTGTTTGCATTGAAGATATGGAGGCACTACTTCTATGGAAAATCATGTGATATCTTCACAGATCACAAGAGCCTGAAATACATCTTCACTCAGCGTGAACTGAGCATGAGGTAGAGAAGGTGGTTATAGTTATTGAAGGATTATGAAATTAGTCTGCAGTATCATCCCGGTAAGATGAATGTAGTGGCAGATTCTCTTAGTAGGAAGTCGGGAATGATCAACGGCATTAAGATAGAGGAAGAGATTATACGACACTTGGAGCGACTAGACATTAAGATCATGGTACGTGGACAACATGGCTACTGGGCTAATCTTATAGTGGAGCGTGACTTACTGTAACACCTTATTTTGATAAATGAAATGTCACACGTGATTATGGCGTGTCATCAAAGCATACAAGGATAAATGTATAAAGCATCACATGACCATAAAGGAAATACCAGAATCAAACATCGGTACACAAAAAGTAGAACTCATCACACACAAACATAAGTACTATAAAGGAAAAGGACTAAAGAATGTCCATAGAAATGAGTATCAAAGTACAAAGAAATGCATAAAGTAAAGAAGGCTAGGAAGCTTCCAATCCATATGCACGTAAGCTTAAAGTCTACGAGCGTCCCTGAGTACCTGCCGTTTTGGGACCATGAAAGGAAAACGACTGAGCATAACACTCAGTGCACGGATATACAAATAAAGCATGAATAATATAAGCATATAAGCATAGAGCAGCGGAAAAGACTAAGTCCTGGATAACCTGCTATGTCTTAGTAAAACTATTTATAGTTTGAAAAGCCTTATGTTTATCTTATAAAAACTATTTAACATGTTTACCATTAGCCAATATAGGTCATGAAATATCAACGTGCATGAATACTTGGAGGGGTGACCTTGTAATGCAAATTAGAGGGGCTGCCTCTAATTTAATATACTAGTTTGGGTAGGAGGGATCAGCTCCTTGTGAAGGATGCAAGGCACACACCACATTCACCTGAATAATCTGCTGAAAACATGTAAACTAGGATGCACCCATACGCCCCACCTGATAATAATAATAATATGGCCAAAAGCTGAAGGGACGCCACGAGCTATCACTCCGTCGTGGTGGAGTCATAACACTGGTGCCTCTAGTGTTATGGTTATGGTACCTCCATAACTAGGTGAAGCTGGTCATGCATGTATATGGCTTTAGGTATCTAATTAAACATAAGCAATTCAAAAACATATAAAACACATACTGGGGAAGATAGTTGGCTGCATACGGGAAATCCTAATAAGGAAGAATGTCCATACTAAAAGGACGGAGAATCCGTACCTTGTGTCCAGTGAACGAAGAAGACGAACGGAAGAGAGTCCTACTTCTGTATCACTAATGCTACATAAATACATACGTGTATAAGTATCTGATTACTGAGCACGTAACTGGTTTTATATCATGTCTTAGCTTGTTTTATATGTTCATGTCATGTTTTACTAATTTAAGCTTTATACTACGTTTATCATGTCTTCGGCCTATTCTGATTAAGTATTACTTGTATTTCTTGTATTATTATACTTTTTGTGTAATAATAAGTAACTTTTTGAAAATAGCAGTTTTCCTAAAATAGAATGTTTCCAAAAATAGAAAGTTTCCAAAAAATAGATTTACTTCTTAAAATAGATAAGTTTCTAAAAATAGAAAGTTTCCATAAATAGAAATAAGCTGGATTATTAAGTTAATAATATAATTTAAGTGTTTACTAATTAATATTCTAAGTCATGAAATTAAATAGTATAGTTTATTAACTATTTCATGTAAATTAAATAAACTATAGGTTAAAGTATTTAATTAAATATATCATGGTTTAATTAAATAAAAAGGTAATAATACTTAGGTTAAAACGTGTATTAATATTTGGGATTTATAACCTAAGTCATGTAAGTTAATTAATTATAAGTCATGATTTTAATAACTAATTAATTATATAGTCTAAATAAAATGGTAATTACTTAGGTTAAAATTCATGTTATAATAATAACATTGATAACCTAAGTCATGTATAAATTAAATTAATCATGTACATGTTTTAATTAATTTAATTTAATCTTGTAAAAATAAACTTGTAAAAATAATTAACCTTATAAAATAATTAACTTGCAAAAATAACCCGTGAACCGAAACCGTGTTTTAATCCAAACATGTCGTGAACCGGACTGGTTTAACCTGTGAACCGGCCAACCAAACGCACCCTTAACAGTGGCTAACCGGCTTAGCCGGTTGGCACTGTTTGTACAAATCAGCCACCGGCTGAGCCGGTGGTGTCCTTGATCACGGCTAGCCGCCGGCTAGCATGAGTTCCCACCGGCTAGCCGGTGTTCCCCCTGCTGCCGCGGCCTACGTTCCCCCTGCTTTCCTTATTTAGCCACCGGCTTAAGCCGGTGGTGGTTCTTGTTTTAGCCGAGATCCAACCGAACACCAAACATACCCCGACGAAGGTCGGGGTTCCCTTTTCTCCTGCGGCCGAGACACACAACACACACCGAGCCCTTGAGGTCTCGGTTGGTGTGAAACAAAAGCAAGCCGAGACCCCCTTTGGTCTCGGTTCCATGCGTCAGCCAAAAAAAACACCCCTTAAACCCTAATTAATTTTACCCCCCATGATTTATTAACATGTATTTACTTGTTTTTATACCATTCATGATTTCATGTGTTCAATTAATCAAGAACATAAAAAGAAAAAGGGTTTAGCGTTTACCGATTACGTGAAACAAAGGAGAATGAACACACTAACAACCTTGCGAGAAATCAATCACCAAAATCAACCAACACACCCTATGTGTGTGTTTGTACCCGACGACCAAAGAAGAACAAAAGAGAAGAAAAGATTTTAGGGTTTTGTTTATTTTCTAATTTTCTGTAATAATGAAAATAAGTTTTCCCTTTATTTCTTGTTTAGTAAAAATTGCATGGGCTTGGCCCTTTGTCTTGTGTCTAGCCGCGGGTAGGATGGGGCCCACAAGGGTAACCCATAGTTTTCTCGTGTCTAATATTAAGTGTGTTCTCGTGTTCATGTTTACATGATTTAAATAGTTATCGTTCGTGTCTTATTATATTTATTCATGATCGTAATAAATATACATAAATACGTAATACTAAGCTCGTGATTATTTACGTTCATGATTTCATGTTCGTATGTTCGTGATTATAGTTATTATTGAAATAATTATCGTGTCTTAATACGTATTAAATACTTATCGTGATATATCACGTACGTAATACTTGTAAATCTTGTTCATGAATCGTAAACGTGCTATAAAAGGAAAGTTCTAATCATGTACGTACGATCATAAGGGTACTATTCATGGTAAAAGCATGCGCGGTTTACAACTCTTCCCCCCTAAAAAGAATGATTCGTCCCCGAATTATAGATAAAGTAACTGGAAAAGAAGAACATACCCGAATTCAAAATATGAAATGACAGTAAGAAGCCCAGATAGACTCCTCTGTTTCCCAAGTTACTTCCCGCTCGGTATGATCCCTCCAAAGGATTTTGACGAATGGAATTGTCTTCCTTCTCATGACTCGTTCTTGTCTGTCAAGAACTCGTTCGGGTTCTTCTATGAAACTGAGATCTTCACGAATCTGCTCCAGTGGATACTGAACCATGTGAAGGGGATGATACTTGTACCTAGAGGTGGCAAAATGGGCGGGCGGGCGGGCACGGGCGGCGGGCTAAACGGGCAACGAGCAAAACGGGCGGCGGGCTAAACGGGCGCGGGCTAAACGGGCACGGGCGAAACGGGCGGGCAAAACGGGCGGGCTAAACGGGCGCAAGCTAAAAAAGGAAAAAAAACATATAAAAACCTACAAATAAAAAATAAAAATACTTGTTTGAAAGTGGGGATAAAAAATTTAATAAAAAATATTCGTCGAGTATACAAATTTGTATTTTACAAGTGCGCCCGTTAAGCCCATTTACTTTCTTACATATGCGCCCGTTTATTCCATTCATTATAAAGAATGGGAAAAAAGTGCCCATATGTATCAAATTGGGGTGCGACACTTCCTGCCATACAACATCTCGAAAGGAGCACACTTGATACTAGCGTGCCAACTGTTGTTGTATGCAAACTCTACCAAACAGATATAATCGTCCCAATCACCCGTCCATTTCAACGCACATGACCTCAACATGAAAAGCCGTGCTAAGCTTAAGTTTTGTACCCAAAGCTTTCTGCAGACTTCATCGCGACGTAAACCGAGGATCTCTGTTTGAGACGATGCTGGATGGAGCACCATGAAGTCTCATGATCTCCTTCTTGTAAGTATCGGTGAGTTTACTTACCGAATCTTCCTTGCGGATCGGTAAGAAATGAGCTGATTTGGTAAGTCGATCAACGATAACCCAAATTAGATCGTGCTTGTAACACCCCCAAATTTATACAACTTAATACAGCGGAAGACTCGTTGGTGTTACGGGATAGCACATTACTCACATCATAGACAACGCATAAAAATCGCGTCGTTTAATAATAAAGCATTTCCATTCATAAATATCAGATTTACATAGGTCCCAAGTCATATTATTTCATACAAAGTTTTACAAAGCATTTGAATGGTAATTATTGTTTAAGTGCGGGCCATGAATTCTTGTCGTCTTCCCGAGGATTACCTTCAAGTACCTGAGAGAAAACATGTTAAAAGAAAAGGTCAGCGATAACGCCGAGTGAATTCATAGAGTTTAATAAAATCATCAATGTATCATCGGTATATAATTATTACCGAAAATCATTTTTGTACAAATCTTTATAGTAGACCATGAAATAGGCCAAAAACATTTTATACAAATCCTTGTCAAAATCACAATATAGGCTTTCGCCTTCAAAACCATTATACGAACCAATGTCGTAAAAATATCATACAATACGTTTTATAACGTCGTGTAGAGTTAAATAAAAACCGTAATATAAACATGTTTATGTAAAACCAAAATACAACATAATATCAATAATATGACCCCGTATTGCTAGTCAGGCAATATATCGTAATTCGGTGCGTATAGCAGTATTTCAATATTTGGATTATTATAAGCCGCATGACATTGTTACCTTACTACAACAAACAACGGGTAGCTAGCCCGAACCTCAATTTGCCCATCTAAGTTAGCGTGTCGTCACAAAGATCACGCTATGGAAATCTTCTCATACATAAATTCGCTTACCAATAAATGTGGCACGACGGGGATCAACCGTCAAGGCGCGAACTGGGGTGATCGTCCCCAAATAGTACTATTATATGCATTAGCGTCTACCAAATCCCGGTAGTTCACAATTCATGCTAATGGGACTTTTAGTGACATAACCTAACTTTAATAATCCATTTCATTTCATCTATCGGGTCATTTAATCATTCATCGGGTCATATAATCATTCGGGTCCAAATCAATAAACAAGCAATCGGGACAAATGGTGTCCTATTTTATAAAAACTAACATGTTATCTCCCTCGCGGGTTTATAAAACATTTATAAAAATATATAAAAGAGTGCGAGGCTATGAACTCACGTGGATGTAGGAAAGCGGGTTATCGGCAATTCAGATGTACGGTACGTGCTTCAATCACGAAAACCTAGACAAATAATACTCGTCTTAGACTCATGTCCAATGACTTTATAAAAATAACAATTATGTAAACATATGATGATTATATATATATGATGATCAAGTGGGTTTACATATTCTCATTTACTCATTTTAGTGTTATGTGTCGATAACTTTTATACTAGTTTACTAGTTTTACCTTTTTACATATTTTAAGTCCAATAAACTTATTATAAGTTCTTTAACTTGTATTAATCCATTTTATACTTGTATTATCATTATTTACACTTTACATGTTGGGCCCAAATGGGTTAAGCCCAATAAGTACTTTTTATAAGTGTTTATCTTATTTAGTTAAATTATTAGTCCAATATGCTAACTTAGCTCGTTAATGTCCGTATGTCCTATAGTTCGGGTTTTATCGGTTTTTACTTGTATTAGATACTTATATATCAGTATATGACTTTTAAAAACTTTACATTAGACGGGTTTGATCGTCTAAGTTTTAATTGGCGAAAAACGTTAATTTTACGGTAATAGCCGAAAAAGTCGTAAAAATCATGTTTATAGTTTTATAACTTATAAAACTTATCAAACTACCATTTTTATAAAATGTCCATTTATTTATCCTTATACATATTTATATAAATGTATTATATAAGTTAGTGGGTTTTAATTCACATTTTATACTATTTTTATTTGAGTGCTTATATAATACTATTATACTTTAATTTCCCAAAATCTGATTTTTACTTTCATCTTCACAAAAAAAGCCATATCTTGAGTTCTATATGGAGATAGAAGCCCAAATTTTTATGGCATAAACTACATGATATGTGCTCCATTTAACTCGTCTATGGCTACTGTTGAATCAGTCTCTAATTATTTTATAAAAATCGTTCCAAACAGTCTTTGCAGATTTGCACTCTAATATTGTTTTGATCATATCTTACTCATCCTAATGATTCAATTGCATGGCCAACTCTCACATGTGTACAAGACATATTACTTACTGTATATCCATTAATCTATTCCATTTTATGTGACAATCTAACATTTTCAGGTAGTGAATTATTTTCTCGTATAATATTTTGAAACTTATTTTTGTGTTGGTTGACGAACTCACAATTTACGGATTTAAATTTGGGCTTACGTGCATAATTTAGCGTCTTTTACGACTAAACCGGAAACCTTAGGATTACGTATTTACGTTTTTGAACTCCGTTTTTGATGAGACAATTTTTATTGGATTCGTTTTGTGACGTTGATTCATAATTTATAAAAAAGTTTTTCGTAAAACGACCTGAGGGCATGCAAATCGAGAATACTAGAATCAAGGAATACCCCTAAACTAGTGAGATGGGAAAAAATACATTTTCCCACCCCACTAGCTAGCATGGGACGGCATAACATGACACCACAACCATATGTGGCATCAAGTTAGCTAACTAGTTACAAGTGTAACTAAGCTTACACCTTAAGCTTACTCTTTCCACTTCCACTAGCTAAGACCATCAACACTTCTTATTTCCATCTTTCCATACATGCAAACAACCTCAAAACTCTCTCAAAACCTTCACCCTTGCCGTCCACTTTTAAGCTACAAACACCCCTTTTGATCTTTCTAGCCATGAAATACATGTTATCTAGCTCTATCATGGACTTATCTTGAAGCCTTGATCAGTTGGTGGCCATATTAACAACATTGGAGGTGATTTGATTGTGTCCTAGGGATGATTTCTCAACTATTGTTCTTGGTGTTTGATGATCTTGGAGTTACTTGTGGTATTCATCAAGTTCTTGTCTTCCAAAAACAAGAAATACACTTGGTTGGTAAAGAAGATCATCCTCTCCATTTTCTCTTGTTATTTTTGTAAAGAACAAATGTATTTTCGTTCTTATTGTATATGTATATGATGAATATATGATGATAAAAATGTTGTGTGGGGATCAAGTGTTGATAAATATGCTTAAAAAGATTAATAACCATAATAAACAAGGCTAAAATCATGCTTAATTTGTTGGCTGTATAAACACAGTATGTAACCAAAACTTAAACTGATAAATTTGCATGGTGGAATCCATTTACAGTAAGTACAAGATGTCATACACATGTGAGAGTTGGCCATGCAATGGAATCATTAAAATGAGTGAGATATGATCAAAACAAGATGAGTGTGCTAATCTGGACAGGCTGTTTTGGTAGGAACTGTTAAGGATAGTTAAACTAAAAATGAGCAGTAGCTATAACTAAGTTAATTGTAGCACATAATATGAAGTTCATTACATCTAAAAATGAGCTTCTAATTTATTGTATAACTCTAGATATGATAAAAATGGTGAAGATGAAAATAAAAATCAGATTTTGAAGAATTAATGTTTAATACAATTATATAAGCACTAAAATTATATAGTATAAAATGTGAAATTAAAACCCACTAACTTATGAATTTCATTTATATAAATATGTAAAAGGTTAATTAAATGGATAAATTATATAAATGGTAGTTGAATAATACTTATAAGTAATAAAAACTATAAACTTGATTTTTACGACTTTTCGGCTATTACCGTAAAATTAACGTTTTTCGCCAAATAAAACTTAGACGATCAAACCCGTCTAATGTAAAGTTTTTAAAAGTCATATACTGATATATAAGTAACTAATACAAGTAAAAACCCGATAAAACCCGAACTATAGGACATACGGACATTAACGAGCTAACTATGCATATTGGACTAATAATTGGACTAAATAAGATAAATACTTATAAAAAGAACTTATTGGGCTTAACTCATTGGGGCGCAACATGGAAAGTATAGATACTGATAATATAAGTATAAAATGAAACAAAACAAGTTAAAGAACTTATACTAAGCTTATTGGACTTAAAATAGGTAAATAGGTAAAACTAGCAAACTAGTAAAAAGTTACCAAAACGTAAACACTAAAATGAGTAAACAAGGATATATAAACCCACTTGATCATCATCATATGTACAAAATCATCATATGTATATTGTTATTTTGATAAAAGTCATTGGAAAAAGTCTAAGACCGATTATTATTTATATAGGTTTCCGTGACCGAAGCACGCCCGTAGCCGATAATCCGCCTTTCATTATCAACGTGAGTTCATAGCCTCGCACTCTTTTAAATGTTTTATAAAATGATTTGTAAACCCGCGAGGGAGATAACATGCTAGATTTTTGATAAAAATAGAACACAAGTCGTCCCGATGGTATGCTTAATGATATGGACCCGAATGATGCTATGACCCTATAAACGAGACAAAAAGGATTATTAGTAGTTAGGTTATGTCACTTAAAGTCCCATTAGCATGAATTGTGAACTATCGGGATTTGGTAGACGCTTATGCATTTGATAGTACTATTTGGGGACGATCACCCCAGTTCGCGCCTTGACGGTTGATCCCCGTCGTACCACATTGATTGGTAAGAGAATTTATGTATGAGAAGATTCCATAGCGTGATTTTTGTGACGACATGCTAACTTAGATGGGAAAATTGTTTGTCGGGTTCGCGGCCCGCTGTTTTCATAGTAAGGTAACAATGTCATGCGGCTAGTAATAATCCTAATCCAAATAAAATGTATCCTATACATAATAACGACGCTAGTAACGATGAATATATTACCTATTATGGTAATATTGAGGCTACGGTCTCATGGACGGTTTAAGATGTATGCTTGATTTATATATTGCCTGACTAGCAATACGTGGACTTACTTCCGATATTATACTTGTGTTCTGATTTCAACGATTGTTTTATATAACGGTTTTATTAAACTCTTTGAATTCACTCGGCATTCGCTGATATGATTTTTGCATGTTTTTATCTCAGGTGCTTGAAGGTAATCCGGATGGAGATCGACTCTGATGGCCCACATAATATTAAAAATGTTCATTCGATCTATATTTTGTTAACTTAATGACCTGTATAATTTGGGACCTGTTGTACACTTTAAAACTTTTTATCGAATGAATGTATGTTAAACCTTATACAACCATTTTTATGTGTTGTCTATGATTGGAGTTATTGTGCTATCCCGTAACACTCTGAAAGACCGTTCTGGTGTACCGATACGAAAAATGAGAGTGTTACAGTTTGGTACCAGAGCTCTCGTTATAGAGAACAAAAGATTTTAAAAACCAAGGTTTTGAATAAAACTTTTCAAAATCTTTTGACAATGAACATTTAAGAAAATATTTGAAAAATCTTTTAACTATAACGGTGCCAGAGATCTCCGACGTTACCAACAAGCCCTATTGAGAAGATATATATTTTGATATATATAATATAATTTATATATATGTATATATCGTGGTTTCATTATGTAATTGTTTAACTAGTATGTTATCCTAATACGAGGTATATATATATATAAATGCAGATTGTCATGGCTGACCCTAATATTCCTGTAGAAAACCATGCTATTCCCGAACCTAATGTAGATGATGATCCTTATTTAGACTTAGTAGATTATGATATAGATGATGATGAGGAGGAACCATTTGAGGATCCCGAGCCCGAGTTAGGACTAGGAGATTAGATTGCCCCTCAGATTGACTTGGTAGAGAATGAGATTGAGAATGTTGATATAGAGAATGATGATGAGATTGGGTTAGATAATCTAGATGATGAGATTGACGACGAGGATGTCGAGGAGGATGTAGGTATAGACGATGAGGTGGATGACGATGAGGAAGCTGAGCTTATTTATCCTTATGATGTTCCAGAGGGCGAGCCTTTACCCCCACTAGTTTATTTGTCTGATTCTGAGGTTGAGCTACCTAGGGATGAAATGTCTGAATCGTCTGAATCTGATTCTGCATCAGAGGAGGATGAGGATGACAATGCACCTGACGGTACTGATGGTATTGCTACTCGTAGACGTGTAATAGGAGAGTCGTCTAGTACTCGAGAGGCTACTCATATTGATGGTCTTGCACCATGGTCCTTGAGACGTGATCTAGATGCTTCCCGTGTTAAGAGTAGTATGACAGAGATTGGATTAGGTGTTGTTCAGACTCAAGTTGCTTATTTGGAGTCGAAGACTAAGGTTGGCGAGAAAGAGCAGGAATTGCTTAGTTTTGATTTGACTGATGTAGAACGTGGTTTGAATGAGGCTTTTAGGAAGTTATCGGTGTTAGAAAGTGGTGAGTTTGCTGCTATGAAGAAAAAGGTGAATTATATGGAGATTCAGTTGAATGTAGCTCGTGCGATGCGTGAGAAAGTTGAGAAGGAGTTGAATATATCCGTGGGTTGGAATAGTAGATTTTATGCTCACATGGTTGAAAGAGGAGTGATCCGTAAGCGCCCAGCTGAAGATGTGTCTAGTGATCGTCCGACGAAGATACAGAAGACGATGGATGATGGACCATCTGGCGGTTCTCAATAGACCAGTTTGTGTTTAGTAGTGACCTTTGTATCTTTTGTACTTTTGTAGCTTTAACTGAACCGACTTGTTAGTAGTAGACTTGGCATGAATTTTGAGTATATATAGTGCTAGAACTTTGATATAGGATGTAACTAAGACAATGCTTTTGTTTCAAATCGAATGAAATATGTATCTTTTCTTGAATTCCATATTGTGCCTTATTTGTATCTTGATTATGAATTCAATTCATATTATATGAATCCATTGTTGGGTGAATGCTTAATACTTTGAAATTGTGAAATTATAGAACTATGCCGCCCAAGAAAGATGTGACTGAGGATGATGTACGTAGGATTATTACGGAGCAAGTTACCGGATCTAAGACTAAATTTATGGCAAATGCTAGAAATGAAGCTGGCGGTAGTTGAGCTGGCGGTAGTGGAGCTGGCGTTAGTGGAGCTGGCGGTAGTGGAATTGGCGGTACTAATGTGAATGTGAATGCTAATAATGTGAATGCTAATGCTGGAGGAAATGTAGGAGGACTTGGAACTAATGCACCTGAAGTTGGTGGCTGTACTTATGTGACGTTCATGAAGTGTGAACCTCTACCTTTTAATGGAACTGAAGGTGCTGTAGGATTAAGCCAGTGGGTTGAAAAGATTGAGTCGGTGTTTCGGATTAGTAAGTGTAAGGAGGAAGATAAGATGACTTTTGCTATGGCTACTCTTAAAGGTCGTGCATTGACTTGGTGGAACGGGAGAATTGCTTTCATGGGTATTGATGCTGCTAATGCTACTCCTTGGGCTGAAATTAAGAAGTGGATGACTTTGGAGTTTTGTCCTCGTAGTGTGATAATTAGGTTAGAACAAGAGTTGATTCATCTGAGAATGAAAGGTGTGGACATTGATAGTTACACAAACCGATTCCATGAGTTGGCCTTGCTGTGTCCTCGATTGGTGTAACCCGAAGAGATCCGAATTGAGCAATATATTAAAGGGTTGACCAAGAATATCCGGGGGGACGTGACATCATCTAAACCACTGACCATTGATGATGATGTTCGAATGGCTTACCAACTCATTGGACAGATAATTCAGGATAGGGAAGATGAAGCCCGTGTTGGTGAGAAAAGAAAGGGAGACGGTGATCGTGTAGATAGAGGTGATAATAGGAAGAATTTCAATCGCCGTCAGAACCAGAGAAAGGGGAATGCAAATGCTCTTACCAACAATACACCACACAACGATGATAGATGTCCTAAGTGTGGCAACAAGAGGCATGTTGGCGACTGCTGGAAGTGCCGAAATTGCGGAAAGCTTGGACACAAGGTTGAAAGGTGTAAGAAGGGAACCATTTGCTTCAACTGTAATGAAGAAGGTCATACGAAATCGGAATGCCCCAAGTTGAAAGCGATTGTACCTGGAAGAAACCCCCAGGGTGGTGTCTATCAACTTGGAACAATTGAGGTGAAGAAAGAGGATCTGAATGTCGTTACCGGTACGTTTTTACTCAACAATCATTATGCTGTTGCTTTATTTGATTCGGGTGCTGATAGGAGCTTTGTATCCACTAAATTTAGTGCCCTTATTGACATTGAACCTGTTGAGATAAATACCAGTTACGAGGTGGAATTGGCTGATGGTAAATTAGTGAAAACTAATAAGCTATTAGAAGGATGCTCTCTAAATCTCTTGAACTATTCCTTTCCGATTGATTTGATGTTGATAGAATTGGGTAGTTTTGATATTATTATTGGTATGGATTGGTTGTCGTTGAACAATGCTACTATTTTATGTGGAGAGAAGAAGGTTAAGATTCCTCTTAGGAATAGGACGTTAGTAATTGATGGTAATCGAGGTGAATCCCGTTTGAAAATTGTTTCATGTATTAAAGTCCAAAAGTACATCAGGAACGGTTGTGAGTTATTCTTAGCTCAAGTGACCGGGAATGAGTCTAGGAGAAACGATTGGAAGATGTACCTATTATTTGTGAATTTCCTGAGGTATTTCCTAAAGATTTACCCGGACTTCCACCGATAAGGCAAGTTGAGTTTCGAATCGATTTAATTCCTGGTGCTGCACTGGTGGCACGTGCGCCTTACCGATTAGCCCCTTCTGAATTAAAGGAGTTATCTGAGCAACTTAAGGAGTTGTCTGATAAAGGTTTTATTCGACCGAGCTCGTCGCCTTGGGGAGCTCCAGTCTTGTTCGTTAAGAAGAAGGATGGATCTTTCCGTATGTGCATTGATTATAGGGAACCGAATAAGTTGAAAATTAAAAATCGATATCCTTTACCTAGGATTGATGATTTGTTTGATCAACTACAAGGATCTAGTGTGTATTCTAAGATAGATTTGCGGTCAGGATATCACCAACTTCGCGTCCGTGAAGAAGATATTCCTATAACTACATTTAGAACTCATTATGGACATTATGAATTTCAAGTAATGCCATTTGGGTTAACTAACGCACCTGCGGTTTTCATGGATATAATGAATCGAGTGTGCAAGCCTGATGAGACTGCTTTTATACATAGTCTCATCGTCCAAATCGGGCTTAACATGCATTAAATATCATTGAAAATACCAAATATATGCTCGTGTTTGTTACTTGTGTATTTTTAGGTACGGATATTGAGGAATGGCAAAAGATCACAAGAATCATTCAAAAACGAACACGGGAAACGAAGCCACACAATAAACCAGACCCAAATCTGGAATTTCCAAAATGGACCTTGAAGAATTGAAGATTGGCAAGATTGGTCCCTCATTTTTGAAGACTTGGCAATTTATACCCTTGCAAATCTCATTTATTGCATTGGGGTCCCTAAATTATCAAGATATTACAAGTTCAGTCCTTGAAGAATCCAAGAATTGCAATTGAAGCCCTTGGAAAAAGTTGGAAACATTGATGGGCCATTTTCAGCAAGTTGGCAAAAGTTGATAAGTGTTATTCAGGCGTGGACAACTTTTTAATAAAAAGTGAAAGACACAAGAAACTTGGGGGACTTAAACTGCCAGACATTGGAACTTATCTCAGCCAATCATGTGTACACATCACCCACCACCACCAATCACAAACCACCACTTCACAACCTCCTCCACGTCACACATCCACTAGCAACTTTTTTTTAATTAGTTAAATAAAAACGGGGGTAAACATGTTTTTCAAATTTGATTAATCCTAATCCTAATCAAACAGCTGTTCTTCATTCCCTTAATCTCATAAACCCTAAATTCCTAATTACCCCAAAACAAAGGGTTTTACCCCCATAATTTCCAGAACCTTGATTACACCCCTCCTAAACCCATCCCACTCATGAAAACATTCTCATGTGACTCCTATGGCCCACCCCGTACCTCCCCTGCACCCATCACTTTCCCCCAAACCCCAATACCTGACCACATGAACGCATGGATGGTAGTCCTTGGTCCCTAAGCACAAATGGACGTTCCTGATCAACAAAGGCAGCTGGCAACTTCACATGTATCAACCTTGACCAAGATTTCAGTCAAAACCAAGGGGCATTCCTGGAATTTCCTCCATTAGGGTTTAGGGTTTTGATTTATTGTATTATTTTATTCCAGGCTTCTAGTTAGTTCTATAGAGTAGTATATAATGAGACGTATGTGTCTCATTATGCTTGTTCCAGTTTTTTTAAGCAAATTCATGTAATGCCTTTTTAGAAATATAAAGTTTGGTATTTTTATTAAATTGTAATTCCTTTTATTTTTTTAAAAGTTTGGTATTGAATTGCTTAGATTCTGAGTTCCATACTTCTTTTGATAAACATTTGGTGTTTATTTCAGATTTCAAAAAGGTTTCAAAAGGTCACTTTAAAATTTTCAGAAAACCCAAGATTCCATGAAGTGAAAGTGGATTGGAATCTTGAGTTTTCAGAAGTGTTACTTGTTTAACAAGGTGTTCATTTATCCAAGGTTGTTGGATTTTAAGGTTTTAAAAAGAAGGTTTGAAAAAAAATCAGATTTTGTGTTTTCTTGTGTGTTCATTGATCATTGTAGGTTTTGTGTGAAGTTGCTGTTCAAGAGTTCAGCATAGGCCCGGGCCTATTGGGAGGTGACATAGCAGTCACTGTTGGGCCTGGATGTAGGCCCAACAAGGTAGTTCCTTGTTCCCTTTTTACTTTTCATAAGTTACTGATTTTGAGTGATTTGTATGATTTTACATGAAAGTTGTTAAGATCTTGTTTATTTGCTTGTAATTGCTAGTTAAGGTGTTTTATGCATGCTTCAAGTAGTTTAGATCAGTTTGGTTAGATTTTGCATTGATTTGCTTTGTTTAAATTTCATATTCAGCAGTTAAAGGAGTGTTTGGATTTGCATATTAATTGAGCTTATTTGGAAAGTTTTGTGTTAAAACCTGTTTAGACATACTCATTAGCTAGTTGTTAGGTGCTTTTAGTGGTAGTTTTCAGTTTGGGTGAGTTTTTAAACAAGATTGCATGCTAAATATTGAAAACATAGCCTAAAATCAGAAAACTGCTTTTGTGACTGCATTTGTGTGATTTGGCCATCCAAGTTGGTTAGTCTGTTAGTTTATAGGGTATTTAAGGGTTTATGATTGCTTATATGTCCTTAGGTTGTTTTGTATGCAAGCTATAAGCCATTGAAATTCAGATTTGTGCTTCTAAATTTGTTACTGTCCATCAGACCTGCATAAGTCCTTAATCAGAAACATTTGGTGATTGTTGTGCTTGATTCTTGCTAGTTACTTGTTGTTTTTTGCATTTGATTGACTCCCTACACTCCAACTGAGTGTAGGGGTGCCTTTTGTCCATCAAAACATAGCAAAATCTCAAGGATCAAGCCCTCTTGATTCTATCTTCACAAGTGAAGATTTCATTTTTTTCTTGTGTTCATAACAAACATATTTGGGTACGTTTTTGGTTACAAATTGTCTTAAACTTGTTTAGATTGGTTTAGATTTGTGTTTTTTAAGCTTAACAATGTCACAGGTTTGAGATTTAAAAGTTTAAAAAGAAAAAAAAAAGTTTTTTTTTCAAAAAGGACTGGCCAGGACTCGAACCTGCGCCATCCTCCTCACAACACACACATCTTACCATTGCGCCCTTGGGTCTTTTACTGATAAAGACCCAAACCAAATTCCTTTTGACACGTTTTGAAGCTAGCTTTTGGAAAATAAGCCGTAGGTATTTAAGCCCAATTGAGCTTATTGATTAAGCTGTGAAACAGGTTTTCATTTTTCTTAAGTTAGTATCATCATTAGGGATTTTTCTGAGCTAAGTGTTGATTTTTCCCTTTCTTTATTTATTTATTATCTTTTTTTTATTAGCCGTTTTTAGATAATTAGTTTAAAAATAGTAAAAATAGGTTTTAAATTTTAGAAAAATAGTTTTTAGGTTTTGATTTATATTTTTGAGGTTTACAGCTAAAAAAGTTTTCAAAAAGTCTTATTTTTGATTTTATAGGATTTTAGGGTTTTTATCCAACTTTAAAATTTAATATAAAATTATTAAAAAGGTTTTAGGAACTTTTGATTGCATTTTTGTTTTAGTTACATTATTTAGGATTTTTGGTAATTTTTTTAGAATTTTTTAGTAAACTTTGAATTTTTTGATTATTTTATTATTATTTTATTATTAAAAATTGAAAGTTTGTTTTTTCTACTTTTTTTCATTTTTCCTAGATTATAGACACTAAATTAGGAATTTTGTAACTTTCCAAATCTTTTTAGGGCTTTTCAATTATTTTCTAGAATTAATTTAAGTTTTAATAGATTTTAATAGTTTTTAAGTGTTTAAAAATAGTTTTATTAGGTTTTAAAATTTAAAAAAAAAACACTTTTTAGCTTAATTAGGTTATTTTGAGGTTTACAGACTATAAGATCTTGTTTAGGGCTTTTTAATAATTAATTGTGATTTTTAGGGCTTTAATTAGCATTAAAAAGTCATTATCTAATTAATTAAAAGGCTTTAGCAAGTTTGGATTTTTTGTGAACTCTTAGAATATTATTGTGGATTTTTAGAAATTTTTAGGAATTTTTAGGTTAAAATTTTAATTTTTGCACTATTTACGGTTTTATGTGTTTGTCTTTTTCGTCTTAGTTTAATCCGTCTTCGTAACCGTCTTTTTCTTTCTACTTTCTTATTTTCTCTTTTCTTAACAATAAAATCATCAATCAAAATCAATTCATTACACAACACACTAGCCTCCTCGAGAACGAACTCACTCTTATTTTGGGTCATAACTTGTGGTTTTCCTAAATCACTCGTTAATACTTACCCTAATTACCTTCCTTTTACTAAAGGGGTAAAAATACAACTATCATTTTTGGCGCCGCTGCCGGGGAGGCGTGTTGTGTTTTGATTGAACCATTGTTTTTTTTTATACTATCCATAATTAGTATTTGTATTAGTAGCACTCTACTAATACGTATTTTATCGTTTTTCGGTTTTTGTGTGAATACTATTACTATATTGTATACGTAGAACAATAAATTCACAAGTACTCCAAATACGTGAGAAATCACAACCTTGACTTGGGAGGTCATTACCCAATCATTGTATTCGAATCTCAAACCAAAGAAAAGGCAAAAATAGATAAATACTTTCGTGAAGCTCGATTTTGAAAAATACAAACTATAAGGTGGGTATAAGGCGGTTGTATTTCACGACCTAAAGGAAAAAAGGCACTTAAGTGCTTCGCGCCTCGTTTCCTCCGCTTGCTTGTGCGTATTTGATTTTGAGAGTGAATCGAGGGTTTTGCCGCCCAAAGTATTATTACATATCATATATATTTTCTTGGTTTCTATTGATTAAACCCTCTTGAACGATTTGGTGTTCCACCATCGTTCTAAAGTCATCGAAGGCGTTCACTCCACGTGATTGTTTTCATTCCTTGAGGCTTCTTTAATCAAGAGATTTGATTAAGGAGGAGATTTGTAGATTTTTGTCTACTTAATACATTCACCAATTTCCAAAAAAAGTTAATACCATAATAAACCACAAAAAAATTGAAAAATACAAAATACCAAAAAGAATCTTCTTTGCTCGTCTCCTCGTTGTACGTGACGTTTATGCTAACTCGTAATCAAGCAAAACGTGCACGTAGACGAAAGAACAAAACTCCCACTCCAACTCATTCTAGTGAGGAGTCTCCTATTGACGAACCCATTGTACGAGAAGCACCAACCATGGCGAATCGAACTATGATGGAGTTACTTCAAGCACCCACCGAGGGTTATGGAGAAGCTATTGTAATTCCCGCTATCCTTGCGGAGAATTTTGAGGTGAAAACGGGTTTGTTGTCGATGATCCAAAACAACAAATTTTGTGGTGATGAGAAGGACAATCCGCACAACCATATCCGCCAATTCAATCGTCTTACCGCCACTTGCAAACATAAGGATGTCTCGAATGACTCGATTAAGATGATGCTTTTTCCGTATTCCTTAGCGGGGCCCGCTAAAATTTGGTTAGAGAAAGAGCCACCCAATTCTATATTGACGTGGAAGGATCTCGTTTCAAAATTCGTGAACCAATTTTTTCCGCCCTCTAAGACTACGCATTTGAAAAATGAGATTTCTAAATTTTCACAAGAATCAAATGAAAGTTTTTCTACGGCTTGGAATAGGTTTAAGGAGATGTTACATGAATGTCCTCATCACGGTTTTTCCGATTTGCATCAAATCGACACGTTTTACAATGGACTTAACGATCATGAAAGAGATTATTTAAATGCCGCCGCGGGTGGTAATTTTTTGTATAAAACGGTTGAGGAAGCTTTGGTCATAATTGAGAATAGGTCTAAGGTTTATAGCCCTCGTAACACCGAGTGTTGCCAAATTGGGCTCGTCATCATCGTCTCTTAGTATCAATGCCTTACATGATGAAGCAAATGAAGAAAATCGATTTTTTGATAGATTTGCTAGCCTTATGTCCCATTGGAAAGCTCAAGAAGCTTCGAATTCCGCTTCGGTTAAAGCGGTCTCTAAGAGTTGTTTGTCGTGTGGTGGAGCTCATGATCTTTCCGAGTGCATTACCGCGGATGGTAACACTTCGAGTGCTTATGTAGCCACGGGAACTTATAACCAAGTCGGTCAAGGTTCCCGCCAAAATCAAGCTCCACCAAATCAAAATGCTAATAATTATCGAAACAACAATCAAGGTGGAAATTACCAAGGAAATCAAAGGAATTATAATAAGGGTAATTATCAAAGTGGAAATGGGCAAATTTCTAATCAAAACCAAAACCGTGATTTTGAAACTTCTACTTCACAAGGTTTTCAAAATGATCACACCAAAAATCTTCAAGGAGAATTTTTGAATTATGCTAAGGCTAATGATGCTAAGTTTGACAATATGCAACGTGAAATGGTTAGCTTAAGATCCGAGTTGAAAAACGAGCTTAAAAACGAACTTGCTAATGAACTTAAAACTCATGCTAACAAAATGGAAGGAAATGTTCAAAGACTCCAACAAAATAAACAAAAAATGGAGCAAGGACAACATGAGATTAAGCAAGAATTGTTAAAAGCGGATGCTAGGCAATCTATGTTTGAAGACCGAATGGGAAAAATGTTTGAAGCTATCATGTGTAAGCCCTCTTCTTCAGGTGGTCTTCCTAGTGATACCATCGTGAACCCGAAAGGAGAATTGAAGGTTATTACTACTCGTAGTGGTAAAACTTTCAAAGAACCCACTTCTCGTCCAAGTACTTCTATGGAGTAGGAAAAAGAGAAAGAACCCGAGGTGGTGGTAGAAAAGGAGCAAATTACAAGCCCACGAAGTACCGCTCAAACCACACCTACGGTTGAACCTATACCAATCATGGAACCCGAGATTCCAAGGCCGATGCCTATGCCTACTATGCCCCAACCCACACCACCTTTACCCTACCCTTCAAGACGAGACAAGGAAAAGGCACAAGAACGGAATAATTATCAATTTGAACTTTTTATGAAAATGTTTCGTGACTTGCATTTTAATATAAGTTTTGTCGACGCCTTAGTCATGATGCCTCGATTTGCCGCGAACTTCAAAAGTATGTTGAATAACAAAGAGAAATTTTAAAAATCGTCTAGTTGTTCTTCGGTTTTTCTAAGCCGCATACCTCAAAAATTCGGTGATCCTGGAAAGTTTTTAATGCCATGTGCAATACAAGACATGGAAGAATGCTACGCCTTGGCCGATCTTGGTGCTAGTATTAATTTGATGCCTCTTGAGATTTTTAAATCGCTTAATCTTCCAAATCTCACTCCTTCAAGAATGTCAATCGAAATGGCCGATCATTCTACGATTCTAGCTTGTGGAGTTGCCGAGGACGTCTTCGTGAAAGTTGGAAAGTTCTACTATCCCGTAGACTTTATTGTTGTTGACATTCCCATCGATCCTAAAGTTCCGTTAATTTTAGGTCGATCTTTTTTGGATACCTCGAGAGCACTTATCGATGTGCATGCAAGGAAAATCACTCTTCGTTTCAATGAGGAAGAACTCGTCATTAATGCAACCCAAAACTCTACTCTTTCTCATGTGTATTCTATCACATCTTTGTACAATGTCGATCCCATCAAAAGCATTTGCAAAAATATTTCCAATAGAGTTTTAGGAGTTGTTGAGAAAATTGAAGTTCCGTCCCCTCCGCCGGTGGAGGTTAAGAGTGTTAAGCCTACGATTCCAATCTCGAGTGATTGTTTGGATGATGAATACGGTGATCCCGATGGGGGAGTTTTCTTTGTTGACAAACGTTTTGAAAACTTACCACCACCTTTGCCAAAAAGATTTCAAAATGTGAGAATTTTTAGTGTAACTAACATTGCTTTAGATACACCAAATATTTTTGACATAATTAAGTCGGGTTTTCACAAGGAGAGTTTAAAAGATGAAAAAGGAAAAGACTTTAAATTAAATTTAAAAGATTTTTCTACAACTCTAACTCCGTCATCACCGCGTGTATTGAGTACTACAAGCTCGTCTTCTCCTTTTGACGATGCTTTGTGTGGACTTAGTGTGGGGGAATCCCCTTATGTTCCCTCCCCTTTCTCCACCGAGGACGAGATATTTGATCCTGGAATTGCTTATATAGGGAAATCTCGGTCTTCCACCGATGCAATAAATGGAAAATCTTTTCATTTGATTGGTGCGAGTCTACCTCGAGTAGCTCAATGTTTTTATGACTTACCCATTGTCCCACCCTTCTATTTCTTCTCTCCTATTTTCTTGAAACTCTTTGAGTTTTTTTTTACTATTGATGAAGTGGCGTTGATTTGTTTTTCCAATGAAAACGAGAACGCCATCTTTGATCCCGGTATTTTGCACCATCAAAGGACTTAGTCCTTAATACCGGTTGTTTTTTGGGCCTTGTTTATCATGTAAGCCCCACCAAAAATTGACCACACCATGATTATCCCTAAATGATCACATTTATGGGGATTCGAGTCGAGCTTTTGACTCGGTTATCAAAAACAAGGTGCCTCGTCGGGGAGACCCATGCTTATCCATGTACATATTATTGCTTTCTAATATAGTTTAATGTGAGGGGATTTGTGCCCTTCCAACCTTTGTTCTGTGGTTGTTTGTGCATTGTGGTTTTTAGATCATGATCTTCATGATTGGAGCCTCTCGTGTTCGTTTTATGGGAGTACTCGATCGTTTTCTTTGAAGACATTTCTCAATATCTAAATGATATATACTTGATTGTTCTAACCTTAGGTTTTTAGCACACTTCATAAACGGCTATTAATTTATTGGTTACACCCTTTCCATGCTAGATTAGGCATTCGACTACGTCTCTAGTATGGGGGTGTTTGCACCCCTAGACTCGAAACATTGAGGACAATGTTTAACTTTAGTATGGGGGGGGGGGGGGGTGAATAGATACTTGCCTTGCCAAACCTTCACGCTTTCCAAAGTTTATCATTTTGTCTATCGTTTTGTTGCAAAATAAGGCTAAAAATGGCCAAATTTTAAATTTTTTCTCATGTTTCATAAGTGTTTGAAGACACGAATGTAGGTTTTCCGATGGCGAGAATAAGAGTAATTTTTGACTCGATCGTGCGTGTTGAGCACTTAGCTTTGATTCCTTAACTACACATTAGGCTAAGTCTCTTAAATGAGGACGAGAAATGATAGAGTTAATTATAAGTTACTATGCTAAACGTAGAGTACTCGTATTCTTTCAAAAACTCATGTGTTCTCGTTGTTTGCTTATTCTCCCTTCGCATGTAAATATTTTTTGCTTAATAAATATTGACTTAGCGGTTTAGTTAGGATTGTTGGGTTTTTAGTCTTTTCTAGTAGCTTCCGTGTAATTAAATTGGGAAGACATTAAGGTATCGCCATCGTCACGGTTTTGAAGTATTGGCACCCTAATAATCGAAAGCTTCACCCAATAATAAGATTTCAAGTGCTCACCTAAATCTAGCAAACAATTTGAAGCCCCACAAGGCCTAAAATCTATGCAAAATTGAAAGTGAATCAAGCCTTAATCTTCGAAGCTTTAAAGATCCAAAATTCGCTTTAGCGTGAGGATATACGTCTTTGGCTAATAAAACCACCGATGAGGCGGATAATAAAAGGCAAGGCAAGACCGAAGTCATAATAAAAGCTTCATGGCGAAGTTGAATAAAAGATGGAGGTAAACCAAAGATAATAAGGCCCTTCCGTTAGGGGGCGTATAAAAGTCTTGGTAATAAGTCTCATGTTCAAAACCGTTATAAAACCGTGTTTATCGATTCTTCTTGTCAACTTAATTTTTTAACATCATTGTCTATTAGGAGGGGTTATTGATTTGATGGTCTTAGTTACACCGTTAGGACTCTATTTTTAGACCTAAATCTCTATTATCGCATAAGTCAAGCAATGTATCCTCGTGAAACATTCAAGACAAAATAAAATATAAGAGATACAACTTAGGAATAATGGGAGGATAAGTACGTGATTAGGGCATATGAGTAGTGTTAGCATTACTAACTTATAATGACAATGATCTCGTTGCACGCTTGGCATGGAATTAGGGTGAAAATCGAGGACGATGAAATTATTTCTAATGAAGCATTCACGTGTTCTTATTCTATGAACCTAAACGTCCCATTTTGCGATGAAAATCATACATTATGTCTAAAACGCAAGTAGTAGTAATAGTAGTAGTATAGCTAGTTTATCGTTCAATAAAGTGAATAAAAATGAATTTTGGAAGTGCTACGATACTTTATTCTAGCATTGCGTGAGGGCACGGCAATGGTTTTGTATGGGGGAGTGATGAGACTGCTTTTATACATAGTCTCATCGTCCAAATCGGGCTTAAAATGCATTAAATATCATTGAAAATACCAAATATATGCTCGTGTTTGTTACTTGTGTATTTTTAGGTACGGATATTGAGGAAATGGCAAAAGATCACAAGAATCATTCAAAAACGAACACGGGAAACGAAGCCGCACAATGAACCGGACCCAAATCTAGAATTTCCAAAATGGACCTTGAAGAATTGAATATTGGCAAGATTGGTCCCTCATTTTTGAAGACTTGGCAATTTATACCCTTGCAAATCTCATTTATTGCATTGGGGTCCCTAAATTATCAAGATATTACAAGTTCAGTCCTTGAAGAATCCAAGAATTGCAATTGAAGCCCTTGGAAAAAGTTGGAAACATTGATGGGCCATTTTCAGCAAGTTGGCAAAAGTTGATAACTGTTATTCAGGCGTGGACAGCTTTTTAATACAATGTGAAAGACACAAGAAACTTGGGGGACTTAAACTGCCAGACATTGGAACTTATCTCAGCCAATCATGTGTACACATCACCCACCACCACCAATCACAAACCACCACTTCACAACCTCCTCCACGTCACACATCCACTAGCAACTTTTTTTTAATTAGTTAAATAAAAACGGGGGTAAACATGTTTTTCAAATTTGATTAATCCTAATCCTAATCAAACAGTTGTTCTTCATTCCCTTAATCCCATAAACCCTAAATTCCTAATTACCCCAAAACAAAGGGTTTTACCCCCATAATTTCCAGAACCTTGATTACACCCCTCCTAAACCCATCCCACTCATGAAAACATTCTCATGTGACTCCTATGGCCCACCCCGTACCTCCCCTGCACCCATCACTTTCCCCCAAACCCCAATACCCGACCACATGAACGGATGGATGGTAGTCCTTGGTCCCCAAGCACAAATGGACGTTCCTGATCAACAAAGGCAGCTGACAACTTCACATGTATCAACCTTGACCAAGATTTCAGTCAAAACCAAGGGGCATTCCTGGAATTTCCTCCATTAGGGTTTAGGGTTTTGATTTATTGTATTAATTTATTCCAGGCTTCTAGTTAGTTCTATAGAGTAGTATATAATGAGACGTATGTGTCTCATTATGCTTGTTCCAGTTTTTTTAAGCAAATTCATGTAATGCCTTTTTAGAAATATAAAGTTTGGTATTTTTATTAAATTGTAATTCCTTTAATTTTTTTAAAAGTTTGGTATTGAATTGCTAAGATTATGAGTTCCATACTTCTTTTGATAAACATTTGGTGTTTATTTCAGATTTCAAAAGGTTTCAAAAGGTCACTTTAAAATTTTTAGAAAACCCAAGATTCCATGAAGTGAAAGTGGATTGGAATCTTGAGTTTTCAGAAGTGTTACTTGTTTAACAAGGTGTTCATTTATCCAAGGTTGTTGGATTTTAAGGTTTCAAAAAGAAGGTTTGAAAAAAAAATCAGATTTTGTGTTTGCTTGTGTGTTCATTGATCATTGCAGGTTTTGTGTGAAGTTGCTGTTCAAGAGTTCAGCATAGGCCCGGGCCTATTAGGAGGTGACATAGCAGTCACTGTTGGGCCTGGATGTAGGCCCAACAAGGTAGTTCCTTGTTCCCTTTTTAGTTTTCATAAGTTACTGATTTTGAGTGATTTGTATGATTTTACATGAAAGTTGTTAAGATCTTTTTTATTTGCTTGTAATTGCTAGTTAAGGTGTTTTATGCATGCTTCAAGTAGTTTAGATCAGTTTGGTTAGATTTTGCATTGATTTGCTTTGTTAAAATTTCATATTCAGCAGTTAAAGGAGTGTTTGGATTTGCATATTAATTGAGCTTATTTGGAAAGTTTTGTGTTAAAACCTGTTTAGACATACTCACTAGCTAGTTGTTAGGTGCTTTTAGTGGTAGTTTTCAGTTTGGGTGAGTTTTTAAACAAGATTGCATGCTAAATATTGAAAACATAGCCTAAAATCAGAAAACTGCTTTTGTGACTGCATTTGTGTGATTTGGCCATCCAAGTTGGTTAGTCTGTTAGTTTATAGGGTATTTAAGGGTTTGTGATTGCTTATATGTCCTTAGGTTGTTTTGTATGCAAGCTATAAGCCATTGAAATTCAGATTTGTGCTTGTAAATTTGTTACTGTCCATCAGACCTGCAATAGTCCTTAATCAGAAACATTTGGTGATTGTTGTGCTTGATTCTTGCTAGTTACTTGTTGTTTTTTGCATTTGATTGACTCCCTACACTCCAACTGAGTGTAGGGGTGCCTTTTGTCCATCAAAACATAGCAAAATCTCAAGGATCAAGCCCTCTTGATTCTATCTTCACAAGTGAAGATCTCATTTTTTTCTTGTGTTCATAACAAACATATCTGGGTACGTTTTTTGTTACAAATTGTCTTAAACTTGTTTAGATTGGTTTGGATTTGTGTTTTTTAAGCTTAACAATGTCACAGGTTTGAGATTTAAAAGTTTAAAAAGAAAACAAAAGTTCTTTTTTCAAAAAGGAATGGCCAGGACTCGAACCTACGCCATCCTCCTCACAACACACACATCTTACCATTGCGCCCTTGGGTCTTTTACTGATAAAGACCCAAACCAAATTCCTTTTGACACGTTTTGAAGCTACTTTTGGAAAAAAGCCGTAGGTATTTAAGCCCAATTGAGCTTATTGATTAAGCTGTGAAACAGGTTTTCATTTTTCTTAAGTTAGTATCATCATTAGGGATTTTTCTGAGCTAAGTGTTGATTTTTCCCTTTCTTTATTTATTTTTTATCTTTTTTTATTAGCCGTTTTTAGATAATTAGTTTAAAAATAGTAAAAATAGGTTTTAAATTTTAGAAAAGTAGTTTTTAGGTTTTGATTTATATTTTTGAGGTTTACAGCTAAAAAAGTTTTCAAAAAGTCTTATTTTTGATTTTATAGGATTTTAGGGTTTTTATCCAACTTTAAATTTTAATATAAAATTATTAAAAAGGTTTTAGGAACTTTTGATTGCATTTTTGTTTTAGTTACATTATTTAGGATTTTTGGTAATTTTTTAGAATTTTTTTAGTAAACTTTGAATTTTTTTGATTATTTTATTATTAATAATTGAAAGTTTGTTTTTTCTACTTTTTTTCATTTTTCCTAGATTATAGACACTAAATTAGGAATTTTGTAACTTTCCAAATCTTTTTAGGGCTTTTCAGTTATTTTCTAGAATTAATTTAAGTTTTAATAGATTTTAATAGTTTTTAAGTGTTTAAAAATAGTTTTATTAGGTTTTAAAATTTTTAAAAAAATACTTTTTAGCTTAATTAGGTTATTTTTGAGGTTTACAAACTATAAGATCTTGTTTAGGGCTTTTTAATAATTAATTGTGATTTTCAGGGCTTTAATTAGCATTAAAAAGTCATTATCTAATTAATTAAAAGGCTTTAGCAAGTTTGGATTTTTTGTAAACTCTTAGAATATTATTGTGGATTTTTAGTAATTTTTAGGAACTTTTAGGTTAAAATTTTAATTTTGGCACTATTTACGGTTTTACGTGTTTGTCTTTTTCGTCTTAGTTTAATCCGTCTTCGTAACCGTCTTTTTCTTTCTTCTTTCTTATTTTCTCTTTTCTTAACAATAAAATCATCAATCAAAATCAATTCATTACACAACACACTAGCCTCCTCGAGAACGAACTCACTCTTATTTTGGGTCATAACTTGTGGTTTTCCTAAATCACTCGTTAATACTTACCCTAATTACCTTCCTTTACCTAAAGGGGTAAAAATACAACTATCAAAGCCATACTTGGATAAATTTGTGATTGTGTTTATTGACGATATTCTAATCTATTCTAAGAATGAAGATGAACATAAAGAACATTTAAGGATTGTTTTGAAATTGTTGAAGGATGAAAGGTTGTATGCTAAGTTTTTGAAATGTGATTTCTGGTTAGATTCTGTGCAATTTCTTGGTCATGTGATTAACAAAGATGGAATTCATGTTGATCCTGCAAAGGTTGAAGCCATTAAGAATTGGTCTGCACCGACAACGCCAACGGAAGTGCGACAGTTCTTAGGATTAGCTGGCTATTATAGGCGATTCATTAAATAATTTTCTTTGATAGCTAAACCCTTGACTAAGCTTACCTAGAAGAATAAATCTTTCGTTTGGGGAAGTGATGAAGATGGAGCATTTCAGACATTGAAGCAAAAATTATGTAGTGCGCCAATTTTATCATTACCCGACGGGAGTGAAGATTTTGTAGTGTATTGTGATGCATCTCTTAGAGGCTATGGAGCTATTTTGATGCAGCGAGAGAAAGTGATAGCTTATGCTTCTAGGCAATTAAGGAAGAATGAGGAGAATTATACTACTCATGATCTTGAGTTAGGAGCTGTAGTCTTTTCTCTTAGGATGTGGAGACATTATCTGTATGGCACCAAGTGTACGGTATTCACCGATCACAAAAGCCTACAATATATTCTCAATCAAAAGGAATTGAACATGAGGCAACGAAGATGGATAGAGTTGTTAAGTGATTATGATTGTGATATGAAATATCACCCAGGAAAAGCCAATGTTTTTGCCGATGCATTAAGGAGGAAAGATAGAGAGCCTATCAGGGTACGTTCTCTAGTCTTGACCGTGCACAATAATTTGCCTGAGCAAATTAGAAATGCGTAAATAGAAGCTTGTAAGAAGGAAAATTTTGTTAATGAAGGGTTCCGAGGAGAAGGAGATCCTTTAGAGGTTAGAGCCGATGGAGTGAAATGCTTAAGAGGTCGTATGTGGATACCTAAGTATGGAGGCTTAAGAGATTTGATTATGTTAGAATGCCATAAATCTAAGTATTCCATTCATCCGGGATCTGATAAGATGTACCATGATTTATCGAATGAATGTATGTTAAACCTTGTACAACCATTTTTATGTGTTGTCTATGATTGGAGTTATTGTGCTATCCCGTAACACTCTGAAAGACCCTTCCGGTGTACCGATACGAAAAATGAGAGTGTTACATTTTATCAGTTCATCAAATGGTTATTTACTGTTTTATACAGCCTACTAAATTAAGCAAGATTGACCATTTTTACATATAGTTTTTCATCTTTTTACCCATGATTATCAACACCAAATCCCCACACAATATTTTTATCATCATATATTCATCATATACATATACAATAGGAAAGAAAATACATGATTACATAATCAAAATAACAAGAGGATGGGGAGAATATTCTTTATACCACCATGATGATGTTGGTTGTGATCAAGACATGGATTTTGATGGAGAAGCTTGTGATAAACCAAGACCATCTTCAAGACCACCATTCTTCAAGAACTCCTTGTGGAAAATCAGCCATTGACTCCTCTAAAAACTTCTTTCTAGATGTGAAAACTTGCACCAATCTTCATCTCTTTGAATGGAGATAAACATATGTTAATTATAACAAATGTTTGTGGTTAAATTTTGTATGAATGGGGTGTTTCTTCTTGATTTTGGGACGGAAAGGAAGAGAGAGGGAGGAGAGTTTGGAGTAGTTTTGCATGAGAGAAATGGAAGCAAGTGGTTTAGCTTGTTGGTTTTGTGGTTAGTGGCTTCAAAATGAAGCTACGTTACAAGTGTAACTTAAGCTAGTGTAAGGATGCCACATCTTTGATGTGTTGTCCTAGCTTGGGCCGTCCCTTTGTAGTGGGGTGGGATAAATTAGTTTTGTCCCATCCCGCTAATTTACGGGTATTCCTCGATTCTAGTTTCCTCGATTTGCGTGCCCTCGGGTCGTTTTACGAAAAAAGTTTTTATAAATTATGAATCAACGGCACAAAACGAATCTAATACAAATTGTCTCATCAAAAACGTAGTTCGAAAACGTAAATACGTAATTCTAAGGTTTTTGGTTTAGTCGTGAAGGACGTTAAATTATAATCGTAAGTCCTAATCTCTTCTCGTAAATTTGTGAGTTTATGAACCAACACAAATTTAAAATTCCAAAATAATATTCACGGATAAATTTATTTTCTGAAATGTCGGACTGTCACCAAAACGGTGTATGTAAACGTAAGTACGTAACGTAGAATCCTCCGGTTTAGTCGTAGTCGATGCTACTTCAAGACGTAAATCCAGATTTCTTCCCAAAAATAAGTGAGTTCATAATATAACATTAACATAATGTTTTTAAATAATATTTGAGAATAAAATATAAACCATAAATTGAAGGATTGTCACAGCATTTACCCCTAAACAGGATCTTTGTCCTCAAAGATCATCTTACCTTACTAGTCGATTCTTATAGAGTTAAAGCCATGTGGGTATTTCCTCCACATTCGGTCTTTTCTCACAAGTGTAATCCATTATAATACGTGAGTTTCATCAAACATAACTACGGGAATAAGATCAGGCTTATTGTTGACTTATTTTCTCTATCCATGATGTTCACGGGTTTTTGATGAATGCAACTTTTCGCCGATCTAAACTTCATTAAGGAATAGTCAGATTTTCACTTGATAAACATTTTATCAAGTTCGATATACTTAAACATAATTCACACAGTCCTTGAAGTCCTAGGGTAGATCCAACTTATATGCCTTTCAAACCAATCTTTTTACATCATCTCAGTAGTCCCATACAACGGGGACTTATATCCCACGATCTTCCAGATCATCAATTCATTTTTACATGGTTAAAATTTTTGGCATAACTTCGCTACCCATCTGGCACTTCAAGATCTACATTTCATATTCACATAACCTTCTGCCCACGACCGGCAGTCAATAATCAGATCCTAATTTCAACAATCATTTCAGGTCTCGCGGATCGAGTATTTTGTAAGGTTAGGTTCGCCATCATACGAAACCTTAAACCTAAAAGACATGTCCAACTCACAATAGGTGTATGTCGGGTGTCTTCATCTCAACTCCTGCTTACAGATGCTCTAATTTTTAAATCTTAACAAGATTCGATCTTGATCCTAACACGATAATTATCAATGATAATCTCTCCAAAGGAAAACGATTATACGATTTATTACCAAAGGTCAATCATTCAAACATAAAACAGCACTTATAGTATTTTGTATCGCTACTTTACCTCGTCCCTTCAATTTGGGGTGGTAAACAGTACTCTCTTCAAGATTCGTTCTCAATGACTCCTGAGCAAATATCTAGAAATTCGATGTGAAGCGAGGATCTTGATAGAGATGATCGATACAGGCACACCATGTTTACACAACTCCTTTAAATATAAAAGAGTCAATTTCTTCATCAAGAATCTATCATTAACAGGAATGATATTAGCATATTTGGTCAGTCTGTCGACGATGATCCAAATAAAATCAAATTCAGATGATGACCTTTGCAATAGTTAGACGTTTACTAATGTATGAGGCGATGTCTGCCTTCATAATTTGTCATTAGTACATCTTCTTCAGATAAAGATACTTTAAATCAGAAATGACAGGAATAGAATACTTATACTTACAAGATTCCAACATAACTATATCTCATAATCCTCCATATTTAGGCAACCATAAACGGCCTTTTAAAACATTTAACGCCATTGGCTTCTCAATTCTAATGGTTCACATTAGCCACAAACCCCTTTTTTATTATCTATATTATCCTTTTTACAAACATCGTTTATTTTTATATTGTTCGGCAATTTATTTTGCACAGTCATTATGAAGAAATACATCTTAATTGATTCTTTATCCTTTCTATATAATGTGTCAGTATCTACATTCACTTTCTCCTGATGAAATATATATAACATGACCGTATTAATTCAAAATTTCTTTCTTCATATCTTCTATGTTTTAGTTTCGTCTCAACTATTATTTTTATCTGTTTTACTCAATCCGACGTCTAAAGCATCGATAATTATTACAATTAATTAGATAATAATTATTAAATTCTTATGAAACGTAAACGTAAAAATTTTAACTTTCTTAGTTCGACCAGTTATATAAAATGCTCAAAATAAATTTGAATTTAATTAACAAGATTTTCGTTGATTTATCGAAAATATTTAATAAGATTCGTAAATGTTCGAAAAATATTTGGTTATACTTTGGTCAAAATTTTCTTAGTTGAAAAGTAAAAATTTTCGTTTCAAATCTCAAGTCTTGGTTTAAATGGTTTCCTCAATCCCTCTTAGGTTGTCTTGAGGTATACACAAATATTTACCCCTAAACAGGAGTTTAGTTAAATGATTTGTGTATAAGGGAATAATCCCTTAAAAATCCTTTGTTAAAATATTTGTCAAAACATATTTTCATTTTCTTTTTGGTAAAACCCAAAGTCCTAAATGACTTCTAATTTTTGAAGAGTCAATATATATATATCTCTTACCATCATTAATCAAACGGTCATTTTATGTAAAGGATTAAGCCTGAATTCACATGTTAAATATTCAAGGTACAGATTTTCATTGTTCGGCCAATTCAGGGCAATCTATAAATAATTATTAACTCATTCTTATTCTTATAAACAAATAGATGGTCCTTAACGATCACAAGCATGAATTTATCAAATTACTGCCTACACACGTGATTCACCAAATTTATGAATACTACATGTGTATTAGTCAATCCAAACGACATCACGTGAAACTCATAATGTTCATTACAAGTTCTGGATGTAATGATTGGAATAGATATTCTTTTTCGCGGACGCGAAGTTGATGATAACCATGCCATGGATCAAATCTTAAAAGCATACGCTAGAACCTTGTAAATGATCGAACAAATCTTCCATTTCGAGTTATGGATATCATTTTCGATTGTCAATTTACTCAGTTCACAGTAATCTATAAATATAAGGAATGATAAGACCATAGCTCTTCATGATGATGAGCTAGGTAGAATAAAATCTTTCTCCGACAACTCTCTCAGTTGTACGGTAATTCCTTTAATTCAGACGGTGCTGACGTACAGTGCACATGCCATAAGTGCAACACCGGGAATATAATCAATACCAATTTCAACTTGCCTTAATGGCGAAAGTCTAGGTAATTTACCAACAAATACCTTCTAAAATTTCAGATAACAGAAACATTTTTTTTAATAAATTCATATTAGGTTCTTTCTAGATTATAATATCTATGACTAATTCACAACCATTCACGGTATAATTTCAAGTCTAAATGCAGGATATGGACATCCATCAAGAATTATTTAGATCACTTTTGATAATCAACATCTTATCTTTTAGGGGATTTCCACTCGAGTTCCCATCAATTAAGACAATGTCGTCATGTCATAATCAATCAATCCATTCTACTCGCATTACCAACTTTTTAGTTTCATTGCCGTCGATAAGATGTGAACTTCTCAAAAGACTAATAATAACTCATAATCCTTCACAAATTCAGGGATATATGGAGACACAACTACTAGTAAAAGAGTAAGGTCAACGCATAATCTATGCGAGAGAATTTCAAATCAGATACAGACGAAAACATTAACGAATATGAGTGTATCCCATGTTTTCATAATTTGAGTACGCATTAAAAAGCTCCTCGGATCGTTACCCAGGTCATTCAAATGAAATCAAATCAAAAGAAATGATAGGAACGTCGATACATCCAGTCGGGTATCAACACTCGATAATCAGATACTTTTCCTAAGAATCTCACTACGGGAGAATTGGACAAGAAAGAATTGTCAATTTTCAAATGAGACAATTTCCACAGATGAGTAAATTCGACTCTGAAGAATAGATGCTACAAGCACATATGTAGGTGTCCCTAACACTATGTCCCTACTTTTCAATTCTTACAGATATCATAAAATTTAATCTTTCACAATCTTCAAAGAAAATGTAGTGTTTATTAATCAGTTTTATGGTGACTACTAATTAGCCTTGCATGATCCATTCCAAATTGTATGTAGACGCGCAACTATATACAATTTCAAGATTAACGATGCAATACTCAGTTCGTCAAAATTTTATCATCATGTTTATAATAAAAACATTTTCATGCTTAATTCTTAAATAAGAATCAAGAATAAATTTACAAAGATTTTCTTTGTTATGAAAACAGTTAAGTTTTCCAAGGTACTTTATAAACAACCTCATTTCGATAACAGTCACTTATAAATCTTACTTTGAATAATCCTTATAGTGATGAAAATTCAATTTTTCTCAATGGATACGGTTTTATCATATAAAAACAATGAGTGATCTGCAAAAGAGTGATGAAAGCTTGTTCACCAAGAACTAACTACAATATGATAGGAAATGAGCTTTAGCCAAATAATCATGAGGTTCATGATCTCGATGGCACTCAAAAGAATAATCCACAACGTAACTCAAATCAAGATGAGTACTTGTTCAATGGTTGCGTCACTAATGCGAACATTAGGATGAAGCAAGAAAAGATTGATAACATCGATACATGTAGAATTAGTAATCAAAGGTAGTCTTTTCATTAATCACAAACAAGTCAAAATTGTACCGTAACACCTTACATGTCACTATGTCATACAATTCCAAGAACTCATCCTACCAACTGATGTCTTAGTTAAGTTAGGGATTTTTAAAAGATACCACAATGAATACTAATCTACAAGTCATTAGGTGTTCCACTTGTCCCAGAAGATCCATCGGTCCCAATTCAGAAGAAGATTTCTTCAATTTATTTCTTGGACACTGGGCATCCTCGTAAGTGGACAATGGCCTAGGAACAACCCTTAACACAAACTAACAATCATTTAAAACCTTATAATTCAATCACAGGACTTAACGACTTCCTCTTATCAATCTCATATTCCATACGGGTTAAATCTTACTTTATTCAAGTTTTTAACCAATTTTATACTCAATTCGATATCCTACCTCATTCTCTAATAATTTCAACTTTATTCTTAGGCCTTTAAAGGGCAATAAAAGCTCGATATGAACAACACTTAATTTCCAATCCTATAGCTCTTACAACAACAATTATTAAATGAGTCACTAGTATGAAATGACTCGATCATTCAATTAGACTTCTCGGAAAGGTACTAGTGGCATGAGGCTTTTGGGTAATGGTTCCAATGACAGCCTCAAGTGCAACATTCACCCTTTCGATTTTAGTTTAAGAATTGGGTGACAACGAATCAGATGACATCTTTCTAGGTGGTAACGTTTTGTCAAACTCCACTCTATAAGGAAAGATCGTCATGACATCGATATCAGATTTAATCTCGCCAATTCTTCTTCAAGATCTCAATCAAGTACTATCTACATTTCTACGAATATTAACCATTTGTTTGGATCATAAATATCCACAACTTGGTTTAGATCTAAAATAGCTAGAATTCCTACGGGAATAGCTTCGATTGATTTGCTAGGGGAGTTAGGGTTTCTTGTGACAATCTACGTCATATAAATACCTCGTATAAATATAAAAATAATCATCAAACAATCATGTAATAAAATTACATCATATATATACATAATCCAAGTTATATATATATATATATTAAAATAACACTTCTCTGTCTGGCCTTGTCGGTAACTCGGAATTCTTCGGCGCCGTTATAGTCAAACGATTTTTAGACATTTTTAGAAAAATGATTATAGTTAAAAGATTTTGAAATGTTATATTCAAAACCTTGGTTTTAAAAATCTTTCGTTTTCTATAACGAGAGCTCTGGTACCAAACTATAACACCCCCAAATTTATACAACTCAATACAGCGGAAGACTCGTTGGTGTTACGAGATAGCACATTACTCACATCATAGACAACGTATAAAAATCGCGTCGTTTAATAATAAAGCATTTCCATTCATAAATATCAAATTTACATAGGTCTCAAGTCATATTATTTCATACAAAGTTTTACAAAGCATTTGAATGGAAATTATTGTTTAAGTACGGGCCATGAATTCTTGTCATTTTCCCGAGAATTACCTCAAGTACCTGAGATAAAACATGTTAAAAGAAAAGGTCAGCGATAACGCCGAGTGAATTCATAGAGTTTAATAAAACCATCCATATATCATCGGTATATAATTATTACCGAAAATCATTTTTGCACAAATCTTTATAGTAGACCATGAAATAGGCCAAAAACATTTTATACAAATCCTTGTCAAAATCACAATATATGCTTTCGCCTTCAAAACCATTATACGAACCAATGTCGTAAAAATATCTTACAATACGTTTTATAACGTCGTGTAGAGTTAAATAAAAACCGTTATATGAACATGGTTATGTAAAACCAAAATACAACATAATATCAATAATATGACCCCATATTGCTAGTCAGGCAATATATCGTAATTCGATGCGTATAGCAGTATTTCGTTATTTGGATTATTATAAGCCGCATGACATTGTTACCTTACTACAACAAACAACGGGTAGCTAGCCCGAACCTCAATTTGCCCATCTAAGTTAGCGTGTCGTCACAAAGATCACGCTATGGAAATCTTCTCATACATAAATTCGCTTACCAATCAATGTGGCATGACGGGGATTAACCGTCAATGCGCGAACTGGGGTGATCGTCCCCAAATAGTACTATTATATGCATAAGCGTCTACCAAATCCCGGTAGTTCACAATTCATGCTAATGGGACTTTTAGTGACATAACCTAACTTTAATAATCCATTTCATTTCATCTATCGGGTCATTTAATCATTCATCGGATCATATAATCATTCGGGTCCAAATCAATAAACAAGCAATCGGGACAAATGGTGTCCTATTTTATTAAAACTAACATGTTATCTCCCTCGCGGGTTTATAAAACATTTATAAAAATATTTAAAAGAGTGCGAGGCTATGAACTCACGTGGATGTGGGAAAGCGGGTTATCGGCAATTCGGATGTACGGTACGTGCTTCAATCACGGAAACCTAGACAAATAATACTCTTCTTAGACTCATGTCCAATGACTTTATAAAAATAACAATTATGTATACATATGATGTAACACTCTCATTTTTTGTATCGGTACAGCGGAAGGGTCTTTCAGAGTGTTACGGGATAGCACAATAACTCCAATCATAGACAACACATAAAAATGGTTGTACAAGGTTTAACAAACATTCATTCGATAAAAAGGTTTAAAAGTGTACAACAGGTCCCAATTTATACAGGTCATTAAGTTTACAAAACACAGATCGAATGAACATTTTTAATATTAAGTGTGGGCCATCAGAGTCGATCTTCATCCGGATTACCTTCAAGCACCTGAGATAGAAAACATGCAAAAATCATATCAGCGAATGCCGAGTGAATTCATAGAGTTTAATGAAAACCGTTATATAAAACAATCATTTAAAATCATTTAAAATCAGAACACAAGTATAATATCGGAAGTAAGTCCACATATTGCTAGTCAGGCAATATATCTCAAGCATACATCTGAAACCGTCCATGAGACCGTAGTCTCTATATTACCATGATAGGTAATATATTCATCGTAATAGCGTCGTTATCGTTTATTTAGATTATACATGTCGTATAGATTATAGATTATAGGATTATTATTAGCCGCATGACATTGTTACCTTACTGTGAAAACAGCGGGCCGCGAACCCGACAAACAATTTGCCCATCTAAGTTAGCGTGTCGTCACAAAAATCACGCTATGGAATCTTCTCATACATAAATTCGCTTACCAATCAATGTGGTACGACGGGGATCAACCGTCAAGGCGCGAACTGGGGTGATCGTCCCCAAATAGTACTATCAAATGCATAAGCGTCTACCAAATCCCGGTAGTTCACAATTCATGCTAATGGGACTTTAAGTGACATAACCTAACTACTAATAATCCTTTTAGTCTCGAATATAGGGTCATAGCATCATTCGGGTCCATCTCATTTAGCATACAATCGGGACTACTTGTGTTCTATTTTTATAAAAATCTAGCATGTTATCTCCCTCGCGGGTTTACAAATCATTTTATAAAACATTTAAAAGAGTGCGAGGCTATGAACTCACGTTGTTAATGAAAGGCGGATTATCGGCTACGGGCGTGCTTCGGTCACGGAAACCTATATAAATAATAATCGGTCTTAGACTCGGTCCAATGACTTTTATCAAAATAACAATATACATATGATGATTTTGTACATATGATGATGATCAAGTGGGTTTATACATCCTTGTTTACTCATTTTATCGTTTACGTTTCGGTAACGTCTTACTAGTTCACTAGTTTTACCTATTTACCTATTTTAAGTCCATTAAGCCTTTTATAAGTTCTTTAACTTGTTTTAATCCTTTTTGTACTTATATTATCAGTATATATATTTTCCATGTTGGGCCCAAATGGGTTAAGCCCAATAAGCTCTTTTTACAAGTATTTATCTTATTTAGTCCAATTATTAGTCCAATATGTTTAGTTAGCTCGTAAATGTAAGTATTTCTTATAGTTCGGGTTTTATCGGTTTTTACTTGTATTAGTTACTTATACATCAGTATATGACTTTTATAAACTTTACATTAGACGGGTTTGGTCGTCTAAGTTTTATTTGGCGAAAAACGTTAATTTTACGGCGATAGCCGAAAAAGTCGTAAAAATCAAGTTTATAGTTTTTATTACTTATAAATATTACTTTTACCACCATTTATATATTTTACCCATTTAATTAACCTTTTATACATTTATATAAATAAGTTTTATAAGTTAGTGGGTTTATACTTTACATTTTATAAATTATAAAGTGAGTGCTTATATAATAATAATAAACATTATTTCCAAAATCTGATTTTTAACTTCACTTTCACCATTTTTATCATATCTAGAGTTCTATAATGACTTAGAAGCTCATTTTTAAATGACAACTTCTTCATAATATGTGCTAAATATAACTTAGTTATAGCTACTGCCCATTTAAAGCTTAAGTTGCCTTAACAGTCCCTACAAAACTGCTTATTCAGATTGTACCACCTAACTTGTTTTGATCATATCTCACTCATTATTGTGATTCCATTGCATGGCCAACTCTCACATGTGTATAACATCATCTACTTTACTGTAAATAGATCAAACCATGCATTTTTATCAGTTCTTCATTTAGTTATCTACTGTTTTTATACAGCCAACTATTTAGACATGATTTTAGCTTCATTTCTTATGGTTATCATCATTTTTAAGCATGTTTATCAACACTTGATCCCCACACAACATTTTTATCATCATATATACATCATATACATATACAAAATGAAAGAAAATACATTTGTTCTTTACAAAATAATAAGAGAAAAATGTAGAGGATGATCTTCTTTACCAATCCAAGTGGATTTCTTGTTTTAGGAAGGCAAGAACTTGATGAACACAACAAGTATCTCCAAGACCATCAAATAGCAAGATCATATGTTGGAAAATCAGCCCTAGGACACAAGCAAATCACCTCCAAAGTTGGTTATATGGCCACCAAATGATCAAGGTTTCAAGGAAACACCTTAATAGGACTAGTAAACATGTGGTTTGTAGTTGGAAGAGATCAAAAATGGTGTTTGTGGCTTGATATGGGACGGCACATAGATGAAGTAGAGAGAGTTTTGAGAGTAAATTGCATGTGTGAAATGGTTAAGTGAAAACCATTTGTTGGTTTTGTAAAGTTTGGTGGAAGTTTAGCTTAAAGTGTAAGCTAAAGCTTACACTTGTTATAAACAAGTTAAGTTTGTGCCACCTATGTGTGGTGAGGTGTTTTTAGCCATCCCATGTAAGCTAGTGGGATGGGGCAAGTGTTTTGTCCCATCTCACTAGTTTACGGGTATTTCTCGATTCTAGTTTTCTTGATTTGCGTGCCCTCAGGTCGTTTTACGAAAAACGTTTTTATAAATTATGAATCACCGTCACAAAACGAATCCAATAAAAATTGTCTCATCAAAAACGGAGTTCAAAAACGTAAATACGTAATCCTAAGGTTTCCGGTTTAGTCGTAAAAGACGCCAAATTATGCACGTAAGCCCAAATTTAAATCCGTAAATTGTGAGTTCGTCAACCAACATAAAAATAAGTTTCAAAATATTATACGAGAAAATATTTAACTACCTGAAAATGTTAGATTTGTCACAGCTTTTCCTCCTAAAAGGGATCAACGTCCTCGTGATCCATTTCATTTGGATGTCCGTTTCTTATTGAAATCGAAGAGGTGCGGATATTTCTTCCACATTTCATCCTCTCGTTCCCAAGTATACTCCGGCCCATGCTTTGAATTCCATCGGATCTTGACAATAGGTATCCGACTTTGTTTCAGTTGCTTTATGATATGAGCTTAAACTCATATCCTTTTATCAACAAATAACCCTAAAACATGAAGCAAAGTACCCAATTATTTGGCAAAAACAGTGTTATGTGGTATGTTTGTGTTTGTGTGATCTTATGTAGGTAAAAGGATACAATTTCAAGCAAACAAGGAAAAATCAAGCTCAAATGGATGAAAAAGACAAAAGAGGATCAAAAGTGACAAGACTTTGAAGTTCAAGGACCTATCTTGACAAGTTATGAAAGTTGAAGGACTTAAAGTGCAAATTATGAAAAGTCAAGATTCAAGTCAAACCTGGTCAACTATCAAGTCAACTCAGTCAAAGGACCATTTTGTACAAGTTATGGAAGTTAAAGGACCAAAAATGTCAAAGGAATGAAGATCCTAGCTTAAAATAGCAATCTGCCAAGTCAAGGGGTTTGTTTTGCCAAGTTTGGAAAATATACAAGACATGATCCAAGTGCTTTAGCTCTAAACCAATCAGAAGCAAGAAAATAATATACATGGATCACCACGTCATCCACTAGCGCCGTTCTCCATTTATTACACAATCTCAACAGTGTAATCCACAACTCTCTCCCACAGCCAACCAGAAGCTGACACGTGTATTCTTCTTTAACAAGAAAAATTTCCAGGATCGGGTTTTTGATAGAGGCCATTTCATGACACGACTTCAACATCAATATTGCTCGTTTTGAAGAGAGGAATTCAATGGTGCAATCCAATTAACAAATCATCCAGTAAATCAAAAACACCCAAATTTGTTCATTACCTTCAAAGAGCAATTATGCAGATTACTCCACGTGGCAAGCTGGGATTGGCCCTGACACGTCACCAACCCCAACTAATTCTCCTCTCATGCCTATAAATACCTAGACTAGTCCTCATTTTTTAGAGTAGCCTAATTTTGTAAAACACATAGTTCAATTTTCCCTTTCCTTTTTCCCTCACTTTTCCCCTAACTACTCAAGAGTCTGACAAACTCTTGAGTCAGTTAGTTAGTTGTTAGCTTGTAACCAACTTTGTAACTGAATTCATTCAATAAAATTCAAATTACCTTTTCCCGCCAAATTCTGTTATTCAAATTCCAGTTTGATCTTGTTGCTGTTGAGTGTTATTATTGCTGATTGGTGTTTGTTATGATCATACATTGATCATAACTGACATTGGTGAAGACTTGTAGCTGTTTGATCAGAATTTAGTCCATACCATTGTTCATTTGAAGATTTGTAGCAGAATGATGATTATAGATGATTGTAGCTGATTTGATGGTTGATACTTGTTGATTACTAGTGATAGGTGGTGGTTATCACTAGGGCAAGAGAGCTCAGCGCTCCTCTTCTTCCCAAAGGATTTCTACATTAGGTTCTCAAGTGCTTATTTTTGTTCCTCTAAACAGTCTTTGCATGATACTTTTCCTAGTTAAATTGATGGCTGCATGATATACTTGATAATAGTTGTTGTTTGGTTGTACTTTGAGTGTTTTGTAGCTTAATCCTACATACTTGTGCTTTGATTTAGATTTAGCTTAAGTTTTTCTGCATATTTTCAGTCATTTTTAGTCTTGCAATTCATTTGAAGTTCTTGTTGAGATAATTGATTGAACTTAGCTCTTTTACTTTACATTTTGATCATTGAGGTTAACCTGCTATAGCATTTGAATCAGCTTAATCTAGTTCTTTAAAAGCCTTTGTAAAATCTTGTTAGAAGCAGTTTAAGGTGTGTTTGGGAATAGCTTTAAATCAGATTTCAAGTTTGTAGAATTGGAGATTTAGAGTTCATTTCTAGTCATTAAGTGGTAACAAGTAGATTTACACCTTTTACAAGTCAAATAAATAGTCAAACAGGCAATTGGCATTAAAATAGTTTGGGTTAGCCTTATTTCAGTTTTGTTCTTTAAAACTTACCATTTTCAATTGCTGATTTCTTACTCATTCTTAGATGAAATTTTACCAAACTTGTTTCCAAACTTAGCTTACATCATAAACTTTTAGATTCTAAGAGGAAATTCTACAGTATAAGCTTTTAAGCTAGAAATAAGTTTTTTAGTCAAGGTCTGAGCATTTGTCATTCTCTGATATAAAGTGGTGACTGTTTTCTTAGTTCTCTTAATCCACTTCACAAAAGTTGTGATTTTCTTTCACCAATCAAGTTAGTTAGTGCTGAATATTGATTTTTGAAGTTTTGAGCTTTTTGCAAAAAGTTGGTCAAACTTGGTCAACATAAGCTCAAAAGAGCTTATTTCAGATTTCTAGTTCATTACTGGATGAAAATGTTTCTAGTTTGATTTCCCGTTCTTGTAATAAGTTGTTTAATCAATTTCATCACAAAAATCAAGTTGTGACTGTTTGGAATAAGCTGTAGCTTATTTTGTGCTTATCAATAAGCACTCATTTGCTTATTTTTAACTTTTAGCAAGATTCCTTGAATACACGTAGTTTAAATTGGATTCTAAGACTTTTGCAATTTGTTTCACTGATTTTAGTTGAGTAATAAGCTCAAACGAGCTTATTGTTTCTTGTAACCCGTTTTTAGTGTAAAACTTGGCTTAATTGCATTTTAGTCCTTTCTTTTCTATCAGATTTGAAAAGTTGGCTAAACTTCATAGAAATTAGGGTTTGCATAATTTGGTCCCTGGACTTTGTGAGTTGTTAGATTTCAGTTAGCAATTTGTTATTTTGTTACATTTTTAGTTAGTTTGTTATTGATTTTGCATTTTTAATCCTCATAGTTTTCAGATTTACATTTTTAGTCCCTATATTTGTAGAATTTACATTTCAAGCATTTTCATTTCATAGAAATTACATTTCCAGTCCTTTTAGTTTTATATTTTGCATTTTAGACTTTTACTTGAATAAAAACGTGGTATTTGCAAATTGTTTTACATATAAGTAGTTTAATATTTTTCATTTTTAAATAGTGTTGTTTGAATTAGCAATAGATTACCAAGCAAGCTTGAACAACCAAGAACAATAATAAATCTGATATTGATTGGACTTTCTATTGGTTAAGAACTGAGAAAACGAACTTGCATTATACCACATTTCAAATGGCGCCGCTGCCGGTTCTTTGACTACACGAGAGACTATCGATTGACGGTTTTCATTGGCTTTTGGGATCCGTTCATTTTGTGAACGTTATTTTTACGTATCATAAATCAAAAACAAATAAAAAAAATCAAAAATATAAAAAAATATAAAAAACTAAAAAATTAACAAAACAATTCTTTTCCTAAAGAATTGACCAAAAAAATTAAAAAATCCAAAAAGCAATCTTTTTCCTAAGAGATTGCACCCAAAAATATATATTATTGGATTCTCTCGGTTTTTATGTACATATAGTATTTTCCTTTAAAAAACTCATAAATACAAAAATATTTTCCATATATTATTATAAGTAAATACGTATACGTATAAGAACAATCAATCTACATATCTTCCATAAGTATTGCCGAGGCAATACACCGTGTTGAGGGGCGTTCCGGTCCTTGACACGCGTATCGATCAAACAAAAATAAAGCAAGAATAGATAAATACTCTCAATAAGCAACAATTCGAAGAATACGAACATTTAAGTGAATAGAAAGGCGATGTGCTATAAAATGCCATCTAAGGGTCAATAGGTACTTAAGTGCTTCGCGCCACCTAACCCCCCGTTCACTTGGGAGTATTCTAAGAAGGAAGGCTTCATTGAGGGTCTTGCACCCAAAGTAGTAAATACATATATTGTTATTTTCTTGTGGATATTTAATATTGAAACTCGAAGAGGATAATCCATTTCTCTTCAAAGTCACACGAGAGCTTCTCTCTCATTCCTCGTATTGAGTTGCATGCTCACTCGCGGGCGTGCACAAATACCGATTGGTGTACAACCTCTTCCTCCGAAAAGGAAGAAAAAGAGAAAGAGTAAGACCACCACCTTCCACCAAGCCGATCACGAGAATCGTGCTTTGTCAACACCACAAGAAGCCATGGCTATTGATAATCGTACTTTGTATGAACGTATGCAATCCAACATTCATGGATATGTTAGTGCCATTAAGATTCCCGACTTTCCCGCTAACACATTTGAGCTACATACATCTATGATCAATATGGTTTCTTCATCACCTTTCTTTGGAAAACAAAATGAGGATCCCCATGCTCACCTTAAAAGATTCCTTTCACTTTGCAATACCATTAAGCATAATGGGGTTCCACCTGAGGTCATTAGATTGATGTTAGTGTCATTTTCCTTAGATGGGAGTGCTAAGCATTGGTTAGACACCCAACCACCCGATAGTATCACCACATGGGATGATTTTACCACTAAGTTTTTGAACAAATTCTTTCCTCCACAAAAGACTATGGTTTTGAGGAATTTGATTATGGGCTTTACACAAAAACCTAGTCAATCCTTTGGTGATGCTTGGGAAGAGTATAGTGAGTTGTTGAGGCGATGCCCTAACCATGGAATGGATGATCTAAGCCAAATCAATACCTTCTACAATGGCCTTAAACCTCACCACCAAGATTCACTAAATGCTTCCGCGGGAGGGAGTATTCTTTTCAAGACATACCACGAGGCTTTGAACATTATTGAGACTAAGGCAATGGTTCAAACAAACAATCCATTTGAAGAAAAGGTTCATGTTATCCAAAACACTTCTCAAACACCTTGTGATAATCAATTCCTTAAATATCACCAAGAGATCCTTCAACAAGTCAAACAAGGACAACAAGAAATGACTCAAGAGATAGTTCAAGCCCTTAAGACCGTTTCATTGAACAATTCTTCAAATAATGTGAATGCTATCACCATTTCTTGTGTTACTTGTGGAGGCCCCCATTCTTATGAACAATGTGATAAGGTGCAAGGGTATCAAGGGGAATGCTATGCTTACCAAGAGGAACATCGTGAACACTTCAAGCCTAACATCAATCCACATAATCTTTCTTACAAATCCCAAAATTACCTTACTCCACCCGGCTTCGCACCCCAACCACCCACCCAAATTCCACAAAATCCTCCTCAAATTTTAGCAAGGAATCAAGGGCAAAGACAACCATACCAAGGAAATAATTACAAGGCACCCAATCAATTTCAACCTCAAGCTAATACCTTTTATCCACCAAAACAAGGATTTAATCAACCACTTCCATTTATTCCCAATCAAGCATATGCTCCAATATCAAATCAAGCTTACCTTCAAAATCCAACTCAAGGATATGGGATGCAAGAGACTCAAGAGTATGTTGACAAGAAAATGCGTGAAATTGAGAAGAGAATGAATGACCAAGTGAAACGTACAATGGAGGAACAAATCAATAGGGTTTTAGTGGCGGTAACTCAAAGACCACAAGGGGCTTTACCTTCTAACACACAAACAAACCCTAGGGCCAATGTTAATGCTATTACAACAATAAGTGGTACAACAACAAAGGATCCTTCACCTCCTAAACCTACTCTTGTTCAACCCACTTGTGCTCCTACTTGTGACAAGCCTTCTACTTCTACTCCACCATCTCAAAGTGCTCCTATTCACTTGAACACACCTTCTCAACCACCTCATACTTCTCCTTTACCTTCCACACTTCCCAATGAAGAGGCTAACAAAGACAAATCTTCCACCACAACACCTGTTCCACTTACACCAAAACCTACTCTTCCATACCCTTCAAGATTGAAAAAGGACAAGTTAAAGAACAAAGATGACATCCAAGTCTCCAATTTCTTAAGGATGTTCAAGCAACTCAATATCAACATATCCTTTGCGGAAGCTCTTGCTTATATGCCAAAGTTTGCTAAGATGTTCAAGGATTTGCTCTCAAACAAAGAAAAATTGGTTGATTTGCCCAACACATCACTTAATGAAAATTGTTCCGCGGTGTTACTTAAAACCTTACCAACAAAACTTGGAGATCCGGGGCGCTTCTTGATACCTTGTAATTTTCCCGGTGTTGAAAATTGCATGGCTTTGGCGGATTTAGGGGCGAGCATAAATCTCATGCCTTTATCGGTTTGGAAACAACTATCTCTTCCCGAGCTCACTCCCACTAGGATGACTCTTGAACTAGCCAACCGAACCATAGCTCACCCCGTAGGTATAGCGGAAGATGTGTTTGTAGGTGTGGATAAGTTTACCTTTCCGGCCGACTTTGTAGTGGTCGATTATGACATGGATCCTAGAGTGCCTTTGATTGTTGGTAGACCGTTTTTGAGAACGGGTCGTACCTTGATAGATGTGGCGGAAGGAGAATTAATTATGAGAGTAGAGGATGAGAAAGTGGTGTTTAAGTTAGGGAAAGTTTGTGATAGAAAAGAGGTTAAGGAGTCTAGACCTTGTGAGACTATTAACATTGTGGATGTGCTAGATGAAGTGTGTAATGAACACTTTCATGATGCTTGTAAGAATGCTAGTGATGAGATTCCACATGTTGAAACCGTGGCCTCAATTGCTCCCTCTTTAACACCTTTTGGAGAGAGTGATTTCCTCTTGGAGGAATTTGAGTCTAACTTTCTTGGTGATGATGATTCTCCCATTAATTGGGAAGAAGATATTCTTACAATCCAAAAGTTGCTCAATGAGGACCCTATTCCTTCTCCTATTCCACAAGAGATTACCATTGAAGAACCTTCCATAGTAAAACCTTCCATAGAGAGTCCACCTCCCATAGAACTTAAGGAACTTCCATCCCACTTAGAATATGCTTTCTTAGAAGGAAAAGACCAATTACCGGTGATTATTGCTAAGGAATTGAAAGAGGATGAGAAGGAGCAACTTATTGAAGTCCTTAAGAAACACAAGAAAGCCTTAGCATGGAAAATATCCGACATAAGGGGAATTGATCCACATTTTTGTACTCACAAAATCCTTATGGAGGACGACTATAAACCTGCCATTCAAAACCAAAGGAGAGTTAACCCAAAAATCCATGAGGTTATTAAGAAGGAAGTGATTAAACTCTTAGATGCGGGTATGATTTACCCCATTTCCGACTCTCCATGGGTTAGCCCGGTTCATTGTGTTCCAAAGAAGGGTGGAATCACCGTGGTGCCTAATGAGAACAATGAGCTTATTCCCACGAGACTTGTAACCGGTTGGAGAGTTTGCATTGATTATAGAAAACTCAATGAGGCAACTAGGAAAGACCATTTCCCGCTTCCCTTTATGGATCAAATGCTTGAACGCTTAGCGGGAAATGAGTACTATTGTTTTCTTGATGGCTTTTCGGGTTATTTTCAAATACCTATTGACCCTAAGGATCAAGAAAAGACCACATTCACTTGTCCCTACGGTACATTTGCTTACAAGAGGATGCCTTTTGGCCTATGTAATGCACCGGGGACGTTTCAAAGGTGCATGATGGCGATTTTCCATGACATGATAGAGCAAACCATGGAGGTTTTTATGGATGACTTTTCCGTATTTGGGAACTCCTTTAGCTCTTGTCTCACCAATCTTGAGAGAATGCTTAAGCGTTGTGAGGAAACACGTTTGGTGCTTAATTGGGAGAAATGTCACTTTATGGTGAAAGAGGGGATTGTTTTAGGACACAAGATATCCAATAAGGGATTAGAAGTTGATCGAGCTAAAATTGATGTGATTGCTAAGCTTCCCCCACCCACCTCGGTTAAAGGTGTGAGGAGTTTCTTAGGTCATGCGGGATTTTATAGGCGCTTTATACAAGATTTCTCTAAGATAGCTAGACCGATGACTCATCTCTTGGAGAAAGAGGCTCCTTTCATTTTTGATCAAGCTTGTTTAGACTCTTTTGAGACACTTAAGGAAAAATTGACAAAGGCTCCCGTTTTGGTTTCTCCAAATTGGGAATTACCTTTTGAGCTTATGTGTGACGCTAGTGATTATGCGGTGGGGGCCGTCTTAGGACAAAGAGTTAATAAGCATTTTCAACCTATACACTATGCGAGTAAAACCATGACCGGTGCACAACTTCATTACACTACCACGGAAAAAGAGTTGCTTGCTATAGTATATGCTTTTGAGAAGTTTAGACCATATCTTGTGCTTTCAAAGACCATAGTGTATACGGATCATTCCGCTCTCAAGTATCTTATGACAAAACAAGATGCTAAGCCTAGGCTTTTGAGATGGGTTTTGTTGCTTCAAGAGTTTAAGATAGAGATTCGTGATAAGAAAGGGGCCGAGAATTTAGCGGCAGATCATTTGAGTAGACTTGAGCATCCTTTTCAAGGAGATTTCCCACATCAAGAAATCAATGAATCCTTTCCACTAGAGGAGCTCATGTCTATCTCTTCCCAAGAGGATGCCACACCTTGGTTTGCGGATATAGCAAACTATCTTGTGGGCAATGTGCTTATTGAGGGTCTTACTTACTAACAAAAGAAAAAGTTTCTTAAGGAAGTTAAGTATTACTTTTGGGATGATCCATATCTTTTTAGGCAATGTGCGGACCAAATCATTAGACGGTGTGTAGATGGGCCCGAGGCATTTAAAATCTTAGAGGCATGTCATAAAGGACCTACGGGTGGACATTTTGGGCCTAACTACACCGCCAAGAAAGTCTTTGATTCGGGTTACTATTGGCCTTCCATTTACAAGGATGCCCAAGAGATGGTGAAATTTTGTGATGTTTGTCAAAGACAAGGAAAAATTACACAACGTGATGAGATGCCACAAAATTTTATCCAAGAGTGTGAGATATTTGATGTATGGGGAATAGATTTCATGGGACCTTTTCCATCCTCTAAGGGAAACAAGTATATACTTGTGGCGGTGGATTATGTGTCCAAGTGGGTGGAGGCTAAAGCCTTACCTACTAATGATGCTAGAGTGGTTGTAAAGTTCTTGAAACAATTGTTTGCTAGATTTGGTGTACCTCGGGCCATCATAAGTGATCGTGGTACGCACTTTTGTAATGATCAATTCACGAGAGTTATGAAGAAATATGGAGTGAATCATAGACTTTCTACCGCGTATCACCCTCAAACAAATGGTCAAACCGAGGTCACAAATCGTGGTTTAAAGAGAATTTTAGAGAGAACGGTGGGAGAGCATAGAGCTTCTTGGTCGGATAAGCTTGATGATGCTTTGTGGGCGTTTAGGACGGCCTTTAAGACACCAATTGGTTGTACTCCTTATAGGCTTGTCTATGGAAAAGCGTGCCACCTTCCATTTGAGTTAGAACATAAGGCATCTTGGGCTCTCAAGTGGGCTAACTTTGATTTAAACCAAGCCGGTTCACATAGGAAAGATCAAATCAATGAGATGGATGAGTTGAGAGCCAATGCCTATGAGAATTCTTTGCTATACAAGGAAAAGACTAAGAAATTGCATGATGCTAAGATCAAGAATCGTGAGTTCAAAGTTGGAGAGCCGGTTCTCCTCTTTAACTCAAGATTGAAGCTTTTTGCGGGCAAGCTTAAGTCGAGATGGTCCGGTCCATTCACTATTGCTCAAGTGTTTCCATATGGAACTCTTGAGTTGTCCCAACCCGATGGTCCAAATTTTAAAGTGAATGGTCACCGTGTTAAACATTACTTTGGGGAGGACATTTCCGTTGAAATGGTCCAAGAGGTCCCCATTTTCCCCATGAATTAATTCATTGAGGGACGAGTCGAGCTAGAGACTCATTAACTCAAGCATCGTATAACTAGGTTTAGAGTGTTGTAGGTTAGAAATAAAGGCATAGATTTGGAGATAAGTGTAGGGGAGACCTTCTTTTGTCTTCATGCTTGTTTGTAGGGTTGCTCACTCATTTCATGCTGTGGAGCTTATGGAGGAGGCCCTTGTATCCGGTTCACTTTGTTACTTTAGTGATTTTTCATTGACACCTTGTGCTTAAACATGATTTCACTAATAGTTGTCCTTTCCTTAACTTGGGTTAAGCAAAGTCTATTCATTGTCATAAGTGTAGGGGAAGTTTTTATACTTCCATGCTCTTAAACATTGAGGACAATGTTTAGCTTAAGTGTAGGGGGGTCTTCTATCGAAGTGACCTTACCTAGAACTTGTCATTGTCTTGCATGATAACATGGAAAATTGAATTTTCAACATTTTTCAAATTTTTGATCTACTTTGGCCAACAAAAATATGCATTCATGATTTTTGCATCAATCATTTTTCATTTTGCATAGCACATTTGCATTGTATATATTCTTTTATTTTTCATCAAAATATATAAAAAGGAAAAATATAATAAAACATGGTTTTAACAAATTTAGACTTTTTTTTTGACATATTAGGCCCGCCAGGGATATTTTGACTCAACCCGAGTTTGCTTATCTTAGCATTCTCTAGCTAGTATCCTTAACCATGTAGTCCTTCATTGGTCTATTAGGCTAAGCTTCCACCAATTTCATTCTTTGAAATTTTAAATTTGTGGAGAATGGGAAATGATAGAGTTGAAGCAAGTGAAAAAGGGCTAGATAGACTTCATGGCAATTACTTGTGGCTAAACCCTTCTCTTCTTTATCTCTACTTTCTTCGCATGTATATAATTGTTAATAAATAATCAAGTACGGTTTTAATTGGTTTGTAATCTCTTATGCATTTTTGGCTAATCATTTATGGTTGATATGAGTACATCTTAAGATTCTAAGTTAGCACGTTTTATGTGTACTAGACTTGTGTCATGCTCCATATTTAGCGGGTGTTTTTCCTTTTCTTCTTTGCAAATTTCTTGGTGAGGAATAAAGAAAAATAAGAGCGGCTTATGAAAAAAAAAAATGAGTGGCTAGAAAAAAAAAAGAAAAAAGAAAGAAAAAGAAAAAATAATGCAAGACTCCCAAGAGGGGCAGTGTGGAGTTAATTATAGTGACTATTGAGTTCCAATATTACCTTGACGGGTTGCGGGGATTCAATAGATTGCTCCAATCCAATATTACCTTGACGGGTTGCGGGGTTGAAGATCCAAAATCTCAAAAAGATGCGGATGTAAATTATTGCGTGAGTTTTATTTTTCTTTCCTTAGCGAGTGTGTAGTTACTTATGAAAGCATGACATGAGAATTTTACACATAAGGCGAATGACTTATTACTCTTAATACGGACTTGTATTAATTGTGAGCGGTTTTTCAAGTAATGGATGAGAAGATTACTTAGGATTAAAACCGTGCTTCCTTATTTTTGGATTTTACACTTCTTATATTTCACACTTGAATAATGACAAATTTGCCCATAAGCAATTTGCTCAATTAATAACCGGTTCCACATTTAATTGTCATGAATAAGTTGATGCACTTTTTACTTGTGAATGCAATGATCCCATTTATAAGCTTGGTATGGGGAAAGTGAAACTTGAGGGTGATAAATGTCCATGGTATCCAAGCCCTAATCCAAGTCATTGAATTCTTTATGAGTTAATTCCATCAAAACCATTTCAAGAAAAATCAAAAAGATATAGATAGAATTGTATTTTGATTCATTGCATTATTAAAAGTCAAAATCATGCATCATTTAGTTTAGAGTAGTGTAGATGCATCTCATATGGCCAAGGTGGATTAATTATGAGGGAAATGTAAATTTTTAAGCTTAGAAATATAATATTGCATGAGGACATGGCAATGCTCAAGTGTAGGGGAATTTGATATGAGCTTAAACTCATATCCTTTTATCAACAAATAACCCTAAAACATGAAGCAAAGTACCCAATTATTTGGCAAAAACAGTGTTATGTGGTATGTTTGTGTTTGTGTGATCTTATGTAGGTAAAAGGATACAATTTCAAGCAAACAAGGAAAAATCAAGCTCAAATGGATGAAAAAGACAAAAGAGGATCAAAAGTGACAAGACTTTGAAGTTCAAGGACCTATCTTGACAAGTTATGAAAGTTGAAGGACTTAAAGTGCAAATTATGAAAAGTCAAGATTCAAGTCAAACCTGGTCAACTATCAAGTCAACTCAGTCAAAGGACCATTTTGTACAAGTTATGGAAGTTAAAGGACCAAAAATGTCAAAGGAATGAAGATCCTAGCTTAAAATAGCAATCTGCCAAGTCAAGGGGTTTGTTTTGCCAAGTTTGGAAAATATACAAGACATGATCCAAGTGCTTTAGCTCTAAACCAATCAGAAGCAAGAAAATAATATACATGGATCACCACGTCATCCACTAGCGCCGTTCTCCATTTATTACACAATCTCAACAGTGTAATCCACAACTCTCTCCCACAGCCAACCAGAAGCTGACACGTGTATTCTTCTTTAACAAGAAAAATTTCCAGGATCGGGTTTTTGATAGAGGCCATTTCATGACACGACTTCAACATCAATATTGCTCGTTTTGAAGAGAGGAATTCAATGGTGCAATCCAATTAACAAATCATCCAGTAAATCAAAAACACCCAAATTTGTTCATCACCTTCAAAGAGCAATTATGCAGATTACTCCACGTGGCAAGCTGGGATTGGCCCTGACACGTCACCAACCCCAACTAATTCTCCTCTCATGCCTATAAATACCTAGACTAGTCCTCATTTTTCAGAGTAGCCTAATTTTGTAAAACACATAGTTCAATTTTCCCTTTCCTTTTTCCCTCACTTTTCCCCTAACTACTCAAGAGTCTGACAAACTCTTGAGTCAGTTAGTTAGTTGTTAGCTTGTAACCAACTTTGTAACTGAATTCATTCAATAAAATTCAAATTACCTTTTTCCCGCCAAATTCTGTTATTCAAATTCCAGTTTGATCTTGTTGCTGTTGAGTGTTATTATTGCTGATTGGTGTTTGTTATGATCATACATTGATCATAACTGACATTGGTGAAGACTTGTAGCTGTTTGATCAGAATTCAGTCCATACCATTGTTCATTTGAAGATTTGTAGCAGAATGATGATTATAGATGATTGTAGCTGATTTGATGGTTGATACTTGTTGATTACTAGGGATAGGTGGTGGTTATCACTAGGGCAAGAGAGCTCAGCGCTCCTCTTCTTCCCAAAGGATTTCTACATTAGGTTCTCAAGTGCTTATTTTTGTTCCTCTAAACAGTCTTTGCATGATACTTTTCCTAGTTAAATTGATGGCTGCATGATATACTTGATAATAGTTGTTGTTTGGTTGTACTTTGAGTGTTTTGTAGCTTAATCCTGCATACTTGTGCTTTGATTTAGATTTAGCTTAAGTTTTTCTGCATATTTTCAGTCATTTTTAGTCTTGCAATTCATTTGAAGTTCTTGTTGAGATAATTGATTGAACTTAGCTCTTTTACTTTACATTTTGATCATTGAGGTTAACCTGCTATAGCATTTGAATCAGCTTAATCTAGTTCTTTAAAAGCCTTTGTAAAATCTTGTTAGAAGCAGTTTAAGGTGTGTTTGGGAATAGCTTTAAATCAGATTTCAAGTTTGTAGAATTGGAGATTTAGAGTTCATTTCTAGTCATTAAGTGGTAACAAGTAGATTTACACCTTTTACAAGTCAAATAAATAGTCAAACAGGCAATTGGCATTAAAATAGTTTGGGTTAGCCTTATTTCAGTTTTGTTCTTTAAAACTTACCATTTTCAATTGCTGATTTCTTACTCATTCTTAGATGAAATTTTACCAAACTTGTTTCCAAACTTAGCTTACATCATAAACTTTTAGATTCTAAGAGGAAATTCTACAGTATAAGCTTTTAAGCTAGAAATAAGTTTTTTAGTCAAGGTCTGAGCATTTGTCATTCTCTGATATAAAGTGGTGACTGTTTTCTTAGTTCTCTTAATCCACTTCACAAAAGTTGTGATTTTCTTTCACCAATCAAGTTAGTTAGTGCTGAATATTGATTTTTGAAGTTTTGAGCTTTTTGCAAAAAGTTGGTCAAACTTGGTCAACATAAGCTCAAAAGAGTTTATTTCAGATTTCTAGTTCATTACTGGATGAAAATGTTTCTAGTTTGATTTCCCGTTCTTGTAATAAGTTGTTTAATCAATTTCATCACAAAAATCAAGTTGTGACTGTTTGGAATAAGCTGTAGCTTATTTTGTGCTTATCAATAAGCACTCATTTGCTTATTTTTAACTTTTAGCAAGATTCCTTGAATACACGTAGTTTAAATTGGAATCTAAGACTTTTGCAATTTGTTTCACTGATTTTAGTTGAGTAATAAGCTCAAACGAGCTTATTGTTTCTTGTAACCCGTTTTTAGTGTAAAACTTGGCTTAATTGCATTTTAGTCCTTTCTTTTCTATCAGATTTGAAAAGTTGGCTAAACTTCATAGAAATTAGGGTTTGCATAATTTGGTCCCTGGACTTTGTGAGTTGTTAGATTTCAGTTAGCAATTTGTTATTTTGTTACATTTTTAGTTAGTTTGTTATTGATTTTGCATTTTTAATCCTCATAGTTTTCAGATTTACATTTTTAGTCCCTATATTTGTAGAATTTACATTTCAAGCATTTTCATTTCATAGAAATTACATTTCCAGTCCTTTTAGTTTTATATTTTGCATTTTAGACTTTTACTTGAATAAAAACGTGGTATTTGCAAATTGTTTTACATATAAGTAGTTTAATATTTTTCATTTTTAAATAGTGTTGTTTGAATTAGCAATAGATTACCAAGCAAGCTTGAACAACCAAGAACAATAATAAATCTGATATTGATTGGACTTTCTATTGGTTAAGAACTGAGAAAACGAACTTGCATTATACCACATTTCACTTTACCTCACGGTCCATAACTTCTACGGGCTCTTCGATAAAATGCAACTTCCCATCTATTCGAACCTTACCTAACGGAATTTTCTCATCACTCACTGCTAGACATTTCTTCAGATTAGATACATGGAATGTGTTGTGAACACCATGAAGTTCTGGGGGTAACTCTAGTTTGTAAGCCACCGGACCTACTCTAGATAAAATCTTAAAGGGTCCAATATAACGGGGATTCAATTTCCCTCGCTTTCCAAATCTTATAACGCCTTTCCATGGCGATACCTTCAACATTACTCGGTCACCCACTTCAAACTCCATTGGCTTCTGCCGCACATCCGCGTAACTTTTCTATCTACTACGGGCAGTCTACAACCTCTTCTTAATCTGAACTATCATCTCCGTAGTCTCCCGGATCAATTCCGGTCCCGTGAGCTGGGTATCCCCAACTTCACTCCAATATACAGGAGATCTACACTTCCTACCATACAAAGCTTCAAACGGTGCAGCCTTAATACTAGAATGGTAACTATTGTTATACGAAAACTCTACTAACGACAAATGTTTATCCCAATTCTTACCAAAGTCTAACACACAAGCTCTCAACATATCTTCCAGTGTTTGTATCGTCCTTTCACTCTGCCCATCAGTCTGGGGGTGATAAGCAGTGCTCATATCGAGATTCGTTCCCAAAGATCTTTGGAGAGATTTCCAAAAATTCGATGCGAATCTAGGATCTCGATCTGAAATGATCGATACAGGCACTCCATGCTTGCATACGACATTATCCAGGTATATTCGAGTCAGCTTCTCCAGTGAGAACTGCTCCTTAACCGGAATGAAGTGTGCTGATTTGGTCAGTCTATCGACAATAACCCAAATCGAATTGTTTCCAGATGATGTTCTAGGAAGCTTGGTGATAAAGTCCATTGTAATTCGCTCCCACTTCCATTCAGGAATCGTTGGTTGTTGAAGTAGTCCTGATGGCTTTTGATGTTCAGCTTTAACTCTAGCACAAGTCAAGCATTGAAGAACATACATAGCTATGTCAGCTTTCATATTCGGCCACCAGTACAACTTCTTCAAATCATGGTACATCTTATCCGATCCCGGATGAATGGAATACTTAGATTTATGGGATTCTAACATAATCAAATCTCTTAAGCCTCCTAACCTAGGTATCCACATACGACCTCTTAAACATTTCACTCCATTAGCTCTAACCTCTAAAGGATCTCCTTCTCCTCGGAACCCTTCATTAACAAAATTCTCCTTCTTACAAGCTTCTATTTGCGCATTTCTAATTTGCTCAGGCAAATTATTGTGCACGGTCAAGACTAGAGAACGCACCCTGATAGGCTCTCTATCTTTCCTACTCAACGCATCAGCAACAACGTTGGCTTTTCCTGGGTGATACTTTATATCACAATCATAGTCACTTAACAACTCTATCCATCTTCGTTGCCTCATGTTCAACTCTTTCTGGTCGAGAATATACTGTAGGCTTTTGTGATCGGTGAATACCGTACACTTGGTGCCATACAGATAATGTCTCCACAACCTAAGAGCAAAGACCACAGCTCCTAACTCAAGATCATGAGTAGTATAATTCTCCTCATTCTTCCTTAATTGCCTAGAAGCATAAGCTATCACTTTCTCTCTCTGCATCAAAACAGCTCCATAACCTCTAAGAGATGCATCACAATACACTACAAAATCTTCACTCCCTTCGGGTAATGATAAGATTGGCGCACTACATAATTTTTGCTTCAATGTCTAAAAGTCTCCATCTTCATCACTTCCCCAAACGAAAGGTTTATTCTTCTGAGTAAGCTTAGTCAAGGGTTTAGCTATCAAAGAAAATTCTTTAATGAATCGCCTATAATAGCCAGCTAATCCTAAGAACTGTCACACTTCCATTGGCGTTGTCGGTGCAGACCAATTCTTAATAGCTTCAACCTTTGCAGGATCAACATGAATTCCATCTCTGTTAATCACATGACCAAGAAATTACACAGAATCCAACCAGAAATCACACTTCGAAAACTTAGCATACAACCTTTCATCCTTCAACAACTTCAAAACAATCCTCAAATGTTCTCTATGCTCATCTTCATTCTTAGAATAGATTAGAATATCGTCGATAAACACAATCACAAATTTATCCAAGTAGGGCTTGCACACTCGATTCATTAAATCCATGAAAACCGCAGGTGCGTTAGTTAACCCAAATGGCATTACTTGAAATTCATAGTGTCCATAACGAGTTCTAAATGCAGTTATAGGAATATCTTCTTCACGGACGCGAAGTTGGTGATATCCTGACCGCAAATCTATCTTAGAATACACACTAGATCCTTGCAGTTGATCAAACAAATCATCAATCCTAGGTAAAGGATATCGATTCTTAATTGTCAACTTATTCAGCTCCCTATAATCAATGCACATACGAAAAGATCCATCCTTCTTCTTAACGAACAAGACTGGAGCTCCCCAAGGCGACGAGCTCGGTCGAATAAAACCTTTATCAGACAACTCCTTAAGTTGCTCAGATAACTCCTTTAATTCAGAAGGGGCTAATCGGTAAGGCGCACGTGCCACCGGTGCAGCACCAGGAATTAAATCGATTCGAAACTCTACTTGCCTTATTGGTGGAAGTCCTGGTAAATCTTTAGGAAATACCTCAGGAAATTCACAAATAATAGGTACATCTTCCAATCGTTTCTCCCTAGACTCATTCCCGGTCACTTGAGCTAAGAATAACTCACAACCGTTCCTGATGTACTTCTGGACTTTAATACATGAAACGATTTTCAAACGGGATTCACATCGACTACCATCAATTACTAACGTCCTATTCCTAAGAGGAATCTTAACCTTCTTCTCTCCACATAAAATAGTAGCATTATTCAACGACAACCAATCCATAGCAATAATAACATCGAAACTACCTAATTCTATCAACATCAAATCAATCGGAAAGGAATGGTTCAAGAGATTTAGAGAGCATCCTTCTAATAGCTTATTAGTTTTCACTAATTTACCATCAGCCAATTCTACCTCGTAACTGGTACTTATCTCAACAGGTTCAATATCAATAAGGGCACTAAATTTAGTGGATACAAAGCTCCTATTGGCACCCGAATCGAATAAAGCAACAGCATAATGATTGTTGAGTAAAAACGTACCGGTAACGACATTCGGATCCTCTTTCTTCACCTCAATTGTTCCAAGTTGGTAGATACCACCCTGGGGGTTTCTTCCAGGTACAATCGCTTTCAACTTGGGGCATTCCGATTTCCTATGACCTTCTTCATTACAGTTGAAGCAAATCGTTCCCTTCTTACACCTTTCAACCTTGTGTCCAAGCTTTCCGCAATTTCGGTACTTCCAGCAGTCGCCAGGATGCCTCTTGTTGCCACACTTAGGACATCTATCATCGTTGCGCGGTGCATTGTTGGTAATAGCATTTGCATTCCCCTTTCTCTGGTTCTGATGGCGATTGAAATTCTTCCTATAATCACCTCTATCTATACGCTCACCGTCTCCCTTTCTTTTCTCACCTACACGGGCTTCATCTTCCTTATCCTGAATTATCTGTCCAATGAGTTGGTAAGCCATTCGAACAGCATCATCAATGGTAAGTGGTTTCGATGATGTCATGTCCCCCCGGATATTCCTGGTCAACCCTTTCACATATTGCTCAATTCGGATCTCTTCGGGTTCAACCAATCGAGGACATAGCAAGGCCAACTCATGGAATCGGTTCGTGTAACTATCGATGTCCACACCTTTCATTCTCAAATGAATCAACTCTTGTTCTAACCTAATGATGACACTACGAGGACAAAACTCCAAAGTCATCCACTTCTTAATTTCAGCCCAAGGAGTAGCATTAGCAGCATCAAGACCCATGAAAGCAATTCTCCCGTTCCACCAAGTCAACGCACGACCTTTAAGAGTAGCCATAGAAAAAGTCACCTTATCTTCCTCCTTACACTTACTAATCTGAAACACCGATTCAATCTTCTCAATCCACTGGCTTAATCCTACAGCACCTTCAGTTCCATTAAAAGGTAGAGGTTCACACTTCATGAACGTCACATAAGTACAGCCACCAACTTCAGGCGCATTAGCTCCAAGTCCTCCTACATTTCCTCCAGCATTAGCATTCACATTATTAGCATTCACATTCACATTAGTACCGCCAATTCCACTACCGCCAGCTCCACTACCGCCAGCTCCACTACCGCCAGCTCCACTACCGCCAGCTCCACTACCGCCAGCTCCACTACCGCCAGCTTCATTTCTAGCATTTGCCATAAATTCAGTCATAGATGCGGTAACTTGCTCCGTAATAATCCTACGTACATCATCCTCAGTCACAGCCTTCTTGGGCGGCATAGTTCTATAATTTCACAATTTCAAAGTATTAAGCATTCATCCAACAAAGGATTCATATAATATGGATTGAATTCATAATCAAGATACAAATAAGGCACAATATGGAATTCAAGACAAGATACATATTTCATTCGATCTGAAACAAAAGTATTGTCTTAGTACATCCCATATCAAAGTTCTAGCACTATATACACTCAAAATTCGTGCCAAATCTATTACTAACAAGTCGGTTCAGTCAAAGCTACAAGCACAAAAGATATAAAGGTCACTACTAAATACAGACTGGTCTACTGAGAACCGCTAGATGGTCCATCATCCATCGTCTTCTGAATCTTCGTCGGACGATCACTAGACACATCTTCAGCTGGGCGCTTACGAATTACTCCTCTTTCAACCATGTCGGCATAAAATCTACTGTTCCAACCCACGGATATATTCAGCTCCTTTTCAGCTTTCTCACGCATCGCACGAGCTACACTCAACTGAATCTCCATAGTATTCACCTTTTTCTTCATAGCAGCATACTCACCACTTTCCAACACCGATAACCTCCTAAAATCCTCATTCAATCTACGCTCTACATCACTCAAATCCAAACTAAGCAATTCTCGCTCTTTCTCACCAATCTTAGCCTTCGACTCCAAATAAGCAACCTGAGTCTGAACAACACCTAATCCAACCTCTGTCACACAACTCTTCACACGGGAAGCATCTAGATCACGTCTCAAGGCCCATGGTGCAAGACCATCAATATGAGTAGCCTCTCGAGTACTAGACGACTCTCCTATCTCACGTCTACGAGTAGCAATACCATCGGTACCGTCAGGTGCATCGTCATCCTCATCCTCCTCTGATTCAGAATCAGATTCAGACGATTCAGACATTTCATCCCTAGGTAACTCATCCTCGGAATCAGACAAACAAACTGGTGGGGGCAAAGGCTCGCCCTCTGGAACATCATACGGATAAATAAGCTCAGCTTCCTCAACGTCACCAACCTCAACATCTATACCTACGTCTTCCTCGACATCCTCGTCGTCAATCTCATCATCTAACTCATCTAACCCAATCTCATTCTCATTCTCATTCTCTACTAAGTCAACCTGAGGGGCAATCTGATCTCCTAGTCCTAACTCGGGCTCGGGATCCTCAAATGGTTCCTCCTCATCATCGATATCATAATCTACTAAGTCTAAATAAGGATCATCTTCTATATTAGGTTCGGGAATAGCATGGTTTTCTACAGGAATATTAGGGTCAGCCATGACAATCTGCATTTATATTTATATCTCGTATTAGGATAACATACTAGTTAAACAATTACATAATGAAATCATGATATATACATATATATAAATTAAATTATATATATCAAAATATATATCTTCTCAATAGGGCTTGTTGGTAACGTCGGAGATCTCTGGCACCGTTATAGTCAAAATATTTTTCAAATATTTTCTCAAATGTTCATTGTCAAAAGATTTTGAAAAGTTTTGTTCAAAACCTTGGTTTTTAAAATCTTTTGTTCTCTATAACGAGAGCTCTGGTACCAAACTGTAACACTCTCATTTTTCGTATCGGTACAGCGGAAGGGTCTTTCAGAGTGTTACGGGATAGCACAATAACTCCAATCATAGACAACACATAAAAATGGTTGTACAAGGTTTAACAAACATTCATTCGATAAAAAGGTTTAAAAGTGTACAACAGGTCCCAAATTATACAGGTCATTAAGTTTACAAAACACAGATCGAATGAACATTTTTAATATTAAGTGTGGGCCATCAGAGTCGATCTTCATCCGGATTACCTTCAAGCACCTGAGATAGAAAACATGCAAAAATCATATCAGCGAATGCCGAGTGAATTCATAGAGTTTAATGAAAACCGTTATATAAAACAATCATTTACAATCATTTAAAATCAGAACACAAGTATAATATCGGAAGTAAGTCCACATATTGCTAGTCAGGCAATATATCTCAAGCATACATCTGAAACCGTCCATGAGACCGTAGTCTCTATATTACCATGATAGGTAATATATTCATCGTAATAGCATCGTTATCGTTTATTTAGATTATACATGTCGTATAGATTATAGATTATAGGATTATTATTAGCCGCATGACATTGTTACCTTACTGTGAAAACAGCGGGCCGCGAACCCGACAAACAATTTGCCCATCTAAGTTAGCGTGTCGTCACAAAAATCACACTATGGAATCTTCTCATACATAAATTCGCTTACCAATCAATGTGCTACGACGGGGATCAACCGTCAAGGCGCGAACTGGGGTGATCGTCCCCAAATAGTACTATCAAATGCATAAGCGTCTACCAAATCCCGGTAGTTCACAATTCATGCTAATGGGACTTTAAGTGACATAACCTAACTACTAATAATCCTTTTAGTCTCGAATATAGGGTCATAGCATCATTCGGGTCCATCTCATTTAGCATACAATCGGGACTACTTGTGTTCTATTTTTATAAAAATCTAGCATGTTATCTCCCTCGCGGGTTTACAAATCATTTTATAAAACATTTAAAAGAGTGTGAGGCTATGAACTCACGTTGTTAATGAAAGGCGGATTATCGGCTACGGGCGTGCTTCGGTCACGGAAACCTATATAAATAATAATCGGTCTTAGACTCGGTCCAATGACTTTTATCAAAATAACAATATACATATGATGATTTTGTACATATGATGATGATCAAGTGGGTTTATACATCCTTGTTTACTCATTTTATCGTTTACGTTTCGGTAACGTCTTACTAGTTCACTAGTTTTACCTATTTACCTATTTTAAGTCCATTAAGCCTTTTATAAGTTCTTTAACTTGTTTTAATCCTTTTTGTACTTATATTATCAGTATATATATTTTCCATGTTGGGCCCAAATGGGTTAAGCCCAATAAGCTCTTTTTACAAGTATTTATCTTATTTAGTCCAATTATTAGTCCAATATGTTTAGTTAGCTCGTAAATGTCAGTATTTCTTATAGTTCGGGTTTTATCGGTTTTTACTTGTATTAGTTACTTATACATCAGTATATGACTTTTATAAACTTTACATTAGACGGGTTTGGTCGTCTAAGTTTTATTTGGCGAAAAACGTTAATTTTACGGCGATAGCCGAAAAAGTCGTAAAAATCAAGTTTATAGTTTTTATTACTTATAAATATTACTTTTACCACCATTTATATATTTTACCCATTTAATTAACCTTTTATACATTTATATAAATAAGTTTTATAAGTTAGTGGGTTTATACTTTACATTTTATAAATTATAAAGTGAGTGCTTATATAATAATAATAAACATTATTTCCAAAATCTGATTTTTAACTTCACTTTCACCATTTTTATCATATCTAGAGTTCTATAATGACTTAGAAGCTCATTTTTAAATGACAACTTCTTCATAATATGTGCTAAATATAACTTAGTTATAGCTACTGCCCATTTTAAGCTTAAGTTGCCTTAACAGTCCCTACAAAACTGCTTATTCAGATTGTACCACCTAACTTGTTTTGATCATATCTCACTCATTATTGTGATTCCATTGCATGGCCAACTCTCACATGTGTATAACATCATCTACTTTACTGTAAATAGATCAAACCATGCATTTTTATCAGTTCTTCATTTAGTTATCTACTGTTTTTATACAGCCAACTATTTAGACATGATTTTAGCTTCATTTCTTATGGTTATCATCATTTTTAAGCATGTTTATCAACACTTGATCCCCACACAACATTTTTATCATCATATATACATCATATACATATACAAAATGAAAGAAAATACATTTGTTCTTTACAAAATAATAAGAGAAAAATGTAGAGGATGATCTTCTTTACCAATCCAAGTGGATTTCTTGTTTTAGGAAGGCAAGAACTTGATGAACACAACAAGTATCTCCAAGACCATCAAATAGCAAGATCATATGTTGGAAAATCAGCCCTAAGACACAAGCAAATCACCTCCAAAGTTGGTTATATGGCCACCAAATGATCAAGGTTTCAAGGAAACACCTTAATAGGACTAGTAAACATGTGGTTTGTAGTTGGAAGAGATCAAAAATGGTGTTTGTGGCTTGATATGGGACGGCACATAGATGAAGTAGAGAGAGTTTTGAGAGTAAATTGCATGTGTGAAATGGTTAAGTGAAAACCATTTGTTGGTTTTGTAAAGTTTGGTGGAATTTTAGCTTAAAGTGTAAGCTAAAGCTTACACTTGTTATAAACAAGTTAAGTTTGTGCCACCTATGTGTGGTGAGGTGTTTTTAGCCGTCCCATGTAAGCTAGTGGGATGGGGCAAAGTGTTTTGTCCCATCTCACTAGTTTACGGGTATTTCTCGATTCTAGTTTTCTCGATTTGCGTGCCCTCGGGTCGTTTTACGAAAAACGTTTTTATAAATTATGAATCACCGTCACAAAACGAATCCAATAAAAATTGTCTCATCAAAAACGGAGTTCAAAAACGTAAATACGTAATCCTAAGGTTTCTGGTTTAGTCGTAAAAGACGCCAAATTATGCACGTAAGCCCAAATTTAAATCCGTAAATTGTGAGTTCGTCAACCAACATAAAAATAAGTTTCAAAATATTATACGAGAAAATATTTAACTACCTGAAAATGTTATATTTGTCACATATGATGATTATATATATATATATGATGATCAAGTGGGTTTACATATTCTCATTTACTCATTTTAGTGTTATGTGTCGATAACTTTTATACTAGTTTACTAGTTTTACCTATTTACATATTTTAAGTCCAATAAACTTATTATAAGTTCTTTAACTTGTATTAATCCATTTTATACTTGTATTATCAGTATTTACACTTTACATGTTGGGCCCAAATGGGTTAAGTCCAATAAGTACTTTTTATAAGTGTTTATCTTATTTAGTTAAATTATTAGTCCAATATGCTAACTTAGCTCGTTAATGTCCGTATGTCCTATAGTTCGGGTTTTATCGGTCTTTAATTGTATTAGATACTTATATATCAGTATATGACTTTTAAAAACTTTACATTAGACGGGTTTGATCGTCTAAGTTTTAATTGGCGAAAAACGTTAATTTTACGGTAATAGCCGAAAAAGTCGTAAAAATCATGTTTATAGTTTTATAACTTATAAAACTTATCAAACTACCATTTTTATAAAATGTCCATTTATTTATCCTTATACATATTTATATAAATGTATTATATAAGTTAGTGTGTTTTAATTCACATTTTATACTATTTTTATTTGAGTGCTTATATAATACTATTATACTTTAATTTCCCAAAATCTGATTTTTACTTTCATGTTCACCAAAACGGCCATATCTAGAGTTCTATATGGAGATAGAAGCCCAAAGTTTTATGACATAAACTAAATGATATGTGCTCCATTTAACTCTTCTATGGCTACTGTTGAATCAGCCTCTAAGTATTTTATAAAAATCGTCCAAAACAATCTATGCAGATTTGCACTCTAATATTGTTTTGATCATATCTCACTCATCCTAATGATTCCATTGCATGGACAACTCTCACATGTGTACAAGACATATTACTTACTAAATGATATGTGCTCCATTTAAATCTTCTATGGCTACTATTGAATCAGCCTCTAAGTATTTTATAAAAATCGTCCAAAACAGTCTATGCAGATTTGCACTCTAATATTGTTTTGATCATATCTCACTCATCCTAATGATTCCATTGCATGGACAACTCTCACATGTGTACAAGACATATTACTTACTGTATATCCATTAATCTATTCCATTTTATTAGTTCATCACATGGTTATTTACTGTTTTATACAGCCTACTAAATTAAGCAAGATTAACCATTTTTACATATAGTTTTTCATCTTTTTACCCATGATTATCAACACCAAATCCCCACACAATATTTTTATCATCATATATTCATCATATACATATACAATAGGAAAGAAAATACATGATTACATGATCAAAATAACAAGAGGATGGGGAGAACATTCTTTATACCACCATGATGATGTAGGTTGTGATCAAGACATGGATTTTGATGGAGAAACTTGTGATAAACCAAGACCATCTTCAAGACCACCATTCTTCAAGAACTCCTTGTGGAAAATCAGCCCTTGACTCCTTTGAAAACTTATTTCTAGATGTTAAAACTTGCACCAATCTTCATCTCTTTGAATGGAGATTAACATATGTTAATTATAACAAATGTTTGTGGTTAAATTTTGTATGAATGGGGTGTTTCTTCTTGATTTTGGGACGGCAAGGAAGAGAGAGAGAGGAGAGTGTGGAGTAGTTTTACATGAGAGAAATGGAAGCAAGTGGTTTAGCTTGTTCGTTTTGTGGTTGGTGGCTTCAAAATGAAGCTAAGTTACAAGTGTAACTTAAGCTAGTGTAAGGATGCCACATCTTTGATGTGGTGTCCTAGCTTGGGCAGTCCCTTTGTAGTGGGGTGGGATAAATTAGTTTTTTCCCATCCCGCTAATTTACGGGTATTACTCGATTCTAGTTTCCTCGATTTGCGTGCCCTCGGGTCGTTTTACGAAAAACGTTTTTATAAATTATGAATCAACGGCACCAAACGAATCTAATAAAAATTGTCTCATAAAAAACGGAGTTCCAAAACGTAAATACGTAATCCTAAGGTTTCCAGTTTAGTCGTGAAGGACGTTAAATTATAATAGTAAGTCCTAATCTCTTCTCGTAAATTTGTAAGTTTATGAACCAACACAAATTTAAAATTCCAAAATAATATTCACGGATAAATTTATTTTCTGAAATGTCAGACTGTCACCAAAACGGTGTATCTAAACGTAAGCACATAACGTAGAATCCTCCGGTTTAGACGTAGTCGATGCTACTTCAAGACGTAAATCCAAATTTCTTCCCAAAAATAAGTGAGTTCATAATATAACATTAAAATAATGTTTTTAAATAATATTTGAGAATAAAATATAAACCATAAATTGACAGATTGTCACAGTGCTTCTTCCTTGTCGGCGGAAGACCTAAGAAAATCCATGGTGATTTTGTCCCACTTCCACTCTGGAATATCTAACGGTTGAAGAAGACCGCCAGATCGCTGATGCTCGATCTTAACCTGCTGGCAGGTAAGACATTTGGAGACGTAAGTGGCAACATCCTGTTTCATACCATTCCACCAAAAGTACTGCTTTATGTCATGGTACATCTTGGTAGAACCAGGATGAATAGAGAATGGGGAGTTATGAGCCTCAGCTAACAATGCTTCCCGGAGTTCTTGATCATTAGGAACACAAAGTCTCGTGCCCTGCCATAAGATACCATCTGCGTCTACTCGGAATTCCGTCTGCTTCTCCAAATTTCTAATTATCGCCCAGATTTCTCCATCATCTTTTTGTGCTTCCTTGATCTTAGAGAGTAACTCGGATTCCACTCTAAGATTAGCCTAGAAACCGTGATGTCCACGTACCATGATCTCTATGTCTAGTCGTTCCAAGTCTCTTATGATTTCCTCCTCAATTTTAATGCCGTTTATCATTCCGGACTTCCTACTAAGTGCATCTGCCACTATGATTGTAGTGTTTTACCACACCTTTAGGAAAAGGAGGTAAATAGGGAAAGTATTAAATACGACGGTTTAGGAAAACTGTGTACCAATGACCCTAAGGTGAAAGTTCGTTTCCCAAGGAGGTATATGTGTGTGATTAATTCATAATTGGTTTGAGATTAATATTGGTTAGAAGGGGATGAGAAAAGAGGATGACGAAGACGTGAAATTATTTACTACTACGACTACACGTAAAACCGTAAAATGAGCAAAAATAAAAACTAATTCTAAAAATTACCAAAAATTCACCAAAAATCAAAATAAATAAACTAAGAGTTTACCAATGATCAAAACTTTTTCAAACCTTTTAATTAATTAAATATTAATTTTTAAATGCTAATTAAAGCCCTAAAAATCAAATTAATTATCAAAAAGCCTAAATAAAGATTTTTCAATTGGTAAACCTCTAAAATGACCTAAAAAGATTAAAAACTATTTTTATAAATTTTTAAACTAAGGAAAACTATTTAAAATGATTTAAAAACTATTAAAACTTAAAATAATTATAAAAATTAATCTAAAGATGATAAAATTAATCGAAAAGTTGCAAAATTCCTATTTTAATGTATTTAAGCTAAGAAAAAAATAAAAAGTGCAAAAATGTGAAATTTGAAAAATAATATTAAAATAATATTAAAAATCCAAAACTTATAAAAAATTCTAAAAACTTGCAAACTAGTTTATTTTAACCTAAATAATCAGAAAATGAAAGTGAAATTACCAAATTACCCCTATTGGGCCCCCAAATGGGCTAAAAGCAAAAACAGTCTACCTTAATGGGCTTTTTAGCCCAAAAAGTCAAAATAAGCCCAAATGACTTGGAAAAGCACTATCTGGCTCAAAATTCAATTCCAAACACAAAACTCTGAAGGCCTAAAAGCTGAAAGTGAGCTTATCACAGCTTAATGAACAAATAGCTTATCCTTATTGGGCCAATAAGCCCATTAAGCAATAAGCTAATGCCATAAGCTCTAATTTGACACACAACCTTCTTTTGGGATACTAAATAGATCTGTAATTAGAAATTTTGAAAAAGCACACTCAATAAGCCAGAAATAAGCCAAGTACAAATTTACTAAAAGACAAAATAGTCGGGTTTTAGTTCTAGGGCACCTCAGGACTTGATTCAACTTGAAAAATGTTACGAATGACTTTAATAAGCCAAATCAATCAACCCAAATCCAATAAGCAAAACCAATAAGCTAGAATAAGCCAATAAGAAATAATGAAAAAGTCAATTAAGTTGGTTTTCTAGTCAAACCCTAAAGTCAACCCACCAAATGCTCCAGTATGAACAAATGGGTCAAATAATGAGCACCTATTACAAAATCAAAGTTGTTGCTGGTTAAAAATAAGCTAGAATAGCTTATTGATAAGCTGATGTCTAATTAACACTAGCAGGGGGAACTTTCAGTAGGAACTGGTTCCCACTGCCTTGACTATTTGACCTGGCTTTTTAGAGAGATTATGTATGTTTTATTGGAAGACAAGGGCACCCTTGTGATCAGTTAATCACATAGAGTCACAATCAAGCACAAAAACACACTTCAGTATCACCAGTTAGCACAGACAAATCAAACAATGCTCAGATCTAGCACAAACAAGGATATTAAGCAGTTATGAACACTTAAGCAGATTTAAGCTAGAATAAGCACTCCAAATTCAACCAGATGCATACACAAGCTATGTAAACTGTTATTAAGCACAAACAAACTTAAATCAATCACTGAATCAAAGTATGGAACAAGATCAAAGTAGATTACACTTGTTGATATGAACTTCAAGAACACTTGCACACTTTGCTGATATAAATGACCAAAGATCCAAATCAACACTCAAATCCTACTTCCCTGGTATAACTAACTAGGTTCAATCACTTGTTAACCCTAGTCTATGATTAGATCTAGGTGTCCCTTAAACCACATCCAATTTCAACAAGTATACCAAATTTTAGAGCCTGTTTTAGGATCTAGGTGTTTATATGCACAAAGCTTGCAGATAAATATCAATTAGCACTTATGAGATATGTTCCAACACATAGCAATACAAAGTATCAACTCAAAACAACACAAATCCAAAACAAGCTATTATCCCAAACAACCCTTAATCTACCATTTTTCAATTCAACTTGTGATTTTAACTAATAACCTATTGATTTTATGAATCAAAAACACTTCCTAGGTGACAACTAACAGATTCAAACACAAAAATTGTAGAAAATAGAAGGGGGGGGGGTTGAATAGTTTCTTATATTTTACTTGTTAAAATGGTGGTTTTAAAAAATCCTTTTAAAAAACTTAGACTTGAAGAAATATGTGAAATCTTCCTATGCACAATATGAACAATGATAGTGTAACTAAACTAATACTAACCAATATATATACACAAAGAATAAAGAAGGTAAAGAGTTAAGGGTAAAGAAAGATCAAACCGAACACCAAGGATTTATAGTGGTTCGGCAACGAAGCTCACTCCTCGTTCCTACTCCACTCCTCGAGTACTCTTTACTCGAGATTTCACTACACAACAAGCTCCTTATGGTGGAGAAAACCGTACACGTCGCTTAACTAATTTTCGACTCTAAGCTAAAAGTCGAGCCCTAATCGTAGCTAGGACAAATCTACACAACTATACTTAGTACATACACAACTTCCAAATAGACACAACTACTTGGATCTTCACAACTATTACATAACAACAAATGTATAAAAGTAGATCTTCAATGGATCTTTGGTGGTGGACTCAACACTTCACTAGGATAGTGTTCTTCTCTTTGAACTTGGAGTGGAAGGATTGGAAGAACAAGATTCACTTCTTAAACAAGTTGTAATCAAACAAATGATCAAAGATTTGAGTGATTAAAGAAGATAGATTGAATCTGGAAATAGATGTGCAAAAGAGGTGATTTGAAAAGCTGAGAATGGTCCACTATTTATAGGACAAGAAGGCCAACGGCTATATCTGGTGGCGGTTCCTTAGCTCAGCCTGCGGTTCCTTATCGATAAGGAACCGCCTAGGCGCTAGAGAACCGCTGCCTAGACTCCGCTCCATTTTTTGGTCCTTTAGTGGTGAAGGTCTTATCTGGATATAAAAAATATCCTGAAAGGATATTCTTAGCCAAATAAGAATATGCCATTTTCAAATTTCAAATAAATAATTTAATAAAACATTTTCTTAAAAAGAAAGTTTAATAAAAGAACTTGTCACACTTAAATAAAAGGTGAGTTTTAAGAAAGATTAAATCATTTGATCACTTGATTAAGGTTAGTACTTGTTTATCCATACCTTAAGTGAAAATGGGTAAAATGAAAAATACTTGAACTCAAGAATTCGTTTTTCGTCGTTTTCGTAAATGCTTGTTTTTACATATTGTCGTAATCAAAACTAAGCGAGACCGAAAAATACAAGTAACGTTTTTAGTCATTATTGCATTAACAATCTCCCCCTTTTTGATTCTGACAATACATAAACTCAATCACACAAAAACAAGATTTTCGAAGACGAGTTTATTCATTTCTCCCCCTTTGTCGAAGCAAAAAGGTTGCGTAAGCCGGTGTTGAAGAAACGGAATTTTCAAAGACTCCCCCTTGGTGCTTACTCCCCCTAGCTTGGGGCACCGAGGAATCGAGATATGGTGACAAGCTACATAGAAGGGTTAGTTGAACAAAGGAAACAACCAACAAGATATAACAATAGGTCACATAAAAAAAATAAAAGAGAAGAAAGACACAAAGATAAAGATCCAAGATAAGTTACAAAAAAAATATCATACAAAGTTGTATGGAAAAAGAAAACAAGCCAAAAGCATAAATCTAATCCTAGTTATTATAGAATTGTAAGATTTGCTAGAGTTTGGTGTCATGTGGATAAGCAACCAATGCTTATAAGAAAGACAAGGTAATTGCGGGGGGTGGTGGTGGTGGCTTGTTGGAGACCTCATAATCATAGTGAATAGGAGGCATGATTAAGAGACTCTTGATGTAGCTCAACTCCTCATAGATGTGTGCTATAGCAAGATGTTGATATTGACAACAATGACAATATGTTCCATGGTGCATGACATTATAATGTGTAGAATCTTGATAACCTATGAATCTATGAAGTGGGTTGAAGATTCCTAGAGAGAGAAACTAGAGAGAGAAAGTGAGAGAGAAACTATGTATTTTATTCAAATGAAAATGTAAGAAATGAACAACAACCAACCCCTTTCCATGGTGGAAAGGGGTATTTATATCCAAGGCCTTATTTGGACTTGGGCCGGCCAATGACAAGCCCATGGGCCGGTTTCTTACTTAACTAAATAAGTAACACTAACTACGAGCTATTACAATATTATTAATATTGTGGAGTGACCGATACTTCAAATATACGTAAAAACGTATTTGTAACAATCTCCCCCTAAGGGAGGTCACTCCACGTTTACAAAGTTCTAAACCTAGCATACTATACTAAGTCTTTGTTCTTCAGCTCGTAGTCTTTTCTTCTTTCTTTTTGTTGTGAATATTTTGATTTGATCTTTTAGGCTTTGGCTTGAGAGCATTGTTATTTTGGCCTTTCACGTGCGATCTTTGCCTTCTTGTGAAACTTGCCTCCTCGTACTCCATGTTCCACACACTTATGTCTTTTTGTTGAATTCTCGAAAGCTTCAGAGTTTGGTACAGCGGAAGACATCATTTTGCACTTTCTTGAATTTTGCTGAACTTTGATGCAGAAAAACATAAGCATGTGGGAACGACTTCTACAGGTACACCGCAACGCCACCGTCTTCAACTGGTACACAGCAACGCCACCGTCTTCAACAGGTACACAGCAATGCCACCGTCTTTAACAGGTACACAGCAACGACACGAATAAAATGGCTTTGACATTTTATTCTAATTCGGTAGCATTTTACCTCCGGTCGGTGAAGACCGTTGGACGATATTAGATATCGTACCCGTGACGGATAGTTTCAATTAAGTAACTTCCTGACAGGATTTCGCGGGTAAACCCGTTCTCTTTATTCGACCGTCCAAAGCTGACTGCGAACATAAAGAGTGAATCACTTGGATAAATTATCCTTGTGATTTGAAGTCGTCAATTCATGAAACCTGGAACAAGTGAATTTCAATTAAGATTTTCACCATCGTTGCTTTCCAGTTATCACGAGCTTAATTCATAAAGAATCTTGCACGTCACCTACCAAGTGCTGTTTGATGTTAACACTAGAAGGATTTCCACTCGTCACTGTGATCAATAAAGAGTCACTCTGAGTGTTCTGGCAAGATCATATGATAATGCGTAGAGGCCTGGAACGAGTTTAAGTTCAATTAAGAATTTAACCACTGTTTCTTTCCAGTTTTTCACAAGATTGGTTCTAAAAGAACCGCATGTGTAACCTACCATGAGCTTGTTTGATGTTGGCTCAAGCAGGATTTCCATCTTCATTGTAGTACTTGCGTATTACTCGGATGTTCTGGCAATATTACAAGAATACTGCGTAGGACTCATAAAAATCTCTTACTTTTCATAGTGTATGAGAAAGCAAGGAATAAATGGAAAGTGTCCTAATGAGACTTTTGATGATCTCGTGGCTCTAGACTCGATAGTGCGTTTTGATTTAGTGAGCGATGGCTAGAGAGGAGTGCCACCTTTTCAATATCAGTCTATTCGGAGTGAATAAACCAATAGATAACATGTTGATCTCCGTGTGATTAAAACAAATACCTTTTGAGAGATATTTGAGTTAGCTGGGAAGGGTTGTGCATTGCATCACTGGGTCCATGACGTCTTTCTTCAATATCGAGAATCATTAACAAAAAGGATCTCAATAGCATATGTATTGACCCGGTTTCTGCCTAAAGTTGTAAGGAGGGCTTCTTTCTTTACACCCTTTATCTTTACAATTCTTTTTCATTCTTCAACCCCTTCAATGCTTACCAATACGTCATAACTAGCACCTTGTTGTGATTGTTCCAGTGCTAGCTTAAGTACTTGGTCGGCATTCAGCTACGTTCACAATCTTTCTCCAACTTTCCTAGGACTTCTAATTCTATCTAGGGATTTGTCCTTGGGAAGATTCCATCGGCTCTGATGAATCATTGGACTAAACCTATTCCTACCACCCTTTTGTCACCACATTCGTCGTGAATTAAGCGTGTTTTGGGAAAGTGTAGCCACCATGAAAAATCATTGAAAATCACTTAAGGTACTTGTGATATTGAAATCAAAAGTTTTGTACCTTAGGTGTTTTGTTCATCAAAAACGCTCCCCCTTAACACGTGCTTTACACATATTAAGTTGGATAATCGTTAAGTCTTTTTCATCTTTTAGCCAAGTATCATTTAAGTCTCCTTAATCCCATTTTCTCCCCTTATCCAAAATGTTAACCATTAATATTTGGGATATTGAATGGATTAACCGGTCTTTGGGTAAAAATGAAATCGATGTTTGGCCATAGAACATGTTAATGCTCCCCCTTAAATTAATAAGGGATAGTTGTAGTGCTTTAGTATGATATATTTTGAAAGATTTAGAATCTCGTGAGAAATTCTTGAAAAATTATCATACATTAACACTACATCAAGCCGTAAAAGCACAATATTCACAAATTTACATATTCACAATTAAAAAACCAATATAAAGTGGGCCTGAAATGTACGACCCATTAGATGGATCGTTGCAGTAACTTGTGGTGCACTCCATATGGTCTACCACCAACGAATCTTTCTAAGCTCCTCATCAATCTACGTTCACGGAGCTTTTGATCAATCTTCTTGATCACATACTTTGCCATTTGCCGATAACCCTGATGCCAATCCTCGGTCATCTCTGGTAAAGACCCACCCGAATTAAGATGCTCCAATTTTCCTCTGACGTAGAGGAGAGTCCCATCACTGTACTTGTAAAGTTCTCCTACCCTCATAAACTTCATAATCCCACGGCTGTTCAGGTAGAAAATCCCGCAATTCGGAACAGAAATGCCGGTATAGGGACATCTTGTGACATGTTGAGGTAGAACTTGGTTCACTGGACGGGTGAGGTTAAGCTTCCTTTGGTAGCTTTTGACTCCCAATTGAAGATCTTCAACTCGTTTCTTGATAACAACGCTTCGTGTGAACATACGAAGTGCTATATTCAAGGCAATAATGTCTTCACGAGCAATATGGGTGAGTTGATCCCGGGTCATCATAAGCAACATGTCTTCGATATCCTCAAGGCGAATGATAGAAAAACTCCCTGCTGGATTTTGTATTCTCTGTCATCCTCCCATTTCAGACGAATCTCCGTCACATGATAATAGCCATTCTTGGCTTCAGTTTTCAGCCCTAAAATAATGGAGATGCGGATATCGGATCTAACGTTACTTCCTGAATTGGCTAAGCAGCAACCCCTGTACGCCCTTCGGACTCGTTCGTCCCAATGAGATGCACCTATAACAGCATACATATCATAATTACGAGTTACCCTTGGGACCCAGAGTCGGTTTACCTTTTCCTCGATCCAGGGTATTGTCCCCCAGTTGGCAGCTTTCAGCAAGGTCAGGGAGGTTGCGTACTTTGATGAACCCTTCAGAAGATACTCAAGATCATAGGTGACGAAGAAGTCGAGAGCAATTTAATTATCTTGAGAAGGATCAAGTGGAGGTGGAGCTCTTTCTGATTCATGGAGGCCTGGCCTTTGAACGATGTTAAGAGCTTTCAGGACCTCGTCAGCATAATACTCGAACTCCATTCGGGTTAACCTGGTTTTGTCGCGAATTCTCTTATCCTTTAGCGCTCTCTTCACCAAAGACGGAGTAACCGAAGTCTTATACTCATGAGCCAGAAATGCACACAAGTCAATCGGACTACGGATTCGGAGATATAGAACATCTCTGTCAGTGTCCGTGATTGGATCATATTGAGCCGCTGCCGTGATCCAAGCTTGTGGCGGTGCAGTCTCGTCAATCTCCAACGTGTCTGCCCAGTCCCGTGTGCTTGACTCAGGAACAGTAGATTGTGGTTCTTGTTGAAGAGGAGTAGAGACATGAACACGTGCTGGTTCTGATTCAGGCATCTCGGCGGTGTCAAGAACGGGTGAGTGTTGTGCAGCTTCAGGTTCAGTTACTGACTCTGCAATCACAGGAGCAACAACAGAACTAACAGGGTTAGTAGTAACAGGTATAGACACATCAATAGATGTACCAGGAATCGATGACGCCGTAGTAGCATTCACATCGTGGCGCCACTTGGATCGTCTTGATTCCGTTGAGGTGGATTTTTCTTTTTCCGCAGCATCTTTCTTAGACTTGGTTCCAGACTTAGAGGGTTTCTTTGTGCTGGCAACCTTATCCCCTGTTTCAGGCTGTTTACCCTCATCATCCTCATCGCTATCCTCGTTACTTCCCTTAGCACTCTCCTCATTTCCATCACCACCATCATCACCATCATCATCATCATCATCCTCATCATCATCACCACCATCATCATCATCTCCTTCTTCTTCTTCTTCTTCTTCTTCTTCTTCCCCGTCACCCTCTTCTTGATCACTTCCTTCCCTTTCTTCCTCAGGCAGAATGTGGTATGGTACCACACTTCCAAACGTTTTAAATAACCGATCATCCTCCATGATAGCGTCATTCAGGGATTTGTAGAGAGCCCGTTGAATCCTAGATTTATCAAAAGATCCAAGTTCCCTCATACGAGCTTTGAGGATCTTCTATAATTCAAAATCCGTCAAATCATAGGCAATTTTGTAGGCGGATTCAGAAGGATTGGATGACTTGATCATCAAGTTATCAGCCGCGAGTGTCTTCAACTCATCACGCAGTTTAGGCATAATGGATTCAATGGATTATTTCACTCTCTCTTCTACAGAAGCTTCAAGTGCTTCTTTTTGCTCCTTGTATTTATCCCTCATCGCTTGAAGTCTCGTGATACGTGCAGCATGCTTATCAGCCTCAGCCTACTTAACCAGAGCTAGTTCTTCTGCATGAGCTTTTCGTGTCAACTCCATCTCTGCAGCGAATTTAGCAAGCATCTCTTCTTGGGCTTTCTTAGATGCTTCTTCACTTTGAACTCGTCTATGTAGCTCTTGGCGAAGTTCATTCATCTCTCTTTTTTGAATATCCGTATGTTTATCCAACATTTCGGCCATTACAAATGCAGCCATTGAAGATGATGCAGAGCTACTCTGGGTTGGTTGAAGAGGCTCGGTTGTTACTACAGTACTAAGGATGGGAGTTATTGGTGGTGGAAGGAATGGTGTTGAGACCGGTCGGGTTGGTAAGGGTTGTATTGGTGGAGGTTGAGTTACTAAAGGTTGAGTAGCTACCATGATTGTAGGAGCACCGGACTCCTTTTCAACACTTGCTGAAACAGGGATGGATGTCTCCTTCGAAGTAGAATACCGTTCAGGTGATCCAAACTCATAAACATCCTTTGGCTCCTCGTACTCTTCTTCAATATTCATCTGTGCACCCGAACCACTACCGCCCGTATCTTTCCTACTCCTTTCAATAGCTATCTTCATTAATTTTCTCTCAGCCTTGTCAAGAGTAGGATCATCAACATCTTCTTCGTCGCGGAGAACTAAGTCATCAACCGTACCCTTTCCCTTCTTAACCTTAGTCTTCTTCTTCTTGGTTTCGGGTTCAGGTAAAGCAGTTGGTTGCTTGCGTTTACCTTTACTCTTGACCGTAGTAGACGAGTCTTCTCCAGTCTGAAGGCTTGCTTTTAGCTTCTTGATTTCTAGCAGCAGTAGCTTGTAATCAGCAGAACCTTTAATTTTATCCGTCAGAAGATAATCGGGAATAGGACCAGGAATCACACCACTAGATGGTCCTTCATGTCTAAGATCCACAGTATGATCAGCCTCTTCAGTGTGATGACGACTTGTTGCACGCCTATCAATAGTAACATCATTCTTCATACAATAATTAATGATAAGCTTGATAAACCGAGGGTAAGGAAAGAAATTATTCTTCAGCTTCTTGTTTTGGAAGAGTTGAAAGGTGAATTCTTCTCATAAAAATAATGCATAATCTGCATTTGCGCCTGTGTACATTCCATGGAAGATGTTCCTAATTGGACTACGCAAAGCATCATGCCCACTGGTTTTAGGTGTAAGACATCTACTAAGAATACTCAACATTGCTCTCCACGGTTGACCTACTTTAGCGGTGGTAAACTCCGACACAACTCGTATGTCAGGACATCCAAGAGCATCGAACATCTCCATGAGTTCATCTTTGGTAGGATCCCTAGAAAATGCCATACCTTTGGGTGTATCCCGTATTCCAAAAATCTTGCGGAAATCTGAAACTGTAAGTGTTTGCTGCTTGTTGTCGAGAGTGAAGGTGATCTTGTTTGAGATACTCTCCTTGGTAGCCCAGAACTCATACATGTAATCATAAGGCACCGAGGCAGTACTCCTAAGAGCGTTCTTAAAGTGAGAGTGATCCAGGATTGCTATGGCTACTTTGAATCCATGGTGAGTGGATTTTGAGACTTGCTTTAGCCGGTAATTGTTTGGTATGAACTTGAGTGTTCGTGCTTCGGCAATTGCGGCTGCTCGAGAGTCTTGGATTGCTTGTACTGTTGGATTAGTCATTGTATCTGCTTAAGATAAGACATAAAAGGTTGATGCACAAACAATATATAGATATATATCATTATGACTTCTAAGCATAATACATTTCAACAAGTACTTATAACAGGCAAACAACTATCAATCAAATAACCCTCATCCAGAACTCTTCATTCGGAAGTCTTCATTCAGAACTCTTCATTCGGAAGTCCTTCATTCGGAACTCTTCATTCGGAAGTTCTTCATTCAGAACTTCTTCATTCGGAAGTCCTTCATTCAGAACTTCTTCATTCGGAAGTCCTTCGTTCGGAACTTCTTCATTCGGAAGTTCACTCGGAACTACTTCATTCGGAAGTTCATTCGGAACTTCATTCGGAAGTCCTTCATTCGGAACTTCTTCATTCGGAAGTCCTTCATTCGGAACTTCTTCATTCGGAAGTCCTTCATTCGGAACTTCTTCATTCGGAAGTTCATCCGGAACTTCTTTCATTCGGAAGTTCGTTCGGAACTTCCTTCATTCGGAAGTTCGTTCAGAACTTCCTTCATTCGGAAGTTCGTTCGGAACTTCCTTCATTCGGAAGTTTGTTCAGAACTTCCTTCATTCGGAAGTTTGTTCAGAACTTCCTTCATTCGGAAGATTGATATCCATGTTCATCCGGAACTTTACAAACGCACCTATGAAAGATTATTCTAAGCTCGATAGTGAGTTTTAAGGCAATCTAAGGCAGCTTAACATCTTTCTAATGATATTCCGCATAAAACCCACCTCAAACCCTAATCAATTGATCCTAAATTAAGGAATAAACCCTAATCTTGATTGACTTAATTCAAACGAATTAATTAAGTGAGTTTACATGAATTAGGTGAATTAAGAATCAAAGGATTGATGTTTGTACCTTTTAAATCGAATGAAACAGATTGGATTGATTAGAATCGAAAGTTTTTGAGAGCTTATGTAACACTCTCATTTTTCGTATCGGTACAACGGAAGGGTCTTTCAGAGTGTTACAGGATAGCACAATAACTCCAATCATAGACAACACATAAAAATGGGTGTACAAGGTTTACCAAACATTCATTCGATAAAAAGTTTCAAAAGCGTACAACAGGTCCCAAATTATACAGGTCATTAATTTACAAAACATAGATCGAATGAACATTTTTAATATTAAGTGTGGGCCATCAGAGTCGATCTCCATCCGGATTACCTTCAAGCACCTGAGATAAAAACATGCAAAAATCATATCAGCGAATGCTGAGTGAATTCATAGAGTTTAGTGAAAACCGTTATATAAAACAATCATTTAAAATCAGAACACAAGTATAATATCGGAAGTAAGTCCTCATATTGCTAGTCAGGCAATATATATCAAGCATACATCTTAAACCGTCCATGAGACCGTAGTCTCTATATTACCATGATAGGTAATATATTCATCGTTAATAGCGTCGTTATCATATATAGGATACATCGTATTTGAATTTATATATGTTTCATCTGAATTATATAGGATTATTATTAGCCGCATGACATTGTTACCTTACTATGAAAACAGCGGGCCGCGAACCCGACAAACAATTTGCCCATCTAAGTTAGCGTGTCGTCAAAAAAATCACGCTATGGAATCTTCTCATACATAAATTCGCTTACCAATCAATGTGGTACGACGGGGATCAACCGTCAAGGCGCGAACTAGGGTGATCGTCCCCAAATAGTACTATCAAATGCATAAGCGTCTACCAAATCCCGGTAGTTCACAATTCATGTTAATGGGACTTTAAGTGACATAACCTAACTACTAATAATCCTTTTAGTCTCGAATATAGGGTCATAGCATCATTCGGGTCCATATCATTAAGCATACAATCGGGACTACTTGTGTTCTATTTTTATAAAAATCTAGCATGTTATCTCCCTCGCGGGTTTACAAATCATTTTATAAAACATTTAAAAGAGTGCGAGGCTATGAACTCACGTTGTTAATGAAAGGCGGATTATCGGCTACGGGCGTGCTTCGGTCACGAAAACCTATATAAATAATAATCGGTCTTAGACTCGGTCCAATGACTTTTATCAAAATAACAATATACATATGATGATTTTGTACATATGATGATGATCAAGTGGGTTTATACATACTTGTTTACTCAATTTAGTGTTTACGTCTTGGTAACGTCTTACTAGTTCACTAGTTTTACCGATTTTACCTATTTTAAGTCCATTAAGTCTTTTATTCTTTAACTTGTTTTTACCCCTTTTATACCTATATTATCAGTATATATACTTTTCATGTTGGGCCCAAATGGGTTAAGCCCAATAAGTTCTTTTTACAAGTTTTTATCTTATTAAGTCTAATTATTAGTCCAATATGTTTAGTTAGCTCGTAAATGTCCGTAATTCTTATAGTTCGGGTTTTATCGGTTTTTACTTGTCTTAGTTATCTATACATAAGTATATGACTTTTATAAACTTTACATTAGACGGGTTTGGTCGTCTAAGTTTTATTTGGCGAAAAACGTAAATTTTACGGCGATAGCCAAAAAAGTCGTAAAAATCAAGTTTATAGTTTTTATTGCTTATAAATATTATTTCACCACCATTTATATAATTTACCCATTTAATTAACCTTTTATACATTTATATAAATAAGTTTTATAAGTTAGTGGGTTTATATTTTTACATTTTATACATTATAATGTGAGTGCTTATATAATAATAATAAACATTATTTCCAAAAATCTGATTTTTAACTTCATGTTCACCATTTTTAACATATCTAGAGTTCTATAATGAATTAGAAGCTCATTTTTGGATGGCATGATCTTCATAATATGTGATACATTTAACTTAGCTATAGCTACTGCCCATTTTGAGTTTAACTTGCCTTAATAGTCCCTACAAAACTGCTTATTAAGATTATACCACCTAACTTGTTTTGATCATATCTCACTCATTATTTTGATTCCATTGCATGGCCAACTCTCACATGTGTATAACATCTTCTACTTACTGTAAATGTATCAAACCATGTAATTTTATCAGTTCATCTTTTAGTTATCTACTGTTTTTATACAGCCAACTAAATAATCAAGATTTTAGCTTCATTTCTTATAGTTATCATCCTTTTTAAGCATATCTATCAACACTTGATCCCCACACAACATTTTTATCATCATATATACATCATATACATATACAAAATGAAAGAAAATACATTTGTTCTTTACAAAATAACAAGAGAAAAATGGAGAGGATGATCTTCTTTATCAATCCAAGTGGATTTCTTGTTTTAGGAAGACAAGAACTTGATGAACACAACAAGTATCTCCAAGACCATCAAATATCAAGAACATAGGTTGGAAAAACAGCCCTAGGACACAAGCAAATCACCTCCAAAGTTGTTAATATGGCCACCAAATGATCAAGGCTTCAAGAGAACACCTTAATAGAACTAGTAAACATGTGGTTTATGGCTAGAAGAGATCAAAGAGGGTGTTTGTTTGTTTATTTGGGACGGCAAAGGGAGGAGAGTTGAGAGGATTTTGAGAGAAATTTGCATGTAAGTAAATAGTATAATGAAACAAGTAGCTAGTTTTGATGTTAAGTGGAATGTGTTAGCTTAAAGGGTAAGCTAAGGCTTACACTTGTGTAAGTTTAGCTAACATGATGCCACCTTGATGGTGTGGAGTCATGTTGGCCGTCCATACCATGCTAGTGGGGTGGGACAATGTGTTTTGTCCCATCTCACTAGTTTACGGGTATTTCTCGATTCTAGTTTTCTCGATTTGCGTGCCCTCGGGTTGTTTTACGAAAAACGTTTTTATAAATTATGAATCAACGTCACAAAACGAATCCAATAAAAATTGTCTCATCAAAAACGGAGTTCAAAAACGTAAATACGTAATCCTAAGGTTTCCGGTTTAGTCGTAAAAGACGCCAAATTATGCACGTAAGCCCAAATTTAAATCCGTAAATTGTGAGTTCGTCAACCAACACAAAAATAAGTTTCAAAATATTATACGAGAAAATATTTCACTACCTGAAAATGTTAGATTGTCACAGCTTTTCCTCCTAAAAGGGATCAACGTCCTCGTGATCCATTTCATTTGGATGTCCGTTTCTTATTGAAATCGAAGAGGTGCGGATATTACTTCCACATTTCATCCTCTCGTTCCCAAGTATACTCTGGTCCATGCTTTGAATTCCATCGGATCTTGACAATAGGTATCCGACTTTGTTTCAATTGCTTTACCTCACGGTCCATAACTTCTACGGGCTCTTCGATAAAATGCAACTTCCCATCTATTCGAACCTTACCTAACGGAATTTTCTCATCACTCACTGTTAGACATTTCTTCAGATTAGATACATGGAATGTGTTGTGAACACCATGAAGTTCTGGGGGTAACTCTAGTTTGTAAGCCACCGGACCTACTCTAGATAAAATCTTAAAGGGTCCAATATAACGGGGATTCAATTTCCCTCGTTTTCCAAATCTCATAACGCCTTTCCATGGCGATACTTTCAACATTACTCGGTCACCCACTTCAAACTCCATTGGCTTCCGCCGCACATCCGCGTAACTTTTCTGTCTACTACGGGCAGTCAACAACCTCTTCTTAATCTGAACTATCATCTCCGTAGTCTCCCGGATCAATTCCGGTCCCGTGAGCTGGGTATCCCCAACTTCACTCCAACATACAGGAGATCTACACTTCCTACCATACAAAGCTTCAAACGGTGCATCCTTAATACTAGAATGGTAACTATTGTTATACGAAAACTTTGCTAACGACAAATGTTTATCCCAATTCTTACCAAAGTCTAACACACAAGCTCTCAACATATCTTCTAGTGTTTGTATCGTCCTTTCACTCTGCCCATCAGTCTGGGGGTGATAAGCAGTGCTCATATCGAGATTCGTTCCCAAAGATCTTTGGAGAGATTTCCAAAAATTCGATGCGAATCTAGGATCTCGATCTGAAATGATCGATACAGGCACTCCATGCTTGCATACAACATTATCAAGGTATATTCGAGTCAGCTTCTCCAGTGAGAACTACTCCTTAACCGGAATGAAGTGTGCTGATTTGGTCAGTCTATCGACAATAACCCAAATCGAATTGTTTCCAGATGATGTTCTAGGAAGCTTGGTGATAAAGTCCATCGTAATTCGCTCCCACTTCCATTCAGGAATCTTTGGTTGTTGAAGTAGTCCTGATGGCTTTTGATGTTCCGCTTTGACTCTAGCACAAGTCAAGCATTGAAGAACATACATAGCTAGTCAGCTTTCATATTCGGCCACCAGTACAACTTCTTCAAATCATGGTACATCTTATCAGATCCCGGATGAATGGAATACTTAGATTTATGGGATTCTAACATAATCAAATCTCTTAAGCCTCCAAACTTAGGTATCCACATACGACCTCTTAAGCATTTCACTCCATCAGCTCTAACCTCTAAAGGATCTCCTTCTCCTCGGAACCCTTCATTAACAAAATTCTCCTTCTTACAAGCTTCTATTTGCGCATTTCTAATTTGCTCAGGCAAATTATTGTGCACGGTCAAGACTAGAGAACGCACCCTGATAGGCTCTCTATCTTTCCTGCTTAACGCATCAGCAACAACATTGGCTTTTCCTGGGTAATATTTTATATCACAATCATAATCACTTAACAACTATATCCATCTTCGTTGCCTCATGTTCAATTCCTTCTGGTCGAGAATATACTGTAGGCTTTTGTGATCGGTGAATACCGTACACTTGGTGCCATACAGATAATGTCTCCACAACCTAAGAGCAAAGACCACAGCTCCTAACTCAAGATCATGAGTAGTATAATTCTCCTCATTCTTCCTTAATTACCTAGAAGCATAAGCTATCACTTTCTCTCGCTGCATCAAAACAGCTCCATAGCCTCTAAGAGATGCATCACAATACACTACAAAATCTTCACTCCCGTCGGGTAATGATAAGATTGGCGCACTACATAATTTTTTCTTCAATGTCTGAAATGCTCCATCTTCATCACATCCCCAAACGAAAGGTTTATTCTTCTGAGTAAGCTTAGTCAAAGGTTTAGCTATCAAAGAAAATTCTTTAATGAATCGCCTATAATAGCCAGCCAATCCTAAGAACTGTCGCACTTCCGTTGGCGTTGTCGGTGCAGACCAATTCTTAATAGCTTCAACCTTTGCAGGATCAACATGAATTCCATCTTTGTTAATCACATGACCAAGAAATTGAACAGAATCTAACCAGAAATCACACTTCGAAAACTTAGCATACAACCTTTCATCCTTCAACAAATTCAAAACAATCCTCAAATGTTCTCTATGCTCGTCTTCATTCTTAGAATAGATCAGAATATCGTCAATAAACACAATCACAAATTTATCCAAGTAGGGCTTGCACACTCGATTCATTAAATCCATGAAAACCGCAAGTGCGTTAGTTAACCCAAATGGCATTACTTGAAATTCATAGTGTCCATAACGAGTTCTAAATGCAGTTATAGGAATATCTTCTTCACGGACGCGAAGTTGGTGATATCCTGACCGCAAATCTATCTTAGAATACACACTAGATCCTTGCAGTTGATCAAACAAATCATCAATCCTAGGTAAAGGATATCGATTTTTAATTGTCAACTTATTCAGTTCCCTATAATCAATGCACATACGAAAAGATCCATCCTTCTTCTTAACGAACAAGACTGGAGCTCCCCAAGGCGACGAGCTCGGTTGAATAAAACCTTTATCAGACAACTCCTTAAGTTGCTCAGATAACTCCTTTAATTCAGAAAGGGCTAATCAGTAAGGCGCACGTGCCACCGGTGCAGCACCAGGAATTAAATCGATTCGAAACTCTACTTGCCTTATCGGTGGAAGTCCGGGTAAATCTTTAGGAAATACCTCAGGAAATTCACAAATAATAGGTACATCTTCCAATCGTTTCTCCCTAGACTCATTCCCGGTCACTTGAGCTAAGAATAACTCACAACCGTTCCTGATGTACTTTTGGACTTTAATACATGAAACGATTTTCAAACGGGATTCACCTCGACTACCATCAATTACTAACGTCCTATTCCTAAGAGGAATCTTAACTTTCTTCTCTCCACATAAGATAGTAGCATTATTCAACTCCAACCAATCCATACCAATAATAATATCGAAACTACCTAATTCTATCAACATCAAATCAATCGGAAAGGAATGGTTCAAGAGATTTAGAGAGCATCCTTCTAATAGCTTATTAGTTTTCACTAATTTACCATCAGCCAATTCCACCTCGTAACTGGTACTTATCTCAACAAGTTTAATATCAATAAGGGCACTAAATTTAGTGGATACAAAGCTCCTATCGGCACCCGAATCGAATAAAGCAACAACATAATGATTGTTGAGTAAAAACGTACCGGTAACGACATTCGGATCCTCTTTCTTCACCTCAATTGTTCCAAGTTGGTAGATACCACCCTGGGGGTTTCTTCCAGGTACAATCGCTTTCAACTTGGGGCATTCCGATTTCCTATGACCTTCTTCATTACAGTTGAAGCAAATGGTTCCCTTCTTACACCTTTCAACCTTGTGTCCAAGCTTTCCGCAATTTCGGCACTTTGAGCAGTCGCCAGCATGCCTCTTGTTGCCACACTTAGGACATCTATCATCGTTGCACGGTGTGTTGTTGGTAAGAGCATTTGCATTCCCCTTTATCTTGTTCTGACGGCGATTAAAGATCTTCCTATTATCACCTCTATCTACACGCTCACCGTCTCCCTTTCTTTTCTCCCCAACACGGGCTTCATCTTCCTTATCCTGAATTATCTGTCCAATGAGTTGGTAAGCCATTCGAACAGCATCATAAATGGTCTGTGGTTTCGATGATGTTACATCCCCCCGGATATTCCTGGTCAACCCTTTCACATATTGCTCAATTCGGATCTCTTCGGGTTCAACCAATCGAGGACATAGCAAGGCCAACTCATGGAATCGATTCGTGTATCTATCAATGTTCACACCTTTCATTCTCAGATGAATCAACTCTTGTTCTAACCTAATGATCACACTACGAGGACAAAACTCCAAAGTCATCCACTTCTTAATTTCAGCCCAAGGAGTAGCATTAGCATCATCAAGACCCAATTCTCCCGTTCCACCAAGTCAACGCACGACCTTTAAGAGTAGCCATAGCAAAAGTCACCTTATCTTCCTCTTTACACTTACTAATCCGAAACACCGATTCAATCTTCTCAATCCACTGGCTTAGTCCTACAGCACCTTCAGTTCCATTAAAAGGTAGAGGTTCACACTTCATGAACGTCACGTAAGTACAACCACCAACTTCAGGTGCATTAGTTCCAAGTCCTCCTATATTTCCTCCAGCATTAGCATTCACATTCACATTAGTACCGCCAATTCCACTACCGCCAGCTCCACTACCGCCAGCTCCACTACTGCCATCTCCACTACCGCTGGCTCCACTACCGCAGCTTCATTTCTAGCATTTGCCATAAATTCAGTCATAGATGCGGTAACTTGCTCCGTAATAATCCTACGTACATCATACTTAGTCACAGCCTTCTTGGGCGGCATAGTTCTATAATTTCATAATTTCAAAGTATTAAGCATTCATCCAACAAAGGATTCATATAATATGGATCGAATTCATAATCAAGATACAAATAAGGCACAATATGTAATTCAAGACAAGATACATATTTCATTCGATCTGAAACAAAAGTATTGTCTTAGTACATCCCATATCAAAGTTCTAACACTATATACACTCAAAATTCGTGCCAAGTCTATTACTAACAAGTCGGTTCAGTCAAAGCTACAAAAGCACAAAAGATATAAAGGTCACTTAAACACAGACTGGTCTACTGAGAACCACCAGATGGTCCATCATCCATCATCTTCTGAATCTTCGTCGGACGATCACTAGACACATCTTCAGCTGGGCGCTTACGGATTACTCCTCTTTCAACCATATCAGCATAAAATCTACTATTCCATCCCACATATATATTCAACTCCTTTTCAGCTTTCTCACGCATCGCACGAGCCACACTCAACTGAATCTCCAAAGAATTCACCTTTCTCTTCATTGCAGCATACTCACCACTTTCCAACACTGATAACCTCCTAAAAGCCTCATTCAAACCACGTTCTACATCACTCAAATCCAAACTAAGCAATTCACGCTCTTTCTCGCCAACCTTTGTCTTCGACTCCAAATAAGCAACCTGAGTCTGAACAACACCTAATCCAACCTCTGTCACACAACTCTTAACACGGGAAGCATCTAGATCACGTCTCAAGGCCCATGGTGCAAGACCATCAATATGAGTAGCCTCTCGAGTACTAGACGACTCTCCTATCTCACGTCTACGAGTAGCAATACCATCCGTACCGTTAGGTGCATCGTCATTCTCATCCTCCTCTGATTCAGAATCAGATTCAGATGATTCAGACATTTCATCCCTAGGTATCTCATCCTCAGAATCAGACAAACAAACTGGTGGGGGCAAAGGCTCGCCTTCTGGAACATCATACGGATAAATAAGCTCAGCTTCCTCATCGTCATCAACCTCAACATCTATACCTACATCCTCCTTGACATCCTCGTCGTCAATCTCGTCATCTAAATCATCTAACCCAATCTCATCATCGTTCTCAATATCATTCTCTACTAAGTCAACCTGAGGGGCAATCTGATCTCCTAGTCCTAACTCGGGCTCGGGATCCTCAAATGGTTCCTCCTCATCATCGATATCATAATCTACTAAGTCTAAATAAGGATCATCTTCTATATTTGGTTCGGGAATAGCATGGTTTTCTACAGGAATATTAGGGTCAGCCATGACAATCTGCATTTATATATATATATCTCGTATTAGGATAACATACTAGTTAAACAATTACATAATGAAATCACGATATATACATACATATAAATTATATTATATATATCAAAATATATATCTTCTCAATAGGGCTTGTTGGTAACGTCGGAGATCTCTGGTACCGTTATAGTCAAAAGATTTTTCAAATATTTTCTCAAATGTTCATCGTCAAAAGATTTTGAAAATTTTTGTTCAAAACCTTGATTTTTAAAATCTTTTGTTCTCTACAACGAGAGCTCTGGTACCAAACTGTAACACTCTCATTTTTCGTATCGGTACAGCGGAAGGGTCTTTCAGAGTGTTACGGGATAGCACAATAACTCCAATCATAGACAACACATAAAAATGGTTGTATAAGGTTTAACAAACATTCATTCGATAAAAAGTTTCAAAAGCGTACAACAGGTCCCAAATTATACAGGTCATTAAGTTTACAAAACATAGATCGAATGAACATTTTTAATATTAAGTGCGGGCCATCAGAGTCGATCTCCATCCGGATTACCTTCAAGCACCTGAGATAAAAACATGCAAAAATCATATCAGCGAATGCTGAGTGAATTCATAGAGTTTAATGAAAACCGTTATATAAAACAATCATTTAAAATCAGAACACAAGTATAATATCGGAAGTAAGTCCTCATATTGCTAGTCAGGCAATATATATCAAGCATACATCTTAAACCGTCCATGAGACCGTAGTCTCTATATTACCATGATAGGTAATATATTCATCGTTAATAGCGTCGTTATCATATATAGGATACATCGTATTTGAATTTATATATGTTTCATCTGAATTATATAGGATTATTATTAGCCGCATGACATTGTTACCTTACTATGAAAACAGCGGGCCGCGAACCCGACAAACAATTTGCCAATCTAGCGTGTCGTCATAAAAATCACGCTATGGAATCTTCTCATACATAAATTCGCTTACCAATCAATGTGGTACGACGGGGATCAACCGTCAAGGCGCGAACTTGGGTGATCGTCCCCAAATAGTACTATCAAATGCATAAGCGTCTACCAAATCCCGGTAGTTCACAATTCATGCTAATGGGACTTTAAGTGACATAACCTAACTACTAATAATCCTTTTAGTCTCGAATATAGGGTCATAGCATCATTCGGGTCCATATCATTAAGCATACAATCGGGACTACTTGTGTTCTATTTTTATAAAAATCTAGCATGTTATCTCCCTCGCGGGTTTACAAATCATTTTATAAAACATTTAAAAGAGTGCGAGGCTATGAACTCACGTTGTTAATGAAAGGCGGATTATCGGCTACGGGCGTGCTTCGGTCACGGAAACCAATATAAATAATAATCGGTCTTAGACTCGTTCCAATGACTTTTATCAAAATAACAATATACATATGATGATTTTGTACATATGATGATGATCAAGTGGGTTTATACATCCTTGTTTACTCAATTTAGTGTTTACGTCTTGGTAACGTCTTACTAGTTCACTAGTTTTACCGATTTTACCTATTTTAAGTCTATTAAGTCTTTTATAAGTTCTTTAACTTGTTTTTACCCCTTTTATACCTATATTATCAGTATATATACTTTTCATGTTGGGCCCAAATGGGTTAAGCCCAATAAGTTCTTTTTACAAGTTTTTATCTTATTAAGTCCAATTATTAGTCCAATATGTTTAGTTAGCTCGTAAATGTCCGTAATTCTTATAGTTCGGGTTTTATCTGTTTTTACTTGTCTTAGTTATCTATACATCAGTATATGACTTTTTTAAACTTTACATTAGACGGGTTTGGTCGTCTAAGTTTTATTTGGCGAAAAACGTTAATTTTACGGCGATAGCCGAAAAAGTCGTAAAAATCAAGTTTATAGTTTTTATTAGTTATAAATATTATTTCACCACCATTTATATAATTTACCCATTTAATTAACCTTTTATACATTTATATAAATAAGTTTTATAAGTTAGTGGGTTTATATTTTTACATTTTATACATTATAATGTGAGTGCTTATATAATAATAATAAACATTATTTCCAAAAATCTGATTTTTAACTTCATGTTCACCATTTTTAATATATCTAGAGTTCTATAATGAATTAGAAGCTTATTTTTGGATGGCATGATCTTCATAATATGTGCTACATTTAACTTAGTTATAGCTACTGCCCATTTTGAGTTTAACTTGCCTTAACAGTCCCTACAAAACTGCTTATTCAGATTATACCACCTAACTTGTTTTGATCATATCTCACTCATTATTTGATTCCATTGCATGGCCAACTCTCACATGTGTATAACATCTTCTACTTACTGTAAAAGGATCAAACCATGCAATTTTATCAGTTCATATTTTAGTTATCTACTGTTTTTATACAGCCAACTAAATAATCAAGATTTTAGCTTCATTTCTTATAGTTATCATCCTTTTTAAGCATATCTATCAACACTTGATCCCCACATAACATTTTTATCATCATATATACATCATATACATATACAAAATGAAAGAAAATACATTTGTTCTTTACAAAATAACAAGAGAAAAATGGAGAGGATGATCTTCTTTACCAATCCAAGTGGATTTCTTATTTTAGGAAGACAAGAACTTGATGAACACAAGTATCTCCAAGACCATCAAATATCAAGAACATAGGTTGGAAAATCAGCCCTAGGACACAAGCAAATCACCTCCAAAGTTGTTAATATGGCCACCAAATGATCAAGGCTTCAAGAGAACACCTTAATAGAACTAGTAAACATGTGGTTTATGGCTAGAAGAGATCAAAGAGGGTGTTTGTTGGCTTATTTGGGACGGAAAAAGGAGGAGAGTTGAGAGGATTTTGAGAGAAATTTGCATGTAAGTAAATGGTATAATGAAACGAGTAGCTAGTTTTGATGTTAAGTGGAATGTGTTAGCTTAAAGGGTAAGCTAAGGCTTACACTTGTGTAAGTTTAGCTAACATGATGCCACCTTGATGGTGTGGTGTCATGTTGGCCGTCCATACCATGCTAGTGGGGTGAGACAATGTGTTTTGTCCTATCTCACTAGTTTACGGGTATTTCTTGATTCTAGTTTTCTCGATTTACGTGCCCTCGGGTCGTTTTACGAAAAACGTTTTTATAAATTATGAATCAACGTCACAAAACGAATCCAATAAAAATTGTCTCATCAAAAACGGAGTTCAAAAACGTAAATACGTAATCCTAAGGTTTCCGGTCTAGTCGTAAAAGACGCCAAATTATGCACGTAAGCCCAAATTTAAATCCGTAAATTGTGAGTTCGTCAACCAACACAAAAATAAGTTTCAAAATATTATACGAGAAAATATTTCACTACCTGAAAATGTTAGATTGTCACAGCTTAAGTGTGTAACAATGGCGGCAAGAGAACAAATATACCAGAAACAGTGAATGATGAAAAGATAAACGTATGGGGGGTTTTGGTTTTGACTTAGGTCAAAATTTTTACAAGTTTCACCTTTGTCACCTTAAAACCCTATACTTTTCTATTCTTTTCCCTTTTTATCCCTTATATTTTCATTTTTCTTTCTCGTCTCCCTAACCATTACACAACTTAAGCATCGCTACCTATTAGAAAATCTCCAAAATCTAAAGCAAGTCCTATCTCAATGAGCAAGCACAAGTCATATTCTAAAACAAGACCACTCATTAGCCAATTAATTTTCCACAAACACTTTTGAAAATCGTTTTGATGACGAAGATGAATTAATATTTTCTCCCCCTTAAACGATGACCCGTTTTCTACTTAAAGAGCTGTAGTCATTGTTTAAAGAGTCAAATATTGAAGAAAACATTTCCAATTAATGTCTTGAAAAAGATTGATTCGTGGTGGCAATAAGATTTCTCTTATTTTGACAAATTAATGCACTGAGACGTACACTAACTCGTGTTAGACCAAGTTGTAAAGTAAACTTGATCCCTTTGCATGATTTGGCTTGTAAATCATGCCCGAGAAAATTAATTCCCGTTGTGAGCCAACGTTTTCCAAGAAAATACGTGACTTTAATATGAAAACCGGGTTGCAGTCTGAAATAACTACAAGCCATAATGGGCATGTTTTAAAAATGTACAACTTTTATACGGACTCTATTTATGGCACCGTGTCAATATTGATCGACATTTCTAAGGCCGTAAATATTACCTTACTAAAAGACATGCCCGTTTTAAAAACGAAAAATATTTTTGGTTTTTCTTGATTTTATAATTTTTATGGTTTTTCTAGGTTTTATATTTTTTATGGTTTTTCTTGGTTTTATATTTTTGTATTTTTCTTTTGTGGTTTTTATATATTTACTATAATATACATGATCACGAACAAAGGATACGCCTGCATAGTTTACCACTACTATTCAGCTGATTCTTCTGCCAATTCTTTTAGAGTCGCTGGAGTGAATGATTTCATGCCAAGCTTGTCGATCAAAAACTCGATTCGTCCTCGATCTAAGGCTTTGGTGAACATATCTGCCAGCTGATATTAAGTAGTGACAAAATACAGCTCGATCACTCTGTTCTCCACCTGCTCTTTAATGAAATGGTAGCGAATGTCTATGTGCTTAGCCCGGGAGTGTTGAACATAGTTGCAGCAAAGGGAAATGGCGCTCTTGTTGTCACAATACATCGGGATTTTGTTGAATCCCAAACCGTAGTCAGTTAATTGTGATCTCATCCAAAGGACTTGAGCACAACAACCGGACATGGCGATGTATTCAGCCTCCATGCTAGAAATTGCAGCGCTTTTCTGCCTTTTTGAGGACCAACTAATCAATCTGTCTCCAAGGAGTTGCACAGATCCAGAAGTGCTACGCCTCGTGTCTTGACATCCAGCATGATCGGCATCTGCGTATGATATTAAAGCAATAGAGGAATCTTTCGGATACCATAGACCACGATGAAGTGTTCCTTTTAGATACCGAAATATCCTTTTAACAACATGTAGGTGCTTTTCGGTAGGCCGAGCCTGATATCGGGCACACATGCATACAGCAAATTGCAAATCAGGCCTACTAGCAGTCAGATATAGAAGGGTGCTGATCATCCCACGGTAAAGTTTTGGATCGACAATAATCCCATTCTTATCTTCATCTAACTTGGATTTCTCCACCATTGGAGTGTCCACGGGGTCACAATTTTCAAAGTTATATTTCTTTAAAGATTCTAGAGCATATTTGGATTGATTAATAAAGATGCCTCTGGGATTCTGAGAAATTTGTAATCCTAAGAAAAATGAAAATTTTCCCATCATTGACATCTGAAAGCGTGTGGACATTATCTTCTCAAAGCGATTTGACAATTCTATGTTAGTGGCAGCAAATATTATATCATCAACATAAATTTATACCAGAATCATGTCGTTGTCCTCCTTGAGAGTGAATAGAGTGGGGTCCACCTTGCCTTTGGAGAAGCCTTCCGAGATGAGATATGTTGAAAGGAGATCATACCACGCGCGTGGAGCTTGTTTCAACCCATAGAGAGCCTTCTTAAGCTTGTACACATGATTAGGAAACTCCGTGCTAACGAACCCATCCGGCTGACTAACATAGACTTCTTCCCTTAGTTCACCGTTCAAAAATGCCGTCTTCACATCCATTTGATAGACGATCATGTTCATATGAGCAGCATACGCAAGGAATAGTCTAATGGCCTCCAATCTTGCAACAGGAGCAAAATATTCTTCAAAGTCTATCCCCAAGGCTTGTTTATATCCTCTAGCAACCAATCTAGCTTTATTCTTCAAGACTGCACCCATCTCATCTAGTTTAACCTTATAAACCCACAACAAAGTAAGGATGTTAACCTTGTCAGGGAGAGGAACTAATTCCCATACTTCAAGTCTTTGGAATTCATTTAGTTCCTCCTGTATGGCTTCAATCCAAGATGATTGAGTCATAGCTTGCTGCCAATTTTTAGGTTCAACTTCAGAGAGAAATGCATCAAAGTAGCAATAGAGTGCACTCTCTTGTAATTGATGGCGTGTAGAGACTGGTCGATCTAGATCTCCAATGACATTCCTAATTGGGTGATCTTTTGTCCATTTAGTGCTATGGTTTTCAATCCTAGGTGGTCTGGAGTGAACAATAGAAGGAGCTTCTTCTGAGGTAGACGCGGTTGAAGGGTTTTTAGGTATCGGTACACCAAAGAAGGGAAGCTCTTGTAGGTGAGCATATTCCAAGTCGTGATCAATAGAATCCTCTTCAACATCACTAGGTACAAGTAAGGGTGATGATTCAGGTGTAGTTTGAGAATCACTTGGTAAAGGTGCATCCGGTTCAATGTTAATTGAAGATGCATTAGATAAAGCTTCATTTGCTTGAGCAACCACTTCAGGGATTGGAGCGATCACTACAGGTGCTGGAACTTCATCATTCGGGGGATCAAAGAATTCATCAAACAACGGTTGAAACAGTTTATCCCACTCGGGCCTTGTAGGTGGTAAAAATGATGTAGAAGTAGGATTATTGGGAACTAATCCGGAACTAATAGCACCGGTTCCCATCTCATGAAGCGCGGGTTCAGAGCTGCGTTGCTCAGAAGCCATTGCTGTCAGCTCATCGAAATCTGCGTCCATAGTTTCTACGATCTTACCAAGACGACGGTTGTAAATTCGGTATGCTTTCTTGGAGGGTGAGTAACCAATGAAAATACCTATATCAGCTTTCGGTTGAAGCTTGCTCAAGTTCTCACTATTAATGTTTGGATAACAAAGAGCACCAAACACATGAAAGAATGTAACATCGGGTTTACGATCATGTAGAAGCTCGTAAGGTGTTTTTCCATGGCGTTTCCGAATGATAGACCTGTTTTGGGTGAAACATGCAGTAGATATAGCTTCTGCCCACAAGAACAATGGAGCGTTTGCATAAATCAGCATAGTCCTAACAGCTTCCATAAGCGTACGATTCCGTCTTTCAACGACACCGTTTTGTTGTGGAGTACGTGCAGCGGATGTTTCATGTGAGATGCCAACTCCTTCATAGTAATCACGAAGAGTCTGGTTGACGAACTCTATTCCATTGTCTATACGAATACGGCGGACAGTAGTATTCAAACGTACCTGAATGAATTTCAAAAAAGTGATGATAGCCTTTGGTGCTTCATCCTTTGTACGTAGAAATCTAACCCATGTAAACCTGGAGAAATCATCCACAATGACAAGAATGAATTTCTTACCGCTCACACTTTCAGTTCTCATTGGCCCACAAAGATCCATATGCAAAAGATGAAGTTTTTCTTGATTGGTGTCTTCAGATTTGGGCTTGTATGATTTCTTGGTACTTTTCCCCCTTGAACACGCGGAACATAAATGGTCCTTGTGAAATTTGAGCTTTGGAAGACCACGAACTAATTCGTTTTTAGCCAGATGATTAATAGCATCAAAGTTGAGATGAGATAATCTGCGATGCCATAACCATGACTTGGTCTTAGATGCTTTAGAGAGAAGACATACTGGAGAGGCGGCCATCATGTCTTGTAGGGACAACGTATAAAGATTTGCACCACGAGAACCCTTCAACAAGTCTTTTCCTTCCAAGTTGCGGATGAAACAAGTATGTTGTCGAAAAGCAACCTCTAGGTTGGAATCACAAAACTGTCCTACTGAAAATAAATTATGACCAAGACCTTCTACATAGTATACCCTTGAAATCGTAACGTTTCCATTCTGATATTCACCATACCCCATTATCTTTGCAATATGATCATTACCGAATTTAACCGTTCCAAGAAACTTGCTGACGAAATTTCGGAGCATCGAGCGATCTCCGGTCATATGCTTTAAACAACCGGAGTCCAAATACCAAAGGATGATTTGGACCACCTGAAAATATCACCAGACGAAGACAATGTAGAGGTATCGGAATCTGAATGTTCCTTGTTATTAGCAGGTACAGATTTAATAATCTTAGATTTGCTAACTTTAGGTTTCTTAGATTTCCTAGCCTTCTTCTTCCTAGTTGGTGGTGTAGATTCTAGTTGGCTTAAATCCTGAGGTATTTCTTCACTGATAGGCACTATAGTGGGGGCTGACCTAATTAAAGGGCGCTGTTTCCATACTTTAGTGCTAGTGTGCCTAATTAAAGGACGCTCAGACCTAACCTCAATGGATGCATTCCTAGTTAAATGGCACATTTTTCCATCTAATGTAAAGGTCCTACCAGTGGGACGCCATTGCCAGCCAACTTGGGCACGAGTTCTACCAGTTGGCTTCCATTCAAGATTATTCCTAATGGCATTCATTTCATTCACATGATCAATAAGACACAAATCATGACGTTGGGAAAACATACATTCATTACAATTCCAACAATTCAAATTAGAATTCACGAATGGTTTAGGCTTCTACACAGGCGCAGAGCTTTTAGTCTTAACATGATTCTTTTTATTTAAAACTGAACTAACATTCCTATGGTGAGCTTCTACTTTCTTCTTGTTGGTACTACTAGTGGAGGGATTGATCTTATCTTTCTTGAGTGGCGATCCTTTAGCCTTAGTAGACTCTTTTACTCCTTTAGAAGGCAAAGTGGGAACATTAGCAACAGATTTTAAAGGTGCCTTACTTGATGGTGCCAATGACGGTTTTGCTCCTGGGGTCTTATTGAATGGAGTTACAGCAATGGGTCGATTAGTGAGTAGTGCAGAACCTGGTTTACCTATGTATTGCAAGTAGGCTAAGCAATATTGAAAACGCTTAATATATTCATGGGCTGAATAATAGTAGCTACTTGAGGGATCTAAGGCATAAAGATCGTCTAAGATATCCCTAACAAGATCTACATGCTTAATTGCATTCCTCATATAATCATCGTAGGTAACCGGGTTTTTCTTATGGAGCGGGTTCTTATGAAGCACTACTGACTTGGTTGTTGGAGCACTAGAGGACGGTGCAGAGTCGGTAGCTAAGTTATCAACAACTTCTTGTCGGGTGAGAAGAAGTGTCTCCTTTAACTCGGCCAAAACCATGTTTTTGTCAATGAGCAGGATGTTTAAGTCAGAGATTTCCTCACACTTTTGGTTCAGTTGTTCAACATAAGATTGTTGCTGTGCTGCATTAAAAGCTAAGCGTTCTTCTATTGAACCATAAAGAGCGGATAGTCCCTGTCTTGCCCGATCCATCTCCCCTAGAATAGACGAAAGTCTAATTTCTAAGTCCTGGTTTTTAGACTCTGCGGCCTCTAGTTCCAATTTTAATGTTTCATTTGATGACACATCTCTCTTCAATCTCATAATCTCTTCCTCTAATGCCTTAACTATTGCAATCATCTTGTCACTCGTCTCAACACCGTTTTCACAAGCATTTGATATCAAAAGATCCTCATTTTGAGTTTGTTGTTTTAATTCTAAAGATATACAATGTTGTTCGAGTTGATTAAAGCGTTTTGAAAGTAAATTGTAAGAATCTTGTAGCTTTAAAAATTTAGCGTTAGATTCGTGACAAGAATGATTATCTACCTCATTTACAGTATTAGCAACATTTAAAGAGAGATCACACACATCATCACAAATATTCACAGCATCATAGTTAATCATAGTAGATGTAAGCTCATTCAAATAATTGACATTTACAGTAGTAAGCACATCACACGAAATTACATCGGACAAGAATCGGTCATATTCGGATAAAATCTTTTCCTTTTCAATTAGTTGTAGTTCGTAAGCGATGTCCATTTCATAAAACACTTTTTGAACTTATCCAATTTCAAAATCAAGATTTTCTTTAAGAGATGCAAAACTTCCTTTTAGACTTTTGACAAACGGATTGATCTCATTCTTAAACACCTCGTTCATGTGTTCGAAAGCCCATTCTCCGGCGTTTAGGCCATTTGAAGTCGTACATTCCAAAATGACCTTGTCAAAATTAGTAAAGTATTGATTAATCTCTTGCAAGTTTAACCATACAGTGCTAACAGGTGGAAGATCCTTTGGAATTTCCTTAGGACCTTCCATTTTGACAAGTGTAGGAAGTGTACTAGGGTTTTCTTCATTCAACATGTAGGTTGGTGATCGACGTCGAAGTGCCGGTCAAAAATAAACTAATTACCTTATACTAGATAGGGTAAGCGAGTATCAATCCACGAGGACTATGTGGTTTTAGTTTAAGTTTTAGGGTGATCACTAATCAATAAAGGTTTTGGTTTTGAAATCTAACAACTAAAATACTTTTAATAATAAAAATGCGGATTAAAAATTAAAATAATTATTAAGCTAATAGTAAAGCTAGAAAAATAAAATAAGATGTAAACAATTAAAAGAAAAATGCAATCCCTTCCAGCTCCTAATATTTATGGTTGATCACACTAATGGATTATTGAAACTTTTTTAGAACCGATTACACAGATTATTTTGACTTAATATGAATGAATTAATGTTGGCATTTATTATGTTTATCAATGACTCGCGATAATAAATCTTATATTAATCCAACCAATAATTATGTTTTTAACAATTTATTTAGATTCAATTTATGTTTATTATACGACCATCTTTTTTTTAACAAAATAAAATAAGTATGAATCGTTAACTAACAATAAATTGTCTCACACAAATAATTAAACATAATATTAAGTCAATAAAAATAATTTATAAATAAATCATAAATCAATGTAGTAAAAATATGATAACCCAAAAGTAATGATCAAACCATAAATAAAGTTACCGGAAGGAATTACAACAAAATTAGCCGGACATTGTGGTGCACTCGATCCATTGTTCACTGTTCATCGCTTCTTCGTTTTGTAGCCGTAAAAAAAAACAAATGATATATTATATAAGAAAGTGGCGGCTGTTAATGATGATACCACCAAAAGGACAAAATCCTTTTTTTTCTTGTATATTATTCGGATGTTTCTTCCACAATGGACCAATTTTCTTGGCTTAAGAAACTGTAGCTGACTTTCTCCCCAAAGTCAATTATTAATTCTTAACAATGAATGAATTCTTCTCTATCTCTTTTGTCTCTTTCAATTCTTGCGACTGGGTTAAAAAACGCCCTTTTTTGTGAATTGTCACTGAATTGATAATGTCCCCACTCCAAAAACCCCCAAGCGGCGTTTTTTTTTCTTTTATAGAACTTTGATGTCGGTTACACTTTTGGGCTTGGGTCCAAGTGGGCCAAAACTATATATATATATATATATATATATATATATATATATATATTTTATTCTTTTAACATATAATAACTTTGGCCCAATAAAATATAACCCAACACCAACAATTGCTCAAACGAAGCCCAGACAAATAAAAGGTGACCGAAAATATTGCGACGCGCTCAAATCTTTTTCTTCAATATTCTTTCTTCATTCATCGGCGCTCACAATATCTTTTCTCCAAAAAAATTAATTAAGCGTCCATTTTTATTCTACTTCGCTCGTAACCTATATACTCACAAAACACACTCAAAGTACATATATAACGACAAATAAATATACAATTATACTAAATTAACATGCTATGAAGTGTATGCAAAATACACCGATTAACTCCTCTCAACTTAACTTTTACCGTCTCGTGTAAAAATAAAATAAAAATATACAAGCATGTTAATTTCATAATTTTTAATCATACTATTGAAATTTCATCAAAAAGATCACATTCAACCTAATACACTAATAACCATCCTACATGACAAATAATCCAAAATGATTACCAATATTTTTATCCTTCTTAAACACTTAGCATAACCATTCCCATTGACTACATTTACTTTATGTTTTATATAATTAACTATGTGTCCAACGTACCTATTACACACCTATAATCAATCTAAACATTAATCTAAAAGAAGAGGTGAGAATATCGTACACCTTTTATAACATTGGAGTTTTTATAGCATAAGAGCACATCATAAGCCATCATACTTTAGCTTATATACTTCTACTTCCTTTCTTTTTTTTTCTTTTTTTTTCTTTCTTTCATTTTTTTCACTCTTTTTTTTTTCTTTTCTTTTTTTTTTCACATCACACATCAGCTCTATCTTTTTTAGCCATTCGAGACCGTTTCTTATACAAGTCATCCCGAACGCTTTATACACTCCTTTTAAGGTTGATATAAAAACCAATTATTCAGAAAAATGAATATCTATCCTATAGGTGCATACTAAGACACATCGGCACATGAGAACCGGTTAATTAAGTCTGTTTAATTAAATGGGAACAGTTATACTTCGTGCCTACTGGTACATCACATGATGGAGTTACCTACCATATAGTATAATTATACAATGCACTAAATTAAACTAATCTTTCTAATTTCATTACAATAATACAAGGATTGGGTTATTTCACATAAAATTGTCTCAGCTAAGTGCAATGCTATCCATCATAAAAATTGGCGTCTGACCCATGCTAACAACTAAAGTATCACCTTGCGCGGGTGACGAATCAGATAGGCAAGCCCAGCATATGACTACCACCAATAATTATGACAGTTCTCCAACTCTTTTCTAAGGCCACCGTGCGCGGTGGCGAGCCGAATAAGATCAATTTCAAGTGTCCTAACCCAACTATTACATTACTATATTTCATATTATTTATTCAAACGTTTTACTCGATCCAAGCAACGGTAAGTAGAGGGAATTCAACCAGCGTGGTTTGATCATCTAAATTATACATATGCCTAACTACATGCAAACAATCAAATCAATTTAATAACCAAATTATACAATGGAATCGGGTGCACCTGATAATTATGGCCAAATCTTCTAGCTTGCTCCAATAAATCATCCACAAGCTAATCTTCAGAATCTGCAAACACTCAACAAACATATATGTAGAAGAAACTTCCACATCTAATTAGCACAAGACTCTTATAATGTGATTTAAAATTTTAAAAATCTCCAATTTTTCTCAAAAATCACATTTTAACCCATTTTGACCAAAATTTCACACAAAAACATGTAACACATGTGCCACCCCCCCTCAACTTAAAGCATTGCATTATCCCTAATGCAAAAACTTTAAATTGAAATTTTGGTTAAAAATCAATTTGACAAACTCACACAAAAAACAAAAACCTAACTCACTTTCGTAGGAATCACGATTGCATTTAGCGTATGCAACAAGCCTTTAAACCACTCGGTAGCCCGACAGTACGAGTTTTGTCTCGTGAGGGTTTGTAGTGAACACACCCACAAAGTTCCACAAACCACGGGTTGCCTTCCGCGAAGCGCTAAGTTTACCGTCTTCAGCCAGACATAACTCAAATGAGCTATTGAGATGGTTGGAGTGGTTCCAAGTAAACCACATCAACCGTTTCCATCTGATCACTCTCTAACTCAACATACGGCTTTAAACGGTGTCCATTAACTTTAAAAGGCTCTCCACCCACCATATTTTTTATTTCAATGGCTCCGTATGGAGAGACTTGAGTCACTATGTATGGACCCGTCCATTTACTTCTCAATTTTCCAGGAAAAAGCTTAAGTCTAGCATTGAATAACCAAACTTTTTGACCAACCAAGAAGGACTTCTTGGTGATGTGTCGATCATGAAAAGCTTTGGTTTTCTCCTTATAAATCCTAGAACTTTCATAAGCATCACGTCTAATCTCATCCAATTCAGATAGTTGAAGTTTCCTAGAACTACCCGCTTTCTCTAAATCCAGATTAACAGTCTTAATCGCCCATTCAACCCTATGCTCTATCTCAACCGGTAAATGACACGCCTTGCCATATACTAACTTATACGGTGACATACCAATAGGAGTCTTAAAAGCCGTCCTATATGCCCACAATGCATCATCTAACCTCAAGGACCAATCTTTCCTATCACTACGGACAGTCTTTTCTAAGATTCTCTTAATCTCCCTATTAGATACTTCAACCTGTCCACTAGTCTGTGGGTGATAAGGGGTAGCTATCCTATGATTAATTCCATAGTGTTTCAGTAATTTTCCAAATCTAAAGTTCTTAAAGTGGGAACCCCCATCACTAATGATAGCCTTAGGAATTCCATGTCTAGCAAACATATTCTTCTTAACAAACTTAAGAACTACACTATGGTCATTTGTTCTAGTAGCTTCAGCCTCTACCCACTTAGACACATAATCAACTGCCACTAAAATGTACACATTGCCATGGGAAGTGGTGAATGGTCCCATAAAACCAATACCCCACACGTCAAATATCTCAACAACCAATATGGGATTCATAGGCATTTGATCACGCCTTGAAATCCCTCCAACTTGTTGGCAACGAATACACGCTTTCACAAAAGACTGGGCATCCTTGAATATAGTCGGCCAAAAGAAACCGCTTTGTAGGACTTTATGCCCAGTTTTCGTAGCACCAAAGTGACCACCACATGCATAAGAATGGCAATGAGCCAATATGTCCATATGCTCATGATCAGGAACACATCTCCTAACGACTTGGTCAACACACACCTTATAGAGCTCCGGAACCTCCCAAAAATAATGCTTCAACTGAGAGAAGAAATATTTTCTTTGTTGATTGGACCAAAAATTCGGAAGCTTTTTAACAGCTAGATAATTAACTATATTTGCGTACCAAGGAACCTTAGAAACCTCAAATAAGCTTTCATCCGGAAAGCTTTCCTTAATCACATCAGAAGGGTTGGACGGCGGAGGGATAATTCTAGACAAATGGTTAGCAACTACATTTTCTGACCCCTTTTTATCTCGAATTTCTAGATTAAATTCCTGTAAAAGCAAAATCCGCCTAAGCAACCTCGGTTTTGTCTCTTTCTTAGTCAACAAATGTCTTAAGGCACTATGATCTGAAAATACTATCACCTTAGAATGCCCCCAAATATAGGACCTAAACTTATCAAGAGCAAAACCCACGGCTAACAACTCTTTTTCAGTAGTGGTGTAATTCATTTGAGCTTCTGAAAAAGTCTAACTAGCATAAAAGATCACAACGGGTTTCTTATCGACCCGCTGCCCTAGAACCGCCCCAGCGGCATAATCACTCGCATCACACATGATCTCGAAAGGCTTCGACCAATCAGGTGATTGCAGAATAGGGGCTTCTACAAGCTTTTGCTTAAGCATATTGAATGCTTTAAGACATGATTCATTAAAGTCAAAGCGTGCATCTTTTAAGAGTAGATTGCAAAGAGGCTTTGATATAGCATTAAAATCTTTAATAAATCGCCTATAGAACCCGGCATGACCAAGAAAAGAACGCACACCTTTGACGGTAGTGGGAGGAGGAAGGGTTGAAATTACTTGAACTTTGGCACGGTCAACCTCAAATCCTTTTTCAGACACAACATGCCCTAATTCAATTCCCTCTCGAACCATAAAATGGCTCTTCTCCCAACTAAGCACCAGATTAGTTTCGGTGCATCTTTTTAACACGCTTTCAAGCTGATCAAGGCAGCTTTCAAAGGATTGACCAAAGATGGAGAAATCATCCATAAATATCTCTACAGATTCTCCAACCATGTCAGAAAAGATACTCATCATACACCGCTGAAAGGTAGCAGGTGCATTACACAGGCCAAAAGGCATTCTTCGAAATGCAAACGTCCCATATGGACATGTAAACGTAGTTTTGTCCTGGTCATCAGGATGGATGGGTATTTGATTATAACCAGAGTACCCATCCAAGAAGCAATAGAATTTCTTAGCAGAAAGCTTCTCAACTATTTGATCAATTAAAGGTAGTGGGAAGTGATCTTTAGATGTGGCATTATTCAGCTTACGGTAATCTATACAAACTCTCCACCCAGTAACTGGTCGGGTTGTGAGCTTTTCCCTATTCTTGGTTTCTACAACGGTGATTCCGGCCTTTTTAGGCACCGTTTGAGTAGGACTTACCCATTTACTATCCGAGATGGGATAGATGATACCAGCATCTAACCATTTAAGAACCTCCGTCTGCACTACCTCTTTCATATTAGGATTCAGACGCCTTTGCGCATCTCTTGCTGGCTTAATATCTGGGTCCGTAACAATTCGATGCATACACAATGAAGGGCTGATCCCTTTCAAGTCTGCAAATGTCCATCCCACTGCTGCTTTGTGCTTGGAAAGCACTTTTAAAAGTGCTTCCTCTTGTGATTCAGAAAGATCAGAAGCAACAATAACGGGTAATGTATTGTTAGGACCTAGAAAAGCATATTTGAGATTGGATGGCAAAGGTTTTAGTTCAAAAGTTGGAGGCACCTCTAAAGACGGCTTCGTAGCCGTGTCAAAAGTAGAAGGCAAGGGCTCCACTTTATATGACCAAGGTGGTTTTTGATGGTCCAAAGAACTGGCCAAACACTCTTGAATCTCTAGAACTTCAGCAACATCAAGAATCTCCTCATTATCACCAGTTAGATATAATTCCAAAGGATCATTCTTAAGCATACGGGATGCATACTTTTGAACTTCCTCATCAATCACATCTACTTGGTAACATTCATTCATCGTAGGATAATTCATAGAATTAAACACATTCAATCGTATCTTCTTATTACCGAAGGCAATATCCATGGCGCCAGTTCGACAATTAATCCTAGCATCTACCGTGGCTAAGAATCGGAGCCCAAGGATAATAGTTGGTTGAACATCTTTTTATTGTGACTCGGTGTCCATAACAAAGAAGTCAACTGGGTAATAGAAATCATCAACTTTCACAATAACATCCTCTAAGATACCTCTAGGAATTTTAGTAGATCGATCGGCTAAGGAAATAATGGTGTCTGTCTTACGAAGAGTTCCTAAGTCATACTTATCAACCAAACTAGCAGGAAGGATGTTGATACTAGCACCAAGATCAAGGAGCGCCTTCTTAATGGCAATATTTCCGACCACAACTGAAATCAACGGTGCTCCAGGATCTTTGAATTTAGGAGGAAGAGAGGTAGATAAAACTGCACTAACATGCTCAGTTAGGTCAATCTTTTTAGGCAACGATGCCTTTAGCTTCCTCTTCTGGGTACACAAGTCCTTTAAAAACTTGGCATATGCAGGAATTTGCTTGATAACATCAATAAGGGGGAGATTGATCTTAACTTGCTTGAAAGTCTCCAACATATCCTCAGCGTGAGGACCCTTTTTAGCTAACTTTGCAGATGTCGATTTCTCCAAAGCCGTAGGGTAAGGTGTGCTGGACACACCACCCTCCTCAACTTCGGGAGTTTTCGTAGCTTTTGGATTCGGTGTTGTTGGTTTAGGAAAATCATTTAACAAATCATTTACCAACTCAGAACCGGACTTAACATTATCAGAATTTTTACCTTCAACAATAATTTCGTCATCGGTAACGAAATCCTCGACATCAGGAGAATTTGGAATCCCCTTGATTGTTGTAGATTTTACCGTTTCGAAGAGATGTCACCATATTCACGTGCTCATTTCCATTTTTCTTGTGTGCGGGATTCATGGTGGGGTAGCTCGGTAGCCTTCCCTCATCTCTTTTGCTTAATTGATCCGCCAATTGAGCAACTTGTCTCTCAAGAGCTGCAATAGATTTAGTAGTGGTCTCGTGTTTTCGATTAGTGACCTCAAATTTTCTATTAATCTCTTGATTGTTGGTAGACAATGAATCCATAAGCCTATCAAACTTTCGGTCAAGGTTCAAGAGACGGTTGTCATCTTGGCCTTGGCCCTGATTTGGATATTGTTGTTGTGGCCTATGATTGTAAGAATTTTGTTGGAAGTTAGATGAATCGCCACCCTCGTACCTTGGTTTGTAACCATAGTGTTGTTGTTGGGCATTATTAGGGCGACTGTCTTCATCTTTCCAACGGAAATTGGGGTGATTGCGCCATCCAGGATTATAACTTTCGGAGAATGGGTCATTTCGTGGACGACCACCATAGACTCCATTTACCTCCTCATTTGGTGGTGCCCCCCAACTTTTACAATTATCGACAGAATGACTCGGATCACCACACATTGAACACCCACCATGCGACACATTAGACACATTCGGCACACCTTTTCCTATATTTTTCAACAAAAGATCAACTTTCTTACTTAACTCGCTAATTTCAGAATTTGTGCCACGTTGGTTAGACACATAATTGGCGGAAGGTAGGTGGTTGTTTCGATCCACTGAAGCTTGGGTCTTATAACCTTTGCTTAGTTTTTCAAAAAATTCCCATTCTTCCTCCATAGGTCGCGAGAAAAACATACCCCCACTAGTGGCCATCACAAATTGTTGGTTGTTATAATCCAACCCATCATAGAAGACTTTGACAAGCTCCCATTTTGGAACATCATGATGAGGGCATGTTCTTAATAACTCCTTAAGTCTATTAAATGCTTCATGAAACTGCTCGCCTGGGATTTGACGAAAGGATTTAATCTTATTCCTAATGGCAACAGTCTTACTTATATAATAAAATTCCTCAAGAAAAGCATATTGCATTTCAGACCATGAGTTAATACTACCTGGCTCAAGAGATGAGAACCAGTTCTTAGCTTGATCTTTAAGAGAAAAAGGAAAAAGGCGAAGTCTTACCTCATCCTTGGTAATGTTATTAACCTGATGTGTGTCAGCAATTGAGAAGAATTCTCGCAGATGTGTGTATGGTTCCTCACGACCTCTAAACACTGGCAAGATTGCTATGAGGTTCGGTTGGATCTTGAAGTTACTTGTCACCCCTTTAACCGGATCCGGATAAACGATAGGCGAGGGATCCTCGAAGATCCCCGACCTGTAATAAGAATCAACACCCCGTGGTGGGGATTCTTCTCCGCTACTACTGCCGCTAGCACTTCCGCCAACATCTTCGTCACCTGGCATTTCAGCGAAAAGCTCTGCTAAACCTGAAAAATCAAGATTAGTAGAAAACTGTCGAAACGTCTTCCTTCTTAACCTTGCACTTTTCTCAACCTCAGGATCGTAAGCTAACGGTGATGTACGTCCCGATCTACGTGTGCGCATACACTAACCTGCACACTCACAAGAAACAAAACAAACAAACAAACAAAACAAAACAAAACAAGAAAAATAAAATCTTTTGTATTTTTGTATTTTATTAAAGAAAAATATTAACAAAAACTTAAACGAAAAGCTCACCGAGTCCCCGGCAGTGGCGCCAAATTTTTTGATCGACGTCGAAGTGCCGGTCAAAAATAACCTAATTACCTTATACTAGATAGGGTAAGCGGGTATCAATCCACGAGGACTATGTGGTTTTAGTTTAAGTTTTAGGGTGATCACTGATCAATAAAGGTTTTGGTTTTGAAATCTAACAACTAAAATACTTTTAATAATAAAAATGCGGATTAAAAATTAATATAATTATTAAGCTAATAGTAAAGCTAGAAAAATAAAATAAGATGTAAACAATTAAAAGAAAAATGCAATCCCTTCCAGCTCCTAATATTTATGGTTGATCACACTAATGGATTATTGAAACTTTTTTAGAACCGATTACAAAGATTATTTTGACATAATATGAATGAATTAATGTTGGCATTTATTATGTTTATCAATGACTCGCGATAATAAATCTTATATTAATCCAACCAATAATTATGTTTTTGACAATTTATTTAGATTCAATTTATGTTTATTATACGACCATCTTTTTTTTAACTAAATAAAATAAGTATGAATTGTTAACTAACAATAAATTGTCTCACACAAATAATTAAACATAATATTAAGTCAATAAAAATAATTTATAAATAAATCATAAATCAATGTAGTAAAAATATGATAACCCAAAAGTAATGATCAAACCATAAATAAAGTTACCGGAAGGAATTACAACAAAATTAGCCGGACATTGTGGTGCACTCGATCCATTGTTCACTGTTCATCGCTTCTTCGTTTTGTGGCCGTAAAAAAAACAAATGATATATTATATAAGAAAGTGGCGGCTGTTAATGATGATACCACCAAAAGGACAAAATCCTTTTTTTTTCTTGTATATTATTCGGATGTTTCTTCCACAATGGACCAATTTTCTTGGCTTAAGAAACTGTAGCTGACTTTCTCCCCAAAGTCAATTATTAATTCTTAACAATGAATGAATTCTTCTCTATCTCTTTTGTCTCCTTCAATTCTTGCGACTGGGTTAAAAAACGCCCTTTTTTGTGAATTGTCACTGAATTGATAATGTCCCCACTCCAAAAACCCCCAAGCGGCGTTTTTTTTTTCTTTTATAGAACTTTGATGTCGGTTACACTTTTGGGCTTGGGTCCAAGTGGGCCAAAACTATATATATATATATTTTTATTCTTTTAACATATAATAACTTTGGCCCAATAAAATATAACGCAACACCAACAATTGCTCAAACGAAGCCCAGACAAATAAAAGGTGACCGAAAATATTGCGACGCGCTCAAATCTTTTTTTCAATATTCTTTCTTCATTCATCGGCGCTCACAATATCTTTTCTCCAAAAAAATTAATTAAGCGTCCATTTTTATTCCACTTCGCTCGTAACCTATATAATCACAAAACACACTCAAAGTACATATATAACGACAAATAAATATACAATTATACTAAATTAACATGCTATGAGGTGTATGCAAAATACACCGATTAGTTGGTGTTGTAATGAGATCTTTGTCCATATGGAAGCGAATTCTAAAATCCGTTTTAGCAAGCTCCTGATTCATTTTAAAATAATCACAATCGGGATATTTTGCAAAATTGTATGACCGATTCCCATCAACTAGATCCTTATTGGTGCGATCATCGAAAATAACAATCGGGTCTAAGACCAAACCTAATTGGGTTGCATTATAGAGTCTTGGACTATGGCTTAAGGCTTGTTTTGCATACCGTGGGTTAGGGGGAAGGCCTTTTTGACGTGATAAGTTAAATTCTCTAAACGAAGCATCAAATAAGTGCACTAGTTGAGAGGCAGCGTATTGTCTTAAAAGCAAATAATATAGACTTCTAATCTTATTAGCTGCATTAATTTCCATTTCATTCTTCTTAGACTCGAGTAATTCAAAATCCGTTTGAAGTTTTTGAAAATTAGTGACCACTAACTCTTTTTCTTTAAGTTTGTTAGAAAGATCTGCTCTTAAGGTTTCAATTTCTTGCAAATGACCCATTTGTTTGTTTCGAAAATGATCATATTCGGGATTTGTTAGAACACTAGACGAAGGCACTAATTCCAAAGTGTGAACTTTCTCGTTGCTTAAGGCAAGCTCATCAGACAAATTCTTATTCTTAGCTAGGGTTTCTAAGAGTGCAGCATTCATTTGGCTCAGTAATGTAGCAGGAACCATGACCAAATCTTGTTGAGTAGGAGTATGCGTATGAGAAATGGCTCCCGGTTGTGATTCACTCAAAGTCTGGGGACTCACATTGATATTACTATCATTGAGTGTCTCCTCATTTGAAAGACTCACCACCGAAGACTCATTCGAATCAGCACTCTCTTGCACAACTTGATGTGGTTGAATACTAGCATCAGTGGTATTATCAGTGGTATTAATAAGTACCTCAGATCTCTTTTCTGGCCCTAAGCTGGAGATAGTTGCCATAAGAGCTGCCTGTGCAGATTGAAGTTCATCACAGTCTGAATCATACGCATCAAGATCATCTGCTTGGTATGCTGCATTCTGTGTGGTGACAACGTCTTGTTCAGCAATCCCTGGATCAGCAAGAAATGCAAGCTCCTCTTCATCAAGTTCCCTTCCTTGTGCCTGAGCATTCACCAGATAAATCTTCTCTGCAAACCATTGACCATCCCTTCTCCTCTTGGGTTTCTTGCAATCCCTGGACATGTGACCTTCTTCCTTGCAGTTGTAGCATGTAATCATTCTCAACTTGCCTGTGGAATTAGCCCGTGGAGGAGTGTTGACCATTGGAGCAGGATTGACCGTGCGAGCATTGGTAGTTGATGTAGTAGGTCTCCCCTGATAAGGTTGAACAGGTTGAACCATTACCCTGCCATTCTCAATAGTAGCTTGTTGGCGAGAATTGGATGAATTCCTCAGCTGATTGTTAGTAGGAGCTGGTCCTCTAAATCCTCGTTTGCTTAAAGTCCTTGTGAGGTAAGCAGACATAGTGGCTAACACTTCAACTGGATCAGTTCCTTGTTTGAATTCAGGAATGGGGACTTCATCATCATCACAATACAGTGCTTGGTCTTGTTGACCTGTATAAGCACTAGAAGGAACACTCATGTGGTCAGAGTAGCTTGATGGATATGCTGCATTCTCTTGATAAGTAGAATATGAAGACTGAGCATAAGGTGCAATGCTTGCTGGGTGATGTTGTGAAGCATAGTGTGGTGAAGGTGCATTAAACCGATATTGTTGCTGATGTGAGGTGGGTGGTTGCGGTAGAATCGAGTATTGGGGGAAGGTTGGTGTCATGTAAGGTGATGGATGATAGGCTTGATGTCCCAAGATATACGGAGTGTTGTTGTGTGACAAGCTTGGTTGATTCGCCATCAAAGCTAAGGAATCAGGGTACATACCTCGAGGCGAACGGTGCATGATCACATGTTTCTCATGCTGCTGAAGAAAAGCATATAGTTGATCCAAATTGCACTTATGCAAATCCCTGGTTAACTTAACATCGGTAATATACTCACCCCATTCAGCTTGAGGTAAAGTATTAAAAAATTTGGTGTTAACCTGGAATGGAGCAATCACGAGATTGTATACATTCAGATCATTCATGAGAGTAGTGAATCTGAAGTAATAGTCGAGAAGTATTTCCCCTGGGTTGTACGTGAATCTATCAAACAGATCATACAACTGACATTCCCTTTCCTGTTTGGTAAGAGACGTACCTTGTAGCAACACCTTTAGACGTTCCCATAAATCCTTTGCCACCGTATACTGACTTACCATTCGATAGATTTCATGTGGAAGAGCTTGAAGAATGGTTTGAAGAGCCTTTTCGTCTGCATCGGCAACAAGTTGTTGAGCTGGTGTAAGTTCTTCAAACTCCCTTGGTCGAGTCACATTGTTAACCATGATGGTACCATAGTCAAGTGGACCATTTAAAATTGACTTAACCATAAGCCTCCCATATACCGGTTTTCCTTTAAGGTAAGACATCATCCGGCCTTGCCATGCTTCAAAAACTTCTTTGATGAGCATTGGAGGGCGATTATCCGTTCCCGTAATGACGGAAATATCCGTAAGTGATGTCATCTGAGGCATTACTGAATTCGGATTCATTTTGTTCACTTCAAAGAAACAAAGATTATCGGTTGATCGAGCAGTGAAGTAAAGCTTGTGAATTGTGTTGAGTTTTTGTTGTAAGAAACCAAGATTAAATCCTCTAAAAAATCGTCGAAAAAACAAGTAAAATATCCCTTGATTCGGAACTTTTGTTGATTCGGAAGTGTTGATTCGGAAGATTTTGTCTTGGAATACCTTGATTCGGAACTTTTCGTTCGGAAGATTTGATCCGGAACTTTCCCTTGATCCGGAACTTTTCCCTTGATCCGGAACTTTCCTTGATCCGGAACTTTTGGTTCGGAACTTCTTGATCCGGAACTTTCCTTGATCCGGAACATTCCTTGATCCGGAACTTTTGGTTCGGAACTTCTTGATCCGGAACTTTCCTTGATCCGAAACTTTCCTTGATCCGGAACTTTTAGTCCGGAACTTCTTGATCCGGAACTTTTGTTGATCCGGAACTTTTGGTTCGGAACTTTTGGTTCGGAACTTTTGTTGATCCGGAACTTTTTGATCCGGATGTTTTTGGTTCGGAACTTTACTGGGTAAACAGAAACCTTGGTTCGAGTAAACAGTCGATCAAAAAATGCAGAATAAACCCATATTTTTACCAAATAACCCAAAAAGTTTTGTGATTTCTATAATAATAAGTAAAAACTAATACTTATCTACTAATCCCAATCACAAAAACACCAAAAACTCCAAGAATCAAGATGGATCTTCTTAAAGAACACTAATACAATCAAAAACTAAAAAACAACACAAATCATTACCTTAAATCACCCCATAGCTCTTGATACCAAATGTAGAATCTTGATAACCTATGAATCTATGAAGTGGGTTGAAGATTCCAAGAAAGAGAAACTAGAGAGAGAAAGTGAGAGAGAAACTATGTATTTTATTCAAATGAAAATGTAGGAAATGAACAACAACCAACCCCTTTCCATGGTGGAAAGGGGTATTTATATCCAAGGCCTTATTTGGACTTGGGCCGGCCCATGACAAGCCCATGGGCCGGTTTCTTACTTAACTAAATAAGTAACACTAACTACGAGCTATTACAACATTAATAATATTGTGGAGTGACCGATACTTCTAATATATGTAAAAACGTATTTCTAACATAATGAGAAGGAGGAAGAACACTAAAGGGTGGTGGTGGAAGCAAAGAAGTTCCATAATCAACATTCTTGGAAGGAGAGATGTAATTAAGAGTGTTCTTGGGTGAATTTGGGTTGAAAGCAATTGGAGAGAATGGTGGTGATTCAAGGCTTTCATTGGGAGAATAAGACATTTTGTGGTGTGAAGAAAGGCAAAATGCTTAAGGTTTAAATAGGGAAGGTTTAAGGTATTTTGGGGTGGTCAAAGGGTTTGAAACTAAGATTCTCAAAAATGTTGGAGCAAATCTGGAGTTTCAGAGAAAAACCCGAAAAAGGAAGGCGCTGTATGCGGTTCCTTATCATGCCCGGCGGTTCCTTATCACTAAGGAACCGCGGTTCACTTATGGAACCGCCTACAGGGGCTTGTGTTTGCTGTATGGTGGAAGATTTTTGTCTCAGCAAATCTTATTTTTCTAGTCTAACTTATCATAGGGATATGCTTAAAAGCAAAGATAGACAAAGAAAACATATGCACACATACCAAATAGACACAATGATCCTCCATGATTCTATCTTGTTCATGCTATGTTTGAGAGAAACATACATATGAATTATGTAAGCTCTAGATTAATAGCGAGAATCTATGAAAAACCGTTTTTAGATTGAATTAACAATGTAAAAAAACATTTTTCAACCATTTTTGATGAAAACTTTGAGAGTTTTGAAAAAGATAGGAGAAGATTTTTCAAAAGGAGTTTAAAAGACTCAAAGACTCAAAGTGATAAACTATAAAAAGAAGGAAATCAAGGAAGATGTTCCATTAATCCTAGACCTAGACGTAGGTAATTAAAAGGTTCCCTCTTAAGTGGCTTAGTGAAGATGTCAGCTAAGTTGTCCTCGGAGGGCACCTTCTCAATAGAAATGTTCCCCTTTTGAACATTATCCCTAAGGAAATGGTGTCTAATTTCTATGTGTTTTGTTCGCGAATGTTGCACGGGATTCTTGCTAAGGTCTATAGCGCCTTTATTATCGCACATGATGGGAACATCATCAAGAGAAATCCCGTAATCAACAAGTGCTTGCTTCATCCATAGAGCTTGTTGGCATGCTTTTCAGGCACTCACATACTTGGCTTCCGTGGTGGATATCGCAAGAGCGGTTTGTTTCTTGGAGAACCAAGAAGTTAAGCAACAACCCATGAAGGTACAAACTCCACTAGTGCTTTTCCGGTCCACATAGTCTCCCGCATGATCCGAGTCCGCGTAGACAATGGTTTCTACGCCGGTCCCTTTAGGATACCATAATCCTAAATGTATAGTGCCTTTAATGTATCGGAAGATACGCTTAACCGCTTCAAGGTGAGAGGTTTTGGGAGCCTCTTGGAAGCGAGCACAAAGGCAAACACTAAACATGATATCCGGTCGACTTGCCGGTAGGTATAACAAACTACCAATCATACCTCTATATTTGGTGTTGTCTACCGACTCACAATCATCATCTACGGTGAGTTTAGTATCCGAGGCCATAGGGGTCTTCATTGGTCTAGATTCTTCTAATCCAAATTTCTTTAGCATTTCTTTAGCGTACTTAGATTGACTAAAGAAAATACCATCATCCAATTGTTTAATTTGGAGTCCTAAAAAGAATTTGAGTTCTCCCATCATACTCATTTCAAACTCATCATGCATGATTTTGGCAAAGTCATCACACAATCCTTGACAAGTTGATCCAAATATAATGTCATCAACATATATTTGTACGATTATGAGGTGAGAACCTTTCTTCTTTGTAAAGAGTGTATTGTCTACCATCCCCATGGTATACTCATGTTTAACAAGAAATGCTTTAAGTCTATCATACCAAGCTTTGGGTGCTTGTTTGAGTCCATAAAGTGCTTTCTTAAGCTTGTAAACATGATCCGGTTTCTCAAAATCAACGAAGCCAGGAGGTTGAGCCACATATACCTCCTCATTGATCAAACCGTTGAGAAAAGAACTCTTTACATCCATTTGTTGAAGCTTAAAATCTAAGGCTCAAGCATAGGCTAAGAGGATTCTAATGGATTCTAGTCTAGCTACCGGTGCATATGTCTCGTCATAATCAATACCTTCTTGTTGATTATAGCCTTGAGCTACAAGTCTAGCCTTGTTACGAGACACAACACCATTCTCATCTAGCTTATTCCTAAATACCCATTTGGTTCCTATAATGGTAGAACTTCTAGGTGGAAGAACAAGTTCCCAAACATCATTGGCAATGAATTGATTCAATTCTTCTTGCATCGCAATGACCCAACTCTCATCCGTCAAAGCTTCTTTAACATTCTTTGGTTCAATCAAGGAGACAAAACAAAAGAAGTTGCTTTGGTTTTGGACTTGAGATCTTAGGGTCCTTTGATTTAAGTCACCAATGACATTATTGAGAGTATGATCCCTAGATTCCTTAATGTTTACTTCCTTTTCAACACTAAGGTCTTCAATTTCCATTTTTCTAACCTCTTTGGCTTTAACTACTTCTAATTCATCCAAGTCATCATCAACCAATGGTGGTGTCTTGGGCGAAGGATGGGTTTCATCAAAGGTTACGTTGAGTGATTCTTCAATAACCCCCGTGGTTCTATTTAGGACTATGTAGGCTTTAATAGTTTGGGAATAACCTATAAGGATACCTTCGTAAGACTTTGGGTCAAACTTGGTAAGGTAGTCTTTGGTGTTGAGGATAAAGCACTTGCTTCCAAACACCCTAAAATATTCCAATAAGGGTTTCTTACCTTTAAGAATCTCATAGGGGGTCTTTCCTAAGAAAGGTCGAATAAGAATTCGGTTGAGAATGTAACTCGATGTGTCCACGACATTGCACCAAAACTTTTGAGGCAAAGATTGCTCATTTAACATTGTCCTACTCATCTCTTGGAGAGTCCTATTCTTCCTTTCAACTACCCCATTTGATTGTGGAGTGCGAGGAGCCGAGAAGTTATGGGTAATACCATGAGCTTCACAAAAGGCACCAAATTTCACTTCATTGTCAAATTCCCTACCATAATCCGTCCTAATAGAGACAATTTAACATCCTAGTTGATTTTGAATTCTTCAACTAAAGATTTCGAAGTGATCGAAAGCTTCATTCTTAGATGCCAAAAATCTAGTCCAAGTGAATATAGAATAGTCATCGACAATAACTAGGGTATAAAGGTTACCTCCATAACTCCGTATGGCGGAAGGTCCAAAAATATCCATATGTAGGAGCTCTAAACACCGAGAGGTCGAAACCAAATTCTTAGCTTTGTGACTTGAGTGAACTTGCTTTCCAATTTTGCAAGCATCATAAAAGTGACTATCAAACTTAATCTTGGGGAGGTGTCTTACCAACTCCTTAGAGACTAAAGATTGAATTAAACGCATATTAGCGTGACCTAATCTCCTATGCCAAAGAGTAGAACTATCATCTATAGTCGCAAGACATATGTTGTCTTTTGACTTCTTATTGGCCTTCATAACATAAAGCCCATGCTTTCTAATACCTTTTCCAATGACCTTTCCATCTTTTACGATTTCACTGTCATGTTCCGAAAAGATGACCTTACACTTATTATTATAAATTTGGCCTATACTTAAAAGGTTGAACCCTAAGTTATCTACGTGTTCAACAATTTCAATGGTCATGGAGTCAAGTGAAACCGTACCTTTGCCAATGATATTTCCATGTAGACTACTAGCGAATGTGACGTTACCTCCATCATATGATTTGTAATGCGAGAACAAACTTCGATTACCCGTCATGTGTTTAGAACATCCACTATCCTTAATCAACTCATCGGGCTCCAAATCAATTCCCAAGAATATCTAGGTAACAACACACAAGATCAAACATTTGGTCCCCAATATCTCATGGGTCCAAAATTGTTAGTTCCAAACATTCCTTGCGTTTGGTTGGGATGCATGAATGAGGAGGGGATTCCCCATGAAGAACAAAATGGAGGAGGGTAGTAATTCATGTAACCATTTTGTTGTTCATTATTTCTCCTAGGTGTATTTGATCTAGGTTTAGAGTTATTATTATTCCTTCTAGGTGTTGGAGTTTTACTTCTAGGTCGTGAATTGTTTTGATTATCTTTTCTAGGAGATGTTGTTCTACTTCTAGGCTTAGACGCATTTCGTACTCTAGGTGGAGTAGAAGATGGTCTTGATAAACTTCTATTTCCCATGAGAGGTTTACTTAATGGCTTGTAGAACTTATCAACGGTATTGTTGTCAAGTATGGGTAATTTCACCTTGTTAACAATAAGATGCTTTGGTTTTTCATCTAACTTAGATTTATCAGAAAGTTCAGGATTTTCACCAAAATCAACCTCTGGCCGCGGTTCCTTATCTATGACGGCGGTTCCATATTGATAAGGAACCGCCCCATACAATCGGGTACCGCGTACAACAGGAGTTTTTTGAGAAAACCTGACTTGCTTTGGTTCACTAGTTGAGGCTTCGTTTGAGTTAAAACCTACACCAAGTCATTCCTTTGAATGAACTTGTTTGTTTAACATGTCCTCAAGAGCACTAGTACCTTTCATGAACTTTTCCAATTTAATGGAGGTGCTCTTGAGATCTTCATTTTCTAATCAAAGTTTCTCGCAACTTAAGCAACCTAAATAAACCTCTTTGTTTTTCTCAAGTTTAGCCAATTTCTCCCTAAGTTCATTGATCTCATTTTCAAGCTTAGTTTTGGTTGATTTTAAGGTTTTGATCTTTTCTATGAATTTGAGACTAAGTTTGTGTAAACTATCATATTTGCCTTCAAATTCAATATCATCTAAGGTGGAGCTATCATTACTATAATATTCGGTTTCGGAATGTACCTCTTTAGAAGTATGAGCCATAAGACATTTCTCCTCCTTGGGTTGTCATCATTTTCTTCACCGATATCGCTCCAAGCACCACTAACAAACGCCGTGTGGTTCTTATCACGAGCGGGCCTTGGACAATCACCAATGAAGTAATTTGGATCACCACATCTAAAGCAACTCCTATCACCTTTTTCGTTCTTGGCAAACCGATTCTTTGAGAATGGTTTCTTGTCATTGTTGGGTTGCCTAACGTGTTGACCTCGTCTCTTGAAGAACTTCTTGAAATCTCTCACCGCCAATGCATACTCCTCGTTATCGCTTTCCGAGGAACTATCATGGTCACTTTGTGCCTTCTTGGCTTTTAGTGCAAGAGATTTCCTTTCACTCTTGTTTTTCACTAATTCCGAGTCCTTCAAAATTATCATCTCATGAACCTTCAAGTTGCCTGTGAGTTCATCGAGTGATAAAGTTGAGAGATCTTTCGATTCTTCAATCGTCGTGACTTTTGCTCTCCACTTTGGATGTAAAGCCCTTAGAAACTTCCTAACATTCTTCTTACTAGAAAAACCTTCATCAAGTGCTTTTAGACTAGTAATAATGGTGTTAAACCTAGCAAATGCACTATCAATAGTTTCATCTTCTAAGATGACAAATTGTTCATATTGTTGGACAAGAAGATCGATTTTGCTTTCTTTGACTTGGCTATTACGTTGGTGGGTTACTATAAGAGTGTTCCAAATATCTTTAGCGGTTTCACACATAAAAATCCTTTCATACTCTTTCTTAGGCAAAGCATTATAAATCACCATTTTAGCCTCATTATTTTTTGAAAGTTTCCTTTTTGTATCATCATTAGCATTGTCAAAAGTGACCAATTATTTTGTTTTAGAAACTTCATTAAATTGATAAGGTACAAAATCACCATTGGTAATAACATGCCAAAGATCTAAATCTTTTGATTTCACATAAGTTTCAAATCTATTTTTCCAATAAATAAAACTATCGATTTCAAAAAGTGGTGGTCTTTGCATAGATTGCCCTTCTAGGTACTTGTTGGAATCCATAGATCGATTCAAGTTTTAAAATACAATATACTTTAAAAATCCTTGAGCAACCACGCTCTGATACCAATTGTAGAAACTAGAGGGGGGGGGTTGAATAGTTTCATATATTTTACTTGTGAAAATGGTGGTTTTAAAAAATCCTTTTAAAAAACATAGACTTGAAGAAATATGTGAAATCTTCCTATGCACAATATGAACAATGATAGTGTAACTAAACTAATACTAACCAATATATATGCACAAAGAATAAAGAATGTAAAGATTTAAGGGTAAAGAAAGATCAAACCGAACACCAAGGATTTATAGTGGTTCGGTAACGAAGCTCACTCCTCGTTCCTACTCCACTCCTCGAGTACTCCTTACTCGAGAGTTCACTACACAACAAGCTCCTTATGATGGAGAAAACCGTACACGTCGCTTAACTAATTTCCGACTCTAAGCTAAAAGTCGAGCCCTAATCGTAGCTAGGACCAATCTACACAACTATACTTAGTACATACACAACTTCCAAATAGACACAACTACTTGGATCTTCACAACTATTACACAACAACAAATGTATAAAAGTAGATCTTCAATGGATCTTTGGTGGTGGACTCAACACTTTAATAGGATAGTGTTCTTCTCTTTGCACTTGGAGAGGAAGGATTGGAAGAACAAGATTCACTTCTTAAACAAGTAGTAATCAAACAAATGATCAAAGATTTGAGTGATTAAAGAAGATAGATTGAATCTGGAAATAGATGTGCAAAAGAGGTGATTTGAAAAGCTGAGAATGGTCCACTATTTATAGGACAAGAAGGCCAACGACTATATCTGGTGGTGGTTCCTTAGCTCAGCCTGCGGTTCCTTATCGATAAGGAACCGCCTAGGCGCTAGAGAACCGCTGCCTAGACTCCGCTCCATTTTTTGTCCTTTAGTGGTGGAGGTCTTATCTGGATATAAAAAATATCCTGAAAGGATATTCTTAGCCAAATAAGAATATGCCATTTTCAAATTTCAAATAAATAATTTAATAAAACATTTTCTTAAAAAGAAAGTTTAATAAAAGAACTTGTCACACTTAGATAAAAGGTGAGTTTTAAGAAAGATTAAATCATTTGATCACTTGATTAAGGTTAGTACTTGTTTATCCATATCTTAAGTGAAATGGGTAAAATGAAAAATACTTTAACTCAAGAATTCTTTTTTCGTCGTTTTCGTAAATGCTTGTTTTTACATATTGTCGTAATCAAAACTAAGCGAGACCGAAAAATGCAAGTAACGTTATTAGTCATTATTGCATTAACAAAAATCACAACCTCAAACACAAGAACACAAAATCAAAGCTCAAAATCAAAAACATGCAATAACATGAATTTTTTAGGGGAAACTTAAACAAGGGATTATACCTGTCCTCCACAACATCCTAGGAGGACCAGCTATGCTCTTTGGACCTTGTTCAACAACAAGAACAAGACCAAGGTTCTTCAAAAAGGAAGATCAAAACCTACTGATGTTTAAAGTAGAAAAAGGTTTTGATTATGATATTTCTTCAACACAAATGAGCAAACAACTCAACCAAGAGCTTAAAACTCTTCTCAGGCTTGGTGTCAACAAGCTTGAAGGAGCTTAAGGCTTTTGGCTAAGAGTTAGTACAAGAGAATAACCAAAATAGTAACAAGGATTTCAAGGTTTTTGAACCTTTGAAAACCTTATAAACATAGACGTGTCTTAACCACAAGATTAAGGAAGGTCTATAACATCAAATGGAACACAGATTTCAACTATTCAAACACCAACTTTTAATAAACACAAAAGAGATTTCACAAATTTTAGGAAATTCAAATTTTATTTAAATAAAAAGGAATTACAAAGATTATAGCCAAAATCTGGAACAAAGGGACTCTCACAGGTTGAGGTCTCCTTTTATAGGAAAATGTAACACCCCCAAATTTATACAACTCAATACAGCGGAAGACTAGTTGGTGTTACGGGTTAGCACATTACTCACATCATAGACAACGCATAAAAATCGCGTCGTTTATTAATAAAGCATTTCCATTCATAAATATCAAAGTTACATAGGTCCCAAGTCATTATATTTCATACAAAGTTTTACAAAGTATTTGAATGGAAAATATTGTTTAAGTGCGGGCCATGAATTCTTGTCGTCTTCCCGAGAATTACCTTCAAGTACCTGAGATAAAACATGTTAAAAGAAAAGGTCAGCGATAACGCCGAGTGAATTCATAGAGTTTAATAAAATCCATCAGTATAATATCAGTATAAAATTAATACTGAAAATCATTTTTGTACAAATCATTTGTAATAGGCCATAAAATAGCCAAAGTCATTTTATACAAATCTTCGTCAAAATCATAATATAGGCGTTTTCCTCAAAAATCATTATACGAGCCAATGTCGTAAAAACATCATACAATACGTCTTATGACGTTGTAAGAAAATAAAAACCGTTATACGAATATGGTTATGAAAACCAAAAAACGAACATAATATCAATAGTAGTATTTTGGAGCGTCTAGTCAGGCAATACATCGTAATTCGGAGCGTCTAGTAGTATTTCGTTAGTTTTGATTATTATAAGCCGCATGACATTGTTACCTTACTAAAACAACAACGGGTAGCTAACCCGATACTCAATTTGCCCATCTAAAGTAGCGTGTCGTCACAAAGGTCACGCTATGGAAATCTTCTCATACATAAATTCGCTTACCAATCAATGTGGCACGACGGGGATCAACCGTCAAGGCGCGAACTGGGGTGATCGTCCCCAAATAGTACTATTATATGCACAAGCGTCTACCAAATCCCGGTATTTCACAATTCATGCTAATGGGACTTTTAGTGACATAACCTAACTTTAATAATCCATTTAATTTCATCTATCGGGTCCTTTAATCATTTATCGGGTCATACAATCGGGTCATTCAATCATACGGGTCCAAATCAATAAACAAACAATCGGGACAAATAGTGTCCTATTTTATAAAAACTAACATGTTATCTCCCTCGCGGGTTTATAAAAAATTTATAAAAACATTTAAAAGAGTGCAAGGCTATGAACTCACGTTGATGTGGAAAAGCGGGTTATCGGCAATTCGGTTGTACGGTACGTGCTTCAATCACGGAAACCTAGACAAATAATACTCGTCTTAGACTCATGTCCAACGACTTTATAAAAATAACAATTATGTATACATATGATGATTTTATATATATGATGATCAAGTGGGTTTACATATTCTCTTTTACTCATTTTAGTGTTATGTGTCGATAACTTTTATACTAGTTTACTAGTTTTACCTATTTACGTGTTTTAGGTCCAATAAACTTATTATAAGTTCTTTAACTTGTATTAATCCATGTTATACTTATATTATCAGTATCTACACTTTACAAGTTGGGCCTAAATAGGTTAAGCCCAATAAATAAGTTTATAAGTGTTTTAGTCCATTTTGTTGTATTATTAGTCCAATATCGTTAACTTAGCCCGTTAATGTCCGTATGTTATATAGTTTGGGTTTTATCGGTTTTTACTTGTTATATATGTTTATATATCAGTATATGAGTTTTATAAAGTTTACATTAGACGGGTCCAACCATCTAAGTTTTATTTAACAAAAACGTTAATTTTACGGTAATAGCCGAAAAAGTCGTAAAAATCAAGTTTATAGTTTTTATAACTTATAAATATTATTCCACTACCATTTTTATAATTTATCCATTTATTTAACCTTTAACATATTTATATAAATAAAATTCATGAGTTAGTGGGTTTTAATTTTACATTTTATACAATATAATTTTGAGTGCTTATATAATAGTAATAAACATTAATTCTCAAAATCTGATTTTTATTTTCATCTTCACCATTTTTATCATATCTAGAGTTCTCAATGAATTAGAAGCTCATTTTTGGATGGCATGATCTTCATATTATGTGTTACATTTAACTTAATTATAGCTACTGCTCATTTTAAGTTTATCTATGCTTAACAGTCCCTACAAAACAGCTTATTCAGATTAGCACACCCATCTTGTTTTGATCATATCTCACTCATTATAATGATTCCATTGCATGGCCAACTCTCACATGTGTATAACATCTTGTACTTACTGTAAATGGATTCTACCATGCAAGTTTATTAGTTCAAGTTTTAGTTACATACTGTTTTTATACAGCCAACTATTTTAAGCATGATTTAACCATTTTACATGTAGTTTTCAATCTTTTTATCCAAGTTTATCAACACATGATCCCCACACAATATTTTTATCATCATATATCATCATATATCATCATATACATATACATTAAGAAATAAAATACATGGTTACATATTCAAAATAACAAGAGGATAGGAAGAACAATCTCTATACCACCATTAGTGATGAAATGACGAGCTTTTTGATGAACAAGACTTGGTTCTTGTTGGAAAAACTTGTGATAAACCAATATCATCTTCAAGTACACCAATCTTTATAAACTTCTCATGGAAAATCAGCCCTATGACACCAAGAAATCTCCTTTTTGGATGTTAGAATCACTTCCAATCTTTAAGGCTTCAAAGGGGCATCATCATGTGTATGAATAACACATGATTTTATGGCTAAAATAGATCAAATGAGGGTTGTTTTTGATGAGTTTGGGACGAAAATTGAGAGAGAGAAAGGAGAGTATTAGTGGTTTTGCATGTAAGGACTTGTGAGAATGGTTTTGTAGAAAATGGTTTTATAAAACTTATAAGACAAGTGTGAGTATGTTTAGGAGGTTTTGACACCTCATGTGTGTGTTGGAGCCTTCTTGGCCATTCCATATAGTGGGGTGGGCAAGTGTAAAACTTGTCCCATCCCACTAATTTACGGGTACTCCTCGATTCTAGTTTCCTCAATTTGCGTACCCTCGGGTTGTTTTACGAAAAACGTTTTTATAAATTATGAATCAACGGCACAAAACGAATCTAATAAAAATTGTCTCATCAAAAATGGAGTTCAAAAACGTAAATACGTAATCCTAAGGTTTCCGGTATAGTCGTAAAGGACGTTAAATTATAATCGTAAGTCCTAATCTCTTCTCGTAAATTAGTGAGTTTATGAACCAACACAAATTTAAAACTCCAAAATAATATTCATGGACAAATTTATTTTCTGAAATGTCGGACTGTCACCAAAGACGGTGTATGTAAACGTAAGCACGTAACGTAGAATCCTCCGGTTTAAACATAGTCGATGCTACTTCAAGACGTAAATCCAAATGTCTTCCCAAAAATATGTGAGTTCATATTGTAACATTAAAATAATGTTTTTAAATAATATTCGAGAATAAAATATCAACCATAAATTGACGGATTATCACAGCATTTACCCCTAAACAGGATCTTTGTCCTCAAAGATCATCTTACTACTCGCTTCTTATAGAGTTAAAGCCATGTGGGTATTTCCTCCACATTCGGTCTTTTCTCACAAGTGTAATCCATTACAATACGCGAGTTTCATCAAACATAACTACGGGAATAAGATCAGGCTTAATGTTGACTTACTTTCTCTATCCATGATGTTCACGGGTTTCTGATGAATGCAACTTTTCGCCGATCTAAAATTTACTAAGAACAATCAGATTTTCACTTGATAGATATTCCTTCAAGTTTGATTTAGGAAACATAATTCACGCAGTTCTTGAAGTCCTAGGGTAGATCCAGCTTTTTTGCCTTTCAAACCAATCTTTTACATCATCTCAATGGTCCCATACAACTGGGACTTATATCTCATGATTTGTCAGATCATTAATTCATTTTTCCAAGGTTAAAATTTTTGGTATAACTTTGCTACCCATCTGGCACTTCAAGATCTACATTTCATATTCACATAACCTCCTGCCCACTATCGGCAGTCAATAATCAAATCCTAATTTCAACAATCATTTCAGATCTCGCGGGTCCGTTATTTTGTAAGGTTAGGTTCGCCATCATAGGAAACCTTAAACCTAAAAGACATGTCCAACTCACAATGGGTGTATGTCGGGTGTCTTTATCTCAACTCCTGCTTACAGATGCTCTAATTTCTAAATCTTAACAAGATTCGATCTAGATCCTAATACGATAGTTATCAATGATAATATCTCCAAAGGAAAACGATTATGCGGTCTATTACCAAAGGTCAATCATTCAAACATAGAACAACGCTTATAGTATTCTGTATCGTTACTTTACCTCGTCCATTCGATTGGGGTGGTACATAGTATTCTCATCAAGATTCGTTCTTAATGACTTCTGAGCAAATGTCTAGAAATTCGATGCGAAGCGAGGATCTTGATAGAGATGATCGATACAGGCACACCATGTTTACACAACTCCTTTAAATACAAAAGAGTCATTTTATTCATCAAGATTCTAGGAATGATATTAGCAGATTTGGTCAGTCTGTCGACGATGACCCAAATCGAATCAAATTCAGATGATGACCTTAGCAATAGCTAGACGTTTACCAATGTATGAGGCGATGTCTGCCTTCATAATTTGCCATCAGTACAACTTCTTCAGACAAATATACTTTTAGTCATAAATGACATAAATAGAATACTTATACTTACAAATTCCAACATAACTCTATCTCAAAATCTCCATATTTAGGCAACCACAAGTGGCCTTTTATACATTTGACGCTATCGGCTTCTCAATTCTAATGGTTCACATTGCCGCGAACCCCTTTTATTATCTATATTATCCTTTTTACAAACATCGTTTATTTTTATATTGTTCGGCAATTTATTTTTGCACCTTCATTATAAAGGAACACGTCCTAATGGACTCTTTATCTTTTATACGTAATGTGTCAGTAATTACGTTCACTTTCCTTATGAAATAAATATCATAACCGTATTTATTCAAAATTCTTTCTTCATATCTTCTATGTTTTAGTTTCGCCTTTACTATTATCTTTATCTGTTTTACTCAATCTGACGTCTAAAGCGTCGATAATTATTACATGTAAATTAACAATAATTATTTAATTTTTATGAAACGTAAACGTAAAAGTTTTAAATTTCTTAGTTCGACTAATTATATAAAATGTTAAAAATAAATTTAATTAACAAGGTTTTTGTTGATTTATCGAAAATATTTAATAAGATTCGTAAATGTTCGAGAAAAATCTTTGTTTATACTTTGGTCAAAGTTTTCTTAGTTGAAAAGTAAAAATTGTCGTTTCAATTTTTAAGTCATGGTTTAAATGTTTTCCTCAATTCCGCTTAGGTTATCTTGAGGTATACACAAACATTTACCCCTAAACAGAAGTTTAGTTAAATGGTTTGTGTATAAGGGAATAATCCCTTAAAATCCTTTGTTAAAACATTCGTCAAAATATTTTTGCACTTTCTTTTTAGTATAACTCAAAGTCTTAAATGACTTCTAAATTTTGAAGAGTCAATTTATATTCCATTATCTATTAATCACACGGTTAAATCATGTAAAGTACTAAGTCTTAAGTCTTATGTTAAATATTCAAGGTACAAATTTTTTTTTTATTTTTTTTTAATTGTTCGGCCAATTCAGGGCAATCAATAATTAATTATTAACTTCATTCTTATTCTTATAAACAAACAAATAGTCCTTAATGATCACGAGCATGAATTTATCAAAATACAGCCTACACACGTGATTCACCAAATTTATGAATGCTACATGTGCATTGGTCGATCCAAACGACATCACGTGAAACTCATAACGTTCATTACAAGTACCGGATGTAGTGATTGGAATAGATAATCCTTTTCGCAGATGCGAAGTTGATGATAACCACGCTGAGGACCAAAAACCTTGTAAATGATTGAACAAATCTTCCATTTCGAGTTATGGATATCGTTTTCTATTGTCAATTTACTCAGTTCACAGTAATCTATAAATATAAGGAATGATAACAACATAGCTCTTCAGGATGACAGGCTTGGTATAATAAAATCTTTCTCCGACAACTCTCTCAGTTGTACGGTAATTCCTTTAATTTAGATGGTGTTGACGTACAGTGCACATGCCACAAGTGCAACACCGGGAATATAATCAATACCAATTTCTACTTGCCTTAATGGCGAAAGTCTAGGTAATTCATCAACAAATACTTACAAAAGTTTCAGATAACGGAAACATCTTTTAATAAATTCATATTAAGTTCTTTCTAGATTATAATATCTATAACTAGTTCCCAACCATTCACGGTAAAATTTTAAGTCTAAATGCAGGATATGGTCATCCATCAAGAATTATTTAGATCACTTTTGATAATCAACATCTTTTAGGGAATTCTACTCGAGTTCCCATCAATTAAGACAATGTCGTCTTGTCATAATCAATCAATCCATTCTACCGGCATTATCAACTTTTCAGTTTCATTGCCGTCGATAAGATGTGAGCTTCTAAAAAGACTAATAATAATTCATAATCCTTCACAAATTCAGGGATATTAGGATACACAACTACTATTAAAAGAGTAAGGTCCACGCATAATCTATGCGAGAGAATTTCAAATCAGATACAGACGAAAACATTTAATGAATATGAATATATCCCATGTTTTCATAATTTGAGTACGCATTCGAAAGCTCCTCGGATCGTTACCCAGGTCATTCAAATGAAATCAAATCATAAGAAATGATAAGAATGTCAATACATCCAGTCGGGCATCAACACTCGGTAATCAGATACTTTTCCTAAGAATCTCACTACGGGAGAATTGGACAAGAAAGAATTGTCAATTGTCAAATAAGACAATTTCCTCAGATGAGTCAATTCGACTCAGAAGAATAGATGCTACAGGCACATATGTAGGTGTCCCTAACACTATGTCCTTATTTTTCACTTGTTGTAGATCTCATAAAATTTAATCTTTCACAATCTTCAAAGAAAATGTAGTGTTCATTCATTAGTTTTATGGTGACTACTAATCAGCCTTGCATGGTCCATTCCAAATTGTATGTAGGCGCGCAACTATATACAATTTCAAGATTAACGATGCAATACTCAGTTCGTCAAAATCTTATCATCATGTTTATAATAAAAACATTTTCATGCTTAATTCTTAAATAAGAATCAAAAATAAATTTACAAAGATTTTCTTTGTTATGAAAACAATTAAGTTTTCTAAGGTGTTTTATAAACAACTTCATTTCGATAAAAATCACTTATAAATCTTACTTTGAATAATCCTTATAGTGATGAAAATTCAATTTTTCTCAATGGATACGGTTTTATCTTATAAAAACAATGAGTGATCTACAGAAAAGTGATGAAAGCTTGTTCACCAAGAATTAACTACGGTATGATGGAAAATGAGCTTAGCCAAATAATCATGAGGTTCATGATCTCGATGGCACTCAAAAAGAATAATCCACAACGCAACTCAAATCGAGATGAGTACTTGTTCAATGGTTGCATCACTAATGCGAACATTAGGATGAAGCAATAAAAGATAGATAACATCGATACATGTATGATTTAGCAATCAATGGTAGTCTTTTTCATTAATCACAAACAAGCCAAAATTGTACCGTAACACATTACGTGTCACCATGTCATACAATTCTCAGAACTCATCCTACCAACTGATATCTCAGTTAAGTTAGGTATTTTTAAAAGATACCACAATGAATACTAACCTACAAGAGTCATTAGGTGTTCCATATGTCCTGGAAGATCCATCGGTCCCAATTCAGAAGAAGATTTCTTCAATTTATTTCTTGGACACTAGGCATCCTCATCATTGGTCAATGGCCTAGGAACAACCCTTAACACGAACTAACAATCATTTAAAACCTTATAATTAAATCAAAGAACTTAACGACTTCCTCTTATTAATTTCATATTTCATACGAATTAAATTTTACTTCATTCAAGTTTCAATTAACTTATACTCAATGTAACATCCTACCTCATTCTCCAATACTTTCAATCTTATTCTTAGGCCGTAATAGGGCAATAAAAGCTCGATATGATCAACACTTAATTCCAATCCTATAGCTCTTACAACAACAATTATCAAATGAGTCACTAGCATGAGATGACTCACACATTCAATCAGATTTCTCGGAAAGGTACTAGTGGCATGAGGCTTTTGGGTAATGGTTCCAATGACAGCCTCAAGTGCAACATTCGCCCTTTCGATTTCAATTTAAGAATTGGATGACAACGAATCAGATGACACCTTTCTAGGTGGTAACGTTTTGTCAAACTCCACTCTATAAGGAAAGATCGTCATGACATCGATATCAGTTTTAATCTCGCCAATTCTTTTTCAATATCACACTCAACTAATATCAACATTTCTACAAATATCAACCATTTGTTGGGATCATAAACATCCACAACTTGGTTTAGATCTAGGATAGCTAGAATTCCTACGAGAATAGCTTCGATTAATTTACTAGGGGATTTAGGGTTCTTTGTGACAATCTACGTCGTATAAAAACCTCGTATAAATATCAAAATAATCATCAAACAATCATGTAATAAAAGTACATCATGTATATATATATATATATAATCCAAGTTATATATATATATATATATATATATATATATTAAAATAACACTTCCGAGTCTGGCCTTGTCGGTAACTCGGGAATTCTTCGGCACCGTTATAGTCAAAAGATTTTTAGACATTTTTAGAAAAATGTTTATTGTTAAAAGATTTTGAAATGTTTTATTCAAAACCTTAGTTTTAAAAATCTTTCGTTCTCTATAACGAGAGCTCTGGTACCAAACTGTAACACCCCCAAATTTATACAACTCAATACAGCGGAAGACTAGTTGGTGTTACGGGTTAGCACATTACTCACATCATAGACAACGCATAAAAATCGCGTCGTTTATTAATAAAGCATTTCCATTCATAAATATCAAAGTTACATAGGTCCCAAGTCATTATATTTCATACAAAGTTTTACAAAGTATTTGAATGGAAAATATTGTTTAAGTGCGGGCCATGAATTCTTGTCGTCTTCCCGAGAATTACCTTCAAGTACCTGAGATAAAACATGTTAAAAGAAAAGGTCAGCGATAACGCCGAGTGAATTCATAGAGTTTAATAAAATCCATCAGTATAATATCAGTATAAAATTAATACTGAAAATCATTTTTGTACAAATCATTTGTAATAGGCCATAAAATAGCCAAAGTCATTTTATACAAATCTTCGTCAAAATCATAATATAGGCGTTTTCCTCAAAAATCATTATACGAGCCAATGTCTTAAAAACATCATACAATACGTCTTATGACGTTGTAAGAAAATAAAAACCGTTATACGAATATGGTTATGAAAACCAAAACACGAACATAATATCAATAGTAGTATTTCGGAGCGTCTAGTCAGGCAATACATCGTAATTCGGAGCGTCTAGTAGTATTTCGTTAGTTTGGATTGTTATAAGCCGCATGACATTGTTACCTTACTAAAACAACAACGGGTAGCTAACCCGATACTCAATTTGCCCATCTAAAGTAGTGTGTCGTCACAAAGGTCACGCTATGGAAATCTTCTCATACATAAATTCGCTTACCAATCAATGTGGCACGACGGGGATCAACCGTCAAGGCGCGAACTGGGGTGATCGTCCCCAAATAGTACTATTATATGCACAAGCGTCTACCAAATCCCGGTAGTTCACAATTCATGCTAATGGGACTTTTATTGACATAACCTAACTTTAATAATCCATTTAATTTCATCTATCGGGTCCTTTAATCATTTATCGGGTCATACAATCGGGTCATTCAATCATACGGGTCCAAATCAATAAACAAACAATCGGGACAAATAGTGTCCTATTTTATAAAAACTAACATGTTATCTCCCTCGCGGGTTTATAAAAAATTTATAAAAACATTTAAAAGAGTGCAAGGCTATGAACTCAAGTTGATGTGGAAAAGCGGGTTATCGGCAATTCGGTTGTACGGTACGTGCTTCAATCACGGAAACCTAGACAAATAATACTCGTCTTAGACTCATGTCCAACGACTTTATAAAAATAACAATTATGTATACATATGATGATTTTATATATATGATGATCAAGTGGGTTTACATATTCTCTTTTACTCATTTTAGTGTTATGTGTCGATAACTTTTATACTAGTTTACTAGTTTTACCTATTTACGTGTTTTAGGTCCAATAAACTTATTATAAGTTCTTTAACTTGTATTAATCCATTTTATACTTATATTATCAGCATCTACACTTTACAAGTTGGGCCTAAATAGGTTAATCCCAATAAATAAGTTTATAAGTGTTTTAGTCCATTTTGTTGTATTATTAGTCCAATATCGTTAACTTAGCCCGTTAATGTCCGTATGTTATATAGTTTGGGTTTTATCGGTTTTTACTTGTTATATATGTTTATATATCAGTATATGAGTTTTATAAAGTTTACATTAGACGGGTCCAACCATCTAAGTTTTATTTAACAAAAACGTTAATTTTACGGTAATAGCCGAAAAAGTCGTAAAAATCAAGTTTATAGTTTTTATAACTTATCAATATTATTCCACTACCATTTTTATAATTTATCCATTTATTTAACCTTTAACATATTTATATAAATAAAATTCATGAGTTAGTGGGTTTTAATTTTACATTTATACAATATAATTTTGAGTGCTTATATAATAGTAATAAACATTAATTCTCAAAATCTGATTTTTATTTTCATCTTCACCATTTTTATCATATCTATAGTTCTCAATGAATTAGAAGCTCATTTTTGGATGGCATGATCTTCATATTATGTGTTACATTTAACTTAATTATAGCTACTGCTTATTTTAAGTTTATCTATGCTTAACAGTCCCTACAAAACAGCATATTCAGATTAGCACACCCATCTTGTTTTGATCATATCTCACTCATTATAATGATTCCATTGCATGGTCAACTCTCACATGTGTATAACATCTTGTACTTACTGTAAATGGATTCTACCATGCAAGTTTATCAGTTCAAGTTTTAGTTACATACTGTTTTTATACAGCCAACTATTTTAAGCATGATTTAACCATTTTACATGTAGTTTTCAATCTTTTTATCCAAGTTTATCAACACATGATCCCCACACAATATTTTTATCATCATATATCATCATATATCATCATATACATATACATTAAGAAATAAAATACATGGTTACATATTCAAAATAACAAGAGGATAGGAAGAACAATCTCTATACCACCATTAGTGATGAAATGACGAGCTTTTTGATGAACAAGACTTGGTTCTAGTTGGAAAAACTTGTGATAAACCAATATCATCTTCAAGTACACCAATCTTTATAAACTTCTCATGGAAAATCAGCCCTATGACACCAAGAAATCTCCTTTTTGGATGTTAGAATCACCTCCAATCTTTAAGGCTTCAAAGGGGCATCATCATGTGTATGAATAACACATGATTTTATGGCTAAAATAAATCAAATGAGGGTTGTTTTTGATGAGTTTGGGACGAAAATTGAGAGAGAGAAAGGAGAGTATTAGTGGTTTTGCATGTAAGGACTTGTGAGAATGGTTTTGTAGAAAATGGTTTTATAAAACTTATAAGACAAGTGTGAGTATGTTTAGGAGGTTTTGACACCTCATGTGTGTGTTGGAGCCTTCTTGGCCATTCCATATAGTGGGGTGGGCAAGTGTAAAACTTGTCCCATCCCACTAATTTACGAGTACTCCTCGATTCTAGTTTCCTCAATTTGCGTACCCTCGGGTTGTTTTACGAAAAACGTTTTTATAAATTATGAATCAACGACACAAAACGAATCTAATAAAAATTGTCTCATCAAAAACGGAGTTCAAAAACGTAAATACGTAATCCTAAGGTTTCCGGTATAGTCGTAAAGGACGTTAAATTATAATCGTAAGTCCTAATCTCTTCTCGTAAATTAGTGAGTTTATGAACCAACACAAATTTAAAACTCCAAAATAATATTCATTGACAAATTTATTTTCTGAAATGTCGGACTGTCACCAAAGACGGTGTATGTAAACGTAAGCACGTAACGTAGAATCCTCCGGTTTAAACGTAGTCGATGCTACTTCAAGACGTAAATCCAAATGTCTTCCCAAAAATATGTGAGTTCATATTGTAACATTAAAATAATGTTTTTAAATAATATTCGAGAATAAAATATCAACCATAAATTGACGGATTGTCACAGAAAATGCTAACATAACACTATTCATAAACCCTAGATGTGAATTTCCCAAATTATTCTTGAGTGATTCTAGACGAATCCTTGATATGAGCTGTCCAAAATGATCAAGGACGTTCATTTTAGCTTTGGAGTTAAGCTATGACTCTTAACTGTTGATCTTGACACGTCAGATTACTTGGAGAGAAAGTTGTGTTTTCTTTGGTGGAGGAGGTTGAGTGTGGGGTCCATTGGGTAATGGGATTGAGGGTTTTGTGTGTGTGTTATGTTTCCGGGCGTCTGAATCAAGTGTGGGAATGGTTAATTGAAATTTACCCTTTGTTTAAGTGAGAAGAGTTATTGGGTTCATCATGGTGAACAGTGGTAACTTTTGATCCAAAAATGGGGGAACGGTAAGTGTTTGGCCCAATATTCGTTTGAATGTTTAGAATTGGTCAAAAGCAGTCCTTGTTCTTTGGTAAAATGGGTATTAAACGTTTTCAGCCAACAAAACTTCCTTCCCTTTGTTAATTAAGTTTTCATCTTCACACTTTTGGCACAAAACTTTTCCAAAAAGATATCAAGGGTTATTTTTGCCATTTCTCCATAATTGAGGGACTGAATTTGGACTTTATTGATCTTCAAAGGTCTTCAAGGTTTCTTTGACTTCATGAGGGACCATAATTGATAAATTAGATTTGATGAGGAACTAATCTTGCCATTTCTTCAAAGTTGAAGGACCATTTTGTAATTTTGACAAACTTAAGGGACCAAACATGTAATTATGAATTCACAAGGGTTTTAAGTATCATTTCTTCATTATTTGAGGATCAATCTTGCATATCTTCAAGTATTCAAGGGTAAATCTTGGATAATTCATGAATTAGGGCCCGGTTCTTTGTACGGCTTCGTTTCTCGTGTCCGTTTTTCCTTGTTTCTTGTGATCTTTTGTCTTTTTCACGATATCCATACCTAAAATACACAAGTAAACAAACACAAGCATATATATGGTATTTTATGACATTTTTATGCATTTAAAGCCCGAAAAGAACGATGAGATCATGTATAAATGCCATCTCATCACTCCCCCATACTAAGCCATTGCCGTGCCCTTACGCAATGCTAGAATAAAGTATCTAAGCATCACCAAAATTCAGCCTTATTAACCTTTAATGAAAAGTAAAAGACTTGCAACTATACTACGATGATGTGTAAAGACATAATGTATGATTTTCATTACTAATGTGACTTTTAGGGTCAAAGAATAGAAACAAGTAAATGTCCGTAGAGTAAATTTCGTCATCCTTGATTGTCATACATTCCATGCTAAGTGAAAAAACGATATCATTGTTGGTACAAGTCACGATGCTAACACTACTCATACGTCCAAATTGTGTAATACTTTTTCTCACCGCAATCCTAGTTATTATAAAAGGAAATGGGTTACTAGCATTTTTTAACTATTTGTCATGGATCACAAGTGATTCATATTGACTTATTTGAGTATTTTCTAGTCCGAAAGAAAAGTAGCACGATTTGATCGATAGTTAGCCGAAGGACAAATCTTTTAAAACGGCTTCTCGTGTATCTCCTTAAGTTCATATCTTGGCATAACTCGTTTCACGATTTGAGACCTTTCTCGGACCTATATTTGGTATGTACTTCATACTTCAAATCTTGGGAAGACGTTCTTGAAATTATGGTCTTCTGTTTATATTTTGGAATTTCTTCACTTGACGTTTTTGAGAGATTCTTCATATTTGGACCACGACTTCATCATTTTTCTTCAATATTTATTTTTGACTTTGATATACAACGATCCGCCTCCTTTTCGAACTTGGATATATTTATCCTCATACCTTGTTAGGGTCTTTTTGGATAGACTTTTGTTGGGAATAAATTAAGGCCAGATCACTTGAACGCTGACAAGAACAACTCAAGCGTTGAAAAGAGCAAAGTGAGCGCTGACAGCTTAAGCGTTGACAAGTTAAAGTCAAGCGTTGACAGATTGAAGACAAGCACTGATGGAAGATGTGAGCTACACGTTTATTATATTCTAGAATACTTCTAGTAAGGATAGAAACGACAATGTATTTTCTATGTTTATCTTTACCTAGAATAGTTGATACGTAGCTTATTGTACAAGGCTTCTTAGTCTATAAAAGAAGGCCTTTAGGTTAATGTTTAGTATCAAGTTTTCATTAAGTTTTTCATTCGTAAACATCTTTCATTGTAAGCAAGTTCGACATTGATAATCAAAGTGAATGTATTGTTTACATCTTGTATTCTTGTTTAAGTATTAAATTCCGCATAATACTTAGATTCACAAAGCATACAACAAAGGTTTCTCTACGTGTTATACTTGATCTAATCTCGTATACACAAAGCTAATCGATCTAAGTTTGGGATCAACAAGTGGTATCAGAGCTTGTTGAGGAACTTTTGATCTTTGAAGAACACCAGAACGATATACGAACACCAAAACCCTAATTTTCTCAAAACCCTAAAAACATCATGTCTGAAGCAAACATCATGTCCTCCTCTTCATCCTTGCCAAACATCAAGATTCCCATGCTTGATGCAACCAACTTTGACTTATGGAGGTTTAACTTTGAACAATATCTAGGGATCTTTGACTACACACTCTGGGACATTATTGAATATGGAAACTCATTCAATAAAGCTCAAAAGATTCTGAATGCCATTGCGACAAGAACAGCTGTTGAAGGATGTCCTGATGAAGATAAGAAAGAAAAACCTGGAGATGGTAGAGCTGTAAGTGCTGAAGATATTGCAAAGAAAAGGGCTGACATGAAAGCCCTAAATATTCTGAAAGTGTCTCTGGGACAAGAAAATCAGCACAAATATAGAAGCTATGAATCTGCTAAGGATCTTTGGGAAGCAATTGAAGTTGCATATGGTGGTAATGCAGAAACTAAGGAAGAAAAGAAAAAGCAACTTCTGCATGATTATGCTGTCTTCAAAGCTCAGCCCAATGAGAAACTGAGCAGTGTGAGAAGCAGATTGCTTGACATCACAAGCAAATTGTCCTTCATGGGGACACAAGTTGGTGATATTGACATCAATGCTACTTTTCTGAAAAGTCTTGGTGAGACATGGAAGATTGAGGCAAGATCTATTCTTGCCAATAATACTCACAAGAGCTCTTCATTTGATGACATTTACAACAAACTAAGATTGTTGGAAGATGAAACTCTTTCAAGCAAAGCTAGCACCAGCAACATGGCCTTCTTTTCTCATAGTGAAGGTCAATTCAATCAGCAGGACTCTTTTATGCATCCAGTTACTGGATCACCTTTTGTCAGCGCTGGAACAAGTCCTGTCAACGTCTCCTTTTCAGACGCTGACACATTCATGAATGACTCACCAAGAGTTAAACCTGCTGGTTTGGATTTGGATACTGTTTGTGCCTACATTGCTTCTTTGCCCAATGGTTCAGTGATTACATATGAGGACCTTGAGCAGCTAAGTGATGAACACTTGGAAGAGATGGACATCAAGTGGAACATGGCTCTTGCTAGTATAAGAACAAATAGGTGGAATAGGAGGTTCAAGAAGAAGATGACCCTCAATGCTAAAGACACTGCTGGATTTGATAAATCCAAAGTTGAGTGCTACAACTGTCATCGCATGGGGCACTTCATGAGGGAATGCAGATCTCCTAGAAGATCTGATGCTGGCAAACCCTCAAGTCAGGTTGTTAAAGCTCAAGACTCCAAAGCCATGGTTGCAGTTCAAGGAATTGATGGTACTGGATGGGATTGGAGCTATCTGGCCAAGGATGCTGAAGAGGACAAAGCTTTGATTGCTGACATTGAAGAAGAAGAGCATGCTGAATATGCTCTCATGGCACACTCCTCCTCTTCATCTGATAATGAGGTATATGATGATGCTTTTTGTAGCAAAGGTTGTAGGTTAAACACTGACAGACTTAACAAAGAAGTGTTAAAACTAAAAGAGGATATGAGCACTGAAAGGTGTAAATTATCCAATTACCAACTAGCTCTTACTGAAACTGAGAAAACCGTTTCTGAATACAAGAAAATGGAATTTGATTTAAAAGATAAGATAAATATCTTAAAACATGAGCTAGAGGGTAGTATGGATGTTAGAAATATCATGTCAAAAGTCAATAAAGACCTACAGGCTAAGTTAGATGAGGCCATTAAGAATAAAGATAGAGTTGACCTCAAGATTCAAAGATTTGATAGAGCCACCCAAGCCCTAGGAGACTGTGTAGCTAAACAAAGAGATCCTAAGGATATGACTGGGCTTGGGATGAATGAGAATGATTACTCTCTGGTTCCACCACCAGCTGGTGACTTCTATGGTGTCCTTAGAAAGGATTTATCTTGGACTGGTATTCTAGAATGCCAAGAAGAGGAATTTATTCCTCCACCAAGAGTTGTCACCCTAATAGAAGAGTATCAACAAAAACTGACTGACCTAAATGAGTGGAAGAAAGCTAACCCTACTTTATTTGTTAAGGGAGGTTTGTTGTGTGAATGTCCCATTGAATCCCCACCCATTAAGGTTACACACCCAGTTACTGGTAAAGCTGTTGACCTAGGCTCCAACACTGTTAGAAGACCTACCATTAAATATGCAGAGATGTATAGAAATAATAGGTCACCCAAGAGCCAAGTTAACAATCATGGAACAGGTTTCTTTGCTTCTAGACCTAAGAATGTGTCTAAGAAAGCCTGTTATACTTGTGGTAGCTTTTCACATTTGGCATACAAGTGTGTCAACGCTCCCTAAGCCAGCGCTGATAGGAACAATTTCAGCGCTGATAGGAAGAAAGTCAACGTTGTTAGGAAGTCAAACGTTGTCAGACCCAGACCTGGTGTGCAGCAAAGTCCACAAGTGATTAGACCAGCCCCATTCTTTACTAGAAGGTCTAACACTTTTGGACAAAGACCTTTTCAAAAGACAAATACCTGGTCAAATAGGCAATGGGTTCCTGTAGCAAACCCTAGGTTCAACGCTGATAAGGGTAAATTCAGCGTTGACAGGACAAAATCCAACACTGACAAAAACGTGACCAGACCTAAGTATTTGCAGCCACAAGGTAAGGGGTCTAAAGCTTCTTCAAGCTTAACATGGAGACCCAAGAAAGATCAAAACCCTAATAATAATGGAATTTCAATGACTTGCAACAGGTTTAACTATATTTCAAAAGTCATTACAAAACCAATTGGGGTTAACTGGGTATTTCATCCTAAAAGGGATGAGAATGGGGTTGTTGTGAGAACTAAGTATGTTCTTATTGAACAACCAGATGAATCCAAGTCTTCTGAGACTTGGGTTCCCAAAGAAAACTAATTTGTTTTCTTTATGTGCAGTGCATTCAAAAGAAGATCAATGATTATGGATATTGGGATAGTGGATGCTCAAGGCACATGACAGGAAAGGAAGACTATCTGACAAACTTCACTCCTATTCAAGATGGTGATAAGGTATACTTTGGAGGGGGCTATGGCACCATCACGGGAAAAGGAACCCTTATCACCAATAATCTATGTTTTGAGAATGTCTTCCTGGTAAAAGAACTGGATTATAATTTGTTTAGTGTATCACAAGTGTGTGATAACAAAAATAAGGTTCTTTTCACTGATACTGAGTGTTTGGTGTTAAGCAAGGATTTTAAGATCCCTGATGAGAAGTATATTGAGTATAGAACACCTAGGCATAAGGACATATACAATGTGAATTTAAATGGGATTAAAGTGAATGCAAATATGTCTTGTTTTTATGCTAAGGCCTCAGTAGATGAAAGTAATTTATGGCACAAGAGACTAGGGCACATAAACTTTAAAAATATAAATAGACTTGTGAGGCTTGGTTTAGTTGATGGTTTGCCTGAGAAGGCCTTCCACAATGACCACTCTTGTGTTGCATGTCTTAAAGGCAAGCAGCACAAGGTCTCATTCAAGTCCAAGCAGGTGCATACTAGTTCCAGACCTCTTCATATGCTTCACATGGACCTCTTTGGTCCAACTAATATAGAAAGTTTGAATGGCAAGTCATATTGTTTTGTTGTCACTGATGACTTTTCTAGGTTTACTTGGACATTCTTTCTAGCTATGAAGAGTGACACAACTGATGTTCTTATTGAATTTATCACTCAAATTGAGAAAAGGTCTGGTAATGAGGTTAAGATGCTTAGGAGTGATAATGGTGGAGAATTTAGAAACAAGAAGCTAGCTGATTTTTGTGCCAGGAAGGGAATTACTAGGCAGTTTAGTATTGCTAGAACCCCACAACAAAATGGGGTTGCTGAAAGGAAGAATAGAACCCTAATTGAAGCAGCCAGAACAATGTTGGCTGATGCTCACTTTCCCATAGCCTTTTGGGCTGAGGCTGTTAATACAACATGTTATGTGCAAAATAGAGCATTGGTTAACAAAATTCAGAACAAGACACCTTATGAGTTACTTTGGGGAAGAAAACCTAATATTGGTTTTCTCAGACCTTTTGGATGTCATGTAGTAGTCTTAGACACTAGTGATGCCTTAGGGAAATTTAGTGCAAAAGGTGATGAAGGTTACTTCATGGGGTATTCAGTGCAGAGCAAGGGTTATAAGGTTTATCTTAAGGAGGACAAACGTATTGTTGAAAGAATACATGTTAGGTTCTTAGAGAATAAACCTAGTGATCCTGAAAGTGGTCCTAATTGGTTGTTTGATTTGGAACCCTTATCTAGAACTTTAAATTATATGCCTGTCACTAATCCAGACACTATGAAGGTAACTTCAAATGTTGTGGAGGAACAAGTTGTTCATGTTTCAGGTACACAGGTTGATGAAAGGGTTGGATCACAAGCAGAAAAGGCATCTCCTACATTTGAATATGTCACAATTCCCATTTGGACTGATGCTTTTGCTGCTGCTGCTGCTGCTGGACAAGATAATGGTGGTTTCCAAATACCACCAGATACAAACATGCATGGTTCTTCAGGCGCTGACAAAGGCAAATCAAGCGCTGACAAGAGCAATTCAGACGTTGATGGCTCAGACGTTGACAACAACAGTTCAAGCGTTGTTAGCCCAAGCGCTGACAAACAAGGTTCAGACGTTGACAACACCTTTGCACATCTTTTCTCTTCCAATTTTGAACAAGGTGGACCTTCCAATGTCCATGAAGAGATCCCTGTTGATCAAAGAGAGTCTGATGAAGAAGATATTGGCAACATGGAGCGTGAAGTTGAGGACACCAGACTTTTTGAAGGAGGAGTTCTCACTTCCACAATGAAGAATCACCCCCCATCTCAGATCATTGGTGATGTCATGACTCCAGTTCAGACAAGAAGATCCCATCAAAGTCTTGGTGGATTTATTGCCAATATACACAAGAAGGTTGATACCCCTCTTGTACAAGCATGTTTGTTTGCATGTTTTCTGTCACAAGAAGAACCCAAGAAGATATTTGATGCTCTCAAAGAACCAAGTTGGGTGGAAGAAATGCAGGATGAGCTTCACCAATTTGCTATTCAAGATGTTTGGGAGCTGGTTGATTGTCCTAGATATGTCAGACCAATTGGGACAAGATGGGTTCTCAGGAACAAAAGAGATGAAAGATGTATTGTGGTCAGAAACAAGGCAAGGTTAGTGGCTCAAGGTTATACACAAGAGGAGGGGATAGACTATGAAGAAGTCTTTGCACCAGTTGCAAGGATTGAAGCTATTAGGATTTTTCTAGCCTATGCATCTTGCATGGGCTTTACAGTCTATCAAATGGATGTAAAGAGTGCATTCTTGTATGGCACCATTGTTGAAGAAGTTTATGTCATGCAACCTCCTGGTTTTGAGGATCCTGAACATCCAGACAAAGTGTATAGAGTCAAAAAGGCTATGTATGGCCTTCATCAAGCCCCTAGAGCATGGTATGGTACTTTGTCTACCTATTTGGTGGACAATGGATTCAAAAGGGGCACCATAGATCAGACACTATTTACAAAGAAGAAAGGAAAAGATGTGTTGCTTGTGCAGGTCTATGTTGATGATATCATTTTTGGGTCTACTAATCCAAAGATGAGTGAGGATTTCTCCAAGCTCATGACAGACAAATTCAAGATGAGTGCTATGGGGGAGATGAACTTCTTTCTTGGTTTACAAGTTCAGCAGAAAGAAGAGGGTATCTTCATCTCCCAAGACAAATATGTTGCTAAAATCTTGAAGAAGTTTGGCTTTTCTCCACATGAAAAGAGGGCTTATACTCCTATGGATAGAGAACACCCTTGGGGAAAGATTGGAGATGGGAAAGATGTTGATGTCAGGCATTATAGATCCATGATTGGATCCTTGATGTATCTTACTGCTTCCAGACCTGATATCATGTTTTCTGTGTGTGCATGTGCACGCCATCAAGTGACTCCCAAAGAATGTCACCTTTATGCTGTGAAGAGGATCTTTAGGTACCTAAGATGTTTTCCTACTCTTGGTTTGTGGTACCCAAAGGATTCACCATTGGAGCTGATTGCATATTCAGATAGTGATTATGGTGGTCACAAGTTTGATAGGAAATCCACCACTGGTGGATGTCAATTTCTTGGGAGCAGATTAATATCTTGGCAATGCAAGAAACAAACAGTGGTGGCTAACTCTACAACTGAAGAAGAATATGTGGCTGCAGCAGCATGTTGTGGTCAAGTGTTGTGGATTCAGAACCAGCTGTTGGATTATGGGTATAACTTCATGCATACTAAGATATTTGTTGACAATAATAGTACTTTATGCATCATTAAGAATCCTGTGCATCATTCTAAAACTAAACACATAGAAATTAGACACCATTTTATAAGAGATTGCTTTGAGAAAGGTTTAATACATCCAGATAGGGTTGACACTGAGGAAAATGTGTCAGATTTATTAACTAAACCTTTTGATACTGGAAGATTTCAGTACATGGTAACAAGTATTGGAATGGTTAATCTCACTTAAGTATGTGTTTTGGATTCTTTTTGTAAAAGTATGTACAGGATGATGCATTATTATTATTGGTCTTATTGATAATTTAGATTTTCCACTATATTTTTCTAACACTGACAAAGGTTGTTTGAACACTGATAAGTGTGTTTACAACGTTGTCAGCAATATAATTGTCTAACGCTGACAAAGCTTCCTTCAACGCTGTTAAGTGTTATCGGGGCGTTGTCAGCAACAATGTTAGTTTTGTGGTTTTCAATCTAAATGTGCAGATGGTGTTAGCAGTATACCATTGGATACAGAGTTGCTTATGGATCAAAGGAGAAGCATTTGGACATGTTTTTGTTTATGGATGATGGTTGGAATGTTTCATTCCTATCTTGACATAAATTTTTTATGTTCATGCATATTTTTGGCAAACTCTTTGTATCTTTGTTTAAGGGGAGGTTTTAGGAACCTTTAGGATTTTTGGGTATCCATATGATACTCTTATCACAATTCTAGATTGTGTCCACAGGTGAGTATGGGTTAGTTTTACTAAACCATGAGGCACTGTAGCATGCATAGTATATCAACTTTGCATGCTGCCAAGACATTTTTGGCCTAGAATTGGTTGTGGTCTGATGGGAGACTTGGGAATCACTTTGTTATGGGTTTTACCTGGGAGTAACAAGGATTTTATAAGGTAACTTGGTTGTTAAGAATTTTGGTTAGCAAGGGACACTAGAGGACTGTTATGTCTATCTTGCTTATGCAAGTGTGCATAACTGGACAGTGCTTGCCGCCCTATAATAATTATCAGCTTTTGGTTATTTTCTCTAGGATAAATTACTTGTTAAGGTCATTTTTCACTTTTTAAAACAATTTTATTTTTGGACGCTGACAAGATTTTTCCAAGCGTTGTTGTGACCAAATTTGACGCTGACATGGCTTTAGGCGAACGTTGACAAGATTATAGCCGTTGGGCGTTGATGGGTTATATTTGACCGTTGACAATCAATGGGACCTACCCAGTTGTTACTTTTTGACATATTTTCAAGCCGTAATTTTAGGAGTTGTTACTATTATTAAATGCATGAGATAACTTATAACTTTTTCAATATTTTCATGATTAGTTTTTGAAAATCTTTGCCTATTTTTGGGCCAATCACATGCATTCATTCACTCCTATAAATTTGGATCCTATTTTTAAACAGGGTATCTATAATTCTTGTCTAACACTTTTCTCTTATCAACCTTCATCTTCTATACTTCAAATTAACAGCTTTCATCAATGGCACCAAGATTTAACTCAGCAGAATTGGATTTGGGGTTCAAGTCTCAACACAACATGATTGCTTATCTTGTTGCTGATAATACTTTGTTCCCTCAATACACACAAATGGTGGCGTATTTGAACGCATCCCCATTAAGGTATGCTCTTTCTCATGCACCACTCATTCCAGTCACACACATTAAACAGTTTTGGAACACTATAAGTTCCTCAACAGTTAATGGAGTGACCACATTAACTTCTATTGTTCATGGGAGATCTTGGGTGGTTACTGAGGCCTTGGTACGCCAGGCCTTGCATCTTGATGATGCTGATGGTATAACCATTCTTCCCATAACTGAAATAGAACAAGGGCTTAGGGCTTTGGGATACCCTATTCCTGATGAAGGTACTCTTAATAAGTACCATAAGCAGGAATTTCCCCCAGCCTGGAAGTACCTCATTCACATTCTCCTTCAATGTTTGAGTCCCAAATGTACTGCACACAATGAGATCAATAGATCCATTGCAACTGCTATTGTGTGTATTGCAACAGGGCAAAAATATAACTGGTCTAAAATGATTTTTGAAGGAATGTGTAAAAACAAGGGGACAAAAATGACTTTAGCTTATCCCCGTTTTCTGCAAATGATTTTTGATGATCAAAGATATTGTTCAAGGGATCACAATGATTTTTATAAAATCCCTGAACAAAAGAAAGCTATTTTTACCAAGATGAATTCACCACCTCATAGAGACCTACCTTTAACCCCAGCCATGCTTGCTGTTATTGCAGCAGCACAACCCCAACCAGACCCCCAACCTCATATTGACCCTCACCCACAACTTGAACCTATCCCTGAACCTTTACCCTCACCTGACCAAATGCAAATAGACCAAGATCCCTTTGACGCTGACACATCTAATGTGGGCGTTGATGTGCCTATTTCCAACACTGACACCCAACCATCACAATCCCAAACACCCCTTAACCAACCCACATCTACCCCTTCTTCCACACCATCTTCCACACCACCTGAATATAGGTTGTTTAAACGCCAAAGGACTGCTGGAGAGTTCTCCTCTGGTGGTCCTAGCCATGAAGCAGAGAGAACCACCACCACAAGTGTGGCTGGTGACCTGGATGAGGCTGGGACTATTGGTTCTGGCTTAGAAGCTGGCCAAGGCAGTCCCACCATAATTAAGTCCTCATCCATGCCCAATGAACCTGACTTGGGAGGTCAAATCCCCATTTTGGAAGAGGGCAGACTGGAACCAATGACTCTTTTGGAATTGACGGCTGTCTGCATTAGCTTGCAAAAGCAGAATGCAGACTTAGTACAAATTGTCAGCAACCAAGGCCTTGAACTCAAGGAATTGAGGGAGAGGATTGTTGTTTTGGAGAGTGCTCATGCAAAGGGAGGTATGGAGGAGTCTTCCAAAGGGGAGGAAGATCAAAGAAATCTGAGTGATAAGAGCAGTCAAGATGGTCAATCATTGGATGTTGCTGAAGCTCTTACTACTTTGAAGGAACAAACAGGTTTTGATACGTCCTTGATCTCTCCAACCAATTTAAATTTATCATTTACAGATATGTTGAGAGAGGTTACACAAGGCGCTGAGGGAAAATATTTGAGCGTTGACAATACAAGTTTGGACGCTGATAAAAGTATTTTGGGCGCTGATAGAGGAAATTTGGGCGTTCACCGATCTGCATATGGAGGTGATGTATTCCAGCATCATCTATCATCAAGGATGTTCCTACTCAGGTATTACCATCTACCTTACCAACCATTGCACCATCAGATAAGGGTAAGGGTAAGTTGGTAGAAGAAATTGTTCCAAAGAATGCAGCTCAGGTTGAATTTGATAGAAGATTGGCTGAGCAAATGATGGATCAAGGTGAAAAGGAAAAGTCACCATTTGTTGTGACTTCTGAAGAAGAAAGTGATGGGGCTAGCTCAGATTCAAGTGTGATGATTATTGAACCAGAAAGACTTGAGTATGGTGATGAGCTTGCTAGGGAAAAGCTGAGAGATTTAAAGTTGCAGATTGATTTTGATATGCCAGAGGTGGTTCAGATGTACAATTCTTGGGAAGAAAGCTGTATGGATAATCCAGACTTGACCATTTCAGATCAGATATGGGGTTTGGAGATTCTTCTTAGAGTTCAGAAGGATTGTAAGGTAATTTTGAAGCACAAGGCAAGCAACATTCTTTCAGAGTTGAAAAGGGATAGAAGGAAGCTCTACTTTATGTTGCTCAAATGTCATGGAGTTGGATGGACACATCAGAAGCTGAAGGCTTTGACATTTGATGAGTTGGAACATAGGGCTTATCCTATTTGGGTGAAAGTGCAAGAAGAAAACACTTTCAGACTTCTTTCAGATGAAAGAAAGGAGCAACTTGCAGAAGAGATGGCAATCAAGAAAGCTATGATAGTTCCCAGACCAGTAAAGAAGGGATTTACACTTGAGTTTCCAAAAGATATGAATCAACTATATCCAAGTGAAGCAGTTATTAGAAAGAGCCTCAAGCTCTCCCCATTAGAAGCTTCAGATATGGTGCATGTGTTACCACTAGATTCCAGGAATCCAATTGTGAGTTATGATGAAGATGAATGTGGATTCTGGAAGACTGGAAGATTTGGCAAGGAGGTACACACTTTTACCACTCTCATATCTTTATTTGCAAGTTGTGATAGAGAAGACTTGGTGGACCTTTGGAGGTTGCTAGAAACCAAGTATGAGGCTGAAGCACCAACTTCAGCCAATGGAATAAAACTTTGGACCACGTTCAAAAGAATGTGTGGGACAAATGAAGAAGATCCTGAAATATGGAAGGATCTTGAAGATGATCTCAGTGGTCTTCAATGGAGGTTATATTCAGCTGCTGGTGTATACCATTTGAGTTCTACAAAGTTTGCTGAGTATTTACTTGTAGATGCTCAGTATTTCATATCCAAGGCTGTTTTGGAAAAGATGAAGGACACCCAGTTGGAGATAGATTACACAAGTGACGTGGCAAAGAATTTGATCAGATTTATTTATTACCAATATGATAAGGTTTGTCAGCCTCCTCCAAGTTCTTAATGTTTATTCAGAAACTTGATCATAAGAGTGGATATCAAGTTTAGGGGAGGATTGTTGGGAATAAATTAAGGCCAGATCACTTGAACGCTGACAAGAACAACTCAAGCGTTGACAAGAGCAAAGTGAGCGCTGACAGCTTAAGCGTTGACAAGTTAAAGTCAAGCGTTGACAGATTGAAGACAAGCACTGATGGAAGATGTGAGCTACACGTTTATTATATTCTAGAATACTTCTAGTAAGGATAGAAACGACAATGTATTTTCTATGTTTATCTTTACCTAGAATAGTTGATACGTAGCTTATTGTACAAGGCTTCTTAGTCTATAAAAGAAGGCCTTTAGGTTAATGTTTAGTATCAAGTTTTCATTAAGTTTTTCATTCGTAAACATCTTTCATTGTAAGCAAGTTCGACATTGATAATCAAAGTGAAAGTATTGTTTACATCTTGTGTTCTTGTTTAAGTATTAAATTCCGCATAATACTTAGATTCACAAAGCATACAACAAAGGTTTCTCTACGTGTTATACTTGATCTAATCTCGTATACACAAAGCTAATCGATCTAAGTTTGGGATCAACAACTTTCTCCATGATCTTTAGGGGAGTAATTGCTTTTCGTCGTGTGTCTCGATCCTTCATATTGATTTTGGAATAATGATACTTCACATCATCTTGGATCTTTAGCAACTAAATAGAGCTCCTCATGCCTTGTTAGGGCCTTTTTGGATATTCACCAATCTTCGCGTCCCGCTTCAATAAGATATGCCTTGGCTATGAATTCTATTCAAACCCAAGCAACTTTTAAATGATCTTGCGCTAGAGGCTAAGTAACCTTTCAAATCGTACAACCTTACTTATTGCAATTATTTTTATTCCTAATGCATTGATCTTATGTGAAGAAAAAGCCACAATTAAAAACATATGAGTTTTTGAAAGAACATTTTCATGTTCTACGTTTAGCATGATCACTTGTCTAACTCTATCACTTCTCGTTCTTCACTATATATGACCTCTAATTAAAGAGACTCGTGAATACTTAGCCATGCAAGTCAAAATTAAGCCAGATTTTGATTAACTTTCATTAAGACTATATCAAATCAAAGTTTTGGGTTTTCAAGCCACCTATAGGATCTTGCACTTTCTTGGACTTTTTCAAGTTTAGAGAATGCATTTTATAGTTCCCTTGATAAGTGACTTTCTAGGATCAATTATAGGAACTTGCGAAAAGTACTTGTTCTTAACCCGCATGAGCTAAGACTTTCGCGTTTTAAAGTTCCCTATATAAAAGTCTAGCAAAACTTGAATTAAGCGGGTTAAAGAATGTAAATGGCTCCAAATTCTCATCAAGTCAAAAATTAGCTCTTATTCTACACATCAGAAAATATACATTCGTGTCTTAAAAACACTTATGAAAACTAAGAAAAATTTTAAAATTTTGGTCATTTTTAGCCTTATTAGCAACAAAACAAAACATTGAAAGTTGGAAAACGTGAGGGCGTAGCAAAGCAAGTATCTATTCACCCCCCATACTAAAAGTAAACATTGTCCTCAATGTTTCGAGTCTAAAGGTGGAGCACCCCCATACTAGAGACGAAGAATCGAATGCTTATTAAGTAGGCTAAAAGATAATTTTTAGAACAATATATCTACAGCCGTTTATTAAGTATGCTAAAAGATAATTTTTAGAACAATAAAGGATATGTCAATGGATTCGTGAAAAACTTCTTCAAGCAAACGATGGAGGCTCACGTAAACGAACACGAGAGTCTTCAATCGTAAATGATGATCTAGATAACACAATCACAAACAACCAAGAGAAAACGAGTTGGAAGGGCACAAATCCCCTTTAATTAGTTATTAGTAAGCATAAAAGGATAAGTATGGGATCTCCCCCACGAGGCACCTCGTTTTTGATTACCGAGTCATGAGCTCGACTCGATCCCCTCAATGCGAATTATCATTGGGGAAGGAGACTTGGTCGAGGTCAACCATTGAAGGAATTTCCCCACCAAAGTAGTGCTTAAGCCTATGTCCATTCACCTTGAAGTTAGGACCATCATCTTGAGCTAGCTCGATGGTCCCATAAGGAAACACGTGTGTAACGGTGAAAGGACCCGACCAACGAGATTTCAATTTCCCAGAAAATATCTTAAGTCTAGAGTTAAAAAGTAACACTTGATCACCAACGTTAAAAACCCGGTTTTTAATTTTTGCATCATGAAACTTTTTAGTCTTTTCTTTGAAAATCAATGAATTTTCATAAGCATTGTCTCTTAGTTCATCCAATTCATTCAATTGTATTTTCCGGTGATCTTCCGTGGTCTTTAAGTCAAAGTTTGCATGCTTGAGGGCCCAATATGCCTTGTGCTCCAATTCAATGGGCAAATGACAATTCTTCCCATAGACTAACTTATAAGGAGTACAACCGATAGGTGTCTTATAAGCGGTCCTAAAGGCCCATAAAGCGTCATCGAGTTTGTCAGACCATTAAGCACGGTTTTCTCCAATCGACCTCTCTAAAATCCTCTTCAAAGCTCGGTTCGAAACCTCGACTTGCCCACTCGTTTGCGGGTGATAAGCCGTAGAAAGACGATGAGTAACTCCATATTTCTTTAAGACCTTCTCGAATTGGTCATTACAAAAATGCGTTCCACGATCGCTTATAATAGCAAGAGGGGTTCCGAACCGAGAGAATAGTTGCTTCAAAAACTTCACTACCACACGAGCATCATTCGTAGGTAAAGCCTTAGCTTCCACCCACCTAGAAAGGTAGTCCACCGCGACGAGGATATACTTGTTGCCATGAGACGATAGGAACGGCCCCATAAAGTCTATGCCCCAAATGTCAAAAATCTCACACACTTGAATTATGTTTTGTGGCATTTCATCACGTTGAGACGATTTTCCTTGACGTTGGCAAGAATCACACGACTTCACAAGTGCGTGTGCATCACGATAAATAGAAGGCCAAAAGAAGCCGGCATCGAACACTTTCTTAGCCGTGAGATTAGCACCGTGGTGACCACCCGTGGGTCCCTCGTGACAAGCTCTAAGGATATTGGAAGCTTCGGCACCAAAAACACAACGTCGAACGAGTTGATCCGCACAAACCCGAAAGAGATAAGGGTCGTCCCAAAAATAGAACTTGACGTCACGAAATAATTTTCTCTTTTGTTGTGTCGTCATACCCTTGATTATGAAATTCCCCGCATGGTAATTTGCAATGTCGGCAAACCATTGGGTGGTGTCTTTAGAATTCACTACACCGAGAGTCTCGAGAGGAAATATTTCGGTGATTTCCTTGTTCTCGAAAACATCTTTGTGAGGATATTCTAGATGAGAGAGATGATCGGCTACTAGATTCTCGGCTCCTTTTTTGTCAAGCACGGTGGCATCAAATTCTTGGAGGAGGAGCATCCAACGAAGTAATCTCGGCTTAGCATCTTGCTTAGCTAAGACATACTTGATAGCCGAATGGTCGGTATACACGATGCTTTTAGTTAAGACGAGATAAGGTCGGAATTTCTCAAAAGCATAGAACACGGCAAGGAATTCCTTTTCCGTTGTGGTGTACTTTAATTAAGCCTCGGTCATCGTCTTACTAGCATAATGGATAGGACAGAAATGCTTTTCATAACGTTGCCCTAAGACGGCCCCTATAGCATAATCACTTGCATCGCACATGATTTCAAAGTGTAATTCCCAATTAGGAGAAACAAGAATGGGAGCTTCGGTAAGTTTCCTTTTAAGAGTTTCAAAAGCTCTAACACAATCCTCATTAAAATTAAAAGGAGCATCCTTCTCGAGAAGGTGTGTCATAGGTCGAGAGATTTTCGAAAAGTCTTTGATGAAACGATGATAAAAGCCCGCGTGGCCTAGGAAACTCCTAACTCCCTTAACGGTTTTGGGATGAGGTAACTTGGCGATGAAGTCTACTTTAGCTTTATCGACCTCAATCCCCCCTTTCGAGACCTTATGTCCTAAGACGATTCCTTGTTTACACATGAAATGACATTTTTCCCAATTAAGCACAAAATTGGTTTCTTCACAACGTTTTAACATTTGCTCGAGATTAGATAAACACGACGTGAACGAATTTCCAAACACCGAAAAGTCATCCATAAAAACTTCCATCGACTTCTCGATCATATCGTGAAAAATTGCCATCATACACCGTTGAAACGTACCCGGTGCATTACAAAGTCCGAAAGGCATCCTACGATAAGCAAACGTTCCATAAGGACACGTAAACGTAGTCTTCTCTTGATCACGAGGGTCGATAGGGATTTAAAAGTAACCGGAAAAACCATCTAAAAAGCAATAGAATTCATTTCCCGCAAGTCGCTCCAACATTTGATCCATGAAGGGCAAAGGAAAGTGGTCTTTACGAGTGGCGTCATTTAACTTTCGGTAGTCAATACACACCCTCCAACCGGTCACAACACGAGTGGGAATTAACTCGTTGTTTTCATTAGGAACAACGGTCATTCCTCCCTTTTTAGGGACACAATGGATTGGGCTCACCCATGGGCTATCGGAGATAGGATAAATCATTCCCGCGTTAAGGAGTTTTAAAACTTCCTTTTTTATGACATCGTGAATTTTGGGGTTTACCCTTTTTTGACTTTGAATTGCGGGTTTGTAGTCCTCCTCCATTAAAATCTTGTGAGTACAAAATTTTGGGTCAATACCCTTAATGTCGGAAATTTTCCACGCAATTACCCCTTTATGAGCCTTAAGAACTTCCAAGAGCTCGGTTTTTTCACCATTGGCAAGACCTCTTGCAATAATAACCGGCAACTTGTCATCACCTTCCAAGAATGCGTACTCAAGGTGAGAAGGAAGATCTTTCAATTCAAGGATAGGTGGTTCCTCGATTGAAGATTTTGGTTCAACACTCATAACTTCCATCGCCGGAAGAAATGGTGGAATATAAGTATCATCACTAAAAAACACCTCATCTTCATTATCGATTTCATTTGAAGTAAAATCTCCTCCTTGGAATGGAGTGAGATTTGGTGTAGAATTAGCAAGAATCGGATCCAAAATAGTGGGACTTCCACTTGACGAGCTATCGGAAAAACCTAACACTTCTTGTAAAACTCATCGCAAACCACATCAACTAAGTCAATGTGATTGATGGTAGCGATTGCATAAACATGAGAAGGTTTTGAGTTTTGAGTAGCGTTTATAACAAGTTCCTCTTCGTTGAATCTCAAAGTGATAGTTCTTGCATGAACGTCGATAAGCGATCTCGAGGTGTCTAAGAATGGACGACCTAAAATTAGAGGAACTTGAGGATCCGCGGGGATGTCAACTACTATAAAATCAACGGGATAGTAGAACTTCCTGTTAGCCTTAAAATGTGTGCGACTAACGGAATTACATTAGTTTCATAGCCGGGACTTGCAAGGACTAATATTGTCATATGTAAAGTCCAAGTCCCGTGCTATATAAACCCCTCCATACTTCCATGGAGGGGTGAGGCTTTTCATTTCTTTCTTTTCCTTTCTCTCACTAGAAATAAACACACTTTTATTCTCTCTTGTTTCTCTCACTAAAATGGCTAAACAACACTTCTATCCTCCCCGACCTCCGAATCTTTTACCCGTGTTCATAGTGAATCCATGTTTAACACTTCCCCACTTTCACAAAAACATCTTCGGCTACTCCACATGCTAAAATCGTAGAATGATCGCCCATCTCGATAGACATGTTCGAAGGAGTAAGAGCCGGAAGCGAAAGCGATTTCCAAATGGAAAATGGCATCAAATTAATGCTCGCACTAAGATCGGCCAAGGTGAGGCATTCTTTCATATCTTGTATGTCACAAGGAATGAGAAACTTTCCGGGGTCACCAACTTTTTCGGGTATGAGGTTAAGATAAACCGAAGAACAATTAGCAAGCTTTGAAAGCTTTTCCTTATCGCTCATCATACTTTTAAAAGTGGAAGCGAAACGAGGCATGTATAACAACGCGTCGGCTAAACTCACATAAAAATGCACTTGTTGAAACATTTTTATAAAAAGATTGATTTGTTGTTTGTTACGTTCTTGCAATTTCTCTTTGTTTCGTCTCGAAGGGTAAGGTAAGGGTGGTGTGGGTTGGACATTAGGCAACGGCCTTGGAATCTCGGGTTTCATAATTGGTATTGGTTCAACCGTAGGTGTGGTATGAGCGGTACTTCGTGGGATTGTAATGTGCTCCTTTTCAACCATCACATCGGGCTCTTTCTCGATTTCCTTCTCCGTAGAAGTACTTGGCCGAGAGATTGGTTCCTTGAAAGTTTTACCACTTCGTGTAGTAATAACCTTCATTTCTCCCTTCGGGTTTGCAATGGTATCACTAAGAAGACCACCCGAGGAAGAGGGTTTACATATGATTGCTTCAAACATTTTTGCCATTCGGTCTTCAAATTTTGATTGCCTAGCATCCGCTTTTAACAATTATTGCTTAATCTCATGTTGTCCTTGTTCCATCTTTTGTTGGTTTTGTTGAAGACGTTGGAGATTTCCTTCTATTTTATTAGCATGAGTTTTAAGTTCATTAGCAAGTTCATTTTTAAGCTCGTTTTTCAACTCGGATCTTAAGCTAATCATCTCACGTTGCATGTTATCAAACTTAGCATCATTTGATTTAGCATAATCCAAAAATTATCCTTGAAGATTTTTAGTGTGAGCATTTTGAAAACCTTGTGTAGTGTTTTGAAAATCATGGTTTTTTTTTTATTAGTGACTTGTCCATTACCACTTTGATAATTCCCTTTGTTGTAGTTACGTGAATTTCCTTGGTAATTACCACCTTGATTGTTGTTTCGATAGTTAATTAGCATTTTGATTTGGTGGAGCTTGATTTGGGCGGGAACCTTGGCCGTTTTGGTTGTAAGTTCCCGTTGCTACATAAGCACTCGAAGTGTTACCACCGGCGGTAATGCACTCGGAAAGATCATGAGCTCCACCACAAGACAAACAACTCTTTTCAACCGCTTTAACCGAAATGGAATTCAAAGCCTCTTGAGCTTTCCAATGAGTCATAAGATTAGCAAATCTATCGAAAAACCGATTTTCCTCATTAGCTTCATCATGTAAGGCATTAATGCTACGAGACGATGACGACGATGACGAACCCAAATTGGCAACACTCGGTGTGTTACGAGGGCTATAAACCTTAGATCTATTCTCGATAATCTTTAAAGGTTCATCGGTCGTTTTGCACAAAAAATTACCACCCGCGCCGGCATTCAAGTAATCTCGTTCATGATCATTAAGCCCATTATAAAAAGTATCAACTTGATGTAATTCCGAAAAATCATGTTGTGGACATTCATGTAACATTTCTTTAAAGCGTTCCCATGCCATTGAAAAACTTTCATTATTTCTTTGCACAAATCTTGAAATCTCATTTTTCAAATGTGTTGTTTTAGATGGTGGAAAAAATTTGTTCACAAACTTAGAAACGAGATCACCCCATGTCAAAATTGAATTTGGCGGTTCTTTCTCAAGCCAAATTTTAGCGGGTCCATCTAACGAATATGGAAACAACATCATCTTAATGGCGTCATGTGGAACATCCTTAAACTTGCTAGTTGCGGTGAGACGATTAAAATTCCTTATGTGGTAATGCGGGTTGTCTTTCTCATGACCTCTAAACTTATTAGCTTGCAACATCAACATTAAACCCGTCTTAATTTCGAAATTCTCCGCAAGGATAGCGGGAATCACAATGGCCTCTCCAAAACCCTCGGTGGGTGCTTGTAGCAACTCCATCATAGTACGATTAGCCATGACGACTTCTTGTTCTACAATAGGTTCAACAATTGGAGTTTGTTCTTCAATCAACGTCTCTTGATTTGCTTGCTTTTGAAGACGTTTACGAGCTCGTTTTGCTTGATTACGAGTGATCATAAACTTCACGAAGAATGGGAGGTGAGCAAAGAAGATTCTTTTTGCGTGTTTTGTGAATTTTTAATTTTTTTGTGTTTTTGATTGTTTTTAATTTTCTTTGGATTTTGGTGTATCTTCGTAGACAACAATCTACCAAATCTCTCCTCGAATCAAACTCTTGATTAAAGAAGCCTCAAAAGAATGAAAACGATCACGTGGAGTGAACACCTTCGAATGACTTTAGAACTTTGGTGAAAACCAAATTGTTCAAGAGGGTTTAATCACAAAGAAAACAAGCAAATATATTATACGTAATAATACTTAGGGCGGCAAAACCCTCGATTAGCCTTCAATCTCAAAATACTCACAAGCAAGCGGGGAAACGAGGCTGCGCGAAGCACTTAAGAGCCTTTTTCCTTAGGGTATATTTTATAATACCCGCCTTATACCCACTTTATAGTTCGTATTTTTCAAAATCGAGCTTCACGAAAGTATTTATCTATTTTTGCCTTTTTCTTTTGTTTGAGATTCGAATATAGTAATTAGGATATCAAATCCCAATTAAGGTTGTGTTTTCACACTTTTGGAGATATTTTGTATTGATTGTGATACTTAATACAATATAGTAATAATAATTTCACAAGAATCCCAAAAAACCGATAATACGTATTAGTAGAGTTCTACTAATTCAAATACTATTTATGGTTAATATTAAAAACAACAAGACAAATTAATCACGACACACCTCCCCGACAGCGGCGCCAAAATGATTGTAGTGTTTTACCACACCTTTAGGAAAAGGAGGTAAATAGGGAAAGTATTAAATACGACGGTTTAGGAAAACCGTGTACAAATGACCCTAAGGTGAAAGTTCGTTTCCCAAGGAGGTATATGTGTGTGATTAATTCGTAATTGGTTAGAGATTAATATTGGTTAGATGGGGATGAGAAAAGAGGATGACGAAGACGTGAAATTAATTACTACTACGACTACACGTAAAACCGTAAAATGAGCAAAAATAAAAACTAATTCTAAAAATTACCAAAAATTCATCAAAAATCAAAATAAATAAACTAAGAGTTTACCAATGATCATAACTTTTTCAAACCTTTTAATTAATTAAATATTAATTTTTAAATGCTAATTAAAGCCCTAAAAATCAAATTAATTATCAAAAAGCCTAAATAAAGATTTTTCAATTGGTAAACCTCAAAAATGACCTAAAAAGATTAAAAACTATTTTTATAAATTTTTAAACTAAGGAAAACTATTTAAAATGATTTAAAAACTATTAAAACTTAAAACATTTATAAAAATTAATCTAAAGATGATAAAATTAATCTAAAAGTTGCAAAAATTCCTATTTTAATGTATTTAACCTAAGAAAAATATAAAAATGCAAAAATGTGAAATTTGAAAAATAATAATAAAATAATATTAAAATAATATTAAAAATCCAAAAATTATAAAAAATTCTAAAAACTAGCAAACTAGTTTATTTTAACCTAAATAATCAGAAAATGAAAGTGAAATTACCAAATTACCCCTATTGGGACCCCAAATGGGCTAAAATCAAAAACAGACTACCTTAATGGGCTTTTTAGCCCAAAAAGTCAAAATAAGCCCAAATGACTTGGAAAAGCACTATCTGACTCAAAATTCAATTCTAAACACAAAACTCTGAAGGCCCAGAAGCTGAAAGTGAGCTTATCACAGCTTAATGAACAAACAACTTATCCTTATTGGGCCAATAAGCCCATTAAGAAATAAGCTAATGCCATAAGCTCTAATTTGACACACAACCTTCTTTTGGGATACTAAAGAGATCTGTAAAAAGAAATTTTGAAAAAGCACACTCAGTAAGCCAGAAATAAGCCAAGTACAAATTCACTAAAAGACAAAATAGTCGGGTTTTAGTTCTAGGGCACCTCAAGACTTGATTCAACTTGCAAAATGTTACAAATGAATTCAATAAGCCAAATCAATCAACCCAAATCCAATAAGCAAAACAAATAAGCTGGAATAAGCCAATAAGCACTTATGAAAAAGTCAATTAAGTTGGTTTTCTAGTCAAACCCTAAAGTCAACCCACCAAATGCTCCGGTAAGAACAAATGGGTCAAATAATGAGAACCTATTACAAAATCAAAGTTGTTGCTGGTTAAAAATAAGCTAGAATAGCTTATTGATAAGCTGATGTCCAATTAACACTAGCAGGGGGAACTTTCAGTAGGAACTGGTTCCCACTGCCTTGACTATTTGACCTGGCTTTTTAGAGAGATTCTGTATGTTTTATTGGAAGACAAAGGCACCCTTGTGATCAGTTAATCACAAGGAGTCACAATCAAGCACAAAAACACACTTCAGTATCACCAATTAGCACAGACAAATCAAACAATGCTCAGATCTAGCACAGACATGATATTAAGCAGTTATGAACACTTAAGCAGATTTAAGCTAGAATAAGCATTCCAAATTTAACAAGATGCATACACAAGCTATGTAAACTGTTATTAAGCACAAACAAACTTAAATCAATCACTGAATCAAAGTATGGAACAAGATCAAAGCAGATTACACTTGCTGATATGAACTTCAAGAACACTTGCACACTTTGCTGATATAAATGACCAAAGATCCAAATTCAACACTCAAATCCTACTTCCCTGGTGTAACTAACTAGGTTCAATCACTTGTTAACCCTAGTCTATGATTAGATCTAGGTGTCCCTTAAACCACAGCCAATTTCAACAAGTATACAAGATTTTAGAGCCTATTTTAGGATCTAGGTGTTTATATGCACAAAGCTTGCAAATAAATATCACTTAGCATTTATGAGATATGTTCTAACACAAAGCAATACAAAGCATCAACTCAAAATAACACAAATCCAGAACAGGCTGTTATCCCAAACAACCATTAATCTACTATTTTTCAAAGCAACTTGTGATTTTAACTAATAACCTACTGATTTTGTGAATCAAAAACACTTCCTAGGTGACAACTAACATATTCAAACACAAAAATCACAACCTCAAACACAAGAACACAAAATCAAAGCTCAAAATAAAAAACATGCAATAACATGAAATTTTTAAGGGAAACATAAGCAAGGGATTATACCTGTCTTCCACAACATCCTAGGAGGACTAGCTATGCTCCTTGAACCTTGTTCAACAACTAGAACAAGACCAAGGTTCTTCAAAAGGAAGATCAAAACCTGTTGATGTTCAAAGTAGAACAAGGTTTTGATTATGATATTTCTTCAACACAAATGAGCAAACAACTCAGCCAAGAGCTTAAAACTCTTCTCAGGCTTGGTGTCAACAAGCTTGAAGGAGCTTAAGGCTTTTGGCTAAGAGTTAGTACAAGAGAATAACCAAAACAGTAACAAGTATTTAAAGGTTTTTGAACCTTTGAAAACCTTATAAACATAGACGTGCCTTAACCACAAGATTAAGGAAGGTCTATATCATCAAATGGAACACAGATTTCAGCTATTCAAACACCAACTTTTAATAAACACAAAATATATTTCACAAATTTTAGGAAATTCAAATTTTATTTAAATAAAAAGGAATTACAAAGATTATAGCCAAAATCTGGAACAAAGGGACTCTCACAGGTTGAGGTCTCTTTTTATAGGAAAATGCTAACATAACACTATTCATAAACCCTAGATGTGAATTTCCCAAATTATCCTTGAGTGCTTCTAGACGAATCCTTGATATGAGCTGTCCAAAATGATCAAGGACGTTCATTTTAGCTTTGGAGTTAAGCTATGACTCTTAGCTGTTGATCTTGACACGTCAGATTACTTGGAGAGAAATTTGCATTTTCTTTGTTGGAGGAGGTTGAGTGTGGGGTCCATTGGGTAATGGGATTGAGGGTTTTGTGTTTGGGTTATGTTTCTGGGCGTGTGAATCAAGTGTGGGAATGGTTAATTGAAATTTACCCTTTGTTTAAGTGAGAAGAGTTACTGGGTTCATCATGGTGAACAGTGGTAACTTTTGATCCGAAAATGGGGGAAAGGTAAGTGTTTGGCGCAATATTCGTTTGAATGTTTGGAATTGGGCAAAAGCAGTCCTTGTTCTTTGGTAAAATGGGTATTAAACGTTTTCAACCAACAAAACTTCCTTCCCTTTGTTAATTAGGTTTTCATCTTCACACTTTTGGCACAAAAATTTTCCAAAAAGATATCAAGGGTTATTTTTGCCATTTCTCCATAATTGAGGGACTGAATTTGGACTTTCTTGATCTTCAAAGGTCTTCAATGTTTATTTGACTTCATGAGGGACCATAATTGACAAATTAGATTTGATGAGGGACTAATCTTGCCATTTCTTCAAAGTTGAAGGACCATTTTGTAATTTTGACAATCTTAAGGGACCAAAATTGTAATTATGAATTCGCAAGGGTTTTAAGTGTCATTTCTTCCTTATTTGAGGATCAATCTTGCATATCTTCAAGTCTTTAAGGGTAAATCTTAGATAATTCATGAATTAGGGCCCGGTTCTTTGTACGGCTTCGTTTCTCGTGTCCGTTTTCCTTGTTTCTTGTGATGTTTTATCTTTTTCACGATATCCATACCTAAACTACACAAGTAAACAAAAACAAGCATATATATGGTATTTTATGACATTTTTATGCATTTAAAGCCCGAAAAGAACAATGAGATCATGTATAAATTCCATCTCATCACACTACATTCGCCTTCCCAGGATGATACTGCAGATTAATGTCATAATCCTTCAACAACTCTAACCATCTCCACTGTCTCATGTTCAATTCACGTTGAGTGAAGATATACTTCAAGCTCTTGTGGTCTGTAAAAATGTCACATGATTCTCCATACAAGTAGTGCCTCCATATCTTCAAAGCAAACACAACTGCTGCAAGTTCCAGGTCATGCGTAGGGTAATTTTCCTCATAAGGCTTAAGCTGCCGTGAAGCGTACGCGATCACTTTCCCATGTTGCATGAGAACACAGCCAAGTCCCTTCCCCGATGCATCACTGTAGATCTGAAATCCACCTGTACCAGATGGGAGAGTAAGAATAGGTGCAGATACTAACTTCTGCTTTAGGTCTTCAAAGATCTTCTCTCTTTCTTCAGTCCAGATGAATTTCTCCCCTTTCCGCATCAGTTTGGTCAATGGTAGTGCTAAACGGGAAAAGTTCTCCACGAACCTACGGTAATAACCAGCTAAGTCTAGGAAACTACGGACTCTAGTCGATGATGTCGGTCTTAGACACTTGGTAATAGCCTCAACCTTTGCTGGATCCATCGTGATCCCTTCTGCTGATACAATGTGACCTAAGAATGCCACCTTGTCTGACCAGAACTCACACTTGGAGAATTTAGCATACAGCTAGTTCTGGCGAAGAATCTGTAGTACTGTACAAAGATGGTCTTCGTGTTCCTCCTTGGACTTAGAGAATATCAGGATGTCGTCAATGAAGACAATGACGAACTTGTCTAGAAATTCATTGAAGATTCTGTTCATCAAATCCATAAACACTGCTGGAGCATTGGTAAGGCCGAATGGCATGACTACAAATTCGTAGTGGCCATAGCGTGTACGGAAAGCAGTCTTGGCGACGTCCTGCTCCTTGACCCATAGCTGATGATAGCCCGACCTTAGATCAATCTTGGAGAAATGTTTGGCCCCTTGGAGTTGGTCAAACAGATCTTCTATACGCGGTAGTGGATACCTATTCCTGATGGTAATCTTGTTGAGCTCGCGGTAGTGGATACCTATTCCTGATGGTAATCTTGGAGTTGGTCAAACAGATCTTTAAATATATTTGATTTCAGTACAGAAGTTGGTCAATCAGGTCTTTAATTATATTACTAATGGTTTGATTTCAGTAATATAATGTTTGGCCCCTTAGAGTTGGTCAAACAGATCTTCTATACGCGGTAGTGGATACCTATTCCTGATGGTAATCTTGTTAACGAATAAGACCGGTGCGCCCCATGAAGATGCGCTCGGTCGAATAAAGCCTCGTTCCAGAAGTTCTTGCAATTGATCCTTCAGCTCCTTTAACAAGGATCCTTGGAAATGGCTCAGCTCCTGGGATGAGCTCGATATTAAATTCTACTTCACGTGTAGGTGGTATGCCCGAAAGTTTTTCTGGAAATACATCTGGAAATTCTGACACTGTCGGCTAATTCTGAATTGATGGGGATTCAGCACCCATGTCATGAATAGTAGCTAGATAACCCTCGCAACCATGTGAAAGTAAGGCACGTGCTTGCAGGGTTGATATGATTTGTACAGACCTTCCGGGTACGAACCCGTTATGAATGTACTTTGGCACATTAACATCACCGAAGATGACTCGATATGAATGGCAGTCTATGGTAGCATGATGCTTGGATAGCCAATCCATGCCCAAAATCATGTCAAAATCATTCATGTCCAGCGGAAGTGCGTCAATAGGACGAATCTTGTCATCAAACTCTAGGGGAAGGCTCTTGTACACATGGGTTAAGCGTACAGAGTCTCCAAAGGCGTGGAAATATTCACTATATTCTCTAGTGGCATGGGGTGTATCCTAACATTCTTGGCATAAGCAGTAGAAATGACCGAGTGAGTAGCACCCATATCAAATAGAACACATGCAGCTTGACCATACATATACAAGATTCCAGTGATGGTACCTGTAGACTTGTTGGCCTGATCGCAAGATGTCGTGTAAACAAGTCCATTGGTAGGAGGCGGCTTGGTATCAGCATGTCCTGATGTGCCCTCCATCTCGCCCTTGCGGCAGTCTTTCATGCAATGGCCAGGAAGACCACACTTGTAGCATGCGTCGCTGTCGCGGCAACATGGCCCTGGGTGCCTATGGTGGCAAGTAGTGCAAAGAGGATGAGTATATCCTCCAGCAGGTGTCATGACTGGCTGTGAGCCTGATAAGAACAATATACGTGAGACATGATGAAAGGTACAAAGGACAATGCGGATAAATCGTAAGATAGAATACCAGTGATAGCTTGACGGTTAGGCTATGAACCTCTCTGGTTCTGGTCCCTCCCGTTACCATGATTCCTCGTAGAAGATTCTCTAATGTGTCAGAATTAAGAATTTTAACATGTAATCATAAGAAAATGAGTAAGTATAAGGACCTGCTGCTATTGGAGTGTCCAGCGTTGCTACGGTAATTATCACTACCGCCACGCCTATTCGTAGCAGAAAGGTCGTGAGTCTGACCATTTCCCTTGGGCTGAGAAGGCTGTTGCTGAGTAGCCGACTGAGACCGGTCCCCAGTCTTCTGCCTGGAAGATACAGTTTTAAAAGAGAGGCTATATGCTGAAAGAATACGGTTTGGTCACCGCTGAATATGAATGTTTACCTCTTCTCGGGTCTCTCTGCTTCCCCGAACTCATCTCTTTCCTGCAGCATCTCCAGCTTACCTGCTGCATCGGCCACTTGTGCCACCGTGTTTAACGTATCACCTTCTAAGTTATTGGCAATCATCGGAGAAAGGGCCCAACAAAAATGTTGTGCCTTCTCTTCAGTGGTGCCCGCGGCTGCTCTCAGGACACCAGCGAACCGAAGGAAACGCTGCATGAAATCATTGTTGTTTTCCTCAGGTCGCTGTCTAATAGTGTAGTATTCTCTCATGAGCCTATTTCTTCCTTCCGTGGGAAAGATGTGACGTGGGGGAGGATAGTTGTCATTCTGATGAAGTATGTTTTGCAAGTCTGCATTGGCAGCTGCAACCATCTCCCGGATATTGTGTATGTTTACCATCTGACAGTATAACATAAAATACATGATTAAACTGATCAAAACATAAACTATATACATGAAAAAAAATTTGTACCAATAAATCATGAAAAAAAATTTTATGCACGAAAAATTAGTACATGAATGCATGATGCAGTTTTATGAAAACTTTTGTATGCTCGAGAGTGAACGCCTATGGTCAGTTCACTCAAAACAAAAGACATGGCGAGGGGACGCCAATGGGTCGGTCCCAAATTTAGAAGTCTCGATAAAACACATGCGACTAAATAGGGTCAGTCCTGTACCAACCATTACATAGTCATAAACCTACGACAATGACATATATATGTATGCATGAAAATGATGAATCCATGAAAATCGACTGTCAGTTCTAGGAAGACCATAGTGAGTACCCACTAATCACAGGTCGTGTTTTGAGAGCCTACATGTCGAAACCTTGGGCTCTGATACCATAATTGTAACACCCCATTTTGATAAAAGAAATGTCACGCGTGATTATGGCGTGTCATCAAAGCATACAAGGATAAATGTATAAAACATCACATGACCATAAAGGAAATACCGGAATCAAACATCGGTACCCCAAAAGTAGAACTCATCACACACAAACATAAGTACTGTAAAGGAAAAGGACTAAATAATGTCCATATAAATGAGTATCAAAGTATAAAGAAATGCAAAAAGTAAAGAAGGCTAGGAAGCTTCCAATCCATATGCACGTACGCTTAAAGTCTACGAGCGTCCCGGAGTACCTGCCGTTTTGGGAACATGAAAGGAAAACGGCTGAGCATAACGCTCAGTGCACGGATATACAAATAAAGCATGAATAATATAAGCATATAAGCACAGAGCAACGAAAAAGACTAAGTCCTGGATAACCTGGTATGTCTTAGTAAAACTGGTTTTATAGTTTGAAAAGCCTTATGTTTATCTTATAAAAACTGTTTAACATGTTTACCATAGCCAATATAGGTCATGAAATATCAACGTGCATGAATACTTGGAGGGGTGACCTCGTCATGCAAATTAGAGGGGCTGCCTCTAATTAAATATACTAGTTTGGGTAGGAGGGATCAGCTCCTTGTGATGGATGCAAGGCACACACCACATTCACCTGAATAATCTGCTGAAAACATGTAACCTAGGATGCACTCATACGCCCCACCTAATAATAATAATAATATGGCCAAAAGCTGAAGGGACGCCACGAGCTATCACTCCGTCGTGGTGGAGTCATAACATTGGTGCCTCTAGTGTTATGGTTATGGTACATCCATAACTAGGTGAAACTGGTCATGCATGTATATGGCTTTCAGTATCTAATTAAACATAAGCAATTCAAAAACATATAAAAAACATACAGGGGAAAACAGTTGGCTGCATACGGGAAATCCTAATAAGGAAGAATGTCCATACCGAAAGGACGGAGAATTCGTACCTTGTGTCTAGTGAACGAAGAAGACGAACGGAAGAGAGTCCTACTTTGGTATCACTAATGCTACATAAATACATACGTGTATAAGTATCTGATTACTAAGTACATAACTGGTTTTATATCATGTCTTAGCTTGTTTTATATGTTCATGTCATGTTTTACTAATTTAAGCTTTATACTGTGTTTATCATGTCTTATGTCTATTCTGATTAAGTATTACTTGTATTTCTTGTAATACTTGTTGTGTAATAATAAGTAACTTTCTAAAAATAGTAGTTTTCCTAAAATATAAAGTTTCCAAAAATAGAAAGTTTCCAAAAATAGATTTACTGATTAAAATAGATATGTTTCTAAAAATAGAAAGTTTCCATAAATAGAAATAAGTTGGATTATTAAGCTAATAATATAAGCTTAAGTGTTTACTGATTAATATTCTAAGTCATGAAATTAAATAGTATAGTTTATTAACTATTTCATGTAAATTAAATAATTATAGGTTAAAGTATTTATTTAAATATATCATGGTTTAATTAAGTAAAAAGATAATAATACTTAGGTTAAAACGTGTATTAATATTTGGTATTAATATAACCTAAGTCATGTAAATTAAATAATTATAAGTCATGATTTTAATAATTAATTAATTATATAGTCTAAACAAAATGGTAATTACTTAGGTTAAATTTCATGTATTAATAATAACATTAATAACCTAAGTCATGTATAAATTAAATTAATCATGTACATGTATTAATTAATTTAATTTAATCTTGTAAAAATAAACTTGTAAAAATAATTAACCATGTAAAATAATTAACTTGCAAAAAAAACCCATGAACCGAAACCGTGTTTTAATCCAAACATGGTGTGAACCGGACCGGTTTAACCCGTGAACCGGACAACCAAACGCACCCTTAACAGTGGCTAACCGGCTTAGCTGGTTGCCACTGTTTGTACAAAACAGCCACCGGCTGAGCCGGTGGTGTCCTTGATCATGGCTAGCCGCCGGCTAGCATGAGTTCCCACCGGCTAGTCGGTGTTCCCCCTGCTGCCGCGGCCTACGTTCCCCCTGCTTTCCTTATTTAGCCACCGGCTTAAGCCGGTGGTGGTTCTTGTTTTAGCCGAGACCAACCGAACACCAAACATACCCCGACCAAGGTCGGGGTTCCCTTTTCTCCTGCGACCGAGACACACGACACACACCGAGACCTTGAGGTCTCGGTTGGTGTGAAACAAAAGCAAGCACCCCTTAAACCCTAATTAATTTTACCCCCCATGATTTATTAACATGTATTTACTTGTTTTTATACCATTCATGGTTTCATGTGTTCAGTTAATCAAGAACATAAAAAGAAAAAGGGTTTAGGGTTTACCGATTACGTGAAACAAAGGAGAATGAACACACTAACAACCTTGCGAGAAATCAATCACCAAAATCAAGCAACACACCCTATGTGTGTGTTTATACCCGACGACCAAAGAAGAACAAAAGAGAAGAAAAGATTTTAGGGTTTTCTTTATTTCCTAATTTTCTGTAATTATGAAAATCAGTTTTCCCTTTATTTCTTGTTTAGTAAAAATTGCATGGGCTTGGCCCTTTGTCTTGCGTCTTGCCGCGGGTAGGATGGGGCCCACAAGGGTAACCCAAAGTTTTCTCGTGTCTAATATTAAGTGTGTTCTCGTGTTCGTGTTTACATGAATTAAATACTTATCGTTCGTGTCTTATTATATTTATTCATGATCGTAATAAATATACATAAATACGTAATACTAAGCTCGTGATTATTTACGTTCATGATTTCATGTTCGTATGTTTGGGATTATAATTATTATTGAAATAATTATCGTGTCTTAATATGTATTAAATACTTATCGTGATATATCACGTGCGTAATACTTGTAAATCTTGTTCGTGAATCGTAAACGTGCTATAAAAGGAAAGTTCTAATCATGTACGTACGATCATAAGGGTACTATTCATGGTAAAAGCATGCGGGTTTTACACTTACTCTCTAGGATCAAGGAAGCTCAGAATGATGATGGTGAAATATGGGTAATTATACAGAACTTAGAGCAGCAGACAGAGTTTCGGTTAGATGACGACGGTATCTTATGGCAGGGTACTAGACTTTGTGTTACTGATGATCTTATACTCAGGGAAGCGTTATTGGCTGAAGCTCATAGCTCCCCATTCTCCATTCATCCTGGTTCAACCAAGATGTACCACGACATCAAGCAGTATTTCTGGTGGAGTGGTATGAAACAGGATGTTGCTACCTAGGTCTCCGAATGTCTTACCTTCCAGCAGGTTAAGATCGAGCATCAACGGTCTAGTGGTCTACTACAACCATTAGATATTCTAGAGTGAAAGTGGGACAAGATCACCATGGATTTTGTCACCGGACTTCCGCAGACCAAGAGGAAGCATGATGCAATTTGGGTTATCGTTGACCGACTTAGCAAGTCAGCTTATTTCTTACCGATCTGGAAAGATGATCCAGTTAGCAAATTGGCTGACACATATAAGAAGGAGATCATGAGACTTCATGATGCTCCATCCAGTATCATCTCGGACAGAGATCCTCGGTTTATTTCACGATTTTGGAGGATCCTGTAGAAAGCTTGCGATACCAAACTCAGGCTTAGCACGACTTTTCATCCTCAAACAGAATGAAAGTCGGAGCGAACCATTCAGACATTAGAAGACATGCTTTGAGCATGTGCTTTAGAATGGACATGATATTGGGACGATTATTTCTGCATGGAAGAATTTTCATACAACAACAGTTGGCAGGCCAGCATCAAGTGTGCACCGTTTGAGATGTTTTATGGTAGGAAGCGTCGCGCCCCAATCTGTTGGGATCAGGTTGGTGAGTGAACACTTGAAGATCCGGAGATGATAGAGTTGACCAATGAGAAAGTCGCTATAGCTAGGGAGAAATTACAAGAAGCTCGTGCACGTCAAAAGAGTTATGCCAACATGCATCGTAGGGATTTGAATTTCAACGTAGGAGATCATGTCTTTCTTAAGGTATCACCGGCACGTGGTGTTACATGTTTTGGAATCAAAGGAAAACTCAGTCCTTGATTCATCAGACCATTTGATATCATCGAGCGAGTCATTGAAGTATCGTATCATTTAGCGTTACCTCCGCACCTTTCTCACGTTCATGACGTTTTTCATGTGTCCTTACTCAGAGGGTAAAAGTATCATCCCCTTCACATGGTTCAGTATCCAGTTGAACAGATTCGTGAAGATCTTACCTTCATCGAGGAACCCGAACGAGTTCTTGATCGACAGGAACGAGTCATGAGGAAGAATAGGATTCCATTCGTCAAAATACTTTGGAGGGACCATACCGAGCGGGAAGCCACTTGGGAATCAGAGGAGTCTATCAGGACTTCTTACCCTCATTTCATGTTTTGATTCGAGTATGTTCCTCTTTAAGTTTAAGTTACCTATAATTCTGGGACAAATTATTCTTTATTGGGGGGACGAGTTGTAAAACCCGTATATAAATGTCATGAACAGTACACTACGTAAACATACGAACTAATTCAAACTTTCTATTTATGTCATGAACACGTGTCACGAACATTAAATTCAAAAACTACGTACGTGTTAGTGCACGATAATTATTAAGTACGTGATAATACACGATAACTATTAAGTATAATAATTATAATCACGAACACATGATCACGAGCATTTATAAACATGATAATTATTATGTATAATAATTATAACACGACTATTAGAGCTTGATGTATGTACGTAGTATGCATTTACGAACATGATAATTATTATGTATACTAATTATAACACGACTATTAGAACACGATGTATGTACGTAGTATTTATAACACAAACATTTAACACGAACTAGAACGAATAATAAACACGAACGAACACGTAAATTAATTAAACATGGAAAAGCTGGGAAACCCTTGTGGGCTTATAGTTGCCGCGAACAAGGAGCAAGGAGGGGGGCCAAGTGTCACACCCCACCATGACGGAATATGGGGAGCGACGTATGGATATCATCACAACAATAGCGTGTCCATAGAGATAACTAAATGAATTGGAAATATCATAAATGATGACACAATGTCATGAATTGGATATCATCACAATGTCATGAAGATATCACAAACAATACAGACGTCTAGGTAAGTAGGTAACATGTCTACCTCTTACCAAAGACATACAATTAACAAATAAGAAACATATAAGTGTCTACAAAGTATCACTTATTCAAACATAAGTAAAGACTAAGAGGAAAGGGGGTTCCTCCAATGCAATCCTAAGCCTGCCAGCTAGCCACCCCTATTCTCACGCTTAACCACATTATCACCTGAAAGAGACACTAAAACACGTCAACATAAAGTTGATGAGAGTCATAGGTTTAGACTCCAACCCCAAAATAGTTATAAGCTGTGAATAACAACCATCAATAAAAGAACATATGGACAATGTGTTACAATTATGCATTAACAACTACCATGCAAGATTAACCATACAATAACATTTCCAAGGCACCAAGCCTTACCAATAACCACAATTTCCAAGGCTCCCAGCCTTACCAATAACCATGGTCCCATAGGCGCCCATACACCCATGAACCAATCCCAAGGCCCCGCCTTGTCAACATCCCCTTGGTACCAAATCAAACCACAATAACAATCAAGAATCGCATAGTAGTTAGTCACATAAGTGTACACACAAGTCCATTACAAACCATAAAAACATTCAAAACATTATTTACAAAACCATACAGTGTCTCTTCCATCCCATCTGGAAGTCAAATCATTTATTACTCATAAAAACATGGGACTATGAAACTCACCTGAACAAGCTTCTCCAAGTACCCGCACTCTAGCACAATCTAAACACACAAACATATACAATCAAGACATGAACCACATACCAGAATGGCTCATCAATCAATGATGGATATCTAACCTTGTCCTACAACTTAACCCCATTTATATGCCATATGCATCTCATGAAACCCCTCTATAAAGCCCTTAACTTAGTTTAGTTCATAACTCGCCCCGTTAAACTATGGGTCGAACACCCCCCTTATCCAAATCAACTTCCTCTGTAAAAGAAACCCTATGACCTTACATGTGTTAGCTAACTCTCCCCTCTGGCCGAAACCTTGAAGACACTGTTAAGGCCTCCATATATATATATATATATATATATATATATATATATATATATATATATATATATATATATATATATATATATATATATATATATATATATATATATATATATATATATATATATATATATATATATATATATATATATATATATATATATATATATATATATATATATATATATATATATAGATTTACATTCATATAAGTACCAAGCTTAAAATAAAAACAATAAGAACCAGTTAGATTTTGCCAAGTGTCTCTTTCATTAAAAGAAAATTGTAAATTAATAAATTAATAAAAAGGGTATATTTGACATTTGATGTATCCTACTTAAGTCTGTATCCCGTCATTCTCTCTTCCATTTATATATTCTTTTGAAAATTTCTTTTCCACATTTCCATGTACCAACATGAAACAGTAAAATAGACGGAAAAAATTGCAATCCACTCGCTTCCCAAATCACGGTCCGATTTCAGATCCGGTGATCATGTGCAAACAGTCGCTATCTGCTTGTTTTTCGTTTCGATTTTCGAAGTCTTGTCCGCCTATGAAAGTTATTAACCATCCGTTGTTGATTTGTTTGGGTTCGTAGCACATCGAATAGTTTAGCTGCCAAAAGAGTGTCGAAACTCGAGTCGGGGTATCTTTTTTTTCTAGCAACACTCATCGAGTATGACTTTAGTTCGTGTATGTGACTCATATGGTTCATATATCGGTGGTTTATATCGCGTTCAGACTTGTGACTATTGGTTGTTTAGTTGTCGTTCTTCGTGGATCAGGTAGTGTGGGGGGTTCGATGGTGGTTTTTGGTTGTTCGAATAGTGTTTAGTCACAGTAGTTTATATGGTGGTTCGTGGTTCATAAATTGAAGTTTGTTGGTAAGGGTAAAGTGTTCCTTGTATAGATTTAAAAAGAGATTGTGCACAACAATTCTGATTCTCCTATGTGTATTAATAAATCATTGATTTGTATCCTACTGTTTCTGGTTTTGTATCAATAGAATGAGATCCGTTTATAAGAAGATGATGCTCTTATGGTTGTGTAACTAATTAATATAATAAAATCTATAGGCATAAAGAAAACTTACCAAATATATTAACCTTTTTCCAAATAGATATTGTTGTCATATTGTATACCAGTATATGACGTAATCTGGAAAAAAGTAAGACTTAAAAAGAATCATACAACCTATAGTATGGTTTTCAACTTTATAAGGACAAGAGGTTACAGGTCATTTTGGTTAAATTCTCAACGAACGCATATTTTGCAAGTTTTTTAATGTATTTTCTAAGCAAAATTTATGCGTTTTTTAAATACGTGCCATTGTTTTTTAATGTATTAGTAAGCCCAAAAAGTTATATTTTTTTTTGAATATGTGCCATTGGGTTTTTTTTTGATTATTTATGTTTTCGGATATGTATCACTTGGGTTATTTTTGTCTATCATGTATTTTCTTTTGGTGCGTACCATTAGAGTTTTTTTAGATGGTTGTGTTGTTTTTGGGATGTGTATCACTTGAATCTTTTTTTATTTTGCAGTGTTTTTAAGCATATGTATCACTTGGGGTTATTTTTAGTATGTTGTGTATTTTTACGGATACGTATCACGTGAAATAGTTTAGTTGGTTGTGTAGTTTTTGGATACATATCATTAGGCTCGTTTTATTTATTTTGTTATGCATTTTTTTGAATACGTAAAACTTAGCCTATTTTTAGATAGTTGGATATTTTTTGGATACCTATCACTTGGGTCATTTTTAGTTGGTTTGCATTTTTAGGATATGCATCACTTTTGTCTTTTTAATTGGTTGTGTATATTTTTTAATACGTATCACAGTATCACGTGAGTTTGTCTAGTTAGTTGTGTCATTTTTTATATGTATTACTTGGTCTTTTTAGTTGGTTCCTGATACATATCACTTGCGTTCTTTAGTTGGTTATGTATTTTTTCAAATATGCATCACTTGTGGCTTTTTCTTTTGTCGTTGTATATTTTTTGATTACGTATCATTTAAGACTTTTTTTGTGGGTGTGTATTTTTTATATACGTGTCACATGGGTTTTTGTTGGTTGTGTATTTATTAGGAAACGTATCACTTGAGTTTTTTTTATTTTGTTATGTATTTTTTGGTTATGTATAAATTGACTCTTTTTTATTTGATTGTATTTTTTTATACGTATCATTTGACTTTTTTCATTATTTGTCGTGTATACATTTTTAGTTTTGTATATTTGTATCAATTTATTAATTAGACATGTGTATCATAAAATCTTTACATCACTTTGTATCACCTATTGAATTTATAGATGAGCTTCCCAAAAGATTGTGTGACAGTAATAGTTTTGGGGTGTCGGTTAGTATAAATCTGAAGTGTGAAATTGTAAGGCAAATATGTAGTAGAATGATTTTCTTATTGGACCCATTATATGAATGAACATGTAATAGTAGTCAAACACTTTTTGTTAATAAAAACTCACACTAAAGATTCTTAAACTTTTTACTTTGAATATTTGAAAGATGCAAATTTGGTGTATGGTATTTTTTATGAGCTATGTATTTTTTATACGTGTCATTTAAGCAACTTTTTAGTTTATTGTATTATTTAGTTAGATATATATGGCTTTGAATTTTTTTAGTTGGTTGTGAACTTTTCGAATACGTGTCACTTTGGTCTTTATAGTGTTTTTGTGTATTTACGGATACGTACCACATGAATTTATTTAGTTGGTCGTTAAATTTTTCTGATACGTATCATTTGGTCTATTATAATTGGTTGTGTATTTTCTTGATACATATCGATGGTCTTTTATAGTTGCTTTTGTATTTTTCTGAATACGTATCACTTGGGTATTTTTAGTTGGTTGAGATTTTTTTAATATGTGTCACTTTTATCTTTTATAGCTAGTTGTGTATTTTTTTAATAAGTATCATTTGAGTATTATTTTTTTAGCTCATCGTTTATTTTTTATAGACATGTATCATTCGGGATCTATTAAGACATGTACCGCGTTGACTAAATTAAAATGTCAAATGACTACATTAAACAAAAAGTCAAAAAGGGTCTATCTTAAAAATGACTTTGACAAATGAACATAAATTAAATAATAAATTGATTCATAATTACAACGTATGAAAGAAAGGAGGAAAAAACATGCCAGGGTAAGCCGCTTCTATAAGTTGCCTTATATATCATCTTAATTACGATAATGCCATATAATTTAATCAAATAAATTAATATTATTAATGATACATCTAACGGTAGAGAATGGTTCCTATTGTTTTTATTTTAAGACTGGTACTCACAATAACGCCCCTCTATATATATATATATATATATATATATATATATATATATATATATATATATATATATATATATATATATATATATATATATATATATATATACTTTTACCTATCTAGAATTTACTGATTTTGAACATATGAAAAGTTTGTTATGATCAGAGGGTCTTAACCTAACCCATTTGTTTAGACCTCCTCCAGATCATTTATTTAATATATAATATAAGTATCATGTTCGTTTTAAGGTTCCAATATAACCCTAAGTACCCCAAACAATTCAAAACATAAAAAGAAAACAAGCTGATCCAAAAACTGTTTTGACACCCGACTGATGTAACCTGTTTTTGACCCACTTCCAGACATCCAATTTAGTTCTCGTTTCTTGCATTTGTAAGCTAACTCAATTACCTTTCTAGGGACATAAGATTCGAAAATTAAAAGTTTGTAAAACTCTAGATATGATCAAAACAATAACCCAAAAATTCTACCCAGTTTTTAAAAACGAATTTAACATAATTAACCAAATTAATTACCCTCATCATGTTTAATCATTAACCCTAATTATTCTAATCAAGTCTATATCATTGTGATAACATTAAATTACAGATTTTCTAATAAACACTAACCTAGATCCATCATATAATGATTAAGAAAGAATTAAAAACAATTTAATTAAAAGGGTTTGAAAAGTTTACGATAGATTTTTGGAAAACAAGATTTTTGATGAAGAACCCTAACTTTTTCCATGGATTTCGAATCACTCATGATCTCCAGGGAATTTATGATGTGTTTTTATTAATAAATTTTTTTCGTTTATTTTCCTAACAAGTCCTTCGCCCAATACAAAAGTCCGGTTCCCTTTTTTTTCCTTTTTTCCCTTTTCTTTTTCTTTCTTGCATCCCAAAACCGACTATACCCCTTGAATTTCGTTAGTTTTCTCTTTTTATTATTAATAATTGTCTTAATAATATTACCCTAATTTTCCTTAATTTATTTCATCTCTTAAAGCCTCCAAAACCTCAAAACCGTAAAACTAGTCAAATTTACGCGTATACCGTAAAAGACGTAAAAATATACAGTTTTATAAAAACTCTTGAAATATGAAATAAACTAATTAACTAAGTCATAAATGACCTAAAACCATCCCAAAAAAATACTCTCGTGACTAAATACCTCTTCCGAGACCCCTAAATGCAAAACCCCAAACCGTAAAAATACGATTTTCTATAATACATATACGTATACGTAAAACCACTAAATAACACCATATCATTTCATAGTCACTACCATGTGGGCTCATGAACATGAAATAACCGTTCCTCGATTTACTTATGAGTACCATATACCTATAAACGATATCCAAACCTCACTCCAGACACACAAAATAAACACATAAGCACATAAAAGCACATATTTGCACAAAACACCTTAAACTATAGTCTAAGTGACGAAACCCAAAAACCATGGTTGTCACATCACTCCCTCCTAATATAAATCTCGTCCCGAGATTTACTCCTTAGGATCAAACACACAAACAGCAAATCACATGAGGATACTTGTTCTAAATGAACTCCTCTCATTTCCATGTGTACTTTAGTTCAAGTCTCAAAATTCCACATATACAAACCAACAATATAAAAATTCATTCCTAAACTCTTGACCTCACAGCTAATAAATCTCACAAATGACCCTTTGATAAAACAAAGACTCTTATTAACACAAATCCCGAATAACCGAACATCCAAATATGCATTCTCAAACAACATTTACTAATCTTAATACATAAAATATATCATGTATACCACTCAATTCTCCCAGGTAATTCTATACTCATAAGCTACTGGTCTGATCTTTCCAAACATCATAAATGGACCTACAAAACTCTACATCAACTTTTCCATTTTACCAAAACATACCACCCGTTACTATGGGTGAACCTTCCTACATACCGTTGTCACTAAAATTTAGTGGTTTCATCCTTTTCAACATAGCATATCTTGTTGCTCTCATCCTTTCCCACAAACACCATTTCCACATTAGTAGTCTCTTTCACGAATTTTAGTCCACCATAAGGAAAACTCACCCTATCCTTCCATATAGTGCCTCAAATGGCATTCATCGACTTCTAGAATGATAACTATCATTATATGAAAACTCAGACATCGCTAACGAGTTTCCCACATCCCTCTAACTCAGTCACCCAAGCTCTCAACACGACTCCTATACTTGTAGCAATTTCTCACTTCGTCCATCCTTTTCCAAGTAGCTGGATATACTCATATCCAATCATGTTCATTAACTCCCTTTAGTCCACACCAAACTACTTAAAAATTCCAATTTCCTTACACAAGTGACCTATGACGGTGTGTCACATATTCATTAGTTCATCATAACAAGGCTCTTCCAATCCAAATCAGCTTATGATCTATACATATCACCAAAAGGACAGTTATCTCAGTTAGTCTATCAACATCCATCCAAATACATGCTACAACTACTTCCATTAAATTTGGATAGCTCATTAGTAGCACCTATACACTTCCTTCTCACTTTTCTTCATGAAAGATATTTTTTGATACTTAACACTTTCTTTATACTTACACAATGTCTTACCTCCAAGGTCATAGTGCTCCTCATCTTGTCTTAGTTAGTCCAAGCCCTTTTCATGACACATCACATCTATAACTCCTCATCCATTCGATTATCGATACTAAGCCTTCGAATCAAACAATATAGGTCAGTGCCAATTCCTTTCCACACTACAGTAATATTAGCATGCTTAGTGCCGTAGTCTACTCATTAGGCTATACCAAAATTTTACCATCGGTTCCTATCTCGACCTATTTCATTTTTGATCCGCATCTATCCAGACTTCCTTATTTTTCCTCAGCTCATGGCATACATCAGGATGCTATGCTTCTCGTCTTTCAAGTCATCTATATCTCAAAATTATCCAAGTAGCTTCACTTGTTTTCCTCGCGACCAATTCTCCTACTCCATCCTAATAGGGACAGACTAGAGTTTTATGTGATCCTATGCGGATCACACTCTCATCTTATACCCATACTACTTTCCATTTGTCTAAACTAAGCTATATTTTAAATTCTTATTCAAATCTCATACTTCTATTTTGATTGCACCCAACATGAGGTACTTTCAATCATCATCTTCTAGGAATACTTGGTCCTCTCCTTCCATGGTTCTACCTAATTCCTACACTATCCCATCCAACCGAAAATCCATACTTCATTCATCAAATCTATGGAAATAGTTATTTCATTGGATAATGCATAATTGTCTCTTCCAAAGATCTTTCATAACACCTTCACAAAACCGACTCTCTAATCACATCTCCACGAACTTATTCAGTTCAGCTTCACTACTCATCCCTCAATATTGATTGCCACAAAATTCTATCTGCGTAGTCACTCGACTCCCGTTGTTATTTCCACGAGTTCTTAATCTCCCATGTTATGTATTGTAAAACCCGCATGCTTTTACCATGCATAGTAACCTTAGGATCGTACGTACTAGTTAAAAACTTTCCTAATATAGCATGATTACGATTACGTGTTAGGAGTTTACGTATTACGTACGTGTTAGAACACGATAAGTAGTTTATATGCACGACCACGTAATAATTATTTAGCAATAATTAATCACGAACATGCGATCACGAAATCACGAGCGTAATTAAAACACGAGCTATTATTAATTACGTATATATATTTAATACGAGCATATTTAAATATATTAGATTATGGTATTTACGTAACGAAAACATTTAAAACACGAACATAAATAAACACAAACGACTAACTAAATAACTAGACACGAAAAGAGGTACGGGAACCCCATGGGGGGTCCCTACCCGCGGCCAAAACAAGGGTAATGGGCCAAGCCCATTACCAATTTTTACTAAAAGGAGGGTTAATTAATTTTACTACTCAAAATCACTTTACAGAAGATTTCAAGAAAAACCTAAACCCTCTCTTTCTCCCCCTCCTTGTGCCGCCACCCTTGAATCACCATATAAGGTGATTCATTGATCTTGGATCTTGAAGATTTGTTGTTTGTTCGTGTTTGTTCTTCATTCCCTTGATCCACGAATACGGTAAAACCTTTTAAACCTTTTCTTTTAATTTAATCTTTTTATTAGTTATGAACATGTGATGTTTTTATAAAAACACATTAATTAAACATAGATCTAACATGTTTTGATGATTAATTAAATCAAATGGTCGATTAAGGGGTGTTTTGTTTTGGGCCGCAGGCTGCAACCGACCCCAAGGGGGTTTCGGTTTGCTTCGCCGACCACCACCAAGACCATATGGTCTTGGTTGGTGCGTGTGGGTCCCACGGTAGCAAGGGGTACCCCGATGTGGTTCGGGGTACGGTGTCGATTCATGTCCGGCTCATGTTTTTAAGCTTAGATCCGGTTCATGGTTATGTTAGTTTTTTTTATGTTATGAACTTAGGTTAAAATTAAATTAATAAAGATGTAATTAATTTAATAACATGACTTAGGTTAATTAATTATTAATAATCATGAAATTATTTTAACCTAAGTATTTATATTATTAAGACTTATAATTAATTAATTATTTTAAAAACCATGGATATAATTAATTAATTAACATGACTTAGGTTATATTATTAATATTTAATAAAACATATTTTAACCTAAGTACTTAATATATTTAATTAAAAACATGGTATACTTTAATTAAATATTATAACCTATAGTTTAATTAAATTACATGAAATAATTATTAAACTATACAATATATCATATGACTTAGAAAATAATCATGAAAACACTTAGGCTTATTTATTTAGCTTATTTAACCAGCTTATTTCTAATTATGGAAACTTTCTATTGTTAGAAACTTAATTAAATAAGGCAGCTAATTTATTTATGGAAACCAGCTATTTTTAGAAACTTATTTATTTAAGGCAGCTAATCTATTTATGGAAACTTATTTAATTAAGGGAGCTAATCTATTTATGGAAACTTTCTATTTTTAGAAACTTATCTATTTTAAGCAGTAAATCTGTTTTTGGAAACTTTCTATTTTTGGAAACTTTCTATTAACTTTCTATTTTTGGTAACTTTCTATTTTTGGAAACATTCTCATTTTGGAAACTTTCTATTTTTTTGGAAACTGTCTATTTTAGGAAACCTGCTATTTTTGGAAAGTTACTTATTATTACACAGTAAGTATAATAATACATGAAATATCAGAAATACATAATCAGAATGAACATAATATAAGGTTTAACACAGTTTAAGGCTTTAAACAGTAAAACATAGTAAGAACATATAAAATAAGCTAAGACATGACATAAAACCAGCTATGTATTTAGTAAGCAGATACTTATTTCATGTACGTATTTATGTAGCACTAGTGTTTCGGAAGTAGGATTCTCGCAGTTCATCGTTATCGTTCACTGGACATAAGGTACGGATTCCCGTCCTTTCAGTATGGATATTCTTTCCTTATTAGGATTTCCCCGTATGCAGTCAACTGTTTTCCCGTAGTATAAGTATGAGTTTGATTGCTTATGTTTAAATATGATTACCTATAGCCATATACATGCATGACCAGTTTCACCTAGGTATGGAGGTACCATAACCATAACATTAGAGGCACTGATGTTATGACTTCACCACGTCGGAGTGATTGCTCGTGGCGTCCCTTCAGCTTTTGTCCATTTATTTATATTTATCATGTGGGGCGTATGGGTGCATCCTAGTTACACGTTTTTATTCAGGATTACATGGTGAATGTGGTGTGTGCCTTGCATCCTTCACAAGGAGCTGATCCCTCCTACCCATTAAACCAGTATATTAAATTAGAGGCAGCCCCTCTAATTTGCATGATGAGGTCACCCCTCCAATTATTCATGCACGGTGGATTTTCATGACCTATATTGGCTAACGGTAAAATATGACAAACAGTTTTTATAAGATAAACATAAGACTTTCAAACTATAAAACCAGTTTTATTAAGACTTAACCAGGTTACGCGGGACTTAGTTTTCTTTCGTTGTTATTATGTTATATGCTTATCCTATTCAAGCTTTATTGTACATCCGTGCACTGAGCGTATTGCTCAGCCGTTTTCCTTTTCTATGTTCCCAAAACGGCAGGTACTCAGGGACGCTCGTAGACACTAAGAGTACGTGCATATGGACTGGAAGCTGTCTAGCCTTCTTTACATTATGCGTTTCCTTTCTTTATGATACTTATGCTTTGGACATTGTTTAGTCCTTTTCCTTTACTATACTATGTTTGTGTGTGATGAGCTTTACTTTTGGACTACCAATGTTTGATTCCGGTATTTTCCTATATATGGTCAAGTAATGTTTAGACATTTTACCTTGTATGCTTTGATGACACGCCAAGGCTTCGACCTGTAGGCTCTCAAATATGACCTGTGATTAGTGGGTAGTCACTACGGTCTTCCTAGAACTGACAGTTGTTTTCATGCATTCATCATTTTTAAGCATACATATACATGTCATTGTTACAGGGTTTTTTGACTAAGTAATGTTTGGTACAGGACTGGCCCTATTTAGTCGCATGTGTTTTATCGAAACTTTTAGATTTGGGACCGACCCATAGGCGTCCCCTCGCTATGTCTTTTGTTTTGGGTGAACTGACCAGAGGCGTTCACTCTCGAGCATACAAAGTTTTCATAAAACTGCATCATGCATTCATACACAAAATTTTCTTGCATAAAATTTTTCTCGTGAAATTTTTAGTATAAATTTTTTTCATGTATATATTTATATTTTATGTTTTGATCTGTTTAATCATATGTTTTATGTTATACTGTCAGATGGTTCTCACACGCGAACAGGAGCAGCTCAACGCTGCAATTCAGGCTGCCATGCAAGCCTTGCTTCCTCAAGTGAGGAATGACATCCGGGCTGAAGTTCAAGCTGCCAACAATCAGCAGCACAATCAGCCACCTCCTCCTCTTCCTCCAGTGACATTAGCAGTATGGCTGGAGAGATTCAACAAGCTCCGCCCTCGAGCTTTTGAGAAGACAGATAGCCCCAGCTATGCTGAAAGGTGGTTGGCTCACATCAAGAAGATTTTCAACGCTATGGGTTGTGACCCCGCATACAAGGCGAGGTTGGCATGCTATCGGTTCGAAGGCGATGTACTTAATTGGTGGTTAGCTTTGATGTAATCTGAAGGTGGTGATGAGTGGGTTGCTGGTTTGACTTGGGCTCAGTTCAAGGACAGGGTGATGGAGCAGTTCTTTCCCAAGGCTGAGCAGGACAAGCTCAAGAGAGAGTACCATGGGATCCATCAGAGAGCTGGGGAGAATAGCAACGAGTTTATGCAACACTTTCTTCGCTTGGCTTGTTTCCTTGGTGCGGCAGCAGGTACTCCTGAAGAGCAGGCACATCACTTCAGATGGGCTCTTCGCACATCGGTCGCAAACAATCTGGTGTGTGCTACGTTCAATACTGTAGCACAAGTGGCCGATGCAGCACGGAAACTGGAGATGCTGCAGGAGAGGGATGAGTTCGGGGAAGCTGAAAGACCCGACAAGAGGTAACCTTTGTATTCAAGCGGTGACCAATACGTATACTTTCCATATGTCAATTATTCATCTCTTTAACTGTATCTTCCAGGAAGAAAACTGGGGACCGGTCTCAGCCGGCTACTCAGCAGCAGCCTCATCAGCCCAAGGGAAACGGTCAGACTAACGACCGTTCTGCTACGGATAGGTGTGGCGGTAATGACAATTACCGTAACAACGCCGGGCAATCCAGCAACAGCAGGTCCTAATACTTACGAAATTCCTTATGTTTTATGTTATAACTCATATTCTGACACTTTAGCAAACTTCTACCAGGAATCATGGAAACGGTAGGGACCAGAACCAGAGAGGTTCGCAGCCTAGCCGTCCAGCTATCACTGGTGTTCAATCTTACGATTATCCGCTTCGTCCTTTGTACCCAACTGCTATGTCTCATGTAAAATGTTTTATCAGGTCCTCAGCCAGCCAGAGCACCTGCTGGAGGATACACTCATCCTCTTTGCTCTACTTGCCACCGTAGGCACCCAGGACCATGTCGCTGTAATACGGATGCGTGCTTCAAGTGTGGTCTTCCTGGCCATATTATGAAGGATTGCCGTAAGGGCGAGATGGAGGGTACATCGGGACATGCTGATACCAAGCCGCCTCCTACTGTCGGGCGTGTCTACACGACATCTCAAGACCAGGCCAACAAGTCTACAGGTACCATCACTGGAATCTTGTATATGTATGGTCGCGCTGCATGTGTTCTTTTCGATACGGGTGCTACTCACTCGGTTATTTCTACTGCTTATGCTAAGAACATTAGGATGCCTCCCTTGCCACTAAGAAATAGGCTTACTATTTCCACGCCTTTGAGGGACTCTGTATTAATCACCCATCTATACAAGAGTCTTCCCTTAGAATTTGATGATAAGGTTCGACCTATCGACGCACTTCCGCTGGACATGTATGACTTCGACATGATTTTGGGCATGGATTGGCTATCCAAGTATCATGCTACCATAGACTGCCATTCATATCGAGTTATCTTCGATGATGTCAATGTACCAGAGTACATTCATAATGGGTTCATACCCGGACGGTCTGTATAAGTCATATCCACCCTGCAAGCGCGTGCACTACTGTCACATGGCTGCGAGGGTTATCTAGCTACGGTTCACGACATGGATGTTGAATCTCCATCGATTCAGGATCAACCAATAGTGTCGGAATTCCAAGACGTGTTTCGAGCAGAACTCCCAGGCATACCACCTGCACGAGAAGTGGAATTCAGTATCGAGCTGGTTCTAGGAGCTGAACCAATCTCCAAGGCTCCTTATCGCATGGCTCCCATAGAGCTGAAGGAGCTGAAGGATCAACTGCAAGAACTTCTTGAACGAGGTTTCATTCGACCGAGCGCATATCCATGGGGCGCACCGGTCTTATTTGTTAAGAAGAAGGGCGGCAGTATGCGTCTTTGCATAGACTATCGTGAGCTCAACTAGATTACCATTCGGAATAGGTATCCACTGCCACGCATTGACGATCTGTTTGACCAACTCCAAGGGGCCAAACACTTCTACAAGATCGATCTTAGGTCAGGCTATCACCAGCTACGGGTCAAGGAGCAGGACATTGCTAAGACTGCCTTTCGTACCCGTTATGGCCACTACGAGTTTGTAGTTATGCCATTTGGCCTGACAAATGCTCCAGCAGTGTTCATGGATCTGATGAACAGAATCTTCCATGAATTTCTGGACAAGTTCGTCATTGTTTTCATCAATGACATCCTGATTTTCTCGAAGTCCAAGGAGGAACACGAAGACCATCTTCGTACAGTACTACAGATTCTTCGCCAGAAGCAGCTGTATGCAAAATTCTCCAAGTGTGAGTTCTGGTTAGACAAGGTGGCATTCTTAGGTCACATTGTATCAGCAGAAGGAATCACTATGGATCCAGCGAAGGTTGAGGCCATTACTAAGTGGCCGAGGCCGACATCAGCGACGGAAGTTCGTAGTTTCTTAGGCTTAGCTGGCTATTACCGTAGGTTCGTGGAGAACTTTTCCCGCCTAGCACTACCATTGACCAAACTGGTGCAGAAAGGGTAGAAATTCGTCTAGACTGAAGATCGAGAGAAGAGCTTTGAAGACCTGAAGCAGAAGCTAGTATCTGCACCTATTCTTACTCTACCATCTGGTACGGGTGGATTTCAAATCTACAGCGATGCATCGGGGAAGGGACTTGGCTATGTTCTCATGCAACATGGGAAAGTGATCGCGTACGCTTCACGGCAGCTTAAGCCTTATGAAGAGAATTACCCCACGCACGATCTGGAACTTGCTGCAGTCGTGTTTGCATTGAAGATATGGAGACACTACTTATATGGAGAATCATGTGACATTTTCACGGACCATAAGAGCTTGAAGTATATCTTCACTCAGCGTGAATTGAACATGAGACAGAGGAGATGGTTAGAGCTATTGAAGGATTATGACATTAATCTACAGTATCATCCCGGAAAGGCAAATGTAGTAGCAGATGCCCTTAGCAGGAAGTCCGGAATGATCAGCGGCATTAAAATCGAAGAGGAAATCATTAGAGACTTGGAACGACTAGACATCGAGTACATGGTACGTGGACAGCACGGTTACTGGGCTAATCTTAGAGTAGAACCTGAGTTTCTATCTAAGATCAAGGAAGCTCAGAAAGATGACGGAGAAATCTGGGCGATAGTACAGAATTTGGAGAAGCAGACGGAATTCAGAGTAGATGCAGATGGTATCGTATGGCAGGGCACTAGACTTTGTGTTCCTGACGACCAAGAACTCCAGGAAGCTTTGCTAGCTGAAGCTCATAGCTCCCCATTCTTGATACATCCTGGTTCGACTAAGATGTACCATGACATCAAACAGTACTTTTGGTGGAGTGGTATGAAACAGGTTGTGGCCACTTACGTCTCCAAATGTCTTACCTGCCAGCAGGTTAAGATCGAGCATCAGCGATATGGCGTTCTCCTTCAACCGCTAGACATTCCAGAGTGGAAGTGGGATAAAATCACCATGGATTTTGTTACCGGTCTTCCGCCTACCAAAAGGAAGCACGATGCAATTTGGGTTATCGTTGATCGACTTACCAAATCAGCTCATTTATTACCGATCCGCAAGGAAAATCCGGTAAGTAAACTCGCAGATACGTATAGACGAGAGATCATGAGACTCCACGGTGCACCATCCAGCATCGTCTTAGACAGAGATACTCGATTCACTTCGCGCTTTTGGAAAAGTCTGCAGAAAGCTTGGGGTACACAACTTAAGCTTAGCACGGCTTTTCATCCTCAAACGGATGGACAGTCGGAGCGAACCATTCAGACATTGGAGGATATGTTGAGGTCATGTGCGTTGGAATGGACGGGTGATTGGGACGAATACATCTGTTTAGTGGAGTTTGCATACAACAACAGTTGGCACGCAAGCATCAAGTGTGCTCCATTTGAGATGTTGTATGGTAGAAAGTGTCGCGCCCCAATCTGCTGGGATCAGGTTGGCGAGCGAACACTCGAAGGACCAGAAATCATAGAGATGACAAATGAGAAGATCGCAGTAGCTAGGCAGAAAATTCAAGAGGCACGGTCACGTCAGAAGAGTTACGCCGATAAGCATCGTAGGGATCTACACTTTAACGTAGGAGATCACGTCTTCCTTAAGGTTTCGCCGGCACGTGGTGTTAGACGCTTCGGGATTAAAGGGAAGCTCAGTCCTCGTTTCATCGGACCGTTTGATATCATTGAACGAGTCGGTGAAGTATCTTACCGATTGGCGTTACCTCCGCAGCTTTCGCATGTGCACAATGTGTTTCATGTGTCCTTACTCAGAGGGTACCAATATCACCCCCTTCACATGGTTCAGTATCCACTGGAACAGATTCGTGAAGATCTCACTTTTATAGAAGAACCCGAACGAGTTCTTGACAAACAAGAACGAGTCATGAGAAAGAAGACGATTCCATTCGTCAAAATTCTATGGAGGGATCATACCGAGCGGGAAGCCACTTGGGAAACGGAGGAGTCTATCCGGGCTTCTTACCCTCATTTCATATTTTGAATTCGGGTATGTTCTTATTTCCAGTTTACATTATCTATAATTCGGGGACGAATTATTCTTTTTAGGGGGGAAGAGTTGTAAAACCCGCATGCTTTTACCATGCATAGCACCCTTAGGATCGTACGTACTAGTTAAAAACTTTCCTTATATAGCATGATTATGATTACGTGTTAGGAGTTTACGTATTACGTACGTGTTAGAACACGATAAGTATTTTATATGCACGATCACGTAATAATTATTTAGCAATAATTAATCACGAACATGCGATCACGAAATCACGAGCGTAATTAAAACACGAGCTATTATTAATTACGTATATATATTTAATATGAGCGTATTTAAATATATTAGATTATGGTATGTACGTAACGAGAACATTTAAAACACGAACATAAATAAACAAAAACTGCTAACTAAATAACGAGACACGAAAAGAGGTACGGGAACCCCATGGGGGGGTCCCTACCCACGGCCAAAACAAGGGTAATGGGCCAATCCCGTTACCAAGTTTTACTAAAAGGAGGGTTAATTAATTTTACTACTCAAAATCACTTTACAGAAGATTTCAAGAAAAACCTAAACCCTCTCTTTCTCCTCCTCCTTGTGCCGCCACCCTTGAATCACCATACAAGGTGATTCATTGATCTTGGATCTTGAAGATTTGTTGTTTGTTCGTGTTTGTTCTTCATTCCCTTGATCCACGGATACGGTAAAACCTTTTTAAACCTTTTCTTTTAATTTAATCTTTTTATTAATTATGAACATGTGATGTTTTTATAAAAACACATTAATTAAACATAGATCTAACATGTTTTGATGATTAATTAAATCAAATGGTCCATTAAGGGGTGTTTTGTTTTGGGCCACAGGCTGCAACCGACCCTAAGGGGGTTTTGGTTTGCTTAGCCGACCACCACCAAGACCATATGGTCTTGGTTGGTGCGTGTGGGTCCCACGGCAGCAAGGGGTACCCCGATGTGGTTCGGGGTACGGTGCCGATTCATGTCCGGTTCATGTTTTTAAGCTTAGATCCAGTTCATGGTTATGTTAGTTTTTTTTATGTTATGAACTTAGGTTAAAATTAAATTATTAAAGATGTAATTAATTTAATAACATGACTTAGGTTAATTAATTATTAATAATCATGAAATTATTTTAACCTAAGTATTTATATTATTAAGACTTATAATTAATTAATTATTTTAAAAACCATGGATATAATTAATTAATTAACATGACTTAGGTTATATTATTAATATTTAATACATATTTTAACCTAAGTACTTAATATATTTAATTAAAAACATGTTATACTTTAATTAAATATTATAACCTATAGTTTAATTAAATTACATGAAATAATTATTAAACTATACAATATATCATATGACTTAGAAAATAATCATGAAAACACTTAGGCTTATATACTTAGCTTATTTAACCAACTTATTTGTAATTATGGAAACTTTCTATTTTTAGAAACTTAATTAAATAAGGCAGATAATTTATTTATGGAAACCAGCTATTTTTAGAAACTTATTTATTTAAGGCAGCTAATCTATTTATGGAAACTTATTTAACTAAGGCAGCTAATCTATATATGGAAACTTTCTATTTTTAGAAACTTATCTATTTTAAGCAGTAAATCTATTTTTGGAAACTTTCTATTTTTGGAAACTCTCTATTTTTGGAAACTTTCTATTTTTGGTAACTTTCTATTTTTGGAAACTTTCTATTTTTGGAAACTTTCTATTTTTTGGAAACTGTCTATTTTAGGAAACCTGCTATTTTTGGAAAGTTACTTATTATTACACAGTAAGTATAATAATACATGAAATATCATAAATACTTAATCAGAATGAACAGAATATAAGGTTTAACACAGTTTAAGGCTTTAAACAGTAAAACATAGTAAGAACATATAAAATAAGCTAAGACATGACATAAAACCAGCTATGTATTTAGTAAGCAAATACTTATTTCATGTACGTATTTATGTAGCACTAGTGTTTCGGAAGTATAATTCTCACAGTTCATCGTTCTCGTTCACTGGACATAAGGTACAGATTCCCGTCCTTTCAGTATGGACATTCTTTCCTTATTAGGATTTCCCCGTATGCAGCCAACCGTTTTCCCGTAGTATAAGTATGAGTTTGATTGCTTATGTTTAAATATGATTACCTATAGCCATATACATGCATGACCAGTTTCACCTAGTTATGGACGTACCATAACCATAACATTAGAGGAACTGATGTTATGACTTCACCACGGCGGAGTGATTGCTTGTGGTGTCCCTTCATCTTTTGGCCATTTATTTATATTTATCATGTGGGGCGTATGGGTGCATCCTAGTCACACGTTTTTATTCAGGATTACATGGTGAATGTGGTGTGTGCCTTGCATCCTTCACAAGGAGCTGATCCCTCCGACCCATTAAACCAGTATATTAAATTAGAGGCAGCCCCTCTAATTTGCATGATGAGGTCACCCCTCCAATTATTCATGCACGGTGGATTTTCATGACCTATATTGGCTAACGGTAAAATATGACAAACAGTTTTTATAAGATAAACATAAGACTTTCAAACTATAAAACCAGTTTTATTAAGACTTAACCAGGTTACGCGGGACTTAGTTTTCTTCCGCTGTTATTATGTTATATGCTTATCCTATTCATGCTTTATTGTACATCCGTGCACTGAGCGTATTGCTCAGCCATTTTCCTTTTCTATGTTCCCAAAACGGCAGGTACTCAGGGACGCTCGTAGACACTAAGAGTACGTGCATATGGACTGGAAGCTGTCTAGCCTTCTTTACATTATGCATTTCCTTTCTTTATGATACTTATGCTTTGGACATTATTTAGTCCTTTTCCTTTACTATACTATGTTTGTGTGTGATGAGCTTTACTTTTGGACTACCGATGTTTGATTCCGGTATTTTCCTTTATATGGTCAAGTAATGTTTAGACATTTTACCTTGTATGCTTTGATGACACGCCATAATTACTGTGATATTTCCATTTCCAAAATGGGGTGTTACATGTATTCACTTCATCACGATCCACTGGTTCAGCTCTTTGTAACTCCACTCCGGTACTCGATCTGTCCTTCTTCGTCACGAACCATACGAAGATTCCCATCATAGTGCTTGTCACCTTTCCAGTCCTTGCAACTTCTGTGACTCCTTCGAAATCTCTTGCATCCTTCTAGCAGCCGACACGTATTCCTTTCAGCTCCTTGCTTCACGATGTAGCTCTTCACGCACTCTTTCTCGTCTCTATGATGTTACCTAGGAACTTCACACTACCCAGTAGCTTCTAACTTCAACTCATCTACGACAATATTTCTAAAGGTACTTCAACCCCTCAATGGCTGACTCTTCCTTACTTGTTGTACTTGACCATTAATCAGCCTCCTAACAATCATTTTTTCACATCCATGTTTTCCTTCACGTGTCTACTACTACCTTGCCTCCATAACTATACCAATTCCCTTGCGTGTTATTTGCCCCACATTACCATTAGTAGAAACTTTCTACTCTACCCTCACATCCGCTAGTACTTTCATCAATCTCCTAATGGTACTTCAACCAACTTCTCATAGCATGACATCTCGTTCCCACGACTAGTCAACTAACTTTACTTACTCCCTTATTCTCGTAACCAATCTAAGTTTCAAAACTACACAAATATTAATCATTCCTTCAACACAACCTTTAAACCAAAATACATCTTTCCATTCTAATATCTATCCATAAGTAATACTACCCAACTCTATCCTCTCATCCTAACGTTTCCACAACCACAAAACTAAATCAACCATGACGTGTACCAAAAGAATTCCAAACGGTCGCGTCCCATAATAAATATAGGGTAAACCGAAATATCAACCATAACGAACCCTAGCCAAAACAACTGAAAATGAAATAATGTAATCTGAAAGATTCAATGGAGTGTGCCAACAACGAAATATTAGACTCGTCACGATTAGTATTACCAAATTTCAATATCTTAGAAAATTTTAAATTTTCATCTCAATTAGTTACTTCACATTAGGACCATATTTTAACACCAATAAATGAAATCATAATCATATTTTACCATGTTCGTTACTATCAAAGGGCATAAATTAATTATTGTACTAAAACTCACTTTATATATCATCTCCTTTAACAATAAACTCATCTTTTATCTTAATTATTTTATCAAAGGTATCCACTAGTTAGTATAGTATAACGTTATTCTAACCATTATCTTGTTTACTCACATTAAACTCATTTCACTTGTTATTATGAAACCAATACGTGTTTATAAAATATGATGTTTTTATTAACTTTATTCTATATTATAAATATTTTATATAATCCATTTAGGCTTGTTATAACGAACTATTACACGTTTACAAGGTGTGGTGTTATTATTATCATTATTATAATAAAATCTTCCTATTTACTATTTCCATCTATTTAAATACTTCTAAAATTTTAACTCCACTTTTAAGAAAATTATCGTAAAATTTCTTTACCCTTTATATGTACTATCACATGTTACCTAGAAAACTAATCCATTCATTGTCAATATATCTTTTTAACTTATTACCAATAAACTTAAAGAAAAGATATGTAAGTCAGGATATCATACCGTACACTTACAAAGTATTTTCAAAAGCATTTTCCTTTAATTAGCTAGACTCCTTTGCAAGAAAACTTGGTAGTTCTCATCAATTCAAATACATACCTGAATGTAGACACACTTCAAAACATTCAAAACATCGTTGGAACTCCATCAAACTCCAGCACTAATAAACTATTTAAACACGAGAGAACACTAGGTACGTTCAAGTTTTCATAACTATTGAACGACCGTATATCATAACATAACATCTACTAGTATATATACCTCCGCATATATATATACCTATAAATCTCCCAAAACATACTCGTTATCATACATGTCAAGTCAATCGATCGCGTCATACACTCGTTTTTCCATACGAGTAATCATCATCTCACCATCTCACCATGCCACAACAAGGCATAAAACCCATCACCAAAACCAACCCATATCGTTTGACCCCATAATCACACATCACGACTATAACCCAAAACATATAACACAAAAACCATAGCCATATCACAGGCAACCATTACATAAACCCTTATTGTACAAATACCCAAAATACAGATCTCATCATATACAAGCATGTACTAACCCCTTTTTCATGCAACCATACTTGGAAGTCCATCGGTGTTGTGGCACGAATATAATTACGTAGGCCTCCATAATTATATATGTCCCCTTTCACCTATGTATCCCTCATATGACGACACTTATAAGAAATTAGTACTACACGGAACACATATATCTACCACATATATACCACATAAAATACACTCTTTATATATACCGTACAGGTAAAATAAGAACATCTCATACGTCAACCCTAACTTCATTCATAACTCGAGGCTCAAACGCCAAATCAAATCAATAACAATAAAATATCCAACATTAAAAAAAATGACCATAACCGTTCAGGCGGAAATTCAAATATACTACTAGTCGCAGACTCAACATCGGTACTATCCTAATATTACCTAGCGCACCTCTTCTTCTACGCAACATGAGTAACGCTAAATAGATTCCTACACTTCCGGTTCGTACATCGCATCAATAGAAAATAAATGAATGTACTTACATATATTATATCTCAATAAGTAAGTATGAAAGTAAATAAATATCCAAAATGAAATTAACACTTAAGCACTCCATATACTATAATGCACACATACCCCTATTACACCTCCATGCATGGACCCTTAAGCTATAGACTAGGCTACTAGACTAGGCAACCTAATTCTTTATAACCAATATCTCTGATACCATTCTGTCACACCCCACCATGACGGAATATGGGGCGCGAAGTATGGATATCATCACAACAATAGCGTGTCTATAGAGATAACTAAATGAATTAGAAATATCATAAATGATGACACAATGTCATAAAGATATCACAAACAATGCAGGCGTCTAGGTAAGTAGGTAACAGGTCTACCTCTTACCAAAGACATACAATTAACAAATAAGAAACATATAGGTGTCTACAAAGTATCACTTATTCAAACATAAGTAAAGACTAAGAGGAAAGGGGGTTCCTCCAATGTAATCCTAAGCCTCCTAGCTAGCCACCCCTATTCTCACGCTTAACCACAATATCACATGAAAGAGACACTAAAACATGTCAACATAAAGTTGGTGAGAGTCATAGGTTTAGACTCCAACCCCAAAATAGTTATAAGCTGTGAATAACAACCATCAATAAAAGAACATGTGTACAATGTGTTACAATTATGCATTAACAACTGCCATTCAAGATTAACCATACAATCATAATTCCAAAGCACCAAGCCTTACCAATAACCACAATTTCCAAGGCTCCCAGCCTTACCAATAACCATGGTCCCATAGGCGCCCATACACCTATGAACCAATCCCAAGGCCCCGCCTTGTCAACATCCCCTTGGTACCAAGTTAAACCACAATAAAAATCAAGAATCGCATAGTAGTTAGTCACATAAGTGTACACACAAGTCCATCACAAACCATAAAAAAATTCACAGCATTATTTACAAAACCATACAGTGTCTCTTCCATCCCATCTGGAAGTCAAATCATTTATAGCTCATAAAAACATGGGACTATGAAACTCACCTGAACAAGCTTCTCCAAGTAGCCGCACTCTAGCACAATCTACACACACAAACGTATACAATCAAGACATGAACCACATACCATAATGGATCATCAATCTATGATGGATATCTAACCTTGTCCTGCAACTTAACCCCATTTATATTTCATATGCATCTCATGACACCCCTCTATAAAGCCCTTAACTTAGTTTAGTTCATAACTCGCCCCGTTAACATTTAACCCAAAACAGTCATGTTTTTCATACCTTAAACTATGGGTCGAACACCCCCTTAACCAAATCAACTTCCTCTGTTAAAGAAACCCTATGCCCTTACATGTGTTAGCTAACTCTCCCCTTTGGCCACAACCTTCAAGACACTGTTAAGGCTTCCATATATATATATATATATATATATATATATATATATATATATATATATATATATACTTTTACCTATCCAAAATTTACTGATTTTGAACATATGAAAAGTTTGTTATGATCAGAGGGTCTTAACCTAACCCATTTGTTTAGACCTCTTCCAGATCTTTTATTTAATATATAATCTAAGTCTCATGTTCGTTTGAAGGTTCCAATATAACCCTAAGTACCCCAAACAATTCAAAACATAATAAGAAAATAGGCTGATCCAAAAACTGTTTTAACACCCGGCTGATGTAACCTGTTTTGACCCACTTCCAGACCTCCAGTTTAGTTCTCGTTTCTTGAATTTGAAAGCCAACTCAATTACCTTTCCAGGGACATAAGATTTGAAAATTAAAAGTTTGTAAAACTCTAGATATGATCAAAACAATGACCCAAAAATTCTGCCCAGTTTTTAAAAACGAATTTAACATAATTAACCAAATTAATTACCCTCATCATGTTTAATCATTAACCCTAATTATTCTAATCAAGTCTATATCATTGTGATAACATTAAATTACAGATTTTCTAATAAACACTAACCTAGATCCATCATATAATGATTAAGAAAGAATTAAAAACAATTTAATTAAAAGGGTTTGAAAAGTTTACCTTAGATTTTTGGAAAACAAGATTTTTGATGAAGAACACTAATTTTTTCCATGGATTTCGAATCACTCATGATATCCAGGGATTTTATGATGTGTTTTTATTAATAAAAAGTTTTTGTATATTTTCCTAACAAGTCCTTGGCCCAATAGAAAAGTTTTTGTATATTTCCCTTTTCTTTTTCTTTCTTGCATCCCAAAACCGACTATACCCCTTTAATTTCGTGTTTTTTTTATTGTTAATAATTGTATTAATAATATTATCCTAATTTTCTTTAATATATTTCAGCTCTTAAAGCCTCCAAAACCTCAAAACCGTAAAACTAGTCAAATTTACGCGTATACCGTAAAAGACGTAAAAATATACAGTTTTATAAAAACTCTTGAAATATGAAATAAACTAATTAACTAAGTCCTAAATGACCTAAAACAATCCCAAAAAATAATCCGGTAACTAAATACCTCTTCCGAGACCCCTAAATGCAAAACCCTAAAAAATAAAAATACGATTTTCTATAATACATATACGTATACGTAAAACCACTAAATAACACTATCTCATTTCATAGTCACTACCATGTGGGCTCATGAACATGAAATAACCGTTCCTCGATTTACTTATGAGTACCATATACCCATAAACGATATCCAAACCTCACTCCAAACACACAAAATAAACACATAAGCACATAAAAGCACATATTTGCACAAAACACCTTAAACTATAGTCTAAGTGACTAACCCCAAAAACCATGGTTGTCACACCAAGCCCATTATTTTGGTTAACTAAAGAAAAAAGGAAATCACAGGATTTATCATTCACAGAGTTTTTACAAAACAATTAAAAACCTTAGCCCCTCTCTCCTCCCTTGTTGTCGTCGGCTACCACCACACCAAGAGGGTGTTTGGTTGATTTTGATTCTTGATTTTGGGGTTTATCGTGTTTGTGTTCTTAGTTCCTTTACAATCACGTGTTTTGTATCATCAAAAATCTTCATCTTTTTATTTTTTATTTATTTTCTTTTATATATGTTCATGTGTTCGAATATTAAAAACATAATTAACATGTTAATTAATTAAAGAAACATGATTTAATGGGGGGTTTTGGTGGGGTTTTGTTCGGCCGACACACAAACCGAGAGCGGAAGCTCTCGTTAGCCTTGTGATCACTAACAGCCGAGACCCTAGGGTCTCAGTGTTGTCTCGAGTGGCTCGATTGCAGGGGACTAGGGACCCCAATGCGAGTCGGGGTGGAGTTTGGTTTGTGTGGGTCTCAGCGTAGCAGCAGCAGCACCACCGGCTTAAGCCGGTGGCTGTTTTTGGTTGAGCAGGGGAAACGCAGCCGAGCAGAGGGAAACCACCGGCTAACAGTCGATGGGAATGTTACTCGGACAGTGGCAACCGGCTAGGCCGGGTAGCCACTGTCAAGGGTTTTTTGGTTCGGCTTATATTTAAAACATAGAAACGGGCACGAGATTATTTTTTTTACAAGCTATATTTTTACAAGAATAATTAAATTAATTAAACATGACTAATAATTTATTTAATTTAATCATGACTTAGGTTTTATTATTTGCTAAATAATACATGTTTTAACCTAAGTATTTTTACCATTTAATTTAGACTATAGTTATTAATTAATTATTAAAACAATGACTATAATTAATTAATAAAACATTACTTAGGTATTAATTATTAAATATAATAATTCATGATTAACCTAAGTATTTTAATTAGACTAATTTAATTAAATCACATCTTTATTTAATTAAATCATATAACCTATATTTTAATAATTAACCATGATATATTATTAATTAATAAAACATGAACTATTATTATTAATTAGTAATCAGTTATAACCTATAGTATTTAATTATTAAACTATACTATTAATTACATGACTTATGACTTATAACCAATAAACTTTTGCTTATATTATTAGCTTATTAATCCAATTTATTTCTAAATATGGAAACTTTCTATTTCAGGAAACTTACTATTTTTGGAAACTTTCTATTTTTTAGAAACTAATCTATTTTAGAAACAGTTCTATTTTTTGGAACTTTTTATTTTGGGAAACTTTCTATTTTTGGAAACATTCTATTTTTGGGAACCTGCTATTTTTAGGAAGTAACTTATTATTACACAACAAGTATAACAATACAAGCATACATGATAATACTTAATCAATATAATATATCATTTAAAATAATAAATAAGACAAGAACATATAAAACAATCTAAGAACATGCCATAACCAGTAATGTACTCAGTAATCAGACGACTTATACATGTCCCTTATTTATGTAGCATTAGTGAGGTCAGAGTAAGACTATTCATCCTTTCATCTTTCCTCGTTCATTGGACACAAGGTACGGATTTTCTGTCCTTCAGTATGGACATTCTTTCCTTATTAGGATTCCCCGTTTGCAGCCAACTCTTTTCCCAAGTATATGTTTTATATGTTTTAATCTGCTTATGTTAGTTTTAAATGCCTAAGCCATATACCTACATGACAAGTTTCACCTAGTTATGGAGGTACCATAACCATAACACTAGAGGCACCAGTTTTATGACTTCCTACAGCGGAGTGATTTCTCGTGGCGTCCCTTTTCAGTTTTGGCCTCATATTATATTATCATGTGGGGCGTATGGGTGCATTCTAGTTACATGTTTTAAAGGATTATCATGGTGAATGTGATGTGTGCCTTGCATCCTTAACAAGGATTTGATCCCTCCTACCCAGCCTAATTAATTAGAGGCAACCCCTCTAATTGCATGATAAGGTCTCCCCACCAAGTATTCATGTACGGTGGAACCTCATGACCTATATGGGCTATTGGCTAATTTATACAGTTTTCATATAAACATATAAGTCTTTTAAAACTATAAAACTAGTTTATGAACATGTTCCAGGATATCTAGGACTTATACATTTTCGCTGCTATTAGTCCTTTATACTTATGTCATTTCATGCTATACTTGTATATCTGTTCACAGGGCGTTATGCTCAGTCGTTTTCCTTTCATGTTCCCTAACGGCAGGTACTCAAGGACGCTCGTAGAATTTAAGAGTATGTGCATACGGATTGGAAGCTATCTAGCCTTCATCACTTTATGCATTTCCATACATTACGCTACTTTTTTTCTTTGGACATTGTTTAGTCCTTTTCTATTTCAGTACTTATACTCATGTGTGTGAGCTTATACTTGGACTACCGATATTTGTTTCCGGTATTTCCATTCATGGTCATTTAATGCTTTTGGACATTTACCTTGCATGCTTTGATGACACGCCATATTACCTGTGATGTTCCATTTACCAAAATGGGGTGTTACACATATTGTAAAACTCTGAATTTTTAATGATATATAAAGAAAGTTGATTTTGTCACTCTTTTGAGTTGTTTTCTATCATTATGACTTGCGTTCTATGAAGTAATACCCCAGTTCAATGTTTCGCTGTGTAAAGGTAAAATGGGGGTGTTACATCAATGCTTTATAAATCTTATTAAGAATGAATCGATAGATTTATAAGTTTGTCCGGTTGTTTGCGGAAGAACAACCGGGCTATTGAATGACAAACTTTTCTCCCATTGATCTCAGCTTTGCTTGTTGATCAATGGGAGGAATAACCCTAACACTATAATAAGATATTACACTTTGCTTTACAGTGAGAATCCTTAACCATCTCTATGTTACATGACATGTATATATAATAGGTAGTGTGAAAACATCTTTCACTAAAATACAAAAGTTACATGTGTCAGCATGTGAGCATGTGACACCATATGACACCATGTGCTAGCTTGTACCTTTTTCCCCACCTTTTGTCTCTTTGTGTCTTGTACTTCATACTTGTCAATGTTTATCTTTAAAATGGTCTTGCGGGAGACAATGAGCTATTGTCATCACTCACTGACTCTATTGCCTTATTCTTTGTTTCAGGTACATCATTCAGTGAGTTCCGCCTCACTAAATACTCGAATCTTTCTTGTAGACTCAGGCTGAGAATCTTGAAGGCAACTCCCTGAGTGATATTCACTCAGGTACTTAATTATATATTTATACTTACATTACTTTTCATTAAAATCTAATAAATGGGACAATTAGGCACTGAATTAACCCAACAATCTCCCCCTATTTGGATAGAAAAGTAGCCTAAGTCAATTAGAAATAAGTGAGAAAAGTGGCTTCTTATTACATACTAAAATACAACAAAGATATCATGAAATAACTTCTTGAGTCACTTCTTTTACCAGGTCTTCTATGACCGCTGATGACATATAGGCTACTTTTCTTGAGTCAGCAAGGAAATCGACTGAGTCACTTCTTTAGCAGTTCTATAGGCTAATTTTCTTGACGTATACAATAAAGATATCATGAAATAACTTCTTGAGTTACTTCTTTTACCAGGTCTTCTTAAGTCACTAAGTTTTCACGCAACAAGGAAGTCTCATTCCCTCATATCACGGCAAGCAACGTAGTTGATGCGCCTCTCACGGTTGAGGTAAGCATTGGAAGCCAGAATATTCGTCACATGTATGTTGACGGAGGCTCGTCCGCGGACGTAGTATACGGACATTGTTCCATATAACTATGGTCGGAGATCAAAAACCAATTAATGCCGGTCACGTCGGCGCTTATAGGTTTTAGTGGAGAATCTATATGGCCAATAGGGCAGTTACGGTTGTTAATAACCGTTGGAGATAAAGAACATTCAACTACAACATGGATGAACTTTATGGTTATACGCTCACACTCTCCGTACAATGGTATTATAGGAAGGACGGGAATCCTGGCCATATGAGCGGTCCCGTCTACAGCACACGGCATGATAAAATTCCCGGTCGAGGTGGGAATTGTCACTATCTCCAATTCAGTAGTACCACCATCGGAAGGTCATACCATCACGATACCAATCCAACCAGCTCCCAAATGGAAGGATCACCGCCCGTCCACTGGAAGGTGGCTATCTACCCTGATTACCCAGAGCAAGAGGTGGCCATTGGAGGAACTCTCTTCGAAAAAAGGAAGGAATGCCATGTGTTCCCTCCTTAAGGCAAACCTTGATGTATTCGCATGGGAGCCAAAGCATATGACGGGCGTACCACGCTCAGTCGTAGAACACAAGCTTCAAATTCGTCCGGATACCCTCCCGTGAAGCAAAAGAATCGCGGTCAAGCACCAGAACGTCGCCAGGTTATTCTAGGCGAGGTAAAGAAACTAGTTGATGCGGGAATCATGCGAGAGGTTTATTACCATGAGTGGCTCTCCAACCCAGTCATGGTTAAAAAACACGATGGAAGCTGGCGTATGTGTGTGGACTTCACGGAATTGAACAAGGCTTGCCCACAAGATTGTTATCAATTACTAGAAACGGACTGAAATGTCGACTCCCTATGCGGATACCCCTTTAAGTGTTGTTTGGATGCATATAAAGGTTATCATCAGATTCAAATGTCGAGGGAGGACGAGGAGAAGACGACACTCCATACCAGTCAGGGCGTGTATTGCTACACAAAAATTTCGTTCAGACTCAAGAATGCAGGCGGACATATCAACAACTTGTTGACAAAGCGTTTCATATTGGCCGCAAACTGGAAGTCTACGTTGACGACATAATTATAGAAAGCCACACCGAAGACGAGCTCCTCTATGACCTCCAAGAAACATTAGATACTTTGAGAAGAATCAACATGAAGTTGAATAAAAAAATGCACATTTGGGGAAACTAAGGAATGTTATTAGGGAACATGATAGACCCAACCGGCATCAAGCCTTGCCCGGAGAAAACTGAGGCTGTGATAAAGTTTCCATCTCCCTGGACACTGAAGGAGGTGCAATCACTTAATGGAAAGTTAGCCGGGCTAAACAGGTTCTTGTCAAAGTCCATAGAGAAGTCACTTCTTCTATTCAAGACGCTCAAGAAGTGCTTGACGAAAGGGGATTTTTGCTGGACAAGGGAAGCAGAAGAGGCATTTGAAAAGCTTAAGCATCACCTAGCGGTTCTTCCAATGCTGGTCGCACCGGGACCAAAGGAGGAGCTAACCGTATACTTGTTCGCTACGCACGGAGCAATAAGCGCCGTCCTAATATCTGACCGGGACTCAGTCCAGACTCCAGTGTACTTCATAAGTAGAGCATTGTAGGTACCGGATCTGAATTACTCCCCAATGGAGAAGTTGATCCTATCGTTGGTTTATGATGCAAAGAGACTTCGTCGCTACTTTCAGGCGCACCCAATTATGGTCATCACGGACCAGCCAATAAAACAGATCATCTCGAGAACAGATGTGGCAAGAAGGCTGCAGAAGTGGAGTGTCATGCTCGGGGAACACTTCATCTCTTATAGATCAAGAACAGCCGTCAAGAGTCAAATATTGGCAGATTTCATTATTGAGAAACCCGAGGAGGACATACCAATGGTCCAAAAGGAAGAAATTCCAAAAGAACCATAGGTCCTGTTTACAGATGGATCTTCCTGTACGAATGGGTCAGGAGCGGGCCTCATACTCACAAATCCAGAATGCATGGAATTCGCCTATACCTTGCGTTTTGAATTCACAGCTACAAACAAGGAGGCGGAATATGAAGCATTGATCACAGGCTTGAGAATCGCAGTCAGGATTGGTGTGCGTAACCTTGAGGCCTATGTGGACTCGCGGCTTGTCGAAAATCACATCCTAGGTGAGTATAAAGCCAAGGAGGACAACATGGTCTAGTATTTGGAAAAGGTTAAATCACTCATCAACGGATTTGGAAAGTTTTCCATCAAGCAAGTACCAAGAGGAGAGAATATTAAGGCGGATGCCCTTAGCAAAATCGCATCCACGAGCTTTGCCCATTTATCCAAGCAAGTGTTGGTGGAAATACTCAAGGATAAATCCATCACAAGGGAGGAGGTCGCAACAATAGTTGATGAGGAGGGACCTACATGGATGATCCCGATAATGAGACAGAAGCGTGCCACATCCGTATGAAGTCGCAACAGTTTAAACTGCGTGATGGTGTCTTGTACAAGCGATCATTCTTACAGTCGTGGTTACGATGTATTAGTCCACGCCAAGCTAGTTATGTGATTAGCGAGATTCCTGAAGGGTCGTGTGGCATGCACGCCGGCCCCAGGTCAGTGGTGGCAAGAGCTTTACGCACAGGGTATTACTGGCCAACTATGCATCAAGACGCACACAACTTGATCCTCAAATGCAGTGATTGTCAAGTACACAGGCCAGTGTCGCGCCATCCAGAACAGGAGCTAACACCTATGATGAGACTACATTTATACATAGTCTCATCGTCCAAAACGGGCTTAAAATGTATTAAATATCATGAAAAATGCCAAATATATGCTTGTGTTTGTTACATGTGTATTTTAGGTACGGATATTGAGAAAATGACAAAAGATCACAAAACAAGCAAAAACAAACACGGGAACGAAGCCGCACAATGAACCAAGCCCTAATGGTGATTTTCCAAGAACAACCCTTGAAGAAATGAAGATTGTACAAGAAGGGTCCTCCAATATTGAAGAATTGACACTTTAAACCCTTGTTTATTCATAATTACAAGTTTGGTCCTTAAAGTTTGTCAAATTTACAAAAGGGCCCTCCACTTTGAAGAATTGGCAAGAATGGTCCCTCAAAAATGAATACTTGTCAATATTAGTCCTCCAAGAATTCAACAATACAAGTCAAGACATAAAGTTTGAAGAAAACGCCAAAACAGCCCTTCAAGAATCATGAATTGGCAAGAAATACCTTGAAAATACTTTGGAAAAGTATTTGGGGCAAAAGTCTAAAAACTAAAACTTGGATTATAAAGAAAATTCAGTTTTGCTTGTTTAAACTTGAAATGAAAGGAATGAAAGAAACAAGGGACCAAAGTTGGCAGACAACCAAACTTACCTTAACCAATCCCAAATGCAACCTCACGCACTCACTCTCTCCACCAATCACAACCCACCAATTTGCCACCTCACTTCCCACCCATAACAGATTTTAAACTAATCTTTATTAGTTTATTAATCCGGCGCTAAACAAGTTTTCAAATCCTAAAATGGATTAAACCTTCACTATTCAACGAAGAACAAAAATTGGGCATTTGCTTAATCCATGAAATTAACCCTCCATCACCTCCATATTTAAGATTAAGATGGTCCTAAACAAAACCCCACCCTTAAACCCCATGCCACGTCATCCATCATCTCACATGATAAACCTTTTGTACACGTTTTATGGGAAAATGCCAAAGTGTGCCAGAAAATCAACACACCACATTTAGCTTCATCCCTAAGCTTCTTTGTGAGCCCTTTGATCAATTCCTTCGCTTTACAACTCCAAAAAACGCCAACATTCCATCACATGATTCCAAGTTTTCAAACTACACAAGGGGCATTTCAGGGACATCACCAGCATTAGGGTTACGTTTTTATGCTTTCTAGTTCTTCCATGTAGCCTATATAAAGGCATTAGGGTTTCACTTTGAGCCCTGCTCTTGGTTTTTCCATTGTTCACATTTCTGTAAATCATTTTTCAATCTTAATGAAACCGTGTTTGAAGTGTTGAAGAAATCCAAGTGCCAACCTTATTCTATGCTTGTTTATGTTTCATGTTTATGATTAAGTTTCAAAACCTATTTTTAAACATTGTGCAATAAATTTCACAATTTAAATCTTGATATTTTGCTAAGTTCTTGGTTCAAACTCTTGGAATTTTTGGATTGCAAGTGATTATATCACCCTGATAAGGAGCTTATCAAGGTGTTGTAAGCTTGTGGTTTGGGGATAATCAAGGAGTGGGAACAAGGTTTCATTAATCAAGAATTTTTCATCTTTTCTGTTTTATATATTTGTGTTCTAACTGTAAGATATTGTAAATCTTGCTTATGTTTAGAGAGAGAAAGAGATAGAAAGATGGTAGATTTCACACACACTTTAGAGAGAGAAAGTGTAGAAATACAGACTTTACTAAATGTAAATTATGAGAAAACCACGACCCTCTCCAACTAAGGAGAGGGTTTATATACCCAAGCACATGAGATGGGCTTGGGCTTACAATGGGCTGCCGACCTACACATGTTATAGGCTTGGCTTGGCCTTGTTTGCTTAATATTAAGTTAACTAAATTACGAGCTATTACTTAGACTATTGTTGGAGTGACCGATCCTTTCTAATATGTAAAACGTATTTCCAATAATCTCCCCCTAAGGGAGGTCACTCCAAACAAGGGCGTTACCCAAGTTACAATAATAAAATAAACCTAGCATACTATGCTTTTCTTGAGCTTGTAGTCTTCGTCTTTCATTACTTTTTCTTTTCTGGTGAACATACTGATGTGATATTTGATATCAATCTTTAGCATTAATCTCTTGCCTTGATCTTGTGCATCGATCACTTATGACCTTCGCCTCTTCATGACTTCACATCCCGGGCATACTTATACCTTTGTAATTCTTGAAAGCTTCAAAATTTGATACACCGGAAGACTGGACTTTTAGGCTTTCTAGAATTAGATGAGGTATTAAGTGCATACAGTATAAGCATGCGGGGACGGCTTCTTCTCGAATTCCGCGACGCCACCATCTTCAAATGCCACAACATAAGTAGACACGAACGAAATGGCTTTGAACATTTCATTCTATTTCGGTAGCATTTTACCTCTAGTCGGTGAAGACTGTTGGATGATATTAAATATCGTACTTGTGGCAGGTAGATTTAATTAAAAATCTCCATGACAATATTTCGCGGGTAAACCCATTCTCTTTACTCGACCGTCCAAAGCTGACTGCAAACGTAAAGAGTGAATCATTTGGATTAAGTTATCCGCATGATTGAAGCCGTCAATTCCGATTCCTGGAACAAGTTTGATTCATTAAAGAATTGCACCATCGTTGCTTTCCAGTTGTCACGAGCTCGATTCATATTGAATCTTGCAGGTTACCTACCAAGTGCTGTTTAAGGTTAACACTAGAAGGATTTCCACTCATCACTGTGAACACTAAGGTATCACTCTGAGTGTTCTGGCAAGATCACTGAGATATTACGTAGAGGCGTGGAACGTGTTTAAATTCAATTAAGAATAAAACAACTGTTGCTTTCCAGTTATCACAAGTTTGATTCACAAATAATCGCACAAGTCACCTACCATGAGCTTTTTGATATTCGCTCAAGAAGGATTTCCATCTTCATTGTAAATACTTTCGTATTACTCGGATGTTCAGGAAAGATCATGAAGATTTTGCGTAGGACTCTTAATATCTTTCTTACTTTTCACAGTGTGTGAAGAAGCAAGGAATTATGAAAGTGTGTCCTAATGAGACTTTTGATCAACTCAAATGGCTCTAGACTCAATCATGCATTTTGGATTTTAGTGATCAGAGGCTGGAGAGGAGTGCCACCATTTCAATACCTATTTATTCGGAGTGAACAAATCGATAGATAATGCGTTGTGTACGTGTGATTAAAACAAATATCTTTTGAGAGATATCTGAGTTAGCTGGGATGGGTTGTGCATTGCATCACTGGGTCCATGATGTCTATATTCAATATCAAGAATCATTAAAAATGATCTCAATAGCATATGTATTGACCCGGTTTCTACCTAAGGTTGTAAGGAGGGCTTCTTTCTTTACAACCTTTATCTTTAGAATTCTTTTTCATTCTTCAACCCCTTCAATGCTTACCAATACGTCATAACTAGCACCTTGTTGTGATTGTTCCAGTGCTAACTTAAGTACTTAGTTAGCATTCAGCTACATTCACAATCTTTCCCCATCTTTCCTAAGGACTACTATTTCTAGCTATGGAACGTCCTTGGAAAAATTCCTTCGGTTCTAGAAGAATCATTGGACTTTAACCTATCCTACCATCCTTATGTCACCACAATCTTTATCGTCGTGAAATAAATGGGTTGTGGGTAAGTATAAATCACCATGAAATCCACTTTGATATAGCAAATCCATTTTGCTCCCCCTTAACATATGCCACGATATTCGAAAACATTTCGCATATGTCAGGATGAGCCATCACGTTAAGTCAAATCATTTGTGATAATTTCCCATATTAAATCACATTTTCTCCCCCATATTAAAAATATTAACCCAATCGATGTTTTTAATATCAATTGATTTAATGAAGTTTTAACAAAGGTTTTGGGAAGAAACATGCAAGTCCGTTTAATCTTCAGGAGACCAATTTGTGGGATATGATACTGATTTGTAATATGATCACATATTCACCATATAAGAATAAATTGACAAGGTTGGACCTGATTGATGAGAACATCATATGATAAAATCAAATGGTTCTTGTCGACAAATGTTGGTCACCTCGTCATGTAACACCCCTAAATTTATACAACTCAATACAGCAGAAGACTCGTTGGTGTTACGGGATAGCACATTACTCACATCATAGACAACGCATAAAAATCGTGTCGTTTAATAATAAAGCATTTCATAAATATCAGATTTACATAGGTCCCAAGTCATGGTCATTTCATACAATTTTATAAAAGATTTGAATGGAAATTGTTATTTAAGTGCGGGCCATGAATTCTTGTTGTCTTCCCGAGAATTACCTTCAAGTACCTGAGATAAAACATGTTAAAAGAAAATGTCAGCGATAACACCGAGTGAATTCATAGAGTTTAATAAAATCCATCAATTTAACATCGATATAAAATTATTACCGAAAATCATTTTGTACAATTCATTGTAATAGGCCATAAAATAGCCAAAGTCATTTAATACAAATCGTTATCAAAATCATAATATAGGCTTTCGCCTTCAAAATCATTATACGAACCAATGTCGTAAAAATATCATACAATACGTTTTATAACGTTGTATGGAGTTAAATAAAAACCGTTATATCATTATGGTTGTGAAAACCAAAACACGAACATAATATCAATAGTAAGACCCCGTATTGCTAGTCAGGCAATATATCGTAATTTAATGCTTAAAGCAGTATTTCGTAAATTGGATTAATACAAGCCGCATGACATTGTTACCTTACTAAACCAAACAACGGGTAGCTAGCCCGAAACTCAATTTTCCCATCTAAATTAGCGTGTCGTCACAATAATCACGCTTGTGTAATCTTCTCATACATAAATTCGATTACCAATCAAAGTGGCACGACAAGGATCAACCGTCAAGGTGCGAACTGGGGTGATCGTCCCCAAATAGTACTATTATATGCATAAGCGTCTACCAAATCCCGGTAGTTCACAATTCATACTAACGTTACTTTTAGTGACATAACCTAACTTTAATAATCCATTTTATTTCATCTATCGGGTCATTTAATCATTCATCGGGTCATATAATCATTTGGGTCCAAATCAATAAACAAGCAATCGGGACAAATGGTGTCCTATTTCATAAAAACTAACATGTTATCTCCCTCGTGGGTTTATAAAACATTTCAAAAAAATTTAAAAGAGTGCGAGGCTATGAACTCACGTGGATGTGGGAAAGCGGGTTATCGACAATTCGGATGTACGGTACGTGCTTCAATCACGGAAACCTAGACAAATAATACTCATCTTAGACTCATGTCCAATGACTTTATAAAAATAACAATTATGTATACATATGATGATTATATATATATGATGATCAAGTGGGTTTATATATTCTCATTCACTCATTTTTGTATTTATGTATTGATAACTTCTTACTAGTTTACTAGTTTTACCTATTTACGTGTTTTAGGTCCAATAGGCTTATTATAAGTTTATTAACTTGTATTAATCCATTTTATACTTTTATTATCAGTATTTATACTTTACATGTTGGGCCCAAATGGGTTAAGCCCAATAAATAAGTTTATAAGTGTTTTAGCCCATTTTGTTGTATTATTAGTCCAATAACGTTAACTTAGCCCGTTAATGTCCGTATGTTATATAGTTCGGGTTTTATCAGCTTTTACTTGTTATATATGTTTATATATCAGTATATGTTTATAAAAGTTTACATTAGACGGGTCCAACCGTCTAAGTTTTATTTAACAAAAACATTAATTTTACGGTAATAGCCGAAAAAGTCGTAAAAATCATGTTTATAGTTTTATAACTTATAAAACTTATCAAACTACCATTTTTATAAAATGTCCATTTATTTATCCTTATATATATTTATATAAATTTATTATATAAGTTAGTGGGTTTTAATTCACATTTTATACTATTTTTATTTGAGTGCTTATATAATACTATTATACTTTAATTTCCCAAAATCTGATTTTTACTTTCATGTTTACCAAAACAGCCATATCGAGCGATCTATATGGAGATAGAAGCCCAAATTTTTATAGAATAAACTACATGATATATTCTCCATTTAACTCTACTATAGCTACTGTTGAATCAGCTTCTATTTATTTTCCAAAAATCGTCCAAAACAGTGTACTCTGATTTGCACTCTAAACTTGTTTGGATCATATCTCACTCATTTTTATGATTCCATTGCATGGCCAACTCCCACATGTGTACAAGACATATTAGTTGCTGTATATCCATTAATATATGCCATTTTATCATTTCATCATATGGTTATTTACTGTTTTTAAACAGCCTACTAAATTAAGCAAGATTAACCACTTTTACATATATTTTTTCATCTTTTTACCAATGTTTATCAACACCAAATCCCCACACAATACATTTATCATCATATATTCATCATATACATATACAATAGGAAAGAAAATACGTGATTACATAATCAAAATAACAAGAGGATGGGAAGAACAATCTTTATACCACCAAGATGATGTAGGTTATGATCAAGGCTTGGATTTTGATCACACAACTTGTGATAAACCAATATCATCTTCAAGTATACCATTCTTCAAGAACTCCTTGTGGAAAATCTTCCCTAAGACTCCATAGAAACTCCTCCTTGGATTTTATAATTACCACAAATCCATAGAGCTTCAAAAGGGCTTCAACTTATGTATGAATAACATGAGATTTTGGGGTTAAATTTGATCAAATGGGTGTTTTGAGGGTGAGATGGGACGGCATTATAGAGAGAGGGAGGAGATGATTTTTGTTGTTTTAAATGTGTGAAAATGGTGGAAATGAGAAAGCTAATGGTTTTTGTTAGCTTAGTGGGAAAGGTAGCTTCAAAATGAAGCTTAAGTTTACAAGTGTAAACTTAATAAGTGTAAGGGTGCCACATCTTTGATGTGGTGTCCCTAGTCTTGGTCGTCCCTTTATTAGTGGGGTGGGATAAATTATTTTGTCCCATCCCGCTAATTTACGGGTATTCCTCGTTTCTAGTTTCCTCGATTTGCGTGCCCTCGGGTCGTTTTACGAAAAACGTTTTTATAAATTATGAATCAACGTCACAAAACGAATCTAATAAAAATTGTCTCATAAAAAACGGAGTTCGAAAACGTAAATACGTAATCCTAAGGTTTCCGGTTTAGTCGTAAAGGACGTTAAATTAAAATCGTAAGTCCTAATCTCTTATCGTAAATTTGTGAGTTTATGAACAAACACAAATTTAAAATCTCAAAATAATATTCACGGACAAATTTATTTTATGAAATGTCGGACTGTCACCAAAATGGTGTATGTAAACGTAAGCACGTAACGTAGAATCCTCCGGTTTAGACGTAGTCGATGCTACTTCAAGACGTAAATCCAAATTTCTTCCCAAAAATAAGTGAGTTCATAATATAACATTAAAATAATGTTTTTAAATAATATTTGAGAATAAAATATAAACCATAAATTGACGGATTGTCACAGCATTTACCCCTAAACAGGATCTTTGTCCTCAAAGATCATCTTACCTTACTACTCGCTTCTTATAGAGTTAAAGCCATATGGGTATTTCCTCCACATCCGGTCTTTTCTCACAAGTGCAATTCATTACAATACGCGAGTTTCATCAAACATAACTACGGAAATAAGATCAGGCTTAATGTTGACTTACTTTCTCTATCCATGATGTTCACGGGTTTTTGATGAATGCAACTTTTCGCCGATCTAAACTTCATTAAGGAATAGTCAGATTTTCACTTGATAGGCATTTTATCAAGTTCGATATACGAAACATAATTCACGCAGCTCTTGAAGTCCTAGGGTAGATCCAGCTTATATGCCTTTCAAACCAATCTTTTACATCATCTCATTGGTCCCATACAACGGGGAACTATATCCCATGATCTTCCAGATCATCAATTCATTTTTCCATAGTTAAAATTTTTGGCATAACTTCGCTACCCATCTGGCACTTCAAGATCTACATTTCATATTCACATAACCTCCTGTCTACTATCGGCAGTTAATAATCAGATCCTAATTTCAACAATCATTTCAGGTCTCGTGGGTCAGGTATTTTGTAAGGTTAGTGATAGGTGTGTAAACACCCATCCTTTTACCACTTAATTCGGGCTAAAACGAGACCAAAACACGTATTTAATATCATTTGTTTGGAATTATGCGTGGTTTTTGTGTTTGTTGTGTTTTCAGAGCCAACCGGATAAATATTGAAGAAAACATGGGATTGCACGGGTTTTACTGAAGAAAAAGACTCAAGATAAAGTCTATTGTCCAAGAGATGCAAAAGATTTGAAGTCACTGGGCCTATTCGAAGATTTATCGGAGAAAAGGACCAAAGATGGAAGATTTATATAAGTCGAAGAAACTCAAGTCTATTAAATGAAGAAATTAAAAGACGAGTTGAATTTAATCGACGACAAATCCCGAATCAGAATCGAAAACGGAAACTTTTCTGAAAAGACGAAAAGACACGAAGGACGGGAGAAAGCCCACTCACCAACCAAAGGAAACACCTATAAATAGGCCATCCCACACACATTTTAGCTAGCTAGTTTTTCTTTTCTTCCTCCCTTTTCTTCCTCCCTTTTCTTTCCTCCTGGTTCGTATAACACCATCACCACTAGGGTGATTGGTGATTTTTATCTTTAGTTCTTTAATCTTGTAATTTTAATTTTTGTTTAATCTTGTCAAAACATCAATCATTCAATACCAAGTTCTTGTTTAATCTTTCATTTCATCTTGTTCATCATCATCTTTATCTTCAAGTTCTTAAGTTTTTATTTTCTTGATTTGATCTTCAAAAGTTGTTTGGATTTGTGTTTTTATTGATGGGATTTGTTGCTTATGGTGTCTAAATGATTTGTGTTTAATTTGGTAAAATCTTTTTAAGTATTGGAGTTGATTTTGGTTAAAATTCGTGTTCCGTGTTCTTCGCTATACAGTTACTGTAATTGGTTTCCAGATCTTCCGAATCAGCCAAAAAGTTCCGAATGAGTCCTTCATTCGGAAACTTCCGAACCAAGCACTAAAATTCCGAATCAAGAGAAAACTTCCGAATCAAGCTTTCATCCGGAAAGTTCCGGATCAGTCATAAAGTTCCGAACCAATCCTTCATTCGGAAGTTTCCAAACTTCCGAATCAACACCCTTCATTCGGAAAGTTCCGCATGAGCAAGTTCCGGATGAGTATGTTCCGAATGAGTATGTTCCGGATGAGTGAATAGTATGTTCCGGATCAGTTAGTTCCGAATCAAGGTTTAAAGTTCCGGATCAGTTATTTTTTTTAGTATAGTTACTGTTTTACTTACTGTTTCTTCACTCATATTTCACAATTTATTTGTTAACTTTAATTTTAATGTGATTTTATTTTGAACTTTAAATTTTCAACCAAGTTTTTGTTAATCTTAATTAAAGTAATTGCCTTTGATTTAAACTTTCATTTCCACTTCTTATTAGAATAGAAAACCAAACCCCTTTGTTTAGTAACCAAGAACAATCATTCCACTTAAGACCTAGATCAATTCGAGAGGATATCGAGAGATAAAATTAGAACCCATTGAAAATCATTGTATCAAATGGCGCCGCTGCCGGCTCTTCTCGTTAAGATCAAAAGTTTTTTGTAGAACTTGGATTTTGGGATCCGTTCCCTGTGAACGTTACTTTTTCAAGAAAATCTTCAAAGACAACTAAAAAATATAAAATTTTCAAAAATCCTAAAAAGTAAAAAACAATAAAAACCAAAAATATTTTTGCTTTGTTTTTCTTTGTTCGTTCTTTTGCAGGTGTATGCGCACTCGATCCACGTCTTATCAAGAGCCCGAGCCTCTCGATAACTTAGACATGGCTGGTGTCCAAAACAACAATAACATACCACCTCCGAACAACAATAATAACAACAACAATCCGCCTTTCAACAACATGAATAACAACAACAATGAGCACCTTCCGGATAATCGCCCAATGATTGAATTGCTGCAAGCTCATGTTGATGGCAACACGGATCCAATTGTCATCCCTCCAGTTGCCGCCAACAATTTCGAGCTCAAGTCAGGCTTTATCCAGATGGTCTCAGCTCAACCATTCTTGGGACGCACCATTGACGACCCACACGACCATATCAAGAGATTTCTGCAACTCACTAACACGGTCAAATTCAATGGGGTTTCACAAGAAGTGATAAGGTTACAACGTTTTCCCTTTTCTTTAGAGGGACAAGCCCGGCATTGGCTTGCTAAGGAACCGCCACAGAGTATTCTCTCGTGGACGGATTTGGAAACAAAGTTTATCAACTACTTTTTTCCACCCTCTCGTACTACCGCTTTGCGGAATGAAATTATAAACTTTGAACAAAAGTACGATGAGTCGTTCAGTGAATCTTGGGATCGTTTCAAAGATCTTTTAAGAAAATGCCCACAACATGGTTTTACCAAAGTTCATCAAATAAATACTTTTTACAATGGTTTAAGCATGAGTGACCAAGATTCACTGAATAGTGCCTCAGGGGGTAATTTATTGGCTAAGACTTCCAATGCTGCTTGGGATATCATTGAGAACAAGTCTCGTGTGCAAACCAAGAGCGTTAGGACCAATGTTGCTAGTGCTAGCACTAATGACAGCGACAAGCGATTAGACAAAATCACCACGCTTCTTGAATCGCTTGTTACCCACACCGTCAGCAACAACAACAGCAACAACGCAAAAAATGCACAAGTGAACGCTGTCAGCCAACCTTGTGAGATATGCGGTGGTCCCCACTCTTACACAACTTGTACTGCCACCCAAGATTACCCTGCTGAGAATGTGAATGCGGCATATGGCACCTACCAACAACCTGCTTATCAAGCTAGACCTCAAGGTGACCGTAACTTGCTTAGCTACCGCAGCAACAACTATCTTTCACCACCTGGCTTTCCTTCAACCAACCCAAACCAACAACAAAACCTTAACCGCCCTACTCAACAACAACAACAACCTCGACAACCATACGTCCCACCTCACAAGCAGCAACAACCGCCTCAACGTAACAATCAAGTATACCAACAACCTGCTTACCAACCACCTACATACAATGCTCCTTCCAACCAAAACACCACTGCTTTACACCAAGAGGTCGCCACCTATATGAGGACCAATGATGTGATAGTGGGAAATCTCCAAGAAGAAGTGCGCAACTTGAAGGCAGATTTGGTCAAGCAAGGAAATGATTTGAGAGCTGATATGAGAAACACGTTGGATAGTCAGACGAATGACTTGAGGAACATGATGGCTAGTTTTTTCCAAAGTAGTCAACCCTCTTCTTCGGGTACTCTTCCGAGTAACACCGTTGCGAACCCAAGAGGGGAGATGAAAGCAATCACCACTCGAAGTGGTAAAGGTACCAAGGAACCCGAGCTTCCTATACCCCCACCGGTGATTGTGACTAAGGAAAACGAGTCGCCTGCTCCTATTCCTCCTCCTTCTCCTTCCCCAATTTCTCCACCTCTTCCTTCTACCCCTCCTCCACCCGTGATTGTGAGTGATCCTATTCCTCTAAAGCCTTCCTCTTCTTCCAATATACCTTATCCTTCTAGGTTGAGGAAAGAGAAGCAAAAGAGCAAGGATGATATTCAGGTTTCTAACTTTCTGAAAATGTTTAAACAACTGAATTTTAATATCTCCTTCGCTGAGGCTCTCGCTCACATGCCCAAGTATGCTAAAATGTTTAAAGACCTTCTGAGCGACAAGGAAAAGCTCCTCGATATTGCCAACACCCAACTTAATGAGAACTGCTCTGCAGTGCTCTTAAGGAAATTGCCAACCAAGCTTGGTGATCCGGGTCGTTTTCTTATCCCTTGCAATTTCCCGGGAGTAGAGAATTGCATGGCCCTAGCCGATCTAGGTGCCAGTATTAATCTCATGCCTCTAAGTGTTTGGAAGCAATTATCTCTCCCAAAGCTAGTCCCCACTAAAATGACTTTGGAATTGGCCAACCGTACGGTTGCTTATCCAGTGGGGATAGCCGAAGATGTTATCGTAGGAGTCGACAAATTCACCTTCCCTGCTGATTTTGTTGTCGTCGACTACGAAATGGACCCCCGTGTGCCACTTATTGTTGGTCGTCCATTCTTGAGGACCGGTCGCACTCTTATTGATGTTGAAGCCGGAGAGCTTATCATGAGAGTGGGTGACGACAAAGTAGTCTTCAACATGGGAAAGTTGTCCAAACAGCCTTATTCGTATGAGAGCGTTAATTGTATTGACGTTCTTGATGAGGCTTGTGAAGAACACTTTAATGATGTTTGCAAAAGTATTCCTACCTCTCTTCCCACTGTTGAGACCGTGTCCTCCATTGATTCATCGTTGTCTCTATTTGGAGATAGTGATTTATTCTGGAACAATCTTGAAGCTACCATGGGAGATGCGAATTTAGCTACTAATGATTCTCCCACCGAGGGGGATGAAGACATGAGTTTCTTTGACAATCTTCTCACCGAAGACAATCCTTTGCCTCCATCTCCCACGGTCATTGCTATCGATACTCCGACTTTGAAAACGCCTCCCGTCGAAAATCCTCCGGATTTGGAACTTAAGGAGTTGCCACCACATCTCGAGTATGTGTTCCTTGACGACAACAAGAAGTCACCCGTCATTATTGCGAAGGATTTGGAAGATGAAGAGAAGACTCGCCTCGTCGCTGTGTTGAAGGATCACAAGAAGGCTATTGCTTGGAAGATTTCCGATATTCGTGGAATTGATCCTCACTTCTGCACGCACAAAATTCTCATGGAGGACGACTTCAAGCCCACTATTCAAAGCCAACGAAGGGTGAATCCAAAAATCCATGAAGTCATCAAAACAGAGGTTATAAAACTTCTTGATGCGGGTATGATTTACCCTATTTCGGATTCCCCGTGGGTTAGTCCAATCCATTGTGTGCCCAAGAAGGGCGGAATAACCGTTGTTCCCAATGAACACAACGAGTTAATTCCCACTCGTCTCGTTACTGGGTGGAGAGTTTGTATAGACTACCGCAAACTCAATGATGCCACGAGAAAGGATCATTTCCCTCTACCTTTTATGGACCAAATGCTTGAACGATTAGCCGGTAATGAATATTACTGCTTTTTGGATGGTTTCTCGGGTTATTTTCAAATTCCCATCGATCCCCAAGATCAAGAGAAGACTACATTCACATGTCCCTATGGCACTTTCGCTTACAAAAGAATGCCTTTTGGCTTATGTAATGCGCCCGGGACTTTCCAAAGGTGTATGTTAGCTATCTTCCATGACATGGTTGAACAAACCATGGAAGTCTTCATGGATGATTTCTCGGTCTTCGGGGATTCCTTCTCTGCTTGCCTTGCCAATTTAGAACGTATGCTAAAGCGGTGTGAAGACACTCGCCTTGTTCTAAATTGGGAAAAATGCCATTTTATGGTAAAAGAAGGCGTCGTGCTTGGACATAAGATTTCGAAAGCCGGTCTTGAAGTAGACCGTGCTAAAGTTGATGTTATAGCAAAGTTGCCTCCACCTTCCACTGTGAAGGGTGTGAGAAGTTTCTTGGGTCATGCGGGTTTCTACCGTCGATTTATCAAAGACTTTTCTCAAATCGCTCGCCCGATGACCCACCTCTTAGAGAAAGATACTCCTTTTATCTTCTCTAAAGAGTGTCTTGAAGCCTTCAACTCACTTAAGGATAAGCTAGCTAAGGCACCCGTCTTAGTTACCCCTAATTGGGAGCTGCCTTTTGAGTTGATGTGCGATGCTAGTGATTTTGCTATTGGTGCGGTTCTTGGACAAAGAGTGAATAAACACTTCCAACCAATCCATTACGCTAGCAAGACAATGACTGGGGCACAATTGCATTATACGACAACTGAGAAAGAGCTTTTAGCTGTTGTCTATGCTTTTGAAAAATTCCGCCCCTATCTTGTCCTTTCCACCACCATTGTGTACACCGATTATTCCGCGTTGAAGTACTTGTTGACAAAGCAAGATTCCAAACCAAGACTTCTTCGCTGGGTTTTGCTGCTCCAGGAATTTAAAATCGACATCCGCGATAAAAAAGGAGCAGAAAACCTAGCCGCGGACCATCTTAGTAGACTTGAGGATCCATACCAAGGGGATCATCCGACCAAAGAAATCAATGATTCTTTTCCCTTGGAGACCTTAATGTCTATAAACTCAAAGCCGAATGAAACCCCGTGGTTTGCGGACTTTGCAAACTACTTGGCGGGTGGAATTCTCAAGGAAGGGTTGACGTCCCAACAAAAGAAGAAGTTCTTCACCGACATTAAGACTTACTTTTGGGACGACCCTTACCTATTCAAACAATGTGCTGATCTGATAATTCGCCGATGTGTTGATGGACCGGCAGCGTCGGACATCCTTGATGCTTGCCACAAAGGACCCACCGGTGGTCACTTTGGTCCCAACTACACCGCAAAGAAAGTGTTTGATTCGGGATTTTATTGGCCCTCCATATACCGTGACGCTCACGATATGGTCAAACGATGTGATGTTTGCCAAAAGCAAGGCAAAATCACACATAAAGACGAGATGCCTCAGAATTTTATTCAAGATTGTGAAATTTTTGATGTTTGGGGTATCGACTTTATGGGGCCATTCCCTTCGTCTAAAGGAAACAAATACATCCTTGTAGCCGTTGACTACGTTTCGAAGTGGGTTGAAGCCAAAGCTTTGCCTACTAATGACGCAAGGGTGGTTTGTAACTTTTTGAAAGCTCTATTCGCTAGATTCGGTGTGCCTCGTGCCATTATTAGTGATCGTGGGACTCATTTCTGCAATGACCAATTTGCTAGAGTCATGGCTAAGTACGGTGTAAATCATCGTCTTTCCACAGCCTACCACCCACAAACTAATGGCCAGGCTGAAATATCCAACCGAGGGCTGAAGCGAATTCTTGAAAGGACTGTGGGAGAGCATCGTGCCTCATGGGCTGATAAACTCGATGATGCTTTGTGGGCTTTCCGTACTGCTTACAAGACCCCGATCGGCTGTACGCCTTATCGTCTTGTGTACGGGAAAGCATGCCACCTCCCCATTGAGTTGGAGCACAAGGCTTATTGGGCCTTGAAGTGGGCTAATTTTGATATAAACAAAGCCGGTGACCTACGCAAGATCCAACTCAATGAGCTAAATGAACTCCGTAATGAGGCTTATGAAAATTCTTTGATCTATAAGGAAAGGACTAAGCTCATTCACGATTCTAAGATCAAAAACCGAGAGTTCCATGTTGGAGACAAAGTCTTACTTTTTAACTCTCGGTTGAAAATCTTTTCGGGAAAGCTCAAATCTCGTTGGTCCGGCCCATTCACCATTGCCCAAATTTTTCCATATGGTGCTCTCGAGCTCGCTCAACCTGATGGACCAAATTTTAAGGTGAATGGCCAACGAGTGAAGTTGTACTTTGGTGAGGACACCTCTAAGGAGGTGATTCCATCCCTCACCACGTTCCCCATGAACTAATTTTGGGTCGAGTCAGGCTCGTGACTCGGTTATCAAAAACAAGCGCTCCTCGGGAGGCAGCCCGAGTATCTATCCTTGTATGTTTTAATCCCCTAAGTGTAGGGGGGGACTTCTATATGTGTTTGCCTTTGTGTGGTGATGTGATTACAGGGATCAGTGCACTCTTGGAATCTTTGAAGAACCGTGCTCCCGTGTTTATCCGAAATCCGATTCTATCTCTCAACTATCGTGATTCAATTTTCTTCATACTCACATTTGAAATTGATCACTTTAGTCGTCTCTTCCTTAACTTGAGTTAACCAACGTGCACAATGTCATAAGTGTAGGGGAGACTTCTCCCACATGCTTAAACATTGAGGACAATGTTTATCTTAAGTGTAGGGGGGACTTCTATCGAAGTTTTAAGTGGACTTTTCCATGAAAATGCCTTCAATTAACCAGAAAATCCGATTTTTCAACATTTTTCAAATTTTTTATTAACTTTGGCCATTTAGTTGTAATTTTTAAATTTTTATCTTTGCTTTCATGTGTATATATTCCGCAATAAAGTCAAAAATATTAATAAAGTGGTGTAGCTAGTTTAGAAGTTTTTGACATATTAGGCCCGTTGCGTTTATTTTGACTCAACCCGAATAGACTTATCCAAGTTTATTCTTGCTAGTATCCTTAACCATGTAGACCTTAATTGGTTTATTAGGCTAAGTGTCCACGAGTCTCATTACTTGAGATTTTAAATTGTGGAGGACGAGAAATGATAGAGTCAATTATAAGTCGGTATTCTTGCGCAAGCTCACTTGGTGTAATTATTTGCCTATTCTCCCATCACTTGCTAATAATTTATCTGCAATAAGTAAGGTCTTACGATTTGAAAAGTTACTTAGCTTCTAGCCCAAGATCGTTTAAAAGTTGCTCGGTAATGATAAGAGTTCATAGCCAAGGCATAACTTATGAAGCGGGGCGCGAAGATTGGCGAGTCCGAAAAGGCCCTAACAAGGCATGAGGATTCAATTTTATTGCTGAAGATCCAAAGTGATGTGAAAAGCATTATTCCTAAAGTCAATATGAAGGATCAAGACTCACGACGAAAAGCAATCAACTCCCATAAAGATCATGGAGAAGTCTATCCGAAAAGACCCTAACAAGGTATGAGGATAAATAGATCCAAGTCCGAAAAGGAGGCGGATCGTTGTATCTCAAAATCCCAATTAGAGATTGAAGAAATAATCATGAAGTCGTGGTCAACAAAGTGGAGTACCCCTCAAAAGTCTCCAAGCGAAGAAATTCTATTATGATGAGAAGACCATTATCTCAAGAACGTCTCTCGAAGATATGAAGTATGAAGTACATGCCAAATATCGGCCCGAGAAAGGTCTCAAATCGTGAACCAAGTTATGCCAAGATATGAACTTTTTGAGATCCCGAGAAGCAGTTTTAAGAGATTTTGTCCTTTAGCTAACTATTGATCAAATTGTCCTACTTTGCTTTCAGCCCTAACAAACTATCGAAATAAGTCCAAAAATGCATCTTCATGATCATTCTAAGACAAAAATAAAATATAAGAGATACACCTAGGAATAAGGGAGTTTAAGCATTTAATTAAGCCATGTGTGTAAGTGTTTGAATTGCCAACTTATAATAATAATGATCTCGTTTTTAAGCTTAGTTTGGGGAACGTGAAACTTGAGGGTGATAAATCTTCGCAGCACCAAAGCCTTAATGTAAGTCATCGATTTCTCTACAAGTTATTTCCATGTAGCTATTTTCAAGTGAAAATGGTTTTCTATCCCTTTGTTATCTTTGAAGTTTTATTTCCTTAAATTTTTTGTTTAGTAGAATTTTAAATGAGGCCAAGGTTGATTAATTATGAGAAAAGTGTAAGCTTGCTTTATCACTAAGCATTGCATGAGGGCATGGCAATGGTTAAGTGTAGGGGATTTGATAGGTGTGTAAACACCCATCCTTTTACCACTTAATTCGGGCTAAAACGAGACCAAAACACGTATTTAATATCATTTGTTTGGAATTATGCGTGGTTTTTGTGTTTGTTGTGTTTTCAGAGCCAACCGGATAAATATTGAAGAAAACATGGGATTGCACGGGTTTTACTGAAGAAAAAGACTCAAGATAAAGTCTATTGTCCAAGAGATGCAAAAGATTTGAAGTCACTGGGCCTATTCGAAGATTTATCGGAGAAAAGGACCAAAGATGGAAGATTTATATAAGTCGAAGAAACTCAAGTCTATTAAATGAAGAAATTAAAAGACGAGTTGAATTTAATCGACGACAAATCCCGAATCAGAATCGAAAACGGAAACTTTTCTGAAAAGACGAAAAGACACGAAGGACGGGAGAAAGCCCACTCACCAACCAAAGGAAACACCTATAAATAGGCCATCCCACACACATTTTAGCTAGCTAGTTTTTCTTTTCTTCCTCCCTTTTCTTTCCTCCTGGTTCGTATAACACCATCACCACTAGGGTGATTGGTGATTTTTATCTTTAGTTCTTTAATCTTGTAATTTTAATTTTTGTTTAATCTTGTCAAAACATCAATCATTCAATACCAAGTTCTTGTTTAATCTTTCATTTCATCTTGTTCATCATCATCTTTATCTTCAAGTTCTTAAGTTTTTATTTTCTTGATTTGATCTTCAAAAGTTGTTTGGATTTGTGTTTTTATTGATGGGATTTGTTGCTTATGGTGTCTAAATGATTTGTGTTTAATTTGGTAAAATCTTTTTAAGTATTGGAGTTGATTTTGGTTAAAATTCGTGTTCCGTGTTCTTCGCTATACAGTTACTGTAACTGGTTTCCAGATCTTCCGAATCAGCCAAAAAGTTCCGAATGAGTCCTTCATTCGGAAACTTCCGAACCAAGCACTAAAATTCCGAATCAAGAGAAAACTTCCGAATCAAGCTTTCATCCGGAAAGTTCCGGATCAGTCATAAAGTTCCGAACCAATCCTTCATTCGGAAGTTTCCAAACTTCCGAATCAACACCCTTCATTCGGAAAGTTCCGCATGAGCAAGTTCCAGATGAGTATGTTCCGAATGAGTATGTTCCGGATGAGTGAATAGTATGTTCCGGATCAGTTAGTTCCGAATCAAGGTTTAAAGTTCCGGATCAGTTATTTTTTTTAGTATAGTTACTGTTTTACTTACTGTTTCTTCACTCATATTTCACAATTTATTTGTTAACTTTAATTTTAATGTGATTTTATTTTGAACTTTAAATTTTCAACCAAGTTTTTGTTAATCTTAATTAAAGTAATTGCCTTTGATTTAAACTTTCATTTCCACTTCTTATTAGAATAGAAAACCAAACCCCTTTGTTTAGTAACCAAGAACAATCATTCCACTTAAGACCTAGATCAATTCGAGAGGATATCGAGAGATAAAATTAGAACCCATTGAAAATCATTGTATCAGTTAGGTTCGCCATCATAAGAAACCTTAAACCTAAAAGACATGTCCAACACACAGTGGGTGTATGTCGGGTGTCTTCATCCCAACTCCTGCTTACAGATGCTCTAATATATATCCTCACAAGATTCGATCTTGATCCTAATAAGATAATCATCAATGATAATCTTTCCAAAGGAAAGAAATTATATAGTTCATTACCAAAGGTCAATCATATAAAACAACACTTCTAGTATTTTGTATCGTTACCTTACCTCGTCCGTTCGATTGGGGTGGTACACAGTACTCTCATCAAGATTCGTTCTCAATGACTTCTGAGCAAATCTCTAGAAATTAGATGCGAAGGGAGGATCTTGATAGAGATGATCGATACAGGCACACCATGTTTACAACTCCTTTAAATATAAAAGAGTCAATTTCTTCATCAAGAATCTATCATTAACAAGAATGATATTAGCAGATTTGGTCAGTCTGTCGACGATGACCCAAATCGAATCAAATTCAGATGATGACCTTTGCAATAGCTAGTCGTTTACTAATGTATGAGGCGATGTATGCCTTCATAATTTGTCATTACTACAACTTCTTCTGATAATGATACATTAAATCAGAAATGACAAGAATAGAATACTTATACTTACAAGATTCCAACATAACTATATCTCACAATCCTCCATATTTAGACAATCAAAAGTGGTTTTTAAAACATTTAACGCTGTCGGCTTCTCAATTCTAACGGTTCACATTAGCCGCGAACCACTTTTATTTTCTATATTATCCTTTTTATAAGCATCAGCTATATTTTAAATTGTTCGGCAATTTATTTTGCACATTCATTATTAAGAAATACATCGTAATTGATTCTTCATATTTTCTACATAATGTGTCAGTAATTACGTTCACCTTCCATCATATTTTCTAAGTTTCAGTTTCGTTTTAGCTATCATTTTTATCAGTTTTGCTTAATCCGACGTTTAAAGCGTCGATAATTATTACAACTAATTAAATAATAAATATTTAATTTTTATGAAACATAACGTAAAAATTTTAATTTTTCTTAGTTCGACCAATTATAAAAATTTTCAAAATAAATTTGAATTTAATTAACAAGACTTTTGTTGATTTATCGAAAATAATTAAAATAATTAATAAAATCCGTAAATGTTCGAAAAACCTTCGTTTATTCTTTGGTAAAAATTTTCTTAGTTGAAAAGCAAAAATTGTCATTTCAAATTTTAAGTCATGGTTTAACGGTTTCCTCAATCCCTCTTAGGTTGTCTTGAGGTATACACGAACATTTACCCCTAAACAGGAGTTTAGTTAAATGTTCTGGGTATAAGGGAATAACCCCTTAAAAATCCTTTGTCAAAACATTTGTCAAAACATTTGTCAAAACACATTTGCACTTTCTTTTTGGTAAAACCCAAAATCTTAAAAGGTCTTTTAATTTTTGAAGAGTCAATATAGATTCCATTATCTTTTAATCACACGGTCAAATAATGTAAAGGATTAAGTCTTTAATCACATGTTAATTATTCAAGGTACATGTTTTTATTATTCTGCCAATTCAGGGCAATCTATAAATAATTATTAACTCATTCTTATTTTTATAAACAAACAAATGGTCCTTAATGATCGCAAGCATGAATTTATAAAATTACAACCTTAACACGTGATTCACCAAATTTATGAATGCTACGTGTGTATTAGTCAATCCAAACGACATCATGTGAAACTCATAATGTTCATTACAAGTTCTGGATGTAATGATTGGAATAGATAATCTTTTTCGCGGACGCGAAGTTGATGATAACCATGCCATGGATCAAATCTTTAAAACATACGCTAGAACCTTGTAAATGATCGAACAAATCTTCCATTTCGAGTCATGGATATCATTTTCAATTGTCAATTTACTCAGTTCACAGTAATCTATAAATATAAGAAATAATAACACCATAACTCTTCATAATGACGAGCTTAGTAGAATAAAATCTTTCTCCGACAACTCTCTTAGTTGAACGGTAATTCCTTTAATTCAGATGGTGCTGACATACAGTGCACATGCCACAGGTGCAGCACCGGGAATATAATCAATACCAAATTTAACTTGCCTTAATGGCGAAAGTCTAGGTAATTCACCAGTAAATACCTCCTAAAGTTTTAGATAACAGAAATATTTTTTTTTAATAAATTCATATTAGGTTCTTCTAGATTACAATATCTATAACTAGTTCACAGCCATTCATGGTATAATTTCAAGTCTAAATGCAGGATATGGTCATCATCACTTTTGATAATCAACATCTTATTATTTAGGGGAATTCTATTCGAGTTCCCATCAATTAAGACAATGTAGTCATGTCATAATCAATCAATCCATTCTACTGGCACTATCAACTTTCCAGTTTTATTGTCGTCGATAAGATGTGAACTTCTCAAAAGACTAATAATAACTCATAATCCTTCACAAGTTCAAGGATATCTGGAGACATAACTAACCTTAAAAGAGTAAGGTCAACGCATAATCTATGCGAGAGAATTTCAAATCAGATACAGACGAATACATTTAACGAATATGAATCTATCCCAAGTTTTCATAATTTGAGTACGCATTCGAAAGCTCCTCGGATCGTTACCCAGGTCATTCAAATGAAATCAAATCATAAGAAATGATAAGAACGTTAATACATCCATTCGGGTATCAACACTCGGTAATCAGATACTTTTCCAAAGAATCTCACCACGGGAGAATTGGACAAGAAGGGAATATCAATTGTCAAATAAGACAAATTCCACAGATGAGTAAATTCAACTTGGAAGAATAGATGCTACAGGCACATATGTAGGTGTCCCTAACACTATGTCCCTATTTTTCACGTCTTGCAGATCTCATAAAATTTAATCTTTCACAATATTTAAAGAAAATGTAGTGTTTATTAATCAGTTTTATGGTGACTACAAATCAGCCTTGCATGGTCCATTCCAAATTGTATGTAGGCGCGCAACTATATACAATTTCAAGATTAACGATGCAATACTCAGTTCGTCAAAATTTTATCATCATGTTTATAATAAAAACATTTTCATGCTTAATTCTTAAATAAGAATCAAGAATAAATTTACAAAGATTTTCTTTGTTATGTAAACAGTTAATTTTTCCAAGGTACTTTATAAACAACCTCATTTCGATAACAATCACTTATAAATCTTACATTGAATAATCCTTATAGTGATGAAAATTCAATTTTTCTCAATGGATACGGTTTTATCTTATAAAAACAATGAGTGATCTACAAAAGAGTGATGAAAGCTTATTCACCAAGAACTAACTACAATATGATAGGAAATGAGCTTTAGCCAAATAATCATGAGGTTCATGATCTCGATGGCACTCAAAAGAATAAACACAACGTAACTCAAATCAAGATGAGTACTTGTTCAATGGTTGCGTCACTAATGCGAACATTAGGATGAAGCAAGAAAAGATTGATAACATCGATACATGTAGAATTTAGTAATCAAAGGTAGTCTTTTCATTAATCACAAACAAGTCAAATTGTACCGTAACACATTATGTGTCACTATGTCATACAATTCCAAGATCTCATCCTACCAACTGATGTCTCGGTTAAGTTAGGGATTATTTTTATAAGATACCACAATGAATACTAATCTACAAGAGTAATTAGGTGTTCCACATGTCCCAGAAGATCCATCAGTCTCAATTCAGAAGAAGATTTCTTCAATTTATTTCTTGGACACTGGGCATCCTCGTTAGTGGACAATGGCCTAGGAACAACACTTATCAAAAACTAACAATCATTTAAAACCTTATATATCAATCACAGGACTTAACGACTAATATTAACAATCTCATATTCCATACGGGTTAAATTTTTCTTTATTCAAGTTTCAACCAAATCATACTCAATGTGATATCCTACATCATTCTCCAATACTTTCAACCTTATTCATAAACCTTAATAGGGCAATAAAAGCTCGATATGAACAACACTTAATTTCTAATCCTATAGCTCTTTCATCAATAGTTATTAAATGAGTCACTAGTATTAGATGACTCATACATTCAATTAGACTTCTCGGAAAGGTATTAGTGGCATGAGGCTTTTGGGTAATGGTTCCAATTACAGCCTCAAGTGCAACATTCACCCTTTCGATTTCAATTTAAGAATTGGATGACAACGAATCAGATGACATTTTTCTAGGTGGTGACGTTTTGTAAAACTCCACTCTATAAGGAAAGATCGTCATGACATCGATATCAGATTTAATCTCGCCAATTCTTTTTCAATATCACAATCAACTAATATCTACATTTCTACGAATATCAACCATTTGTTGGGATCATAAATATCCACAACTTGGTTTAAATCTAGGATAGCTAGATTTCCTACGGGAATAGCTTCGATTGATTTGCTAGGGGAGTTAGGGTACCTTGTGACAATCTACGTCGTATAAATACCTCGTATAAATATAAAAATAATCATCAAACAATCATGTAATAAAATTACATCATATATATATAATCCAAGTTATATATATATTAAAATAATACTTCTCAGTCTAGCCTTGTCTGTAACTCGGGAATTCTTCGGCACCGTTATAGTCAAAAGATTTTTAGACATTTTTAGAAAAATGTTTATAGTTAAATGATTTTAAAATGTTTTATTCAAAATCTTGGTTTTAAAAATCTTTCGTTCTCTATAACGAGAGCTCTGGTACCAAACTGTAACACCCCCAAATTTATACAACTCAATACAGCGAAAGACTCGTTGGTGTTACGGGATAGCACATTACTCACATCATAGACAACGCATAAAAATCGTGTCGTTTAATAATAAAGCATTTCCATTCATAAATATCAGATTTACATAGGTCCCAAGCCATGGCCATTTCATACAATTTTACAAAAGATTTGAATGGAAATTGTTATTTAAGTGCGGGCCATGAATTCCTGTTGTCTTCCCGAGAATTACCTTCAAGTACCTGAGATAAAACATGTTAAAAGAAAAGGTCAGCGATAACGCCGAGTGAATTCATAGAGTTTAATAAAATCAATCAATTTAACATCGATATAAAAATTATTACCGAAAATCATTTTGTACAATTCATTGTAATAGGCCATAAAATAGCCAAAGTCATTTTATACAAATCCTTATCAAAATTATAATATAGGCTTTCTCCTTCAAAATCATTATACGAACCAATGTCGTAAAAATATCATACAATACGTTTTATAACGTTGTATGGAGTTAAATAAAAACCGTTATATCATTATGGTTGTGAAAACCAAAACACGAACATAATATCAATAGTAAGTCCCCGTATTGCTAGTCAGGCAATATATCGTAATTTAATGCTTAAAGCAGTATTTCGTTAATTGGATTATTACAAGCCGCATGACATTGTTACCTTACTAAACCAAACAACGGGTAGCTAGCCCGAAACTCAATTTTCCCATCTAAATTAGCGTGTCGTCACAATAATCACGCTTGTGTAATCTTCTCATACATAAATTCGCTTACCAATCAAAGTGGCACGACGGGGATCAACCGTCAAGGAGCGAACTGGGGTGATCTTCCCCAAATAGTACTATTATATGCATAAGCGTCTACCAAATTCCGATAGTTCACAATTCATGCTAATGGGACTTTTAGTGACATAACCTAACTTTAATAATCCATTTTATTTCATCTATCGGGTCATTTAATCATTCATCGGGTCATATAATCATTTGGGTCCAAATCAATAAACAAGCAATCGGGACAAATGGTGTCATATTTTATAAAAACTAACATGTTATCTCCCTCGCGGGTTTATAAAACATTTAAAAAAAACATTTAAAAGAGTGCGCGGCTATGAACTCACGTGGATGTGGGAAAGCGGGTTATCGGCAATTCGGATGTACGGTACGTGCTTCAATCACGGAAACCTAGACAAATAATACTCGTCTTAGACTCATGTCCAATGACTTTATAAAAATAACAATTATGTATACATATGATGATTATATATATATGATGATCAAGTGGGTTTATATATTCTCATTCACTAATTTTTGTATTTATGTATTGGTAACTTCTTACTAGTTTACTAGTTTTACCTATTTACGCGTTTTAGGTCCAATAAGCCTATTATAAGTTTATTAACTTGTATTAATCCATTTCATACTTGTATTATCAGTAATTATACTTTACATGTTGGGCCCAAATGGTTTAAGCCCAATAAATAAGTTTATATGTGTTTTAGCCCATTTTGTTGTATTATTAGTCCAATAACGTTAACTTAGCCCGTTAATGTCCGTATGTTATATAGTTCGGGTTTTATCGGTTTTTACTTGTTATATATGTTTATATATCAGTATATGAGTTTATAAAAGTTTACATTAGACGGGTCCAACCGTCTAAGTTTTATTTAACAAAAACGTTAATTTTACGGTAATAGCCAAAAAAGTCGTAAAAATCATGTTTATAATTTTATAACTTATAAAACTTATCAAACTACCATTTTTATAAAATGTCCATTTATTTATCCTTATACATATTTATATAAATGTATTATATAAGTTAGTGGGTTTTAATTCACATTTTATACTATTTTTATTTGAGTGCTTATATAATACTATTATACTTTAATTTCCAAAAATCTGATTTTTACTTTCCTGTTTACCAAAACAGCCATATCTAGAGTTTTATATGGAGATAGAAGCCCAATTTTTTATGGAATAAACTACATGATATGTGTCCATTTAACTCTTCTATAGCTACTGTTGAATCAGCATCTAAGTATTTTCTAAAAATTGTCCAAAACAGTGTACTCAGATTTGCACTCTAAACTTGTTTTGATCATATCTCACTCATTTTTATTATTCCATTGCATGGCCAACTCCCAAATGCATACAAGACATATTACTTACTGTATATCCATTAATCTATGTCATTTTATCAGTTCATCATATGGTTATTTACTGTTTTTAAACAGCCTACTAAATTAAGCAAGATTAACCACTTTTACATATAGTTTTTCATCTTTTTACCCATGTCTATCAACACCAAATCCCCACACACTACTTTTATCATCATATATTCATAATATAAATATACAATAGGAAAGAAAATACATGATTACATAATCAAAATAACAAGAGGATGGGAAGAACAATCTATATACCACCAAGATGATGTAGGTTATGATCAAGGCTTGGATTTTGATCACACAACTTGTGATAAACCAATATCATCTTCAAGTCTACCAATCTTCAAGAACTCCTTGTGGAAAATCAGCCCTAATACTCTATAGAAACTCCTCCTTGGATGTTATAATCACCATCAATCCATAGAGCTTCAAAAGGGCTTCAACTTATGTATGAATAACATAAGATTTTGTGGTTAAATTTGATCAAATGGGTGTTTTGAGGATGAGATGGGACGACATTATAGAGAGAGGGAAGAGAGGATTTTGGTTGTTTTGCATGTGTGAAAATGTTGGAAATGAGAAAGCTAATGGTTTTTTTTATCTTAGTGGGAAAGGTAGCTTCAAAATGAAGCTTAAGTTTACAAGTGTAAACTTAATAAGTGTAAGGGTGCCACATCTTTGATGTGGTGTCCCTAGTCTTGGCCGTCCCTTTATTAGTGGGGTGGGATAAATTCTTTTGTCCCATCCCGCAAATTTACGGGTAATTCTCGATTCTAGTTTCCTTGATTTGCGTGCCCTCGGGTCGTTTTACGAAAAACGTTTTTATAAATTATGAATCAACGGCACAAAACGAATCTAATAAAAGTTGTCTCATCAAAAATGGAGTTCGAAAACGTAAATACGTAATCCTAAGGTTTCCGGTTTAGTCGTAAAGGACGTTAAATTAAAATCGTAAGTCCTAATCTCTTCTCATAAATTTGTGAGTTTATGAACCAACACAAATTTAAAATCTCTAAATAATATTCATGGACAAATTTATTTTCTGAAATGTCGGACTGTCACCAAAACGGTGTATGTAAACGTAAGCACGTAACGTAGAATCCTCCGGTTTAGACGTAGTCGATGCTACTTCCAGACGTAAATCCAAATTTCTTCCTAAAAATAAGTGAGTTCATAATATAACATAAAAATAATTTTTTTAAATAATATTTGAGAATAAAATATAAACCATAAATTGATGGATTATCACACGTCATGTCTGAATTCATCTCTTGACACCACATGTATGATTGGTATTGTTGTCTTGACACCAACTTGTGAACTTGGCACATTCGGCATCGAAGATTCTGAATGCTTGACAATTTCTCCCCCTCAATTATTGACCCGTGTTCTATTGAAAGAGCAGTAGTCGTCGTTTGAGTAGTCACATCGTCGAGTATGTAGATACAAATTGTAGATAGCTATGGTTTTAGAGATGATAGCTTCATAAAAACAAGACTTCTCTTGTTGTAACAAATAAATGCACTGAAGCGTACATTAATTTGTGTTAGACCAAGTTATAAAGTAAACTTGATCCCTTACAAGGCTTTGAAGTAAACCTTGCCTGAGAAAATTAGTTTTTCCGTTGTGAGCCAAAGCTTTCATAAGAAATACTTGACTTTAGTGTGAAAACCGGGTTGCAGTCTAAAATAACTACAAGCCATTTGGGCATGTTTTAGGAAATATTTACAACTTTTGTACGAACTCTATTTATGGCGCCGTTTTGATGTTAATCAACATTTCTAAGGCTGTAAATATTATCGTACCAAAATACATGCCTTTAAAATATAAAGTAAAAATATTTTTGGTTTTTCTATATTTTTCTATTTTTATGGTTTTTATATGGTTTTATATTTTTGTATTTTGCTTTTGTGGATAAAAATATAGACAGTATATACGAATGATCACCAAGAATACAGAGAATAGTTTACCACCACTATTCATTCGCTTCATCTGCCAGTTCCTTAAGAGTCTCGGGTGAAAAAGTTCTCAAACCTAGCTTGTCGGCCAAAAATTCCATTCGAGCGCGATCTAAATATATCGTGAAAATATCCGCCAATTGATACTCAGATCGGAAAAAGTAAAGCTCTATTTGTTGATCCCAAACTTAGATCGATTTATCTTGTGTAAACAAGAATAAATCAAGTTAAACACGTAGAGAAACATTGTTGTGTATGAAACAATTCAAGTATTATGCGGAATTAATACTCAAACAAGAACACACAAACAAGATAAACCAAACTTTCACTTTGATTGATAATTCAAAGTTGCGTACAATGAAAGTGTAAAACGAATATAAACTTATAACCTAAAGGCCTCCTTTTATAGATTAAGGAGCCTTGTACAAGAGTCTACGTATCAGCTATTCTTGGTAAAGATAAACATAAGAAATACATAGTCGAACATATCTTTACTAGAAACATACTAGAAACACAATACGTGTAGACTAAGTCTTCTATCAGTGCTTGACTTCTTCTTATCAATGCTTGACTTCTTCCTGTCAACGCTTGTCCTGTCAACGCTTGATTTCTTCTTATCAACATCCAGATTGCTCTTGTCAGTGTCCAAGTGTATTGGCTACATTTTATTCCCAACAATCCTCCCCTAAACTTGATATCTACTCTAGTAATCAAGTTTTTGAATAACAACTAAGAACTAGGAGGATTCTTACAAATCTTAACAAACTGGAAATAAATATATCTAATCAAATCTTTGGCCACATCACTTGAGTAGTCTTATCTCCAGATGTGTTGTCATCATTTTCTTCAAAACTTCTTTGGACATAGGATACTTAGCATCCATAAGAAGATACTCAGAAAAATTTGTAGAACTCAAATGATACACACCAGCTGCTGAATATAGACGCCATTGAAGTCCACTGATATCATCCTCAAGATCCTTCCAAACTGGATCTTCTTCATCTGGTGCACACATTCTCTTGAATGTTGACCAAAGCTTTATTCCATTGACTGAAGTTGGTGCTTCAGTCTCATAGTTGGCCTGTAGCAACCTCCAAAGGTCTGCCAAGTCTTCCCTATCCAAGCTTGCAAACAAAGACATAAGAGTAGTAAAAGTATATACCTCTTTCCCATATCTTTCAATCATCTAAAACCCACTAGCATCTTCTTCATACCTAATGATAGGGTTTCTGGAATCATGAGGTAATACTTTTACCATATGTGAAGCTTCCATGGGTGAGAGCTGAATACTCTTTCTAATAACAACTTCACTGGGATTCACTCTATCCAAAATTTGTGGAAACTCAAGTGGAACTCCCTTCTTCAATGGTCTTGGTATAATCATAGCCCTTTGGATCTACATCTCCTCTGCAAGTTCTCCCTTCCTTTCACTTGAAAGAAGTCTGATGGTGTTCATCTCTTGCACTCTTGCCCAAATAGGATAAGCCTTATATTCCAATTCATCAAAGGATAATTCCTGCAACTTCTGAAATGTCCAACCTCCTTGATGACATCTAAGCAACATATAATAAATCTCCCTTCTTTCTCTCTTAGATTATGAGAAAACTTTGCTGGCCTTATACTTTAGGATTAGCTGGCAATCCTTTTGAATCCTGAGAAGAATCTCCAGACCCCAATCTAATAAAGACATATATGGATTCTCTATGATCTTATTCTCCCATGCAAAGTACATCTAGGCAACTTCTGCATATCATAATCCACCTTCATTTTTAACTCTGTAAGTTTCTCTCTTGCCAACACATCACCATATTCAAGTCTTTCTGATTCTTCAATAATCATAACACTTAAATCTGTGCTCTCATCATTACTTCCTTCTTGTTCCTCAGAAGTAACCACAAATTGTGACTCAACAACCTTCTTCTTTTCTTGTTCCATAAGTTGTGCAGCCAACATTGAATCATATTTTACTTGTACTGCATCCTTGGGAACCTCTGTTTCTACCATAATTCCTTTACCCCTATCTAATGTATCAATGATGGGTAAAGATGATGATGGTACCTATGAAGACAATTCCTTGATGATAGCTGATGACTAGAATACATCAACCATATTTGCTGGTCTATCAACGTCCAGAACCTATGTGTCAACGCCCAACTTACTCTTATCAGCGCTTGGTTTGGCAGCGTCAAAAATCTGCTTGTCAATGCTCACCTTACTCTTGTCAGCGCTTCTTGTGAACTGCTCCATCATTTCTGTAAAGGACAAATTCAAATTTGTAGGAGTAACCAAAAAGACATCAAAACCTTGTTGCTTCTTCAAATTTGTAAGAGCCTCAGCCACACCGAAAGATTCTCCATCATGTGAGCCTTTGTCACTTAAATTAACTGGCTCAGTAGCAGCTTCCTCCCCTTTGTAAGAACCCTCCCCTGAAGAAAGGACCATTGTCTGCCTTCTCCTAGCCTCAGCAACTTCTAGAACATCAATCATCTCCCTTAATTGCTTGAGTTCAAGGCCTTGGGTAGAGACAATATGTACAAGGTCTGCATTTTGCTTTTGCAAGCAAATGCAGACAACCGTCAATTCCAACATTGTATAGGGTTCCAATCTGCCCTCCTCTAGAATGGGTATTTGACCTCCTAAAATAGAGTCATGGGGCATGGATGAGGTCTTAATGATGCTAGGACTGGCTTGGCCTGCATCTAAGCGAGTACCAGTAGTCCTAGTCTCACCCATATCACCAACCACACTTGTGGTAGTGGTTCTCTCTAAAACATGGCTAGGACCACCAGAGGAGAACACCCCAATGGTCCTTTGGCGTTTTTCCATCCTAAATTCTGGGGGTGAAGAAGATGATGTGGATTGGGTAGTAATGTGTAGGTTAAGGGGTGTTTGGGTCTATTGGAGAAAGGTGTCAACGTTTAGATTTGAAGTATCAATGCCAACATTTAACGTGTCAGTGTTGATGGGATCTTGGTCAAGTTCCATATGTTGAAGTGAAGGGGGTGGTTCTGGTAATGGGTCAAGTTGTGGTTGTGGTTGTGGGTCAGGTTGAGGTTGTGCTGCTGCAATAACAGCAAGCATGGATTGGGTAAGAGGTAAGTCTTTGTGAGGGGGTGAATTCATCTTACTAAAAATAGCTTTCTTTTGCACATGGATCGCATAAAAATCATCATGATCCCTGGTGCAATACCTTTGCTCATCAAAAATCATTTGTAAAAATCTTGGGTAAGCCAGAGTCATCTTGCTACCCTTGTTTTTACACATGCCATCAAAAATCAGTTTAGAAAAATTATACTTTTACCCATTTGCAATACACACAATGGCACTACCAATAGACATGTTAATTTCATTATGTGCAGTATATTTGGGACTTAAACATTGAAGGATGACATGTATTAAGTACTTCCAAGCTGGGGGAAATTCCTGTTTATTATATTTATTTGAAGTACCCTCTTCAGGGAAAGAATACCCCAAAGCTTGAAGTCCCTGTTCTATCTCACCAATGGGTAGAGTGGTTATACCATCTGTATCATTAAGATGCAAAGCCTTGCGAACCAAGGCTTCAGTAACCACCCATGGACGCCCATGGACAATAGCAGTTAATGTAGTCACATTATTAAGCGTTGAGGAACTAACTGTGTTCCAAAACTGTTTAATATGAGTGACAGGGATAAGAGGAGCATGAGAAAGTGCATACCGTATTGGGGATGCATTCAAATACGCCACCATCTGATTATATTGAGGAAACAGAGCATCATCAGCCTCCAAATAGGTAACCATGTTATGCTGACTTCTGAATCCCAATATCAAGTCACTTGGTTTAAACTTAGGCGCCATTGATGTAGAAAGTTGTGTGAAAGGTTATGAAAGATGAATATAGGAGAAAATTTTGTTAGACAAAAATAAGCATGTACCCTTTTACAAAATAAGGAGCCAAATTTATAGGAGAGGTAGGCACATGTGATGGGTAAAAAATGAGGCAGGTATTGTCAAAATATAATGATGAAAATATTGAAAAGAAAATAACTTATCTTGTTCGTTAATTAAAAGTTACGAACTCCCAAAATTACGGCCCCAATTTTCGTCAAAAATAACAACTGGGTAGGACCCAATGAGTGTCAACGGTAAAAAATAACCCATCAACGCCCAACGGTTATATTCTTGTCAACGTTGGAAAAAGCCATGTCAACGTCTAAATTGGTCCTAACAACGTTTGGAAATAAATCTGTCAACGTCCAAAAATAAAAATAATAAAAATGAAAAAGGACCTTAACAAAGTGATTTATCCTACTATAGATAACCTATAAACTGAAAATTACTATAGGGTGGCAAGCACTGTCCAATCATGCACACTCGCTTAAGCAAGATAGACATAACAGTCCTCTAGTGTCCCTTGCTAACCAAAGTTCTTAACAGTGAAGTTATCTAATAAAATCTTTTGTACTTCCCAGGTAAGCCCAATAAAAATCATACCCAAGTCTCCCAACAAACCACATCCAATTCTAGGCCAAAAAGTCTTGGCAGCGTGCATAGTATATCAACTTTGCATGCTACAGTGCCTCATGAGTTAGTAAACTAATTCATACTCACCAGTGGACACAATCTAGAAATTGTGATAAGAGTATTATAAGAATACCCAAAAATTCATAAAAGGTTCCTAAACCTCCCTTTAAACTATGATACATAAGTTTCCAAATAATATGCATGTAATAAAAATTTATGTCAAGATAGGAATATAAATATTCCAACCATCATCCATAAACTGAAACATGCTCCAATAATGCTCCAAGAATCCATAAGCAACTCTGTATCCAATTGTACAATGCTAACAACACCTGTATAATTAGATCAAAAACCACAAAACTAACATGTTGTTGACAACGTCAAATTAACACTTGTCAGCGTTAAAATAACCTTTGTCAGAGTTAGACAAATAAAGTGGAAAATCTAATTTTGTATAAAGACCAATAACAAATGCATATCCTTTACATACTTTTACAATTAGTTCCCAAAACACATATTAAGTAAGATTGATCATTTCAATACTTGTTATCAAGTATTGAAATCTTCCAGTATCAAAAGGTTTAGTTAATAAATCAGACACACTTTCTTCTGTGTCAACCCTATCTTGTTGTATTAAACTTTTTTCAAAACAATCTCTTATAAAATGATGTCTAATTTCTATGTGTTTTGTTTTAGAGTGATGTACAGGATTTTTAATAATTCATAAAGTACTGGTATTGTCTACGAAAATCTTGGTATGCTTGAAATTATACCCGTAATCCAACAGCTGGTTCTGAATCCATAAGACTTGTCCACAACAAGCAGCTGTAGCAGCACTCTGCTTCAATTGTAGAATTGACCACCACTGTTTGTTTCTTGCATTGCCAAGATATCAATCTATTCCCAAGAAAATGGCATCCACCAGTTGTGTATTTTCTATCAAATTTGTCACCACCATAATCATTGTCTAAATATGCAATAAGCTCCAATGGGGAATCTTTTGGATACCATAATCCCAAGGCTGTATAACACCTAAGGTATCTAAAAATCCTCTTGACAGCATGAAGATGGAACTCTTAGGGAGTCACTTGATGGCGTGCACATGCACATACAGCAAACATAATGTCAGGTGCTGAAGCTGTGAGATACATCAATGAACCAATCATTGACCTATAATGCCTGACATCCACCTTTTTTCCATCTCCAACTTTTCCCCAAGGGTGTTCCCTATCCATAGGTGTGCTAGCCCATTTCTCATGTGGAGAAAAGCCAAACTTCTTCAAGATTTCTAGCACATATTTGTCTTGAGAGATGAAGATACCATCTTCTTTCTGCTGTACTTGTCTGTCATGAGTTTGGAAAAGTCTTCACTCATCTTTGGACTAGAAGAGCCAAAGATGATATCATCCACATAGACCTGTACAAGTAAGAAATCCTTACCAGTCTTCTTTGTAAACAAGGTCTGGTCTATGGTGCCCCTTTTGAATCCATTTTCCACCAGATAAGTGGACAATGTGCCATGCCATGCTCTTGGGGCTTGATGAAGTCCATACATAGCTTTCTTCACTCTATACACCTTGTCTGGATGTTTTGAATCTTCAAAACCTGGAGGCTGCATTACATAAATCCCCTCTACAATAATGCCATAAAGATAGGCACTCTTCACATTCATTTGATAGACTGTAAATCCCATGCAGGAAGCATAGGCTAGAAAAATCCTTATAGCCTCAATCCTTGCAACAGGTGCAAAGACCTCCTCATAGTCTATCCCTTCTTCTTGTGTATATCCTTGTGCCACTAAACGTGCCTTGTTTCTGACCACAATGCCTCTCTCATTATTTTTGTTCTTAAGAACCCATCTTGTCCCAATAGGTCTGACATGTCTGGGACAATCAACCAACTCCCAAACATCCTGAATAGCAAATTGGTGAAGCTCATCCTGCATTGCTTCCACCCAACATGGCTCTTTGAGAGCATCAAAAATCTTCTTGGGTTCCTGTTGTAACAGAAAACATGCAAACAAACATGATTGAACAAGAGGGGTATCAACCTTCTTGTGAATATTGGCAATAAATCCTCCATGATTCTGATGAGACCTTCTAGTTTGCATAGGAGTCATCACATCACCAATAATTAGAGAAGGAGGATGATTTTTGATTGTAGAAGTAAGCACTCCTCCTTCAATAATTGTGTTGTCCTCAATCTCATCTTCCAAGTTACCAAGATCCTCTTCAGACTCTCTTCCATCATCATCTGAATGAACCCCTCCATGACTGTTTGAAGGTTCACCTTGTTCAAAATTATTGGAAGAGAAAAGATGGTCAAAAGATCTGTCAACGCCTGAACCAAAGTTGTCAACGTTTGAGCCATCAACGCCTGAATTTGTCTTGTCAGCGCCAGAATTTCCTTTGTCAGCTCCTGAAGGATCATGCATGTTTTCAACTGGTGATACTTGGGGACCACCTTTTTCCTTTCCAACAACAGCAGCAACAAATGCATCTGTCCATATGGGAATGGTAACATACTCATGTATGGGTGCTGATTTGTCTGCTTGTGATCCAACCTCTTCATCAACCTGTTTACCTGAAATATCAACAACTGGTTCTTCCACAACATTGAAGTCACCTTCACAATGTTTCGATTAGTAATAGGCATATAATTCAATGTCCTAGATAGAGGTTCCAAGTTAAATAACCAATTTGGAACACTTTCAGTATCACTATGTTTACTCTTTAAAAACCTAACATGTACCTTTTTCAAGTATACGTTTTTCTTTCTTAATGTAAACCCTATATCCTCTACTCTGCACAGAATAACCCATAAAGTAGCCTTCATCACCTTTACAACTAAACTTACCTAAGGAATCACTAGTGTCCAAAACAACTACATGACATCCAAAAGGTTTAAGAAAACCAATATTGGGGTTCCTTCCCCAAAATAGCTCATAAGGTGTTTTGTTATGGATCTTGTTGATTAATGCCCTATTCTGAACATAACAAGCTGTATTCACAGCCTCAACCCAAAAAGCTATGGGAACGTGAGCATCAACCAACATAGTCCTAGCTGCTTCTATGAGTGTTCTATTCTTTCTCTCAGCAACCCCATTTTGTTGTGGGGTTCTAGCTACACTAAACTGTCTAGTAATCCCTTTCTTGGCATAAAAATCATCTAATAACTTATTTCTAAACTCACCATCATTGTCACTTCTAAGCATCTTAACCTCATTACCAGACTTCTTTTCAATTTGGGTTATAAAGTTAATCAAAGTATCAGCAGTGTCACTTTTTAAAGCTAAAAAGAAAGTCCAAGTAAATCTAGAAAAATCATTAGTGATGACAAAACAGTAGGATTTACCATTTAAGCTTTCTATATTAGTTGGACCAAACAAGTCCATATGCAGCAAGTGAAGTGGTTTAGAACTAGAGTGCACTGGTTTAGACTTAAATGAGACCTTGTGCTGTTTGCCTTTAAGGCATGCAACACAAGAATGGTCATTTTGGAAAGCCTTTTCAGGCAAACAATCAACTAAACCATGTCTCACAAGTCTATTTATATTTTTAAAATTAATGTGCCCTAATCTTCTGTGCTAAAGATTACTCTCATCAACTGAAGCCTTAGCATATAGACATGACAAATTATTATTCATCCTAATTCCATTAAGATTCACATTATAAATGTCCTTATGCCTAGGTGTTCTATTGATAGGTGTGTAAACACCCATCCTTTTACCACTTAATTCTAGCTAAAACGAGACCAAAACACGTATTTAATATCATTTGTTTGGAATTATGCGTGGTTTTTGTGTTTATTGTGTTTTCAGAGCCATTCGGATGATTATTGAAGAAAACATGGGATTGCACGGGATTTATCGAAGAAAAAGACTCAAGATAAAGTCTATTGTCCAAGAGATGCAAAAGATTTGAAGTCACTGGGCCTATTTGACGATTTATCGAAGAAAAGGACCAAAGATAGAAGATTTACATAAGTCGAAGAAACTCAAGTCTATTAAACGAAGAAATTAAAAGACGAGTTGAATTTAATCGACGACAAATCCCGAATCAGAATCGAAAACGGAAACTTTTCTGAAAAGACGAAAAAGACAAGAAGAACGGGAGAAAGCCCACTCACCAACCAAAAGACAAGGCTATAAATAGCCCTCCCCTCACACATTTAGGCCAGTTTTTTAGTTAGTTCTAGTTTTCTTCTCCCCTACTTTTCTCTTTTTCTGTTTCGTATCATCACCATCACCACTAGGGTGATTGGTGATTTTGATCTTTGTTCTTCCAATCTTGTTATTTTAATCTTTGTTTGATCTTGTTAAAACATTAATCATTAAATACAAGTCTTGTTTAATCTTTCCATTTCATCTTGTTCATCATCATCTTTATCTTCAAGTTCTTAAGTTCTTATTTTTATTGAGTTTGATCTTCAAAAGTTGTTGGGATTTGTGTTTTTGTTGATGGGATTTATAGTTTATGGTTAGTAGATGGATAGTGATTAGTTTATTTAAGTTTTTGGTTAAAAATTTTGTGATTTTTGAATTAAAACTGATTTTCCTTGTTCTTCGGGTAAGCTACTGTTCTTGAATCCCCAGACTTCCGAACGAAGCAAAAGTTCCGGATGAACAGTAAGTTCCGAATGAGTTTATTTCTAAAAAGTTCCGAATGAGTCTAGATGTTCCGAATGAGTAAAACTTCCGAATGAACCACAAAGTTCCGGACGAAGCAAAACTTCCGAATGAACAGTAAGTTCCGGATGAACCAAAAACTTCCGAATTAGTAGAAAGTTTCGAACGAAATGAAAACTTCCGAATCAGTCCAAACTCCCGAATGAACCACAAAGTTCCGGATGAACCAAGAACTTCCGAATGAGCAAAGTTCCGGATGAACCAAAATCTTCCGAATGAATCATTAAGTTCCGCATGAGTAAAGTTCCGAATCAAGGGTAAAAGTTCCGAATCAATTTTCTTTTAGTGTTACTGTTTTTCTGTTTTACTGTTTCTTTACGTTTATTTCACAATTTATATTTTAACTGAAATTTTAACTTTGATTTCAATTTTAATTTTGATCTTAATTTCAATTTTAATTCACGTTTTTATTAATTGTCATTAAAGTAATTGTATTTGATTTAAATTTTCATTTAAACTTTTTATTAGATTAGAAAGCCAAACCCTTTTATTTAGTAACCAAGAACAATCATTCCACTTAAGACCGAGATCAATTCGAGAGGATTCCGAGAGAATTTAGAACCCATACAAAATCAATGTATCAAATGGCACCGCTGCCGGCTCTTCTCGTTAAGATCAAAAGTTTTTTGTGAGAACTTGGATTTTGGGATCCGTTCCCCGTTAACGTTACTTTTTCATCAAAAATTTTCAAAAAAATCAAAAAAAAAATATAAAATTTTCAAAAATACAAAAAAATTTAAAAAAAAACATAAAAACCAAAAATATTTTTGCTTTGTTTTTCTTTGTTCGTTCTTTTGCAGGTGTATGCGCACTCGATCCACGTCATATCAAGAGCCCGAGCCTCTCGATCACTTAGACATGGCCGGTGTACCACCTCAAAAAAATAATAACAACAACAATGCGCCTTTCAACAACATGAACAATAACAACAACAATGAGACCCTTCCGGATAATCGCCCGATGATTGAACTGCTGCAAGCTCATGTAGATGGCAACACTGACCCAATTGTTATACCACCAATTGCCGCCAACAATTTCGAGCTAAAATCAGGCTTTATCCAGATGGTCTCCGCTCAACCATTCTTGGGACGAACCATTGATGATCCACACGACCACATCAAGAGATTCTTGCAACTCACCAACACGGTCAAATTCAATGGTGTTCCACAAGAGGTTATAAGGTTACAACTTTTTCCCTTTTCTTTAGAGGGACAAGCCCGGCATTGGCTTGCTAAGGAACCGCCACAGAGTATTCTCTCGTGGACGGATTTGGAAACAAAGTTTATCAATTACTTTTTTCCACCCTCTCGTACTACCGCTTTGCGGAATGAGATCATAAATTTTGAACAAAAGTACGATGAGTCGTTCAGTGAATCTTGGGATCGTTTTAAAGATCTTTTAAGAAAATGCCCACAACATGGTTTTACCAAAGTACATCAAATCAATACTTTTTACAATGGTTTAAGCATGAGTGACCAAGATTCACTGAACAGTGCCTCGGGGGGTAATCTATTGGCTAAGACTTCCAATGCTGCTTGGGACATCATTGAGAATAAATCTCGTGTGCAAACCAAGAGTGTTCGGACCAATGTCGCTAGTGCTAGCACAAGTGACAGCGACAAGCGATTGGACAAAATCACTACGCTTCTTGAATCGCTTGTCACCCACACCGTCAGCAACAACGCCAAAAACGCTCAAGTGAACGCTGTCAGCCAACCTTGTGAGATATGCGGTGGTCCTCACTCTTACACAACTTTTACCGCCACCCAAGACTACCCTGCTGAGAATGTGAATGCGGCATATGGCACCTATCCTCAACCTGATTATCAAGCTAGACTTCAAGGTGACCGTAACTTGCTTAGCTATCGATCCAACAACTATCTTTCACCACCTGGTTTCCCTCCTACCAACCCAAACCAACAACAAAACCTTAATCGCCCTCCTCAACAACAACAACAACCTCGACAACCATACATCCCTCCTCACAAGCAGCAACAACCGCCTCAACGTAACAATCAAGTCTACCAACAACCTGCTTACCAACCACCTGCATACAATGCTCCTCCCAACCAAACCACCACTGCATTACACCAAGAGGTTGCAACCTACATGAGGACCAATGATGTGATTGTGGAAAATCTCCAACAGGAAGTGCGAAACTTGAAGGCAGACTTGGTAAAGCAAGGAAATGATTTAAGAGCCGACATGAGAAACACGTTGGATACCCAAACTAATGATCTGAGGAACATGATGGCTAGTTTCTTCAATGGTAATCAACCCTCTTCTTCGGGTCCTTTTCCGAGTAACACCGTTGCGAATCCAAGAGGGGAGATGAAAGCAATCACCACTCGAAGTGGCAAAGGTACCAAGGAACTCGAGCTTCCTATACCTCCACCGGTGGTTGTGACTAAGGAGAACGAGTCACCTGCTCCTATTCCTCATCCTTCTCCTTCCCCAATTTCTCCACCTCTTCCTTCTACCCCTCCTCCACCCGTGGTTGTGAGTGATCCTATTCCCCTAAAGCCTTCCTCTTCTTCCAATATACCTTATTCTTCAAGATTGAGGAAAGAGAAGCAAAAGAGCAAGGATGATATTCAGGTTTCGAACTTCCTTAAAATGTTCAAACAACTGAATTTCAATATCTCCTTCGCTGAGGCTCTCGCTCACATGCCCAAATACGCGAAAATGTTTAAAGATCTTCTGAGCGACAAGGAAAAGCTCCTCGATATTGCCATCACCCAACTTAATGAGAATTGCTCTGCAGTACTCTTAAGGAAATTGCCAACCAAGCTTGGTGATCCGGGTCGTTTTCGTATCCCTTTCAATTTCCCGGGAGTAGAGAATTGCATGGACCTATCCGATCTAGGTGCCAGTATTAATCTCATGCCTCTAAGTGTTTGGAAGCAATTATCTCTCCCAGAGCTAGTCCCCACCAAAATGACTTTGGAATTAGCTAACAGTGCGGTTGCTTATCCAGTGGGGATAGCCGAAGACGTCATTGTAGGAGTCGACAAATTCACCTTCCCTGCTGATTTTGTTGTCGTCGACTACGAGATGGACCCCCGTGTACCACTAATTGTTGGACGTCCATTCTTGAGGACCGGTCGCACTCTTATTGATGTTGAATCCGGTGAGCTTATCATGAGAGTGGGTGACGATAAAGTAGTCTTCAACATGGGAAAGTTGTCTAAACAGCCTTATTCATATGAGAGCGTTAATTGTATTGGCGTTCTTGATGAGGATTGTGAAGAACACTTTAATGATGCTTGCAAAAGTATTCCTACCTCTCTTCCCAATGTTGAGACCGTGTCCTCTATTGATTCATCGTTGTATCTATTTGGATATAGTGATTTATTTTGGAACAATCTTGAAGACACCATGGGAGATGTGAATTTAGCTACTAATGATTCTCCTATCGATGGGGATGAAGACATGAATTTCTTTAACAATCTTCTCACCGAAGACAATCCTTCGCCTCCATCTCCCACGGTCATTGCTATCGATACTCCGACTTCGAATACGCCTCCCGTCGAAAATCCTCCGGATTTAGAACTTAAGGAGTTGCCGCCCCATCTCGAGTATGTATTCCTTGAAGAAGAGAAGAAGTCGCCAGTCATCATTGCTAAGGACCTAAAGGAAGAAGAAAAAGCCCGACTTATCAACGTTTTGAAAGATCATAAGAAGGCTATTGCTTGGAAGATTTCTGATATTCGTTGAATTGATCCTCACTTCTACACACACAAAATTCTCATGGAGGACGAATTTAAGCCCACAATTCAAAGCCAACGAAGGGTGAATCCAAAAATCCATGAAGTCATCAAAACTGAGGTTCTCAAACTTCTTGATACGGGTATGATTTACCCTATTTCGGATTCCCCATGGGTTAGTCCAATCCATTGTGTGCCCAAAAAGGGCGGAATAACCGTTGTTCCCAATGAACACAACGAGTTGATTTCCACTCGTCTCGTTACTGGGTGGAGAGTTTGTATAGACTACCGCAAACTCAATGATGCCACGAGAAAGGATCATTTCCCTCTACCTTTTATGGACCAAATGCTTGAACGTTTAGCCGGTAATGAATATTACTGCTTTCTTGATGGTTTCTCGGGTTATTTCCAAATACCCATCGATCCCCAAGATCAAGAGAAAACTACATTCACTTGTCCCTATGGCACATTTGCTTACAAAAGAATGCCTTTTGGCTTATGCAATGCGCCCGGGACTTTCCAAAGGTGCATGTTAGCTATCTTCCATGACATAGTTGAACAAACCATGGAAGTCTTCATGGATGATTTCTCGGTCTTCGGGGATTCCTTCTCTTCTTGCCTTGCCAATTTGGAACGTATGCTTAAGCGGTGCGAAGACACTCGCCTTGTTCTGAATTGGGAAAAATGCCATTTTATGGTAAAAGAAGGCATCGTGCTTGGACATAAGATCTCGAAAGCCGGTCTTGAAGTAGACCGTGCTAAAGTCGATGTTATCGCAAAGTTGCCTCCACCTTCAACCGTGAAGGGTGTGAGAAGTTTCCTGGGTCATGCGGGCTTCTACCGTCGATTCATCAAAGATTTTTCTCAAATCGCTCGCCCGATGACCCACCTCTTGGAAAAAGATACTCCTTTTATCTTCTCCAAAGAGTGTCTTGAAGCCTTCAACTCGCTTAAGGATAAGCTAACTAAGGCACCCGTCTTGGTTACCCCTAATTGGGAGCTTCCCTTTGAGTTGATGTGCGATGCTAGTGATTTTGCTATTGGAGCGGTTCTGGGACAAAGAGTGAACAAACACTTCCAACCAATCCATTACGCTAGCAAGACAATGACAGGGGCACAATTGCATTATACGACAACCGAAAAAGATCTTTTAGTTGTTGTCTATGCTTTTGAAAAATTCTGCCCCTATCTTGTCCTTTCTACTACAATCGTGTATACCGATCATTCCGCGCTGAAGTACTTGTTGACAAAGCAAGATTCCAAACCAAGACTTCTTCGCTGGGTTTTGCTGCTCCAGGAATTTAAAATCGAAATTCGCGATAAAAAAGGAGCTGAAAACCTAGCTGCGGACCATCTTAGCAGACTTGAGGATCCTTACCAAGGGGATCATCCGACCAAAGAAATCAATTATTCTTTTCCCTTGGAGACCTTAATGTCTATAAACTCGAAGCGAATGAAACCCCGTGGTTTTCGGACTTTACAAACTACTTGGCGGGTGGAATTCTCAAGGAAGGGTTGACGTCTCAACAAAAGAAAAAGTTCTTCACCGACATCAAGACTTACTTTTGGGACGACCCTTACCTATTCAAACAATGTGCCGACCTGATTATCCGCCGATGTGTTGACGGACCGGCAGCGTCGGAAATCCTTGATGCTTGCCACAAAGGACCCACTGGTGGTCACTTTGGTCCCAACTACACCGCCAAAAAAGTGTTTGATTCGGGATTTTATTGGCCCTCCATATATCGTGACGCTCACGATATGGTTAAAAGATGTGATGTTTGCCAAAAACAAGGCACGATCACACATAAAGACGAGATGCCTCAGAATTTCATTCAAGAATGTGAAATCTTTGATGTTTGGGGTATCGACTTTATGGGGCCATTCCCTTCTTCTAAAGGAAACAAATACATCCTTGTAGCCGTTGACTACGTTTCAAAGTGGGTTGAAGCCAAAGCTTTACCTACTAATGACGCAAGGGTGGTTTGTAACTTTTTGAAAGCTCTATTCGCTAGATTCGGTGTGCCTCGCGCCATTATTAGTGATCGTGGGACTCATTTCTGCAATGACCAATTTGCTAGAGTCATGGCTAAGTACGGTGTAAATCATCGTCTTTCCACAGCCTACCACCCACAAACTAATGGCCAGGCTGAAATATCCAACCAGGACTTAAGCGAATTCTGGAAAGAACCGTGGGAGAGCATCGTGCCTCATGGGTTGATAAACTTGATGATGCTTTGTGGGCTTTCCGTACTGCTTACAAGACCCCGATCGGCTGTACGCCTTATCGTCTTGTGTACGGGAAAGCGTGCCACCTCCCCATTGAGTTGGAGCACAAGGCTTATTGGGCCTTGAAGTGTGCCAATTTTGATATTAACAAAGCCGGTGACCTACGCAAGATCCAACTCAATGAGCTCAATGAACTCCGTAATGAGGCTTATGAAAATTCTTTAATCTATAAGGAAACGACTAAGCTCATTCACGACTCTAAGATTAAGAACCGAGAGTTACATGTTGGAGACAAAGTCTTACTTTTTAACTCTCGGTTGAAAATCTTCTCGGGAAAGCTCAAATCTCGTTGGTTCGGCCCATTCACCATTGCCCAAATTTTTCCATATGGTACTCTCGAGCTCGCTCAACCTAATGGACCTAATTTTAAGGTGAATGGCCAACGAGTGAAGTTGTACTTTGGTGAGGACACCTCTCAGGAGGTGATTCCTTCCCTCACCACGTTCCCCATGAACTAATTTTGGGCCGAGTCAGGCTCGTGACTCGGTTATCAAAAACAAGCGCTCCTCGGGAGGCAGCCCGAGTATCTATCCTTTTATGTTTTAATCCCCTAAGTGTAGGGGGGACTTCTATACGTGTTTGTCTTTGTGTGGTGTGATTACAGGGATAAGTGCACTCTTGGAATCTTTGAAGAACCCGTGATTCAATTTTCTTCATACTCACATTTGAAATTGATCACTTTAGTCGTCTCTTCCTTAACTTGAGTTAACCAACGTGCACAATGTCATAAGTGTAGGGGAAACTTTTCCCACATGCTTAAACATTGAGGACAATGTTTATCTTAAGTGTAGGGGGGACTTCTATCGAAGTTTTAAATGGACTTTTCCATGAAAATGCCTTCAATTAACCGGAAAATCATATTTTTCAACATTTTTCAAATTTTTTATTAACTTTGGCCATTTAGTTGTAATTTTTAAATTTTTTATCGTTGGTTTCATATGTATATATCTCGCAATAAAGTCAAATTTTAATAAAGTGGTGTAGCTAGTTTAGAAGTCTTTGACATATTAGGCCCGTTGCGTTTATTTTGACTCAACCCGAATAGACTTATCCAAGTTTATTCTAGCTAGTATCCTTAACCATGTAGACCTGAATTGGTTTATTAGGCTAAGTGTCCACGAGTCTCATTACTTGAGATTTTAAATTGTGGAGGACGAGAGATGATACAGTCAATTATAAGTCGGTATTCTTGCACAAGCTCGCTTGGTGTAATTATTTGCCTATTCTCCCATCACTTGTTAATAATTTATCTACAATAAGTAAGGTCGTACGATTTGAAAAGTTACTTAGCTTCTAGCCCAAGATCGTTTAAAAGTTGCTCGGTAATGATAAGAGTTCATAGCCAAGGCATAACTTATGAAGCTGGGCGCGAAGATTGGCGAGTCCGAAAAGGCCCTAACAAGGCATGAGGATTCAATTTTATTGCTGAAGATCCAAGTGATGTGAAAAGCATTATTACTAAAATCAATATGAAGGATCAAGACTCACGACGAAAAGCAATCAACTCCCATAAAGATCATGGAGAAGTCTATCCGAAAAGACCCTAACAAGGTATGAGGATAAATAGATCCAAGTCCGAAAAGGAGGCGGATCGTTGTATCTCAAAATCCCAATTAGAGATTGAAGAAATAATCATGAAGTCGTGGTCAACAAAGTTGGAGTACCCCTCAAAAGTCTCCAAGTGAAGAAACTCTATTATGATGAGAAGACCATTATCTCAAGAACGTCTCTCGAAGATATGAAGTATGAAGTACATGCCAAATATCGGCCCGAGAAAGGTCTCAAATCGTAAACCAAGTTACGCCAAGATATGAACTTTTTGATATCCCGAGAAGCAGTTTTAAGAGATTTTGTCCTTTAGCTAACTATTGATCAAATCGTCCTACTTTGCTTTCAGCCTAAATAAACTATCGAAATAAGTCCAAAAATGCATCTTCATGATCATTCTAAGACAAAAATAAAATATAAGAGATACACCTAGGAATAAGGGAGTTTAAGCATTTAATTAAGCCATGTGTGTAAGTGTTTGAATTGCTAACTTATAATAACAATGATCTCGTTTTTAAGCTTAGTTTGGGGAGCGTGAAACTTGAGGGTGATAAATCTTCGCAGCACAAAAGCCCTAATGTAAGTCATTGATCTCTTTGCAAGTTATTTCCATGTAGCTATTTTCAAGTGAAAATGGTTTTCTATCCTTTTAAATTTTAATTTCTTTTAGTACTTTAATTTTTGTTTAGTAGTATTTAAATAAGGCCAAGGTTGATTAATTATGAAAAAAGTGTAAAATTGCTTTATCACTAAGCATTGCATGAGGGCATGGCAATGATTAAGTGTAGGGGATTTGATAGGTGTGTAAACACCCATCCTTTTACCACTTAATTCTGGTTAAAACGAGACCAAAACACGTATTTAATATCATTTGTTTGGAATTATGCATGGTTTTTGTGTTTATTGTGTTTTCAGAGCCATCCGGATGATTATTGAAGAAAACATGGGATTGCACGGGATTTATCGAAGAAAAAGACTCAAGATAAAGTCTAATGTCCAAGAGATGCAAAAGATTTGAAGTCACTGGGCCTATTTGACGATTTATCGAAGAAAAGGACCAAAGATGGAAGATTTACATAAGTCGAAGAAACTCAAGTCTATTAAACGAAGAAATTAAAAGACGAGTTGAATTTAATCGACGACAAATCTCGAATCAGAATCGAAAACGGAAACTATTCTGAAAAGACGAAAAAGACAAGAAGAACGGGAGAAAGCCCACTCACCAACCAAAAGACATGGCTATAAATAGCCCTCCCCTCACACATTTAGGCCAGTTTTTTAGTTAGTTCTAGTTTTCTTCTCCCCTACTTTTCTCTGTTTCGTATCATCACCATCACCACTAGGGTGATTGGTGATTTTGATCTTTGTTCTTCCAATCTTGTTATTTTAATATTTGTTTGATCTTGTTAAAACATTAATCATTCAATACAAGTCTTGTTTAATCTTTCCATTTCATCTTGTTCATCATCATCTTTATCTTCAAGTTCTTAAGTTCTTATTTTTATTGAGTTTGATCTTCAAAAGTTGTTGGAATTTGTGTTTTTGTTGATGGGATTTATAGTTTATGGTTAGTAGATGGTTAGTGATTAGTTTATTTAAGTTTTTGGTTAAAAATTTGGTGATTTTTGAATTAAAACTGATTTTCCTTGTTCTTCGGGTAAGCTACTGTTCTTGAATCCCCAGACTTCCGAACGAAGCAAAAGTTCCGGATGAACAGTAAGTTCCGAATGAGTTTATTTCTAAAAAGTTCCGAATGAGTCTAGATGTTCCGAATGAGTAAAACTTCCGAATGAACCACAAAGTTCCGGACGAAGCAAAACTTCCGAATGAACAGTAAGTTCCGGATGAACCAAAAACTTCCGAATCAGTAGAAAGTTCTGAATGAAATGAAAACTTCCGAATCAGTCCAAACTCCCGAATGAACCACAAAGTTCCGGATGAACCAAGAACTTTTGAATGAGCAAAGTTCCGGATGAACCAAAATCTTCCGAATGAATCATTAAGTTCCGCATGAGTAAAGTTCCGAATCAAGGGTAAAAGTTCCGAATCAATTTTCTTTTAGTGTTACTGTTTTTCTGTTTTACTGTTTCTTTACGTTTATTGGATAATTTATATTTTAACTGAAATTTTAACTTTGATTTCAATTTTAATTTTGATCTTAATTTCAATTTTAATTCACGTTTTTATTAATTGTCATTAAAGTAATTGTATTTAATTTAAATTTTCATTTAAACTTTTTATTAGATTAGAAAGCCAAACCCTTTTATTTAGTAACCAAGAACAATCATTCCACTTAAGACCGAGATCAATTCGAGAGGATTCCGAGAGAATTTAGAACCCATACAAAATCAATGTATCATCTATAATCAATGAATTTCTCATCTGGTATTTTAAAATCTTTGCTCAACACCAAGCATTCAGTATTAGTGAAAAGAACCTTATTTTTGTTATCACAAACCTATGATACACTAAACAAATTATAGTCAAGTTCTTTTACCAAAAAAAACATTTTCAAAACGCAAATTGTTGGTGAGAAGAGTGCCTTTGCCAGTGATAGTCCCATATCCTCCTCCAGAGTACACCTTGTCACCATCTTTAATGGGGATAAAATTTGTCAGATAATCTTCCTTCCCCGTCATGTGCCTAGAGCATCCACTATCCCAATAGCCATAATCATTAGCCTGCTTTTGAATGCCCTACACATAAAGAAAACAAATTAGTTTATTTGGGAACCCAAGCCTGAGCAGACTTGGATTCATTTGGTTGTTCGACAAGAACATACTTAGTCCTTATGAGAACTCCTTGTTCATCCTTTTTTGGATTAAACACCCAGTTAACCCTAATTGGTTTTGTTATGACCTTTAAAAAATGAAATATGTTACAAGTCATAGAAATCCCATCTGAATTAGGGTTTTGGTCTTGTTTCGGTCTCCATGTCAAGCTAGAAGAAGCTTTAGACCCCATTCCCTTTGGTTGCAAATATTTTCCATTACTTGGTCTGGCAACGTTCCTTTCGGCGTTTAGTTTGTTCTTGTCAACGCTGAAATTACCCTTATCAGCGTTGAACCTAGGGTTTGCTACAGGAACCCATTGTCTGTTAGACCACGTATTGGTCTTCTGAAAAGGTCTTTGTCCGTAAGTATTAGACCCTTTAGTAAAGAATGGGGCTGGTCTAACATCTTGTGGACTTTGCTGGACAAAAGGTTTGGGTTTGACAGTGTTTGACTTTCTATCAGCGTTGACCTTTGAAGCATTGACACACTTATAAGCTAAATGTGAAAAACTTCCACAAGTATAACAGGCTTTTCTAGACATAGCTCTAGGTCTAGAAGAAAAGAAACCTGTCCCATTTTCACTAATTTGGCTTTTTAGTGACCTAGGTTTTCTATACATTTCTGCATATTTAATACTTGGTTTTCTATCAATGTTTAAGCCAAGGTCAACAGTCTTGCCAGTAGTAGGATTGGTCACTTTTATAGGTGTAGGATCATTTGGGCTATCATCAAGCATGCCACCCTTAACAAACAAGGTAGGGTTGGCTTTCTTCCATTGGTCCAAATCAGTCAACTTCTGCTTGTATTCCTCTACTGGGGTAAGAACTCTTGGTGGAGAAATAAATTCCTTTTCTTGGAGTTCTAGTATACCAGTCCAAGACAAATCCTTTCTAAGGACACCATAGAAGTTCCCAGCAGGTGGTGGAACACCAGGATTGTGACAATCCGTCAATTTATGGTTGATATTTTATTCTCAGATATTATTTAAAAACATTATTTTAATGTTATATTATGAACTCACTTATTTTTGGGAAGTAATTTGGATTTACGTCTTGAAGTAGCATCGACTACGTCTAAACCGGAGGATTTTACATTACGTGCTTACATTTACATACACCGTTTTGGTGACAGTCCGACATTTCAGGAAATAAAATTTATCCGTGAATATTATTTTGAGATTTTAAATTTGTGTTGGTTCATAAACTCACAAATTTACGAGAAGAGATTAGGACTTACGATTATAATTTAACGTCCTTTACGACTAAACCGGAAACCTTAGGATTACATATTTACGTTTTTGAACTCCTTTTTGATGAGACAATTTTTATTAGATTCGTTTTGTGTCGTTGATTCATAATTTATAAAAACTTTTTTCGTAAAACGACCCGAGGGCACGCAAATCGAGGAAACTAGAATCGAGGAGTACCCGTAAATAATTGGGGATGAGACAAAACCACTTTTGCCCCACCCCCACACATGGGAAGGTTTAAAACTAGCTACTTACACCCTTAGGTGTCAAGCTTACAAAGTAAGCAAGACACATGTCTTGCTTAACTTTGCAAGCTAACTACACACCAACAAAACCACTAGCACCAAAACCATTTCTCACACACATACATGCAAACCACTCAAAAATCCTCTCACCCTCTCTTATTTTTGTCCCACTCTCACCAAAAACACCATCATTTGATCAATTTTAATCATTAAATCATGTGTTATTCACACATATGATGAAGCCCTTTTGAAGCTCTATAGATTGGTGGTGATTTTAACATTCATGGAGAAGATTTGGTGATGTTAAAGGGCTGATTTCTACATGAAGTTTACAAGTATTGGTGTCCATGAAGATTGGTGTTGATCTATCACAAGTTCTTCCATCAAAACCCATGTCTTGATCATATCCTACATCATCATGGTGGTATAAAGATTGTTCTCCTCATCCTCTTGTTAATTTTTATTATGTAATCATGTATTTTCTTTCCTATTGTATATGTATATGATGATTATATGATGATAAAACTATTGTGTGGGGATTTGGTGTTGATAAATATGATTAAAAAGAAGAAAAACTATAAGAAACAAGGTTAAAATCTTGCTTAAATGGTAGGCTGTATAAAAACAGTAACTACACACATGTTAGACTAATAAAATGGCAAGGTAGAAACAATATACAGTAAGTATAAGATGTCATACACATGTGAGAGTTGGCCATGCAATGGAATCATTATAATGAGTGAGATATGATCAAAACAAGTTTAGAGTACCAATCTGAATAGTCAGTTTTGGACGGAGAGTTAAGGATAATTAGAAGTGGATTGAGCAGTAGCTAAAGCTACGTTAATTGTAGCACATATCATGTAGTTTATGGTCTCCAAAAATGAGCTTCTATCTCCTTCTAGAACTCAAGATATGGTAAAAATGGTGAAAGTGAAAGTAAAAATCAGATTTTGGGAAATTAAAGTATAATAGTATTATATAAGCACTCAAATAAAAATAGTATAAAATGTGAATTAAAACCCACTAACTTATATAATACATTTATATAAACATGTATAAGGATAAATAAATGGACATTTTATAAAAATGATAGTTTGATAAGTTTTATAAGTTACAAAACTATAAACATGATTTTTACGACTTTTTCGGCTATTACCGTAAAATTAACGTTTTTCGCCAATTAAAACTTAGACGATCAAACCCGTCTAATTTAAAGTTTTTAAAACTCATATACTGATATATAAACATATATAACAAGTAAAAACCGATAAAACCCGAACTATATAACATACTAACATTAACGGGCTAAGTTAACATTATTGGACTAATAATACAACAAAATGGACTAAAACACTTATAAACTTATTTATTGGGCTTAAACCAATTGGGCCCAACATGTAAAGTATAAATACTGATAATACAAGTATGAAATGGATTAATACAAGTTAAAGAACTTACAATAGTTTATTGGACTTAAAACACGTAAATAGGTAAAACTAGTAAACTAGTATAAAAGTTATCAACACATAACACTAAAATGAGTAAATGAGAATATGTAAACCCACTTGATCATCATATATATATAATCATCATATGTATACATAATTGTTATTTTGATAAAGTCATTGGACATGAGTCTAAGACGAGTATTATTTGTCTAGGTTTACGTGATTGAAGCACGTACCGTACGTCCGAATTGTCGATAACCCGCCTTCCCACATCAACGTGAGTTCATAGCCTCGCACTCTTTTAAATGTTTTTATGAAATGTTTTATAAACCCGCGAGGGAGATAACATGTTAGTTTTTATAAAATAGGACACATTTTTCCCGATTGTTTGTTTATTGATTTGGACCCGAATGATTGTATGACCCGATGAAAGATTAAATGACCTGATAGATGAAATAAAATGGATTATTAAAGTTAGGTTATGTCACTAAAAGTCCCATTAACATGAATTGTGAACTACCGGGATTTGGTAGACGCTTATGCATATAATAGTACTATTTGGGGACGATCACCCCAGTTCGCGCCTTGACGGTTGATCCCCGTCGTGCCACATTGATTGGTAAGCGAATTTATGTATGAGAAGATTTCCATTGCGTGACCTTTGTGACGACACGCTAATTTAGACGAGCAAATTGAGTTTCGGGCTAGCTACCCGTTGTTTGGTATAGTAAGGTAACAATGTCATGCGGCTTATAATAATCCAATAGCGAAAATACTGCTTTATGCATTGAATACGATATATTGCCTGACTAGCAATACGGGGTCATACTATTGATGTTATGTTCGTGTTTTGGTTTTCATAACCATAATCAGATAACGGTTTTTATTTAACTCCATACAACGTTATAAAACGTATTGTATGATATTTTTACGACATTGGTTCGTATAATGATTTTGAAGACAAAAGCCTATATTATGATTTTTGACAAGGATTTGTATAAAATGATTTTGTCTATTTTATGGCCTACTACATGGATTTGTATTAAATGATTTTCGGTAATAATTTTATACCGATGTTATATTGATGGATTTTATTAAACTCTATGAATTCACTCGACGTTATCGCTGACCTTTTCTTTTAACATGTTTTATCTCAGGTACTTGAAGGTAATTCTCGGGAAGATGACAAGAATTCATGGCCCGCACTTAAACAATAATTTCCATTCAAATGCTTTGTAAAATTTGTATGAAATAATATGACTTGGGACCTGTGTAAATTTGATATTTATGAATGGAAATGCTTTATTATTAAAACGACGCGACTTTTAAGAGTTGTCTATGATGTGAGTAATGTGCTATCCCGTAACACCAACTAGTCTTCCGCTGTACTGAGTTGTATAAATTTGGGGGTGTTACAGTTTGGTACCAGAGCTCTCGTTATAGAGAACGAAAGATTTTTAAAACTAAGGTTTTGAATAAAACATTTCAAAATCTTTTAACTATAAACATTTTTCTAAAAATGTCTAAAAATCTTTTGACTATAACGGTGCCGAAGAATTCCCGAGTTACCGACAAGGCCAGACTGAGAAGTGTTATTTTAATATATATATATAACTTGGATTATATATATATATATATATATATATATATATATATATATATATATATATATATATATATATATGATGTAATTTTATTACATGATTGTTTGATGATTATTTTGATATTTATACGAGATATTTATACGACGTAGATTGTCACAAGAAACCCTAAATTCCCTAGTAAATTAATCGAAGCTATTCTCGTAGGAATTCTATCTATCCTATATCTAAACCAAGTTGTGGATATTTATAATCCCAACAAAATGGTTGATATTCGTAGAAGTGTAGATAATAGTTGATTGTGAAATTAAAGAAGAATTTGCGAGATTAAAACTGATATCGATGTCATGACGATCTTTCCTTATAGAGTGGAGTTTGACAAAACGTTACCACCTAGAAAGATGTTATCTGATTCGTTGTTATCCAATTCTTAAATTGAAATCGAAAGGGTGAATGTTGCACTTGAGGCTGTCATTGGAACCATTACCCAAAAGCCGCATGCCACAAGTACCTTTCCGAGAAGTCTAATTGAATAGATGAGTCATATCATACTAGTGACTCATTTGATAATTGTTGTTGTAAGAGCTATAGGATTGGAAATTAAGTGTTGTTCGTATTGAACTTTTATTGCCCTTTTAAGGTTTATAAATAAGGTTGAAAGTATTGAAGAATGAAGTAGGATATCGAATTGAGTATAAATTGGTTGAAACTTGAATAAAGTAAAATTTAACTTGTATGGAATAAGAAATTGTTTAGAGGAAGTCTTTAAGTTATGTGATTGAATTATAAGGTTTTAAATGATCGTTAGTTCGTGTTAAGGGTTGTTCCTAGGCCATTGTCCACTTATGAGGATGCCCAGTGTCCAAGAAATAATTTGAAGAAATCTTCTTCTGAATTGGGACCGATGGATCTTCCGGGACAGGTGGGACACCTAATGACTCTTATAGATTAGCATTCATTGTGGTATCTTTTAAAAATCCCTAACTTAACTGAGATATCAGTTGGTAGGATGAGTTTTGAGAATTGTATGACTTAGTGACACGTAATGTGTTACGGTACAATTTTGACTTGTTTGTGATTAATGAAAAAGACTACCTTTGATTGCTAAATTCTACATGTATCGATGTTATCTACCTTTTATTGCTTCATCCTAATGTTCGCATTAGTGATGCAACCATTAAACAAGTACTCATCTTGAATTGAGTTACGTTGTGGATTATTCTCTTTGTATTCCTGAGTGCCATCGAGGTGATGAACCTCATGATTAATTGGCTAAGCTCATTTCCTGATATATTATAGTTAGTTCTTGGTGAACAAGCTTTCATCACTCTTCTGCAGATCACTCATTGTTTTTATAAGATAAAACAGTATCCTTTGAGAAAAATTGAATTTTCATCACCATAAGGATTATTTAAAATAAGAATTGTAAGTGATTGTTAACGAAATGAAGTTGTTTATAAAACACCTTAGAAAACTTAATTGTTTTCATAACAAAGAAAATCTTTGTAAATTTATTTTTGATTCTTATTTAAGAATTAAGCATGAAAATGTTTTTATGATGATCAAATTTTGACGAACTGAGTATTGCATCGTTAATCTTAAAATTGTATATAGTTGCGCGCCTACATACAATTTGTAATGGACCATGCAAGGCTGATTAGTAGTCACCATGAAACTGATTAATAAACACTACATTTTCTTTAAAGATTGTGAAAGATTAAATTTTATGACATCTGCAAGAAGTGAAAAATAGGGACATAGTGTTAGGGACACCTACATATGTGCCTGTAGCATCTATTCTTCTGAGTCGAATTAATCATCTATGGAACTTGTCTTATTTGACAATTGACAATTATTTCTTGTCCAATTCTCCCGTAGTGAGATTCTTAGGAAAAGTATATGATTACCGAGTGTTGATACCCGACTGGATGTATCGACGTTCCTATCATTTCTTTTGATTTGATTTCATTTAAATGACCTGGGTAACGATCTGAGGAGCTTTCGAATGCGTACTCAAATTATGAAAACTTGGGATATATTCATCTTCGTTAATGTTTTCGTCTGTATCTGATTTGAAATTCTCTCTCGTAGATCATGCGTTGACCTTACTCTTTTAAGGTTAGTTATGTCTCCATATATCCTTGAATTTGTGAAGGATTATGAGTTATTATTAGTCTTTTGAGAAGTTCACATCTTATAGACGACAATAAAACTGAAAAGTTGATAGTGCCGGTAGAATGGATTGATTGATTATGACATGACGACATTGTCTTAATTGATGGGAACTCGAGTAGAATTCTCCTAAAAGATAAGATGTTGATTATCAAAAGTGATCTAAATAATTCTTGATGGATGACCGTATCCTGCATTTAGACTTGAATTTATACCATGTATGACTATAAACTGATCATAGATCTTGTAATCTAGAAAGAACTTAAAAGTAAATGTATAAAAAGATGTTCATGATATCTAAAAATTTAGGAGGTATTTGTTGGTGAAATACCAGGACTTTCGCCATTAAGCCAAGTTGAAATTGGTATTGATTATATTCCCGGTGCTACACCTGTGGCATGTGCACTGTACGTCAGCACCATCTGAATTAAAGGAATTACCATACAACTGAGAGAGTTGTCGGAGAAAGCTTTTATTCTACCAAGCTCGTCATTATGAAGAGCTATGGTGTTATTATTTCCTATATTTATAGATTACTGTGAACTGAGTAAATTGACAATCGAAAACGATATCCATAACTCGAAATGGAAGATTTGTTCGATCATTTACAAGGTTCTAGCGTATGTTTTAAAGATTTGATCCACGACATGGTTATTATCAACTTCGCGTCCGCGAAGGAGATTATCTATTCTATTCACTACATCCGGAACTTGTAATGAAAATTATGAGTTTCACATGATGTCGTTTGGATTGACTAATACACACGTAGCATTCATAAATTTGGTGAATCACGTGTGTAGGCTGTAATTTGATAAATTCATGATTGTGATCATTAAGGACCATTTGTTTGTTTCTAAGAATAGGAAGGAGTTAATAATTATTTACAGACTGCCCTGAATCGGCCGAGTAATGAAAACTTGTACCTCGAATAATTAACATGTGATTAACGGCTTAATCCTTTACATTATTTGACCGTGTGATTAATAAGATAATGGAATCTATATTGACTCTTCAAAAATTAAGAGCCCTTTTAAGACTTTGGATTTTACCAAAAAGAAATGGAAATATGTTTTGACAGATATTTTATCAAAGAAAATTTTAAGGGATTATTTCCTTATACACAAATCATTTAACTAAACTCCTGTTTAGGGGTAAATGTTCGTGTATACCTCAAGACAACCTAAGAAGGATTGAGGAAACCATTTAAACCATGAGTTAAAATTTGAAACGATAATTTTTGCTTTTCAACTAAGAAAATTTTAACCAAAGTATAAACAAAGATTTTTCGAACTTTTGCGGATCTTACTAATTATTTTAATTATTTTCGATAAATCAAAAAAAAATCTTGTTAATTAAATTCAAATTTATTTTGAACATTTTCATATAACTGGACGGACTAAGAAATTTAAAATCTTTACGGTTACGTTTCATAAAATTAAATATTTATTATTTGATTACTTGTGATAATTATCGACGCTTTAAACGTCGGATTGAGCAAAACTTATAAAAATGATAGTTGAGACGAAACTAAAACTTAGAAAATATGAAGAAAGAATTTATGAGTAAATTATGGACATGATAATTATTTCATCAGGAAAGGTGAATGTAGATACTGACACATTATTTAGAAAAGATAAAGAACCAATTAGGACATGTTCCTTAATAATGAAGATGCAAAATAAATTGCCGAACAACTTAAAAATAGCCGATGATTGTAAAAAGGATAATATAGATAATAAAAAGGGGTTCGCGGCTAATGTGAACCATCAAAACTAAGAAGCCGATGGCGTTAAATGATTAAAAGGCCACTTGTGATTATCTAAATATGGAGGATTGTGAGATATAGTTATGTTGGAATCTCGTAAGTATAAGTATTCTATTCCTGTCAATTCTGATTTAATGTATCATTATCAGAAGAAGTTGTACTAATGGCAAATTATGAAGGCAGACATTGCCTCATACGTTAGTAAACGTCTAGCTATTGCAAAGGTCATCATCTAAATTTGATTCGATTTGGGTCATCGTCGACAGACTGACCAAATCTGCTAATATCATTCTCGTTAATGATAAATTCTTGATCAAGAAATTGACTCTTTGTATTTAAAGGAGTTGTGGAAACATAGTGTGTTGTATCAATCATCTCTATCAAGATCATCGCTTCGCATCGAATTTCTAGAGATTTGCTCAGAAGTCATTGGGAACGAACCTTGATGAGAGTACTGTTTACCACCCCAAATCGAAGGGACGAGGTAAAGTAACAATACAAAACACTAGAAGTCTTGTTTTATGTTTGAATGATTGACCTTTGGTAATAAACTGTAAAATCGTTTTCCTTTGGAGAGATTATCATTGATAATCATCGTGTTAGGATCGAGATCGAACCTTGTTAAGATTTATATATTAGAGCATCTGTAAGCAGGAGTTGAGATGAAGACACCCGACATACACCCATTGTGAGTTGGACATGTCTTTTAGGTTTAAGGTTTCCTATGATGGCGAACCTAACCTTACAAAATACTCGACCTGGGAGACCTGAAATGATTGTTGAAATTAGGATCTGATTAATGACTGCCAGTAGTGGGCAGAAGGTTATGTGAGTATGAAATGTAGAATCTTGAAGGGCCAGATGGGTAGCGAAGTTATGCCAAAAAATTTAACCATGGAAAAATGAATTGATGATCTGAAGTCCCCGTTGTATGGGACCATTTGGATGATGTAAAAGTTGGTTTGAAAGGCATATAAGTTGGATCTACCCTAGGACTTCAAGAGCTGAGTGAATTATGTTTCGTATATCGAACTTGATGAAATGTCTATCAAGTGAGAATCTGATTGTTTCTTAGTAATGTTTAGATCGGCAAAAAGTTGCATTCATCAAAAACCCGTGAACATCATGGATAGAGAAAGTAAGTCATCATTAAGCCTGATCTTATTCCCGTATTTATGTTTGATGAAACTCACGGATTGTAATGAATTGCACTTGTGAGAAAAGACAGAATGTGGAGGAAATACCCACATGGCCTTAACTCTATAAGAAGCGAGTAGTAAGGTAAGATGATCTTTGAGGACAAAGATCCTTTTTAGGGGTAAATGTTGTGACAATCCGTCAAGTTATGGTTGATATTTTATTCTTAGATATTATTTAAAAACATTATTTTAATGTTATATTATGAACTCACTTATTTTTAGGAAGTAATTTGGATTTACGTCTTGAAGTAGCATCGACTACGTCTAAACCGGAGGATTTTACGTTACGTGCTTACATTTACATACACCGTTTTGGTGACAGTCTGACATTTCAGGAAATAAAATTTATCCGTGAATATTATTTTGAGATTTTAAATTTGTGTTGGTTCATAAACTCACAAATTTACGATAAGAGATTAGGACTTACGATTATAATTTAACGTCCTTTACGACTAAACCGGAAACCTTAGGATTACGTATTTACGTTTTTGAACTCCGTTTTTGATGAGACAATTTTTATTAGATTCGTTTTGTGTCGTTGATTCATAATTCATAAAAATGTTTTTCGTAAAACGACCCGAGGGCACGCAAATCTAGGAAACTAGAATCGAGGAGTACCCGTAAATAATTGGGGATGGGACAAAACCACTTTTGCCCCACCCCCACACATAGGAAGGTTTAAAACTAGCTAATTACACCCTTAGGTGTCAAGCTTACAAAGTAAGCAAGACACATGTCTTGCTTAACTTTGCAAGCTAACTACACACCAACAAAACCACTAGCACCAAAACCATTTCTCACACACATACATGCAAACCACTCAAAATCCTCTCACCCTCTCTTATTTTCGTCCCACTCTCACCAAAAACACCATCATTTGATCAATTTTAACCATGAAATCATGTGTTATTCACACATATGATGAAGCCCTTTTGAAGCTCTATAGATTGGTGGTGATTTTAACATCCAAGGAGAAGATTTGGTGATGTTCAAGGGCTGATTTCTACATGAAGTTTACAAGTATTGGTGGCCATGAAAATTGGTGTTGATCTATCAAAAGTTCTTCCATCAAAACCCATCTCTTGATCATAACCTACATCATCATGGTGGTATAAAGATTGTTCTCCTCATCCTCTTGTTAATTTTGATTATGTAACCATGTATTTTCTTTCCTATTGTATATGTATATGATGATTATATGATGATAAAAGTATTGTGTGGGGATTTGGTGTTGATAAATATGATTAAAAAGATGAAAAACTATAAGAAACAAGGCTAAAATCTTGCTTAAATGGTAGGCTGTATAAAAACAGTAACTAACCACATGTTAGACTGATAAAATGGCAAAGTAGAAGCAATATACAGTAAGTATAAGATGTCATACACATGTGAGAGTTGGCCATGCAATGGAATCATTATAATGAGTGAGATATGATCAAAACAAATTAGGAGTACCAATTTGAATAGTAAGTTTTGGACGGACTGTTAAGGATAATTAGAGGTGGATTGAGCAGTAGTTTATGGTGTCCAAAAATGAGCTTCTATCTCCTTGTAGAACTCAAGATATGGTAAAAATGGTGAAAGTGAAAGTAAAAATCAGATTTTGGGAAATTAAAGTATAATAGTATTATATAAGCACTCAAATAAAAATAGTATAAAATATGAATTAAAACCCACTAACTTATATAATACATTTATATAAACATGTATAAGGATAAATAAATGGACATTTTATAAAAATTTTAGTTTGATAAGTTTTATAAGTTATAAAACTATAAACATGATTTTTACGACTTTTTCGGCTATTACCGTAAAATTAACGTTTTTCGCCAATTAAAACTTAGACGATCAAACCCGTATAATTTAAAGTTTTTAAAACTAATATACTGATATATAAACATATATAACAAGTAAAAACTGATAAAACCCGAACTATATAACATACGGACATTAACAGGCTAAGTTAACATTATTGGACTAATAATACAACAAAATGGACTAAAACTCTTATAAACTTATTTATTGGGCTTAACCCATTTGGGCCCAACACATAACACTAAAATGAGTAAATGAGAATATGTAAACCCACTTGATCATCATATATATATATGTATAATCATCATATGTATACATAATTGTTATTTTGATAAAGTCATTGGACATGAGTCTAAGACGAGTATTATTTGTCTAGGTTTCTGTGATTGAAGCACGTACCGTACGTCCGAATTGCCGATAACCCGCCTTCCCACATAAACGTGAGTTCATAGCCTCGCACTCTTTTAAATGTTTTTATGAAATGTTTTATAAACCCGCGAGGGAGATAACATGTTAGTTTTTATAAAATAGGACACATTTGTCCCGATTGTTTGTTTATTGATTTGGACCCGAATGATTGTATGACCCGATGAAAGATTAAATGACCCGATAGATGAAATAAAATAGATTATTAAAGTTAGGTTATGTCACTAAAATTCCCATTAGCATGAATTGTGAACTAACGGGATTTGGTACACGCTTATGCATATAATAGTACTATTTGGGGACGATCACCCAGTTCGCGCCTTGACGGTTGATCCCCGTCGTGCCACATTGATTGGTAAGCGAATTTATGTATGAGAAGATTTCCATAGCGTGACGTTTGTGACGACACGCTAATTTAGATGGGCAAATTGAGTTTCGGGCTAGCTACCCGTTGTTTGGTATAGTAAGGTAACAATGTCATGCGGCTTATAATAATCCAATAGCGAAAATACTGCTTTATGCATTGAATACGATATATTGCCTGACTAGCAATACGGGGTAATACTATTGATGTTATGGTCGTGTTTTGGTTTTCATAACCATAATCATATAATGGTTTTTATTTAACTCCATACAACGTTATAAAACGTATTGTATGATATTTTTACGACATTGGTTCGTATAATGATTTTGAAGGCAAAAGCCTATATTATGATTTTTGACAAGGATTCGTATAAAATGATTTTCGCTATTTTATGGCCTACTACATGGATTTGTATTAAATGATTTTTGGTAATAATTTTATACCGATGTTATATTGATGGATTTTATTAAACTCTATGAATTCACTCGGCGTTATCGCTGACCTTTTCTTTTAACATGTTTTATCTCAGGTACTTGAAGGTAATTCTCGGGAAGACGACAAGAATTCATGGCCCGCACTTAAACAATAATTTCCATTCAAATGTTTTGTAAAATTTGTATGAAATAATATGACTTAGGACCTATGTAAATTTGATATTTATGAATGGAAATGCTTTATTATTAAAACGACGCGACTTTTAAGCGTTGTCTATGATGTGAGTAATGTGCTATCCCGTAACACCAACTAGTCTTCCGCTGTACTGAGTTGTATAAATTTGGGGGTGTTACAAGCATACTCTTTCATCCCAATCCCAGTCATGTCCCTAGAATCCCTTTGTTCTCTAACACATTTTTCTAGAGTTTGTGAAGCTTTATCAAATCTCTGAATTTTAAGATCTACATTTTCTTTGTTTTTGATAGCCTCATCTAACTTAGCCTGTAAAACATCATTGGCTCTCTCCATGATGTTTCTAACCTCAACACTAGCATTTAAATCATGAGTTAAAATATTGATTTGATCTTTTAGGTCAAACTCCATTTTCTTATACTCAGCTACAGTCTTTTCAGTTTGAGTAAGAGCAAGTTGACAGTTAGATAACTTGCATCTTTCATTAACCACATCAGTTTTCAATTTTAAAACTTCTTTGTTAAGTTTTTCAGTGTTTAGACGACAACCCTTACTACAAAATGCATCATCATATACCTCATTGTTTGATGAAGATGAAGAGTGTGCCATGAGAGCATAGTAAACATGCTCTTCTTCTTCCTTTTCTGCAACCAAAGCTTTGTTTTCTTCCTCATCCTTGGCCAAATAGCTCTAATCCCAGCCAAAACCATCAATGTCTTGCATTGCAACCATAGCTTTGGAATCCTAAGCCTTGATGATTTGGCTTGAGGGTTTTCCAGCATCAGATCTTCTTGGAGATCTGCTTTCTCTCATAAAGTGTCCCATTCGATGACAGTTATAACACTCAACCTTGGATTTATCAAATCCAACAGTGTCCTTAGCATTAAAAGTCATCTTCTTCTTAAATCTTCGATTCCATCTATTTTCCCTTATGCTTTCAAGAGCCATATTCCACTTTATGTCCATCTCCTCCAAATGCTCATCACTAATTTGCTGAAGGTCCTCATATGAAATCACTGAACCATTGGGCAATGAAGCAATGTATGCACACACACGGTATCTAGATCAATACCAGCAGGATTAACTCTTGGAAAGTCAACATTGTATGTGTCAGCGTATGAATGTGAGGCGTTGACAAAGCTTGATCCAGCGTTGACACAAGGTGATCCAGTAACGGGGTGCATGTAGGACTCTGTTTGATCAAATTGACCTTCACTGTGTGAGAAGAAGGCCATGTTTCCATTGGTAGACTTGCTTCCTTGATCCAAAAGGATTTCATTCTCTACAAGTCTTAGTTTATTGTAAACATCATCAAAAGTGGAACTTTTGTGAGTATTATTAGCAATCATAGACCTTGCTTCAATTTTCCATGCATCACCAAGACTTTTATGAAAAGTGGTGATGATATCAACATCACTAAGCACTATTCCCATAAAGGACAACTTGCTTGTAATGTCAAGTAGTCTGCTTCTTAATCCACTTAGCTTTTCATTGGGTTGAGCTTTGAACACAGCATACTCATGCAAGAGTTTCTTCTTTTTCTCTTGTACAGTATCAGCATTACCACCATAAGCAACTTCAAGGGCTACCCAAAGATCTTTTATAGACTCATAGCTTCTATATTTGTGCTAATTGGCTTGACCCAAAGAGAGTTTGAGGATGCATAGGGTTTTCATGTCATTCCTTCTCTTTTCAACGTCCTCAGCTGAGATAGCTCTTCCATCTTCAGGTTTTTCTTTTCGATCCTCTTATGAAGAACCTGGAGTTGATCTTACCAAGATAGCAGCTGCAATCTTGGCAGCCTTATTGAATGTTTTTCCATATTCAATAATTTCCCATAGGGCGTGGTCTTGGATTTGAAGATACTGTTCAAAGTTAAACTTCCACAACTCAAAGTTGTCTAGGTCAAGCATGGGGATATTGATGTTAGGGTTTGAGGAGGAGGATGAGTTTAACTCTGGAGTAGACATGGAGTTTTAGTTTTAGGGTTTCTTGAAAAATAGGGTTTTTGTCGATTTAAGGTTTTTGTGTTCTTTAGATCAAAGTTTCTCAGCCAGGCTCTGATACCACTTGTTGATCCCAAACTTAGATTGATTTAGCTTGTGTAAACAAGATTAAATCAAGTTAAACACATAGAGAAACTTTGTTGTATATGAAACAATTCAAGTATTATGCGGAATTAATACTCAAACAAGAACACACAAACAAGATAAACCAAACTTTCACTTTGATTGATAAATCAAACTTGCGTACAATGAAAGTGTAAAACGTATATAAACTTATAACCTAAAGGCCTACTTTTATAGATTAAGGAGCCTTGTACAAGAATCTACGTATCAGCTATTCTTTGTAAAGATAAACATAAGAAAAACATTGTCGAACATATCTTTACTAGAAACATACTAGAAACACAATACGTGTAGTGTAACACCCCCAAATTTACACAATTCAATACAGCAGAAGACACGTTGGTGTTACGGGATAGCACATTACTCACATCATAGACAACGCTTAAAAATCGCGTCATTTAATAATAAAGCATTTCCATTCATAAATATCAAATTTACATAGGTCCCAAGTCATAGTATTTCATACAAGTTTTACAAAGCATTTGAATGGAAATTATTATTTAAGTGCGGGCCATGAATTCTTGTTGTCTTCCCGAGAATTACCTTCAAGTACCTAAGATAAAACATGTTAAAAGAAAAGGTCAGCGAAAACGCCGAGTGAATTCATAGAGTTTAATGAAATCCATCAATATAAGATCGGTATAAAATTATTACCGAAAATCATTTTTGTACAAATCTTTGTAATAGGCCATAAAATAGTCAAAGTCATTTTATACAAATCCTTATCAAAAATCATAATATAGGCGTTTGCCTTCAAAATCATTATACAAACCATTGTCGTAAAAACATCATACCATACGTTTTATAACGTTGTATAAAATTAGATAAAAACCGTTATATGAATATGGTTTATGAAAAACAAAAATACGAACATAAAATCAATAATAAGAACCCGTATTGCTAGTCAGGCAATATATTGTAATTCAATGCGTATAGCAGTATTTTTGTTATTTTTGGATTATTATAAGTCGCATGCCATTGTTACCTTACTACAACAAACAACGGGTAGCTAACCCGAAACTCAATTTGCCCATCTAAATTAGCGTGTCGTCACAAAAAATCACGCTATGGAAATCTTCGCATACATAAATTCGCTTACCAATCAATGTGGCACGGCGGGGATCAACCGTCAAGGCGCGAACTGGGGTGATCGTCCCCAAATAGTACTATTATATGCATAAGCGTCTACCAAATCCCGGTAGTTCATAATTCATGCTAATGGGACTTTTAGTAACATAACCTAACTTTAATAATCAATTTTATTTCATTTATCGGGTCATATAATCATTCGTCGGGTCATACAATCAATCGGGTCCAAATCAGTAAACAAACAATCGGGACAAATGGTGTCCTATTTTATTAAAACTAACATGTTATCTCCCTCGCGGGTTTATTAAACATTTCATTAAAACATTTAAAAAAGTGCGAGGCTATGAACTCACGTTGATGTGGGAAAGCGGGTTGTCGGCAATTCGGATGTACGGTACGTGCTTCAATCACGGAAACCTAGACAAATAATACTCGTCTTAGACTCTTGTCCAATGACTTTATAAAAATAACAATTATGTATACATATGATGATTTTGTATATATGATGATGATCAAGTGGATGTATACATTCTCATTCACTCATTTTAATGTTATGTATTGGTAACTTTTATACTAGTTTACTAGTTTTACTTATTTACATGTTTTAGGCCCAATAAGCCTATTATAAGTCCATTAACTTGTATTAATCCATTTTATACTTTTATTATCAGTATTATACTTTACATGTTGGGCCCATGTGGGTTAAGCCCAATAAGTAAATTTATAAGTGTTTAGCCCATTTAGTTGGATTATTAGTCCAATAATGCTAACTTAGCCCGTTAATGTGCATATGTTATTTAGTTCGGGTTTTATCGGTTTATACTTGTATTAAGTACTTATATATCAGTATATGACTTTTAAAAAGTTTACATTAGACGGGTCCGATCGTCTAAGTTTTAATTGACGAAAAACGTTAATTCTACGGTATTAGTCGAAAAGACATAAAAATCATGTTTATAGTTTTTATAACTTATCAAACTTACCAAACTACCATTTTTATAAAATTTCCATTTATTTATCCTTATAAATATTTATATAAATGAAATATATAAGTTAGTGGGTTTTAATTTCACATTTTATACTATATTATTTGAGTGCTTATAGAATAGTATTAAACTTTAATTTCACAAAATCTGTTTTTTAGTTTCACTTTGACCATTTTTATCATATCTTGAGTTCTATAAGGAGATAGAATCTCATTTTTGGATGAAATAAACTTCATATTATGTGCTACATATAAGTTAGTTATAGCTACTGCTCAATCCATGTCTATGTATCCTTAACAGTCCCTACAAAACAGACTATTCAGATTGGTATACTAATTTTGTTTTGATCATATCTCACTGATTTTGATGATTCCATTGCATGGCCAACTCTCACATGTGTACGACATCTAATACTTACTGTAAATTGATTCCACCATGCAATTTTATCAGTTTATCATTTGGTTAGTTACTGTTTTTATACAGCCAACTTTATAAGGAAGAATTTAACCTTTTTAACTATGGTTTTCCATCTTTTTAACCATGTTTATCAAATCTATCAACACCAAATCCCCACATTATATTTTTAATCATCATTCATCATCATATACATATACATAAATAAAAAAAATACAAGATTACATAATCAAAATAACAAGAGGATAGGAAGAACAATCTTTATACCACCAAGATTAAGTAGTTTATGATCAAGGCTTGGATTTTTGATGGCAAAACTTGTGATAAACCAACATCATCTTCAAGTCCACCAATATTTATAAACTTCTTGTGGGAAATCAGCCCTATGACACCAAAAAATCTTCTCCTTGGATGTTAAAATCACCACCAATCAATAGAGCTTGAAAAGGGCTTCATCATATGTGTGAAAAACATATGATTTCATGGTTAAATTTGATCAAATGAGGGTGTTTAGGGGTGGTGGTGGACGAATTTTAGAGAGAGAGGAAGGGAGGATGAGTGGTTTTCATGAGTGTATGTGAGAAAATGGATTGCACAAAATGGTTTTGGTGTTTTGAAAGCTTACAAGTTAACCTAGCTTACAAGTGTAGCTTGTAAGCTATAAACTTGACACCTCATGGTGTTGAGTCATGGTTTTGGCCGTCCCATGTTAGTGGGGTGGGGCAAAACTTGTTTTGTCTCATCCCACTAATTTACGGGTATTCCTCGATTCTAGTTTCCTCGATTTGCGTGCCCTCGGGTCGTTTTACGAAAAACGTTTTTATAAATTATGAATCAACGGCACAAAATGAATCTAATAAAAATTGTCTAATCAAAAACGGAGTTCAAAAATGTAAATACGTAATCCTAACGTTCCGGTTTAGTAGTAAAGGACGTTAAATTATAATCGTAATTCCTAATCTCTTCTCGTAAATTTGTGAGTTTATGAACCAACACAAATTTAAAATCTCAAAATAATATTCACAGATAATTTATTTTCTGAAATGTCAGAGTGTCACCAAAAACGGTGTATGTAAACGTAAGCACGTAACGTAGAATCCTCCGGTTTAGACGTAGTCGATGCTACTTCAAGACGTAAATCCAAATTTCTTCCCAAAAAATAAGTGAGTTCATAATATAACATTAAAATAATGTTTTTAAATAACACTTGAGATTAAAATATCAACCATAAATTGACGGATTGTCACAGCATTTACCCCTAAACAGGATCTTTGTCCTCAAAGATCAATTTATCTTACTACTCGCTTCTTATAGAGTTAAAGCCATGTGGGTATTTCCTCCAAATTCGGTCTTTTCTCAAAAGTGTAATTCATTACAATACGTGATTTTCATCAAACATAACTACGGGAATACGATCAGGCTTAATGTTGACTTACTTTCTCTATCCATGATGTTCACGGGTTTTTGATGAATGCAACTTTTCGCCGATCTAAACTTCATCAAGAAGTAATCAGGTTTTCACTTGATAGACATTTTATCAAGTTAGATATACGAATCATATTTCACGCATCCCTTGAAGTCCTAGGGTAGATCCAGCTTATATGCTTTTCAAACAAATCTTTTTACATCATCTCAATAGTCCCATACAACGGGGACTTAATTCCCCTGATCTTTCAGACCATCTATTCATTTTTCCAAGGTGAAAATTTTTGGCATAACTTTGCTACCCATCTAGCACTTCAAGATCTACACTTCATATTCACATAACCCTCTGCCCACTACCGGTAGTCAATAATCAGATCCTAATTTACACAATTATTTCAGGTCTCACGGGTCGGGTATTTTGTAAGGTTAGGTTCGTCATCATAGGAAACCTTAAACCTAAAAGACATGTCTAACTCACAATGGGTGTATGTCGGATGTCTTCATCCCAAATCCTGCTTATAGATGCTCTAATATTTAGATCCTAACAAGATTCGATCTCGATCCTAATACGATAATTATCAATGATGATCTCTCCAAAGGAAAGCGATTATATGGTTTATTACTAAAGGTCAAGTATTCAAGCATAAAACAACACTTCTAGTGTTTTGTATCGTTATTTTACCTCGTCCCTTCGATTTGGGGTGGTAAACGGTACTCTCATCAAGGTTCGTTTCCAGTGACTTCTGAGCAAATCTCTAGAAATTCGATGCGAAGCGAGGATCTTGATAGAGATGATCGATACATGCACACTATGTTTACACAACTCTTTAAATACAAAGAGTCGATTTCTTCATCGAGAATCTATCATTAACGGGAATGATATTAGCAGATTTGGTCAGTCTGTCGACGATGACCAAATTGAATCAAATTCAGATGATAAACTTTGCAATAGTTAGACGTTTACTAATGTATGAGGCGATGTCTGCCTTCATAATTTGCCATCAGTACAACTTCTTCAGATAAAGATACGCTAAATCAGAAATGGCATGAATAGAATACTTAATTTTATGAGATTCCAACATGACTGAATCTCTAAATCTACATATTTAGGCAACCACAAGTGGCCTTTAAAACATTTAACGCTATCGACTTCTCAATTCTAATGGTTCACATTAGCCGCGAACCCCTTTTTATTATCTATATTATCCTTTCAATATTATATGTCAGTATCTACATTCACCTTCCTTGATGAAATAAATATCATGACCGTATTCATTTAGAAATTATTTCTTCATATTTTCTAAGTTTTAGTTTCGTCTCAACTACCATTTTTATTAGTTTTGCTCAATCCGACGTCTAAAGCGTCAATAGTTATTACAAGTAATTAAATAATAAATATTAAATTTCATGAAACGTAAACGTAAAAAGTTTTAAATATTCTCAGTTCGACCAATTATAGAGAAATGTTCAAAATATATTTGAATTTAGTTAACACGATTTTTGTTGATTTATTGAAAATAATTAATAAGATTCGTAAATGTTCGACAAATCTTTGGTTATACTTTGGTCAAAATTTTCTTAGTTGAAAAGCAAAAATTGGCGTTTCAATTTTCAAGTCATGGTTTAAATGGTTTCCTTAATCCCTCTTAAGTTGTCTTGAGGTATGCAGAAACATTTACCCCTAAACAGGAGTTTTGTTAAATGATTTGGGTATAAGGGAATGATTCCTTAAAAATTCTTTTGATTAAAACATTTGTCAAAACATATTTGCACTTTCTTTTTGGTAAAACCCAAAGTCTTAAATGACTTCTAATTTTTGAAGAGTCAATATAAATATATCTTACCATCATTAATCAAACGGTCATTTTATGTGAAGGATCAAGCCTTAAATCACTTTTTAAATATTCAAGGTACATGTTTTCATTGTTCGGCCAATTCAGGGCAATCTATAAATAATTATTAACTCCTTCTTATTCTTAGAAACAAACAAATGATCCTTAATGATCACAAGCATGAATTTATCAAATTACAGCCTACACACGTGATTCACCAAATTTATGGATGCCACATGTGTATTAGTCAATCCAGTCGACATCACGTGAAACTCATTATAACACCCCCACAAATGCTAAGCGCAGCGGAACTACAACATTTGTGTGCTACGTAGTTATCATCACACATAAGCTATATTAAACGACTCAAAGAGACGTAAAAGTTTAAACATAAATTTAAACATTATTAAAATCATACAAGTCTACAGTTTTCCAAATCCCAAGATAATACTAAACAGAGTTTGCATTAGGTACCCACTGAATCTCAACCCAAAAGTACATTCTTTTTCTCACATGACAGAATAATAAAAGAGTTTTAAGTTAAATAAGGGTGGAAAAACAAGTAGACCGCCAAGCCACAACAACTTCCATCCTCGCATGCTCTGCTGCTATCAACCCTGGTTACCTGAAACACATGCTTAAAACTGTCAACACAAAGGTTGAGCGAATCTATAGGTTTATCAAATCATAAGTTGAACATAAGTATTAAAAACCAATCATGACCGTTCAATAGCATTGTCGTACTCACAATCTATTATTCAAGGATATGACAATTGTGTTTAAGCTCATGACACTAATCCGTTAACTCAATCACCCGTGTAATAATTACCGGCGTGATTCAGATGAAACCAGTGCCCATACTAAAGGAATTAGTTGCAATTATACCTTATCTCTTATCACAAATTATCCGTCCGCAGGGGGTATCAACGTACTAGCCCTCGTCTCGGATAGGGTAGTCAACCCCATAGTACTATCACTTTGTATAAGAGGCTATTTCCCCCTTCGCAAGGGCAAGACAATAGTTAATAGTTCATGAATTTAGGGCCTTTTGCAACTAGGTACTCAACACAATTTCAAGGCAACATTCGGGTCCAACAATCATTCATGACTTATGTTCATTTTCATTTAAATAGCATGTATCCCCCTCGCGGGTAAAAACATTTGAAATAAGTAAAGAGCGAGGCTATAGACTCACCTTGCATAGTAGTAGTGGTTCTAGCGAAGACGTAACGAGAAATGTCACCGACGACGTGGATGCCCGGGAAAATCAAACACTTGACCTAAAAATCAAGGTACGTAAACCAAATCAATACTCCGCGTATATTATTGTACTAAACACATGCAAATGCAAACACACTCAATGCTTATGAAAACTCACGCCAAAGTCAAACAAGTAGTTGTTACTAGACTTATATCATTTATCAATGTTATTAAAGTTACTATCCATTTTACGGTTTCGCCGATACTTACCAAAAGTATGGGCTGTTTTACTAGACTTAACCCTTGTTATAAAAATTAAGAAAATTCTCAAAAATACCTTAAGACCTGTAGAAAACCCATTTTTAATCCCCTTAAAATTTTTCGCTTTAACGACCCGTTGCTCAACACATTACTAAGCCTACGTTTTTCGGACTGATTTTGCACATTGGCCAAGTCGGACTCATTTGACCCATTTAAAATATACCATTGACCTCTACGACACCTAAGTATAATATAGACTCACATACACATGTTTGAGACCAAAAAACAACTTTCAAACATTTACCAAACTCTATCTATGGTCCCCGGGATTTGACCCAAAACCAAACACAAATTCGGATTGTGTTGATTCTCATCTCCCGGTACACGTATTTTCAAAATAACATAACTTTTGACTCGTTTGGAGTTAAAAGCTATATCTTATACCGAAACGAGCGTCTCGACGACCACTACAACTATATCCTATAATCACAACCTGGACCAAAAATTAAAACCACGAAAATAGCCCTAAACAATCTGTTTGAAAACGACTCATTCAAAATCATTCCAAAACTTGTTTTCAATCCATTTTAACACTACCTGGGCTAATTTTTATCAATCCTAACTACACCCATCCATTACTTACAACCCTAACTACCTTAAACATCAAATCTTCCTAAAACCCAAATCCTAAAACAAACATGCAATGCGTTTAACCCATTCAAACACACCCAAAACATCATTATAAACACAACCCATGACACATTTCATCAAACACCTTGAACACACCCAAAACCCCCCCACATTTCGTGGATTTATGGGCTGTGGAACACAAAAATCATAAACCCCATTATGTTTTATGGATGATTCATCCTTATAAACACATGAATTAAACACCCCACTAGTTTAATTACATCTAAACACGTTTTTTTTTTTAAAAATCTTTAATTTTTGAAAAATTAATGTTAATACATGTTGGATTAAAGGGTGTAAGAATACTTACAATGGTAAATTAGGAGGTGGTATTTGAATAGATTTTTGCAAAACCCAAAAAAAAATGGATGTGGTGGTGGTTGTGTGGTGGCCGTCGGCCATGGGAGAGAAAAGGGGAAGGGGAGAAAATTTTTGAAATGAATTTTATGAATGTGTGTGTGTGATTTTCCTTTTTGGAATTTTGGGAGGTCCTTGTGTGCAATTTGGGCTTTCTTTTGGCCTTGTTGGCAAACAACTTATTTAAAGAGCGGGATTACGGCTAGTACATTGTAAAACCGAACATTTACACATTTTTAATTTGTGTTACACCATTAAAGAATTTATACCTTTAATTTCTCAATCTTTACAAAGTTTTTATTTCTGGAAAAATTACAATCTCTAGGTAATTATTAACATTAGTAGATGCGGTGACTCGGTTATCATAATTGACAAATCATTAGGTTTGAAAATCTCCATACTTGTGTCAAAATCTCGTTAATGTTCATATCTTAAGTACCAAAACGTATATAGTAAGAATTTTCCAAGTTTTACGTTTTTATTATTACGGCTTACCTTATCACATACATACACGTATCCAACACGACTCAAACTAGTCCAATTAACTCTTAAAATCAACTTTTGACTTTTTATTATACATAAGTCTTCCTTAAAACTGGTTTGTTAAATTACATTCGCGCACTTCGACTCAAATGATAAAGAGGTTTCACGTAGTTTTATCTCAGATAATTTACTGAGTTTAGTCGATACTCGAATCTCAATAACAATAATAAAATAAATAATCAAAGTGCTTATTTCAATAATTCAAAGATATATAAAATTCAAATTTTAATCATTAGCCCATTATCAAGTGATTTTAAAATTAACACATCTCGCAGCGGAATAAAATAACGTTCCATCAATATTTAATAATTTGTTTCAAGCATTATAATATCTTACTTAAAGTGTATATTCCGATTTTATCCCATTTTATTCACTACAACAAGTAACGTGTTCTAGTTTACACCAATGCATACGTAAACATAACCTTATGTTTAAAATAAAACCAATTTTACAAAGTCTCTAGCTCCAAAATACGTGGCCAATTCTTCTACTTCATGTTTTATATTACAAGATACGCCAAAAGTTTGCTACATTGACCCGAAAATTAATTCGTACTAAATCCAAAGTTACATATACTCAATAGTCATATCGTAAATTTTATTATAAACTCCTTTTTAAAATTATATTAAACAAATTCTTAAAAATTCCATCACTAGCTTCTAGTATCAAATTATTAATATATAAAACAAGGATTTTACGAGTAGTATAAATTACTTATTATGATATACCAACCAAGGTTGAAGGAAAAACAATTTCACTTTGTTCATTTCTTCTCTACACTTATTTTTACTTGTTACAAAACACATCATAAGTCATTTTTATCCAAAAGTTTCATCCGCCAAGTATTAAATATGTAAAACACTTTATGTTTAAATCATTCAATCAACAAAATTCAATGCTTATTTAACTCACACAAATGCCGGACCTCGTCATGTAAAATATTAACTTCAAAATAATGAAACAACAAAACAAAATGAAATAAATGAAGCGAGAATACGTATGTCAACTAAGTGTTGTTATCGGCCTCGGATGAGTCTCGAAATCGTACTCCATAAAATTAACACAAAAACCAACCACATTCCAAGTTATCGCGATTGATCAAAACGCTAGTCTATTTTAAAACACATCTTTAAAATTCAAGTAGAATAGTAAACAACGATTAAATGGCAACACGCCTCAACCACGTTTTATAACACACACAAATGTGATTCGTCGCTACAATGTACGCATCGTTGATTATACTTCGTCTATTTTATAGTTACGCCAACTATCATATCAAACCCATAAGGAATAAAGGAAATAAAGTAATACGTAAGTAAATTACGTTTCAAAAGAAAATGTCCAAAATGACACATCACGGTGCGATAACGACAATCGAGATCAATCTAGTCTGTATACAATATGTTACGAAGCGTTATTTACGTATCTAGAGTATCAAACGAGGTTCATATTCGGTTATCCGAACAATAAATTAATTATCAAGATTGATAATTAGCGGTAAGGCCGAATTCTCAACAAAACCTCATTATAACATGTACGATAATCACTCAAGGACCATTGCTTCACGTGCAATGCCTTTAAATACCATCGTATATACATATTTTTACATAAAAATCATTCCTACATACACGTAGGATTACAACGCGGTGTTGCCATGTAATGCAATGTAGCCCGTTATGCCAATTACATGCAACATATACGATAATCATTACAGGAATTTGCAAATTACGATGATAAGTACTCAACGTACAAAACAATATATCTCAATATATATCAAAGTCTTTGCTTACTAAATACTCGGGAATTCATATCAATTTGAGGGATACATCTAAAATATAAAGCGATGCTAAAGAAATCTTACCGGAGCCATGCAGGATAGTTGTGTGCTTGGACAATTTCTTACGACACCAAAAGTTATAGTTTAGGATTTTTCAAAATGACCTAGTTCTCTATAACTCATGGCTCTGATTACCAATCTATAACACCCCCACAAATGCTAAGCGCAGCGGAACTACAACATTTGGGTGCTACGTAGTTATCATCAGACATAAGCTATATTAAACGACTCAAAGAGACGTAAAAGTTTAAACATAAATTTAAACATTATTAAAATCATACAAGTCTACAGTTTTCCAAATCCCAAGATAATACTAAACAGAGTTTGCGTTAGGTACCCACTGAATCTCAACCCAAAAGTACATTCTTTTTCTCACATGACAGAATAATAAAAGAGTTTTAAGTTAAATAAGGGTGGAAAAACAAGTAGACCGCCAAGCCACAACAACTTCCATCCTCGCATGCTCCGCTGCTATCAACCCTGGTTACCTGAAACACATTCTTAAAACTGTCAACACAAAGGTTGAGCGAATCTATAGGTTTATCAAATCATATGTTGAACATAAGTATTAAAAACCAATCATGACCGTTCAATAGCATTGTCGTACTCACAATCTATTATTCAAGGATATGACAATTATGTTTAAGCTCATGACACTAATCCGTTAACTCAATCACCCGCGTAATAATTACCGGCGTGATTAAGATGAAACCAGTGCCCATACTAAAGGCATTAGTTGCAATTATACCTTATCTCTTATCACAAATTATCCGTCCGCAGGGGTATCAACGTACTAGCCCTCGTCTCGGATAGGGTAGTCAACCCCATAGTACTATCACTTTGTATAAGCGGCTATTTCCCCCTTCGCAAGGGCAAGACAATAGTTAATAGTTCTAGAATTTAGGGCCTTTTGCAACTAGGTACTCAACACAATTTCAAGGCAACATTCGGGTCCAACAATCATTCATGACTTATGTTCATTTTCATTTAAATAGCATGTATCCCCCTCGCGGGTAAAAACATTTGAAATAAGTAAAGAGCGAGGCTATAGACTCACCTTGCGTAGTAGTAGTGGTTCTAGCAAAGACGTAACGAGAAATGTCACCGACGACGTGGATGCCCGGGAAAATCAAACACTTGACCTAAAAATCAAGGTACGTAAACCAAATCAATAATCCGCGTACATTATTGTAGTAAACACACGAAAATGCAAACACACTCAATGCTTATGAAAACTCACGCCAAAGTCAAACAAGTAGTTGTTACTAGACTTATACCATTTATCAATGTTATTAAAGTTACTATCCATTTTACGGTTTCGCCGATACTTACCAAAAGTATGGGCTGTTTTACTAGACTTAACCCTTGTTACAAAAATTAAGAAAATTCTCAAAAATACCTTAAGACCTGTAGAAAACCCATTTTTAATCCCCTTAAAAGTTTTCGCTTTAACGACCCGTTGCTCAACACATTACTAAGCCTACGTTTTTCGGACTGATTTTGCACATTGGCCAAGTCGGACTCATTTGACCCATTTAAAATATACCATTAACCTCTACGACACCTAAGTCTAATAATAGACTCACATACACAGGTTTGAGACCAAAAATCAACTTTCAAACATTTACCAAACTCTATCTATGTTCCCCGGGATTTGACCCAAAACCAAACACAAATTCGGATTGTGTTGATTCTCATCTCCCCGTACACGTATTTTCAAAATAACATAACTTTTGACTCGTTTGGAGTTAAAAGCTCTATCTTATACCGAAACGAGCGTCTCGACGACCACTACAACTATATCCGATAATCACAACCTGGACCAAAAATTAAAACCACGAAAATAGCCCTAAACAATCTGTTTGAAAACGACTCATTCAAAATCATTCCAAAACTTGTTTTCAATCCATTTTAACACTACCTAGGCTAATTTTTATTAATCCTAACTACACCCATCCATTACTTACAGCCCTAACTACCTTAAACATCAAATCTTCCTAAAACCCAAATCCTAAAACAAACATGCAATGCGTTTAACCCATTCAAACACACCCAAAACATCATTATAAACACAACCCATGACACATTTCATCAAACACCTTGAACACACCCAAAACCCCCCCACATTTCGTGGCTTTAGGGGCTGTGGAACACCAAAATCATAAACCCCATTATGTTTTATGGATGATTCATCCTTATAAACACATGAATTAAACACCCCACTAGTTTAATTACATCTAAACACGTTTTTTTGAAAAATCTTTAATTTTTAAAAATTAATGTTAATGCATGTTGGATTAAAGGGTGTAAGAATACTTACAATGGTAAATTAGGAGGTGGTATTTGATTAGATTTTTGCAAAACCCAAAAAAAAATGGATGTGGTGGTGGTTGTGTGGTGGCCGTCGGCCATGGGAGAGAAAAGGGGAAGGGGAGAAAATTTTTGAAATGAGTTTTATGAATGTGTGTGTGTGATTTTCCTTTTTGTAATTTTGGGAGGTCCTTGTGTGCAATTTGGGATTTCTTTTGGCCTTGTTGGCAAACAACTTATTTAAAGAGCGGGATTATGGCTAGTAATCGATTTTATAATTTTACGGGAGTCGGGGGTCGTCCCGAACACTCCAAAATACTTTTAGATGGTTCTAACGCACACAAAACGAATATGCATATGGTTCCGACTCGACTTAACACGTGATAAAAATAAAATCTCGGAAAACTCAAATATCGATCAATCGATAATAAAATGTAAGTTTTGGGCATCCGTCGGTATCGTAGTCGTTATCGGTTCTTCTTAAATCGTCAATCGTTAAGATTACGACTTTAAACGTTGGTTTCAACTTAAACCGTCAAATATATATAACAAACGAAATTTCTTAAAAACTTCAAAAATATTCGTAAAATAGGATTAAATAAATGACGTTGGGCTCGGGATATCACGTCCACAAGTGAGCCACAACTTAAGAGAGATGCTCATACTGAACAGCTCTTGAGACAATAACTTAGCATCATACGGCACTTTCACTGGTATTACACTCATAATGTTCATTACAAGTTCTAGATGTAGTGATTGGAATAGATAATCTTCTTTGCGGACGCGAAGATGATGATAACCATGTCGTGGATCATATCTTTCGAACATACGCTAGAACCTTGTAAATGCTCAAGCAAATCTTTCATCTTGGGTAATAGATATCGATTTCGATTGTCAATTTACTTAGTTCACTGTAATTCAAAAAATATAAGGAATGATAACACCATAGCTCTTCATAATGACGATCTCGGTAGAATAATATCTTTCTCCGACAACTCTCTCAGTTGTACGGTAACACGTTCGATTCAGATGGTGCTGAAGTATAGTGCACACGTCACGGGTGCAGCACGGGGAATATAATCAGTACCAAATTCAACTTGCCTTAATGGCGAAAGTCTAGGTAATTCACCAACAAATTCCTACTAAAGTTTCAGATAACATGAACATCTTTTAATATATTTACTTTAAGTTCTTTCTAGATTATAATATCTATGACTAATTCACAACCATTCACGGTATAATTTCAAGTCTAAATGCAGGATATGGTCATCCATCAAGAATTATTTAGATCACTTTTGATAATCAACATCTTATCATCTAGGGGAATTCTATTCGAGTTCCCATCAATTAAGACAATGTCGTCATGTCATAATCAACCAATCCATTCTACTGACACTATCAACTTTTCCGTTTTATTGTCGTTGATAAGATGTGAACTTCTCAAAAGACTAATAATAACTCATAATCCTTCACAAATTCAAGGATATATGGAGACACAAATACCATTAAAAGAGTAAGGTCAACGCATAATCTATGCGAGAGAATTTCAAATCAGATACAGACAATAATATTTAATGAATAGGAATATATCCCATGTTTTCATAATTTGAGTACGCATTCGAAAGCTCCTCGGATCATTACCCAGGTCATTCAAATGAAATCTAATCAAAATAAATGATAGGAACGTCGATACATCCAATCGGGTATCAACACTTGGTAATCAGATATTTTTCCAAAGAATCTCGCCACGGGAGAATTAGACAAGGAGGGAATATCAATTGTCAAATAAGACAAATTCCAAAGATGAGTAAATTCGACTCAGAAGAATAAATAGTGCGGGCACATATGTAGGTGTCCCTATCAGTATGTCCCTATTTTTCACTTCTTGCAGATCTCATAAAATTTAATCTTTCACAATCTTCTAAGAAAATTTAGTGTTTATTAATAATTTCATGGTGACTACTAATCAGCCTTGCATGGTCACATTCCAAATTCTATGTAGGCGCGCAACTATATACAATTTCAAGATTAACGATGCAATACTCAGTTCGTCAAAATTTTATCATCATGTTTATAATAAAAGCATTTTCATGCTTAATTCTTAAATAAGAATCAAAAATAAATTTATAAAGATTTTCTTTGTTATGAAAACAATTAAGTTTTCCAAAGTGTTTCATAAACAACTTTATTTTGATAACGATTATCTATAAGTCTCACTTTATGTAATCCATATGGTGATGAAAATTCAATTTTTCTCAAGGACATTGTTTTATCTTATAAAAACAATGAGTGCTCTGCAAAGGAGTGATGAAAAGTTGTTCACCAAGAACTTACTACAATATATCAGGAAATGAGCTTAGCCAAATAATCATGAGGTTCATGACCTCGATGGCACTCTAAAAGAATAATTCACAACGTAACTCAATTCGAGATGAGTACTTGTTCAATGGTTGCATCACTAATGTGAGCATTAGGATGAAGCAATAAAGGATAGATAACATCGATACATGTAGGATTTAGCAATGAAAGGTAGTCTTTTCATTAATCACAAACAAGTCAAAATTTTACCGTAACACATTATGTGTCACTATGTCATACAATTCCAAGAACTCATCCTACCAACTGATGTCTCAGTTAAGTTAGGGATTTTTAAAAGATACCACAATGAATACTAATCTACAAGAGTCATTAGGTGTCCCACCTGTCCCAGAAGATCCATCGGTCCTAATTTAGAAGAAGATTTCTTCAATTTATTTATTGTACACTGGGCATCCTTGTTAGTGGACAATGGTCTAGGAACAACCCTTAACACAAACCAACAATCCATTAAAACCTTATAATTCAATCACATGACTTAACGACTTCCTCTTAACAATCTCATATTCCATACAAGTTAAATTTTACTTTTATTCAAGTTTCAGCCAAATCATACTCAATGCGATATCCTACCTCATTCTCCAATACTTTCAACCTTATTCTTAGACCTTAATAGGGCAATAAAATCTCGATATGAACAACACTTAATTTCCAATCCTATAGCTACTTCATCGATAGTTATCAAATGAGTCACTATCATGAGATGACTCACACATTTAATATTTCTCGGAAAGGTACTAGTGGCATGAGGCTTTTGGGTAATGGTTCCAATGACAGCCTCAAGTGCAACATTCACCCTTTCGATTTCAAATTTAAGAATTGGGTGACACCGTGTCAGATGACACCTTTCCAGGTGGTAACGTTTTGTCAAACTCCACTCTATAAGGAAAGATCGTCATGACATCGATATCAGATTTAATCTCGTAAATTCTTCTTCAAGAACTTAATCAACTAATACCAACATTTCTACGAATATCAACCATTTTGTTGGGATCATAAATATCCGCAACTTGGTTTAGATCTGGAATAGCTAGGTTTCCTATGGGAATAGCTTCGATTGATTTTTTAGGGGATTTAGGGTTTCTTGTGACAATCTACGTCGTATAAATACCTCGTATAAATATCAAAATAATCATCAAACAATCATGTAATAAAATTACATCATATATTTATATATATATATATATATATATATATATATATATATATATATATATATATATATATATATATATATATATATATATATATATATATATATATATATATATAATCCAAGTTATATATATATTAAAATAACACTTCTCAGTCTTGCCTTGTCGGTAACTCGAGAATTCTTCGGCACCGTTATAGTCAAAAGATTTTTAGACATTTTTAGAAAAATGTTTATAGTTAAAAGATTTCGAAATGTTTTATTAAAAACCTTAATTTTAAAAATCTTTCGTTCTCTATAACGAGAGCTCTGGTACCAAACTGTAACACCCCTAAATTTACACAGTTCAATACAACGGAAGACTCGTTGGTGTTACGGGATAGCACATTACTCACATCATAGACAACGCTTAAAAATCGCGTTGTTTATAATAAAGCATTTCCATTCATAAATATCAAATTTACATAGGTCCCAAGTCATAGTATTTCTTACAGGTTTTACAAAGCATTTGAATGGAAATTATTATTTAAGTGCGGGCCATGAATTCTTGTTGTCTTTCCGAGAATTACCTTCAAGTACCTGAGATAAAACATGTTAAAAGAAAAGGTCAGGGAAAACGCCGAGTGAATTCATAGAGTTTAATGAAATCCATCAATATAACATCGGTATAAAATTATTACCAAAAATTATTTTTGTACAAATCTTTGTAATAGGCCATAAAATAGCCAAAGTCATTTTATACAAATCCTTATCAAAAATCATAATATAGGCGTTTGCCTTCAAAATCATTATATGAACCATTGTCATAAAAACATCATACCATACGTTTTATAACGTTGTATAAAATTAGATAAAAACCGTTATATGAATATGGTTTATGAAAAACCAAAACACGAACATAAAATCAATAATAAGAACCCGTATTACTAGTCAGGTAATATATCGTAATTCAATGCGTATAGCAGTATTTTTGTTATTTTTGGATTATTATAAGCCGCATGACATTGTTACCTTACTACAACAAACAACGGGTAGCTAACCCGAAACTCAATTGGCCCATCTAAATTTGCGTGTCATCAAAAAAATCACGCTATGGAAATCTTCTCATACATAAGTTCGCTTACCAATCAATGTGGCACGATCAACCGTCAAGGCGCGAACTGGGGTGATCGTCCCCAAATAGTACTATTATATGCATAAGCGTCTACCAAATCCCGGTAGTTCACAATTCATGCTAATGGGACTTTTAGTGACATAACTTAACTTTAATAATCCATTTTATTTCATTTATCGGGTCATATAATCATTCGTCGGGTCATACAATCAATCAGGTCCAAATTAGTAAACAAACAATCAGGCCAAATGGTGTCCTATTTTATTAAAACTAACATGTTATCTCCCTCGCGGGTTTATAAAACATTTCATAAAAACATTTAAAAGAGTGCGAGGCTATGAACTCACGTTGATGTGGGAAAGCGGGTTATGGCAATTCGGATGTACGGTACGTGCTTCAATCACGGAAACCTAGACAAATAATACTCGTCTTAGACTCTTGTTCAATGACTTTATAAAAATAACAATTATGTATACATATGATGATTTTATATATATGATGATGATCAAGTGGGTGTATACATTCTCATTCACTCATTTTGGTGTTATGTATTGGTAACTTTTATACTAGTTTACTAGTTTTACTTATTTACATGTTTTAGGCCCAATAAGTCTATTATATGTCCATTAAATTTTATTAATCCATTTTATACTTTTATTATCAGTATTATACTTTACATGTTGGGCCCAAGTAGGTTAAGCCCAATAAGTAAATTTATAAGTGTTTAGCCCATTTAGTTGGATTACTAGTCCAATAATGCTAACTTATCCCGTTAATGTCCATATGTTATTAGTCCGGGTTTTATCGGTTTTTACTTGTATTAAGTACGTATATATCAGTATATGACTTTTAAAAAGTTAACATTATACCGGTCCGATCGCCTAAGTTTTAATTGACGAAAAACGTTAATTTTACGGTATTAGTCGAAAAGACGTAAAACTCATGTTTATAGTTTTTATAACTTATAAAACTTACCAAACTACCATTTTTATAAAATGTCAATTTATTTATCCTTATACATATTTATATAAATGAAATATATACGTTAGTGGGTTTTAATTTCACATTTTATAGTATATTATTTGAGTGCTTATATAATAGTATTAAACTTTAACTTCACAAAATCTGTTTTTTAGTTTCACTTTCACCATTTTTATCATATCTTGAGTTCTATAAGGAGATAGAAGCTCATTTTTGGATTACATAAACTTCATATTATGTTCTACAAATAAGTTTGTTATAGCTACTGCTCAATCCATGTCTAAGTATCCTTAACAGTCCCTACAAAACAGACTATTCATATTGGTATACTAATTTTATTTTGATCATATCTCACTCATTTTGATGATTCCATTGCATGGCCAACTCTCATATGTGTATGACATCTAATACTTACTATAAACTGATTACACCATGCAATTTTATCAATTTATCATTTGGTTAGTTACTGTTTTTATACAGCCAACTTTATAAGCAAGAATTTAACCTTTTTACCTATGGTTTTCCATCTTTTTAACCATGTTTATCAAATCTATCAACACCAAATCCCCACATAATATTTTTAATCATCATTCATCATCATATAAATATACATAAATAAATAAAATACAAGATTACATAATCAAAATAACAAGAGGATAGGAAGAACAATCTTTATACCACCAAGATTAAGTAGTTTATTATCAAGGCTTGGATTCTTGATGGCAAAACTTGTGATAAACCAACATCATCTTCAAGTCCACCAATCTTTATAAACTTCTTGTGGGAAATCAGCCCTATGACACCAACAAATCTTCTCATTGGATGTTAAAATCACCACCAATAAATAGAGCTTGAAAAGGGCTTCATCATATGTGTGAATAACATATGATTTCATGGTTAAATCTGATCAAATGAGGGTGTTTAGGGGTGGTGGTGGACGAATTTTAGAGAGAGAGGAAGGGAGGATGAGTGGTTTGCATGAGTGTATATGAGAAAATGGTTTACACAAATTGGTTTTGGTGTTTTGTAAGCTTACAAGTTAAGCTAGCTTACAAGTGTAGCTTGTAAGCTATAAACTTGACACCTCATGGTGTTGAGTCATGGTTTTGGCCGTCCCATGTTAGTGGGGTGGGGCAAAACTTGTTTTGTCTCATCCCACTAATTTACGGGTATTCCTCGATTCTAGTTTCCTCAATTTGCGTGCCCTCGGGTCGTTTTACGAAAAAAGTTTTTATAAATTATGAATCAACAACACAAAACGAATCTAATAAAAATATTCTCATAAAAAACGGAGTTCAAAAACGTAAATACGTAATCCTAAGGTTTCCGGTTTAGTCGTAAAGGACGTTAAATTATAATCGTAAGTCCTAATCTCTTCTCGTAAATTTGTGAGTTTATGAACCAACACAAATTTCAAATCTCAAAATAATATTCACAGATAATTTATTTTCTGAAATGTCGGAGTGTCACCAAAAATGGTGTATGTAAACGTAAGCACGTAACGTAGAATCCTCCGGTTTAGACGTAGTCGATGCTACTTCAAGACGTAAATCCAAATTTCTTCCCAAAAAAATAAGTGAGTTCATAATATAACATTAAAATAATGTTTTTAAATAACACTTGAGAATAAAATATCAACTATAAATTGATGGATTGTCACAGCATTTACCCCTAAACAGGATCTTTGTCCTCAAAGATCAATTTATCTTACTACTCGCTTCTTATAGAGTTAAAGCCATGTGGGTATTTCCTCCACATTCTATCTTTTATCACAAGTGTAATTCATTACAATACGCGAGTTTCATCAAACATAACTACGGGAATACGATCAGGCTTAATGTTGACTTACTTTCTCTATCCATGATGTTCACGGGTTTTTGATGAATGCAACTTTTCGCCGATCTAAACTTCATCAAGAAGTAATCAGATTTTCACTTGATAGACATTTATCAAGTTAGATATACGAATCATATTTCACGCAGCCCTTGAAGTCCTAGGGTAGATCCAACTTATATGCTTTTCAAACCTATCTTTTTACATCATCTCAATAGTCCCATACAACGGGGACTTAATTCCCATGATCTTTTAGATCATCTATTCATTTTTCCAAGGTGAAAATTTTTGGCATAACGTCGCTACCCATCTGGCACTTCAATATCTACACTTCATATTCACATAACCTTCTGCCCACTACCGGCAGTCAATAATCAGATCCTAATTAACACAATCATTTCAGGTCTCACGGGTCGGGTATTTTGTAAGGTTAGGTTCGTCATCATAGGCAAGCTTAAACCTAAAAGACATGTCCAACTCACAATGGGTGTATGTCGGATGTCTTCATCCCAAATCCTGCTTATAGATGCTCTAATATTTAGATCCTAACAAGATTCGATCTCGATCCTAATACGATAATTATCAATGATGATCTCTCCAAAGGAAAGCGATTATACGGTTTATTACCAAAGGTCAAGTATTCAAGCATAAAACAACACTTCTAGTGTTTTGTATCGTTATTTTACCTCGTCCCTTCGAATTGGGGTGGTAAACGGTACTCTCATCAAGGTTCGTTTCCAGTGACTTTTGAGCAAATCTCAAGAAATTCAATGCGAAGCGAGGATATTGATAGAGATGATCAATACATGCACACTATGTTTACACAACTCTTTTAAATACAAAGAGTTAATTTCTTCATCGAGAATCTATCATTAACGGGAATGATATTAGCAGATTTGGTCAGTCTGTCGATGATGACCCAAATTGAATCAAATTCAGATGATGACCTTTGCAATAGTTAGACGTTTACTAATGTATGAGGCGATGTCTGCCTTCATAATTTGCCATCAGTACAACTTCTTCAGATAAAGATACACTAAATCAGAAATGGCATGAATAGAATACTTAATCTTATGAGATTCCAACATGACTAAATCTCTAAATCTATATATTTAGGCAACCATAACTGGCCTTTAAAACATTTAACGCTATCGACTTCTCAATTCTATTGGTTCACATTAGTCGCGAACCCCTTTTTATAGTCTATATTATCCTTTCTATATTATGTGTCAGCATCTATATTCACCTTCCCTGATGAAATAAATATCATGACCGTATTCATTTAGAAATTCTTTCTACATATTTTCTAAGTTTTAGTTTCGTCTCAACTACCATTTTTATCAGTTTTGTTCAATCTGACGTCTAAAGCGTCAATAGTTATTACAAGTAATTAAATAATAAATATTAAATTTCATGAAACGTAAACGTAAAAAGTTTTAAATTTTCTCAGTTCGACCAATAATAGAGAAATGTTCAAAATAAATTTGAATTTAGTTAACACGATTTTTGTTGATTTATTGAAAATAATTAATAAGATTCGTAAATGTTCGAAAAATCTTTGGTTATACTTTGGTAAAAAATTTCTTAGTTGAAAAGCAAAAATTGTCGTTTTAATTTTCAAGTCATGGTTTAAATGGCTTCCTCAATCCCTCTTAAGTTGTCTTGAGGTATGCACAAACATTTACCCCTAAACAGGAGTTTAGTTAAATAATTTGGGTATAAGGGAATGATTCCTTAAAAATTCTTTTGATTAAAACATTTGTCAAAACATATTTGCACTTTCTTTTTGGTAAAACCCAAACTCTTAAATGACTTCTAATTTTTGAAGAGTTAATATAAATATATCTTACCATCATTAATCAAACGGTCATTTTATGTAAAGGATCAAGCCTTAAATCACTTGTTAAATATTCAAGGTACAGGTTTTCATTGTTCGGCCAATTGAGGGCAATCTATAAATAATTATTAACTCCTTCTTATTCTTAGAAACAAACAAATGATCCTTAATGATCACAAGCATGAATTTATCAAATTACAGCCTACACACGTGATTCACCAAATTTATGGATGCTACATGTGTATTAGTCAATCCAGTCGACATCACGTGAAACTCATAATGTTCATTACAAGTTCTGGATGTAGTGATTGGAGTAGATAATCTTCTTTGCGGACGCGAAGATGATGATAACCATGTCGTGGATCAAATCTTTAGAATATACGCTAGAACCTTGTAAATGATCGAGCAAATCTTTCATCTTGGGTAATATATATCGATTTCGATTGTCAATACTTAGTTCACTGTAATTCAACAAATATAAGTAATGATAACACTATAGCTCTTCATAATGACGAGCTCGGTAGAATAAAGGCTTTCTCCGACAACTCTCTCAGTTGTACGGTAACACTTTCGATTCAGATGGTGCTGAAGAATAGTGCACACGCCACGGGTGCAGCACCGGGAATATAATCAGTACCAAATTCAACTTGCCTTAATGGCGAAAGTCTAGGTAATTCACCAACAAATTCCTCCTAAAGTTTCAGATAACATGAACATCTTTTAATATATTTACTTTAAGTTCTTTCTAGATTATAATATCTATGACTAATTCACAACCATTCACGGTATAATTTCAAGTCTAAATACAGGACATGGTCATCCATCAACAATTATTTAGATCACTTTTGATAATCAACATCTTATCATTTAGGGGAATTCTATTCGAGTTCCCATCAACTAAGACAATGTCGTCATGTCATAATCAATCAATCCATTCTACTGGCACTATCATCTTTTTAGTTTTATTGCCGTTGATAAGATGTGAACTTATCAAAAGACTAATAATAACTCATAATCCTTCACAAATTCAAGGATATATGGAGACACAACTACCATTAAAAGAGTAAGGTCAACGCACAATCTATGCGAGAGAATTTCAAATCAGATACAGACGAAAATATTTAATGAATATGAATATATCCTATGTTTTCATAATTTGAGTATGCATTCGAAAGCTCCTCGGATCGTTACCCAGGTCATTCAAATGAAATCTAATCAAAATAAATGATAGGAACGTCGATACATCCAATCAGGTATCAACACTCGGTAATTAGATATTTTTCCAAAGAATCTCGCCACAGGAGAATTGGACAAGAAGGGAATATCAATTGTCAAATAAGACATATTCCAGAGATGAGTAAATTCGACTCAGAACAATAAATAGTGCGGGCACATATGTAGGTGTCCCTATCAGTATGTCCCTGTTTTTCACTTCTTGCAGATCTCATAAAATTTAATCTTTCACAATCTTCAAAGAAAATTTAGTGTTTATTAATAATTTCATGGTGACTACTAATCAGCCTTGCATGGTCACTTCCAAATTGTATGTAGGCACGCAACTATATACAATTTCAAGATTTACGATGCAATACTCAGTTCGTCAAAATTTTATCATCATGTTTATAATAAAAACATTTTCATGCTTAATTCTTAAATAAGAATAAAAAATAAATTTACAAAGATTTTCTTTGTTATGAAAACAATTAAGTTTTCCAAAGTGTTTCATAAACAACTTTATTTTGATAACAATTATTTATAAGTCTCACTTTAAGTAATCCATATGGTGATGAAAATTCAATTTTTCTCAAGGATACTATTTTATCTTATAAAAACAATGAGTGCTCTACAAAGGAGTGATGAAAAGTTGTTCACCAAGAACTAACTACAATATATCAGGAAATGAGCTTAGCCAAATATTCATGAGGTTCATGACCTCGATGGGACTCTAAAAGAATAATTCACAGCGTAACTCAATTCTATATGAGTACTTATTCAATGGTTGCATCACTAATGTGAGCATTAGGATGAAGCAATAAAGGATAGATAACATCGATACATGTAGATTTAGCAATCAAAGGTAGTCTTTTCATTAATAAGAAACAAGTCAAAATTGTACCGTAACACATTATGTGTCACTATGTCATACAATTCCAAGAACTCATCCTACCAACTGATGTCTCAGTTAAGTTAGGGATTTTTAAAAGATACCACAATGAATACTAATCTACAAGAGTCATTAGGTGTCCCACCTGTCCCGGAAGATCCATCGGTCCCAATTTAGAAGAAGATTTCTTCAATTTATTTATTGGACACTGGGCATCCTCGTTAGTGGACCATGGTCTAGGAAGAACCCTTAACACAAACCAACAATCAATTAAAACCTTATAATCAATCACAGGACTTAACGACTTCCTCTTAACAATCTTATATTCCATACAAGTTAAATTTTACTTTTATTCAAGTTTCAGCCAAATCATACTCAATGCGATATCCTACCTCATTCTCCAATACTTTCAACCTTATTCTTAGACCTTAATAGGGCAATAAAAGCTCGATATGAACAACACTTAATTTCCAATCCTATAGCTCCTTCATCAATAGTTATCAAATGAGTCACTAGCATGAGATGACTCACACATTTAATATTTCTTTGAAAGGTACTAGTGGCATGAGGCTTTTGGGTTATGGTTCCAATGACAGCCTCAAGTGTAACATTCACCCTTTCGATTTCAAATTCAAGAATTGGGTGACACCGAGTCATATGACACCTTTCCAGGTGGTAACATTTTGTCAAACTCCACTCTATAAGGAAATATCGTCATGACATCGATATCAGATTTAATCTCGCCAATTCTTCTTCAAGATCTTAATCAACTAATACCAACATTTCTACGAATATCAACCATTTTGTTGGGATCATAAATATCCGCAACTTGGTTTAGATCTAGAATAGCTAGGTTTCCTACGGGAATAGCTTCGATTGATTTTCTAGGGGATTTAGGGTTTCTTGTGACAATCTACGTCGTATAAATACCTTGTATAAATATCAAAATAATCATCAAACAATCATGTAATAAAATTACATCATATATATATATATATATATATATATATATATATATATATATATATATATATATATATATATATATATATATATATACATATATATATATATATATATATATATATATATATATATATATATATATATATATATATATATATATATATATATAATCCAAGTTATATATATATTAAAATAACACCTCTCAGTCTTGCCTTGTCGGTAACTAGGGAATTCTTCGGCACCGTTATAGTCAAAAGATTTTTAGAAATTTTTAGAAAAATGTTTATAGTTAAAAGATTTCGAAATGTTTTATTCAAAACCTTAGTTTTAAAAATCTTTCGGTCTTTATAACGAGAGCTATGGTACCAAACTGTAACACCCCCAAATTTACACAGTTCAAGACAGCGGAAGACTCGTTGGTGATACGGGATAGCGTATTACTCACATCATAGACAACGCTTAAAAATCGCGTCGTTTAATAATAAAGCATTTCCATTCATAAATATCAAATTTACATAGGTCCCAAGTCATAGTATTTCATACAAGTTTTACAAAGCATTTGAATGGAAATTATTATTTAAGTGCGGGCCATGAATTCTTTTTGTCTTCCCGAGAATTACCTTCAAGTACCTTAGATAAAACATGTTAAAAGAAAAGGTCAGCGAAAACGCCGAGTGCATCATAGAGTTTAATGAAATCCATCAATATAACATCGGTATAAAATTATTACCGAAAATCATTTTTGTACAAATCTTTGTAATAGGCCATAAAATAGCCAAAGTCATTTTATACAAATCCTTATCAAAAATCATAATATAGGCGTTTGCCTTCAAAATCATTATACGAACCATTGTCGTAAAAACATCATACCATACGTTTTATAACGTTGTATAAAATTAGATAAAAACCGTTATTTGAATATGGTTTATGAAAAACCAAAACACGAACATAAAATCAATAATAAAAACCCGTATTGCTAGTCAGGCAATATATCGTAATTCAATGCGTATAGCAGTATTTTTGTTATTTTTGGATTATTATAAGCCGCATGACATTGTTACCTTACTACATCAAACAACGGGTATCTAACCCAAAACTCAATTTTCCCATCTAAATTAGCGTGTCATCACAAAAATCACGCTATGGAAATCTTCTCATACATAAATTCGCTTAGCAATCAATGTGGCACGACGGGGATCAACCGTCAAGGCGCGAACTAGAGTGATCGTCCCCAAATAGTACTATTATATGCATAAACGTCTACGAAATCCCGGTAGTTCACAATTCATGCTAATGGGACTTTTAGTGACATAACCTAACTTTAATAATCCATTTTATTTCATTTATCGGGTCATATAATCATTCGTCGGGTCATACAATCAATCGGGTCCAAATCAGTAAACAAACAATCGGGACAAATGTTGTCCTATTTTATTAAAACTAACATGTTATCTCCCTCGCGCGTTTATAAAACATTTCATAAAACATTTAAAAGAGTGCGAGGCTATGAAATCACGTTGATGTGGGAAAGCGGGTTATCGGCAATTCGGGTGTACGGTACGTGCTTCAATCACGGAAACCTAGACAAATAATACTCGTCTTAGACTCTTGTCTAATGACTTCATAAAAATAACAATTATGTATACATATGATGATTTTATATATATTATGATGATCATGTGGGTGTATACATTCTTATTCACTCATTTTAGTGTTATGTATTGGTAACTTTTATAATAGTTTACTAGTTTTACTTATTTACATGTTTTAGGCCCAATAAGCCTATTATAAGTCCATTAACTTGTCTTAATCCATTTTATACTTTTATTATCAGTATTATACTTTACATGTTGGGCCCAAGTGGGTTAAGCCCAATAAGTAAATTTATAAGTGTTTAGCCCATTTAGTTGGATTATTAGTCCAATAATGCTAACTTAGCCCGTTAATGTCCATATGTTATTTAGTCCGGGTTTTATCAGTTTTTACTTGTATTAAGTACTTATATATATCAGTATATGACTTTTAAAAAGTTTACATTAGACGGGTCCGATCGTCTGAGTTTTAATTGACGAAAAACGTTAATTTTACGGTATTAATCGAAAAGACGTAAAAATCATGTTTATAGTTTTTATAACTTATAAAACTTACCAAACTACCATTTTTATAAAATGTCCATTTATTTATACTTATAAATATTTATATAAATGAAATATATATGTTAGTGGGTTTTAATTTCACATTTTATACTATATTATTTGAGTGCTTATATAATAGTATTAAACTTTAATTTCACAAAATCTGATTTTTAGTTTCACTTTCACCATTTTTATCATATCTTGAGTTCTATAAGAAGATAGAAGCTCATTTTTGGATGACATAAACTTCATATTATGTGATACGAATAAGTTAGATATAGCTACTGCTCAATCCATGTCTATGTATCCTTAACAGTCCCTACAAAACAGACTATTTAGATTGGTATACTAATTTTGTTTTGATCATATCTCACTCATTTTGATGATTCCATTGCATGGCTAACTCTCACATGTGTATGACATCTAATACTTACTGTAAATTGATTCCACCATGCAATTTTATCAGCTTATCATTTGGTTAGTTACTGTTTTTATACAGCCAACTTTATGAGCAAGAATTTAACCTTTTTACCTATGGTTTTCCATCTTTTTAACCATGTTTATCAAATCTATCAACACCAAATCCCCACATAATATTTTTAATAATCATTCATCATCATATACATATACATAAATAGATAAAATACAAGATTATATAATCAAAATAACAAGAGGATAGGAAGAACAATCTTTATACCACCAAGATTAAGTAGTTTATGATCAAGGCTTGGATTTTTGATGGCAAAACTTGTGATAAACCAACATCATCTTCAAGTCCACCAATCTTTATAAACATCTTGTGGGAAATCAGCCCTATGACACCAACAAATCTTCTCCTTGGATGTTAAAATCACCACCAATCAATAGAGCTTGAAAAGGGCTTCATCATATGTGTGAATAACATATGATTTCATGGTTAAATTTGATCAAATGAGGATGTTTAGGGGTGGTGGTGGACGAATTTTAGAGAGAGAGGAAGGGAGGATGAGTGGTTTGCATGAGTGTATGCGAGAAAATGGTTTACACAAAATGGTTTTGGTGTTTTGAAAGCTTACAAGTTAAGCTAACTTACAAGTGTAGTTTGTAAGCTATAAACTTGACACCTCATGGTGTTGAGTCATGGTTTTGGCCGTCCCATGTTAGTGGGGTGGGGCAAAACTTGTTTTGTCTCATCCCACTAATTTACGGGTATTCCTTGATTTTAGTTTCCTCGATTTGCGTGCCCTCGGGTCGTTTTACGAAAAAACGTTTTTATAAATTATAAATCAACGGCACAAAACGAATCTAATAAAAATTGTCTCATCAAAAACGGATTTCAAAAACGTAAATACGTAATCCTAAGGTTTCTGGTTTAGTCGTAAAGGACGTTAAATTATAATCGTAAGTCCTAATATCTTTTCGTAAATTTGTGAGTTTATGAACCAACACAAATTTAAAATCTCAAAATAATATTCACGGATAATTTATTTTCTGAAATGTCGGACTGTCACCAAAAACGGTGTATGTAAACGTAAGCACGTAACGTAGACTCCTCCGGTTTAGACGTAGTCGATGCTACTTCAAGACGTAAATCCAAATTTCTTCCCGAAAAAATAAGTGAGTTCATAATATAACATTAAAATAATGTTTTTAAATAACACTTGAGAATAAAATATCAACCATAAATTGACGGATTGTCATATGTAGACTAAGTCTTCAATCAGTGCTTGACTTCTTCTTATCAACGCTTGACTTCTTCCTGTCAACGTTTGTCCTGTCAACGCTTGATTTCTTCTTATCAACGTCCAGATTTCTCTTGTCAGCGTCCAAGTGTATTGGCTACATATTATTCCCATCACTATTACTCTATTTTCCACTTGCTCCTTGATAAAGTGGTAGCGTATGTCAATATTCTTCGACCGAGAGAATTGAACATTGTTGCAGCATAAGGCAATTGCACTCTTGTTGTCACAGTACATTGGAATTTTATTGAGACTGTAAAACCCGCATACTTTTACCATGAGTAGTACCCTTAAGATCGTATGTACTAGATTAAAACTTTCCTTTTATAGTATGATTACGTTCACGTGTTAGAATTTTACGTATTACGTACGTGTTAGAACACGATAAGTATTTATTACGTACGAACACACATTAATTATTTAAACAATAATTAATCACGAACATGCGATCATGAAATCATGAACGTAATTAAATCACGAGGTAATATTAATTACGTATATATATTAATTACGAACACGAATAAATATATTGGGTCACGGTTAATATTTAACGAGAACACATAAAACACGAACACGACTAAACACGAGCGAACACTTAAATAATTAGACACGGAAAACGGTACGGGTACCCCATGTGGGCCCCCTACCCGCGGCTACACCAAGAGATGGGCCAAGCCCATCAAAACTTTTACTAAGAAAGGTGTTAAGGTGAAATCTTTTAACCATTATCACTTTACAGTAAATTAAACAAAAACCCTAAAGGTTTTCCCCTTTCCTCCTTGTCCTCTCTTTTGGCCGCCACCTATAAGCATCAACAAGGGGTGATTCAGTTTGATTTTAACCTTGGAATTTTTACAATGATCGTTGTGTGTTCGTCCTTGATTGATCCACGCATTCGGTATAACCTTTTTAACCTTTTATTTTATGTTTTGATTTAATAAATTACATAAATCATGATGTTTTCAAAAACTAAATAAAAACATTGATTAAACATGTCTATGATTATGGGGTAGATCAAAACAAGGGTTTTTAGGGGTGTTTGTCTAGTCGACGCCTAAACCGAACCCCTAAGGGGTCTCGGCTTGGCTTGTGAACCACCACCGAGACCTCATGGTCTCGGTTTGGTGGTGTGGGTCCCACGGCAGCAGCAACCAAGGGAGAACCCCGAAGTGGTTCGGGGTATGGATTTGATTATGGGTCCGGTTCATGGTTTATGTTAAGGTTATCTTTTTAATAATCATATTTTAAAAATTAAATTAATTAAATATGACATGATTAATTTAATAAAACATGACTTAGGTTATAATTTAATTATTAGATCATGGAATTTTAACCCAAGTATTTATATTTTTATAGAGTTTATAATTAATAAATTATTAAAAACCATGGCTATAATTAATTAGTTCACATGACTTAGGTTATATTATTAATAATTAATAATACATGTTTTAACCTAAGTATTTAAATTTATTTAATTAAAAACATGATATATTTAATTAAATACTTTTAACCTATAGTTTATTTAAATTACATGTAATAATTAATAAACTATACCTTATATGATTATGACTTAGAAAAATAATCAGAAAACACTTAAGCTTATATACTTAGCTTATTTAACCAGCTTATATCTAATTATGGACACTCTCTATTTTTAGAAACTTATTTAATTAAGGCAGCTACTCTATTTATGGAAATTTTCTATTTTTAGAAACTTATCTATTTTAAGCAGTAATTCTATTTTTGGAAAATTTCTATTTTTGGAAACATTCTATTTTTGGAAACTTTCTATTTTCGGAAACTTTCTATTTTTAGTAACTTTCTATTTTTGGAAACTTTCTATTTTAGGAAACCTGCTATTTTTAAGAAGTTACTTATTATTACACAGTAAGTATAATAATACATGAAATACAAGTAGTACTTAATCAGAGTAGACAGAATATAAGATAAACACAGTTAAAGCTTAAAACAGTAAAACATGACATGAACGTATAAAATAAGCTAAGACATGACATAAAACCAGTTACATATTTACTGATCAGATACTTATACACGTATGTATTTATGTAGCATTAGTGATATCGAAGTAGGACTCTCTTCCGTTCGTCTTCTTCGTTCACTGGACATAAGGTACGGATTCCCGTCCTTTCAGTATGGACATTCTTTCCTTATTAGGATTCCCCGTATGCAGCCAACTGTTTTCCCGTAGTATAAGTTTATATGTTTGATTAGATTATGTTTAATTTAGAATACCTATAGCCATATACATGCATGACCAGTTTCACCTAGTTATGGAGGTACCATAACCATAACACTAGAGGCACTAGCGTTATGACTTCACCACGATGGAGTGATTACTCCTGGCGTCCCTTCAGCTTTTGGCCATTTATTATATTTATCATGTGGGGCGTATGGGTGCATCCTAGTTACATGTTTTTCAGCAAGATTACTCTGTGTGAATGTGGTGTGTGCCTTGCATCCTTCACAAGGAGCTTATCCCTCCTACCCAAACCAATATATTAAATTAGAGGCAGCCCCTCTAATTTGCATGATGAGGTCACCCCTCCAAGTATTCATGCACGGTGGATTTTCATGACCTATATTGGCTAATGGTAACATATGTTAAACAGTTTTCATAAGATAAACATAAGGCTTTTCAAACTATAAAACCAGTTTTATGAACATCTTCTAGGTTTTCTAGGATTTATACATTTCCGCTGCTATTAAGTCTTTATTATGTTTTAGTCATTAATACTATGTCTATATCCGTGCACTGAGCGTTTTGCTCAGCCGTTACTTTCCTTTCCATGTCCCAAAACGGCAGGTACCCTAGGAAAGACTCGAGCATTTGGAGGACGTGCATAGGATGGAAGCTGCTAGAGAATTCTTTTCCTTTTGCCTTCATATACTTATGCTTGTTTAGCCTTTCATTCTTTTCTTTTGCTTTATTATGTTTTGGGCTTATGTTTGGGAACCGATGTTTGATTCCGGTTATCCCTATGGTCATGTAATGTTTTAGACATTTATCCTTGCATGCTTTGATGACACGCCATAATTTCGCGTGACATTCCATTTATAAAAATGAGGTGTTACAATTATGGTATCAGAGCCAAGGCTTCGACCTGTAAGCTCTAAAACTTGACCTGTGAATAGTGGGTAGTCACCAGGAGCTTCCTAAGCCAACGTTTGTTATTCTACGTATTGATGTTTTCAGCGCATTGTTGCTTTAACCATGATGTTTTCAGCACCTTGAGGTTTTAACCTTGATGTTTTCATCGATATTGTTTTACTAATATGGATGGACAACCGTCATTCATATTTAGCTATGTGTCATTGTTTCATGCATAATGTTCCTCGTGAACTGTGACTATGTGGACTGAACCTTAGTAGTTCATAATTAGTCACATAAAATTTATTATTTCTGATAAGTTTTGACAAATGAGTTTCGTTTATTCATGTTTCATGCATCATTGTTGCAGGGATTATGACTAAGTAATGGTTGGTACAGGACTGGCCCTATTTAGTCGCATGTGCTTTTATCGAAACTTTTAACTTTGGGACCGACCCATAGGCGTCCCCTCGCCATGTCTTTTGTTTTGGGACCGACCCATAGGCGTCCCTCGCACATATAAAGGTTTTTATAAACTATATTACGCATTCATGCACTGTTTTTCATGCATAAAGTTTTTCTCATGATTTATTGGCATAAATTTTTTTTTATGTCCCCTCATAAGTTACTAAGTTTTATGTCAAGCATGTTTTCATACTGTCATGGTTAAACTCAGTTTCATGCTGGTTATGTTATACACTCCTTCATGTTAAATTGTTTCATGTTTCTTCATGATAATTCCGTCTTCATGTTGATTACGTCTTACGCCTCTTTTGTTATTTATGCTTTCATGCAAGACATTGTTGGATTTCATTGAATCCTTCTTTCATGATAGTCATGGTTGGTTTTCATTGACCATGCTGTCAGGCAAATCATCATTGAATTTTGTGTAACCACACTTTAACGTTTCTTGATACAACCAGAATGATGTCTATGCAAATATTGCCAGGTTATCATGATGGTTTTCTAACCGTTTAACCGATATACTTTCCTTAAACCATGACAAATGATCGACCCCATACCGATCATTTCATGTACATTCCATGTGTACTCCATGTACCTTATCCCATGTGCGTACTTCCACTTGCTGATACTCTACAAATTGTTGATGTCGCTCGTAGCTTGGAGATGTTACTAATGGTTGATGCTGCTGATGTTGGGAGACGCTACGAGATGCTGATGCTGTTCACAACCTGGAGCTCATACAGAAGAAGACAAAGGTGTTAGATCAAAGCGATCGGACGAGATGATGCTTTACCACCATACAAACTCCATTTATCATTGTCCCAAATTCTTAGTTACATGTCACACGTCATTCAATTGTCGTTTCAGTCATATGAGTGGAGAACCGGTACCAGCCGGCCACTCAGCTGAATAGTTACATGAATCAGAGTCATGAGAATGACCGTCATGGAACTGACAGACAGGATGATAGTAACCACTACTATGACAACAACTATCCTAGAAATAGCAACCGAGGCTCCAGCCGCGGACGTGATCAGACACCCAAATGATCAGTAGTCCAACCGATCCGCCAATTCTGGCATATTACCCTAACATTGTGGTTCTAGTTATTTCACATCTCGAGACACATGTCAAGACATCAGTCAAGACACATGTCTCACGTATACTTTCTGAAGACACATGTCAAGACACCAATCAAGACATATGTCATGCTTATATTTCCAAGACACGAGTCAATATACATGACCCACGTCCAATTATGGAACATTTCTAAGAAATTCAGGGTACTGATACATGCGTTTTTGTGGGTTCAGAATTCTCGGAATCCTCTCGAATTGATCTCAGTTAAAAGTGGAATGATTTGTTCTTGGTGACAAAAAGTGGATTTGGTTTTCTATACTACTAAATAGATAAGTGAATAAAATGGTAATGAAGTAAACTTAAAACAAGTAACAAATAATAGGCAAAACTGGAAAAATACTCTATTGAGAAAATACCCTATTCGGAATGTAGAAAAATAAGCTATTCGGAATATAATGTCTATGCGGAAAATAAGGGCTATTCGGAAAATATTCCGAGTAAGGAAACAAAAATGAAGCTATTCGGAAAATGTAAAATGTTCCGAATAGGGGAAAAATGGAAATCCCTATTCGGAATAAAAACTTTATTCGGAATAAAGAGGTTATTCGGAAAAACAAAGCTATTCGGAAGATTGAGGCAATTCGGAATATAAGGCCTATTCGGAAAATGTTCCGAATAAGGAGAAATGAAAACTGCTATTCGGAATAATTGAAAAGTTCCGAGTAATGAAACATAAACAACCCTATTCGGAATATCCAAAATTCCGAATAGGACAAACAAAGAAATGGTCTATTCGGAAAGTCAAGGCAATTCGGAATATCTGGGGTTGAAGAACAGTAGCAGCAGACACGACTGGGAACTCAATTAAAAATCTAAAATCAAATCGAATACTTAAAAAGGTTTTACCAAATTAAACACAAATCATTTAAACATCATAAGAAACAAATCCCACCAATAAAAACACTAAATCAACAACTTTTTAAGATCAAACTAGAATCAAAGAAAAACTTAACAACTTGCAATAAGAGTGATGAAGAACAAGATGAATAGAAAAATGGAATGGATTGATTAAAGGAAAAGTAACAAGAGTATTGAATCAAACTTACAAGATTGAAAGAAAAGAAGAAAAATCACCAAAACTCCCTAATGGAGTTGATTAGGGACGAACCTAAGGTACTAAAAAAAAAGAAAAATGATGACTAACTCCCTAATGTGTGAAGAAAAATCTATTTATAGTCCTAATGGTTGGTTGGTGAGTGGGTTTTCTCTCTTTCTTCTTGTCTTCTCGTCTTTTCAGAAAAGTTGACGTTTTCGATTCTGATTCGGGATTTGTTGTCGATTAAATCCAACTCGTCTTTTAATTTCTTCGTTAAATAGACTCGAGTTTCTTCGACTTATGAAAATCTTCCGTCTTCAGTCCTTTTCTTCAATAAATCTTCGAATAGGCCTAGTGACTTCAAATCTTTTGCATCTCTTGGACAATAGACTTCGTCTTCAGTCTTTTTCCTTGATAAAACCCGTGCAATCCCATGTTTTCTTTAATATTCATCCGGTTAGCTCTGAAATCACAATAAACACAAAAACCACGCATAATTCCAAACAAATGATATTAATTACGTGTTTTGGTCTTGTTTTAGCCAGAATTAAGTGGTAAAAGGATGGGTGTTTACACACCTATCAAATCCCCTACACTTAACCATTGCCATGCCCTCATGCAATGCTTAGTGATAAAGCAATTTTTACGATTTTCTCATAATCAATCAACCTTGGCCTTATTTAAATTCTACTAAACAAAAATTAAAATACTAAGAGAACTTAAAACTTTAAAGTAAGCAAAAGAATGGAAATAACTTGTAAAGAAATCAAGGACTTACATTAGGGCTTTGGTGTTGCGAAGATTTATCACCCTCAAGTTTCACGTTCCCCAAACTAAGCTTAAAAACGAGATCATTGTTATTATAAGTTAGTAAATCAAACACTTACACACATGGCTTAATTAAATGCTTAAACTCCCTTATTCCTAATTGTATCTCTTATATTTTATTTTTGTCTTAGAATGATCATGAAGATGCATTTTTGGACTTATTTCGATAGTTTATTAAGGCTGAAAGCAAAGTAGGACGATTTGATCAATAGTTAGCTAAAGGACAAAATCTCTTAAAACTGCTTCTCGGGATATCAAAAAGTTCATATCTTGGCATAACTTGGTTCACGATTTGAGACCTTTCTCGGGCCGATATTTGACATGTACTTCATACTTCATATCTTCGAGAGACGTTCTTGAGATAATGGTCTTCTCATCATAATAGAGTTTCTTCACTTGGAGACTTTTGAGGGGTACTCCAACTTTGTTGACCACGACTTCATGATTATTTCTTCAATCTCTAACTGGGATTTTGAGATACAACGATCCGCCTCCTTTTCGGACTTGGATCTATTTATCCTCATACCTTGTTAGGGTCTTTTCGGATAGACTTCTCCATGATCTTTATGGGAGTTGATTGCTTTTCGTCGTGAGTCTTGATCCTTCATATTGACTTTAGGAATAATGCTTTTCACATCACTTTGGATCTTCAGCAATAAAATTGAATCCTCATGCCTTGTTAGGGCCTTTTCGGACTCGCCAATCTTCGCGCCCCGCTTCATAAGTTATGCCTTGGCTATGAACTCTTATCATTACCGAGCAACTTTTAAACGATCTTGGGCTAGAAGCTAAGTAACTTTTCAAATCGTAAGACCTTACTTATTGCAGATAAATTATTAGCAAGTGATGGGAGAATAGGCAAATAATTACACCAAGTGAGCTTGCGCAAGAATACCGACTTATAATTGACTCTATCATTTCTCGTCCTCCACAATTTAAAATCTCAAATAATGAGACTCGTGGATACTTAGCCTAATAAACCAATTAAGGTCTATATGGTTAAGGATACTAGCTAGAATAAACTTGGATAAGTCTATTCGGGTTGAGTCAAAATAAACGCAACGGGCCTAATATGTCAAAGATATCTAAACTAGCTACACCAATTTATTAATATTTTTGACTTTATTGCGGACTATATACATATGAAAGCAACGATAAAAATTTAAAAATTACGACTAAATGGCCAAAGTTAATAAAAAATTTGAAAAATGTTGAAAAATAGGATTTTCCGGTTAATTGAAGGCATTTTCATGGAAAAGTCCACTTAAAACTTCGATAGAAGTCCCCCCTACACTTAAGATAAACATTGTCCTCAATGTTTAAGCATGTGGGAAGAATCTCCCCTACACTTATGACATTGTGCACGTTGGTTAACTCAAGTTAAGGAAGAGACGACTAAAGTGATCAATTTCAAATGTGAGAATGAAGAAAATTGAATCACGATAGTTGAGAGATAGAACCGGATTTCGGATAACACGGGAGCACGGTTCTTCAAAGATTTCCAAGATTGCAGTTATCCCTGTAAGCACATCACCACAAAAACACAAATGACCAAAATAGGTCCTCCCCTACACTTAGGGGGTTAAAGGGATAGATACTCGGGCTGCCTCCCGAGGAGCGCTTGTTTTTGATAACCGAGTCACGAGCCTGACTCGACCCAAATTTAGTTCATGGGGAACGTGGTGAGGGATGGAATCACCTCCTGAGAGGTGTCCTCACCAAAGTATAACTTCACTCGTTGGCCATTCACCTTAAAATTTGGTCCATTAGGTTGAGCGAGCTCGAGAGTACCATATGGAAAAATTTGGGCAATGGTGAATGGGCCGGACCAACGAGATTTGAGCTTTCCCGAGAAGATTTTCAACCGAGAGTTAAAAAGTAAGACTTTGTCTCCAACATGGAACTCTCGGTTTTTAATCTTGGAGTCGTGAATGAGCTTAGTTCTTTCCTTATAGATCAAAGAATTTTCATAAGCCTCATTCCGAAGTTCATTTAGCTCATTGAGTTGGATCTTGCGTAGGTCACCGGCTTTGTTTATATCAAAATTGGCCCACTTCAAGGCCCAATAAGCCTTGTGCTCCAACTCAATGGGGAGGTGGCACGCTTTCCCGTACACAAGACGATAAGGCGTACAGCCGATCGGGGTCTTGTAAGCAGTACGAAAAGCCCACAAAGCATCATCAAGTTTATCAGCCCATGCGGCACGATGCACTCCCACGGTTCTTTCAAGAATTCGCTTCAGTCCTCGGTTGGATATTTCAGCCTGGCCATTAGTTTGTGGGTGGTAGGCTGTGGAAAGACGATGATTTACACCATACTTAGCCATGACTCGAGCAAATTGATCATTGCAGAAATGAGTCCCACGATCACTAATAATGGCACGAGGCACACCGAAGCGAGCGAATAGAGCTTTCAAAAAGTTACAAACCACCCTTGCGTCATTAGTAGGCAAAGCTTTGGCTTCAACCCACTTAGAAACGTAGTCAACGGCAACAAGGATGTATTTGTTTCCTTTAGATGAAGGGAATGGCCCCATAAAGTCGATACCCCAAACATCAAAAATTTCACATTCTTGAATGAAGTTCTGAGGCATTTCGTCTTTATGTGTGATTTTGCCTTGCTTTTGGCAAACATCACATCGCTTAACCATATTGTGAGCATCACGATATATGGAGGGCCAATAAAATCCCGAGTCAAACACTTTTTTAGCGGTGTAGTTGGGACCAAAGTGACCACCGGTGGGTCCTTTGTGGCAAGCATCAAGGATGTCCGACGCTGCCGGTCCATCAACACATCGGCGAATTATCAGATCAGCACATTGTTTGAATAGGTAAGGGTCGTCCCAAAAGTAAGTCTTGATGTCGGTAAAGAACTTCTTCTTTTGCTGGGACGTCAACCCTTCCTTGAGAATTCCACCCGCCAAGTAGTTTGCAAAGTCCGCAAACCACGGGGTTTCATTCGGCTTCGAGTTTATAGAAATTAAGGTCTCCAAGGGAAAAGAATCATTGATTTCTTTGGTCGGATGATCCCCTTGGTATGGATCCTTAAGTCTACTAAGATGGTCCGCGGCTAGGTTTTCTGCTCCTTTTTTATCGCGGATGTCGATTTTAAATTCCTGGAGCAGCAAAACCCAGCGAAGAAGTCTTGGTTTGGAATCTTGCTTTGTCAACAAGTACTTCAACGCGGAGTGATCGGTGTACACGATTGTGGTGGAAAGGACAAGATAGGGGCGAAACTTTTCAAAAGCATAGACAACGGCTAAAAGCTCTTTCTCAGTTGTCGTATAATGCAATTGTGCCCCAGTCATTGTCTTGCTAGCGTAATGGATCGGTTGGAAGTGTTTGTTCACTCTTTGTCCAAGAACCGCTCCAATAGCAAAATCACTAGCATCGCACATCAACTCAAAAGGAAGCTCCCAATTAGGGGTAACTAAGACGGGTGCCTTGGTTAGCTTATCCTTAAGCGAGTTGAAGGCTTCAAGGCACTCTTTGGAAAAGATAAAAGGAGTATCTTTTTCCAAGAGGTGGGTCATCGGGCGAGCGATTTGAGAAAAATCTTTGATAAATCGACGATAGAAGCCCGCATGACCCAAGAAACTTCTCACACCCTTCACAGTGGAAGGTGGAGGCAACTTTGCTATAACATCAACTTTAGCACGGTCTACTTCAAGACCGGCTTTCGAAATCTTATGCCCAAGCACGACGCCTTCTTTGACCATAAAATGGCATTTTTCCCAATTTAGAACAAGGCGAGTGTCTTCGCACCGCTTTAGCATACGTTCTAAATTGGCAAGGCAAGATGAGAAGGAATCCCCGAAGACCGAGAAATCATCCATGAAGACTTCCATGGTTTGTTCAACCATGTCATGGAAGATAGCTAACATACACCTTTGGAAAGTCCCGGGCGCATTACATAAGCCAAAAGGCATTCTTTTGTAAGCGAAGGTGCCATAGGGACAAGTGAATGTAGTCTTCTCTTGATCTTGGGGATCGATGGGTATTTGAAAATAACCCGAGAAACCATCCAAAAAGCAGTAATATTCATTACCGGCTAATCGTTCAAGCATTTGGTCCATGAAAGGTAGAGGGAAATGATCCTTTCTCGTGGCATCATTGAGTTTGCGGTAGTCTATACAAACTCTCCACCCAGTAACGAGACGAGTGGGAATCAACTCGTTGTGTTCATTGGGAACAACGGTTATTCCGCCCTTCTTGGGCACACAATGGATTGGACTAACCCATGGGGAATCCGAAATAGGGTAAATCATACCCGCATCAAGAAGTTTGATAACCTCTGTTTTGATGACTTCATGTATTTTTGGATTCACCCTTCGTTGGCTTTGAATAGTGGGCTTGAAGTCGTCCTCCAAGAGAATTTTGTGTGTGCAGAAGTGAGGATCAATTCCACGAATATCGGAAATCTTCCAAGCGATATCCTTCTTGTGATCCTTCAACACAGCGACGAGGCGAGTCTTCTCTTCATCTTTCAAGTCCTTCGCAATAATGACGGGTGACTTCTTGTTGTCGTCAAGGAACATGTACTCGAGATGTGGCGGCAACTCCTTTAATTCTAAATCCGGAGGATTTTCGACGGGAGGCGTTTTCAACATCGTGGTATCGATAGCAATAACCGTGGGAGATGGAGGCGAAGGATTGTCTTCGGTGAGCAGATTGTCAAAGAAACTCATATCTTCATCCCCCTCGGTGGGAGAATCATTAGTAGTTAAATTCGCATCTCCCATGGTAGCTTCAAGATTGTTCCAGAATAAATCACTATCTCCAAATAGAGACAACGATGAATCAATGGAGGACACGGTCTCAACAGTGGGAAGAGAGGTAGGAATACTTTTGCAAGCATAATTAAAGTGTTCTTCACAAGCCTCATCGAGAACGTCAATACAATTAACGCTCTCATATGAATAAGGCTGTTTAGACAACTTACCCATGTTGAAGACTACTTTGTCGTCACCCACTCTCATGATAAGCTCACCGGCTTCGACATCAATGAGAGTGCGACCGGTCCTAAGGAATGGACGACCAACAATGAGTGGTACACGAGGGTCCATCTCGTAGTCGACGACAACAAAATCAGCAGGGAAGGTGAATTTGTCGACTCCTACAATGACGTCTTCGGCTATCCCCACTGGATAAGCAACCGTACGGTTGGCCAATTCCAAAGTCATTTTAGTGGGGACAAGCTCTGGGAGAGATAATTGCTTCCAAACGCTTAGAGGCATGAGATTAATACTGGCACCTAAATCGGCTAGGGCCATGCAATTCTCTACTCCCGGGAAATTGCAAGGGATAAGAAAACGACCCGGATCACCAAGCTTGGTTGGTAATTTCCTTAAGAGCACTGCGGAGCAGTTCTCATTAAGTTGGGTGTTGGCAATGTCGAGGAGCTTTTCCTTGTCGCTCAGAAGGTCTTTAAACATTTTAGCATACTTGGGCATGTGAGCGAGAGCCTCAGCGAAGGAGATATTAAAATTCAGTTGTTTAAACATTTTCAGAAAGTTAGAAACCTGAATATCATCCTTGCTCTTTTGCTTCTCTTTCCGCAACCTTGAAGGATAAGGTATATTGGAAGAAGAGGAAGGCTTTAAAGGAATAGGGTCACTCACAACCACGGGTGGAGGAGGGGTAGAATGAAGAGGTGGAGAAATTGGGGAAGGAGAAGGAGGAGGAATAGGAGCAGGCGACTCGTTCTCCTTAGTCACAACCACCGGTGGGGGTATAGGAAGCTCGGGTTCCTTGGTACCTTTACCACTACGAGTGGTGATTGCTTTCATCTCCCCTCTTGGGTTCGCAACGGTGTTACTCGGAAGAGTACCCGAAGAAGAGGGTTGACTACTTTGAAAGAAACTAGCCATCATGTTCCTCAAGTCATTCGTCTGACTATCCAACGTGTTTCGCATATCGGCTCTTAAATCATTTCCTTGCTTAACCAAATCTGCCTTCAAATTGCGCACTTCCTCTTGGAGGTTTCCCACTATCACATCATTGGTTCTCATATAGGTTGCAACCTCTTGGTGTAATGCAGTGGTGGCTTGGTTGGGAGGAGCATTGTATGCAGGTGGTTGGTAAGCAGGTTGTTGATAGACTTGATTGTTACGTGGAGGTGGTTGTTGTTGCTTGTGAGGTGGAATGTATGGTTGTCGAGGTTGTTGTTGTTGTTGAGGAGGGCGATTAAGGTTTTGTTGTTGGTTTGGGTTGGTTGGAGGAAAACCAGGTGGTGAAAGATAGTTGTTGCTGCGGTAGCTGAGCAAGTTACGGTCACCTTGGGGTTTTGCTTGATAAGCGGGTTGTTGGTAGGTGCCATATGCCGCATTCACATTCTCAGCAGGGTAATCTTGAGTGGCGGTACAAGTTGTGTAAGAGTGGGGCCCACCGCATATCTCACAAGGTTGGCTGACAGCGTTGACTTGTGCGTTTTTGGCGTTGTTGCTGTTGTTGTTGCTGACGGTATGTGTGACAAGCGATTCAAGAAGCGTGGTGATTTTGTCTAATCGCTTGTCGCTGTCATTAGTGCTAGCACTAGCAACATTGGTCCTAACGCTCTTGGTTTGCACACGAGACTTGTTCTCAATGATATCCCAAGCAGCATTGGAAGTCTTAGCCAATAAATTACCCCCTGAGGCACTATTCAGTGAATCTTGGTCACTCATGCTTAAACCATTGTAAAAAGTATTTATTTGATGTACTTTGGTAAAACCATGTTGTGGGCATTTTCTTAAAAGATCTTTGAAACGATCCCAAGATTCACTAAATGACTCATCGTACTTTTGTTCAAAGTTTATAATCTCATTCCGCAAAGCGGTAGTACGAGAGGGTGGAAAAAAGTAGTTAATAAACTTTGTTTCCAAATCCGTCCACGAGAGAATACTCTGTGGCGGTTCCTTAGCAAGCCAATGCCGGGCTTGTCCCTCTAAAGAAAAGGGAAAAAGTTGTAACCTTATGACCTCTTGTGGAACCCCATTGAACTTGACCGTGTTGGTGAGTTGTAGAAATCTCTTGATATGGTCGTGTGGGTCATCAATGGTGCGTCCCAAGAACGGCTGAGCGGAGACCATCTGGATAAAGCCTGACTTGAGCTCGAAATTGTTGGCGGCAATTGGAGGAATGACAATTGGATCCGTGTTGCCATCAACATGAGCTTGCAGCAATTCGATCATTGGGCGATTATCCAGAAGTGGCTCATTGTTGTTGTTATTCATGTTGTTGAAGGGTGGGTTGTTGTTGTTATTATTGTTGTTCGGAGGTGGTATGTTATTGTTGTTTTGTACACCAGCCATGTCTAAGTTATCGAGAGGCTCGGGCTCTTGATAAGACGTGGATCGAGTGCGCATACACCTGCAAAAGAACGAACAAAGAAAAGCAAAGCAAAAATATTTTTGGTTTTTATTGTTTTTTACTTTTTAGGATTTTTGAAAATTTTATATTTTTTTGTGTTTTTGAAAATTTTTAGGAAAAAGTAACGTTCACGGGGAACGGATCCCAAAATCCAAGTTCTACAAAAAACTTTTGATCTTAACGAGAGGAGCCGGCAGCGGCGCCATTTGATACATGCGTTTTTGTGGGTTCAGAATTCTCGGAATCCTCTCGAATTGATCTCAGTTAAAAGTGGAATGATTTGTTCTTGGTGACAAAAAGTGGATTTGGTTTTCTATACTACTAAATAGATAAGTGAATAAAATGGTAATGAAGTAAACTTAAAACAAGTAACAAATAATAGGCAAAACTGGAAAAATACTCTATTGAGAAAATACCCTATTCGGAATGTAGAAAAATAAGCTATTCGGAATATAATGTCTATGCGGAAAATAAGGGCTATTCGGAAAATATTCCGAGTAAGGAAACAAAAATGAAGCTATTCGGAAAATGTAAAATGTTCCGAATAGGGGAAAAATGGAAATCCCTATTCGGAATAAAAACTTTATTCGGAATAAAGAGGTTATTCGGAAAAACAAAGCTATTCGGAAGATTGAGGCAATTCGGAATATAAGGCCTATTCGGAAAATGTTCCGAATAAGGAGAAATGAAAACTGCTATTCGGAATAATTGAAAAGTTCCGAGTAATGAAACATAAACAACCCTATTCGGAATATCCAAAATTCCGAATAGGACAAACAAAGAAATGGTCTATTCGGAAAGTCAAGGCAATTCGGAATATCTGGGGTTGAAGAACAGTAGCAGCAGACACGACTGGGAACTCAATTAAAAATCTAAAATCAAATCGAATACTTAAAAAGGTTTTACCAAATTAAACACAAATCATTTAAACATCATAAGAAACAAATCCCACCAATAAAAACACTAAATCAACAACTTTTTAAGATCAAACTAGAATCAAAGAAAAACTTAACAACTTGCAATAAGAGTGATGAAGAACAAGATGAATAGAAAAATGGAATGGATTGATTAAAGGAAAAGTAACAAGAGTATTGAATCAAACTTACAAGATTGAAAGAAAAGAAGAAAAATCACCAAAACTCCCTAATGGAGTTGATTAGGGACGAACCTAAGGTACTAAAAAAAAAAGAAAAATGATGACTAACTCCCTAATGTGTGAAGAAAAATCTATTTATAGTCCTAATGGTTGGTTGGTGAGTGGGTTTTCTCTCTTTCTTCTTGTCTTCTCGTCTTTTCAGAAAAGTTGACGTTTTCGATTCTGATTCGGGATTTGTTCTCGATTAAATCCAACTCGTCTTTTAATTTCTTCGTTAAATAGACTCGAGTTTCTTCGACTTATGAAAATCTTCCGTCTTCAGTCCTTTTCTTCAATAAATCTTCGAATAGGCCTAGTGACTTCAAATCTTTTGCATCTCTTGGACAATAGACTTCGTCTTCAGTCTTTTTCCTTGATAAAACCCGTGCAATCCCATGTTTTCTTTAATATTCATCCGGTTAGCTCTGAAATCACAATAAACACAAAAACCACGCATAATTCCAAACAAATGATATTAATTACGTGTTTTGGTCTTGTTTTAGCCAGAATTAAGTGGTAAAAGGATGGGTGTTTACACACCTATCAGGTACCCTCCTAGGGTATATCCATTTTGTTGTGCCAGGTATTAATCAGGCCACAAGAATTTCAGTACTAATAGCGGCGCATCAGTGGGAACTATCACGTTTCCTGATGACACTTTCATTCTTGTAACCATAGCTCATAGATTCATGACCATGAAGGACGCCTTTCGTATCCCCACATATACGAAGGTTTTCCTTCAGCTTAATGATGAGATCCAATCTGCTAACATATTTCCTCGGACAGACACGAGTTGAATTTTATCCTAATTATAGACTATGAACAGCACACCATGCTACGATTCATAATTATGTACAGTAATGTTCAGGCTCCTGAATACATTCAACTTGATTTTCCATTGGGAAAATCTGTACAAATTATCTATGTAACACCCCCAAATTTATACAACTCAATACAGCGGAAGACTCGTTGGTGTTACGGGATAACACATTACTCACATCATAGACAATGCATAAAAATCGCGTCGTCTAATAATAAATCATTTCCATTCATAAATATCAAATTTACATAGGTCCCAAGTCGTAATATTTCATACAAGTTTTACAACGAATTTGAATGGAAATTATTATTTAGGTACGGGCCATGAATTCTTGTTGTCTTCCCGAGAATTGCCTTCAAGTACCTTAGATAAAACATGTTAAAAGAAAAGGTCAGCGATAACGCCGAGTGAATTCATAGAGTTTAATAAATTCCATCAATATAACTTTGGTATAAAAATTATTACCAAAAATCATTTCGTACAAATCATTGTAATTGGCCATAAAATAGGCAAAGTCATATTTATACAAATCCTTATCGAAAATCATAATATAGGCATTTGGCTTAAAAATCATTATACGAGCCAATGCCGTAAAAACATCATACAATACGTATTACGACGTTGTATAAAGTTAAATAATAACCGTTATATGAATATGGTTATGAAAACCAAAACATGAACATAATATCAATAGTATGACCCCGTATTGCTAGTCGGGCAATACATCGTAATTCGGTGCGTATAGTAGTATTTCGTTAGCTGGATTATTATAAGCCGCATGACATTGTTACCTTACTAAACCAAACAACGGGTAGCTAACCCGAAACTTAATTTTCCCATCTAAATTAGCGTGTCATCACAAAGGTCACGCTATGGAAATCTTCTCATACTTAAATTCGCTTACCAATCAACGTGGCACGACGGGGATCAACCGTCAAGGCGCGAACTGGGGTGATCGTCCCCAAATAGTACTATTATATGCATAAGCGTCTACCAAATCCCGGTAGTTCACAATTCATGCTAATGGGACTTTTAGTGACATAACCTAACTTTAATAATCCATTTAATTTCATCTATCGGGTCATTTAATCATTTATCGGGTCATACAATCGGGTCATACAATCATTCGGGTCCAAATCAATAAACAAACGATCGAGACAAATGGTGTCCTATTTTATAAAGACTAACACGTTATCTCCCTCGCGGGTTTATAAAAAATTTATAAAACATTTAAAAGAGTGCGAGGCTATGAACTCACGTTGATGTGGGAAGGCGGGTTATCGGCAATTCGGACGTACGGTACGTGCTTCAATCACGGAAACCTAGACAAATAATACTCGTCTTAGACTCATGTCCAATGAATTTATAAAAATAACAATTATGTATACATATGATGATTATATATATATGATGATCAAGTGGGTTTACATATTCTCGCTTACTCATTTTAGTGTTTACGTATTGGTAACTTCTTACTAGTTTACTAGTTTTACCTATTTACGTGTTTTAGGTCCAATAAACTTATTATAAGTTCTTTAACTTGTATTATTCCACTTTATTCTTGTATTATCAGTAGTTACACTTTACATTTTGGGCCCAAATGGGTTAAGCCCAATAAATAAGTTTATAAGTGTTTTAGTCCATTTTGTTGTATTATTAGTCCAATAACGTTAACTTAGCCCGTTAATGTCCGTATGTTATATAGTTCCGGTTTTATCGGTTTTTACTTGTTATATATATGCTTATATATCAGTATATGAGTTTATAAAAGTTTACATTAGATGGTCCAACCGTCTAAGTTTTATTTAACAAAAACGTTAATTTTACGGTAATAGCCGAAAAAGTCGTAAAAATCATGTTTATAGTTTTATAACTTATAAAACTTATCAAACTACCATTTTCATAAAATGTCCATTTTTTTATCCTTATACATATTTATATAAATTTATTATATAAGTTAGTGGGTTTTAATTCACATTTTATACTATTTTTATTTGAGTGCTTATATAATACTATTATACTTTAATTTCAAAAATCTGATTTTTAGTTTTCATGTTCACCAAAACTGCCATATCTAGAGTTATATATGGAGATAGAAGCTCAAATTTTTATGACATAAACTACATGATATGTGCTCCATTTAACTCTTCTATAGCTACTTTTGAATCAGCCTCTAATTATTTTCTAAAAATCGTCCAAAACAGTGAACTCAGATTGGTACTCTAAACTTGTTTTGATCATATCTCACTTATCCTAATGATTCCATTGCATGGCCAACTCTCACATGTGTACAAGAAATATTACTTACTGTATATTACTTCTATTTTGCCATTTTATCAGTCTAACATGTGGTTATTTACTGTTTTATACAGCCAACAATCTAAACAAGATTTTAGCCTTGTTTCTTATAATTTTCATCTTTTTAAGCATGTTTATCAACACCAAATTCCCACACAATATTTTTAATCATCATTCATCATCATATACATATATATAAGTAAAAGAAATACAAGATTACATAATCAAAAATAACAAGAGGATGAGGAGAACAATCTTTATACCACCATGATGATGTAGGTTGTGATCAAAACATGGATTTTGATGGAGAAACTTGTGAATAACCAAGACCATCTTCAAAACCACCATTCTTCATGAACACCTTGTGGAAAATCAGCCCCAAGACTCCATGGAAACTCCTCCTTGGATGTTATAATCACCACCAATCTATAGAGCTTCAAAAGGGCTTCAACTTATGTGTAAATAACATAAGATTTTATGGTAAATTTTGATCAAAAGTGGTGGTTTAAGGTGGAAATGGGACGGCACAAATGGAGGAGGAAGAGAGAAATTGAGTTGTTTTGCATGTAGTGTGTGTGGTAAATGGTTTATGATTTGCAAGTTAGTGGTTTTGAGGTAAGCTTAGCTTACCTTGTAAGCTTATGCTTACAAGTGTAAGTTTTTAGTTTACAACTTGACACATCATGGAGTTGTGTCTAGTTTTGGCCGTAGGTTTGTGTGGGGGTGGGGCAAAAGTCATTTTGTCTCATCCCCATTTATTTACGGGTAATCCTCGATTCTAGTTTCCTCGATTTGCGTGCCCTCGGGTCGTTTTACGAAAAACGTTTTTATAAATTATGAATCAATGGCACAAAACGAATCTAATAAAAATTGTCTCATAAAAAACGGAGCTCGAAAACGTAAATACGTAATCCTAAGGTTTCCGGTTTAGTCGTAAAGGACGTTAAATTAAAATCGTAAGTCCTAATCTCTTCTCGTAAATTTGTGAGTTTATGAACCAACTCCAAATTAAAATTCCAAAATAATATTCACGGACAAATTTATTTTTCTGGAATGTCGGACTGTCACCAAAACGGTGTATGTAAACGTAAGCACGTAACGTAGAATCCTCCGGTTTAGACGTAGTCGATGCTACTTCAAGGCGTAAATCCAAATTTCTTCCCAAAAATAAGTGAGTTCATAATGTAACATTAAAATAATGTTTTCAAATAAATATGGAGAATAAAATATCAACCATAAATTGACGGATTGTCACAGCATTTACCCCTAAAAAGGATCTTTGTCCTCAAAGATCATCTTACCTTACTACTCGCTTCTTATAGAGTTAAAGACATGTGTGTATTTCCTCCACATTCGGTCTTTTCTCACAAGTGTAATCCATTACAATACGCGAGTTTCATCAAACATAACTACAGGAATAAGATCAGGCTAAATGTTGACTTACTTTCTCTATCCATGATGTTCACGGGTTTCTGATGAATGCAACTTTTCGCCGATCTAAACTTTACTAAGAAACAATCAGATTCTCACTCGATAGACATTTTATCAAGTTCGATTTACGAAACATAATTCATGCAGCTCTTGAAGTCCTAGGGTAGATCGAGCTTATATGCCTTTCAAACCAACTTTTACATCATCTCAATGGTCCCATACAACGTGGAATTGTATCCCATGATCTTCCAGATCATCAATTCATTTTTGCATGGTTAGAATTTTTTTGGCATAACCTCGCTACCCATTTGGCACTTCAAGATCTACATTTCATATTCACATAACTTCCTGCCCACTACCGGCAGTCAATATTCAGATCCTAATTTCAACAATTATTTCAGGTCTCGCGGGTCGAGTATTTTTGTAAGGTTAGGTTCGCCATCATAGGAAACCTTAAACCTAAAAGACATGTCTAACTCACAATGGGTGTATGTCGGGTGTCTTCATCTCAACTCTTGCTTACAGAGGCTCTAATAATTAGATCATAACAAGATTCGATCTCGATCCTAATACGATAATTATCAATGATAATCTCTCTAAAGGAAAACGATTATACGGTTTATTGCCAAAGATCAATCATTCAAGCATAAAACAACACTGATAGTATTTTGTATCGTTACTTTACCTTGTCCCTTCGATTTGGGGTGGTATAGTACTCTCATCAAGATTCGTTCTCAATGACTTCTTAGCAAATCTCTAGAAATTCGATGTGAAGCGAGGATCTTGATAGAGATGATCGATACAGGCACACCATGTTTACATAACTCCTTTAAATACAATAGAGTTAATTTCTTCATCAAGAATCTATCATTAACAGGAATGATATTAGCAGATTTGGTCAGTCTGTCGTCGATGACCCAAATCAAATCAAATTCAGATGATGACCTTTGCAATATTTAGACGTTTTATTAATGTATGAGGCGATGTATGCCTTCATAATTTGCCATCAGTACAACTTCTTCTGATAATGATACATTAAATCAGAAATGACAGGAATAGAATACTTATACTTACAAGACTCCAACATACTATTTCTCAAAATCTCCATATTTTAGATAATCACAAGTGGACTTTTATACATTTAACGCTATCGGCTTCTCAAATCTATTTGTTCACATTAGCCGCGAACCCCTTTTATTATCTATATTATCCTTTTTACAAACATCGTTCATATTTAAATTGTTCGGTAACTTTATTTTGTACCATCATTACTAAGGAACACATCCGAATTGGTTCTTTATCTTTTCTGCATTATGTGTCAGTAATTACGTTCACCTTTCTTCATATTTTCTAAGTCTTAATTCTATCTCAACTATTATGTTTATCAGTTTTGCTCAATCTGACGTCTAAAGCGTCGATAATTATGACAACTAATTAAATAATATATATTCAATTTTTATGAAACGTAAACATAAAGATTTCAAATTTCTTAGTCCGTCCAATTATATGAAAATGTTCAAAATAGTTTTAAATTTAATTAACACGATTTTTGTTGATTTATCGATAATAATTATTAAGATTCGTAAATGTTTGAAAAATCTTTGGTTATGTTTTGGTCAAAATTTTCTTAGTTGAAAAAGCGTAAATTATCGTTTCAAATTTCAAGTCATGGTTTAAATGGTTTCCTCAATCCCTCTTAAGTTGTCTTAAGGTACGCAAAAACATTTACCCCTAAACAGAAGTTTAGTTAAATGGTTTGTGTATAAAGGATTAATCCCTCAAAAGTTCTTTTCGATAAAACATTTGTCAACATATTTGCACTTTCTTTTTGGTAAAGCCAAAAGTCTTAAAAGGGCTTTTAATTTTGAAGAGTCAATATAGATTCCATTATCTTTTAATCACACGGTCAAATAATGTAAATGATTAAGTCTTAAATCACATGTTTAAATATTCAAGGTACATATTTTCATTGTTCGGCCGATTCAGGGCAATCTATAAATAATTATTAACTTCTTCTTATTATTATATACAAACAAAGGGTCCTTAATGATCACAAGCAGGAATTTATCAAATTACAGCCTACACACGTGATTCACCAAATTTATGAATACTACATGTGCATTAGTCAATCCAAACGACATCACATGAAACTCATAATGCTCATTACAAGTACCGGATATAGTGATTGGAATATATAATCTTTTTTTCGCAGATGCGAGGTTGATGATAACCATGCCATGGATCAAATCTTTAAAACATACGCTAGAACCTTGTAAATGATCGAACAAATCTTCCATTTCGAGTTATGGATATCGTTTTCGATTGTCAATTTACTCAGTTCAAAGTAATCTATAAATATAAGGAATGATAACACCATAGTTCTTCATGACGACGAGCTTGGTAGAATAAAATCTTTCTCCGACAACTCTCTCAGTTGTACGGTGATTCCTTTAATCTAGATGGTGCTGACGTACAGTGCACAAGCCACAGGTGCAGCACCGGGAATATGATCAATACCAATTTCAATCTGCCTTAATGGCAAAAGTCTAGGTAATTCACCAGCAAATACCTCCTAAAGTTTCAGATAACTGAAACGTCTTTTAACAAATTTATTTTAAGTTCTTTGTAGATTATAATATCTATGACTAAATCACAACCATTCACGGTATAATTTCAAGTCTAAATGCAGGATATAGTCCCCCATCAAGAATTATTTAGATCACTTTTGATAAACAACATCTTATCATTTAGGGGAATTCTACTTGAGTTCCCATCAATTAAGACAATGTCGTCACGTCATAATCAATCAATCCATTCTACTGGCATTATTAACTTTTCAGTTATACTGCCGTCGATAAGATGTGAACTTCTCAAAAGACTAATAATAACTCATAATCCTTCATAATTCAAGGATATATGGAGACATAACTAACCTTAAAAGAGTAAGGTCAACGCATAATCTATGCGAGAGAAGTTCAAATCAGATACAAACGAAAACATTTAACGAATATGAATATATCCCAAGTTTTCATAATTTGAGTACGCATTCGAAAGCTCCTCGGATCGTTACCCAGGTCATTCTAATGAAATTAAATCAAAAGAAATGATAGGAACATCGATACATCCAGTCGGGTATCAACACTCAGTAATCAGATACTTTTCCTAAGAATCTCACTACGGGAGAATTGGACAAGAAAGAATTGTCAATTGTCAAATAAGACAATTTCCACAGATGAGTAAATTCGACACAGAAGAATAAATTGTACGGGCACATATGTAGGTGTCCCTAACATTATGTCCCTATTTTTCACTTCTTGCAGATCTCATAAAATTTAATCTTTCACAATCTTCAAAGAAAATGTAGTGTTTATTAATCAGTTTTATGGTGACAACTAATCAGCCTTGCATGGTCCATTCCAAATTGTATGTAGGCGCGCAACTATATACAATTTCAAGATTAACGATGCAATACTCAGTTCGTCAAAACTTTATCATCATGTTTATAATAAAAAAATTTTCATGCTTAATTCTTAAATAAGAATCAAAAATAAATTTACAAAGATTTTCTTTGTCATGAAAAACAATTAAGTTTTCCAAAGGGTTTCATAAACAACTTCATTTCGATAACAATCACTTATAAATCTCACTTTGAATAATCCTTATAGTGATGAAAATTCAATTTTTCTCAAGGGATACTGTTTTATCTTATAAAAACAATGAGTGATCTGTAAAAGAGTGATGAAAAGTTGTTCACCAAGAACTAACTTCAATATAATAGGAAATGAGCTTAGCCAATTAATCATGAGGTTCATGATCTCGATGGCACTCAAAAAAGAATAATTCACAACGTAACTCAATTCGAGATGAGTACTTGTTCAATGGTCGCATCACTAATGCGAACATTAGAATGAAGCAATAAAGGATAGATAACATCGATACATGTAGAATTTAGCAATCAAATGTAGTCTTTTCATTAATCACAAATAAGTCAAATTGTACCGTAACACATTACGTGTCACTATGTCATACAATTCTTAGAACTCATCCTACCAACTGATGTCTCAGTTAAGTTAGGGATTATTCTTAAAAGATACCACAATGAATACTAACCTACAAGAGTCATTAGGTGTCCGACCTGTCTCGGAAGATCCATCGGTCCCAATTCAGAAGAAGATTTCTTCAACTTATTTGTTGGACACTGGGCATCCTCGTTAGTGGACAATGGCCTAGGAACAACCCTTAACACGAATCGACAATCAATTAAAATCTTATAATTCTATCACAGGACTTAACGACTTCCTCTTAACAATCTCATATTCCATATGGGTTAAATTTTACTTTGTTCAAGTTTCAACCAATTTTAAACTCAATTCGATATCCTACTTCATTCTCCAATACTTTCAATCTTATTCTTAGATCTTAAAAGGGCAATAAAAGCTCGATATGATCAACACTTAATTCCAATCCTATAGCTCTTACAACAACAATTATCAAATGAGTCACTAGCATGAGATGACTCACACATGGTTCCAATGACAGCCTCAAGTGCAACATTCAGCCTTTTGATTTCAATTTAAGAATTAGATGAAAACGAATCAGAGGACATCTTTCTAGGTGGTAACGTTTTGTCAAACTCCACTCTATATGGAAAGATCGTCATGACATCGATATCAGATTTAATCTCGCCAATTCTTCTTCAATATCGCAATCAACTAATATCTACATTTGTACGAATATCAACCATTTATTGGGATCATAAATATCCACAACTTGGTTTAGATCTAGGATAGCTAGAATTCCTACGAGAATAGCTTCGATTAATTTACTAGGGGATTTAGGGTTCCTTGTGACAATCGACGTCGTATAAATACCTCGTATAAATATCAAAATAATCATCAAACAATCATGTAATCAAATTACATCATATATATATATATATATAATTCGAGTTATATATATATTAAAATAACACTTCTCAGTCTGGCCTTGTCGGTAACTCGAGAATTCTTCGGCACCGTTATAGTCAAAAGATTTTTAGCCATTTTTAGAAAAATGTTTATAGTTAAAAGATTTTGAAATGTTTTATTCAAAACCTTGGTTTTAAAAATCTTTCGTTCTCTATAACGAGACCTCTGGTACCAAACTGTAACACCCCCAAATTTATACAACTCAATACAGCGGAAGACTCGTTGGTGTTACGGGATAGCACATTACTCACATCATAGACAACGCATAAAAATCGCGTCGTTTAATAATAAATCATTTCCATTCATAAATATCAAATTTACATAGGTCCCAAGTCATAATATTTCATACAAGTTTTACAAAGAATTTGAATGGAAATTATTATTTAGGTGCGGGCCATGAATTCTTGTTGTCTTCCCGAGAATTACCTTCAAGTACCTGAGATAAAACATGTTAAAAGAAAAGGTTAGCGATAACACCGAGTGAATTCATAGAGTTTAATAAATTCCATCAATATAACTTTGGTATACAAATTATTACCAAAAATCATTTTGTACAAATCATTGTAATTGGCCATAAAATAGGCAAAGTCATTTTTATACAAATCCTTATCAAAAATCATAATATAGGCATTTGCCTTAAAAATCATTATACGAGCCAATGCCGTAAAAACATCATACAATACGTCTTACGATGTTGTATAAAGTTAAATAATAACCGTTATATGAATATGGTTATTAAAACCAAAATACGAACATAATATCAATAGTATGACCCCGTATTGCTAGTCAGGCAATACATCGTAATTCGGTGCGTATAGTAGTATTTCGTTAACTGGATTATTATAAGCCGCATGACATTGTTACCTTACTAAACCAAACAACGGGTAGCTAACCCGATACTTAATTTGCCCATCTAAATTAGCGTGTCGTCACAAAGGTCACGCTATGTAAATCTTCTCATACATAAATTCGCTTACCAATCAACGTAGCACGACGGGGATCAACCGTCAAGGCGCGAACTGGGGTGATCGTCCCCAAATAGTACTATTATATGCATAAGCGTCTACCAAATCAGGGTAGTTCACAATTCATGCTAATGGGAATTTTAGTGACATAACCTAACTTTAATAATCCATTTATTTTCATCTATCGGGTCATTTAATCATTTATCAGGTCATACAATCGGGTCATACAATCATTCGGGTCCAAATCAATAAACAAACAATCAAGACAAATGGTGTCCTATTTTATAAAAACTAACATGTTATCTCCCTCGCGGGTTTATAAAACATTTATAAAACATTTAAAAGAGTGCGAGGCTATGAACTCACGTTGATGTGGGAAGGCGGGTTATCGGCAATTCGGACGTACGGTACGTGCTTCAATCACGGAAACCTAGACAAATAATACTCGTCTTAGACTCATGTCCAATGAATTTATAAAATAACAATTATGTATACATATGATTATATATATATATATATATGATCAAGTGGGTTTACATATTCTCGCTTACTCATTTTAGTGTTTACGTATTGGTAACTTCTTACTAGTTTACTAGTTTTACCTATATACGTGTTTTAGGTCCAATAAACTTATTATAAGTTCTTTAACTTGTATTATTCCACTTTATACTTGTATTATCAGTATTTACACTTTACATGTTGGGCCCAAATTGGTTAAGCCCAATAAATAAGTTTATAAGTGTTTTAGTCCATTTTGTTGTATTATTAGTCCAATAACGTTAACTTAGGGCGTTAATGTCCGTATGTTATATAGTTCAGGTTTTATCGGTTTTTACTTGTTATATATATGCTTATATATCAGTATATGAGTTCATAAAAGTTTACATTAGACGGGTCCAACCGTCTAAGTTTTATTTAACAAAAACGTTAATTTTACGGTAATAGCCGAAAAAGTCGTAAAAATCATGTTTATAGTTTTATAACTTATAAAACTTATCAAACTACCATTTTTATAAAATGTTCATTTATTTATACTTATACATATTTATATAAATGTATTATATAAGTTAGTGGGTTTTAATTCACATTTTATACTATTTTTATTTGAGTTCTTATATAATACTATTATACTTTAATTTCCAAAATCTTATTTTTATTTTCATGTTCACCAAAACTGCCATATCTAGAGTTATATATGGAGATAGAAGCTTAAATTTTTATGACATAAACTATATGATATGTGCTCCATTTAACTCTTCTATAGCTACTGTTGAATCAGCCTCTAAGTAGTTTCTAAAAATCGTCCAAAACAGTGAACTCAGATTGGTACTCTAAACTTGTTTTGATCATATCTCACTTATACTAATGATTCTATTGCATGGCCAACTCTCACATGTGTACAAGACATATTAATTACTGTATATTGCTCCTACTTTTCCATTTTATCAGTCTAACATGTGAGCCTTTACTGTTTTATACAGCCAACAATCTAAACAAGATTTTAGCCTTGTTTCTTATAGTTTTTCATCTTTTTAAGCATGCTTATCAACACCAAATCCCCATACAATATTTTTAATCATCATTCATCATCATATACATATACATAAGTAAAAGAAATACAAGATCACATAATCAAAAATAACAAGAGGATGAGGAGAACAATCTTTATACCACCATGATGATGTAGGTTGTGATTAAAACATGGATTTTGATGGAGAAACTTGTGAATAACCAAGACCATCTTCAAGACCACCATTCTTCATGAACACCTTGTGTAAAATCAGCCCCAAGACTCCATGGAAACTCTTCCTTGGATGTTATAATCACCACCAATCTATAGAGCTTCAAAAGGGCTTCAACTTATGTGTAAATAACATAAAATGTTATGGTAAATTTTGATCAAAAGTGGTGGTTTAAGGTGGAAATAGGACGGCACAAATGGAGGAGGAAGAGAGAAATTGAGTTGTTTTGCATGTAGTGTGTCTGGTAAACGGTTTATGATTTGAAAGTTAGTGGTTTTGAGGTAAGCTTAGCTTACCTTGTAAGCTTATGCTTACAAGTGTAAGTTTTTAGTTTACAACTTGACACATCATGGAGTTGTGTCTAGTTTTGGTCGTAGGTTTGTGTGGGGGTGGGGCAAAAGTGATTTTGTCTCATCCCCATTTAATTGCGGGTACTCCTTGATTCTAGTTTCCTCGATTTTCGTGCCCTCGGGTCGTTTTACCAAAAACGTTTTTATAAATTATGAATCAACGGCACAAAACGAATCTAATAAAAATTGTCTCATCAAAAACGGAGTTCGAAAACGTAAATACGTAATCCTAAGGTTTCGGGTTTAGTCGTAAAGGACGTTAAATTAAAATCGTCAGTCCTAATCTCTTCTCGTAAATTTGTGAGTTTATGAACCAACTCAAAATTAAAATTCCAAAATAATATTCACGGACAAATTTATTTTTCTGAAATGTCGGACTGTCACCAAAATGGTGTATGTAAACGTAAGCACGTAACGTAGAATCCTCCGGTTTAGACGTAGTCGATGCTACTTAAAGACGTAAATCCAAATTTCTTCCCAAAAATAAGTGAGTTCATAATGTAACATTAAAATAATGTTTTCAAATAAATATTGAGAATAAAATATCAACCATAAATTGACGGATTGTCACAATCTATGCTTACAAGCATGTGCGTTGTTAGCCATGGTCGCTAAAATTTTCTAGTTGTCAGTAAGACACGACCACTTAAGTGTTTTACGCATAGCCAGTTGATTATTCCAAAATATTCCTATGCATTCCAGAAGAACCTACAAGGAGAAGGACGGTACCATGAGATTATGTGTCGAATACCGTCGATTTAAACAAATCACCATTCATGACCGTTATTCTCCTCCACGTATTCACAACATGTCCAATCGATCTTATAGTGTTAATCACTTTTCCAAGATCGAACTCATGATCATGCTGCCAACAGTGACGAGTGAAAGAGCAGGACATGTCCATGACTGCTATTCGTACACGACTCGGTCATGCTAGATTTATGATTTTGAATTCGTCTCATCAATGCTCCAACGACATTATAAGAATGAGTTTCCACGAACTCATAGAAAATTCATCAGTGTTATCATTGAGGATAACCTGATTTCCTTTAAGCCTAGAAGAAGAACAGGAAGACCATATCTGCACCATGTTGCAAATTCTATGACAAGAGAAATTCCACCCTGGAAATTTCCAATATCAGTTCTGGTTGATCACAGTGACATGCTGGATCACATGGATTTGCATGGTTAATCTTACCATGACTCATCTTATGCGTAAAGGAGATAAACCTACATTACATTAGGTGTTATAGAAGATCCTACGCTAAGAGAAGTTTAGATTCATAGACTCAGAGTTTCGCAAACTCCTATGTATCAAGTTCGATGAAGCAAGATACAGTTACGTTCATATCTTCATACCTGTCATACAAACAGGTTAAGATAGGACACCAACAGACTGGGATGTTTTCATCATCTGAAATTATGAATCAAAAAGGGACAAGATCTATATGGATTTTGGTTACCAGATTAACGCAAACTCAAAAGAAGCATGATGTTATCTGGGTTATTGCAAATAGTTTGATCAAGTCTGTAGAATCCTTACATCCGCAAGGATTGCAGAACCAACAGATTGATCGGACATGTTCCAGCCAAGGCTCATCCGATCACTTGGCAATCCCTCAGTTACTGGGTCAGATAAAGATTCGCAGTTGTACTCCTTATTTACTTCACGTCTTCATTCTAATTCCACGACTTGCTTTCATGCTCGCGTTCATGACACTATTCACGTTTATGATGGTATATTAGCTTACGACTTTACGTTCATTTTTCTCATTCTGGGGAGTTTTGCAAGAACTTGAGAGACCAGACCCAAGTTTAGTATAACTCTCTATCCTCAGATAGACGTTTCTCGTCATATTCTATGTCTCACATTGTAGCGATTGGCGTTACCGCCATCATATTCTATGTTCACGATATGTTTCACATGTCATGTTCATTCCACGTTCCTCATATCATGATCAAGCTATGTTACATGTATCATGGATCGCAATATGTTTACTTATACTACACTCACCAAATCTCCACGTATCACATTCAAATTTTCCACGTATCACGTTTAAAATTTTCACGTATCACGTTCAAAAATTTTCACGTACTACGTTTCTTTATGTTTGGCGCATCGTTTCTAATTATCAGTTAAGTCAGATTGTCTTGCATCATAACGTTTCAGTTACCCTTGCATGTTAACTCTTATTTGTCATCGATCGAATTTAGGGGATCGACCTTCTGTTGATAACCAAGAATTTCTTCGTATTCCAAGTCAAGGTCAGGAGGACCAAGATTTATATTTTGTGTCAAGATCTGTAAAGGAACCGTTTCAAGAGGGAAGCCAATTGGAAACGGACAAGTCCATCCGAACTTTTATCCATTATTTTCTCTTATCAATTAGATATGTCCTTTCACTCACGTCACGTTCCATGTCCTTTCAAGACATGTCACATTCCGCGTTCCTTCTGCCAGGTCAGCCGCATGTTCATTTATCTCACATACCCTCTCAGTTGATTCGGGTATGTTCCTCTTTCAGTTTACGTTATCTATAATTCGAGGACGAATTATTCTTTTTAGGGGGGAAGAGTTGTAAAACCCGCATACTTTTACCATGAGTAGTACCCTTAAGGTCGTACGTACTAGATTAAAACTTTCCTTTTATAGTATGATTACGTTCACGTGTTAGAATTTTACGTATTACGTACGTGTTAGAACACGATAAGTATTTATTACGTACGAACACACAGTAATTATTTAAACGATAATTAATCACGAACATGCGATCATGAAATCATGAACGTAATTAAATCACGAGCTAATATTAATTACGTATATATATTTATTACGAACACGAATAAATATATTAGGTCACGGTTAATATTTAACGAGAACACATAAAACACGAACACGACAAAACACGAGCGAGCACTTAAATTATTAGACACGGAAAACGGTACGGGTACCCCATGTGGGGACCCCTATCCGCGGTTACACCAAGAGATGGGCCAAGCCCATCAAGACTTTTACAAAGAAAGGGGTTAAGGTGAAATCTTTTAACCATTTTCACTTTATAGTAAATTAAACAAAAACCCTAAAAGATTTTCTCCTTCCTCCTTGTCCTCTCTTTTGGCCGCCACCAATAAGCATCAACAAGGGGTGATTCGGTTTGATTTTAACCTTGGAATTTTTACAATGATCGTTGTGTGTTCGTCCTTGATTGATCCACGCATTCGGTATAACCTTTTTAACCTTTTCTTTTATGTTTTGATTTAATAAATTACATAAGATCATGATGTTTTTAAAAACTAATTAAAAACATTTATTAAACATGTCTATAATTATGGGGTAGATCAAAACAAGGGTTTTTAGGGTGTTTGTCTAGCCGACACCTAAACTGAACCCCTAAGGGGTCTCGGCTTGGCTTGTGAACCACCACCGAGACCTCATGGTCTCGGTTTGGTGGTGTGGGTTCCACGACAGCAGCAACCAAGGGAGAACCCCGAAGTCGTTCGGGGTATGGAGTTGATTACGGGTCCGGCTCATGGTTTATGTTAAGGTTATGTTTTTAATAATCATATGTTAAAAATTAAATTAATAAAATATGACATGATTAATTTAATAAAACATGACTTAGGTTATAATTTAATTATTAGATCATAGAATTTTAACCTAAGTATTTATATTTTTCTAGATTTTATAATTAATTAATTATTAAAAACCATGGCTATAATTAATTAATTCACATGACTTAGGTTATATTATTAATAATTAATAATACATGTTTTAACCTAAGTATTTAACTTTATTTAATTAAAAACATGATATATTTAATTAAGTACTTTTAACCTATAGTTTATTTAAATTACATGTAATAATTAATAAACTATACCTTATATCATTTTGACTTACAAAAAAATCAGAAAACACTTAAGCTTATATACTTAGCTTATTTAACTAGCTTATATCTAATTATGGAAACTTCCTATTTTTAGAAACTTATTTAATTAAGGCAGCTAATCTATTTATAGAAACATTCTATTTTTAGAAACTTATCTATTTTAAGCAGTAATTCTATTTTTGGAAACTTTCTATTTTTGGAAACTTTCTATTTTTGGAAACTTTCTATTTTTGGTAACTTTCTATTTTTGGAAACTTTCTATTTTAGGAAACCTGCTATTTTTAGGAAGTTACTTATTATGACACAGTAAGTATAATAATACATGAAATACAAGTAATACATAATCAGAGTAGACAAAATATAAGATAAACACAGTTAAAGCTTAAAACAGTAAAACATGACATGAACGTATAAAATAAGCTAAGACATGACATAAAACCAGTTACATATTTAGTGATCAGATACTTATACACGTATGTATTTATGTAGCATTAGTGATACCGAAGTAGGACTCTCTTCCGTTCGTCTTCTTCGTTCACTGGACATAAGGTACAGATTCCCGTCCTTTCAGTATGGACATTCTTTCCTTATTAGGATTCCCCGTATGCAGCCAACTATTTTCCCATAGTATAAGTTTATATGTTTGATTAGCTTATGTTTAATTTAGAATACCTATAGATATACATGCATGACCAGTTTCACCTAGTTATGGAGGTACTATAACCATAACACTAGAGGCACTAGTGTTATGACTTCACCACGGCGGAGTGATTGCTCGTGGCGTCCCTTAAGCTTTTGGCCATTTATTATATTTATCATGTGGGGCGTATGGGTGCATCCTAGTTACATGTTTTTCAGCAAGATTACTTAGTGTGAATGTGGTGTGTGCCTTGCATCCTTCACAAGGAGCTGATCCCTCCTACCCAAACCAATATATTAAATTAGAGACAGCCCCTCTAATTTGCATGATGAGGTCACCCCTCCAAGTATTCATGCACGGTGGATTTTCATGACCTATATTGGCTAATGGTAAAATATGTTAAACAGTTTTCATAAGATAAACATAAGGCTTTTCAAACTATAAAACCAGTTTTATGAACATGTTCCAGGTTTTCCAGGACTTATACATTTCCGCTGCTATTAATTCTTTATTATGTTTTAGTCATTTATACTAGTCTATATCCGTGCACTGAGCATTTTGCTCAGCCGTTACTTTCCTTTCCATGTCCTAATACGGCAGGTACCCTAGGAAAGACTCGAGCATTTGGAGGACGTGCATAGGATGGAAGCTGCTAGAGACTTCTTTTTCTTTTGCCTTCATATACTTATGCTTGTTTAGCCTTTCATTCATTTCTTTTGCTTTATTATGTTTTGGGCATATGTTTGGGAACCGATGTTTGATTCCGGTTATCCCTATGGTCATGTAATGTTTTAGACATTTATCCTTGCATGCTTTGATGACACGCCATAATTTCGCGTGACATTCCATTTATAAAAATGGGATGTTAGAGAAACCTAGACCATAGTCGGTTAATTGCGATCTCATCCAATGAATTTGGGCACAACAACCGGACATAGCTATGTATTCTGCTTCCGTACTTGAAATTGCAGCGCTTTTCTGCCTTTTAGATGCCCAACTGATTAGTCGATCTCCTAGTAGTTGAAAAGTTCCACTCGTGCTACGCCTTGTATCTTGATAACCTGCGTGATCCGCATCTGCATATTCCATAAGTTCAATAGAAGAGTCATTCGAATACCAAAGTCTCCGATTAATGGTTCCTTTAAGATACCGAAAGACCCGTTTAACAGTAGCTAAGTGTAACTCAGTAGGTCGAGTTTGATACCGAGCACACATACATATGGCAAACTGAAGATCAAGTCGACTAGCTGTGATATACAGAAGGGTACCGATCATTCAACGATATAGTGTCGGATCAACCGCAATTCCATGTGGACCTGCATCTAGCTTAGTTCGTTCGACCATTGGAGTATCCACGGGGTCGCAAGATTCCATCTTATATTTCTTAAGAGATTCAAGGGCATAGCTGGATTGATTGATAAAGATGCCTCTGGGACTCTGAGATATATGAAGACCTAAGAAGAATGATACCTTGCCCATCATTGACATCTTAAACTTGGAAGACATGAGTGTCCCAAACTCATCCGATAAGGTTTGGGTCGAGGAAGCAAATATAATATTATCAACATATATTTGTACCATAATCATATCTTTACCCCGTTTCTGAATGAACAGTGTGGGATCCACCTTGCCTTTATTGAAGCCTTGCGTAATGAGGAACTGTGACAATAGATCATACCATGTGCGTGGAGCTTGCTTCAACCCATAGAGAGCCTTCTTAAGCTTGTACACATGATTAGGATATTTAGGATTCATAATAATTGTGTAAACACTTATCCTTTTGCCACTAAAATCAAGGAAAAACAAGACCTAATCATGTGTTTAATATCGTAAAAGTCGGAATTACGCGTGGTTTTGTGTTTTTTTGTTAAATAGGTACAAATGATCAAAATAAGAGAAAACGCGAGATTTCACGGTCAAATGTTGAAGAAAAGTCCAAGAAAGAGACGAAGACAAAGTCAAATACCAAAAGTGTGCCTAAGATCACGATAACCGGAAAAATCGACACTATTTTGAAGAAATGACCAACGAAGCCAAAATCAAGTTCGTTTTTAGCGGATTTAATCTTTTTGAAGATATTCGAGCTTTGTGGGTCCCACATTCGGTTAATGGATCCAAAAGCCCATTAAGGAGCAAGGATTATTTACTTGTGGATACAAAGCCCAAATGGCCCAAACCAATAATTTAAGAGACGGATGGAGAGAAATGGGTTTGGTCCAATTTACTACAAGCCCAAGTTACTAAACGAAGGAGTTTATGATTCATGGCCAATTAGGGTTTTACTTTGGGACGTTGCATAAAGTGAAACGAACTCACTTTTTACCTTTTAGTCAAACAAACACATACCACGTTTTTATAACTTTTCAGTTATTATAAACGAACAAAAAGAAAACTCACACACCCCTCGATAAGATCAAAGTTTATCCCTTCTTTCTCTCTTAAAATAATCAGTCACCTCTTTGTTTTCACCACAAACCCTAATTAATAAAATTGGGGGTTTCTTTAGTTACAGCACGTGTCAATCACGCAAAGGAAATTAATTCCCCATTTTATCGGGGAGAAGAAGGTGGAGGAGTACAATCAAACGTGGCACCCTTTCTTCCCATATGATTGGCTTAAACAACTCACCACCACCAATCCCTCAATGAAATCAAGCCAAGTCAGCTCTAAACAAACACAACTAGCACAATATCATTCCACCTTGGCAATCCATGTGCCCCAATGATTATCTACCGCCAAATCAAGAAAGAGAAGCAAAGTGATGGATTAAGCGGCCAGGATTAATTTCTCAAGAAACTTCATGAAGAAGGTTTTCTAGGGGTTTGCCGATAAAAACCCCCTTCATCTGTAATTTTTGGTGTGCACTTTTTATTATATTTAGTTTAATTTTTGCAAAATTAGATATAGGTTTAATGTAATTTTTCCTTTTAAAAAGTATTGTACTCCTTTTGAATTTTTAATAAAATCTACATTTCTGTCAATTAATCTCGTTTTACATTAATCTTTAATCTGTTTTTGTTTTTTTCTCAAAATTATTATTTTTGTTTTTATTAAAATTAATATATTAAAGAAGGTGAATGTTATTTTTCCCTACTGGAAAAATTATACAAATCGGTTCGATTGAAGATCTTTGGTTCATTCGAAGGTGGTGTGGGGCATGTAGCACGAACCTTGTCATTAGAGCCTTAGGGTGTATGGCATGGTAAGTGTTGAATAAAAATTGATCAAAAAATCAATTCCCTCGTTTATCGTTCAAGGAGCCTTAGGGTGTGGACAATAGATGAGGAGCATTTTTACATCTTAAAGAGCCTAAGGGTATATGATGTGAACTTGCTAAACTCCACATAAAGTCTACATGACTCTGGAGGAATAATTAATAAGTAGTACCATTGGCTAAATTTTGGGTCCGGGAATTTATTCCCCAAATCATGTTAAATCATCCTTGATGTGGGCTTACTTTAGTGACAACGTTTTTTAGGACGAGGTTAGGTTTTGAGTATCGTGTTTGCACCGTTTGGCCTTCATTTTTGGACTAATAATTATCAAATAAGTCAAATGAGCCTACGGGTGAATGACAATCAATAAAAGCAAGAGATACAACTTAGGACTTGGAGAAAGAGTATTACACAATTGTCTTATATAAGTGGTTTTAACTTAAGGACTTATGGTAAACAATGATCTCGTTTTTAAGCTTGGTATGGGGAACGTGAAACTTGAGAGTGAGTAATATTCATGACACCAAAGCCCTAATTCAAGTCCTAGATGTCTTTACGAGTTTCTTCCATCAAATAATTTCCAAGTTAATAAATTATTATAACTTTTGTTTCCTTTAAGTTTTCATCTTTTCATCGTAGTAATAATAGTATATCTTAATAAAGGCCGAGATGGATTAATTATGAGAAAAATGTAACTTAATGCTTTAAAACTATGCATTGCATGGGGTCACTGCAATGGTCAAGTGTAGGGGATTTAATAAGTGTGTAAACACTTATCCTTTTGCCACTAAAATCAAGGAAAAACAAGACCTAATCATGTGTTTAATATCGTAAAAGTTAGAATTACGCGTGGTTTTGTGTTTTTGTGTTAAATAGGTATAAATGATCGAAAGAAGAGAAAATACGGGATTTCACGGTCAAATGTTGAAGAAAAGTCCAAGAAAGAGACAAAGACAAAGTCAACGACCAAAAGTGTTCCTAAGATCACGATAACCGGAAAAAGCGACACGATTTTGAAGAAATGACCAACGAAGCCAAAATCAAGTTCGTTTTTAGCGGATTTAATCTTTTTAAAGATATTCGAGTTTTGTGGGTCCCACATTTGGTTAATGGATCCAAAAGCCCATTAAGGAGCAAGGATTATTTACTTGTGGATAAAAAGCCCAACATGGCCCAAACCAATAATTTATGAGACGGATGGAGAGAAATGGGTTTGGTCCAATTTACTACAAGCCCAAGTTACTAAACAAAGGAGTTTATATTTCAGGGCCCATTAGGGTTTTACTTTGGGACGTTTCATAAAGTGAAACGAACTCACTTTTTATCTTTTAGTCAAACAAACACACAACACGTTTTTATAACTATTCAGTTATTATAAACGAAAAAAAGAAAACTCACACACCCATCAATAAAACCAAAGTTTATCCCTTCTTTCTCTCTCAAAATAATCAGTCACCTCTTTGTTTTCACCACAAACCCTAATTAATAAAATTGGGGGTTTCTTTAGTTACAACGCGTGTCAATCACGCAAAGGAAATTAATTCCCCATTTTATCGGGGAGAAGAAGATGGAGGAGTACAATCAAACGTGGCACCCTTTCTTCCCATATGATTGGGTTAAACAACTCACCACCACCAATCCCTCAATGAGATCAAGCCAAGTCGGCTCTAAACAAACAAAACTAGCACAATATCATTCTACCTTGGCAATCCATGTGCCCCAATGATTATCTACCGCAAGATCAAGAAAGAGAAGAAAAGCGATGGATTAAGCGGCCAGGATTAATTTCTCAAGAAACTTCATGAAGAAGGTTTTCTAGGGGTTTGCCTATAAAAACCCCCTTCATCTGTAATTTTTGGTGTGCACTTTTTATTATATTTAGTTTAATTTCTACAAAATTAGATATAGGTTTAATGTAATTCTTCTTTCTAAAAAGTATTGTACTCCTTTTGAATTATTAATAAAATTTACATTTCGGTCAATTAATCTCGTTTTACATTAATCTTTAATCTGTTTTTGTTTTTTTCTCAAAATTATTATTATTTGTTTTTATTAAAATTAATATATTAAAGAAGGTGAATGTTATTTTTCCCTACTAGAAAAATTTATACAAATCGGTTCGGTTGAAGATCTTTGGTTCATTCGAAGGTGGTGTTTGGGTGAAAAGAGGTGTTTGATTCAGTTTTAAAAGACGGCTCAGCGCCGCTCTCCGTCGCAACAGAATTTGACACAAGGTTCATACTCTTTTCTTTATTGTTTTATTTAAGTTTCGGTTTAAAATTAATCTGCTCATGATATTTTGTGATTTAAGTTTGTCTGATTTTATTTTGTTGGATTTGCTATTTTACTCTTTTAACTATTAAGTTCGTCTGATTTGGTATTGTGTTTGTTTAATTTTTTTAGTCCGCGTTATTATAGTTCTGCTTGCTAGTTTTTTATCTGTTCATTGTTTACTGTTGGGATATGCTTTATTTTTAGTTTATATAGTCTGCTAGTTAGGACTGTTTAGGTTTAAGTTTGGATCTACGTTTTGCAATTGTTTAGTTAAAGTTGCTTTGCTGAATGATTTGATTGTTGTCTGCTTAATTTAATTTAAGTCTAAATCTGCTCTATAGTTTGTTTTGGCTTATTTGAATCTTCTATTTCCTTATTTTGGTTTTTTTCTTATTTAGTTTCGTTTTTGTCTACTGCTTATCTAGCTTACTTAGTTCATTTGCTTTTTGCTTATTGATTTGCCGTTTTTTCTTATTTGTGCTTTTAATATTTGCTGATATTTAGCTGCATAAACATACAAATACAATTTATCTGTATAATATTCCAAAAAGTAAAAAAAAAATAGCAAAATATTGTCTGGTCCAGGACTCGTACCTACGACCTCACGCTCAACAACCAAACACTCTACCATCTCATCTAGTACTTAATTGGTGTTTTATTATGCAACATTTAATTAATATAGGTTCTTTTAATCATAGCTGCCAGTTTATTAATATAGTTTAAAACAAGTTTTGATTTAATTAATTTATAGATAAAAGTTTTACATCAATTTCGTTTTATTCAGTTTTTAAAAAAATAAAAAGATAAAAAAAATATATTTTATTTAAATTGTTTTTAAAATTAGTTCAAAATTTTGTTCAAATAGTTTTAAATATAGTCTTTATGTTAGCTTAATTAATTTTGTTTAAGTTTTTAAAATAGTTTTTATTCAAATTAGTTTAAATTAGATTTTAATCAAATAGTTTTTAATTAATTAAATAGTTTTTAGTTTTTAAATACCAAAAAGAATTCATTCACCAAGAACAATTAATCTACGTAAATTGGGAAATCAATTCGAGTGAGTCGAGGAAAAACGAACATTAATTGTTAAATAAGAATTTGCACAAAATTCTATATATTAATTCACAAAACCATCCGGCTGTTGAACATAGACCTCTTCCTTGATTTCACCATTAAGAAATGCCTTCTTCACATCCATCTGATAGACGATCATATTCATGTGAGCTGCATAAGCAAGGAATAGTCTAATAGCTTCCAAACGGGCAACAGGTGCAAAGGATCCATAAAGTCGATGCCCAATAATTGCTTGTATCTACGAGCTACTAGTCGAGCTTTGTTTTTCAATATTCCGCCTAACTTGTCGAGTTTTACCTTGTAAACCCATGTCAAAGTAAGTAATTGCACTTGAACCGGGCATGGGACACGTTACCATACTTCAAGACGTATATGTTGGGAATCTAAACTTGTTAGATTCCCTGATCATAGATTTAAACATAATTAAGCTGTTAGATAGTACCTTGCCTGTGCCTAGGAGGCAGGTAAGTATCGCAAGACTTACAGAGATCCAAGTCTCTGTGAGCAACCTCAGAGGAGTCCATTTCAGAGACATTGTCAAGGAAGTCAAAGATTACTTGAAGACATACTCATTGGCTGTGATGGATAACAGCCAAGATGTATCAGGGACTATGAGGGGTTGAGGGTTAAGAGGGGTGGCAATACCCTGTTAACACTCAGCACACTTTGGACATGCCATTTGTGTGTTCGAGACTATGAAGAAAAAGGAAACTGTTTTGACAACTGTTTCCTTAAAGCATCTATACATTCTATTAAAGAGCACTTTGTGCTGACCTCATTTTACTTATGTATCATTCAATCAGAGTGTCCAAGTGGATTTGTGTGATGTCATTTTCCACTATAGATGTTGTTAAAAAAAATTATACCATATTTTTCTTTTTTAATTACCAAGTACATTTTGCAGGTTTTTTTAGTGATTGCTCTTCATCCAAGATTTCAAAATTCAAATTTCTTTTCCTCGATATTTGTTTTTCTGATCAACATATCTCTATTCACATTTCACAAATGTCAGACAATCAAAAGCAAAATATGTGAGTTTTCTTCTTCTATCTATATCTTTAAAATGTATGTATTTTATTTGTACATATCTTCACACATATCTAATTTCTGTTATGAATTATGGATGCAGGATTTTGTTGTCAAATTGAATGTACCTGGATAATAAAGCTTGCTGCCTTTCATGGATTTTAGTTTTTAGATTTTGATATGTGGTCACTAGACTTTAGTCCATGAGTATCCATATTCCTACTATGGTAAGTCATAATTTACCATTGCTTCAGATCTTAAATTCGATATTACTTTTGTTTTGTTATGTCTTTTATCTTTTCAATTTAGTTAAAAGCTTTAGTTATGTCTATGATAAAGGTTACGTGTCCTTATTAAACACCAAGTGTTTGATAAAATACTTAGATGATTCTGATTTTTATCTTTTTTCTTTAATGTTAGAAGCTGGAGGTGTTAAAGAGAATGAGATCTTGAATATGTTTATTGGCAATATCTCATTTCTTTCATGGTAAGATCTACCATCAGTGGAGATCCATGAAGGAAAAAACCACATCTATAGTTGATCTACCATCAGTAAAAATGTAATCTTCCTACTTTAAAAGCCTCATGTTTCAAATTGAATGTACCCTATTAGGAATATTTTGAATATGAGGAATAGGCCACACTTAGTTATGCCAGTTTTTATGCCCATGTTTCAAATCCTTACAAGGATTAATTCTATCTTGTTCTATGCACCAGTACTATTTCAAAGTATGGGTTAGGGGGAACGCATGTTGTTGATAAATTTTTTATCAACTTAAATATACCAATCCAAGAGGTACAAAGTTAACACTTTGACAATTTTAATGGCTTGAATTTGTTTGTGGTATAAGTGTTTCAACAATCAAAGATTACCTTTTGACATATACTATATATGTTAGTCATTATGTTATTGATTACAGGATGGTTTATTTCAGTCATTCTGTTAATGATTACAGAAGCTTGATGAACTCAACGAATGTTTGATGAAGTGCTCTGAAGTGAAAGGTATATTTGTGCCTCCTTTTTATGTTTTGTTGTTGTGTACTCTCAAATTATATTCCTTTAGTACAAGCAATAATATATTTTTAATCAACTAAATTGGTTTGGTGTTAGGAAAATGTTGCAAGTATTTATAATGGAGTTCAGTACAACTAGGTTGGGAAGAAAAATAAGTATTTGTATAACTTTTTTTTCCTGTTTAGTACAAGAGTTTGGTAAACTTGGTTGTTTGTTGCTACTTTAGGTTTTGAAGTGTGGCTGCTTATGTTTATTATCAGGGCAAAGCAGATTACATGGAGAAGATCAAGATCGTTAAGATGTGGTGAAAGTTAAAGAAGTGTGGATTACAAATTCTACCTTTTGGACCTTTCAATGAGAACCTTATGTAAGTCCTATCCATGTATTCCTCCTTTTTTGTTTTTGAGTTTCAACGCTTGGTCTGATTTTAAATTTGAATTTCTTAGAAAAATGTGAGATGCTATACCCTATAGATGCATACATGTTTTCTGTTTATTAGCTTGATTTTTGGTGTTTATAAAATATGTTTCATGAAATTCTTAATTAGCTTAGCTTATAATTGATCATTTATGTTCTATAGTGCATTTGATCTAAAACTATTTCATGCATTTAATTGTGAGTACTCGGTCTGTAGTTGTCTACATCTTTTTTTATGTGGTAAAAATAGGTTATGAGTCTTATTGACAATAAACACAACATGGTAAATGAAATAGTATCATCTTCTTACATATCCAGCCATCTCGGTTTCGTTCACAAAGGCCAAGCTCAGGAAGTATCGACTGCTCAATCCTGCATATTCAAGAGGTTTATTGCTAGCGTTCTTTTTCACTTTGCTTGAATGTCTGTATTGTCTTCCAATGTCGACTAGCTCACTAGGAGGTGTATTGCTAAGCTTATTAGAAAGGGCTTCATAGTTTTGTGTGTTTTCCAAAAGCATTTAAGCCTTTTGAAGGTGTTTGGGTAAGCTTTATTCTAGGAGGTTTTAGATTAAAAAAAAATATGGTTAATGTCTATTGTATGTCGTAGAACAATTGTAATTAGTTAACCACACAGTTCACTTAGATAGATCAGCTTTTGGTGAAGAATATATTACTCTAAAAAAGAAAGAGCCTATTTTTTACTTGCCCCATTTTAAAGCGTTAACAGTTTAATGTTTATGACTTTATGTGTTGATAATTGACTATTAGTTTAGAATATTACTTTTTGGTTTACTTGTATTTTCCAATGGCTAAATTTCATCTATCAGTCATTTTTAATTTTGAATATTGGAATAATGTTATACTTAACAGAGAACCTTTTTTTGTTCACACTTACGGTTATTATACTTGAAGAAGTATCACAAGGTTGGAACATAGTATGTAATAGTAGACCATTGAAGGTTATGCATATCAGTCATTTTTAAGTTTGAATATTGGAATAATCTTATAACCGGTTTACATTATCTATGAACTTTTGTTCAATAATGAGTGCCTTTTTGTATTTATTTGTATAAACATTTAAATCAATTGGGATGTTATGCTTCTTCTATTGTTTCTTTGATTAAAGTATGTAGTTAGATCTGTTATTAGTGCTACCTAAACTCCTAAAGACACCGTGTAATTTGGGTTTTGATTTGAGCTCATTGTGAATCTTTTAGGTAGGATCTAATTACAGATTCCATTAGCTACATGTTTGCTTCTTTAAATATCTCCTTGATAATCTTTTTAGGTCTTTCGTCGGTAATTTATATACTATGTTTGTTATATATTGATTGGATACTTATATTCTGGTTTTGTAAAACTAAGGTTTTTCAAGTTTGAAACTTTAAATAAACAATGTCAAACATTAAACAGTCAAACTCTGCTTGCCAATGTAAAAACTCAATGTAAGATGGATCTCTTTGAAACACCCCAAAAGACTGCCACACTAACTATTCTTTTTTAGATTTAAGTGTCATGCATCTTTTGTTTATTTTATTGTACAACTTATTTTATAACTTATTTTACAACTTATGTAATATTGATGTAGCAGTTTTTTTTTAGAAAGGCATTGATGTAGCAGTTAAATGATCTGCGAAACATAAGTGACATAGAGGAAATTTGAAAAAAATGTATTTCATAATTCATACAGTATTTCTTTGGTTGTTTTATTATTGTCTAAAATAATATGGACCATAAAGGTACATTCTAATTACATTATCTTATTACTTGTAACAGGTTGGTGCGCTTACGGCAAGACGCTAATATGGTTGTTTGGATGCATTGATCAAACTATGTTCCTTTATTTTGTATCAGCTCATTATAATGCTTAAAATTTCTTAAATCCTATTGAAGGTGCTTGATACTAAGATTTGGTTTTAATAATATACTCTAATATAAGTGACATTAATTATGGTTTGAATTCATATGTTCCCTTTCATTTTCAATCCATTTCCATTATCTTGGAAGTTTAGTAATGTGATCTGCCTTTTGCCCATTGATTTGTTTAAACATTGGAGTGAAGTGAACATTTTTCAAGCATAAACTATTAGAGTGAATTCAACCTTACTTTTCATGGTACAGATATTTACGTTATTCCAACAAGTTATAGCAATTGATAAATATTCATATCTCTTGATTTTTTAGATTATGCGACCGTCGCCGGATGAAATTTGTTAAAGTTAATTTTTTTATTGCCCGTGTTGAACACGGGTTATGAGCTAGTAATAGAAGACTAACAAGAATAGAAGAACATCATGTGACTGATGTGGGAACTTATGAAAGCTTGTGTAGTCACCATCAAGTACTATTTAGGTCAATCTCGTAACACTATAAATAGGATGTGTATCCATGCATTAATGTTTAACACTTTGAGTATATTCATAACATTATTGCTTAGAACTTATTGAATCAAACAGCTGCGACTGTATTCATAAGTTAGGATTTATAGTTGTTCAAAGTGTGCACAACACATTGTCATCAAACGGTGTTATCCATAACACTTGTAATTCTTTATTATACAATAATATCATTACGTTTGAAAAGTAATACCTTGTGTTGATTAGTTAAGTTTAGGGTTTCTAGAATTGATTAGGGACTTTCAATTGGTATCAGAGCGGTGTTTGATATTAAAACCTTCAAGAAACATCGTTCTCAGTTTTATAATCAAGATCCAACATGCTAGAAACTTCTAACCCACCATAATCACCTTCCATAACACCCTCTTCACCAAGACTCAATCCTCCTGCCAATGACGATGATCTACCCCAACTTCTTGACTCAAGAGGTGGATCACATGTCACAAGTGTACCAGTCTTTGATGAAGAAGATTTTGCCAGTTGGAAGAGTCAATTTCTTGTGTATCTCGATGGACTTGAACCTTTTCTTCTAGAAATTTTATAAAATGGTCCTTATATTCCCATGGCGCTTACCTCCACTGAAGGAAACCCTCTTCCCAAACCTCTCAAACAATGGACTCCAGCTGATAGAAAATTGGAAAACCAAGATAAACGTCTCAAAAGCATCATCATATCCTGTCTTCCCAAACACATCATGAAGTCTGTCATTCAGTGTCCTACAACCAAACAAATGTGGACAGACCTCATCCTTGGCCATGAAGGACACTCTGAAACAAGAGAGACAAAGATTCAGGCAATCAGACTTCAGTTCAATGCCTTCAAGTCACTTGAAGGTGAAAAGGTTCAGAAAACCTATACAAGGCTGAAGATTCTTCTCAATGACCTAGCAATGAATGATGTCACTATTGGTCAAGCTGAGATCAATGCCACATTTGTCAACAGCCTTCCAAGAAAGTGGCTGAGTATGAATCAGACTCAGAGAGCTAACAACTCAATCAAGAATGACACCCTTGCTCAGCTTTATGGAAAGTATAATTATGAAGAAGGGTTGATCGATACTATTTACAAGTCAGAGACTGAAAGATTTGAAGTCCAAGGAGCATCTTCTAAAGCCTTGATCTCTGCAACACATCCTCATGACAACGACTCTGATGTTGAAGAAGACACCCGCAGCAGCCAAGAGTTCTTGACAGACCTTAATGCAGAGTTTCATGAAAGAGCCTTGCTATCCAACCAAAGAAGATTCTTCAAAAGATCATGGAGAATAGGATCAACTAGTAAACCAACTGACATGTCAAAAGAAACTTGCTTTGCCTGTGGAAAGCTTGGACATTTCCAAAAAAACTGTCCTTCCACCAAGACATCCTCACCCTCCTATCCATAATCTTCAACCAAACCTTACAAGTTCAAACAACATAACAACTCATCTCACCAATCCAATTCATCAGACACTGAGAAGAAGGATTACAAAATCAAGTACAAGGCACTTAAAGCTGAGTTAGAACAAATGAACTTGAAGCTTGAAGCTCTGTCCAAGAAGAAGGGTGGTGATAAAAAGACAGAGAAAGGGTTGGTTGGTGAAGCTTATGATTGGAATGATGAGCCACTGACTTCAGATGAGGAAGATACCACTAGAGTCAGGGCTTTCATGGCTATAGCTGAGGATGAACCAGCTGTTGGAAAAGGTGATGCAAGATCAGGACAATGGGTCGACATCACAATGAAAAAGGTACACATGCTTTTATCTATGTCTGATTGTGATGAACGCAAGCATGTCCTTGATTACACCATTGTTGATTTACACTTTTTTGAGGAACAAAGAAAGAACCTACTTGATAAGTTTCACTCTGTTAAAACTGAATTGCTAAATGCTAATTCTGAATGTGAAACTCTTAGACGGGTTAATTTAGAGAAGATATACCTGCAAAATGAAGTCACTAGGTTAACCTTGAAAAACATTGCTTTAAATGATCAAGTTTCTGAATTAAACAAGGTTATTGAAAAATGGCTGTGTACTAGGTTCACAATAGATCAATTGCTTAATGATGAAGTACCTACTGACATTAAAAGGGATATATCTGCTAAGAAAAATAAGCTGAGAATTCTCACCAAACCCAAAGACATTGTCTTCAAATCTACAGAGACTATTCATATGTCAGATACCACTTTGACTAATGACCCTGTCTCTGAAGACGTGGCTGAGTTACCACCCTTGCCCAAACTCTCTGGAGTTGAACCCAGTAGTTCTTCTCGAGCTGCTAAGGGTGAACTTAGAGCAGATATTGAGAATCCTCCAGCTAAAGTTTTTCATGTACCTGCTAAATAAACTGGTAAACAAGTTGCTTTTAAGCCTGTCACTACTAAAGCTGTGAATAAGGTTGACCCTACCACTGAAGATCGCCTGTTGTCTCTAATGAAAGAAGTAGAACTCTTGAAACAACACATTAAGCCTTCCGCTGAATGCTCTACTTCTCATGAACCTAAGTCAGTCCTAGGTGAATCCAAAGGGGAAAGGTTAATCAAACCTTATTGCAATGTTTGTAAAAACTCTCACCACATGACTTTAGATCATGACAGACACATGGCAGCTAAAAGAGCTCAGACACCCTCTAGGGATAGACCACAGGGTTCCAAAAGACAACAGGGAAACTACAGACCTTATCCTCCCTGTAAATTCTGTGGATTCACAGACCATCACTCAGACGAGTGTGGTGACTTCCCTGGGTGTGATATCTGTGGAAGTTATACCCATGAAACCGTGAATTATCCCACCCAACGCCAAAAGTTCTTCAGGAACTCAAGAGTTGCTAATAAGCAATTCAGGGAACCCACTGGAAAGTGGGTTCACCATAGGAACTAACCTGTTTCTATGTATTTGTGTAGAAATATCTCAAGGAATCAGTATGGTATCTAGATAGTGGCTGTTCTAGACACATGACAGGGATTCAACAATACCTGCACAGATACAAAAAGGAACCAGGTCCTAAAGTGGTGTTTGGAGATAACTCTTCATGTGACACAGAAGGATATGGCTCAATGAACTGCAATGGAATTACGTTTACCAGGGTTGCATATGTGAATGGTCTTAAACACAATCTTATTAGCATCAGCCAATTGTGTGATGTTGACTATAAGGTTTTGATTACTAAGACCCAGGGAACCATATTCAACAAAAACAATGATGTTGTGCTTATTGCACCTTGAAGAAGAGATGTTTATGTCATCAACATGGCTGTTTGCTCTAAAGACAGCTCAAATTGTTTTCTTGCTAAAGCCACTGAAAGTGTCAATTGGCTGTGGCACAAAATACTGTCTCATCTCAACTTCAAGAACATCAACAAGATAGCCACTCAAAACCTGGTTGCTGGTCTACCTTAGTAATTTTTTCTAAAGACAAGACTTGTTCTGCCTGTGTCAAAGGAAAGCATCACAAGTCTTCATTCAAGACTAGGTAATCATTCTCTATTGACAAGTGCTTACATCTCCTTCACATGGATTTGTTTGGGCCTGTCAAACCTCAGACCATTAATAACAACATATACACTTTGGTCATAGTTGATGATTTTTCAAGATACACATGGGTGTTCTTCCTTAGAAGGAAAAGTGATGCAGCTGATACCATCATGTCCTTCATCAGACAGGTTGAAAATATGAATGATGTTAGAGTCAAAGCTCTAAGAAGTGATAATGGTACTGAATTCAAGAATCATCAACTTGAATCTTTTTGTGATGAAAAAGGGATTTCACATAACTTCTCTTCAGCTGGCACCCCTGAACAAAATGGTGTGGCTGAAAGAAGAAACAGGACTTTGATTGAAGCAGCCAGAACTATGTTGAATGGTGCAGCCTTACCAAAGCAATTTTGGGGAGAAGCTGTCCACACTGCCTGCTACACACAAAACAGATCAATCATTGTCAAAAGACATGGTAAAACTTCCTATGAAGTTTTCAGAAAAAGATCTCCAGATGTCAGCTATTTTCATGTGTTTGGATGCCCTGTGTTCATTTACAACTACAGGGATAAACCTGGAAAATTTGATGAAAAAGCTGATGATGGTTTCTTCTTGGGATACTCTCCAACAGCCAAAGCCGTCAGAGTATTCAACTTCAGAAGACAAGAAGTAGAAGAAACCTTCCATGTCAGATTCAATGAAGATGATTGTTAGCCCTATATTTTATATAGTCGAACAAGAATGTAATAGGTCATCTTAGTCGTTAAAAGGTCTTGTATTGTAATAGGTTAGTCGGGAAAACCGGGCTTGGACTTTAAGCTAATATTGTCTAAGTTAGGGGCGTAAGCCCAAGACTAAGCCAAGCCCGGCCCAAGTCACAAACCCACGGCCAATGGAAAGCCCATTGGTTCGTGGGTATATAACCCTCTTTCACATGTGAAAGAAGGTGTTGGTTCATTTCATAAAACACATAGTTTTAGTGTAAACCTTCCACTTCTCTCTCTACTTTCTCTTTCTACTTTTCTACTATTTCTCTCTCTAAATCTTGTGTTATGGATTAAATGGGAACAACATTTGGTATCAAGAGCCTATAGTGGATAGGTGATTGAAGATTCGTGTGTTGTGTTCTTCATTTTTTCGTGCCTATTTTGATCCAAAAAACCCACGTACCAAAAATTTTCTTGTGTTTTTATGGCTTATTCTTGATACAAATCATCTACTTACTATTGGTAGTGATTTGGTATTGTTCTTTTGGTTAAAAACACAAAATATTTGGGTGCTTGATTCATTTTTAGGCTAAAAATCACGAATTTGGTGTGTTCTAGTACTATCCGAGAAAAGGGGTATTTTGATTCCTTGGTACGATCTGACTTTGTGTTTGCATAAACCCTGGGGGTTTCTACTTGCGATCCATAGTCACGATCTAAGACTACGATCTAACTGCGATCACTAGTACGATCCAAAGTACGATCCAGACTATGATTGCTTAGTACGATCACAATACGATCTGGGAGAGTACGATCACGGCTTCGATCAGGTTACGATCACTCAGTACGATCTATAGTGCGATCCCTCACTACGATCACTCATCACGATCATAGAGTACGATCACCAAGTACGATCAGAGTACGATCCGACTGCGATCTTGGAGTACGATCATAGTGCGATCAGACCACGATCATAGAGTACGATCAGAGTGCGATCAGACCACGATCATAGAGTACGATCAGAGTGCGATCAGAGTGCGATCTAAGAGTGCGATGGGTCACATTGCGATGGACAGATAAATTTTGTTTGAGCAATTTTTAGATTTAGCCACTATCTAGACTAGTCAGGTAAATTCAAATTTTTTCCCTACTAGTTTTTGGCTATTTCTAACTCAATTTCAAAATTTGGCGGTACAAAATTTTTCGGCTTACCGTTTTGTCGGACTGAGGAATTTATTGTCGGACTGAAGATTCTCGGAACTCTACGAAATTTCAACCACACCTCATCACAACAAATCCACTAAGATATGCAATTCATTCACAAGTATTCACAATGTCTAACAACAACATCAACATTGCAACTGCTAATCAAATTCGTTTGGAACAAGGTGGCAACGGTAATCCACCTATGCTCACTGCCGGTTGTTACGTTCAATGGAGATCTCGTTTTCTCAGATTTCTCGACGGAAAAGATAACCGAACTGCTCTTCGTCACTGCCTTGAGAATCCACCTCCAGTTTTTGAATTCAGACCAATTACCACACAGGCAGAAGATGGTACTTCATCAACTATACGAGCTATGGAGGATTTTGACACATGTTCTGCTGAGAAAAAGAAACTCCTCCAAGCCGAAGCTGATGCTGTAAATTTCATACTCACTGGAATTGATAACGATATCTATTCCACAGTTGATGCATGTCCTAATGCTATGGAAATGTGGAATGCAATTCATCGATTGAAGCAAGGTGAGTCAATCAATGTTCAAGATCTCGAGACTAATCTACTTTGGGAGTTTGGAAAATTCACATCGGAAGACGGTGAATCCATTGACTCATATTACTCGAGATTCTACAAAATGATGAATGAGCTTGTCAGAAATCAGTGCACCATCTCCAATCATCATGCCAATGTTCAGTTTCTACTTCAACTCAAACCGGAATGGCAAAGGTTTGTGACTTTGGTCAAACAAAGGGAGGATATCAAGACTATATCTTACCACAAACTTTATGACATATTGAAACAACATCAGAATGAAGTGAATGAACTTAGGACTGAAAAGGCAGAACGATCTGTGAACTCTATTGCTTTTGTGGCTGCTACTTCAACAAAACCCGTTCCCCGTCAACAACCACCTATTCATTCCTCAAAGTCATCTAGCTCATCCACCAAACCTCCAGCTGCTGCTAAACACAAAGCAAAAGCAATTGTCCCCACTCCACCTCCAAAATATGACACCGAGTCAGATGGAGACAGTGATGATGAACAAACTTCAAGGGACAAGAAGATTGAAGAACTCATGTCTTTACTCACCACAACTTATAAGAAGATTTACAAACCTACCAACAAAAACCTCAGATCATCATCCAATGCAAGATATAAGGAATTTGATCATGCACCTCGGTATGATCGTGATGCTAGGTATGATAATCAGAGGATGCCGAATCAAGTTGGGGCTAGAGAAACTGTAGGCACTCCGGTTGTGCAAAAGACTGGGATTCAATGCTTCAACTGCAAGGGATTTGGGCACATGGCTAGGGAATGCAAGAAGCCAAAACGGGTTAAGGACTCAGGGTATCATAAGGAAAAGATGCTGTTGTGTAAGAAAGAAGAAGCAGGAATTCCACTCACAGCAGATAAAATTGACTGGCGTGATGACACTGATGATGAAGCCGATGATCAAGAGTTGGAGGCACATTATGTGTACATGGCAAAGATTCAAGAAGTGATCCCAGAGACTGTTGATACTTCTGGACCCATCTATGATTCTAAGCCACTTGAAAAGGTACCATCACATGATAACTATAATGTGTTTGCTAATGAACGACGGCATCCTGAGCAACCCGAAAGCATCAATGACACATATGTAATGGACACGGAGGATAGCAATATCTATACGGATTCACAGCATATGTGTAATGATGACGGAAAAGCTGTTCAGGATACTGACTCGGATGAGGACCGTGATTTGCTTGCGTCTATTATTAATTCTTTAAAACGTGAAATTGATGAAAACAAAGAGGCTAATAAACGTTTGAAGCAAGCAAACACATCCTTAGCTGAGGAGATAGACAGGCTTAAAAAGTGTGATTATGTAAAAGAAGCTGATCGACGGGTTGCAATAGCTAATGGTTTGGTATATTGATAATCGTAGAAATACGTCTTTTAGGAAAAAGAACGTAAATAGGGTAAGCGTGCACGACGATTTAGGAAAACCGTGTGTGAATGACCCTAAAAGTGAGTTCGTTCTCTCGAGGAGGCTAGTGCGTTGTGTGATGAATGATTGATTTATGTTTTTGATTATTAATGAGAAGAAAAGAAGAGAAAATGACGAAGACGAAAAAAAATAGAAAAATAAGGCGAAAACACTACTAGAAAGTTACGACGTAGAAACGTAAAAAGCACAAAATTTAAAATTTTAATCTAAAAATTCCTAAAAATTACTAAAAATCCCAAATAATATTCTAAGAGTTTACAAAAAATCCAAACTTGCCAAAACCTTTTAATTAATTTAATAATGACTTTTTAGTGCTAATTAAAGCCCTAAAAATCACTTTTAAATATTAAAAAGCCCTAAACAAGATTTTATAGTTTGTAAACCTCAAAAATGACCTAATTAAACTAAAAACTATTTTTAAAAATTTTAAAACCAAATTAAACTATTTTTAAACTCCTAAAAACTATTAAACTCTATTAAATCTTAACTTAATTCTAAAAATTAATTGAAAAGCCTAAAAATTAATTGGAAAGTGAAAAAGGTCCTATTTTAATGTCTATAATCTAGGAAAAATGAAAAATAAATAAAAATAAAACTTTTTATTTTTAATAATAAAATAATATTAAAAAATTCAAAAAAATGAAAAGTTCTTAAATAAATTCTAAAAAATTCTCAAAAATTCTAAATAATCTAACTAAGAAGAAAATGTAAATTAAAGTTCCTAAAACCTTTTAATTAATTTTATATTAATTTTTAAATTTTAATAAAAAACCTAAAATCAAATAAAATTAAAAATTAAAGTTTTTGAAAACTTTTTTAAATGTAAACCTCAAAAATAAGAATTAAAACCTAAAAACTATTTTTTTGTATTTTTATATTACTGTTTACTATTTTTAAAATACTTTCTAAAAATAAAACTAAAAATAATCCTAATAATTAATTAAATAAAAGGAAAAATAATTTTTTTAAACAGAAAAATCCTACAACTTATAAATATCCTAGGAAAAATGAAATAAACCCAAAAAGCTTAATAAATAAGATGGAAAAAATCAAATAAGCTACGGCTTATTAAAATGAGAACAAAATAGAAAGGGGTTAAGAAGGTAATGAAATGAAAAGAGAACGTAAAAAGCTATCTAGATCACCTGGTAAGCACGTTACTCCCCCAACGAGGGGTCGCTTGTTCGAGTCCGGTGCGGGTATGCTTTTTATAAAAAAATTTCTTTTTTATTTTTTTACTTTTTCAAATCAAACACTGACACCTTTAGTTGCTTGTAACACAATCCAAAACCCTATTTACCAAGATTAGACAAGATTCAATTGAAAAACGTATCCAGTTTCCACTTTTCAAAAACACATGCTTTGTGTTCTTTCCTTTTTCTTCACAGGTGGAAAAAGGGCCAAGAGGGCTTGGCTTGCTGCTATTGGTGGTGTTTTTGGAACACAATGGCACCCCTACACTCTTTCTGAGTGTAGGGAGTCAATACAAGTAGTGATCACACAAACTTAGCACAAACTTACTTCAAACAAATCATGCACAAGCATATACAAGTTGCTGTGATAAAGTGTGGGTCTGGTGGTCCAATTTAGCTTATAACTAGCACCCTACTTAGTTTCAAGGTCCAAGTTTATGCATACACAAGCACCAACTAACACACACTCAAACTCAAATCCTATAGCAACCTAAATCCTAACAGTTCTCAAAATCCAAGCACCAAATTTAAGGAAAAACAAGCAGAATTATCCTTAAGCAGATTTCTAGCTAGCTATTCCCTTTTTATGCAACAACTTGGTTCAAAACTTGTTCTAACCTAAGCTAATACTAACATGCAACCCTAATCAACCTTATTCAATTCTTCTAACACCTTTTTAAACAAAACCAAAGAGTTTTACCCCTGCTAAAACACGTATCCAAACACCCTTTTAAATACTTAGAAACCAAATATTTTCAAAGTAAATCACCTTCAAACACAATCAAACTGGTTCAAATAGCATCTAACATGCATACAAACTTACTAGAACACAAATCAAACAGCTTTAACACACAATCTAAGCAGATTCATTCAAAATCACTTAGACTACAAATTTTCTGAAAATTCAAAAGGGAAAAAGTGATTTACCTAAGAACCTTACATCCAAGGTCCTAGTGGATGTAAATACACCTCCCTATACACTGGGGTGTATGCAGAATCAAATATCAACTCAAATCACCAACCTGTTTGAGAAAAATCAAAGAAAAGAAACACAAATTCAAGCAATATAATACTAATCTGTTTCTTTTTCTTTCTTCCTTAAACTTTTCCAATAACTTTTAAAACTTATCAAACACGTTTTTATAACACTTAATCACCAATTACTTAAACCTCTTAATCACTAAACTTGAAACAGATTCTTACCAAGAAACTCAAATTCAGAAAACCTTTAAATAATTTTGAAAATCAAAATTACTTAACCAAATAAATGTGGAACTCAGTTTTCCTTCAATAATTTATACCAACTTTAAGAAAATCATAAAAAGGAATTAAATTGCTAAATAACAAATACCAAACTTTTATATTAATCAAAAGGAATTACAAAATTCTTTTTTGAAGAAAAACTGGAACAAAGGAGAATGAACAGGCTCATCCTCCTTTTATAGCTAACAATAGAACTATCTAGATGATAAAACCCTAGCTCTTGGATTGCCAAAAGTGCCGTTGAGTTCTTGGTCTTCAAAATCGGTCAAAACTTGCCCATGTGATATGCCAGCTGTGGGAATGAATCTTGGACGGAGGATTCAACTTGGGGACCAAGGAGAGTGATCCAATCGCTAATCTTGTCGGTTTTTAGGGTTGTGGGAAAGAGACGGGTGCAGGGGAGTGCTTGGGTGAGGACCACAGGCCACATGGCAGGTTTTAAAGAGGTGGGTTTGGGTGAGGTCGGGTTGAATTAGTGAACTGGAAGGTTATAGGGGATAACCCCTTGATTTGGGGTTTAATTAATCTGGGGATTAATTAGGGTTTAACAGGATAAAAGGGGGTTTTAATCCAGTTTTGGGTAAAATGAGATTTAAATATGTGTTAAGGGAGGGAAATGGGTTTAAGTGGGAGGTTTGACCTTTTGACCATTTATTTAAATGGAAACCGGTTTGGGTAATGGATATAGGGTCGGGTGTGTGGGTTGTTGGGTGGGTTGTGATGAGGTGTCACCATGTGACTGGGTGAGTTTGTTTGGCAGTTGGCAGATTTGGTCCCCAAGTTTTCCACTCTTCTTCACTTTGTAAATTAAGGTTATCAGCGCCCAATTTGCCTTTGTCAACTTTGCACAAGTTGTCAAAAATGGCACAATCAATTCCAAAACTTTTCCAAAGGGTATTAAATGTATATTCTTCATATTCCAGGGACTGGTCTTGTAATATCTTCAAATATTAAGGTCCATACTTGTACAATTGACATTTAGAGGGTCAATTGTGACAAGTTCTTCAAAGATTAGGGGCCATTTTTGCTAATCTTCAATTCTTCAAGGGTCATTTTGCAAAATTCCAAACTCGGGCCCGGTTCATTGTGCGACTTCGTTTCCCGTGTTCGTTTTTGATTGATTCTTGTGATCTTTTGCCATTTCCTCAATATCCGTACCTAAAAATACACAAGTAACAAACACGAGCATATATTTGGCATGTTTTATGATATTTTATGCATTTTAAGCCCTATTTGGACGATGAGACCATGTATAAAAGCAGTCTCATCACTCCCCCATACTAAACCATTGCCGTGCCCTCACGCAATGCTAGAATAAAGTATCAAAACATCTCCAAAATTTAATTTTATTCACTTTATTGAAATGATAAACTAGCTATACTACACTATTACTACTAATTGTGTTTTAGACATAATGTATGATTTTCATCGCAAAATGGGACGTTTAGGTTCATAGAACAAGAACACGTGAATGCTTCGTTAGAAATAATTTCATCGTCCTCGATTTTCACCTTAATTCCATGCCAAGCGTGCAACGAGATCATTGTCATTATAAGTTAGTAATGCTAACACTACTCATATGCCCTAATCACGTACTTATTCTCCCATTATTCCTAAGTTGTATCTCTTATATTTTATTATGTCTTAATGATCACGAGGATACATCATTGACTTATGCGATAATAGAGATTTAGGTCTAAAAATAGAGTCCTAACGGTGTAACTAAGACCATCAAATCAATAACCCCTCCTAATAGACAACGATGTCAAAAAATTAAGTTGACAAGAAGAATCGATAAACATGGTTTTATAACGGTTTTGAACATGAGACTTATTACCAAGACTTTTATACGCCCCCTAACGGAAGGACCTTATTATCTTTGGTTTAGCTCCATCTTTTATTCAACTTCGCCATGAAGCTTTTATTATGACTTCGGTCTTGCCTTGCCTTTTATTATCCGCCTCATCGGTGGTTTTATTAGCCAAAGACGTATATCCTCACGCTAAAGCGAATTTTAGATCTTTAAAGCTTCGAAGATTAAGGCTTGATTCACTTTCAATTTTGCATAGATTTTAGGCCTTGTGGGGCTTCAAATTGTTTGCTAGATTTAGGTGAGCACTTGAAATCTTATTATTGGGTGAAGCTTTCGATTATTGGGGTGCCAATACTTCAAAACCGTGACGCTGGCGATACCTTAATGTCTTCCCAATTTAATTACACGGAAGCTACTAGAAAAGACTAGAAACCCAACAATCCTAACTAAACCGCTAAGTCAATATTTATTAAGCAAAAAATATTTACAAGCGAAGGGAGAATAAGCAAACAACGAGAACACATGAGTTTTTGAAAGAATACGAGTACTCTACATTTAGCATAGTAACTTATAATTAACTCTATCATTTCTCGTCCTCATTTAAGAGACTTAGCCTAATGTGTAGTTAAGGAATCAAAGCTAAGTGCTCAACACGCACGGTCGAGTCAAAAATTACTCTTATTCTCGCCATCGGAAAATCTACATTCGTGTCTTCAAACACTCATAAAACATAAGAAAAATTTTAAAATTTGGCCATTTTTAGCCTTATTTTGCAAGAAAATGATAAACAAAACGATAAACTTTGGAAAGCGTGAAGGTTTGGCAAGGCAAGTATCTATTCACCCCCCCATACTAAAGTTAAACATTGTCCTCAATGTTTCGAGTCTAGGGGTGCAAACACCCCCATACTAGAGACGTAGTCGAATGCCTAATCTAGCATGGAAAGGGTGTAACCAATAAGTAATAGCCGTTTATGAGGTGTGCTAAAAACCTAAGGTTAGAACATAAAAGGATATATCATATGGATATTGGGAAAGGCCTCCAAAGCAAACGATCGAGTGCTCCCATGAAACAAACACGAGAGGCTCCAATCGTGAAGATGATGATCTAAAAGCCACAATGCACAAACAACCACGGAACAAAGGTTGGAAGGGCACAAATCCCCTCACATTAAACTAATTAGAAAGCAATAATATGTGCATGGATAAGCATGGGTCTCCCCCACGAGGCACCTTGTTTTTGATAACCGAGTCAAAAGCTCGACTCGAATCCCCATAAATGTGATCATTTAGGGATAATCATGGTATGGTCAATTTTTGGTGGGGCTTACATGATACACAAGGCCCAAAAGCACGTGGAGTACTTTAAAAATCCGATAAACGTATACCGGGGTCAAAGATAGCGTCTTCGTTTTCGGATGAAAGACGAGACAACACAACTCCAACACAAATCCCAATGGGATAGAAGAAAATAGGAGAGAAGAAATAGAAGGGTGGGACAATGGGTAAGGCAAAGCATTGAGCTACTCGAGGTAGACTCGCACCAATCAAATGAAAAGATTTTCCATTTATTGCATCGGTGGAAGACCGAGATTTCCCTATATAAGCAATTCCAGGGTCAAATATCTCGTCCTCGGTGGAGAAAGGGGAGGGAACATAAGGGGCTTCCCCCACACTAGGTCCACACAAAGCATCGTCAAAAGGAGAAGACGAGCTTGTAGTACTCAATAAACGCGGTGATGACGGAGTTAGAATTGTAGAAAAATCTTTTAAATTAAATTCAAAATCTTTTCCTTTTTCATCTTTAACACTCTCCTCGTGAAAACCCGATTTGATTATGTCAAAAATATTTGGTGTATCTAAAACAATGTTAGTCACACTAAAAATTCTCACATTTTGAAATCTTTTTGGCTTAGGTGGTGGCAAGTTTTCAAATCTTTTGTCAACAAAGAAAACCTCCCCATCGGGATCAACGTATTCATCATCCGAAGAATCACTCGAGATTGGAATCGTAGGCTTAACACTCTTAACCTCCATCGGCGGAGGGGACGGAACTTCATTTTTATCAACAACTCCTAAAACTCTATTGGAAATCTTTTGACAAATGTTTTTGATGGGATTGACATTGTACAAAGATGTGATCGAATAAACATGAGAAAGAGTGGAGTTTTGGGTTGCATTAATGACGAGTTCTTCCTCATTGAAACGAAGAGTGATTTTTCTTGCATGCACATCGATAAGTGCTCTCGAGGTATCCAAAAAAGATCGACCTAAAATTAACGGAACTTTAGGATCGATGGGAATGTCAACAACAATGAAGTCCACGGGATAATAGAATTTCCCAACTTTCACAAAGACGTCCTCGGCAACTCCACAAGCTAGAATCGTAGAATGATCGGCCATTTCGATTGACATTCTTGAAGGAGTGAGATTTGGAAGATTGAGCGATTTAAAAATCTCAAGAGGCATCAAATTAATACTAGCACCAAGATCGGCCAAGGCGTAGCATTCTTCCATGTCTTGGATAGCACATGGGATTAAAAACTTTCCAGGATCACCGACCTTTTGAGGTATGCGGCTTAGAAAAACCGAAGAACAACTAGACGATTTTTGCAATTTTTCTTTGTTATTCAACATACTTTTGAAGTTCGCGGCAAATCGAGGCATCATGACTAAGGCGTCGGCAAAACTTATATTAAAATGCAAGTCACGAAACATTTTCATAAAGAGTTCAAATTGGTAATTATTTCGTTCTTGTGCCTTTTCCTTGTCTCGTCTTGATGGGTAGGGTAAAGGTGGTGTGGGTTGGGGCAAATTAGGCATAGGCATCGGCCTTGGAATCTCGGGTTCCATAATGGGTATTGGTTCAACCGTAGGTGTGGTTTGAGCGGTACTTCGTGGGCTTGAGATGTGCTCCTTTTCAACCACAACCTCGGGTTCTTTCTCTTTTTCCTTCTCCATAGAAGTACTTGGACGAGAAATGGGTTCTTTGAAAGTTTTACCACTACGAGTAGTAATAACCTTCAATTCTCCTTTCGGGTTTACGATGGTATCACTAGGAAGACCACCCGAAGAAGAGGGCTTACACATGATAGCTTCAAACATTTTAGCCATACGGTCTTCAAACTTAGATTGCCTAGCATCCGCTTTTAACAACTCTTGCTTAATCTCATGTTGTCCTTGCTCCATTTTTTGTTGATTTTGTTGGAGTCGTGTGACATTTCCTTCCATTTTATTAGCATGAGTTTTAAGTTCATTAGCAAGTTCGGTTTTAAGCTCGTTTTTCAACTCTGATCTTAAGCTAATCATCTCACGTTGCATGTTGTCAAACTTAGCATCATTAGCCTTAGCATAATCTAAAAATTCTCCTTGCAAATTTTTAGTGTGAGCATTTTGAAAACCTTGGGTAGGAGTTTGAAAATCACGGTTTTGGTTTTGATTAGAAATTTGCCCATTACCACTTTGATAATTACCTTTGTTATAATTCCTTTGATTTCCTTGGTAATTTCCACCTTGATTGTTGTTTCGATAGTTATTAGCATTTTGATTTTGTGGAGCTTGATTTTGGCGGGAACCTTGACCGATTTGGTTATAAGTTCCCGTGGCTACATAAGCATTCGAAGTGTTACCATCCGCGGTAATGCACTCGGAAAAATCATGAGCTCCACCACATGAAATACAACTCTTAGCAACCGCTTTAACCGAAGCGGAATTTGAAGCTTCTTGAGCTTTCCAATGAGACATAAGAGTCGAAAACCTATCGAAAAACCGATTCTCCTCATTTGCTTCATCTTGCAAGGCATTAATGGAACGAGATGATGACGAGCCCAAATTGGCAACACTCGGTGTGTTACGAGGGCTATAGACCTTAGACCTATTTTCTATGATTTTCAAAGCCTCATCGGTCGTTTTGCACAAAAAATTACCACCCGCGGCGGCATTTAAATAATCTCGTTCATGTTCATTAAGCCCATTATAAAAAGTGTAAATTTGATGCAATTCGGAAAAATCATGGTGTGGACATTCATGTAACATTTCTTTAAACCTTTCCCAAGCCATTGAAAAACTTTCATTTGGTCTTTGTGTAAAACGTGAAATCTCGTTTTTCAAATGTGTTGTCTTAGATGGTGGAAAAAATTGATTCACAAATTTAGACACGAGATCGGCCCATGTCAAAATCGAATTCGGCGGTTCTTTCTCAAGCCAAATCTTGGCGGGTCCATCTAACGAGTAAGGAAACAACATCATCTTAATGGCATCGTGTGGTACATCCTTAAACTTGCTTGTCGCGGTGAGACGATTAAATTGCCTAATGTGATAATGTGGGTTGTCTTTTTCGTGACCGCGAAACTTGTTTGCTTGAAGCATAGACATTAAACCCGTCTTGATCTCAAAGTTCTCCGCAAGGATGGCGGGAATCACAATGGCCTCTCCAAAACCCTCGGTGGGTGCTTGAAGCAACTCCATCATAGTACGATTAGCCATGATAGCTTCTTGTTCTACAATAGGTTCCTCACTTGGAGACTCCTCACTAGAATGAGTTTTAGTAGGAGTTTTGTTCTTGCGTCTACGTGCACGTTTTGCTTGATTACGAGTGAGCATAAACGTCACGTACAACGTGGAGATGAGCAAAGAAGATTCTTTTTGGTATTTTGTGTTTTTTCAATTTTTTTTTTGTGGTTTTTGATTGTATTAACCTTTTTGGAAATTGGTGAATGTATTAAGTAGACAATGAGTCCACAAATCTCCTCACTAATCAAATCTCTTGATTAAAAAGGCCTCAAGGAATGAAAACGATCACGTGGAGTGAACGCCTTCGATGACTTTAGAACGATGGTGGAACACCAAATCGTTCAAGAGGGTTTAATCAAATGAAACCAAGAAAATATATATGATATGTAGTAATACTTTGGGCGGCAAAACCCTCGATTCACTCTCAAAATCAAATACTCAGAAGCAAGCGGAGGAAACGAGGCGGCGCGAAGCACTTAAGAGCCTTTTTCCTTTAGGTTGTGAAATACAACCGCCTTATACCCACCTTATAGTTTGTATTATCAAGATTAAGCTTCACGAAAGTATTTATCTATTTTTGCCTTTTTCTTTGGTTTGAGATTCGAATACAATGATCGAGTGATGAAATCCCGAATCAAGGTTGTGATTGCTCACGTATTTGGAGTACTTGTGTATTTATTGTTCTACGTATACAATATAGTAATAATATTCACACAAAACCGAAAAACGATAATACGTATTAATAGAGTGCTATTAATACAAATACTATTATGGCTAGTATAAAAAACAACAATGGTTCAATCAAAACACAACACGCCTCCCCGGCAGCGGCGCCAAAATGATAATCGTAGAAATACGTCTTTTAGGAAAAAGAACGTAAATAGGGTAAGCGTGCACGACGATTTAGGAAAACCGTGTGTGAATGACCCTAAAAGTGAGTTCGTTCTCTCGAGGAGGCTAGTGCGTTGTGTGATGAATGATTGATTTATGTTTTTGATTATTAATGAGAAGAAAAGAAGAGAAAATGACGAAGACGAAAAAAATAGAAAAATAAGGCGAAAACACTACTAGAAAGTTACGACGTAGAAACGTAAAAAGCACAAAATTTAAAATTTTAATCTAAAAATTCCTAAAAATTACTAAAAATCCAAAATAATATTCTAAGAGTTTACAAAAAATCCAAACTTGCCAAAACCTTTTAATTAATTTAATAATGACTTTTTAATGCTAATTAAAGCCCTAAAAATCACTTTTAAATATTAAAAAGCCCTAAACAAGATTTTATAGTTTGTAAACCTCAAAAATGACCTAATTAAACTAAAAACTATTTTTAAAAATTTTAAAACCAAATTAAACTATTTTTAAACTCCTAAAAACTATTAAAATCTATTAAATCTTAAATTAATTCTAAAAATTAATTGAAAAGCCTAAAAATTAATTGGAAAGTGAAAAAGGTCCTATTTTAATGTCTATAATCTAGGAAAAATGAAAAAAAAATAAAAATAAAACTTTTTATTTTTAATAATAAAATAATATTAAAAAAATTCAAAAAAATGAAAAGTTCTTAAATAAATTCTAAAAAATTCTAAAAAATTCTAAATAATCTAACTAAGAAGAAAATGTAAATTAAAGTTCCTAAAACCTTTTAATTAATTTTATATTAATTTTTAAAGTTTAATAAAAAACCTAAAATCAAATAAAATTAAAGTTTTTGAAAACTTTTTTAAATGTAAACCTCAAAAATAAGAATTAAAACCTAAAAACTATTTTTTTGTATTTTTATATTACTGTTTACTATTTTTAAAATACTTTCTAAAAATAAAACTAAAAATAATCCTAATAATTAATTAAATAAAAGGAAAAATAATTTTTTTAAACAGAAAAATCCTACAACTTATAAATATCCTAGGAAAAATGAAATAAACCCAAAAAGCTTAATAAATAAGCTGGAAAAAATCAATTAAGCTACGGCTTATTAAAATGAGAACAAAATAGAAAGGGGTTAAGAAGGTAATGAAATGAAAAGAGAACGTAAAAAGCTATCTAGATCACCTGGTAAGCACGTTACTCCCCCAACGAGGGGTCGCGTGTTCGAGTCCGGTGCGGGTATGCTTTTTATAAAAAAATTTCTTTTTTATTTTTTTACTTTTTCAAATCAAACACTGACACCTTTAGTTGCTTGTAACACAATCCAAAACCCTATTTACCAAGATTAGACAAGATTCAATTGAAAAACGTATCCAATTTCCACTTTTCAAAAACACATGCTTTGTGTTCTTTCCTTTTTCTTCACAGGTGGAAAAAGGGCCAAGAGGGCTTGGCTTGCTGCTATTGGTGGTGTTTTTGGAACACAATGGCACCCCTACACTCTTTCTGAGTGTAGGGAGTCAATACAAGTAGTGATCACACAAACTTAGCACAAACTTACTTCAAACAAATCATGCACAAGCATATACAAGTTGCTGTGATAAAGTGTGGGTCTGGTGGTCCAATTTAGCTTATAACTAGCACCCTACTTAGTTTCAAGGTCCAAGTTTATGCATACACAAGCACCAACTAACACACACTCAAACTCAAATCCTATAGCAACCTAAATCCTAACAGTTCTCAAAATCCAAGCACCAAATTTAAGGAAAAACAAGCAGAATTATCCTTAAGCAGATTTCTAGCTAGCTATTCCCTTTTTATGCAACAACTTGGTTCAAAACTTGTTCTAACCTAAGCTAATACTAACATGCAACCCTAATCAACCTTATTCAATTCTTCTAACACCTTTTTAAACAAAACCAAAGAGTTTTACCCCTGCTAAAACACGTATCCAAACACCCTTTTAAATACTTAGAAACCAAATATTTTCAAAGTAAATCACCTTCAAACACAATCAAACTGGTTCAAATAGCATCTAACATGCATACAAACTTACTAGAACACAAATCAAACAGCTTTAACACACAATCTAAGCAGATTCATTCAAAATCACTTAGACTACAAATTTTCTGAAAATTCAAAAGGGAAAAAGTGATTTACCTAAGAACCTTACATCCAAGGTCCTAGTGGATGTAAATCCACCTCCCTATACACTGGGGTGTATGCAGAATCAAATATCAACTCAAATCACCAACCTGTTTGAGAAAAATCAAAGAAAAGAAACACAAATTCAAGCAATATAATACTAATCTGTTTCTTTTTCTTTCTTCCTTAAACTTTTCCAATAACTTTTAAAACTTATCAAACACGTTTTTATAACACTTAATCACCAATTACTTAAACCTCTTAATCACTAAACTTGAAACAGATTCTTACCAAGAAACTCAAATTCAGAAAACCTTTAAATAATTTTGAAAATCAAAATTACTTAACCATATAAATGTGGAACTCAGTTTTCCTTCAATAATTTATACCAACTTTAAGAAAATCATAAAAAGGAATTAAATTGCTAAATAACAAATACCAAACTTTTATATTTAATCTAAAGGAATTACAAAATTCTTTTTTGAAGAAAAACTGGAACAAAGGAGAATGAACAGGCTCATCCTCCTTTTATAGCTAACAATAGAACTATCTAGATGATAAAACCCTAGCTCTTGGATTGCCAAAAGTGCCCTTGAGTTCTTGGTCTTCAAAATCGGTCAAAACTTGCCCATGTGATATGCCAGCTGTGGGAATGAATCTTGGACGTAGGATTCAACTTGGGGACCAAGGAGAGTGATCCAATCGCTAATCTTGTCGGTTTTAGGGTTGTGGGAAAGAGACGGGTGCAGAAGAGTGCTTGGGTGAGGACCACAGGCCACGTGGCAGGTTTTAAAGAGGTGGGTTTGGGTGAGGTCGGGTTGAATTAGTGAACTGGAAGGTTATAGGGGATAACCCCTTGATTTGAGGTTTAATTAATCTGGGGATTAATTAGGGTTTAACAGGATAAAAGGGGGTTTTAATCCGGTTTTGGGTAAAATGAGATTTAAATATGTGTTAAGGGAGGGAAATGGGTTTAAGTGGGAGGTTTGACCTTTTGACCATTTATTTAAATGGAAACCGGTTTGGGTAATGGATATAGGGTCGGGTGTGTGGGTTGTTGGGTGGGTTGTGATGAGGTGTCACCATGTGACTGGGTGAGTTTGTTTGGGCAGTTGGCAGATTTGGTCCCCAAGTTTTCCACTCTTCTTCACTTTGTAAATTAAGGTTATCAGCGCCCAATTTGCCTTTGTCAACTTTGCACAAGTTGTCAAAAATGGCACAATCAATTCCAAAACTTTTCCAAAGGGTATTAAATGTATATTCTTCATATTCCAGGGACTGGTCTTGTAATATCTTCAAATATTAAGGTCCATACTTGTAAAATTGACATTTGGAGGGTCAATTGTGACAAGTTCTTCAAAGATGAGGGGCCATTTTTGCTAATCTTCAATTCTTCAAGGGTCATTTTGCAAAATTCCAAACTCGGGCCCGGTTCATTGTGCGACTTCGTTTCCCGTGTTCGTTTTTGATTGATTCTTGTGATCTTTTGCCATTTCCTCAATATCCGTACCTAAAAATACACAAGTAACAAACACGAGCATATATTTGGCATGTTTTATGATATTTTATGCATTTTAAGCCCGATTTGGACGATGAGACCATGTATAAAAGCAGTCTCATCATATATGAACGTAAGGTGCTCAACGAACAATATTGTTCTGAAGTAACACACGAAATTCATATGTCAAAACAGAAGATATCGGAACTTGAAGAACAACTGCTGCTACATAAACTCCAAATTACTGAATTAGAGTCGGTTAACAAAGAACAAACCGAGCTTTATAAAACTCGTGAAGAAAAGGATATTGAAAAAGTTCTTGCTTTGGAAAAGAGAGTCGACACGTTAAACAACATTGTTTACAAAATGGGTCAGTCTATTCAAACTATGAATATGCTCAATAGAAATATGAAAACGAGTTTTGTCAAGCCTGAATATCTCAAGAAATTTCAAAGTACCAAGCCTGCTCTTTATGATATCGGTTGCTATGTTGATAATCTTGCTCTTATGCTTTCCCCTGACTGTGACGAAATCATTCGTCAACAAGAAGAAAGTCGATCAAACTTAAGTGATTTAATAAACCTTTATGATTCTAACAATCATATTAAGTTTGTCCCTCAAAAAGAACTTTCAAAAGAACAAAAAATGTATAATAGTGTTCCACCACCAAGTGATGAACCACAAAAGAAAGTTTCTTCAAAAAGGAGTTTCAAAAAACAATCAATTTTGTTAGAAAAGCGAATTTTGGATGAAAAACGTAAATGGGATGAGAAAAGCAAAAGTGTTCAGCAATTTGAGTTTATAAAACAAGGGGTTTTAAATTTGTACAAAGGTGTCGTCGACTATGAAAAAGTTTCTAGGGATACCATTTGGAATATTAAACCTAACCCACAAGTAGAAGTCGTCATTCAACAATGTATTGTTCCAACCATTGATGATCATTCAAAAAATGTGGAAATGTTTTATACAGCTCTCACTGAGGAAATGTTAACTGATTTAAGTTATGTTAAATCTCTTGAAGATGAAGTTGATTTTCTTCAAACTAAATTAAAGACCCAAGAACACCAACTTTCTAACGAAATTGATCGACTTTCTAAGGAATACTTTTATGCTGACCATATGAATGCTATACTTGGTGTGTATACCGATCTTGATCAATATTGTCATGTAGCATGTCTAGCGTCAGAATCGGACGAGAAATGTCGCAATCTTGAAGTAGAGCTTTCAAAACAAATTCAGTCATACAACAAACTTTCGAAAAGCTTTTCTCAACTTGAGAAACACACCATTTCTCTTGAACTTGCTTTACAAAAAGGTGAAAAATCTCATAATCATAAAAAGTGTCAAGAAATGTCAGCTTCTTCGTTTCGTCTACTAAATGAAAAAGATTTCGAAATAAATGATTTGAAAGCTCAGCTAAAAGAAAGGGACATTGCCATAACTGAGTTACAGAAACTCATTGAGAAAATGAAAGGAAAGTCTGTTTTGGGTAAACCATCCGCTGTTCGTCAACCGAATGCGGTTAAATGCCCTAAATCATCTATTTTGGGACAATCCCCACAGACTTTACCTAAGATAGGAAATGATAAGAGCACTAATGTGATAGCACCTGGAATGTATAAGATGAACACTAGGTCCACTCAAACTGGAACAACGCAGTTACCTCAGAATACTAGGAAAACTAATCAACGTGTGTCTTCTTCTACAGGAGTAAATCCCACTACTAGTGTTAGCGGACCACAGCTTAAGAGCACTAGAATTGAAGATAGAGTCGTGCCTAACAATAGTCAAGGGAAGAAAAAGGAAGTAGAAGATCACCGTAGGAATTTTAAGTCTTCTAAGAATAAAACGTCTGTAACTTCTTGTAATGACAGTTTAAATGCTAAGACCTCGAATGTTGAAGTTGTTTGTGTTGTGTAACACCCCCAAATTCATACAACTCAATACAGCGGAAGACTCGTTGGTGTTACGGGATAGCACATTACTCACATCATAGACAACGCATAAAAATCACTTCGTTTAATAATAAATCATTTCCATTCATAAATATCAAAGTTACATCGGTCCCAGGTCATTATATTTCATACAAAGTTTTACAAAGTACTTGAATGGAAAAATATTTTTTAAGTGCGGGCCATAAATTCTTGTCGTCTTCCCGAGAATTACCTTCAAGTACCTGAGATAAAACATGTTAAAAGAAAAGGTCAGCCATAACGCCGAGTGAATTCATAGAGTTTAATAAAATCCATCAATATAATATCAGTATAAAATTGTTACTGAAAATCATCTTGTACAAATCATTTTAATAGGCCATAAAATAGCCAAAGTCATTTTATACAAATCTTTATCGAAAATCATAATATAGGCATTTGCCTTAAAAATCATTATACGAGCCAATGTCGTAAAAACGTCATACAATACGTCTTATGACGTTGTATAAAATCAAATAAAAACCGTTATATGAATATGGTTATGAAAACCAAAACCAAAACATAATATCAATAGTATGACCCAGTATTGCTAGTCAGGCAATACATCGTAATTTAGAGCGTCTAGTAGTATTTCGTTAGTTTTGGATTATTATAAGCCGCATGACATTGTTACCTTACTAAACCAACAACGGGTAGCTAACCCGATACTCAATTTGCCCATCTAAGTAGCGTGTCGTCACAAAGGTCACGCTATGGAAATCTTCTCATACATAAATTCGCTTACCAATCAATGTGGCACGACGGGGATCAACCGTCAAGGCGCGAACTGGGGTGATCGTCCCCAAATAGTACTATTAAATGCATAAGCGTCTACCAACTCCCGGTAGTTCACAATTCATGCTAATGGGACTTTTAGTGACATAACCTAACTTTAATAATCCATTTTATTTCATCTATCGGGTCCTTTAATCATTTATCAGGTCATACAATCGGGTCATTCAATCATTCGGGTCTAAATCAATAAACAAACAATCGGGACAAATGGTGTCCTATTTAATAAAAACTAACATGTTATCTCCCTCGCGGGTTTATAAAACATTTATAAAAACATTTAAAAGAGTGCGAGGCTATGAACTCACGTTGATGTGGGAAGGCGGGTTATCGGTAATTCGGACGTACGGTACGTGCTTCAATCACGGAAACCTAGACAAATAATAATCGGTCTTAGACGTTTGTCCAATGACTTTATAAAAATAACAATTATGTATACATATGATGATTATTTGTATATGATGATCAAGTGGTTTTACATATTCTCGTTTACTCATTCTAGTGTTATATGTCGATAACGTTCATACTAGTTTACTAGTTTTGCCTATTTACGTGTTTTAAGTCCAATAAACTTATTATAAGTTCTTTAACTCTTATTAATCCTTTTCACACTTATATTATCAGTAGTTAAACTTTACAAGTTGGGCCCAAATGGGTTAAGCCCAATAAGTTCTTTTTATGAGTGTTTATCTTATTTAGTCCAATTATTAGCCCAAGTATTAGTCCAATATGTTTACTTAGCTCGTTAATGTCCGTATGCCCTATAGTTCGGGTTTTATCGGTTTTTACTTGTTATACATGTCTATATATCAGTATATAAGTTTTATAAAGTTTTCATTAGACGGGTCCAATTCATCTAAGTTTTATTTAACAAAAACGTTAATTTTTACGGTATTAGCCGAAAAAGTCGTAAAAACAATGTTTATAGTTTTATAGCTTATAAGTATTATTTCACTACCATTTATATAAGTTATTCATTCATTTATCCTTTTACATATTTATATAAATAAGTTTTATAAGTTAGTGTATTTTAATTTATATTTTATACTATTAAATTTTGAGTGCTTATATAATAGTATTATTCTTTATTTCCAAAAATCTGATTTTTATCTTCACTTTCACCAAAACTGCCATATCTTGAGTTCTATATGGAGATAGAAGCTCAAATTTTTATCACATAAACTACATGATATGTTCTACATTTAACTCTTCTATAGCTACTGTTGAATCATCTTCTAAATATTTTCTAAAAATCGTCCAAAACATTAACCTCAGATTTATACCTTAAACTTGTTTTGATCATATCTCACTCATTACTTTGATTCTATTGCATGGCCAACTCTCACATGTGTACAAGACATATATCTTACTGTAAATGGATTCTACTTCATCATTTTATCAGTCCATGACCTGTTTCTTTACTGTTTTATACAGCCAACAAATTTAACCAAGATTTTAACCTTGTTTCTTATGGTTTTTCACCTTTTTAATCATGTTTATCAACACCAAATCCCCACATAACATTTTTATCATCATATAATCATCATATACATATACAATAGGAAATAAAATACATGTTTACATAATCAAAATAACAAGAAGATGAGGAGGACAATCTTTATACCACCATGATGATGTAGGTTGTGATCAAAACATGGATTTTGATGGAGATACTTGTGATGCACCAAGACCATCTTCATAATCACCACTCTTCATGAATACCTTGTGGAAAATCAGCCCTACTACTCCATGAAAACTCCTCCTTGGATGTTATAACTTGCACCAATCAATAGGGCTTCAAAAAGGCATCAACATGTATATGAATAACATGAGATTTTGTGGTTGATTTTGATCAAATGATGGATGTTTTTGAGGGATATGGGACGAACTAGAGAGAGTAGAGAGGATGTTGAAGTGGTTTTGCATGTAGGAAATGAAGAAATGGTTTTAGCTAGTTGGTTTTGATGAGTTGTTAGCTTACAAAGTAAGCTTAAGTTTACAAGTGTAAACTTGTTATGTGTAAGTGTTGACACCTCAAATGGTGTAGTGGCTTGTTAGGCCGGTTTTGATGGGGGTGGGACAAGTGTCCCACTTGTCTTATCCCCATTTATTTACGGGTACTCCTCGATTCCAGTTTCCTCGATTTGCGTGCCCTCGGGTCGTTTTATGAAAAACGTTTTTATAAATTATGAATCAGCGTCATAAAACGAATCCAATAAAAATTGTTTCATCAAAAACGGAGTTCGAAAACGTAAATACGTAATCCTAGGGTTTCCGGTTTAGTCATAAAGGACGTTAAAATAAAATCGTAAGTCCTAATCTCTTCTTGTAAATTTGTGAGTTTATGAACCAACACAAATTTAAAACTCCAAAATAATATTCACAGATAAATTTATTTTCTGAAATGTCGGACTGTCACTAAGGACGGTGTATGTAAACGTAAGCACGTAACGTTGAATCCTCCGGTTTAGACGTAGTCGATGCTACTTCAAGACGTAAATTCAAATTACTTCCCAAAAATAAGTGAGTTCATATTGTAACATTAAAATAATGTTTTCAAATAAATATTGAGAATAAAAATATCAACCATAAATTGACGGATTGTCACAGCATTTACCCCTAAAAAGGATCTTTGTCCTCAAAGATCATCTTACCTTACTACTCGCTTCTTATAGAGTTAAAGCCATGTGGGTATTTCCTCCACACTCGGTCTTTTCTCACAAGTGCAATTCGTTACAATACGCGAGTTTCATGAAACATCACTACGGGAATAAGATCAGGCTAAATGTTGACTTACTTTCTCTATCCATGATGTTCACGGGTTTCTGATGAATGCAACTTTTCGCCGATCTATGCTTTACTAAGAACAATCAGATTTTCACTTGATAGATATTCCATCAAGTTGGATTTACGAAACATAATTCACGCAGTTCTTGAAGTCCTAGGGTAGATCCAGCTTGTATGCCTTTCAATCCCAACTTTTACATCATCTCAGTGGTCCCAAACAACGGGGACTTATATCCCATGATTTGTCAGATCATGAATTCATTTTTCCAAGGTTATAAATTGTGGTATAACTTCGCTACCCATTTGGCACTTCAAGATCTACATTTCACATTCACATAACCTCTTGCCCACTACCGGCAGTCAATAATCAGATCCTGATTTCAACAATCGTTTCAGATCTCGCGGGTCGGGTATTTTATAAGGATAGGTTCGCCATCATGGGGAAACCTTAAACCTAAAAGACATGTCCAACTCACAATGTGTGTATGTCGGATGTCTTCATCTCAACTCCTGCTTACAGATGCTGTAAGATTCAGATCCTAACAAGATTCGATCTCGATCCTAATACGATAATTATTAATGATAATCTTTTCAAAGGAAAACTATTATACGGTCTATTACCAAAGGTTAATCATTCAAACATAAAACAACACTTATATTACTTTGTATCGTTACTTTACCTCGTCCCTTCGATTTGGGGTGGTACATAGTACTCTCATCAAGGTTCGTTCTCAATGATCTCTGAGCAAATCTCTAGAAATTCGATGCGAAGCGAGGATCTTGATAGAGATGATCTATACGGCACACCATGTTTACACAACTCTTTTGCATTTATCATTAACGGGAATGATATTAGCAGATTTGGTCAGTCTGTCGACGATGACCCAAATCGAATCAAATTCAGATGATGACCTTTGCAATAGTTAAACGTTTACTAATGTATGAGGCGATGTCTGCCTTCATAATTGCCATCAGTACAACTTCTTCAGACAAAGATACTTTTAGTCATAAATGACATAAATAGAATACTTATACTTACAAATTCCAACATAACTATATCTCACAATTCTCCATGTTTAGGCAACCATAAACGGCCCTTTATAACATTTAACGCTATCGGCTTCTCAATTCTAATGGTTCACATTAGCCGCGAACCCCTTTTATTATCTATATTATCCTTTTTACAAGTATTGTTTATTTTTATGTCGTTCGGCAATCTATTTTGCACATCAATTATTAAGGAACATGTCATAACTAGTTCTTTATCTTTTATACATAATGCGTCGGTATCTATATTCACTCCTTATGATGATATAATTATCATGACCACAATTCACTCAGATATTCTTTCTATATTATGCGTCGGTAATTACGTTCACCTTCCCGATGAAATAAATATTACAACCATATTTATTCAAAATTCTTTCTTCATATCTTCTATGTTTTAGTTTCGTCTTTACTATCATTTTTATCCGTTTTACTCAATCCGTCATCTAAAGCGTCGATAATTATTATAATTAATTAAATAATTATTAGTTAACTTTTATGAAGCGTAAAACGTAAAAGTTTTAAATTTCTTAGTTCGACCAATTATATAAAATGTTCAAAATAAATTTGAATTTAATTAACAAGATTTTTGTTGATTTATCAAAAATATTAATAAGATTTGTAAATATTTGGAAAATCTTTGTTTATATTTTGGTCAAAGTTTTCTTAGTTGAAAGCATAAATTATCGTTTCAAATTTCAAGTAATAAGTTCTATAGATTTCTCAATTCTTCTTAGGTTGTCTAGAAGTATACACAATCATTTACCCCTAAACAGGAGTTTAGTTAAATGATTTGTGTATAAGGAAATAATCCCTTAAAAATCCTTTGTTAAAACGTTTGTCAAAACATATTTCTATTTCTTTTTGGTAAAATACAAAGTCTTAAAATGGCTCTTAATTTTTGAAGAGTCTATATGCATACATCTTACCATTATTAATCCAACGGTCATTTTATGTAAAGGATTAAGTTTTTAATCCCTAAGCATTAATGGTTCTAATCTTTGAAAAGTCAATATGGCTTCCATTATTTATTAATCACACGGTTAAATAATATAAAAAGATTAAGTCTTTAAACCTCATGTTATATATTCAAGGTACAGGTTTTAATTGCTTGGCCAATCCAGGGAAATCTATAATTAATTATTAACTTCATTCTTATTTTTATAAACAAACAAATGATCCTTAATGATCACAAGCATGAATTTATGAAATTACAGCCTACACACGTGATTCACCAAATTTATGAATGCTACATGTGCACTGGTTAATCCAAACGACATCACGTGAAACTCATAATGTTCATTACAAGTACTGGATGTAGTGATTGGAATACATAATCTTTTCCGCAAATGCGAAGTTGATGATAACCATGCTGTGGATAAAATCTTTAAAACATACGCTAAAACCTTGTAAATGATCGAACAAATCTTCCATTTCGAGTTATGGATATCGTTTTCGATTGTCAATTTACTCGGTTTACAGTAATTTATAAATATAAGGAATGATAACACCATAGCTCTTCATGATGACAGGCTTGGTAGAATAAAATCTTTCTCCGACAACTCTCTCAGTTGTATGGTAATTCCTTAAATTCAGATGGTGCTGACGTACAGTGCACAAGCCACAGGTGCAGCACCGAGAATATAATCAATACCAGTTTCAACTAGCCTTAATGGCGAAAGTCTAGGTAATTCACCAACAAATACCTCCTAAAGTTTCAGATAAGATAAACATCTTTTAATAAATTCATATTAACTTCTTTCTAGATTACAATATCTATGACTAATTCATAACCATTCATGGTATAATTTCAAGTCTAATACGGGATACGGTCATCCATCAAGAATCATTTAGATCACTTTTGATAATCAGCATCTTATCATTTAGGGGGAATTCTACTCGAGTCCATCAATTAAGACAATGTCGTCATGTCATAATCAATCAATCCATTCCACTGGCACTATCAACTTTCCAGTTTCATTATCGTTGATAAGATGTGAACTTCTCAAAAGACTAATAATAATTCATAATCCTTTACAAATTCAAGGATATTAGGATACACAACCACTATTAAAAGAGTAAGGTCAACGCATAATCTATGCGAAAGAATTTCAAATCAGATACAGACGAAAACATTTAACGAATATGAATATATCCCATGTTTTCATAATTTGAGTACGCATTCGAAAGCTCCTCGGATCGTTACCCAGGTCATTCAAATGAAATCAAATCAAAAGAAATGATGAGAACGTCAATACGTCCAGTCGGGTATCAACACTCGGTAATCAGATACTTTTCCTAAGAATCTCACTACGGGAGAATTGGACAAGAAAGAGTTGTCAATTGTCAAATAAGACAATTTCCACAGGTGAGTAAATTCGACTCAGAAGAATAGATGATACAGGCACATATGTAGGTGTCCCTACTAATATGTCCCTATTTTGCACTTCTAGCAGATCTCATTAAAATTTTAATTTTTCACCGTCTTCAAAGAAAATTTAGTGTTTATTAATCAGTTTTTATGGTGACTACTATTCAGCCTTGCATGGTCCATTCCAAATTGTATGTAGGCGCGCAACTATATACAATTTAAAGATTAACGATGCAATACTCAGTTCGTCAAAATTTTATCATCACGTTTTTAATAAAAACATTTTCATGCTTAATTCTTAAATAAGAATCAATAATAAATTTACAAAGATTTTCTTTGTTATAAAAACAATTAGGTTTTCCAAAGCATCTCATAAACAACTTCATTTCGATATCAATCACTTATAAATCTCTCTTTGAATAATCCTTATTTTGACGAAAATTAAATTTTCTCAAAGGATACCGTTTTAACTTTATAAAAACAATGAGTGATCTGCAAAAGAGTGATGAAAGCTTGTTCACCAAGAATTAACTAGGATATGATAGGAAATGAGCTTAGCCAATTAATCATGAGGTTCATGACCTCGATGGCACTCACGAAGAATGATTCACAACGTAACTCAAATCAAGATGAGTACTTGTTCAATAGTTGCATCACTAATGCGAACATTAGGATGAAGCAATAAAGGATAGATAACATCGATACATGTAGGATTTAGCAATCAAAGGTAGTCTTTTCATTAATCACAAACAAGTCAAATTGTACCGTAACACATTACGTGTCACTATGTCATACACTTCTTAGAACTCATCCTACCAACTGATATCACAGTTAGGTTAGGGATTATTTTTAAAAGATACCACAATGAATACTAATCTACAAGAGTCATTAGGTGTTCCATATATCCCAGAAGATCCATCGGTCTCAATTCAGAAGAAGATTTCTTCAATTTATTTCTTGGACACTGGGCATCCTCGTCAGTAGACAATGGCCTTGGAACAGCCCTTAACACAAACTAACAATCAATTAAAACCTTATAATTCAATCACAGGACTTAACGACTTCCTCTTATCAATCTCATATTCCATACAGGTTAAATTTTACTTTATTCAAGTTTTAACCAATTTATACTCAATTCGATATCCTACCTCATATTCTAATACTTACAACCTTATTCTTCGGCCTTGTAAAGGCAATACAATCTCAATATGAATCAACACTTAATTTCCAATCCTATTAACTCTTACAACAACAATTATCAAATGAGTCATTAATATGAAATGACTTGATCATTCAACTAGACTTCTCAGAAAGGTATTAGTGGCATGAGGCTTTTGGGTAATGGTTCCAATAACAGCCTCAAATGCAACATTCACCCTTTCGATTTCAATTTAAGAATTGGATGACAACGAATTAGATGACATCTTTCCAGGTGATAACGTTTTGTCAAACTCCACTCTATAAGGAAAGATCGTCATGACATCGATATCAGATTTAATCTCGCCAATTCTTCTTCAATATCACAATCAACTAATATCTACATTTCTACGAATATCAAACATTTGTTGGGATCATAAATATCCACAACTTGGTTTAGATCTAGGATAGCTAGAATTCCTACGAGAATAGCTTCGATTAATTTACTAGGGGATTTACGGTTACTTGTGACAATCTACGTCGTATAAATACCTCGTATAAAAATCAAAATAATCATCAAACAATCATGTAATAAAATTACATCATATGTATATATATAATCCAAGTTATATATATATATATATTAAAATAACACTTCTCAGTCTGGCCTTGTCGGTAACTCGGGAATTCTTCGGCACCGTTATAGTCAAAAGATTTTTAGACATTTTTAGAAAAATGTTTTTAGTTAAAAGATTTTGAAATGTTTTATTCAAAACCTTGGTTTTAAAAATCTTTCGTTCTCTATAACGAGAGCTCTGGTACCAAACTGTAACACCCCCAAATTCATACAACTCAATACAGCGGAAGACTCGTTGGTGTTACGGGATAGCACATTACTCACATCATAGACAACGCATAAAAATCACGTCGTTTAATAATAAATCATTTCCATTCATAAATATCAAAGTTACATCGGTCCCAAGTCATTATATTTCATACAAAGTTTTACAAAGTATTTTAATGGAAAAATATTGTTTAAGTGCGGGCCATAAATTCTTGTCGTCTTCCCGAGAATTACCTTCAAGTACCTGAGATAAAACATGTTAAAAGAAAAGGTCAGCGATAACGCCGAGTGAATTCATAGAGTTTAATAAAATCCATCAATATAATATCAGTATAAAATTATTACTGAAAATCATCTTGTACAAATCATTTTAATAGGCCATAAAATAGCCAAAGTCATTTTATACAAATCTTTATCGAAAATCATAATATAGGCATTTGCCTTAAAAATCATTATACGAGCCAATGTCGTAAAAACGTCATACAATACGTCTTATGACGTTGTATAAAATCAAATAAAAACCGTTATATGAATATGGTTATGAAAACCAAAACACAAACATAATATCAATAGTATGACCCAGTATTGCTAGTCAGGCAATACATCGTAATTCAGAGCGTCTAGTAGTATTTCGTTAGTTTTGGATTATTATAAGCCGCATGACATTGTTACCTTACTAAACCAACAACGGGTAGCTAACCCGATACTCAATTTGCCCATCTAAAGTAGCGTGTCGTCACAAAGTTCACGCTATGGAAATCTTCTCATACATAAATTCGCTTACCAATCAATGTTGCACGACGGGGATCAACCGTCAAGGCGCGAACTGGGGTGATCGTCCCCAAATAGTATTATTAAATGCATAAGCGTCTACCAACTCCCGGTAGTTTACAATTCATGCTAATGGAACTTTTAGTGACATAACCTAACTTTAATAATCCATTTTATTTCATCTATCGGGTCCTTTAATCATTTATCAGGTCATACAATCGGGTCATTCAATCATTCGGGTCCAAATCAATAAACAAACAATCGGGACAAATGGTGTCCTATTTAATAAAAACTAACATGTTATCTCCATCACGGGTTTATAAAACATTTATAAAAACATTTAAAAGAGTGCGAGGCTATGAACTCACGTTGATGTGGGAAGGCGGGTTATCGGCAATTCGGACGTACGGTACGTGCTTCAATCACGGAAACCTAGACAAATAATAATCGGTCTTAGACGTTTGTCCAATGACTTTATAAAAATAACAATTATGTATACATATGATGATTATTTATATATGATGATCAAGTGGGTTTACATATTCTCGTTTACTCATTCTAGTGTTATATGTCGATAACGTTCATACTAGTTTACCAGTTTTGCCTATTTACGTGTTTTAAGTCCAATAAACTTATTATATGTTATTTAACTCTTATTAATCCTTTTCACACTTATATTATCAGTAGTTAAACTTTACAAGTTGGGCCCAAATGGGTTAAGCCCAATAAGTTCTTTTTATGAGTGTTTATCTTATTTAGTCCAATTATTAGCCCAAGTATTAGTCCAATATGTTTACTTAGCTCGTTAATGTCCGTATGCCCTATAGTTCGGGTTTTATCGGTTTTTACTTGTTATACATGTCTATATATCAGTATATAAGTTTTATAAAGTTTTCATTAGACGGGTCCAAATCATCTAAGTTTTATTTAACAAAAACGTTAATTTTTACGGTATTAGCCGAAAAAGTCGTAAAAACAATGTTTATAGTTTTATAACTTATAAGTATTATTTCACTACCATTTATATAAGTTATTCATCCATTTATCCTTTTACATATTTATATAAATAAGTTTTATAAGTTACTGGATTTTAATTTATATTTTATACTATTAAATTTTGAGTGCTTATATAATAGTATTATTCTTTATTTCCAAAAATCTGATTTTTATCTTCACTTTCACCAAAACTGCCATATCTTGAGTTCTATATGGAGATAGAAGCTCAAATTTTTATCACATAAACTAAATGATATTTGTTACATTTAACTCTACTATAGCTACTGTTGAATCATCTTCTAAATATTTTCTAAAAATCGTCCAAAACAGTAACCTCAGATTTATACCTTAAACTTGTTTTGATCATATCTCACTCATTACTTTGATTCCATTGCATGGCCAACTCTCACATGTGTACAAGACATATATCTTACTGTAAATGGATTCTACTTCATCATTGTATCAGTCCATGACCTGTTTCTTTACTGTTTTATACAGCCAACAAATTTAACCAAGATTTTAACCTTGTTTCTTATGGTTTTTCACCTTTTTAATCATGTTTATCAACACCAAATCCCCACATAACATTTTTATCATCATATAATCATCATATACATATACAATAGGAAATAAAATACATGTTTACATAATCAAAATAACAAGAAGATGAGGAGGACAATCTTTATACCACCATGATGATGTAGGTTGTGATCAAAACATGGATTTTGATGGAGATACTTGTGATGCACCAAGACCATCTTCATAATCACCACTCTTCATGAATACCTTGTGGAAAATCAGCCCTACTACTCCATGAAAACTCCTCCTTGGATGTTATAACTTGCACCAATCAATAGGGCTTCAAAAGGGCATCAACATGTATATGAATAACATGAGATTTTGTGGTTGATTTTGATCAAATGATGGATGTTTTTTAGGGATATGGGACGAACTAGAGAGAGTAGAGAGGATGTTGAAGTGGTTTTGCATGTAGGAAATGAAGAAATGGTTTTAGCTAGTTGGTTTTGATGAGTTGTTAGCTTACAAAGTAACCTTAAGTTTACAAGTGTAAACTTGTTATGTGTAAGTGTTGACACCTCAAATGGTGTAGTGGCTTGTTAGGCCGGTTTTGATGGGGGTGGGACAAGTGTCCCACTTGTCTCATCCCCATTTATTTACGGGTACTCCTCGATTCCAGTTTCCTCGATTTGCGTGCCCTCGGGTCGTTTTATGAAAAACGTTTTTATAAATTATGAATCAGCGTCATAAAACGAATCCAATAAAAATTGTTTCATCAAAAACGGAGTTCGAAAACGTTAATACGTAATCCTAGGGTTTCCGGTTTAGTCGTAAAGGACGTTAAAATTAAATCGTAGGTCCTAATCTCTTCTCGTAAATTTGTGAGTTTATGAACCAACACAAATTTAAAACTCCAAAATAATATTCACAGATAAATTTATTTTCTGAAATGTCGGACTGTCACTAAGGACGGTGTATGTAAACGTAAGCACGTAACGTTGAATCCTCCGGTTTAGACGTAGTCGATGCTACTTCAAGACGTAAATTCAAATTACTTCCCAAAAATAAGTGAGTTCATATTGTAACATTAAAATAATGTTTTCAAATAAATATTGAGAATAAAAATATCAACCATAAATTGACGGATTGTCACATGTTGAATGTGGAAAATGTGTTCGTACTTTCAATCATGATGCTTGTGCTCTTAATCATAATGGCGTGAATACTAGAACTAGGAAGCCTATTACTGTGCCCACTAGTACTAAAGAACCCACAAGAACTTTGAACCAATCCACTGATCAACCACTTAAGAAACTAAGTGCGTTAGACTCCACTACTCTGCGTAAACAAAACAGATTAAAGAAGCTATATGAGAACATGATTAGGACATGTACACGGGGGTATTCGAGATTTACACCACCCAGATACAAATGGGTACCTAAGTTAACCACTTTAGTGATTGGGTCTAGGAATATCAGCTTGCCTGTAGACTTTGCATCTAGGCCCACTACTATTTTGGAACCCGTTTCTATCAAGGGCTCCCATTTGTCAAATGCTACATTGTCTTCTAATTCTTCTGCAGCTCGTCGAAATCATCCTGTTCATAATCGACTCCGGGTGCACAAAGCACATGACGGGCAATCTCAAGCTTCTCATTAACTTCGTGGAGAAGTTTCTGGGTACGGTACGGTTTGGAAATGATCAATTTGCACCGATACTCGGATATGGAGACTTGGTTCAAGGGAATATCACTATAAAACGGGTTTATTACGTCGAGGGACTGAATCACAATTTATTCTCGGTTGGTCAATTTTTTGATGCGGATTTGGAAGTGGCTTTTTGGAAATCTACTTGCTATGTTAGAGACTACGATGGGAATGACCTTCTTACAGGTTCTCGTGGTTCTGATCTCTACACAGTAACTCTTCAAGACACATCTTCAACAAATCCAATTTGCTTAATGGCTAAAGCGTCATCATCTCAAGCATGGTTATGGCATCAACGATTGTCACATCTCAACTTTGACACCATCAACTTGCTTTCGAAGAATGATATTGTGACCGGTCTTCCTAAGTTGAAATTCGTCAAAGATCATCTTTGTTCTTCTTGTGAGTTGGGGAAAGCAAAACGAAAGTCTTTCAAAACAAAGACTACCCCAAGCTCAAAAGGACGATTGGAACTTTTACACATGGATTTATGTGGTCCCATGCGTGTAGAGAGTATTAACGGGAAAAAGTATATTCTTGTGATTGTTGATGATTACTCTAGATACACATGGACTTTCTTCTTAAGGTCCAAAGATGAAACACCAGAGGTTCTCAAAAACTTTCTCAAGATGATACAACGCAATCTTCAAGCTCAAGTCTTAACCGTAAGAACGGATAGGGGTACTGAATTTTTGAACAAGAACTTGTAATCTTACTTTCAAGAAGAAGGCATCGAACATCAAACGTCTATTGCTCGAACTCCTGAACAAAACGGCGTTGTCGAAAGACGGAACCGTACTTTGGTTGAGGCTGCTCGAACAATGCTTTCTACTTCAAAATTACCGCTATTCTTCTGGGCTGAAGCAATTGCAACTGCCTGTTATACTCAGAATCGTTCTCTCGTTATCCCTAGACATGAAAAGACACCTTACCACATCATTAATGACAGGAAACCTACTGTCAAATTCTTTCACGTATTTGGATCTTTATGCTACATTCTTAAAGACGGTGAGAATCTCGACAAGATGAAAGAAAAAGGTGATGCATGTATTTTTGTGGGGTATGCGACATTGTCGAAAGGATATCGGGTCTATAACAAGAGAACAAAGATTATTGTCGAAACAATTCATGTGAACTTTGACGAATTGCCACTAATGGTACTTGATCACAACAGCTCAAGTCTCGCACCTCAATGTCCAGCAATGGCACCTACACAAAACAGTGTACGTCCCGTGCAAGAATGTCAACAAAGTACTCCTACAGCAGACTCGACGGATACGACACATATGAATGAGTTGGTTGATTTATATGATCCAATGTTTGATGAATATTACTATGGAAACAATCAAGTTGTGTCAAAGCCTTCCGCTGTCAATACTGCTGATGCACCATCACAAAGTCAACGAGACACAACTGCATCTACTTCAGCAACCGTTGCTCAAGAGACAATTCCAGTGGATATTCAACAAACTCAAGAAACTGTCATACAACCAACATCAGCAACCGTCAATGCTGAAGGAGGAAACAACAATCAAGCAGTCGATGCACAACCTGACGATGAAGAATTTATAAATCCGTTCGGTACACCGGTACTCGAAGTCGGAGTGTCTTCTACTCAACATGTTGATCCGTCCAACATGCATACATTCTACCAACCATATCCATCCACTCACCATTGGACACGTGATCATCCATTGGAGCAAGTCATTGGAAATCCTTCACAACCGGTTCGAACACGCAGACAACTCGAAACCGATGGCGATGTGTGTATGTATGCACTCACCGTGAGTTCAACTGTACCTACAAACATCAAACAAGCCATGACTGATCATGCGTGGAGAGAATCAATGCAAGACGAAATTCATCAGTTTGAACGCCTAAATGTTTGGGAACTTGTTGACCGACCCTATGGAATGTCAATTTTAGATTTCAAATGGATCTGGAAAAACAAACTGGATGAAGAACAAACCATCATCAAAAAAAAATCTCGTCTTGTGGTTAAGGGATACCGTCAACAAGAAGGCATAGACTACGATGAATCATTCGCTCTAGTCGCTCGTTTGGAAGCAGTCAGGATATTCCTTGCTTATGCTGCACATAAGGGCTTCACGGTTTTTCAGATGGACGTTAAAACTGCTTTTCTCAACGGTCATTTGAAGGAAGAAGTGTATGTGAATCAGCCGGAAGGATTCATTGATCCTCATCATCCTGACAAAGTCTATCGTCTCAAGAAGGCTGTATATGGACTTAAACAAGCTCCAAGGGCATGGTACGAAGAACTTTCAAACTTCTTGGTGTCCAAAGGATTCTCCAAAGGTTCTATTGATCCTACTCTTTTTACTAATAAATATGGGGATGACATAATGCTTTTGCAAGTTTATGTTGATGACATTATTTTTGGTTCTACGAACCCAAAACTTTCAAAACGTTTTGAAAAATTAATGCACAGCAGATTTGAAATGTCAATGATGGGGGAGCTAAAATTCTTTTTAGGCCTCCAGATTCATCAATCCCCACGTGGTATCTTCATTAACCAAGCTAAGTATGCTCAAGAGATACTTAAAAAGCATGGTATGACCTCATGTGCTCGCGTTGGTACACCATTGTCGACCACATCCCTAGACACTGACTTGTACTCATATCCCATAGATCAAACGCGATATCGCAGTATGATCGGGTCACTTATGTACCTTACAGCCAGCAGGCCTGATATTTATCATGCCACATGCTATTGTGCACGATATCAAGCCAGACCTACTCAAAAGCACCTCAAAGAGGTTAAACGGATCTTTCGGTACCTTAAGAATACCATTCACATGGGACTCTGGTATCCGAGGGAAACCGGATTTCATCTAACGGCTTTTTCAGATTCTGATCACGCAGGTTGTCTTGATAGTCGTAAAAGCACTTCTGGTAGCATACAATTTCTAGGGGAAGACAAGCTTGTCAGTTGGTCGTCAAAGAAGCAGGATTGCACCTCGCTCTCATCAGCTGAAGCAGAATATGTGGCTCTATCCGCGTCTTGTGCTCAAGTCCTCTGGATGAGAACTCAACTCACGGATTATGGCTTTCACTTTGATAAAATACCTATGTATTGTGACTCAAAGTCGGCTATAGCCATATCTTGCAATCCGGTTCAGCACTCCCGCACCAAGCACATCGATGTCAGATATCACTTCATCAAGGAACAAGTGGAACGCAGCATCGTGGAATTATACTTTGTCAGAACTGAGTACCAGCTGGCAGACTTGTTTACAAAAGCTCTATCGAAAGATAGGTTTGCGTATCTCGTTGGCCGTCTTGGTATGAAGTATATGACTCCAGAAGACTTGGAGGTTTTGGCAAATGAAGCTGCTTGATATTCTCTAATAATGACTTCTAGGCGCATCAAAGCTTAGAACTCGGACCTCAACTAAGGAAAGTTTATCTCGGACGATAACTTATCCTTCTCAACGAGAAATTCATATTTCTCGGTCATGAGCTTCTCATAAAAACATTCAAAGTTTTTAAGTTCATGAAAAACGATTTCTAAGTAAATGTCAGCTTAGAACTCGAACTTCAACTTAAGGAAAGTTTATCACCGATGATAACTTATCCTTCACAACGGGAAATTTATTTTTCTCGGTCATGAGCTAGTCACAAAACAATCAAAGTTTTGAGCTCATGAAAAACGGACCCGAAAGGGGAGTGTACGTTTCGGTGCGCTTTCCCTAATCAATAGAAGAGAAGTCCTCTATCCTGATTATTTTAAAACCGTTGAACACAATTTTTGAAGAATTTCTCAAAAGGTTTTTCTAAATCTTTCAAAATTGTGTGTTCAACACTCCCTTCCTCATAAGTGGTTTTTATATCTCAAAATTGTCATATGTTATTTTGATCAATTTTAGAGGGGGAGCGTTTTAAAATCAAGCCTTTTAATGTTGCTGGGTACATCTCTAAAATTGTCACATTTTATGTATCCAACACATTCCAAAAATGATATGAAATTGTCAAATATAATAGATTATATCGGAAAAGGCATCTCAACTCCGTACCACAACATATTTTGTGGTGTCGTTTTTCTAAAATTTTGTCAAATTTTGTCTCAAGACACACATATATTGTTGAGGGGGAGTGACCCGACAGAAAATGTTCCATGCTTCATACGTGCACACATGTTTCTCTCCCAATCGGTTTTCAGAAATTGTCATATTTTAATCAATTAGTATCTCTAATATGATGTTTTTATATTAGAGATAGGGGGAGAAAATGTGATTAAAATGTAATATATCGCAACATGTGATCTTAAAGACTCAAGTGCAACTCTTTCCTTCACATGCCAAACTATTTCGTACATCGATGCATGTATGTAGGGGGAGTTTTTCGGAAATGTAAAACTTTCAAGTGTTAAAAGTTTTGATTTTTATCAAGCACTTTGAATGGTTTTCAATGGTTTTATGGTTACGATCTTTACCCAAAACAACCTACTATCCACGACGGATCGATGGAGTCAAAAGATGGTTTAGGATAGGAAACTAAGTCCTATGATCCAACCAGAACCGGAGGGATCTACCCAAGGACATTCCATAGCTAGAAATAGTTGTCCTTAGGAAAGATGGAGTGGAATGAAGCTGAATGCGGACCAAGTACTTAAGTTAGCACTGGAACAATCACAACAAGGTTCCAATGATGACGTATTGGTAAGCATTGAAGGAGTTGAATATTCTATGAAACTTAGGTAGAAACCGGGTTAACACATCTTTTGAAGACAAGTGTCATGGACCCAGTGATGCGATGCACAACCCTTCCCAGCCATTCGAGTTTCTCTCAAAAGAAACTTGTCTCATTGTCACGGAGATCAACACGTATCTATTGACTTTCTCACTCCGAGTCAGTTAATATTGAAAAGGTGGCAGTCTGCTCCAGCCTCCGATTACCAAAATGCACTTATTGAGTCTAGAGCCAAAAGAGATCAGTTTATCATCTCATTAGGACACATTAGGACACAAGGACACGTATCTATTGACTTTCTCATCTCACAAGGATAATGCGTAGGACTCGATTGTGTCCTAATGAGATGATAAATTGATCTCTTTTGGCTCTATACTCAATAAGTGCATTTTGGTAATCGGAGGCTGGAGCAGACTGCCACCTTTTCAATATTAACTGACTCGGAGTGAGAAAGTCAATAGATACGTGTTGATCTCCGTGACAATGAGACAAGTTTCTTTTGAGAGAAACTCAAATGGCTGGGAAGGGTTGTGCATCGCATCACTGGGTCCATGACACTTGTCTTCAAAAGATGTGTTAACCCGGTTTCTACCTAAGTTGCATAGAATATTCAACTCCTTCAATGCTTACCAATACGTCATCATTAGCACCTTGTTGTGATTGTTCCAGTGCTAACTTAATTAATTGGTCCGCATTCAGCTTCATTCCACTCCATCTTTCCTAAGGACAACTATTTCTAGCTATGGAATGTCCTTGGGTAGATCCCTCCGGTTCTGGTTGGATCATAGGACTTAGTTTCCTATCCTAAACCACCTTTTGACTCCATCGATCCGTCGTGGATAGTAGGTTGTTTTGGGTAAAGATCGTAACCATAAAACCATTGAAAACCATTCAAAGTGCTTGATAAAAATCAAAACTTTTAACACTTGAAAGTTTTACATTTCCGAAAAACTCCCCCTACACACATGCATCGATATACGAAATAGTTTGGCATGTGAAGGAAAGAGTTGCACTTGAGTCTTTAAGATCACATGTTGCGATATATTACATTTTAATCACATTTTCTCCCCCTATCTCTAATATAAAAACATCATATTAGAGATACTAATTGATTAAAATATGACAATTTCTGAAAACCGATTGGGAGAGAAACATGTGTGCACGTATGAAGCATGGAACATTTTCTGTCGGGTCGCTCCCCCTCAACAATATATGTGTGTCTTGAGACAAAATTTGACAAAATTTTAGAAAAACGACACCACAAAATATGTTGAGGTACGGAGTTGAGATGCCTTTTCCGATATAATATATTATATTTGACAATTTCATATCATTTTTGGAATGTGTTGGATACATAAAATGTGACCATTTTAGAGATGTACCCAACAACATTAAAAGGCTTGATTTTAAAACGCTCCCCCTCAAAAATTGATCAAAATAACATATGACAATTTTGAGATATAAAAACCACTTATGAGGAAGGGAGTGTTGAACACACAATTTTGAAAGATTTAGAAAAACCTTTTGAGAAATTCTTGAAAAATTGTGTTCAACGGTTTTAAAATAATCAGGATAGAGGACTTCTCTTCTATTGATTAGGGAAAGCGCACTGAAACGTACACTCCCCTTTCGGGTCCGTTTTTCATGAGCTCAAAACTTTGATTGTTTTGTGACTAGCTCATGACCGAGAAAAATAAATTTCCCGTTGTGAAGGATAAGTTATCATCTGTGATAAACTTTCCTTAAGTTGAAGTTCGAGTTCTAAGCTGACATTTACTTAGAAATCGTTTTTCATGAACTTAACAACTTTGAATGTTTTTATGAGAAGCTCATGACCGATAAATATGAATTTCTCGTTGAGAAGGATAAGTTATCGTCCGAGATAAACTTTCCTTAGTTGAGGTCCGAGTTCTAAGCTGTGATGCGCCTAGAAGTCATTATTAGAGAATATCAAGCAGCTTCATTTGCCAAAACCTCCAAGTCTTCTGGAGTCATATACTTCATACCAAGACGGCAAACGAGATACGCAAACCTATCTTTCGATAGAGCTTTTGTAAACAAGTCTGCCAGCTGGTACTCAGTTCTGACAAAGTATAATTCCACGATGTCGCGTTCCACTTGTTCCTTGATGAAGTGATATCTGACATCGATGTGCTTGGTGCGGGAGTGCTGAACCGGATTGCAAGATATGGCTATGGCCGACTTTGAGTCACAATACATAGGTATTTTATCAAAGTGAAAGCCATAATCCGTGAGTTGAGTTCTCGTCCAGAGGACTTGAGCACAACACGCGGATAGAGCCACATATTCTACTTCAGCTGATGAGAGCGAGGTGCAATCCTGCTTCTTTGACGACCAGCTGACAAGCTTGTCTTCCCCTAGAAATTGTAGGCTACCAGAAGTGCTTTTACGACTATCAAGACAACCTGCGTGATCAGAATCTGAAAAAGCTGTTAGATGAAAACCGGTTTCCCTCGGATACCAGAGTCCCATGTGAATGGTATTCTTAAGGTACCGAAAGATCCGTTTAACCTCTTTGAGGTGCTTTTGAGTAGGTCTGGCTTGATATCGTGCACAATAGCATGTGGCATGATGAATATCAGGCCTGCTGGCTGTAAGGTACATAAGTGACCCGATCATACTGCGATATCGCATTTGATATACGGGATATGAGTACAAGTCAGCGTCTAGGGATGTGGTCGACAATGGTGTACCAACGCGAGCACATGAGGTCATACCATGATTTTTAAGTATCTCTTGAGCATACTTAGCTTGGTTAATGAAGATACCACGTGGGGATTGATGAATCTGGAGGCCTAAAAAGAATTTTAGCTCCCCCATCATTGACATTTCCAATCTGATGTGCATTAATTTTTCAAAACGTTTTGAAAGTTTTGGGTTCGTAGAACCAAAAATAATGTCATCAACATAAACTTGCACCAGCATTATGTCATCCCCATATTTATTAGTAAAGAGAGTAGGATCAATAGAACCTTTGGAAAATCCTTTGGACACCAAGAAGTTTGAAAGTTCTTCGTACCATGCCCTTGGAGCTTGTTTAAGTCCATACACAGCCTTCTTGAGACGATAGACTTTGTCAGGATGATGAGGATCGATGAATCCTTCCGGCTGATTCACATACACTTCTTCCTTCAAATGACCGTTGAGAAAAGCAGTTTTAACGTCCATCTGAAAAACCGTGAAGCCCTTATGTGCAGCATAAGCAAGGAATATCCTGACTGCTTCCAAACGAGCGACTGGAGCGAATGATTCATCGTAGTCTATGCCTTCTTGTTGACGGTATCCCTTAACCACAAGACGAGATTTGTTTTTGATGATGGTTTGTTCTTCATCCAGTTTGTTTTTCCAGATCCATTTGAAATCTAAAATTGACATTCCATAGGGTCGGTCAACAAGTTCCCAAACATTTAGGCGTTTAAACTGATGAATTTCGTCTTGCATTGATTCAATCCACGCATGATCAGTAATGGCTTGTTTGATGTTTGTAGGTACAGTTGAACTCACGGTGAGTGCATACATACACACATCGCCATCGGTTTCGAGTTGTCTGCGTGTTCGAACTGGTTGTGAAGGATTTCCAATGACTTACTCCAATGGATGATCACGTGTCCAATGGTGAGTGGATGGATATGGTTGGTAGAATGTATGCATGTTGGACGGATCAACATGTTGAGTAGAAGACTCTCCGACTTCGAGTACCGGTGTACCGAACGGATTTATAAATTCTTCATCGTCAGGTTGTGCATCGACTGCTTGATTGCTGTTTCCTCCTTCAACATTGACGGTTGGTGATGTTGGTTGTATGACAGTTTCTTGAGTTTGTTGAATATCCACTAGAATTGTCTCTTGAGCAACGGTTGCTGAAGTAGATGCAGTTGTGTCTTGTTGACTTTGTGATGGTGCATCAGCAGTATTGACAGCGGAAGGCTTTGACACAACTTGATTGTTTCCATAGTAATATTCATCAAACATTGGATCATATAAATCAACCAACTCATTCATATGTGTCGTATCCGTCGAGTCTGCTGTAGGAGTACTTTGTTGACATTCTTGCACGGGACGTACACTGTTTTGTGTAGGTGCCATTGCTGGACATTGAGGTGCGGGACTTGAGCTGTTGTGATCAAGTACCATTAGTGGCAATTCGTCAAAGTTCACATGAATTGTTTCGACAATAATCTTTGTTCTCTTGTTATAGACCCGATATCCTTTCGACAATGTCGCATACCCCACAAAAATACATGCATCACCTTTTTCTTTCATCTTGTCGAGATTCTCACCGTCTTTAAGAATGTAGCATAAAGATCCAAATACGTGAAAGAATTTGACAGTAGGTTTCCTGTCATTGATGATGTGGTAAGGTGTCTTTTCATGTCTAGGGATAACGAGAGAACGATTCTGAGTATAACAGGCAGTTGCAATTGCTTCAGCCCAGAAGAATAGCGGTAATTTTGAAGCAGAAAGCATTGTTCGAGCAGCCTCAACCAAAATACGGTTCCGTCTTTCGACAACGCCGTTTTGTTCAGGAGTTCGAGCAATAGACGTTTGATGTTCGATGCCTTCTTCTTGAAAGTAAGATTGCAAGTTCTTGTTCAAAAATTCAGTACCCCTATCCGTTCTTACGGTTAAGACTTGAGCTTGAAGATTGCGTTGTATCATCTTGAGAAAGTTTTTGAGAACCTCTGGTGTTTCATCTTTGGACCTTAAGAAGAAAGTCCATGTGTATCTAGAGTAATCATCAACAATCACGAGAATATACTTTTTCCCGTTAATACTCTGTACACGCATGGGACCACATAAATCCATGTGTAGAAGTTCCAATCGTCCTTTTGAGCTTGGGGTAGTCTTTGTTTTGAAAGACTTCCGTTTTGCTTTCCCCAACTCACAAGAAGAAGAAAGATGATCTTTGACGAATTTCAACTTAGGAAGACCGGTCACAATATCATTCTTCGAAAGCAAGTTGATGGTGTCAAAGTTGAGATGTGACAATCGTTGATGCCATAACCATGCTTGAGATGATGACGCTTTAGCCATTAAGCAAATTGGATTTGTTGAAGATGTGTCTTGAAGAGTTACTGTGTAGAGATCAGAACCACGAGAACCTGTAAGAAGGTCATTCCCATCGTAGTCTCTAACATAGCAAGTAGATTTCCGAAAAGCCACTTCCAAATCCGCATCACAAAATTGACCAACCGAGAATAAATTGTGATTCAGTCCCTCGACGTAATAAACCCGTTTTATAGTGATATTCCCTTGAACCAAGTCTCCATATCCGAGTATCGGTGCAAATTGATCATTTCCAAACCGTACCGTACCCAGAAACTTCTCCACGAAGTTAATGAGAAGCTTGAGATTGCCCGTCATGTGCTTTGTGCACCCAGAGTCCATTATGAATAGGATGATTTCGACGAGCTGCAGAAGAATTAGAAGACAATGTAGCATTTGACAAATGGGAGCCCTTGATAGAAACGGGTTCCAAAATAGTAGTGGGCCTAGATGCAAAGTCTACAGGCAAGCTGATATTCCTAGACCCAATCACTAAAGTGGTTAACTTAGGTACCCATTTGTATCCGGGTGGTGTAAATCTCGAATACCCCCGTGTACATGTCCTAATCATGTTCTCATATAGCTTCTTTAATCTGTTTTGTTTACGCAGAGTAGTGGAGTCTAACTCACTTAGTTTCATAAGTGGTTGATCAGTGGATTGGTTCAAAGTTCTTGTGGGTTCTCTAGTACTAGTGGGCACAGTAATAGGCTTCCTAGTTCTAGTATTCACGCCATTATGATTAAGAGCACAAGCATCATGATTGAAAGTACGAACACATTTTCCACATTCAACACAAACAACTTCAACATTCGAGGTCTTAGCATTTAAACTGTCATTACAAGCAGTTACAGACATTTTATTCTTAGAAGACTTAAAATTCCTACGGTGATCTTCTACTTCCTTCTTCTTCCCTTGACTATTGTTAGGCACGACTCTATCTTCAATTCTAGTGCTCTTAAGCTGTGGTCCGCTAACACTAGTAGTGGGATTTACTCCTGTAGAAAAAGACACACGTTGATTAGTTTTCCTAGTATTCTGAGGTAACTGCGTTGTTCCAGTTTGAGTGGACCTAGTGTTCATCTTATACATTCCAGGTGCTATCACATTAGTGCTCTTATCATTTCCTATCTTAGGTAAAGTCTGTGGGGATTGTCCCAAAATAGATGATTTAGGGCATTTAACCGCATTCGGTTGACGAACAGTGGATGGTTTACCCAAAACAGACTTTCCTTTCATTTTCTCAATGAGTTTCTGTAACTCACTTATGGCAATGTCCCTTTCTTTTAGCTGAGCTTTCAAATCATTTATTTCGAAATCTTTTTCATTTAGTAGACGAAACGAAGAAGCTGACATTTCTTGACACTTTTTATGATTATGAGATTTTTCACCTTTTTGTAAAGCAAGTTCAAGAGTAATGGAGTGTTTCTCAAGTTGAGAAAAGCTTTTCGAAAGTTTGTTGTATGACTGAATTTGTTTTGAAATCTCTACTTCAAGATTGCGACATTTCTCGTCTGATTCTGACGCTAGACATGCTACATGACAATATTGATCAAGATCGGTATACACACCAAGTATAGCATTCATATGGTCAGCATAAAAGTATTCCTTAGAAAGTCGATCAATTTCGTTAGAAAGTTGGTGTTCTTGGGTCTTTAATTTAGTTTGAAGAAAATCAACTTCATCTTCAAGAGATTTAACATAACTTAAATCAGTTAACATTTCCTCAGTGAGAGCTGTATAAAACATTTCCACATTTTTTGAAAGATCATCAATGGTTGGAACAATACATTGTTGAATGACGACTTCTACTTGTGGGTTAGGTTTAATATTCCAAATGGTATCCCTAGAAACTTTTTCATAGTCGACGACACCTTTGTACAAATTTAAAACCCCTTGTTTTATAAACTCAAATTGCTGAACACTTTTGCTTTTCTCATCCCATTTACGTTTTTCATCCAAAATTCGCTTTTCTAACAAAATTGATTGTTTTTTGAAACTCCTTTTTGAAGAAACTTTCTTTTGTGGTTCATCACTTGGTGGTGGAACACTATTATACATTTTTTGTTCTTTTGAAAGTTCTTTTTTAGGGACAAACTTAATATGATTGTTAGAATCAGAAAGATTTATTAAATCACTTAAGTTTGATCGACTTTCTTCTTGTTGACGAATGATTTCGTCATAGTCAGGGGAAAGCATAAGAGCAAGATTATCAACATAGCAACCAATATCATAAAGAGCAGGCTTGGTACTTGATCACAACAGCTCAAGTCCCGCACCTCAATGTCCAACAATGGCACCTACACAAAACAGTGTACGTCCCGTGCAAGAATGTCAACAAAGTACTTCTACAGCAGACTCAACGGATACGACACATATGAATGAGTTGGTTGATTTATATGATCCAATGTTTGATGAATATTACTATGGAAACAATCAAGTTGTGTCAAAGCCTTCCGCTGTCAATACTGTTGATGCACCATCACAAAGTCAACAAGACACAACTGCATCTACTTCAGCAATCGTTGCTCAAGAGACAATTCCAGTGGATATTCAACAAACTCAAGAAACTGTCATACAACCAACATCACCAACCGTCAATGCTGAAGGAGGAAACAACAATCAAGCAGTCGATGCACAACCTGACGATGAAGAATTTATAAATGCGTTCGGTACACCGGTACTCGAAGTCGGAGAGTCTTCTACTCAACTTGTTGATCCGTCCAACATGCATACATTCTACCAACCATATCCATCCACTCACCATTGGAAACGTGATCATCCATTGGAGCAAGTCATTGGAAATCCTTCACAACCGGTTCGAACACGCAAACAACTCGAAACCGATGGCGATGTGTGTATGTATGCACTCACCGTGAGTTCAACTGTACCTACAAACATCAAACAAGCCATGACTGATCATGCGTGGATTGAATCAATGCAAGACGAAATTCATCAGTTTGAACGCCTAAATGTTTGGGAACTTGTTGACCGACCCAATGGAATGTCAATTTTAAATTTCAAATGGATCTGGAAAAACAAACTGGATGAAGAACAAACCATCATCAAAAACAAATCTCGTCTTGTGGTTAAGGGATACCGTCAACAAGAAGGCATAGACTACGATGAATCATTCGCTCTAGTCGCTCGTTTGGAAGCAGTCAGGATATTCCTTGCTTATGCTGCACATAAGGGCTTCACGGTTTTTCAGATGGACGTTAAAACTGCTTTTCTCAACGGTCATTTGAAGGAAGAAGTGTATGTGAATCAGCCGGAAGGATTCATCGATCCTCATCATCCTGACAAAGTTTATCGTCTCAAGAAGGCTGTATATGGACTTAAACAAGCTCCAAGGGCATGGTACGAAGAACTTTCAAACTTCTTGGTTTCCAAAGGATTCTCCAAAGGTTCTATTGATCCTACTCTCTTTACTAATAAATATGGGGATGACATAATGCTGGTGCAAGTTTATGTTGATGACATTATTTTTGGTTCTACGAACCCAAAACTTTCAAAACGTTTTGAAAAATTAATGCACAGCAGATTTGAAATGTCAATGGTGGGGGAGCTAAAATTCTTGTTAGGCCTCCAGATTCATCAATCCCCACGTGGTATCTTCATTAACCAAGCTAAGTATGCTCAAGAGATACTTAAAAAGCATGGTATGACCTCATATGCTCGCGTTGGTACACCATTGTCGACCACATCCCTAGACGCTGACTTGTACTCATATCCCGTAGATCAAACGCGATATCGCAGTATGATCGGGTCACTTATGTACCTTACAGCCAGCATGCTTGATATTTATCATGCCACATGCTATTGTGCACGATATCAAGCCAGACCTACTCAAAAGCACCTCAAAGAGGTTAAACGGATCTTTCGGTACCTTAAGAATACCATTCACATGGGACTCTGGTATCCGAGGGAAACCGGTTTTCATCTAACGGCTTTTTCAGATTCTGATCACGCAGGTTGTCTTGATAGTCGTAAAAGCACTTCTGGTAGCATACAATTTCTAGGGGAAGACAAGCTTGTCAGTTGATCGTCAAAGAAGCAGGATTGCACCTCGCTCTCATCAGCTGAAGCAGAATATGTGGCTCTATCCGCGTGTTGTGCTCAAGTCCTCTGGATGAGAACTCAACTCACGGATTATGGCTTTCACTTTGATAAAATACCTATGTATTGTGACTCAAAGTCGGCCATAGCCATATCTTGCAATCCGGTTCAGCACTCCCGCACCAAGCACATCGATGTCAGATATCACTTCATCTAGGAACAAGTGGAACGCGGCATCGTGTAATTATACTTTGTCAGAACTGAGTACCAGCTGGCAGACTTGTTTACAAAAGCTCTATCGAAAGATAGGTTTGCGTATCTCGTTGGCCGTCTTGGTATGAAGTATATGACTCCAGAAGACTTGGAGGTTTTGGCAAATGAAGCTGCTTGATATTCTCTAATAATGACTTCTAGGCGCATCACAGCTTAGAACTCGGACCTCAACTAAGGAAAGTTTATCTCGGACGATAACTTATCCTTCTCAACGAGAAATTCATATTTCTCCGTCATGAGCTTCTCATAAAAACATTCAAAGTTTTTAAGTTCATGAAAAACGATTTCTAAGTAAATTTCAGCTTAGAACTCGAACTTCAACTTAAGGAAAGTTTATCACGGATGATAACTTATCCTTCACAACGGGAAATTAATTTTTCTCGGTCATGAGCTAGTCACAAAACAATCAAAGTTTTGAGCTCATGAAAAACGGACCCGAAAGGGGAGTGTACGTTTCAGTGCGCTTTCCCTAATCAATAGAAGAGAAGTCCTCTATCCTGATTATTTTAAAACCGTTGAACACAATTTTTCAAGAATTTCTCAAAAGGTTTTTCTAAATCTTTCAAAATTGTGTGTTCAACACTCCCTTCCTCATAAGTGGTTTTTATATCTCAAAATTGTCATATGTTATTTTGATCAATTTTTGAGGGGGAGCGTTTTAAAATCAAGCCTTTTAATGTTGATGGGTACATCTCTAAAATTGTCACATTTTATGTATCCTACACATTCCAAAAATGATATGAAATTGTCAAATATAATATATTATATCGGAAAAGGCATCTGAACTCCGTACCTCAACATATTTTGTGGTGTCGTTTTTCTAAAATTTTGTCAAATTTTGTCTCAAGACACACATATATTGTTGAGGGGGAGCGACCCGACAGAAAATGTTCCATGCTTCATACGTGCACACATGTTTCTCTCCCAATCGGTTTTCAGAAATTGTCATATTTTAATCAATTAGTATCTCTAATATGATGTTTTTATATTAGAGATAGGGGGAGAAAATGTGATTAAAATGTAATATATCGCAACATGTGATCTTAAAGACTCAAGTGTAAATCTTTCCTTCACATGCCAAACTATTTCGTATATCGATGCATGTGTGTAGGGGGAGCTTTTCGGAAATGTAAAACTTTCAAGTGTTAAAAGTTTTGATTTTTATCAAGCACTTTGAATGGTTTTCAATGGTTTTATGGTTACGATCTTTACCCAAAACAACCTACTATCAACGACGGATCGATGGAGTCAAAAGGTGGTTTAGGATAGGAAACTAAGTCCTATGATCCAACCGGAACCGGAGGGATCTACCCAAGGATATTCCATAGCTAGAAATAGTTGTCCTTAGCAAAGATGGAGTAGAATGAAGCTGAATGCGGACCAAGTACTTAAGTTAGCACTGGAACAATCACAAAAAGGTGCTAATGATGACGTATTGGTAAGCATTGAAGGAGTTGAATATTCTATGCAACTTAGGTAGAAACCGGGTTAACACATATTTTGAAGACAAGTGTCATGGACCCAGTGATGCGATGCACAACCCTTCCCAGCCATTCGAGTTTCTCTCAAAAGAAACTTGTCTCATTGTCACGGAGATCAACACGTATCTATTGACTTTCTCACTCCGAGTCAGTTAATATTGAAAAGGTGGCAGTCTGCTCCAGCCTCCGATTACCAAAATGCACTTATTGAGTCTAGAGCCAAAAGAGATCAATTTATCATCTCATTAGGACACAATCGAGTCCTACGCATTATCCTCGTGATATTGCCAGAACATCTGAGTGATACGATTCACAATGAAGATGGAAATCCTGCTTGAGTCAGCATCAAACAAGCTCATGGTAGGTAACTTGTGCGATTCTACATGAATCAAACTTGTGAGAACTGGAAAGCAACTAAGTTTGGATTCTTAATTGAATCAAACTTTATTCCAGGTTTCTTCGCAAAATCCATGTGATCTTGCCAGAACATTCAGAGTGACACTCATTAGTGTTCACAGTGACGAATGGAAATCCTTCCAGTGTCAACATCAAACAGCACTGCGGTAGGTAACTCGCAAGATTCTCTATGAATCAAGCTTGTGACAAACTGGAAAGCAACAATGGTGCGATTCTTTTAGAATCAAACTTGTTCCAGGAAATCTGAATTGACGACTCTAATCAGACGGATAATTTATCCTTATGATTCACTCTTTACGTTCGCAGTCTGCTTTGAGACGGTCGAGTAAAGAGAACTGGCTACTACCGCCGGGAAACCCTGTCAAGACGGTATTTAATACCGTTTAACGGTCTTCACCGACCAGAGGTAAAACGCTACCGAGTTAGGGTGAAATGTTCAAAGCCTTTTCATCCGTGTCTATATATGTTGATGCATATCAAGAAGGTGGCGTAGCTGTGCAACCGATGTCGATTCAGAAGTCACAAGAGCACAAGATGGCGATAATCAAGATACCTAAGAATGTAAGAATGTAATAGGTCATCTTAGTCACAAGGACTACAGATGAAGATCTCAAGCATTCAAAGTCAAATGACAAAGGCTCAAGATAAAGATCACGAAAGCATGAAGGAACAAAGCTGTTACAAACAAGATCAAGATCAAGATACAAGACCAAAGAAGGAAGATCTCCTCTACAAGAATGTATTCACTCAACCATCATATGCTTTTTAAGCATTTTAAGATGACCGATACATTGGGGGAGATTGTTAGCCCTATATTTTATATTGTCGAACAAGAATGTAATAGGTCATCTTAGTCGTTAAAAGGTCTTGTATTGTAATAGGTTAGTCGGGAAAACCGGGCTTGGACTTTAAGCTAATATTGTCTAAGTTAGGGACGTAAGCCCAAGACTAAGCCAAGCCCGGCCCAAGTCACAAACCCACGGCCCATGGAAAGCCCATTGGTTCGTGGGTATATAACCCTCTTTCACATGTGAAAGAGGGTGTTGGTTCATTTCATAAAACACATAGTTTTAGTGTAAACCTTCCACTTCTCTCTCTACTTTCTCTTTCTACTTTTCTACTATTTCTCTCTCTAAATCTTGTGTTTTGGATTAAATGGGAACAACAATGATGAAGTCATACAAAGAACAGGAGCAGAGGGAGATGAAACTGATTTTAATGAAAATGTGTCTTTCCCAAGTGCAGAGTTCTCAGAACCAAGACCTACCAGTCATCTCCATCATCACTCCAACACTCTCACCCCTTATGTTCCTGCCTTTGACCCTCTGTCTATTCACAACATAGAAGTTCCTACCTCTCAGGAACTTGATGAAGAAGAACCACATACCTCTGGTAGTCATTCTTCTTCTAATGCTATTGATGACTCACCAATTCTTCAAAACCCTGAAGAATCTCCTGCTGATAATGCTGTTGTACCTCTTGATATGGCTGAAGAAGACTCTGACACTGAAGTAGTCTTTGAAGAAAGCCCTCCTAGTCAGCAGGATGAAACTCAAATTGTACCAGCTGTGCCCACAAGTGTTCCTGTCCATGAGTCCCCAACTCCTCAAAATAAGTGGTCAAGAGATCAACACATTCTTCTTGTCAACATTATTGGGGAACCTAATGCAGGGATAACAACTAGACAGTGAATCCATGACTCAGAGTCTGCCTCAGCCAATGAATGTCTCTTTGCTGAATTTCTCTCACAAATTGAACCTAAAAGAGTAGCTGAGGCTCTGGTAGAAGAAGGATGGGTAGCTGCTATGCAAGAAGAAATCAGTCAGTTCAAAAGGAACAAAGTATGGACACTAGTGCCAGCTCCACATGGAAAGAATATCACAGGCACTAGATGGATCTATAGAAATAAGATGGATGAAATTGGGAACATCATCAGAAACAAGGCCAGGCTGGTGGCACAGGGGTTTTCTCAGACTAGAGGAATTGATTATGATGAAACATTTGCTCCAGTTGCAAGACTTGAAGCCATCAGAATCTTCCTTGCTTATGCTGCCTATATGAACTTCACTGTGTATCAGATGGATGTAAAGAGTGCATTCCTCAATTGTGATTTGGCTGAGGAAGTGTATGTTGCACAACCTGAAGGATTTGAGAACAACGAGTTCCCCAACCATGTGCACAGACTACACAAAGCCATGTATGGACTGAAACAAGCTCCAAGAGCATGGTATGAAACTCTTTCTAATTTCTTAACTGAAAATAAATTTGTCAGGGGTTCTATTGATAAAACACTCTTTACCTTCAAGGATAAGAGTGATTTCATCATTGTGCAGATTTATGTGGATGATATCATCTTTGGGTCAACAAATGTCAATCTTAGTAAACGTTTTGCTAAATTAATAACCAAGAAATATGAGATGAGTATGATGGGTGAATTAACTTACTTTTTGAGTTTTCAAATTAAACAATGTCCTAAGGGAATTTCAATTTGTCAAGAAAAGTATGTTAAGGATTTACTTAAAAAATATGACTTAGCTGATTGTGCATCAGTGAAATGCCCCATGCTTCCACCCAACAACTTGGGCCCTGATGAGTCAGGGGTCTCTGTTAATGAGACTTTATATAGAGGCATGATTGGGTCACTCATGTATTTGACAGCTAGTCGTCCTGATATCCAATTCTCCACATGTCTCTGTGCAAGGTACCAAGCTTACCCAAAAGAATCCCATCTAGTGGCTGTTAAGAAAATTTTCAGGTATCTCAAAGGAACATCATCCCTAGGTCTATGGTATCCAAAGGAATCAGGCTTTGATCTCAAGGACTAATCAGATTCAGACTATGCTGGATGCTGTATTGACAGGAAAAGCACTTCAGGCAGCTGTCAAATCCTAGGAGGAAAATTGGTTGGATGGAGTGCTAAGAAGCAAAACTTTGTGGCTATGTCTTCAGCAGAAGCAGAATATGTCTCTGCAGCCAGCTGTTATGCTCATGTGCTCTGGATGAAAAGTCAATTGGCTGACTATGAAATTTTATATGACAAAGTGTCAATCTTTTGTGACAACACCAGCGCCATTTCCATATCCAACAACCCTGTTCTTCACTCTCGTACCAATCACATTGATATCAGGTATCATTTTATCAGGGATCATATAATGAAGGGAGATATTGAGCTACATTTTGTTCCCACAGACCTGCAACTAGCTGATATCTTCACAATGCCTTTGGCTGAACCTTCGTTCAACAGGCTAGTTGCTGAGCTAGGAATGCTCAATATCTCAAAGCCTGTGGCTTGATATTAAATGTGTTCATTAAGTGATTGATTCTATATTAAATGTTTTTCACATGAAACTAGGTAGTTACTTTCCAAGTAAATGCAAAAAACATGCTCAAATATTTAATCATTTATTTTTCGAATAACGAGGAGACAAATAAGTTTGGAAAGGTCAAGGGACCCACTTGAGCAGTCATTTTCTCACTTTGCATTTTATGCAGTTGAATAACTGTTTACTTAGTTTGTATATATATATTGTGTCTCTTCTCTTCTCACCCACCACCATTCTCATTTCTCAAATCTATATCTCTCTCTCTAAGTTCTTCTCTCTCTTAAACCATCCTCCATTTTCTTTCACCTTCAACCTTGAATCCATGGCGTTTTCCATTCCCAAAGCAGCAAACGTTAACTTCGAGATCAACGAAAGCATCCTCGCCTCCAACAACTCCATTGGATGGATCAAGGCTCCTAATGACACATACTCAGATCTGGTAAACTTCATGCAAAATTGTGACCTAAGTGAAGCCTTCATCAAATCCCCAACAACCTTCTACCATGAATACCTTAGGGAATTCTGGTACTCTGCTAAAGTGGTTGATGACACAATAACATTTAGCCTTTCATACAATGAAAATCCATTTGCTTTCTCCATTAAAGATTTCTCGAGTGTGTCTGAATTGAAACATGAAGATGAATGCCTTAAGGTTGTTGATAAAAAGGCTGTTAAAGATGCCCTGGCCACACTAAAACCCTTCCATGATGTAAACCCTGCCCTTACACCCGCTGAGGTCCTCTCAAAATCTCCTTTGAAGATTAAGTACTTTACACCCATGTGGCGTGTCCTCTTCACCCACATTGTTAAATCCCTGGGAGGAATGCAGTGATCCAAAGATCAGATGTCCTTTAACCATCATGCTATAGCATATGGGCTGATCTGGAGAGCTGATGTTGATGTTTGAAGCATTCTCTTCTCCAACCTTGTAGAACGGCTGAAGGGAAGAAATCAAGTCAGGGAAAAGAATATCTGCTATGTTCGCTTCTTGTCGCTGATCTTTGAAAGTCTGTTGGGAGACAACTACCACAACTATGCATTGACTGCTCTGAAGCCCTACCGCATCACAGGTGCCATCTACAAAGAAATAGGAGCTGAAGATGTCCCTGTCACCTCTCATATGATGAACGTTGCCAACAAACAACCAACAGCTGAGAAGTCCTTTCTCCCTTCTTCTGAGAAGGTGAATACTTCTAGTGTGTCTGGCAAGTCTAAGTCTTTGACCTCTGGGCAGCACACTACGAAGTCCAAGGCTTCTTCTGGCCAACAACCGAAGAAGAATAAAATCCCCTCTTCTTCCCACACCAAAACTGTTACTAAGGCCAAGGGAAAGAAAAATGACACCTCCTCTGTTCCAGATACTCATGTGGAATCAGATACTTCTGCTGACCAACAACAGGGGTCTAGTGTCTCAAAGTCAGCTGAGACAACAGGAAACCAGCCTAATCAAGCTGATATCTCACATGTAATCAGTGTACATTTTTAGAGGTTCACAAGCAGCCACTCTCAATTGTCTATAGGAGAGAGTGGTGAAGTTAGGGTAATCCTCGACCCATAGAAGTCTGTCTATGCACTTAGAACTCTTTAAGACTTCTGTACACTCTGTCTTTGCACCAGGGAATGATTCATTTGTGTTTATAAAGCACCCCGATGACCCTGCACCCTCTAGAAAGTATTCAGGCTAACAACAACCTGGATACACATATGTCTCAACGTTGATCAGCTGTACTTCACACAGCCTCTTGGTTCCCTTAGAAAAAGAATCCCAAAGGATTTATCCTTTTCAGGGGGAGCTGAATCATCACCATCAGCTTTCCTAGGGGCAGCGTAACAAGAGAACTTAACCCACATATGTTTCACTCTTAAAAGAGTCCCAAAGGTTTCTTAACCTTTTGGGGGGCTGAATGATCACCCTCAGCTTTCATAGGGGCAGCGAATGACGATCCATAAACAACGTATGTTTCACAATCAAAAGAGTCCCAAAGGTTTTAACCTTTTGGGGGGGCTGAATAATCACACTCAGCTTTCCTAGGGGCAGCGAATGGTGATCATTAACTATATATTTTTCACACTTAAAAGAATCCCAAGGATTTATCCTTTGGAGTGGCTGAGTAATCACCCTCAGCCTCTCTGGGACAGCAAAATGGCGATCATTCCCCCTTACTTTTTTCCCTGTTACTAATTACAACAATTTGCAGGCTAAAATTGTACAGCCAGTCACAGAATCCCAGGTACAACAAGAGAAGGAGGCTGATACAATTACTCAAGACCAACCTAATGACGACGAGCCTCTGCTAAATATTGATGACGAAATGTTGTCATTAGAGGATGATGTCTCTGACCTTGAGTCAATGCCTGAAGATGAAATCCCTGTAGGGATGTTTGAGGAGGAGGATGAAGAAGATGAGGAAGATCAACAATCTGTCTCTCCTCCCAAGGAAATAGCTGTGTCCACTCCAGCTGGAAATAATACTCCTCCTCCCAAGGACGCTGTTGTTACTCCAAACTCTACTACCTCAACAACAACAATCTTCCAACGCCCAGCCTATGATCCAACAGCTGAGTTTCTAATGTTTGATCAACCTGCCCAAACTAACTTTGATCTGTTACCAAGGGGGGATGATTATGCTCAACAAAGCCTCAACATACATAATCTTCAGCCTGTTCATCATCAATCTGACATTGAACGATTATCAAGGAAGCTGGATGTGATCATGTCTGAAATGCACAACTTCACTGTCACATTTCCAGGGATCATTCAAGAGGCTGTTGCTGAGGCGGTTACTGAACCCATCAAGGATGGTGCAAGAAAAGGTGTAGCACAAGGACTTAGTCACCTTTCCACAAGAATGAAGGATGTCATTGACTCAGAGGTCCGTGCCTTATTTCATGAACATGAGCTAACTATGCACAGACAATTTGATGATGTTCGCAACAGGCAATACCGTCATGCAAACTTCATTGTCAGTCGAGTTCAGGCCAATACTAATGCAAACGACAACCTTTTGCTGAAGATTGCCAGGGCTTCAAGGAAAAGGCAACGTGCTATGGCTGCCTCTGTTGAACAGATTGCAAGGCATTTTCAAACACGTTCATCCAAACGTCTGCGTCGCCAGGATGAACGTGAGGGGGAGAAAGAAACAACACTTAACCTTGAATCTGCTAAACAAGGCTCATCATCAGCTGACAACACCATTACACCTGTTCCTCTCCAAGTCATCACACCTATCAACATACCTGATGATGAGGATAACACTCAGGGGGAGCAACAGAATCAAGATGGAGCTGACTTATCAAAGTCCCTGGCTTTGGTTAACACCAGCGAATCTGGGGATGATGGTGAACCAGCTGCCAAGAAGCTAAAGTTCACTATTAGCTCCCTTCCCAAAGCAATACAAAATCAGGCTCATACAGCATTTATCAGAAGAGCTGAAGTTTTGAAAAACATGAGTGTGGATTCCTCTGTCTCGAAGAAAGGAAAGGAGATAGTTTTGGTTGACACAGACACCAAACTAAAGAAGATAGTTGCGATGCTAGAGACAGGAGGATCCACCACAGACCTTTCCCAATTTTCAACCTTTACACCTTCCAATGAGATTCCTTTAACTCCTAAAGAAATAGAGAAACAGGCTAAGGAATTCAAGAGATTAAATGAACTCAAGACAGCCAAAGAATTGAATGAAGCTACTCTAAGGAAGATGACTCCACCTGAAAGAGAAAAGCAAAAACAAAGGTTGAGGGAAATGGAAGTTAAACGCGCTGAGGCACTAAGGAAAGTCAAAGCTGATTATGATGCCTGCGTTAACAACAGATATGCACCTGGCAAGACAACCAAGTTCAAATACACCATTCATAAATCCACAAACACCCCACAAATGATCTTATGGAGGGATAACCAACAGGGAAATATGAATGTGTTTGACAACTTCAGGCTAAAGACACTTGGGTTATCTGAATGGTTCGAACTTGAAGCCTTAGCTGCCAAAAGAACTGGACAAGCTAATTTTATTCTGCTTAAGACTATTAAGGCCAAGTTTACCTGGATCAAAGAAACAGCTGCCAAACTCAAAATTGATCCCCCACCACAACTTTTTGAACAAAAACCCCCAAAGACTGGCAACAAAAGAAGAAGAGTTTCTCAACTTGTTAAAGAAACTTTTGTCACATATGATGTTCAAGTGGATGGCATGCACAGGGATTTGACCCTACCCAACGGTATAGTTGGCCCTATTGATGGTCAGACATACACAGAGCCTGAAAGAGGAATGGCATTCATGAATAGGGCTTGCCAGTATGCATTTCAAAGAGAAGATGAGCTGTGCTTAGCTTCAACAATTCAGCTACTTTGTCAAAAGAAGTCACTCAAGATCAACACAGAGTATTCCAAAAAGTTTGCAAAGACTTTGCAGGAAGAATTGGATAACAGATTGGACTTGGCTGGAGCTGAAGAAAGAATTAAAAATGATGACTATTGAAGATGTTCACAACCCAATTTTACCTTCACCTTTTATTTTACTTTTGTATTGTACATGGAATTTTCTTTAAGTATTAATAAAATCATGAGGTATGTTTGTTTAGATCTGTTATGAGTAAGAAGAAGCTGTTAACTCACTTACCTTAACTTAGTTAGATCTAGCAATATTTATGTTTAAATAGGGGGAGATTGTTGGGAATCTAAACTTGTTAGATTCCCTGATCATAGATTTAAACATAAATAAGCTGTTAGATAGTCCTTTGCCTGTTCCTAGGAGGCAGGCAAGTATCGCAAGACTTACGGAGATCCAAGTCTCTGTGAGCAACCTTAGAGGAGTCCATGCCAGAGACATTGTCAAGGAAGTCAAAGATTACTTGAAGACATACTCATTCCCTGTGATGGATAACAGCCAAGATGTATCAGGGACTCTGAGGGGTTGAGGGTTAACATGGGTGGCAATACCCTGTTAACACTCATCACACTTTGGACATGCCATTTGTGTGTTCGAGACTATGAAGAAAAAGTAAACTGTTTTGACAACTGTTTCCTTAAAGCATAATGGAAGACTACCAAGAATAGAAGAACATCATGTGACTGATGTGGGAACTTGTGAAAGCTTGTGTAGTCACCATCAAGTACTATTTAGGTCAATCTCGTAACACTATAAATAGGGTGTGTATCCATGCATTAATGTTTAACACTTTGAGTATATTCATAACATTATTGCTTAGAACTTATAGAATCAAACAGCTGTGATTGTATTCATAAGTTAGGATTTATAGTTGTTCAAAGTGTGCACAACACATTGTCATCAAACGGTGTTATCCATAACACTTGTAATTCTTTATTATACAATAATAAAATTACGTTTGAAAAGTAATACCTTGTGTTGATTAGTTAAGTTTAGGGTTTCTAGCATTGATTAGGGACTTTCAGTATAAATTCAATAAATTCTTCTTGCATAGCTTCTATCCAACAGGATTGAGTAAAAGCTTCTTGCCATATCTTAGGTTCAACTTCAGTGAGAAAAGCATCAAAATGACTAAACATTGCATTTTCTTGTAACTGACTTCGTGTGGATACCGGACGATTAGGGTCACTAATAATAGAATCGATAGGATGATCCTTTGTCCACTTGCTGTCATGTTTACGAATCCGTGGATTGGAGTATACCGTAGTAGGAGCTTCCTATGAGGTGGACGACCCGACTTGATTAGATTCGGGAATAGGTAGACCAAAGAATGAATGTTCACGCATTTGAGCGAATTCTAAATCGTGATCATCATCATCCTCTTCATCATCAATAGGCATGACATGGGTAGTTGATTCGGGTGTTGGTTGAGAATTACTTGTTGAAGGTATATCCTGACCAATTGTAGGTGCAGACGTATCTGATTGTGCTTCGGTTACTGGAGCGACAACTTCGGTAACAGGAGCTATTACCTCGGGTTCTGGAGCAACAATACTTGGAGGAGTAAAGAATTAATCAAAGAATGGTTGAAACAACGTATCCTATTCAGTCCTAGAAGGTGGTGTAAATGATGATGAAGTAGGGTTATTTAGGACAAGACCAGAGCTAATGTTATTGGGTCCCATTTCAAGAAGTGCGGGTTCAGAGTTGCTTTGCTCAGAAGCCATAGCTGTCAGCTCATCAAAATCAGCATTCATAGTTTTGAGGATCTTTCGAGAATTATGATTGTAGATTCGGTATGCCTTCTTTGTGGGTGCATAACCACTGAAGATACCAATATCAGCCTTGGGTTGTAGTTTTCCCAAATTGTCACCGTCATTATTTGGATAGCAAAGAGAGCCAAATACATGAAGATATGATAAATCTAGTATTTTTCCATGTAGAAGCTCATAAGGTGTTTTACCATGGCGTTTACGAATTAGTGACCGGTTTTGGGTGTACACTGCTGTAGACACTACTTCTGCCCATAAAAACAATGGAGCCTTTGCGTAAATTAACATCGTTCGAGCAACTTCCATAAGTGTGCGATTTCGCCTTTCAACGACACCGTTTTGTTGTGGAGTGCGAGCAACGGATGTTTCATGAGATATGCCAACTTCTTCATAATAATCACACAAAATTTGATTCACAAATTCGGTTCCATTATATGTACGAATGCGTCAGACAGTAGTGTTGAGACGCACTTGAATCATCTTGATAAATTCGATGATCAATTTAGGTGCCTCATTTTTTTTTGTAAGAAATTTCACCCATGTAAACCGAGAGTAATCATCGATAATGACGAGGATGTACTTTTTACCACTAAGACTTTCAACACGCATTGGCCCACAAAGATCCATATGCAACAAATAAAGTTTCTCTTGGTTGGTGTCTTCAGTCTTGGGTTTGTATGATTTCTTAGTGCATTACCCCATTGTACACGCGAAACACAAATGGTCCTTGTGAAATGTAAGTTTAGGAAGACCACGAACAAGTTCGTTTTTCACCAAATGATTTATAGCGTCAAAGTTAAGATGAGATAACCGTTGATGCCATAACCATGACTTAGTCCTTGATGCTTTGGAGAGAAGATAATAACTAAGATTTTAGTTAGAAAAATTGTTCGTTGAATCCAGTCTTTTCGAATTGATTACTAGTTAAAAGTGCGACTCAGTCGTTCTTGGTGGAAAATAAAAATGGTTGATTATCTAATTTAAGCTAAAATTAAAAATGTCGTTGAGTAAAGAAGTATAAATGAAAGCTTGAAAATATTTAAAACTAAAATTAAAACAAGACAAGTTAGAATAATGCTAAGTAAAAAGGCGGGAAAAATACAGTTTGAATTAAAAACTGGGAATTACAAAACCTTATCCAGAATCAGAATTATGTAGCTTATCCGGAATGTTATCCGGAATGTGAAATACTGGAGCTTATCCGGAATCAATTGGGAGGCTTATCCGGAATCTTTAACAAACTCCTTATCCGGAATCTATTTGTGATGCTTGTCCGGAATAAGTTCTTGAGATGCTTATCCGGAATCCGTCTTCTTCTACTTATCCGGAATATGGTTTGCTGGCCCTTATCCGGAAAAAGAAAATAATGAGGCTTATCCGGAAAACTTATCTAATCCTTATCCAGAATACAACTCGACACCCTTATCTGCAAAACACAATATGGTGCTTATCCGGAATATATTCCGGATACTTATCCAGAAAAACTCGAAAATACCTTTATTCGAAATATGCCTCAATACCCTTATCCGGAATAATTGGAAAACCCACTATCCGGAATAATTTCCTGACCACTATCCGGGATAATTTCCTGACCAAACAAATGAGTTATCCGGAATCCTGGTTTTGCTTCTTATCCGGAATGTATAGAAGTGCTGTTATCCGGAATAATTTGTTACCGCGACTATTCGGAATATGAGGGTTTAAAAACCCGGATAACACAAAAACTTAAACAAATAAGCAAATCTAAAATAAGCACTTACCAAAACTTAACCCAAAAAGATTTTTAAGAAAAACTAATAAGCCACAATTTAAAAACTATTAAAACACTAAATAATCTAAATATTGAAAATCAACTTTTTATCAAAATACTAAACTTATCAAAATCAACTTATTTTTAAGAACTATTAAGTATTAAGAATAAGAAAATAAGCACTTTAAAATGGAAACTTTTAAAATCACCAATTTTTAATAAGCACAACCAAAAGCTACACAATCAAATCATCAAAAAAATTAAATAAACTACATGATTATCAAGATTAAAGAGATTATTTAAGGTATAATGAGAATTAAGGAAATAAGCTTGATTTGATTTAAGATTAATATCAAAAGATTACAATATTAAAGTAAAGATTTAATAAGCTTGAAAGAAAAACTAGAGAGAAAATGAAAACACACTTAATAAAAACTAAAAAATAACTACAAACTAACTAACACCCTCCTAATGACATATTAGGAGGGTATTTATAGGAGGTGGGGAGGTGAAGTGCTTAAGCTTTCTTCTTTCTTTCTTCTCGTCTCGACTCGATTTAATTTCTTTGTCTTTCTCGACGTCGTCTCGGGATTTGTCGATATAAATTGAACTTGTCTTATAATTTTCTTCTAAGATTAGACTTGAGTTCTTTGACTTCATTAAACTTCCGTCTTTAGAATTTTTCTTCGATAAATCTTCAGAATAGGCCTTGGACTTCCGTTCTTTTTGCACTCTCGATCTTTTGACTTCTTCTTTTGTCTTTCTCTTCGATAAAAGCCCGTGATAGCCCATGTTTTCTTCCTTTTGCATATTTTTATTATGAAACACAATAAAAACACAAACCACGCATAATTCCGACTTTTACGACATAAAATACACGTTTTGGTCTTGTTATTATTGGAAATAATAGGTAAAAGGATAAGCGTTTTCACACTTATTAAATACCCTACACTTGACCATTGCAATGCCCTCATGCAATGCATTAATTTCAAAGCACGGTTTACATTTTTCATCATAGATAACCCACCTTGGGCTTTATTTAATGCTAAACACTAAGGAAACTAAAAGAACAAAACAAGTAAGAAATCAAAGACTTATATTGGGTTTTTGGTTGTCATGAATGTTTATCATCCTGAAGTTTCACGTTCCCCATACTAAGCTTAAAAACGAGATCATTGTTATTATAAGTTAGCAAACTAACACGAACTCATGTGGCCCAATTATTCACTTAGACTCCCTTATTCCTAGGTGTATCTCTTATATTTTAATATTGTCTTAAATGATCACTAGGATGCATTGTTTGACTTATTTCGATAGTTTATTAGGCTAAAAATAAAGTATGACGATTTAATCAATAGTTAGCTAAAGAACAAAATATTTTAAAACTGCTTCCCGGGACCTCATAAATTTCATATCTTGGCATAACTCACTTCACGATTTGAGACCACTCTCGGACCGATATTTGGCAGCGACTTCATACTTCAAATCTTTGAGAGACGTTCATGAAATAATGGTCTTCTCTTCATAATAGGAATTTCTTCACTTTGAAGTTTTTGAAAGATTCTTCATATTTTGACCATGACTTCTTCATTTTTCTCCAATCTTTATTTTGGACTTTGATATACAACGATCCACCTCCTTTTAGGACTTGGATCTATTTATCCTCATACCTTGTTAGGGCCTTTTTGGATAGACTTCTCCATGATCTTTAATGGAGTATTTGCTTTTCGTCGTGTGTCTCGATCCTTCATATTGATTTTTGATAAATGATTCTTCACATCACTTGGGATCTTTAGCAACAAAATGTAGCCCTCATTCCTTCTTAGGACCTTTTTGGACTCGCCAATCGTCGTATCCCGCTTCAATAAGTTATGCCTTGGCTATGAACTCTAATTAATACCGAGCAACTTTTAAACGATCTTGTGCTAGAAGCTAAGTAACTTTTCAAATCGTACGACCTTATTTATTGCAGTTAAATTTATTAGCAAGCGATGGGATAAAGCTTATAATCAACTCACATAAATTCATGAAAGAATATCAAACTTTTAATTGACTCTATCATCTCTCGTTCTCCACAATTTAAAATCTCAAGGAATGAGACTCGTGGATGCTTAGCTAATTAAATCAAAGTTTTGGGTTTTCGAGTCATCTATAGGATCTTGCAAATTCTTAGACTTTTTTCAAGTTTAGAAATCGCATTTTAAAGTTCCCTTGATAAATGACTCTCTAGGATCAATTATAGGAAGTTGCGAAAAGTTCTTGTTCTTAACCCGTGAGAGTTAAGACTTTCGCGTTTTAAAGTTCCCTATATAAAAGCCTAGCAAAACTTGACTTAAATACGTTAAGGATACTAGCTAGAGTAAACTTAGATAAGTAAACTCGGGTTGAGTCAAAATATTCACGACTTTGAAAAATTTAAAACCACTTTATTAAACTTTTATTTTAGCAAGGAATGTAAATAACGATAACAAAGGAAAATACTACTAGGCCAAAATAGATTAATAATTTTGAAAAATGTCGAAAAAATAGATTTTCCGGTTAAAATGAGGGCAAGTTCATGGAAAAGACCACTTACTTCGATATAAGTCCCCCCTACACTTGATATAAACATTGTCCTCAATGTTTAAGCATGTGGGAGGAAACTCCCCTACACTTAGGACATTGTGCACGTTGTTTAAATCTTGCTAAGGAACGGACAACTATAGTGATTTCAATGTGAACATATGAGATATGAAATATTAAATCACGATAGTTTAGGATAGAACCAGGAAGACGGGTACACGGGATCACGGTTCGTCAAAAGTCATCGAGAATGGATCTTTGAAGCTTTAATCCCTGCACATCATAAGAAACAAGACAACAAACACATACGAGGCTCCCCCTACACTTATTATGAAAACGGTAAAGGATAGATCAACGGGTTGCCTCCCGAGAAGCGTTTGTTTTTGTTAACCGAGTCACGAGCCTGACTCGACCCATAACTAATTCAAGGGAAACATGGTGAGGGATGGAATCATCTCATGATAGAGTCCTCACCAAAGTACAACTTCACGCGCTGGCCATTCACCTTAAAATTGGGCCCATTTGGCTGAGAAAGCTCAATGGTGCCATAGGGGAAGACTTTGGTGACGGTGAATGGACCAGACCAACGGCTCTTCAGCTTGCCCGAGAAGATCTTCAACCGAGAGTTAAAGAGTAAAACTTGATCACCAACGTGGATCTCTCGGTTCTTAATCCTTGCATCATGGATGATCTTTGTCTTCTCCTTGTAGATCAATGAGTTCTCATAGGCTTCATTCCTCAGTTCATTGAGCTCGTTGAGTTGAATCTTCCAAATATCACCGGCTTTGTTGATGTCAAAATTAGCCCACTTCAAGGCCTAGTATGCTTTATGTTCCAGCTCGATAGGGAGGTGGCATGCTTTCCCATACACAAGACGATAAGGTGTACAACCAATCGGGGTCTTATAAGCGGTACAGAAAGCCCACAAAGCATCATCTAACTTATCGGCCCATGAGTCACGATGCTCTTCAACAGTACGCTCAAGAATTAGCTTCAATCCACTGTTAGATATCTCGGCTTGACCATTTGTTTGAGGATGATAAGCGGTGGAAAGACAGTGATTGACACCGTACTTAGCCATGACTCGAGCAAATTGATCATTGCAAAAATGATTCCCGCGGTCACTGATTATAGCACGAGGAATACCGAATCGAGCAAAAAGCTCCTTCAAAAAGTTCACAACCACCCTCACATCGTTCGTAGGAAGAGCCTTAGCTTCAACCCATTTAGAAATGTAGTCAACGGCTACGAGGATGTACTTGTTCCCTTTAGATGATGGAAATGGCCCCATAAAGTCGATTCCCCATACATCAAAGATTTCACATTCTTGTATGAAATTTTGAGGCATCTCATATTTATGTGTGATCTTGCCTTGGCGTCGGCGAGCATCACAATTTTTAACCATCGCATGAGCGTCACGATAAACGGTGGGCAATAGAATCCCGAGTCAAACACTTTCTTCGCGGTGTAGTTGGGACCAAAGTGACCACCGGTGGGTCCTTTATGGCAAGCTTCGAGAATGTCTAAGGCTGCGGGTCCATCAACACACCGACGAATAATTAGATCAACACATTGTTTGAAGAGATAAGGGTCATCCCAAAAGTAAGTCTTAACATCTTTAAAGAACTTCTTCTTTTGTTGGGATGTTAACCCTTCGATGAGAATACCACCCGCTAAGTAGTTTGCAATGTCCGCAAACCACGGGGTGTCATCAAGGTTTGAATTGATAGACATTAAGGCCTCAAGGGGAAAAGAGTCATTGATCTCTTGATTCGGATGATCCCCTTGATAAGGATCCTCAAGTCTAGTTAGATGATCCGCGGCTAGGTTTTCGGCTCCCTTCTTGTCACGAATTTCAATTTTAGATACTTTAAGGAGCAAAACCCAACGAAGAAGTCTTGGCTTGGAATCTTGTTTAGTTAACAAGTACCTCAACGCGGAATGATCGGTGTACACGATGGTGGTGGAAAGAACAAGATATGGGCAGAACTTCTCAAAAGCATACACTGTAGCTAAAAGCTCTTTTTCGGTAGTGGTATAATGAAATTGAGCCCTCGTCATTATCTTGCTAGCATAGTGGATTGGTTGGAAGTGTTTGTTCACACTTTGGCCCAAAACCGCTCCAATAGCAAAGTCGCTAGCATCACACATCAATTAAAAAGGTAGCTCCCAATTAGGGGCAACCAAGACCGGTGCCTTAGTTAGCTTGTCCTTAAGAAGATTGAAGGATTTAAGACACTCTTTAGAAAAGATAAAAGGAGTATCTTTTTCCAAGAGGTGGGTCATCGGGCGAGCGATTTTAGAAAAAACTTGAATGAATCGAAGATAGAAGCCCGCATGACCAAGGAAACTTCTCACACCCTTCACGGTTGAAGGTGGGGGTAATTTGGATATGACATCCACTTTAGCACGTTCCACTTCAAGACCGGCTTTTGAGATTTTATGTCCAAGCGCAATGCCTTCTTTTACCATAAAATGGCATTTTTCACAATTTAGAACAAGGTGAGTGTCTTCACACCGCTTAAGCATGCGTTCCAAATTGGCAAGGCAATGAGAGAAAGAATCACCATAGACCGAGAAATCATCCATGAAGACTTCCATAGTTTCTTCAACCATGTCATTGAAGATAGCCATCATACACCTTTGGAATGTCCCAGGAGTATTGCATAAGCCGAAAGGCATTCTTTTGTAAGAAAATGTTCCATAAGGACAAGTGAATGTGGTTTTCTCTTGGTCTTTAGGATCGATGAGGATTTGAAAATACCCGGAGAAACCGTCTAGGAAGCAATAATAGTCATTACCCGCTAGCCGTTCAAGCATTTGGTCCATGAAAGGAAGGGGAAAATGATCCTTTCTCGTAGCATCACTGAGTTTGCGATAGTCTATACAAACTCTCCACCCTGTAACGAGACGAGTAGGAATCAACTCGTTGTTTTCATTGGGCACAACGGTGATTCCGCCTTTCTTAGGCACTGATAGGTGTGTAAACACCAATCCTTCTTACCACTTAATTACAATAATCACCAAGCCAAAACGTGTATTTTATGTCTTTTATGTCGGAATTATACGTGGTTTGTGTTTTTGTTGTGATTTAGGACGAAAAGGTGAAAAGTGGAGAAAACACGGGCATTCACGGGCTTTTATTGAAGAAAAAAATGAAAGACGAAGTCAAGAAGTCAAGAGTGCAAAAAGAACGGAAGTCCAAGACCAATTCTGAAGATTTATCGAAGAAAAAGTCGAAAGACGGAAGTTTACTTAAAGCCGAAGAACTCAAGTCTTATTTATTGAAGAATTAAAAGACGAGTTCAAAGAAATCCCGAGCCAAAAGTCATTAAAATTCCAAGATTAAATAAGATAAGAAGAAAAGGACTAAGCATGCAATTAACAAAGAGATTAAGAAGGAAGGGCCTAATGACGCAATTAAGAGAAAAGGAAAGAGGGGAGGAAGCTTCCTAATCCTCCCCTATATATATAGATTAGTTGTTAATTATTTTTCTTTGTTGGCTAATAGTGACAATTAGTTCTTCCACCTTTAATTACCTTGTCATTTAAATACTTGTCAAATTTAATTACCTTGTCTTGCACCTTAAATTCGTTTAATTTCAAGTCAGTTTTCATTTAATTCTTGTCAATCTTTACTTTATTTTGTTAATCTCCTATCTACCTTTCTTGATCTTTGATTTTTATGTTTATGTTTATGTTTGTGTTCATGTTCATGTTCTTATTTTGATCAAAGAGGGTTTTGATTATTGTGGTTAGTTTTGTTAGTTTTGTTGATTTGGATTGTTTGTTTATGATTATTTGATGTTTTGTGATTAGTTTGATTTAATCTTTTGTTTGATTTAGTTAAATTGTTATTAGATTCGTATGTTACTGTATTTCCTTGTTCTTTGGTTTGTTTCTGCTACTGTGATTCCCAGGAAATTTCCGAACCAGCAAGGCTAAGTGCTTCATTCGGAACATCCTAAGTTCCAAACCAAGGGTTTCTGTCCAGAAGTTCCGAACCAAGCTATTTCATTCGGAACATCCAAACTTCCGAATCAGGAACTTCCGAACTAAAGTTCCGACCGAATCAGAAAGTTCCGGACCAAGACTTCCGAATCAGAAGCTTCCGAACCATGTCTTCTTGTTCATTCGGAAGAGTTCCGAATAAATAGTTCCGAATAGAAAACTTCCGGATCAACAACTTCCGAACCAAGACTTCCGGATCAAGGAGTTCCGAACCAGGAGTGGTTCATTCGGAAGTATTCCGAACCAAACTTTTAGGAGGGTTCCGAATCAAGAAGTTCCGACTCAAGAACTTCCGAAGCAAGGGTTAACCAGAACTTCCGAACCAGGGATTTTGAATCAGCATATGTTCCGAACGAAGAATTATTCTGGATAAGTGACATATTTAGAATAGAGAATTTGTTCCGGATCAAGGATTTTGGTAATATCCCGAGCCAAGAAGAATCATTCCGAACGAAGGTGACATTCCGGATGAGTGATTGTTTCGTACGAAGGTTTGTTCCGAATGAGCTGTATTCAGGTTCTTTTTAGTCTTTGTCTTGATTTTTAATTTTAAGCTTTATTTTTCCCGCCTTTTTCTTTAGTCGCACTTTAAGATTACTTGCCTTAGATTTATTTTAGCCTTGCCTTAGTTTAAGTTTTAGTTACGTTTTAAGTTTGCCTTAGATAGATTTAAGTTTGCGTCATTTATTTTAGTGCCTTTTAATTTCTCGTCATGTTTTTAATTACTTGCACCATTTAATTTTAATTAGACTTAGATTTATTTTAAGTGCCCATTTACTTTAAAGTTTTGCATTTTTAATACTACAACAACACAACTATTTGTTTCCACCAAAGAACAGCAAAATCATACTTAAAACCAGTAATCAATTCGATTAGACCACGAGAACGATAAATTTTTATACGGGGTGTCAAAAGCCTTGTATCAAATGGCGCCGCTGCCGGCTCTTTTCGTAAAGATTAACGGTTTTCTGTGAAAGACGCGTTGCTTTTTGGGATCCGTTCACTTGTGAACGTTATTTTTCGTGTCAAAATTTTTCGCAAAACCCCAAAAACATTTGAAAAACCATAAAAAGCATTTCTTTTTCAAAGTTTTGCACCAAAAATATTCCTCTTTATCCTCTATTATGTTTAATTCTTTTCTTTACCCTTCTTATCTATAATTCTTCATGGATTCGTCTTATGGACGGTGTGGGAGACCATGGCATGGTTTTCAAACATGTCAATGGTGTACTTGTGAGCGGTGTGGTTTTGATATCGATACATAATTTGGATTTTTTCCATTTTGCAATTCAACAAATTCATACTTCAACTCTTACAATACTTTCCCACCCTCTCCCGTCTATGACAATCCCTATCCTCAAGATGCACCGGGTTTTTCAACATACCCGTGGTGCTATATTTGTGGGGGCCCTCACGAAGCTTCTTCTTGTGATCCATCAAAGGTCTTTGAGAAAGTTTCGTGCTATCTTCCCAGTGTTTATAATTTTGAGCCCCCACGTCACACCGTCAATCATCAACCGTTTGGTGCATTTCCTCCAGAGCAAATTGCCACACTTTTTGACAACTTTCAAAAAGTTCAAGAAGCTTTCAACAAGATCAAGGAGAAATGCCAAGCGGATCAGCACCAAGAGCAGGTATCTAAACTTAATGCTTATACTCCTCCTCTTATGCCTCCATATTATTATGACAGTGATGACGATGAGAGTCCTATTTCTTGGACCGATGAGAATGATATTCCTTCTCCCGACTTGCCGGAGCCTAAGGATTCAACCATCCCAAGGGATGAGGATATTAGCACAATTCCTGCAAAGGAATCCGTCGAATTCATAAAGTCTAGTGCTGAAAACCTTGTCCCCATTCCAAGTGAATCTGAGTTGATATTCGACAGTGACGATGAGTATGATGTGCTTTCTTCTGATGATGTTCCTTCCACCAACACTTTGGAAGAGGATTCTTTGGCTCTCTCTACTCCTCTTTTTGATCAAGACGATGATTTTACTTCTAGTGATGACGAGTCACTATCTGATGAAGACGTTGCGAAGGAAACTTTCAAGATTTATTCGAACCCTTTATTTGATTTTGATGACGATTACATATCTAGTGAGGTGAATCCACTCTTTGGCGAAGGGATTGAGTACATTGCTAGCTCTAATTCTCCTACTATTGATGAGCATGCTTTGTTAGCCATGCCTCCTTCTATCACAGAGGTGGAGAGTTCTGACTCTACTGGAAAGGTATCGTAGGTGGAAGGTAATTTTTCTCTTACTTCTCCTACTATATTGCCCCCTCATCCTACTGAATGCACACCCAATCGGGTGATGTATCAATTTCCTTCTCCGGGAAATGAGGATGAGTGTTTTGACCCGGGAGGTGACAACGACCATTTTATGATTGATAACCTTACGGATTTGCCAATTGGTCCTCGTCCATTGTCTTTGGAGGATGACAATGTGATTCCTATACCCACCCCACCTCCCGAGGATCAAGATTTCACATACTTCTCGTATGTTAAAAGGACCTTTCTACCGTTTAAGACTTATCCTCCTGCCTCTCCTTTGTTATATTCCTCCGGGAATGAGGATAAGGTCTTTGATCCCGGTATTACATTTGAGGCTTCCCCATGGACCATTTAATTCGGGGATGATAGGTGTGTAAACACCCATCTTTTCTACCACTTAATTACAATAATAACCGGACCAAAACGTGTATTTTATGTATTTTATGTCGGAATTATGCGTGGTTTGTGTTTTTGTTGTGATTTAGGATGAAAAGGTGAAAAATGGAGAAAACACGGACATTCACGGGCATTTACGGACTTTTTATTAAAGAAAAGGATGAAAGACGAAGTCAAGAAGTCAAGAGTACAAAAAGAACGGAAGTCCACGACCAATTCTGAAGATTTATCGAAGAAAAAGTCAAAAGACGGAAGTTTATCAAGAGCCGAAGAATTCAAGTCTATTTTATTGAAGAATTTAAAGACGAGTTCAAAAGAAATCCCGAAGTCAAAAGTCCCTTAAGTCCAAGATTAAAGAAGATTAGAAGAAAAGGACTAAGTACGCAATTAATGAAGATTAAAAGAAGGAGGGACTTAATTATGCAATTAAGAGAAAAGGAAAGAGGGGAGGAAGCTTCCTTAATCCTCCCCTATAAATAGTTTAGGATTAGTCATTTTTCATTTTGTTGGCTAGATTGATAAACTAGTTCTTCCACCTTTATTTTATGCACCTTTAATTACTTGTCATTTAAATACATGTTTTGCACCTTTAATTACCTTTAATTTCAAGTAAGTGTCTCTTTTAATTACTTGCACCTTTACTTTATCTTGTTAATCTTCTTCTACCTTTCTTTAATTTACACGTTTTTATCTTGTTAAGTTGTTTAAAGATTTCATTTTTATGCTTTTGATTGTTTTAAATCCCTTATTTTCATAGCTTATTTTATTTATTTTCAAGTTTATATAGTTTTTACAAAAGTTATTTTTATATATAAAGTTGTTTTTCTTAAAGTTTATTAATTTCGTGTCCTAAAAAGTTTTTAACTTTCAGTTTCGTAGCTTATTTTTACACGGTTTTATCTTAGGATTTAGTCTTGTGCTTATTAGAATCATAGCTTATTAGATTAGCTTAATTTGTGTACTTTTCATCATATTCCGATCTGACAAATCGGAAGAGGGTTTTACATTCCGACCATAGCTCTTGGCTTGGTCGGAAAAGGGTTTGTATATTCCGATTGAGAAGACTTGATATTCCGAGCAGAGTGGTATTTGGGTATTCCGATCTAAACTAGTGACAGCTTTCCGATTGGTGGTCCATTCACCATTCCGATTGAGGTGCTCGTTTGGTATTCCGATCGTGTGTAAGTAACAATTATTCCGATCGTAGGGTTCCGATCAGCATTCCGATCAAGTCTCGCTCCTTATTCCGACGAGATCATTATTCCGACCAGGTAGGTTTTCAACATTCCGATTTGGGTGTCTTGTGATATTCCGATCAGTGTAAGTGACAGGTATTCAGATCAGAGTCTTCCGAGCAACATTCCGACAGGTTTGGTGATATTCCGATCTGGTTGATCGGAATATTTTCCGATTGGGGAAGTTATTTGCCATGTTTTCTCTTGTTTAATTTTTAGTTTACGTTTTTAATACTTGTCTAACTTTAATTTACGTCACGTTTTAATTTTTAGTCATTTTAATTGATTTACTTCTTGTCACGTTTTTTAAATATCGCACATTTACTTTTTAAATAGACTTAGATTTATTTTCACGCACTTTACTTTAACGCCACTTTACTTTCAACGACATTTACTTTTAAGTCTTTGCACATTTAAATTTAAAAACAAACCAAAAATATTTGTTTTCACCAAAATAAAACTGAGTCACATAGAGAACCTAGATCAATTCGATTAGACAGGAACACTAGAACGATAATTTTTAACTGGGAAAATCTTAGTTATCAAATGGCGCCGCTGCCGGCTCTTTTCGTAAAGATTAACGGTTTTCTGTGAGAGACGCGTTGCTTTTTGGGATCCGCTCACTTGTGAACGTTATTTTTTCTTGCATAAAAAATTCAAAAATCATAAAAATTAAAAATTGATAAAAAACCATAAAAATAAAAAATTTCAAAATTCCAAAAAGATTTTATCTTTCTTGTGTATATATATTGTTTCTGTGTTTGGTTTTGTTTTCTTTTGCATTTTCAGGTGTATGCGTACTAGATCTTCTAATTATCAAGAGCCCGAGCCTCAAGAAGATTTAGATATGGCAGGTGTTAACAACAACATGCCACCGTACCTCAATAATAATAATAATAACAACAATGCTCTTCCACAGCCCGATCTTCGGACCATGGAGGAACTTTGTCAACACACAATGTTTGGACGAGGAGGACCGATTGCGCCGATGCAAATCAACGCTCCTGAGTTTTCGTTGAAGCACCACACGATTCAGCAAGTACAAACAAACCCATTTAGAGGATTGCCTGATGATGATGCCAACAAACACCTCGACAAGTTCATTACAATCACCCAGAGCATGAAGTTGGCTCGTGCCACTATGGATGAGCTTCGCCTACAACTCTTTCCACACACTCTTTTACATCATGCCGAGAAATGGTTTGATCGTCTCCCGAAGAATTCTATTCACACATGGGATGACATGACTCAACGCTTTTTGTCGCGCTACTTTCCACCATCCATGGTCACAAGCCTTCGCAATTAGATCAGCGGTTTCATGCAAGATCCCGATGAATCTCTTTTTGATGCATGGGAGAGATATAATGTCTTGATCGATAGATGTCCAAACCACAACATGCTCCCTGTGACCCTAATTGATACTTTCTACAACGGTTTGACTTTTCGAGATCGTGATACGATTAATGCAGCCGCCGGTGGCACATTTATGAAAAGGAGACCCGAGGAGTGTAGAGAGTTAATTGAGAACATGACTACTCATCACAAGAACTGGGATTCCTCTGCTTCTTCTAGGAACAACCCGAGAGTCAATGTTTCCTCAACCTCAGCAAACCCTGAGATGACCGAACTCACCCGCATGATGGCTGAAATGAGCAAAAGTATTACGCTTCTCGCTTCAAACCAACAACAACAACAAGTTAAAGCGGTTGCTAATCCTTGTGAAACATGTGTCCGTCCTCACTCATACACCGATTGTCCTTCGACACAAGGAAATCCGGAAAGTGTGTATGCAGCTTATGGTAATTATTCACCGGACAATTACCAAGCTAGACAACAAGGGGATAGAAATTTGCTAAGCTACCGTTCCAACAATTACCTTTCACCCGGTTTTTCTCCTCAAAACCAAAATCCCGCCAATAACTATAATAGAAGCAACCAAATCCCACAAAGAGCTTCTAATCCTTATCACCCACCCGCCCAACAAAACCCACCCAGTAATCCAGATGTTGAGGCCATCATGAGAACCCAAGGTGAGCAAATCAAGAATCTGCAGAGCCAAATTATCAATCTTAAAGGAGATATCACAAAGCAAGGAAATGAGATAAGATCCGAGCTTCGAAATGATATTCAATCCTCCTTCAGCAGTCAAACCAATGATTTGAAGAATATGCTTGCTAGTTTCTTGCCAGCCGCTCAACCTCCTTCTTCAAGTTCTCTACCTTCAAACACCGTCACTAATCCGCGAGCCAATGTGAGTGCTATTACTACTCGTAGTGGAGTCACCATCGTAGGACCACCAATCCCACCCCCATCATCTACACCTCCTCCACCACCATGTATCCCTACTCCTCCTACACCTAGTAGTAGCGCACCATTACCCTCTCCGCCTCGTCATGACGATGTACCTAGGAAGGATCCTTCAACATCTCAACCTTTACCTACACCTGCACCTGCACCTTCACCACCCAAACCCAATATCCCTTATCCCTCTCGTTTAGGCAAGTCCAAAATGCTAACCAAGGAGGACTCCGAAGTGTCACGCTATGTGAAGATGATTTCTCAAATGAACTTCAACATTAGCTTTCTTGAAGCACTTGTCCACATGCCCAAATTTGTCAAAGCATTCAAGGAATTGCTTAGCAAGAAGGAGAAGCTGATTGAACTCACCAACACACGCTTAAATGAAAACTGCTCAGCAGTTATTCTTAAAGAATTACCGGAAAAGCTTGGAGATCTCAGTCGTTTTGTGTTGCCTTGCGTGTTCAACAAAACTGAAGAATTTACTGCCCTTGCTGATCTCGGGGCTAGTATTAATCTTATGCCACTGAGTGTTTGGAAAACACTATCATTGCCCGACCTCATTCCAACAAAGATGACTCTTGAACTTGCAAATCGCACTCTCGCTTACCCCGTTGGTATAGCCGAAGACGTGTTTATCAAAGTTGGCACATTTACTTTCCCGGTCGATTTTGTTGTAGTTTATTATGAAATGGACCCTGTATTCCTTTAATACTTGGTCGGCCATTTTTGAGAACCAGACGAGCTTTAGTGGATGTGGCCGAAGGTGAGTTAATCTTACGAGTCGGGAATGATTCAAAAGTTTTTAAAATGGGGAAACTTACCGGAAAATCCTTTGGAGGCCGAGAATCAGTGAATATGATAAATGTGCTCGATGACTTTACCGTCTTCGATAATCCTTTATTCGAGTCTTCCACTGATAATCCACTCTTTGAAGATGATGTGGATGATTCTCTCCCTACTTTGGACGCTTCTCCCATTTATGATTCGCCACCGATCTTTGATGCTTATGATGATGATTCTAGCTCAGATTCGGATGATTTTGATTGTATTTCTGAGTATCCCAAGCTGCCCACTTTCGATGATTTTGATGAGGCTGATACTCTCTCAAGCGATTCTTCACATGATGAAGATCCTCCGCCATCACTCGATCCTACTTTGGACGATTATTCATTTGAGGAAGATTTCTCTAAATTTCTCAACACATACTTCCCTCATGAGAGTGATGCTCCTCCTTTGGACTTTGAAGATTATCGTCTTGATCCTACTTTGGATTTGAAGAGCATTTTGTCCAAGAAGAAGAAACCGGTCGACACCGAAATCCGTTGCACTTATGATTTGACACCTCTTTGTCCCACTCCTGAGGACGAGGTTGTGCTTCTCTGCGGATCTTCTTCACACTCGGCTGAGCCTGAGTGCTATTTTCCCCTTAAAGGAAAAGGTGTTCGACCCCAGTATTGAAGTCTTTAAGCCATCTCAGTATCCACCTGATGAAATAGAAGGAAAAATCTTTGGACCCATTGAAGACATGCTTGCACCACTTCATCCTTGCTTCTACTGTGCTCCATCACTGCTTAAGGGAACCTTGCCACTTCTCTTTTGGCTTGCCTTGTTCGCCTTAAGCTCTTGCTTATTGATGGATGAAAACTATGTCTTTGATCCTGGTGGATATGTTTCATGCTTCTTCCATTGATGATCAAGGTCGAGTCAGGCTCACGACTCGGTTAACAAAAACCAAGCGCTTCTTGGGAGGGAACCCATGCATCTATCTTTCCGCTTTCTTTATCATAAGTGTAGGGGGGGACCCTTTGGATTGCTATTTCCTCTCCTCACTTCTTAATCAGGGATTCGAGCTTCAATGATCCACTCTTTATGATTCTTGACGACCCGTGATTCCGTGTTCTACTTCTTCCCGGTTCTATCCTAAACTCTTTTTGATTCTCTATTTCATATATTTTCTCAAATATTAAAATAGGAATCTCTTTAGTTGTCTTTTCCTTAGCAATATTTAAACAAAGTGCACAATGTCCTAAGTGTAGGGGAGTTTACTCCCACATGCTTAAACATTGAGGACAATGTTTATCTTAAGTGTAGGGGGACTTCTATCGAAGTTAAGTGGTCTTTTCCTTGTATTTGTCCTCATTTTAACCGGAAAATCAATTTTTCGACATTTTTCAAAATTTTTGATCTATTTTGGCCTATTAGTTTTTCCTTTGTATAGTTATTTTCTTTCTTTGCTAGAATAAATCTTTGAATAAGTGGTTTTAGTTTTCAAGCGTTGTGAATCTTTTGACTCAACCCGAGTTTACTCTAGCTAGTACCCTTAACGTGTTTAAGTCAAGTTTTGCTAGGCTTTTATATAGGGAGCTATAAAATGCGAAAGTCTTAACTCTCACGGGTTAAGAACAAGAACTTTTCGCAAGTTCCTATAATTGATCCTAGAGAGTCGTTTATCAAGGGAACTTTAAGATGCGATTTCTAAACTTGAAGGAGTCTAAGAATTTGCAAGATCCTATAGGCGACTCGAAAACCCAAAACTTTGATTTAATAGGCTAAGTATCCACGAGTATCATTACTTGAGATTTTAAACTGTGGAGAACGAGAGATGATAGAGCCAATTATAAGTTCAGTATTCTTTCGTGAATTTATGTGAGTTAATTATAAGCCTATTCTCCCATCTCTTGCTAATAAATTTATGTGCTAATAAATAAGGTTGTACGATTTGAAAAGTTACTTAGCTTCTAGCCCTAGATCGTTTAAAAGTTGCTCGGTATGGATTAGAGTTCATAGCCAAGGCATAACTTATTGAAGCGGGACGCGAAGATTGGCGAGTCCGAAAAGGCCCTAACAAGGCATGAGGGCTATATTTTGTTGCTAAAGATCCAAAGTGATGTGAAGAATCATTTATCGAAAATCAATATGAAGGATCGAGACACACGACGTAAAGCAAAACTTCCCAAAAGTCATGGAGAAGTGTATCCGAAAAGACCCTAACAAGGTATGAGGATAAATAGATCCAAGTCATAAAAGGAGGCGGATCGTTGTATATCAAAGTCCAAAATAAAGATTGGAGAAAAATGAAGAAGTCGTGGTCCAAGTATGAATCTCTCAAAACTTCAAAGTGAAGAATTCCTATTATGAAGTGAAGACCATTATTTCATGAACGTCTCTCAAGATTTGAAGTATGAAGTCGCTGCCAAATATAGGTCCGATAAAGGTCTCAAATCGCGAAGCGAGTTATGCCAAGATATGAACTTTATGAGGTCCCGAGAAGCAGTTTTAAAAGATTTGGTCCTTTAGCTAACTATTGATTAAATCGTTCACTTTATTTTCAGACTAAATAACTATCGAAATAAGTCAAATAATGCATCCTCGTGATCATTCAAGACAATAATAAAATATAAGAGATACCCCTAGGAATAAGGGAGTCTAAGTGAGTAATTGGCCCACATGAATTCGTGTCAGTCTACTAACTTATAATAACAATGATCTCGTTTTTAAGCTTGGTTTGGAGAAAGTGAAAACTTGAGGATGATGATTATTCATGACATTTTTAAAACCCAAGGTATGCTTTTGATTTCTTTATTTTGTATGATTTTAATTTTCTATCTCTTTAATAAAGGCCAACGTGGATTGATTATGATGAAGAGTGTAATCTTGCTTTGAAACTAATGCATTGCATGAGGACATTGCAATGGTCAAGTGTAGGGGATTTGAGAGGTGTGTAAACACCCATCTTTTCTACCACTTAATTACAATAATAACCGGACCAAAACGTGTATTTTATGTCTTTTATGTCGAAATTATGCGTGGTTTGTGTTTTTGTTGTGATCTAGGATGAAAAGGTGAAAAATGGAGAAAACACGGACATTCACGGGCATTTACGGACTTTTATTAAAGAAAAGGATGAAAGACGAATTCAAGAAGTCAAGAGTACAAAAAGAACGGAAGTCCACGACCAATTCTGAAGATTTATCGAAGAAAAAGTCAAAAGACGGAAGTTTATCAAGAGCCGAAGAATTCAAGTCTATTTTATTGAAGAATTTAAAGACGAGTTCAAAAGAAATCCCGAAGTCAAAAGTCCCTTAAGTCCAAGATTAAAGAAGATTAGAAGAAAAGGACTAAGTACGCAATTAATGAAGATTAAAAGAAGGAGGGACTTAATTATGCAATTAAGAGAAAAGGAAAGAGAGGAGGAAGCTTCCTTAATCCTCCCCTATAAATAGTTTAGGATTAGTCATTTTTCATTTTGTTGGCTAGATTGACAAACTAGTTCTTCCACCTTTATTTTATGCACCTTTAATTACTTGTCATTTAAATACATGTTTTGCACCTTTAATTACCTTTAATTTCAAGTAAGTGTCTCTTTTAATTACTTGCACCTTTACTTTATCTTGTTAATCTTCTTCTACCTTTCTTTAATTTACACGTTTTTATCTTGTTAAGTTGTTTAAAGATTTCATTTTTATGCTTTTGATTGTTTTAAATCTCTTATTTTCATAGCTTATTTGATTTATTTTCAAGTTTATATAGTTTTTACAAAAGTTATTTTTATATATAAAGTTGTTTTTCTTAAAGTTTATTAATTTCGTGTCCTAAAAAGTTTTTAACTTTCAGTTTCGTAGCTTATTTTTACACGGTTTTATCTTAGGATTTAGTCTTGTGCCTATTAGAATCATAGCTTATTAGATTAGCTTAATTTGTGTACTTTTCATCATATTCCGATCTGACAAATCGGAAGAGGGTTTTACATTCCGACCATAGCTCTTGGCTTGGTCGGAAAAGGGTTTGTATATTCCGATTGAGAAGACTTGATATTCCGATCAGAGTGGTATTTGGGTATTCCGATCTGAACTAGTGACAGCTTTCCGATTGGTGGTCCGTTCACCATTCCGATTGAGGTGCTCGTTTGGTATTCCGATCGTGTGTAAGTAACAGTTATTCCGATCGTAGGGTTCCGATCAGCATTCCGATCAAGTCTCGCTCCTTATTCCAACGGGATCATTATTCCGACCAGGTAGGTTTTCAACATTCCGATCTGGGTGTCTTGTGATATTCCGATAAGTGTAAGTGACAGGTATTCCGATCAGAGTCTTCCGAGCAACATTCCGACAGGTTTGGTGATATTCCGATCTGGTTGATCAGAATATTTTCCGATTGGGGAAGTTATTTGCCATGTTTTCTCTTGTTTAATTTTTAGTTTACGTTTTTAATACTTGTCTAACTTTAATTTCCGTCACGCTTTAATTTTTAGTCATTTTAATTGATTTACTTCTTGTCACGTTTTTTAAATATCGCACATTTACTTTTTAAATAGACTTAGATTTATTTTCACGCACTTTACTTTAACGCCACTTTACTTTCAACGACATTTACTTTTAAGTCTTTGCACATTTAAATTTAAAAACAAACCAAAAATATTTGTTTTCACCAAAATAAAACTGAGTCACATAGAGAACCTAGATCAATTCGATTAGACAGGAACACTAGAACGATAATTTTTAACTGGGAAAATCTTAGTTATCAGGGGACGAGTCAGGCTCGTGACTCAGATAACAAAAACAAGCGCTTTTTGGGAGGCAACCCAATTATCTATCTATCTTTCTCTTTGTTTTTACCATAAGTGTAGGGGAGACCCATTGGTGTTTGCTATTTCCTCTCCTCTCTTAATCAGGGATTCGAGCTTCAATGATCCACTCTTGATGATTCTTGACGACCCGTGATTCCGTGTTCACTTCTTCCCTGTTCTATCCTAAACTCTTTTCGATTCACTATTTTATATTTTCTCAATATCAAAATAGGAATCTATTTAGTTGTCTCTTCCTTAGCGAGATTTAAACAAAGTGCACAATGTCCTAAGTGTAGGGGAGTTTACTCCCACATGCTTAAACATTGAGGACAATGTTTATATTAAGTGTAGGGGGACTTCTATCGAAGTTAAGTGGTCTTTTCCTTGTATTTGTCCTCATTTTAACCGGAAAATCAATTTTTCGACATTTTTCAAAATTTTTGATCTATTTTGGCCTATTAGTTTTGCCCTTTGTATAGTTATTTTCTTTCTTTACTAGAATAACTGTTTAATAAAGTGGTTTTAATTTTCAAACGTTGTGAATCTTTTGACTCAACCCTAGTTTACTTATCTAAGTTACTCTAGCTAGTATCCTGAACATGTTTAGGTCAAGTTTTGCTAGGCTTTTATATAGGGAGCTATAAAACGCGAAAGTCTTAACTCTCACGGGTTAACAACAAGAACCTTTCGCAAGTTCCTATAATTGATCCTAGAGAGTCGTTTATTAATGGAACTTTAAAGCGCGATTTCTAAACTTGAAAAAGTCTAAGAATTTGCAAGACCCTATAGGCGACTCGAAAACCCAAAACTTTGATTTAATAGGCTAAGTATCCACGAGTCTCATTCCTTGAGATTTTAAACTATGAAGAACGAGAGATGATAGAGCCAATTATAAGTTCGGTATTCTTTTGTGAATTTATGTAAGTTAATTATAAGCCTTTTCTCCCATCGCTTGTTAATAAATTTATCTGCAATAAATAAGGTTGTACGATTTGAAAAGTTACTTAGCTTCTAGCCCAAGATCGTTTAAAAGTTGCTCGGAATGGATTAGAGTTCATAGCCAAGGCATAACATATTGAAGCGGGATGCGAAGATTGGCGAGTCCAAAAAGGTCCTAACAAGGCATGAGGGCTATATTTTGTTGCTAAAGATCCAAAGTGATGTGAAGAGTCATTTATCGAAAATCAATATGAAGGATCGAGACACACGACGAAAAGCAAAAATTCCCCAAAAGTCATGGAGAAGTGAATCCGAAAAGACCCTAACAAGGTATGAGGATAAATAGATCCAAGTCATAAAAGGAGGCGGATCGTTGTATATCAAAGTCCAAAATAAAGATTGGAGAAAAATGAAGAAGTCGTGGTCCAAGTATGAAGCTCTCAAAACTTCAAGTGAAGAAATTCCTATTATGAAGAGAAGGCCATTATTTCATGAACGTCTCTCAAGGTTTGAAGTATGAAGTCGCTGCCAAATATCGGTCCGAGAAAGGTCTCAAATCGCGAAGCGAGTTATGCCAAGATATGAACTTTATGAGGTCCCGAGAAGAAGTTTTAAAAGATGTTGTCCTTTAGCTAACTATTGATTAAATCGTTCACTTTATTTTCGGACTAAATAACTATCGAAATAAGTCAAACAATGCATCCTCGTGATCATTCAAGACAAAAATAAAATATAAGAGATACACCTAGGAATAAGGGAGTCTAAGTGAATAAGTGGCCCACATGAGTTCGTGTTAGTTTGCTAACTTATTATAACAATGATCTCGTTTTTAAGCTTGGTTTGGAGAAAGTGAAAACCTGAGGATGATGATTATTCATGACATTTCCAAAACCCAAGGTATGTTTTTGATTTCTTTACTTTGTATGTTTATAATTTTCTATCTCGTTAATAAAGGCCAACGTGAATTGATTATGATGAAAAGTGTAAACGTGCTTTGTAACTAATGCATTACATGAGGACATTGCAATGGTCAAGTGTAGGGGATTTGATAGGTGTGTAAACACCCATCCTTCTTACCACTTAATTACAATAATCACCAAGCCAAAACGTATATTTATGTCTTTTATGTCGGAATTATGCGTGGTTTGTGTTTTTGTTGTGATTTAGGACGAAAAGGTGAAAAGTGGAGAAAACACGGGCATTCACGGGCTTTTATTGAAGAAAAAGATGAAAGACGAAGTCAAGAAGTCAAGAGTGCAAAAAGAACGGAAGTCCAAGACCAATTCTGAAGATTTATCGAAGAAAAAGTCGAAAGACGGAAGTTTACTTAAAGCCGAAGAACTCAGGTCTTATTTATTGAAGAATTAAAAGACGAGTTCAAAGAAATCCCGAGCCAAAAGTCATTAAAAGTACAAGATTAAAGAAGATAAGAAGAAAAGGACTAAGCATGCAATTAACAAAGAGATTAAGAAGGAAGGGCCTAATGACGCAATTAAGAGAAAAGGAAAGAGGGGAAGAAGCTTCCTAATCCTCCCCTATATATATAGATTAGTTGTTAATTATTTTTCTTTGTTGGCTAATAGTGACAATTAGTTCTTCCACCTTTAATTACCTTGTCATTTAAATACTTGTTAAATTTAATTACCTTGTCTTGCACCTTAAATTCCTTTAATTTCAAGTAAGTTTCCATTTAATTCTTGTCAATCTTTACTTATCTTGTTAATCTCCTATCTACCTATCATGATCTTTGATTTTTATGTTTATGTTTGTGTTCATGTTCAAGTTCTTATTTTGATCAAAGAGGGTTTTGATTATTGTGGTTAGTTTTGTTAGTTTTGTTGATTTGGATTGTTTGTTTATGATTATTTGATGTTTTGTGATTAGTTTGATTTAATCTTTTGTTTGATTTAGTTAAATTGTGATTAGATTCGTGTGTTACTGTATTTCCTTGTTCTTCGGTTTGTTTCTGCTACTGTGATTCCCAGGAAAGTTTCGAACCAGCAAGGCTAAGTGCTTCATTCGGAACATCCTAAGTTCCGAACCAAGGGTTTCTGTCCAGAAGTTCCGAACAAAGCTATTTCATTCGGAACATCCAAACTTCCGAATCAGGAACTTCCGAACAAAAGTTCCGAGCGAATCAGAATGTTCCGGACCAAGACATCCGAATCAGAAGCTTCCGAACCAGGTTTTCTTGTTCATTCGGAAGAGTTACGAATAAATAGTTCCGAATAGAAAACTTCCGGATCAACAACTTCCGAACCAAGACTTCCGGATCAAGGAGTTCTGAACCAGGAGTGGTTCATTCGGAAGTATTCCGAACCAAACTTTTAGGAGGGTTCCGAATCAAGAAGTTCCGACTCAAGAACTTCCGAAGCAAGGGTTAACCAGAACTTCCAAACCAGGGATTTTGAATCAGCATAAGTTTCGAACGAAGAATTATTCTGGATAAGTGACATATTCAGAATAGAGAATTTGTTCCGGATCAAGGATTTTGGTAATATCCCGAGCCAAGAAGAATCATTCCGAACGAAGGTGACATTCCGGATGAGTGATTGTTCCGGACGAAGGTTTGTTCCGAATGAGCTGTATTCAGGTTCTTTTTAGTCTTTGTCTTGATTTTTAATTTTAGGCTTTATTTTTCCCGCCTTTTTCTTTAGTCGCACTTTAAGATTACTTGCCTTAGATTTATTTTAGCCTTGCCTTAGTTTAAGTTTTAGTTGCGTTTTAAGTTTGCCTTAGATAGATTTAAGTTTGCGTCATTTATTTTAGTGCCTTTTAATTTCTCGTCACGTTTTTAATTAGTTGCACCATTTAATTTTAATTAGACTTAGATTTATTTTAAGTGCCCATTTACTTTAAAGTTTTGCATTTTTAATACTACAACGACACAACTATTTGTTTCCACCAAAGAACAATCATACTTAAAACCAGTAATCAATTCGATTAGACCACGAGAACGATAAATTTTTATACGGGGTGTCAAAAGCCTTGTATCGGGCACACAATGGACAAGACTAACCCATGGTGAATCCAAGATAGGGTAGATCATTCCCGCATCAAGAAGTTTGATAACCTCTTTTTTTGGTAACATCATGGATCTTGGGATTCACCCTTCTTTGGCATTGAATATGGGTTTAAAGTCGTCCTCCATGAGAATTTTATGTGTGCAAAAGTGAGGATCAATTCCACGAATATCAGAGATTTTCCAAGCAATCGCTTTCTTATGATTCTTCAACACTGCGATAAGTCGGGATTTTTCGTCTTCTTTCAAATCCTTTGCAATGATGACGGGTGACTTCTTATTGTCTTCAAGGAAAACGTACTCGAGATGAGACGGCAGATCCTTAAGCTCTAAATCAGGAGGATTTTCGATGGAAAGCGTAGTCAAATTCGGATCATCGATAGAGATATCCTTAGGAGATGGTGGAGAAATATGGTCCTCGTTGAGAAGTTTCTCAATGGTACGAATGTCTTCGTCCCTATTGGATAGAGAATCGTCATATTTAAAGTCCACATCTCCCAAAGTTGCTTCAAATTCTTTCAAAATGAAATCACTTTCTCCAAATGGAGTTAGTGATGGAGCAATAGAAGCAACGGTCTCAACAATGGATAGAGAAGAAGAACCACTTTTACAAGCGTCTTTGAAATGTTCTTCACAAGCCTCATCAAGAACGTCAATGAAATTAACGCTCTCGTTTTCAGAAGGCTGCTTAGAAAGTTTACCCATGTTGAAGACGATTTTATCGTCACCAACTCCCATGATTAATTCGCCCGCGGCTACATCAATGAGAGTGCGACCGGTCCTCAAGAAAGGAGTTCCAACGATTAATTGAACACGGGGGTCCATCTCGTAGTCAACGACAACAAAATCCGCCAGAAAGGTGAATTTGTCGACACCGGCGAAGACATCTTCGTCTATCCCCACCCGATAAGCAACCGTACTGTTGGCTAATTCCAAAGTCATTCTTGTGGGGACTAGCTCGGGTAGAGACAATTTTTCCCAAACGCTCAGAGGCATTAAGTTGATACTAGCACCTAGGTCGGCTAGGGCCATACAATTCTCTACCTCGGAGAAGTTACAAGGAATGAGAAAATGACCCGGATCACCAAGTTTGGTGGGTAATTTCCCTAAGAGCACTACAGAGCAATTCTCATTAAGTTGGGTCTGAGTGATGTCAAGAAGTTTCTTCTTATCACCGAGAAGATCTTTAAACATTTTAGCATACTTTGGCATGTGAGCGAGAGCCTCGGCAAAGGAGATGTTGAAATTCAGTTGTTTAAACATTTTGAGAAAGTTAGAAACCTAAATATCATCCTTGTTCTTCAACTTCTCTTTCCTCAACCTTGAGGGATAAGGTATATTGGGTTGAGATGAAGGCTTTGGAATAGAATTCTCACTCACATCCTTGGGTGGTGGAGGGGTGGAAGTAGAAGGTGGAGGAATTAGGGAAATAGAAGGTGGAGGAATTAGATAATGGGACTCGTTTTCCTTTGTCACAATCACCGGTGTAGATGTAGGAAGCTCGGGTTCCTTTAAACCTTTTCCACTGCGAGTGGTAATTGCTTTCATCTCCCCTCTTGGATTAGCAACGGTGTTACTCGGAAGAGAACCCGAACCAGAGGCTTGATTACTTTGGAAGAAACTAGCCATCATATCCCTTAAGTCATTCGTTTGACTGGCCAAAGAGTTTCGCATATCAGCTCGAAGATCATTCCCTTGTTTCACCGTATCTCCTTTCAAGCTAGCCATTTGTTGCTGAAGATTCTGCACTATTGCGTCATTAGTACTCATGTAAGTTTCAACCTCGTGATTAAATGCGGTAGGTTGGTTGGGAGGAAGAGCATGGTAGGCAGGTGGTTGATAATCATGTAGTTTATTTAATTTTGTTGATGATTTTATTGTGTAGCTTTTGGTTGTGCTTATTAAATTGGTGATTTTAAAAGTTTCCGTTTTTAAGTGCTTATTTCTTATTCTTAATACTTAATAGTTCTTAAAAATAAGTTGATTTTGATAAGTTTAGTATTTTGATAAAAAGTTGATTTTCAATATTTAGATTATTTAGTGTTTTAATAGTTTTTAAATTGTGGCTTATTACTTTTTCTTAAAAATCTTTTTGGGTTAAGTTTTGGTAAGTGCTTATTTTATATTTTCTTATTTGTTTAAGTTTTTGTGTTATCCGGGTTTTTAAACCCTCATATTCCGAATAGTCGCCGTAACAAATTATTCCGGATAACAACACTTTTATACATTCCGGATAAGAAGCAAAACCAGGATAACGGATAACTCATTTGTTTGGTATCCCGGATAACAGCTAGGACGGATAGCGGTCAGGAACTTATTCTGGATAGTGGGTTTTCCAATTATTCCCGATAAGGATACTAAGGCAGATTCTGAATAAAGGTATTTTCGAGTTTTTCCGGATAAGTATCCGGAATATATTCCGGATGTGACAATCCGTCAATTTATGGTCGATATTTTATTCTCAAATATTATTTGAAAATATTATTTTAATGATACAATATGAACTCACTTATTTTTGGGAAGAAATTTGGATTTACGTCTTGGAGTAGCATCGACTACGTCTAAACCGGAGGATTCAACGTTACGTGCTTACGTTTACATACACCGTCCTTGGTGACAGTCCGACATTTCAGAAAATAAATTTGTCCATGAATATTATTTTGGAGTTTTAAATTTGTGTTGGTTCATAAACTCACAAATTTACGAGAAGAGATTAGGACTTACGATTTTATTTTAACGTCCTTTACGACTAAACCAGAAACCTTAGGATTACGTATTTACGTTTTCGAACTCCGTTTTTGATGAAACAATTTTTATTGGATTCATTTTGTGACGTTGATTCATAATTTATAAAAAAGTTTTTCGTAAAACGACCCGAGGGCACGCAAATCGAGGAAACTAGAATCGAGGAGTACCCGTAAATTAGCGGGATGTGACAAAACAAGTTTATCCCACCCCACTCAAAAGGGATGGCCAACTATTGCCACCATATCACTTGATGTGTCAATATTGTAGCTAGTAAGCTTACACTTGTTAAGCAAAGCTTAACAAGTAAGCTACTCTTTCACCAAACTATCAAAACCACCCTAACCAAACCATTTACTCATAGTAACACATGCAAACCACCCTCATTCTCTCATCTCCCTCTCTAAAATTCGTCCAAAAACCACCATGAAACACCCTCATTTGATCAAATTAACCACAATATCATGTGTTATTCACACATATGATGAAAACCCATTGAAGTTATGAAGATTGGAGGCGATCTTAACATGTAAAAAGGAGTTTTCAAGGGACTTTGGGGCTGATTTCTCAAGGAGTTTTCATGAAGAACAAGGGCTGATTTTTGGAGGAATCTACAAATACTTGGTGATCCTAGAAGTGGTGTTGATATCTCATAAGATTGGTTACCCAAAACCATGTCTTGTTCATCCAAAAGCTCATCATTTCATCACTTTGGTGGTATAAAGATTGTCCTCCTCATCTTCTTGTTACTTTGATTATGTAAACATGTATTTTATTTCCTATTGTATATGTATATGATGATTATATGATGATAAAAATGTTATGTGGGGATTTGGTGTTGATAAACATGATTAAAAAGGTGAAAAACTATAAAGAACAAGGCTAAAATCTTGATTAAAAGTGATGGCTGTATAAAACAGTAACGAAACAGGTCATGGACTGATAAAATGATGAAATAGAATCCATTTACAGTAAGCTATATGTCTTGTACACATGTGAGAGTTGGCCATGCAATGGAATCATTGTAATGAGTGAGATATGATCAAAACAAGTTTAAGGTACAAATCTGAGTTCACTGTTTTGGACGATTTTTAGAAAATACTTAGAAGATGATTCAACAGTAGCTATACGAGAGTTAAATGTAGCACATATCATTTAGTTTATGTGATAAAAATTTGAGCTTCTATCTCCATGTAGAACTCTAGATATGACAGTTTTGGTGAAAGTGAAGATAAAAATCAGATTTTGGAAATTAAAGAATAATAGTATTATATAGGCACTCAAAATTTTATTGTATAAAATGTAAAGTTAAAACCCACTAACTTATTGATTTTATTTATACAAATATGTAAAAGGTTAAATAAGTGTATAAATTATAAAATGGTAGTGAAATAATACTTATAAGTAATAAAAACTATGAACATGATTTTTACGAGTTTTTCGGCTATTGCCGTAAAATTAACGTTTTTGTTAAATAAAACTTAGATGGTTGGACCCGTCTAATGAAAACTTTATAAAACTTATATACTGATATATAGGCATGTATAACAAGTAAAAACCGACAAAAACCCGAATTATAGGACAAACGGACATTAACGAGCTAAGTAAACACATTGGGCTAATAATTGGACTAAATAAGTTAAACACTCATAAAAAGACCTTATTGGGCTTAACCCATTTGGACCCAACTTGTAAGGTGTAAACACTGATCATATAAGTATAAAATGGATTAATAAGAGTTAAAGAACTCATAATAAGTTTATTGGGCTTAAAACACGTAAATAGGTAAAACTAGTAAACTAGTATAAAAGTTATCGACATATAACACTAAAATGAGTAAACGAGAATATGTACACCCACTTGATCATCATATGTATATAATCATCATATGTATACATAACTGTTATTTTTATAAAGTCATTGGACATGAGTCTAAGACGAGTATTATTTGTCTAGGTTTCCGTGATTGAAGCACGTACCGTACGTCTGAATTGCCGATAACCCGCCTTCCCATATCAACGTGAGTTCATAGCCTCGCACTCTTTTAAATATTTTTATAAATGTTTTATAAACCCGCGAGGGAGATAACATGTTAGTTTTTATTAATAGGACACCATTTGTCCCGATTGTTTGTTTATTGATTTGGACCCGAATGATTGAATGACCCGATTGTATGACCCGATAAATGATTAATGGACCCGATAGATGAAATAAAATGGATTATTAAAGTTAGGTTATGTCACAAAAAGTCCCATTAGCATGAATTGTGAACTACCGGGAGTTGGTAGACGCTTATGCATTTAATAGTACTATTTGGGGACGATCACCCCAGTTCGCGCCTTGACGGTTGATCCCCGTCGTGCCACATTGATTGGTAAGCGAATTTATGTATGAGAAGATTTCCATAGCGTGACCTTTGTGACGACACGCTACTTTAGATGGGCAAAATTGGTATCGGGTTAGCTACCCGTTGTTTGTTTTAGTAAGGTAACAATGTCATGCGGCTTATAATAATCCAATCAACGAAATACTGCTATACGTACCAAATTACGATGTATTGCCTGACTAGCAATACAGGGTCATACTATTGATATTATGTTCGTGTTTTGGTTTTATATAACCATATTCATATAACGGTTTTTATGATTAAACAACGTTATAAAACGTATTATATGATGTTTTTAACGACAATGGTTCGTATATTGATTTTTAAGGCAAATGCCTATATAATGATTTTCGATAAAGATTTGTATAAAAATGAACTTGGCTATTTTATGGCCTATTACAATGATTTGTACGAAATTATTTTTGGTAATAATTTTATACCAACGTTATATTGATGGAATTTATTAAACTCTATGAATTCACTCGGTGTTATCGCTGACCTTTTCTTTTAACATGTTTTATCTCAGGTACTTGAAGGTAATTCTCGGGAAGACAACAAGAATTCATGGCCCGCACCTAAATACTTATTTCCATTCAAATGCTTTGTAAAACTTGTATAAAATACAATGACTTGGGACCTATGTAACTTTGATATTTATGAATGGAAATGCTTTATTATTAAATGACGCGATTTTTATGCGTTGTCTATGATGTGAGTAATGTGCTATCCCGTAACACCAACGAGTCTTCTGCTGTATTGAGTTGTATAAATTTGGGGGTGTTACAGTTTGGCATCAGAGCTCTCGTTATAGAGAACGAAAGATTTTTAAAATCAAGGTTTTGAATAAAACATTTCAAAATCTTTTAATTATAAACATTTTTCTAAAAATGTCTAAAAATCTTTTGACTATAACGGTGCCGAAGAATTCCCGAGTTACCGACAAGGCCAGACTGAGAAGTGTTATTTTAATATATATATATAACTTGGATTATATATATATATATATGATGTAATTTTATTACATGATTGTTTGATGATTATTTTGATATTTATACGAGATATTTATACGACGTAGATTGTCACAAGGAACCCTAAATCCCCTAGTAAATTAATCAAAGCTATTCTCGTAGAAATTCTAGCTATCCTAGATCTAAACCAAGTTGTGGATATTTATGATCCCAACAAATGGTTGATATTCGTAGAAATGTAGATATTAGTTGATTGCGATATTGAAAAAGAATTGGCAAGATTAAATCTGATATCGATGTAATGACGATCTTTCCTTATAGAGTGAAGTTTGACAAAACGTTACCACCTAGGAAGATGTCATCTGATTCGTTGTCATCCAATTCTTAAATTGAAATCGAAAGGGTGAATGTTGCACTTGAGGCTGTTATTGGAACCATTACCCAAAAGCCTCATGCCACTAATACCTTTCCGAGAAGTCTAGTTGAATGATCAAGTCATTTCATATTAATAACTCATTTGATAATTGTTATTGTAAGAGCTAATAGGATTGGAATTAAGTGTTATTCATAATGAGCTTATATTGCCCTTTTAAGGCCTAAGAATAAAGATTGAAAGTATTGGAGAATGAAGTAGGATATCGAATTGAGTATAAAAGTGGTTGAAATTTGAATAAAGTAAAATTTAACCCATATGGAATAATAAATTGTTAAGAGGAAATCGTTAAGTTTTGTGATTGAATTATAAAGTTTTAAATGATTGTTAGTTTGTGTTAAAGGTTGTTCTTAGGCCATTGTCCACTAATGAGGATGCCCAGTGTCCAGGAAATAAATTGAAGAAATCTTCTTCTGGATTGGGACCGATGGATCTTCCGGGACATGTGGAACACCAAATGACTCTTGTAGACTAGTATTCATTGTGGTATCTTTTAAGAATCCCTAACTTAACTGAGATATCAGTTGGTAGGATGAGATCTGAGAATTGTATGACATAGTGACACGTAATGTGTTACGGTATAATTTTGACTTGTTTGTGATTAATAAAAAGACTACCTTTGATTGCTAAATTCTACATGTATCGATGTTATCTATCTTTTATTGCTTCATCCTAATGTTCGCATTAGTGATGCAACCATTGAACAAGTACTCATCTTGATTTGAGTTACGTTGTGAATCATTCTTCGTGAGTGCCATCGAGGTCATGAACCTCATGATTATTTGGCTAAAGCTCATTTCCTGATATATTGAAGTTAGTTCTTGGTGAACAACTCTTCATCACTCTTTTGCAGATTACTCATTGTTTTTATAAGATAAAACCGTATCCCTTGAGAAAAATTAAATTTTCATCACAATAAGGATTATTCAAAGTAAGATTTACAAGTGATTGTTATCAAAATGAAGTTGTTTATGAAACACCTTGGAAAACTTAATTGTTTTCATAACAAAGAAAATCTTTGTAAATATATTTCTGATTCTTATTTAAGAATTAAGCATGAAAATGTTTTTATTATAAACATGATGATAAAATTTTGACGAACTGAGTATTGCATCGTTAGTCTTGAAATTGTATATAGTTGCGCGCCTACATACAATTTGAAATGGACCATGCAAGGCTGATTAGTAGTCACCATAAAACTGAATAATAAACACTACATTTTATTTGAAGATTGTGGAAGATTAAAATTTATGATATCTGCAAGAAGTGAAAAATAGGGACATAGTGTTAGGGACACCTACATATGTGCCTGTAGCATCTATTCTTCTGAGTTGAATTTACTCATCTGTGGAAATTGTCTTATTTGACAATTGACAATTCTTTCTTGTCCAATTCTCCCGTAGTAAGATTTTTAGGAAAAGTATCTGATTACCGAGTGTTGATACCCGATTGGATGTATTGACGTTCTTATCATTTCTTATGATTTGATTTCATTTGAATGACCTGGGTAACGATCCAAGGAGCTTTCGAATGCGTACTCAAATTATGAAAACATGGGATATATTCGTATTCGTTAAATGCTTTCGTCTGTATCTGATTTGAAATTCTCTCGCATAGATTATGCGTTGACCTTACTCTTTTAATAAGTAGTTGTGTCTCCAGATATCCTTGAACTTGTGAAGGATTATGAATTATTATTAGTCTTTTGAGAAGTTCACATCTTATCGACGGCAATAAAACTTGAAAGTTAGTAATGCCAGTAGAATGGATTGATTGATTATGACATGACGACATTGTCTTAATTGATGGGAGCTCGAATTGAATTCCCCTAAATGATAAGATGTTGATTATTAAAAATGATCTAAATAATTCTTGATGGATGACGATATCCTGTATTTAGACTTAAAATTATACCGTGAATGATTGTGAATTAGTCATAGATATTATAATCTAGAAAGAACCTAATATGAATTTATTGGAAAGATAATTCTGTTATTTGAAACTTTAGTAAGTATTTGTTAATAAATTACCTAGACTTTCGCCATTAAGGCAAGTAGAAATTGGTATTGAGTATATTCCCGGTGCTGCACCTGTGGCATGTGCACTATACGTCAGCACCATCTGAATTAAAGGAATTACCGTACAACTGAGAGAGTTGTCGGAGAAAGATTTTATTCTACCGAGCTCGTCATCATGAAGAGCTATGGTGTTATCCTTCCTTATATTTATATATTAATGTGAACTGAGTAAATTGACAATCGAAAACGATATCCATAACTCGAAATGGAAGATTTGTTCGATCATTTACAAGGTTTTAGCGTATGTTTTAGAAATTTGATTCACGGCATGGTTATCATCAATTTCGCGTCCGCGAAGAAGATTATGTATTCCAATCACTACATCCGGTACTCGTAATGAACATTATGAGTTTCACGTGATGTCGTTTGGATTGACCAATACACATGTAGCATTCATAAATTTGGTGAATCACGTGTGTAGGCTGTATTTTGATAAATTCATGCTTGTGATCATTAAGGATCATTTGTTTGTTTATAAGAATAAGAATGAGTTAATAATTATTTATAGATTGCCCTGAATTGGCCGAACAATTAAAACTTGTACCTTGAATATTTAACATGAGATTTAAGACTTAATCATTTACCTGATTTAACCGTGTGATTAATAGATAATGGAATATAAATTGACTCTCTAAAATTTAGAAGTCATTTAAGACTTTGAGTTATACCAAAAAGAATGTGCAAATATGTTTTGACGAATATTTTAACAAAGGATTTATAAGGGACTATTCCCTTATACACAAACCATTTAACTAAACTTCTGTTTAGGGGTAAATGTTTGTGTATATCTTAAGACAACCTAAGAAGGATTGAGGAAAACATTTAAACCATGACTTAAAATTTGAAATGACACTTTTTACTTTTCAACTAAGAAAACTTTGACCAAAGTATAGACAAAGGTTTTTCGAACATTTACGAAATCTTATTAAATTTTTTTCGATAAATCAACAAGAATCATGTTAATTAAATTCAAATTATTTTTGAACATTTTATATAATTGGTCGAACTAAGAAATTTAAAATTTTTACGTTCACGTTTCATAAAAATTTAATAATTATTATTTAATTAATTGTAATAATTATCGACGCTTTAAACGCCGGATTGAGAAAAACTGATAAAAATGATAGATAAGACGAAACTGAAACTTAGAAAATATGAAGAAAGATGAATGTAATTACTGACGCATAATATAGAAAGAATATCTGAGTGAATTGTGGACATGATAATTATATCATCATGAGAAGTGAATATAAATACCGACACGTTATGTATAAAAGATAAAGAACTAATTAGGTCATGTTCCTTAATAATGAAGGTGCAAAATAAATTGCCGAACGATATAAAAATAAACAATGATTGTAAAAAGGATAATATAGATAATAAAGAGGGGTTCGCGACTAATGTGGACCATTAAAATTGAGAAGCCAATAGCGTTAAATGTTTTAAAGGCCACTTGTGGTTGCCTAAATATGGAGATTGTGAAATATAGTTATGTTAGGAATTTGTAAGTATAAGTATTCTATTTATGTCATGTTATGACTAAAAGTATCTTTGTCTGAAGAAGTTGTACTGATGGCAATTATGAAGGCAGACATCGCCTCATACATTAGTAAACGTCTAGCTATTGCAAAGGTCATCTTCTGAATTTGATTCGATTTGGGTCATCGTTGACAGACTGACCAAATCTGCTAATATCATTCCTGTTAATGATAAATGCAAAAGAATTATGTAAACATAGTGTGCCTGTATCGAACATCTTTATCAAGATCCTCGCTTCGCATCGAATTTCTAGAGATTTGCTCAGAAATCATTGAGAACGAACCGTGATGAGAGTACTATGTACCACCCCAATCGAAGGGATGAGGTAAAGTAACGATACAAAATACTATAAGCGCTGTTCTATGTTTGAATGATTGACCTTTGGTAATAAACCATATAATCGCTTCCCTTTGGAAGGATTACCATTGATAATCATCGTATTAGGATTGAGATCGAATCTTGTTAGGATCTAAATATTAGAGCATCTGTAAGCAGGAAGTTGAGATAAAGACACCCGACATACACCCATTGTGAGTTGGACATGTCTTTTAGGTTTAAGGTTTCCTATGATGGCGAACCTAACCCTACAAAATACCCGACCCACGAGATCTGAAATGATTGTTGAAATTAGGATCTGATCATTGACTGCCGGTAGTGGACAAGAGGTTATGTGAATATGAAATGTAGATCTTGAAGTGCCAAATGGGTAGCGAAGTTATGCCACAATTTTTAACCTTGGAAAAATGAATTCATGATCTGACAAATCATGGGATATAAGTCCCCGTTGTTTGGGACCATTGAGATGATGTAAAAGTTGGGATTGAAAGGCATATAAGCTGGATCTACCCTAGGACTTCAAGGACCGTGTGAATTTTGTTTCGTAAATCGAACTTGATGGAATATCTATCAAGTAAAAATTTGATTGTTCTTAGTAAAGCTTAGATCGGCGAAAAGTTGCATTCATCAGAAACCCGTGAACATCATGGATAGAGAAAGTAAGTCAACATTTAGCCTGATCTTATTCCCGTAGTTATGTTTGATGAAACTCGCGTATTATAATGGATTACACTTGTGAGAAAAAGACCGAATGTGGAGGAAATACCCACATGGCTTTAACTCTACAAGAAGCGAGTAGTAAGGTAAGATGATCTTTGAGGACAAAGATCCTGTTTAGGGGTAAATGCTGTGACAATCCGTCAATTTATGGTCGATATTTTATTCTCAAATATTATTTGAAAATATTATTTTAATGATACAATATGAACTCACTTATTTTTGGGAAGAAATTTGGATTTACGTCTTGGAGTAGCATCGACTACGTCTAAACCGGAGGATTCAACGTTACGTGCTAACGTTTACATACACCGTCCTTGGTGACAGTCTGACATTTCAGAAAATAAATTTGTCCATGAATATTATTTTGGAGTTTTAAATTTGTGTTGGTTCATAAACTCACAAATTTACGAGAAGAGATTAGGACTTACGATTTTATTTTAACGTCCTTTACGACTAAACCAGAAACCTTAGGATTACGTATTTACGTTTTCGAACTCCGTTTTTGATGAAACAATTTTATTGGATTCGTTTTGTGACGTTGATTCATAATTTATAAAAAAGTTTTTCGTAAAACGACCCGAGGGCACGCAAATCGAGGAAACTAGAATCGAGGAGTACCCGTAAATTAGCGGGATGGGACAAAACAAGTTTATCCCACCCCACTCAAAAGGGATGGCCAACTATTGCCACCATATCACTTGATGTGTCAATATTGTAGCTAGTAAGCTTACACTTGTTAAGCAAAGCTTAACAAGTAAGCTACTCTTTCACCAAACTATCAAAACCACCCTAACCAAACCATTTACTCATAGTAACACATGCAAACCACCCTCATTCTTTCATCTCCCTCTCTAAAATTCGTCCAAAAACCACCATGAAACACCCTCATTTGATCAAATTAACCACAATATCATGTGTTATTCACACATATGATGAAAACCCATTGAAGTTATGAAGATTGGAGGCGATCTTAACATGTAAAAAGGAGTTTTCAAGGGACTTTGGGGCTGATTTCTCAAGGAGTTTTCATGAAGAACAAGGGCTGATTTATTGAGGAATCTACAAATACTTGGTGATCCTAGAAGTGGTGTTGATATCTCATAAGATTGGTTACCCAAAACCATGTCTTGTTCATCCAAAAGCTCATCATTTCATCACTTTGGTGGTATAAAGATTGTCCTCCTCATCTTCTTGTTATTTTGATTATGTAAACATGTATTTTATTTCCTATTGTATATGTATATGATGATAAAAATGTTATGTGGGTATTTGGTGTTGATAAACATGATTAAAAAGGTGAAAAACTATAAAGAACAAGGCTAAAATCTTGCTTAAAAGTGATGGCTGTATAAAACAGTAAAGAAACAGGTCATGGATTGATAAAATGATGAAATAGAATCCATTTACAGTAAGTCTTGTACACATGTGAGAGTTGGCCATGCAATGAAATCATTGTAATGAGTGAGATATGATCAAAACAAGTTTAAGGTACAAATCTGAGTTCACTGTTTTGGACGATTTTTAGAAAATACTTAGAAGATGATTCAACAATAGCTATACAAAAGTTAAATGTAGCACATATCATGTAGTTTATGTGATAAAAATTTGAGCTTCTATCTCCATGTAGAACTCTAGATATGGCAGTTTTGGTGAAAGTAAAGATAAAAATCAGATTTTGGAAATTAAAGAATAATAGTATTATATAAGCACTCAAAATTTTATTGTATAAAATGTAAAGTTAAAACCCACTAACTTATGGATTTTATTTATACAAATATGTAAAAGGTTAAATAAGTGTATAAATTATAAAAATGGTAGTGAAATAATACTTATAAGTAATAAAAACTATAAACATGATTTTTACGACTTTTTCGGCTATTGCCGTAAAATTAACGTTTTTGTTAAATAAAACTTAGATGGTTGGAACCGTCTAATGAAAACTTTATAAAACTTATATACTGATATATAGGCATGTATAACAAGTAAAAACCGATAAAAACCCGAATTGTAGGACAAACGGACATTAACGAGCTAAGTAAACACATTGGGCTAATAATTGGACTAAATAAGTTAAACACTCATAAAAAGACCTTATTGGGCTTAACCCATTTGGACCCAACTTGTAAGGTGTAAACACTGATCATATAAGTATTAAATGGATTAATAAGAGTTAAAGAACTCATAATAAGTTCATTGGGCTTAAAACACGTAAATAGGTCAAACTAGTAAACTAGTATAAAAGTTATCGACATATAACACTAAAATGAGTAAACGAGAATATGTACACCCACTTGATCATCATATGTATATAATCATCATATGTATACATAACTGTTATTTTTATAAAGTCATTGGACATGAGTCTAAGACGAGTATTATTTGTCTAGGTTTCCGTGATTGAAGCACGTACCGTACGTCTGAATTGCCGATAACCCGCCTTCCCATATCAACGTGAGTTCATAGCCTCGCACTCTTTTAAATGTTTTTATAGATGTTTTATAAACCCGCGAGGGAGATAACATGTTAGTTTTTATTAATAGGACACCATTTGTCCCGATTGTTTGTTTATTGATTTGGACCCGAATGATTGAATGACCCGATTGTATGACCCGATAAATGATTAATGGACCCGATAGATGAAATAAAATGGATTATTAAAGTTAGGTTATGTCACAAAAAGTCTCATTAGCATGAATTGTGAACTACCGGGAGTTGGTAGACGCTTATGCATTTAATAGTACTATTTGGGAACGATCACCCCAGTTCGCGCCTTGACGGTTGATCCCCGTCGTGCCACATTGATTGGTAAGCGAATTTATGTATGAGAAGATTTCCATAGAGTGACCTTTGTGACGACACGCTACTTTAGATGGGCAAAATTGGTATCGGGTTAGCTACCCGTTGTTTGTTTTAGTAAGGTAACAATGTCATGCGGCTTATAATAATCCAATCAACGAAATACTGCTATACGTACCAAATTACGATGTATTGCCTGACTAGCAATACAGGGTCATACTATTGATATTATGTTCGTGTTTTGGTTTTATATAACCATATTCATATAACGGTTTTTATGATTAAACAACGTTATAAAACGTATTATATGATGTTTTTAACGACAATGGTTCGTATAATGATTTTTAAGGCAAATGCCTATATTATGATTTCCGATAAAGATTTGTATAAAAATGAACTTGGCTATTTTATGGCCTATTACAATGATTTGTACGAAATGATTTTTGGTAATAATTTTATACCAACGTTATATTGATGGAATTTATTAAACTCTATGAATTCACTCGGCGTTATCGCTGACCTTTTCTTTTAACATGTTTTATCTCAGGTACTTGAAGGTAATTCTCGGGAAGACAACAAGAATTCATGGCCCACACCTAAATACTTATTTCCATTCAAATGCTTTGTAAAACCTGTATTAAATACAATGACTTGGTAACTATGTAACTTTGATATTTATGAATGGAAATGCTTTATTATTAAACGACGCGATTTTTATGCGTTGTCTATGATGTGAGTAATGTGCTATCCCGTAACACCAACGATTCTTCCGCTGTATTGAGTTGTATAAATTTGGGGGTGTTACACCGGATAAGCATCATATTGTGTTTTGCGGATAAGGGTGACGAGTTATATTCCGGATAAGGATTAGATAAGATTTCTGGATAAGCCTCATTATTTTCTTTTTCCGGATAAGGGCCAGCAAACCATATTCCGGATAAGTAGAAGAAGACGGATTCCGGATAAGCATCTCAAGAACTTATTCCGGACAAGCATCACAAATAGATTCCGGATAAGGAGTTTGTTAAAGATTACGGATAATCCTCCCAAGTGATTCTGGATAAGCTCCAGTATTTCACAATCCGGATAACATTCGGGATAAGCTACATAATTCTAATTCCGGATACGATTTGTAATTCCAAGTTTTTAATTCAAACTGTATTTTTCCCGCCTTTTTACTTAGCATTATTCTAACTTGTCTTGTTTTAATTTTAGTTTTAAATATTTTCAAGCTTTCATTTTTACTTCTTTACTCAACGACATTTTCAATTTTAGCTTAAATTAGATAATCAACCCTTTTTATTTTCCACCAAGAACGACTGAGTCGCAGTTTTAACTAGTAATTAATACGAAAAGACTGGATTCAACGAACAATTTTTCTAACTAAAATCTTAGTTATTAAATGGCGCCACTACCAGGGATAATCTGTCCTAGCTGTTATCCAGAATACCAAACAAATGAGTTATCCGGAATCCTGGTTTTTCTTCTTATCCGGAATGTATAAAAGTGCTGTTATCTGGAATAATTTGTTACGGTGACTATTCGGAATATGAGGGTTTAAAAACCTGGACAACACAAAAACTTAAACAAATAAGCAAATCTAAAATAAGCACTTACCAAAACTTAACCCAAAAAGATTTTTAAGAAAAACTAATAAGCCACAATTTAGAACTATTAAAACACTAAATAATTTAAATATTGAAAATCAACTTTTTTATCAAAATACTAAACTTATCAAAATCAATTTATTTTTAAGAACTATTAAGTATTAAGAATAAGAAAATAAGCACTTTAAAATGGAAACTTTTAAAATCACCAATTTAGTAAGCACAACCAAAAGCTACACAATCAAATCATCAACAAAATTAAATAAACTACATAATTATCAAGATTGCAAAGATTAAGAAAGGTAGAATGAGAATTAAGGAAATAAGCTTGATTTGATTAAAGATTAATATCAAAATATTACAAGATTAAAGTAAAGATTTAATAAGCTTGAAAGAAAAACTAGAGAGAAAATGAAAACACACTTAATAAAAACTAAAAATTAACTACAAACTAACTAACACCCTCCTAATGACATATTATGAGGGTATTTATAGGAGGTGGGGAGGTTAAGTTCTTAAGCTTTCTTCTTTCTTTCTTCTCGTCTTGACTCGATTTAATTTGTTTGTCTTTCTCGACGTCGTCTCGGGATTTGTCGATATAAGTTGAACTTGTCTTATAATTTTCTTCTAAGATTAGACTTGAGTTCTTCGACTTCATTAAACTTCCGTCTTTAGACTTTTTCTTTGATAAATCTTCAGAATAGGCCTTGGACTTCCGTTCTTTTTGCACTCACGATCTTTTGACTTCATCTTTTGTCTTTTTCTTCGATAAAAGCCCGTGATGCCCCATGTTTTCTTCCTTTTGCATATTTTTATCCTGAAACACAATAGAAACAAAAACAACGCATAATTCCGACTTTTACGACATAAAATACACGTTTTGGTCTTGTTATTATTGGAAATAAGTGGTAAAAGGATAAGTGTTTTCACACTTATTAGAAGACATACGGGAGAAGCGGCCATCATGTCTTGCAGAGACAAAGTATACAAATTATTCCCTCGAGTACCTTTCAATAAATCAACCCCTTCCAAATTACGAATGAAGCCGGTATGCTCTCGAAAAGCAACTTCTAGGTTTGCATCACAAAATTGTCCGACAGAAAATAAGTTGTGACCGAGACCTTCCACATAATACACTCTTGAAATTATAACATTCCTAATATTATATTCACCGTAACCCATTATCTTTGCAATATGATCATTTCCAAATCTAACCGTACCAAGAAACTTGATGACGGAATTTCTGAGCTGAGAACGATCTCAGGTCATATGCTTGGAGCAACAAGAGTCCAAATACCAGAGAACAATTTTGACCACCTGTTTTCAATAACAACAGTAGACAATGCATTGGAAACTATTGGTTCTTGAGTGTTAGCGGATACATATATAAAATTATCAGAATTGCTAACATTTGTGTGACCCTTAGATTTCCTACATTTTCTAATGTGAGTTTTACTACTAAAAGGTTATATTGTACCAGCTTTCTGAGGTTTTGGATTATTAGCGGGCACTACAGTGGGAGTAAACCTATTTAAAGGGAACCTGTTTCCTACAGTAGTGTTGTTGTTCCTAGTTAAAGGACACGCTTGTGTTTTGGTAGCATTGGTACTCCAAGTTAAAGGGCACGCTTTCTTCGCTTTAGTGGGAGTGATCCTAGTTAAAGGGCACGCATTTCCTACTATAATTAAAGTTCTACCAGTGGGCGCCACATCCAACCAACTTGGGTTAACACTTTCCCAGTCGGTTTCCATTCTAATCCATTTTTCCGGGCATTCATCTCATTCACATGGTCAATAAGGCAAGAATCATGACGACTAGAAAACATACATTCATTGCAATTACAACATTTCAAATTAGAATTTACAGTAGGCTTAGAACTCTGCACAACCGCAGAGCCTTTAGGTTTAGCTACATGATTCTTTTTATTCAAAACATAAATAACATTCCTAGGATGGGCTTCTACTTTCTTCTTCTCTTGACTACTAGATGGGGGCAAGATCCTATCATTCTTCTTGTTTCTTTTAAGCTTAGATCTTTGAGCCTTAGTAGTGGTGCTTACTCCTAGAAGGAAACACGGGAATATTAGAAGCTAGTTTTGATTTTGCCTTATCTTTGGTGACGACAGTTTGAGATGGTTTAGTCCAAGGGCCTTTGTTAAATGGTGTGACGGCAGTGAGGTTCCTTTTTATTGCACTAGAGGACGGTGCCGAGACAGTGGTTGCGTTATCCACAACATTCTTACCTTTTAAGGTACGAAGTGTTTCCTTTAACTCAGTCAAAGCCAGATTTTTATCACAAATTTGTTCTCTCAAATCAGATATTTCCACCACTTTCGATTCAATTGTTCATACAATGATTGATTCTGTACAGTGGTATTAGTACGTACGGGCTTTACTGAATCGAAGAGTCGTGTATTTTTTTTGTTTTAAGTTATCAACTTTGGACAAAATCTTGTAAACTCGATTATCTAGATCAAGTTTAAAATTCTCAGCGGCCTCAAGTACGTTCACACAGTTAATCTCCTTAGATTTCTCTATTGTTGATCCCAAACTTAGATCGATTTAGCTTGTGTAAAACGTATGAAAACTTATATGAAACAAAACCTAAAGGTCTTCTTTTATAGACATAAGAAGCCTTGTACAAGAGTCTACGTATCAGCTATTCTAGGTAAAGATAAATATAGAAAATACATTGTTGATCCTATCTTTACTAGAAACAAACTAGAACATAATGCGCGTAGACTAAATATTTCTAACAGTGCTTGACTTCATCCTATCAACGCTTTACTTCTTCCTGTCAACGCTTAATCTGTCAACACTTGTTTTCTTCTTATCAACGCTTGTTTTTTTCTTGTCAGCGTCCAAGTGTACTGGCTACATTTTATTTCCAAGAATCCTCCCCTAAACTTGATATCTACTCTAGCAATCAAGTTTTTGAATAAAAATTAAGAACTAGGATGAATCTTACAAATCTTATCATACTGGTAATAAACATGCCTAATCAAATCTTTGGCCACGTCACTTGAATAGTCAATCTCCAGCTGTGTTGTCTTCATCTTGTCCAAAACTTCTTTGGACATGGGATACTCAGCATCTACAAGAAGATACTCAGCAAAATTTGTAGAACTCAAATAATACACACCAACAACTGAATACAAACGCCATTGAAGTCCACTGATATCATCCTCAAGATCCTTCCAAACATGATCTTCTTCTTCTGGTGCACACATTCTCTTGAATGTTGACAAAAGCTTTATTCCATTGACTAAAGTAGGTGCTTCAGTCTCATACTTGGCCAGCAACAACCTCCAAATGTCTGCCAAGTCTTCCCTATCCATACTTGAAAAGAGAGACATAAGAGTAGTAAATGTGTGTACCTCTTTCCCATTGCATCTTCTTCATAGCTAATGATATGGTTTCTAGCATCAAGAGGTAACACTTTTACTATATCTGAAGCTTCCATGGGTGAGAGCTTAATGCTCCTTCTAAGAACAGCTTCACTGGGATTCAATTTATCCATATCTTTAGGGAACTCAAGTGGAACTCCCTTCTTCAAAGGCCTTGGGACAATCATTGCCTTTTTAATCTCCATCTCTTCTACAAGTTCTTCTCTCCTTTCATCTAAGAGAAGTCTGATAGTATTCATTTCCTGTACTGTTGCCCAAATGGGATAAGCCTTATACTCCAACTCTTCAAAGGTTAATCCCTATAATTTCTTAAAGGTCCACCTTGTTCCATGACATCTGAGTAACATGTAGTAAAGCTCCCTTATATCTCTCTTCAACAGTGAGAAAACATTGCTAGCCTTATGCTTCAGAATTACCTTGCAATCTTTTTGAACTCTTAGAAGAATCTCCAATCCCCAAATCTGATCTAAAATTGTAATATCTGGATTATCCATAACCTTATCTTCCCAAGCATGATACATCTGAGCAACTTCTGGCATATCATAGTCTACTTGCAATTTTAAAACTCTAAGCTTCTCCCTTGCCAACTCATCACCATATTCAAGTCTTTCTGGTTGTTCAATTATCATAACACTTGAATCTGAACTCCCTTCATCACTTCCTTCTTGTTCCTCAGAAGTAACAACAAATGGTGATTCACCAACCTTCTTTATTTCTTGTTCCACAAGTTTTGCAGCCAACTTTGAATCAAACTCTACTTGAGCTGCATCCTTTGGAACTTCTGTTTCTACCGTGATTCCTTTACCCTTATCTAATGGAGCAATGATAGGTAAAGATGATGATGGTACCTGTGAAGACACTTTCTTCATGATATCTAATGACTGGAATACATCACCATATCTCTACGTGTGATACCCTAGAACCGAGGTCACTAACATTACCCTAAATTAGGCTTATTTTTGAAATTTTTAATAAATTTTAATTGCTATATATTTTAGTATTTTGGTTGAAACCGATGTTCGAGGTTATAATTTTGACGATTGAAAATTTAAGAAGGACGATGACGAATACGATCCCGATGGATGTCCAAATTTCTATAATTATTGTCGTTTTATCGATATTGTAATTTTTCGAGAATTTTACTTACGGTTCGTGTTAAGTCGAGTCGGGTGAGTTTTATTTGCTTTCCGAGTACATTTAAAGTGTCCTAAAAGTATTTTGGAGTGTTTGGGATGATTCCCGACTCCCGTAAAATTTTCTAAAATGACTAGTGAGTCAATCCCGTAAACATTTGGAGTCGTTTTTGCTTAAGGCCAAAAGAAAGCTTAAATTGCACATTTGGTCCCTCCCATTTCACAAAAGGGGGACAAACACTCACACACATAACATTTCAAAAAAAAAAAAGATCAAACCCACCCTTTGCTCTCTCTAGGCTGACGGCCAAACCCCAAAACCACAACCACTTCAATTTTTTTTGGGTTTTGATTAATTCCAATCAAAGACCACCTTCTAAAATCCTTTAGTAAGTGTTAATCCATGGTTATTTCAAACATGCATTAACAAAAATTCTTCCAAAAATTCAAGATTTTTCAAAAGTCCATTTGGATGTTAATTGGGCATTTGCATGTCTAATTCATGTTAGAATGATGCTAGAACACCAAACAAATCAACCAAAATCAATTTGGTTGGTGGGTTTTGATCACCCAAACCCCACGGCTCAAAGGGGGGTGTTTGGGGATCATGGTGATCAATGTTTTGATGTTTGATTTTGTGTTTAATCTTATGTTTACATGTTTTTAGATGGGTATATTCACTTGAATGTATATTTTTATGATTTGGGTTTTATGAGGATGTTGATCAATAGGGGATTAGGACTGAAAATGATGTTTGGTTATGATTAGGAGTACCTAGGATGATGTTTAGTGTTGGTAAATGGGTTTGAAAACGAGCGTTGGTATGATTTTGGTATAGGTAATTTTAGGCAGAAAGTTTAAGGTGTTTTCGTAAAAATTATTTTGTAAACAGGTCTTGTGATTAGGATATAGTTGTAGAGCATCTTCTTAGATTCGATTTGGTATAAGATAGAGCTTACGACTCCTAACGAGTCAAAAGTTACGACGTTTTGAAATTCGTGTACCGGGAGATGAAAACCGTCATAATCCGAAATTATGCTTGGTTTTAGGTCAAATCCCGGGGACTATAAGATTAGATTGGTAAATGGTCAAAGGTTGAATTTTGGTCTCAAACCTGCACATTTGATTCTATTATAAGACTTAGGTGTCAAATGGGTCAATGGAGTATTTTAAACGGGTCAAATGAGTCCGACTTGGTCAAAGTACAATTTCAGTCCGAAAAACGTAGTTTTGGAAAAGTGTTGAGTAACGGGTCGTAGAAGTGAAAACTTTTGTTGGGATTAAATATGTGATTTCTACAGGTCTTAAAGTATTTTTGAGAATTTTCTCAAATTTTATAAAAAGGGTTAAGTATAGTAAAACAGTCCGTACTTTTGGTAAGTATCGGCGAAAACGAGTAAAAATGAATAACGTTAATAATAAGGACAAATGGTATAAAACGAGTAACACTTTTCGTTTTGTTTTGGCGTGAGTTGTAATTGTCACAAGTGACTAATATGTATGTATTTTATTGATGAGATGGCATTTATACATGATCTCATCGTTCTTTTCGGGCTTTAAATACATGAAAATGTCATAAAATACCATATATATGCTTGTGTTTGTTTACTTGTGTATTTTAGGTATGGATATCGTGAAAAAGACAAAAGATCACAAGATACAAGGAAAAACGGACACGAGAAACGAAGCCGTACAAAGAACCGGGCCCTAATCATGGAATTTTCATCAAAATACCCTTAAAGACTTGAAGACAAACAAGATTGATCCTTATTTATTGAAGAAATGACACTTAAAACCCTTGTATATTAATAATTACAAGTTTGGTCCCTTAAGTTTGTCAAAATTGCAAAAAGGTCCTTCAACTTTGAAGAAATGGCAAGAATAGTCCCTCAACAATTTCAAATTGCCAACAATGGTCCCTCATGAAGTGAAAGACACATTGAAGACCTTTGAAGATCAAGATTGTCCAAGTTCAGTCCCTGAATTATCCAAAAATGTCAAAAATAACCCTTTGATAACCTTTTTCCCAAGTTGGTGCCAAAAGTGTAAAGTCTTGAAAGATATTAACAAAGCAGAATTCGTTTTTAGGGCTTAAAACCTTGTTTGCCAAAAAATCCAAACCACAAGGACTTAAAGTGCACAAAGTGAAAGATTTAAAAAGAAATGGCGCCTAACACTTAAAGTTCCCCCAATATCGGATCTAAATGTTTACTGTACATCTTTTACCAGCCCAGTTTTTACCCAACTTAATCTTGGGTTAAAATCCAATTAAACGTGCACACGAGTAATTCACACATACCAAAACCCTTCCCACACACAAACACACCAATCCCACCACTGTGGTCCCCACCCCCAATTCCCCTCTCCACCAATCAGCATTCACCTTAGGCCCCAAGTCTTGTGACGTGTCCCAAATCAAAGGCTAATGTTATTAGCTTACTCTCAAAGCAAAAATGAACGAAGGAGATCAAAAAGGACACCTCAACACTCAAAACGCGTCAAGGGCAATTTGGAGATTTTCTACTGATTAGGGTTTATGTTTTTAAGCCTTCTAGTATCTTCCTAGAGTAGTATATAAGGAGCCTACAGATTGTGTAAAGCCCTTGTTCCAGTTTTCCTTCATAATATTGTAATTCCTTTTAAATAAAATAAAAAGTTGGTTTTTGTTTAAAAGAGCAATTTAATTCCTTTTTTATGTTTAATTAAAGTTGGTGTTGTTAGTGAGGGAAAACTGAGTTCCATTTTCTAGTTTGTCAAGTAACTTTGATTTTCAAAGTTATTTGAAGGTTTTTGAAAATCTGAGATTTTGGTAAGAAATCAGTTTCAAGGTTTGATGTTAAGAAGGTAAGTGTTTGGTGATTAATAGATTAGAAAACGTTTTAAGAAGGTTCAAAAGGTTTGGAAAGAATTTAAGTGAGAAAGAAAAGGAAACAGAATTATATAATATCTTGTATTGTTTTGTTTTTCCTTTGATTTTGATTCAAGCAGGTATTGAAGGCCTGTTGATTTGTGTTCAGCACCAGCCCCAGCTGGTAGGGAGGAGGATTTGACATCCTCTAGGACCCTTGGATGTAAGGGTCCTAAGGTAACTTCCCTTTTACCTTTGAAAATTTCAGAAAATAGCTAAGTTGTATGATCTTGGTTGATTAGTTGGTATAAGTGTGTTATAGCTGTGTGATTTATGTTCTTGTAAGTTGGTATGCATGATAGATGATTAATTGGTTCAGTTTTCATAAGTATTATTCGGTTTTGATTTGAGAAAAATTGGTTTTCAGAAAATAATAGGGTGTTTGGCTAAGGGTATTAGCAGGGGAAGGATTTGATTTGGGCTTTTAAAAAGTGTTAAAAGTGATTAGTAATAGTTGAGATAGGTTTTAAGTTAGTTGTGTTCTAATTTGGTCAAGTCTTAAACAAGTTTGAGAGTTTTTAAAGAAAAAGAGTTAGCATAAATCTGTTATCCACCTTTTGCTTGAATTTTCATGAAAATTGTGCTTAGTTCTTGTTAATCTGTGAAGATATAGGAAGAGTTAAGGATTGATTTGGCTTGCATACTAGTTTGTGAGTTTGTATGCCAATTTTGAAGCATTGAAAGTCCCTTGAGTGCAAGATATTTGCTTAAAAGTCCACTGATCTGTTGAATTCATCACAGCAACTCTATTTTGCCCTTGTGTGCTTGGATTTGATCTTTTGTGTGTGCTTAAGTGTTCTTTGTTGCTTAGCTTGACTCCTTGTGCTTAAATAAGCACAAGGGTGCCCAATTGCTCCAAAAATATACACCAAATAAGCCATAAGCCAGGCTCCTCTTGGCTTTAGTAACTTGTGAGTTAACCAAGAACACAAAGCCATTCTGCTAAGTGTTCAAGCCTATCTGTCACGTTTTTGGTTCTTGATTTGGCATAATCTAGCTAAAAAGGGAGTGTAATTGTGTTTCTAGCAAGGTAACAGTGTCAGTTTTGAGTTGGAAAAGAAAAAAATAAAAAAAGAAAAAAAATAGTAAAAACCGTCATAGCATGGACTCGAACCCCCGACCTGTCGCGCAGGAGTGAAAGGGCTTACCATTGATCTATGAGGCTTTTTCTGTTAGCCTCTCAACACGTTAGTTATTTAAGTACTTTTTAATCTTGTGCTTATTTAATAAGCCGTGGCTTATTTTACCATTTCTAGCTTATTTAATAAGCTTATTTTGTGTAGCTTATTTTTCCTAGGTCTTTAATAGGTTTATAGATTTTTCTAAATTGGTTTCACATTTTTCCGATTATTAGATTAATTTCTAGAATTTATTTATTAGACGTATTTTAGAAAATCATTAAAAAATACCAAAAAGATTTTAAATTTTTAGGAAAAATAGTTTTTAGCTTTTTAATATATAACTTGAGGTTTACATCTTATTTTGGTTTTATAAACTTTAATTTTTAATTTTATATTATTTTAAGGTTTTTTACAAACTTTAAAGATTTTTATAAAATTATTAAAAAAAGTTTAGGAGCTCTAATTTGTGTTTTTCTCTTAGTTATATTATTTAGGATTTTTAGAAATTTTTTAGAATAAATTTTAGAAACTTTTTATTTTTAGTATTATTTTAATATTATTTTAATATTAAAATTTCAAAATTTTATTTTTATTTCTTTTTCATTTCTCTTAGGTTCTTTGTCATTAATTAGGACTATTTCCATTTTTAGAATAATTTTCTAGCTTTTAGATTTATTTTTATAATTATTTTAAGTTTAATTAGGTTTTAATCATTTTTAATCATTTTTAGAGTTTTAAAAATAGTTTTAATAGGGTTTAATTTTTAGAAAATTACTTTTTAGTCTTCTAATAATATAAGTTAAGTGATTATTCAATAAAATTATATTTTAGACATTTGAATTAGTTAAATTTAATTTTAGGGCTTTAATTCGCATTTAAAATTAATTATTTAATTAATAAAAGGTTTTAAAATATCTTTATTGGATTTTTGTCTTTATTTATATTGTTTTAGACTTGTTTTTAGTCTTTTTAATTATTGATTTTGTTTTTGGTCTTAGTATAATAATTTTTAATTTGAGTAGTTTTTCACGATTTTACGTTTACGTCGTAGTTTAATTTTAACGTATCCGTCTTTTCTTCCTCTCATCCCCATTCTTCTTAATATTAATCTCAAAGAAATACAAGTTAATTCACAACACAAATACCTCCTTGGGAAACGAACTTTTTCTCTCTTTTAAGTGATTGGGTCATTAGTGCACGGTTTTCCTAAACCGTCGTACTTAATACTTACCGCTCTAATACGTTCTTTTGTTTTCCTAAACAAGAGTCGTATTTTACCACAATCATTTATACAGTACCATAAGGTTTTAAAATGAGATTACTCATTACGCGTTATTTGGTTTGATAGGTGTTGATTTACCCGGGCATCCGTATCGTCGTCAGTGATCGTCACTCGAACTATCGACTACTTGTTATATAAGGTGTGAATTTATAGCCTCGCTTACTATTATTTCAAACTGTTTTACCCGCGAGGGAAATGCATGCTAGTTTTCAAAATGAACATATGTCAAGAATGAATGTTGGACCCGAATGTTGCCTTTGAAATTGTGTTGAGTACCTAGTTGCAAAAGGCCCTAAATTCATGAACTATTAACTATTGTTTAGTCCTAGCGTGGATTAGAAATAGCCGCTTATACAAAGTGATAGTACTATGGGGTTGACTACCCTATCCGAGACGAGGTCTAGTACGTTGATACCCCCTACGGACGAATAATTTGTGATAAGAGATAAGGTATAATTGCAACTGATGCCTTAGTAGGGGCAATGGTTTCATCTGAATCACGCCGGTAATTATTACGCGGGTGATTGAGTTAACGGTTTAGTGTCATGAGCTTAAACACAATTGTCGGTACCTTGAATATAGATTGTTTGATCGACAAGTCTATGAATGATCGTGAATGGTTTTATTACACATATGTTCAAAATGAATTGTAAAACCTATGAATTCCACTCAACGTTTTCGTTGACCAAATTTAGCATGTGTTTCAGGTAACCGCTGAAGTGTAGCATGGAGCGTGCATTGGATGGATGTTATGTGTGGAGCTTGGAGTCTACTTGTTTTTCCTCCCGTTATTACTTAAACAATTTTAACTCTATGTCATGTTGTTGTGAAAACTGTAACTTTTGGGGTTGAGATTCATGGGGACCGAAACGCAAAAACTCTATTGTATCATTTGGGGTTGGAAAACCGTAGACATGTAACTTTTCAACAATTTTTAATTTAAGTTTGAATTTGACGTCTCTTTGGAGTCGTTCGATATATCTTGTGTACGATAATAACTGCCTAGCACCCAAATGTTGTAGTTCCGCTGCGCATAGCATTTGGTGGGGTGTTAGAGATTGGTAATCAGAGCCATGAGTTATAGAGAACTAGGTCGTTTTGAAAATTCCTAAACTATAACTTTTGGTGTCGTAAGAAATTGTCCAAGCGCACACAACTATCCTGCATGGCTCCGGTAAGGTTTATTTTTGTATTCATGGCATTTGACGTATACTTTTGAGTTGAAGTATATATGTGGGTATTTATTATGTAAATATGGAAATTACTATATGTAAACGTTGAAATTATACGTGGAATACCCGACATCGTAATTCTTGTATTAATCATGCATGAGCATCATATTATCGCATTTTGGGCATGTGTACCACCTTTGCATTGCATTTGCATGCATGTATTTATAAATATTGTATAGTTATCTTACGTACCCTCCAAACTTCTCTGTTATTGCAGGAATGGCCGAGGGTACCGCCTAATGGTAATGGAAACGATTATGTCGTAGGTCACGAAGGGGGACCGTTTCCTCCGAACCCGTCGGATAATGACAATGGATGGATCGCTCCAGAAGAAGCAATAGAGCCGGGAAATGACAGTGACAAAAGTGACGTGGACAACTTCAGTATCAGTAGTGATGATAGTGAGGATTTTGAGGAAGAGCCCGAGGAACCGGTGGATGATGGAATTCCCGAGAATGTTGTCGGTCAGACCGAACCTGATTTATTTCAATCTCCAAATTCGCCAAAGGGTTATGAAGTGCCTCCGACCGATCGATATGAGCAGCAACCCTTTCGTCACCCGATGGACAATTGTAAGGACTACCTGAGGACAGTGCCATGATTTGTTCGAGTAAGTAATGGGAGTGGTGCAGAATCCAGCAATTCATCTAAATCACAATCTATTCATGAGAATATCGCGAGGGTCTACTTTCCGAGACCAAGACACTATTGGGATCCCGAAGGTCGTTTGAGGAGGATGGATAGGTTGATGTATGAGCGGTTTGTGGTAGAGACCAGGGTAATTAAGAGGTTTGATAAGAATGAGAGAGAACACCAAAGATTATTGGCAAGAACTTCAAGAATTGAGTATGATGGAAATGCAAACAAGAGTGATATCAACAGCCTAAGATCGATGATCGCGAACTTGAGCGCCAGTCTTGATCGAGTTAGGGAAGATCAAGCGAGATTGTCTAGGATGCAGAGTTGGGAGCATCGAGTGAGAGCATCATTGCCCCCAGATTGGAGATTTGTGGACGATTTTGAAATGGAAGCTAATGACTTCATGATCCAGCCACCTGCCAGAGGTGCTTGTATCACTGTGGGAAATCATGTAGCGGTTGAGTGTGGGTCTACGTCAGGGACGAAGAAGGCGACTGAATGTGGGCCGAACGACAAAGGAAAGAGGAAGATGGATGAAGTGGACGAGGAAGATAGCGACGAGGAACCCGAGGAAGATGATGATGAACCGCCATCCAAGAGGCCGTGTGGATCACCACATGCCTAGTTGCTTGTCTTGTATTTTATCTTTGATCATTGTAATAGAACTGTTTTAGACTTTTGTATGATGGCATTGTGACGAAAAACTTGAGGACTTAAGTTTTATGGTGAATGTTTGTAGTGGCAATACTTGTCACAATTTTGGTTGATTATCAATACAATCCATGTTTACCTTTCATGATCTGTGATATGTCTTTAATTTGATCTTTTGTGATGTGAATTGATGAATATTAGTAACTCTGTAGTGATGTGTCGTTGTATTTATATTATGTCTTGAAAGAGAAATCCATCTTAATCTTGATGTGTATACTTACATTGTTTTTCTATTTTCCCTGTCTTTGTAGAGAGGTGTATTTGATAACGCACCATGCCTCCAAAACTAACCGCCGACCGTGTGAACACGATGATTCAGGAAGCCATTGCGAATGCGCTAGAAGCAGATCGAGCAGGGAGGAACCCAGACCAGGGCAGAAATGCGGGGAGACAGCAAGCCCCAAGAGAGTGTACTTACTCTAGTTTCATAAAATGTGATCCCAAACAATTTCGTGGAACTGGTGGAGCTCTAGAACTCAAGAGATGGTTAGAAAAGGTCGAAAGTACTTTCGAGATTAGTGGTTGCTCAGAAGCGAACAAGGTCAAGTTTGTGGCTGCTACTTTTCTTGACGATGCATTGAGTAGGTGGAACACCCAAGTAGCCACTGTTGGGTTAGCAGTAGCGAATGCAAGAACATGGACTGCAACTAAAGCTCTTTTGACCAAGAAGTTCAGTCCTGAAGAGGAGTTAGGTCAATTGGAAGATGAGTTGAGGCACCTGACTTTGAAAAACAATGATATCACTGCTTACACCAGGATGTTTAATGAACTAAGCCTTTTGTGTCCAGACACCTTTTCCGATGATAACAAAAAGATGAAACAGTACATCAAAGGTCTATCCAGTAATATCAAGGGTGAGACGACATCGTCTAAACCTGGGTCGTTTGATGAAGCGGTCCAGATGGCTTACGCGTTGATGGATGTCAAACTCCAAGACAAGAAGAACTTGATTGCTGAAGGAAATAAGAGGAAGTGGGAGGCGGCGCAGAACAATCAATCCCATGGTCAAAGCCGAGGTGGAAACCGAAACAACAATGGTCAGAACCGCAATCAGCAGTTCAACCAGCGAAGGAATGAAGGGATGAGAGCTGTGACAAACCCCAGAGGAGCGAAGGTGAATCCCCACTGTGGTCGATGCAACTTGTACCATGTAGGGAGTTTCCCGCCTGCATGCGGCAAATGTGGAAAAGCGGGTCACAGGATGTCTGATTGCCGAACAAAGGGGGTAGCCACTGGGGCAAATGCTACGAGAGTGATGGGTTGTTTTGGATGTGGAGAAAGAGGCCATAAGCAAGGAAATTGCCCGAAGGCAGGAAACAAGCAAGGAGGTAACAATGCTGCTGCCGTGTATCAAGTAGGGACGGCTGATAAACCAGAGGGTCCTAACGTGGTTACCGGTACGTTTTTACTAAACGCTTGTTATGCTAGTATTTTGTTTGATTCTGGTTCCGACAAGAGTTTCGTAGATGTTAAATTTAGTCGTCATATCGATAGAAAACCGGTATTGTTAGCGACTAGTTATAACGTGGAGTTAGCCGATGGGAAAATTGTTAGTACGAATTCTATACTGAAAGGGTGTACCTTGAAGTTAGGAAATTACGCTTTTGAAATCGACTTGATGCCTATAGAGCTAGGATCGTTTGATGTGATCGTCGGAATGGATTGGCTGATGGCGCACAGTGATGTAATCGTCTGTGGTGAGAGATTAGTTCAGATCCCGTTGAGGAATAAAGTCTTGACTGTGAAGGGAGACGAATGCACTTCTCGTTTGAAAGTGATTTCTTGTTTGAAAATGATGAAGTATGTAGAAAGTGGATGCGATGTGTTTTTGGCACAAGTTTCGAGTGATGGTGATTTAGAGGCGAGGATTGAAGAGGTACCTGTAATCTGCGAATATCCGGAAGTTTTTCCAGACGAGTTGTCGGGTTTACCACCCACCCGTGAGGTCGAGTTTCGAATCGATTTGGTGTCGGGAGCTGCGCCGGTTGCGCGTGCACCCTATCGATTAGCACCATCCGAGTTAAAGGAGATATCGGATCAACTAAAGGAGTTGATGGACAAGGGATTTATTAGGCCGAGCTCATAACCATGGGGAGCGCCAGTGTTGTTTGTGAAGAAGAAAGATGGGTCATTTCGGATGTGTATTGACTATAGAGAACTCAACAAGCTGACGGTTAAGAATCGGTATCCATTGCTGAGGATTGACGATTTGTTTGATCAACTGCAAGGTTCCTGTGTATACTCAAAGATCGACTTGAGATCAGGGTATCATCAACTGCGTGTGAGAGAGGAGGATATTCCTGTAACCGCCTTTCGTACGCGGTATGGACACTTCGAATTTCGAGTAATGCCGTTTGGGTTGACAAACGCGCCTGCTGTATTCATGGACCTTATGAATCGCGTATGCAAGCCGTATCTAGATAAGTTTGTCATTGTTTTTATTGATGATATTCTTATTTACTATAAGAGTAAGCAGGAGCACGAGAAGCACCTGAGAACGATAGTGGATCTGCTGAAGAGAGAGAAGTTGTAAGCGAAGTTCTCGAAGTGTGAGTTTTGGTTAGAGTATGTGCAATTCCTTGGTCACGTAATTGATAGCAAAGGAGTTCGTGTGGATCGTGCCAAGGTCGAAGCGATCAGGGAATGGTCGGCACCGACAACGCCGACTGAAGTTCGACAATTCCTTGGTTTAGCTGGGTATTATCGGAGATTCATTGAAGGATTTTCGTTGATTGCGAAGCCATTAACAAAGCTTACCGAAAAAAATAGGGTGTATGAATGGGGAGATGAGGAAGAATTTGCTTTCAAAACGCTCAAGGACAAGTTATGTTCCGCACCGATATTGTCATTACCTGAAGGAACCGAAGACTTTGTAGTGTATTGTGACGCATCTCGTAAGGGTTATGGAGCGGTGATGATGCAGCGCGAGAAGGTGATAGCTTACGCGTCGAGACAACTGAGGAAGAATGAGGAGAACTACACGACGCACGATTTGGGAATTAGGAGCTGTAGTCTTTGCGTTGAAATTGTGGAGACATTATTTGTATGGGACGAAGTGTGTTGTATTCACTGACCACAAGAGTTTGCAGCACATTTTAGATCAAAAGGAGTTGAACATGCGACATAGACGATGGGTAGAATTACTGAGTGACTATGACTGTGAAATTCGCTACCATCCTGGCAAGGCGAATGTTGTAGCGGATGCACTTAGTAGGAAGGAACGAGAGAAACCTTTGAGAGTCAGAGCATTGGTGATGACTGAGAGTGTTGACTTAACCGAAACTATACTGAAGGCTCAAGAGAGGGGATTAATGAAAGAGAATGTTGATGCTGAGAACTTGGGAAGACTGTTGAAACCTCTTTTTGTGATTAGGTCAGACGGAATGAGATATTTCGAGAATCGGATTTGGCTACCGTTGTGTCCATCCGAGGAAGGAAAGCCTGGAGTACGAGATTTGGTTATGAACGAGTCTCATAAGTCGAAGTACTCGATACATCCTGGATCGGATAAAATGTATCATGATCTGAAGAAAGTTTATTGGTGGCCGAATATGAAGGCGGATATTGCTCGTTACGTTAGTAAGTGTTTGACTTGCGCGAAGATTAAAGCAGAACATAAGAAGCCGTCTGGGTTGTTGGTACAACCAGAGATCCCAGAATGGAAATAGGAGAGAATTGCTATGGATTTCGTGACGGGTTTACCCAGAACTCCTAGTGGATGTGATATGATTTGGGTAATAGTGGGTAGATTAACGAAATCTGCTCATTTCTTACCTATGAAGAAGACGGACAGTATGGAAAAGCTGGCCAGTGTGTACGTGAAGGAGATCGTTTGCAGACATGGAGTACCGTTATCGATCATTTCGGATCGCGATAGTAGGTTTACTTCGGAATTTTGGAAATCGCTTCAACGTGCGATGGGCACTGAATTGAATTTAAGTACGGCTTATCACCCGGAGACTGACGGCCAGAGTGAACGAACTATTCAGACGATGGAGGATATGCTCCGAGCATGCGTGATTGATTTTGGAGGAAGTTGGGAACGCCACTTGCCTTTAGTGGATTTTTCGTATAATAATAGTTACCATGCGAGCATCTAGGCTGCACCGTTCGAAGCATTGTATGGAAGGAAGTGTAGATCGCCTGTGTGTTGGAGTGAAGTAGGAGAAAGTCAATTGCCTGGACCCGAAATGGTTTTAGAGACGACCGAAAAGATTGTGCAAATCAAGAACCGACTACTTGCTGCGAGAAGCCGACAGAAGAGTTATGCCGATAACAGAAGAAAACCGTTGGAATTTGATGTCGGAGATATGGTTATGCTTAAGGTATCGCCGTAGAAGGGTGTAATTTGTTTTGGGAAGAAAGGAAAGTTGAGTCCGAGGTATATTGGACCATTTAAAATCGTTAAACTAATTGGACCAGTAGTGTATAAGTTAGAGTTGCCGAGCGAGCTTAGTGCTATTCACGACACGTTTCACGTATCGAAATTGAAGAAGAGTTTGGCGGATAAGGAATTGGTGATTCCTTTGGACGAGATTCAACTGGACGACAAAATGCATTTTGTGGAAGAACCCGTGGAAATTATGGACCGAGAGGTCAAGAGGCTGAACCGTAGTAGAATTCCCATTGTGAAGGTTCGATGGAATTCTAGGCGTGGACCGGAATACACTTGGGAACGTGAGGACTTTTTCAAGGAAAGGTATCCTCATCTTTTCCAGTGGCACGAAATGTGAGTATAAGAAGAGGCGAGCGCCGGGACGTCGCTCTCTTTAAGGAGGGGTGGATGTGATACACTAGAACCGAGGTCACTAACATTACCCTAAATTACGCTTATTTTTGAAATTTTTAATAAATTTTAATTGCTATATATTTTAGTATTTTGGTTGAAACCGATGTTCGAGGTTATAATTTTGACGATTGACGATTTAAGAAGGACGATGACGAATACGATCCCGATGGATGCCCAAATTTCTATAATTATTGTTGTTTTATCGATATTGTAACTTTTCGAGAATTTTACTTATGGTTCGTGTTAAGTCGAGTCGGGTGAGTACATTTAAAGTGTCCTAAAAGTATTTTGGAGTGTTTGGGATGATTCCCGACTCCCATAAAATTTTCTAAAATGACTAGTGAGTCAATCCCGTAAACATTTGGAGTCGTTTTTGCTTAAGGCCAAAAGAAAGCTTAAATTGCACATTTGGTCCCTCCCATTTCACAAAAGGGGAACAAACACTCACACACATAACATTTCAAAAAAAAAAGATCAAACCCACCCTTTGCTCTCTCTAGGCCGACGGCCAAACCCCAAAACCACCACCACTTCAATTTTTTTTGGGTTTTGATTAATTCCAATCAAAGACCACCTTCTAAAATCCTTTAGTAAGTGTTAATCCATGGTTATTTCAAACATGCATTAACAAAAATTCTTCCAAAAATTCAAGATTTTTCAAAAGTCCCTTTGGATGTTAATTGGGCATTTGCATGTCTAATTCATGTTAGAATGATGCTAGAACACCAAACAAATCAACCAAAATCAATCTGGTTGGTGGGTTTTGATCACCCAAACCCCACGACTCAAAGGGGGGTGTTTGGGGATCATGGTGATCAATGTTTTGATGTTTGATTTTGTGTTTAATCTTATGTTTACATGTTTTTAGATGGGTATATTCACTTGTATGTATATTTTTATGATTTGGGTTTTATGAGGATGTTGATCAATAGGGGATTAGGACTGAAAATGATGTTTGGTTATGATTATGAGTACTTAGGATGATGTCTAGTGTTGGTAAATGGGTTTGAAAACGAGCGTTGGTATGATTTTGGTATAGGTAATTTTAGGCAGAAAGTTTAAGGTGTTTTCGTAAAAATTATTTTGTAAACAGGTCTTGTGATTAGGATAGAGTTGTAGAGCATCTTCTTAGCTTCGATTTGGTATAAGATAGAGCTTACGACTCCTAACGAGTCAAAAGTTACGACGTTTTGAAATTCGTGTACCGGGAGATGAAAACCGTCATAATCCGAAATTATGCTTGGTTTTAGGTCAAATCCCGGGGACTATAAGTTTAGTTTGGTAAATGGTCAAAGGTTGAATTTTGGTCTCAAACCTGCAAATTTGAGTCTATTATAAGACTTAGGTATCAAATGGGTCAATGGAGTATTTTAAACGGGTCAAATGAGTCCGACTTGGTCAAAGTACAATGTCAGTCCGAAAAACATAGTTTTGGAAAAGTGTTGAGTAATGGTCGTAGAAGTGAAAAATTTTGTTGGGATTAAATATGTGATTTCTACAGGTCTTAAAGTATTTTTGATAATTTTCTCAAATTTTATAAAAAGGGTTAAGTATAGTAAAACAGTCCGTACTTTTGGTAAGTATCGGCGAAAACGAGTAAAAATGAATAACGTTAATAATAAGGACAAATGGTATAAAACGAGTAACACTTGTCGTTTTGTTTTGGCGTGAGTTGTAATTGTCACAAGTGACTAATATGTATGTATTTTATACAGTACCATAAGGTTTTAAAATGAGATTACTCATTACGCGTTATTTGGTTTGATAGGTGTTGATTTACCCGGGCATCCGTATCGTCGTCAGTGACCGTCACTCGAACTATCGACTACTTGTTATATAAGGTGTGAATTTATAGCCTCGCTTATTATTATTTCAAACTGTTTTACCCGCGAGGGAAATGCATGCTAGTTTTCAAAATGAACATATGTCATGAATGAGTGTTGGACCCGAATGTTGCCTTTGAAATTGTGTTGAGTACCTAGTTGCAAAAGGCCCTAAATTCATGAACTATTAACTATTGTTTAGTCCTAGCGTGGATTAGAAATAGTCGCTTATACAAAGTGATAGTACTATGGGGTTGACTACCCTATCTGAGACGAGGGCTAGTACGTTGATACCCCCTGTGGACGGATAATTTGTGATAAGAGATAAGGTATAATTGCAACTGATGCCTTAGTAGGGGCACTGGTTTCATCTGAATCACGCCGGTAATTATTACGCGGGTGATTGAGTTAACGGTTTAGTGTCATGAGCTTAAACACAATTGTCAGTACCTTGAATATAGATTGTTTGATCGACAAGTCTATGAATGATCGTGAATGGTTTTATTACACATATGTTCAAAATGAATTGTAAAACCTATGAATTCCACTCAACGTTTTCGTTGACCAAATTTAGCATGTGTTTCAGGTAACCGCTGAAGTGTAGCATGGAGCGTGCATTGGATGGATGTTGTGTGTGGAGCTTGGAGTCTACTTGTTTTTCCTCCCGTTATTACTTAAACAATTTTAACTCTATGTCATGTTGTTGTGAAAACTGTAACTTCTGGGGTTGAGATTCATGGGGACCGAAACGCAATAACTCTGTTGTATCATTTGGGGTTGGAAAACCGTAGACATGTATCTTTTCAACAATTTTTAATTTAATTTTGAATTTGACGTCTCTTTGGAGTCGTTCGATATATCTTTTGTGCGATGATAACTGCCTAGCACCCAAATGTTGTAGTTCCGCTGCGCATAGCATTTGGTGGGGTGTTAGACTACGTCTGTCAACGCTCAAATTTTGTGTGTCAACGCCCAACTTACTCTTGTCAGCGCTTGATGTGTCAGCGTCCAAATTTTGCTTGTCAACGCTCACCTTACTCGTCTCAGCGCCTCTTGTGAACTGCTCCATCATTGCTGTAAAGGACAAGTTCAAGTTTGTAGGAGTAACCAAAGATGTATCAAAACCTGGTTGCTTCTTCAATTAAGTCAGGGATTCAGCCACACCCAAAGATTCTCCATCATGTGAGCCTTTGTCACTCACATTGATCTGCTCATCCTCCTGTTTAGAAGATTCCTCTATACCACGCCTATTGTCACACCCCACCATGGCGGAATATGGGGCACGACGTATGGATATCATCACAATAATAGCGTGTCTATAGAGATAACTAAATGATATAAGAAATGTCATAAAATGGTGACACAAATGTCATGACAATATCTCAACAATGCAGGAGTCTAGGTAAGTAGGTAACAGTCCTACCTCTTACCCAAGACAAACAAATAACACGAACAAACAAACATATAGGTGCCAACAGTACCACTAATTTAATGAACAAATAAAACTAAGAAGGAAACGGGGATTCTCCTTCTATATGCATTCCTAAGCTTCTCCAATCCTAGCCACTTATGTTCTCATGCTTAACCATAGTATCACCTGAAAGAGACACTAAAACACGTCAACATAAAGTTGGTGAGAGTCATAGGTTTAGACTCCAACGCTAAATCAGTTACAAGCTGTGAATAACAATCATCAACAAAAGAACATATGGACAATGTGTTACAATTATGTATTAACAACTATCAATCAAGACCAATCATACCAAACCAATCCAAGGCTCCTACCTTGCCAAACAACATCATGGTACCTTAGATGATCACACTATGTACCTATCCCAAGGCCACTACCTTGGCATACCACAAGGCCACTACCTTGTCAAACCACAAGGCCACTACCTTGTCAAACCACAAGGCCACTACCTTGTCAAACCACAAGGCCACTACCTTGTCAAACCACAATAACTTATCAAAAATCACATAGCAGTTAATCACATAAGTGTACACACAAGTCCATCACAACCATAAAACATTCACAGCAACAATTTAGAAACAACTCAACACAGTGTCTCTTCCATCCCATCTGGAAGTCAAAAACAAAAATAAACATGGGACTATGAACACTCACCTGATAGCTTCTTCACAAGTCCTCGCACTAGCAACAAGCTAACAACCAAAAACACGAAATCAATACACGAACCAATCACTGAGATGGCTCATTAACCTATGATGGACATCTAGCCTATTCTCACATATATACCTCATTAATAAGCTCTAATTACCCCATTACCCTTCCTTAACAAGTCCTTAACTTGGTTAAGTTTAATAACTAACTCGTTCGTATTTTATCCAAAACAGTCCCAGTTTTAGGTCTCAAAACTTTAGGTCAAACTCCTACTTAAACCTACCCATGGTTTCTGTAAAAGGAATATTCACACCCTTAAATATGTTGGCTAACACCTACCACTTGACCTAACCTTAAAGCTACTGTTAAGGCCCCGATATATATATATCTACTTTTGTCATTCCAGATTTCCTGATTTTAAACGTACTAAAAGTTTGTTACCATTAAGGGGTCTTACCCTAAACCACCACCTTAGCCCAAGTGCAGATATTAACTACAATATATAAACCATCTCTCACGTTCGTGAGAAGATCCCAATGCAACCCTAAGTGCCCCAAACAACCCAAAACTTAAAAAGAAAACAGGCTGAATTCAAAACTGTTTTGACCTCTGACTGTTGTAACCTGTTTTTGACCCACTTCCCGACCTCCAATTTAGTTCTCGTTTATTGCATTGGAAAGCCACTTCAAATAGCTTTCCAGGGGTACTTGGATCGTAAAATAAGAGTTTATAGAACTCCCTATATGATCAAAACAATTGACTCAAAATCTGCCCAGTTTTTAAAAACGGGTTTAAACAAATTGAACTAATTAATTACCCATAACCCCATCTAATACAAGCCCTAGATTATATAATCATCATATTATGATTATAACATCATTAATTTACTGATTTTATATAAACCCTAACCCTAATCCATCATAAGAATGATTAATTAAACATAAAAAAAATTCAATCAAAAAGGTTTAAGAAAGTTTACCTTTGATTTATGAAAACCCCCAAATTTTATGAAGAACCCTAACTTTTTTATGACAACAACGAATTTTCTTTGTTTCCAGGAGATAATAATGAATTTTCTTGTTTAGTATAACTTTATATAGGGTATGGGTGAATCCTAGTTCAACCCATAGCCCACTTTCCTTTTTTTCCTCCCTTTTTCCTTTTTTTTTCTTTTCTGGCGTTCAAACCAACCCACACCCTCCTTAATTTCGTTTTTTTTTCCTTTTTTTATTATTAATATAGGTATTAATAATATTACCTTAATTTACCTTAATTTATTTCAGCTCCTAAAGCCTCCAAAACCTCAAAACTGTAAAACTAGTCAGTTTTTACGCGTTTTACCGAAAAAGTCGTAAAATATACACTTTTATAAAAAATCTCAAATTTTGAAATAAACTTTATAACTAAGTCCTAAATGACTTAAAACCATCCCGAAAAATACTCACATGACTAATTACCTCTTCCGAGACCTCTAAATGCTAAACCGTAAATCGTAAAAATACGATTTTCTATAATACATATACGTATACGTAAAACTACTAAATAACACCATTTCACTTCATAGTCACTACCATGTGAGCTCATGAACATGAAATCATCACACATCGTTTCACTCACAAGGTACCCCGTACCGGAAACGATATCCAAACCACAATCTATACACACCAATTAGCACATAAACATGTAACTAGCACAAAATAAAACTAAGTGACGAACCTCAAAACCAGGGTTGTCACATCACTCCCTCCTAATAGAAATCTCGTCCCGAGATTTACTCCTTAGGATCAAACACACAAACAACAAATCACACGAGGAAACTTGTTCTAAACGAACTCCTCTCATTACCACGTGAACTTTAGTTCAAGTTTCAAAATACCATATATACAAACCAAAAATAATTAAACTCATTGCCAAACTCTTGACCTCATAGTCAATAAATCTCACAAATGACTCTTTGATAAAACAAAGACTCTTATTAACACAAGTCCCGAATAACCGTACATGCAAAATGCATTCTCAAACAACCTTTACCAATCTCAATACATGAAATGTATCATGTATACAACTCACTCTCCCCAGGTAATTCTATACTCATAAGCTAATGGTCCGATCTTTCCAAAGATCATAAATGGACCTACAAAACTCTACATCAACACTTCCATCTTTCCAAATCATACCACCCGTTACTATCGGTGAAACATAACTTTGTCACTAAATCTAGTGGTTTCCCCCTTTTCTACATAGCATCCCTTGTTGCTCTCATTCTGTCCACAAACACCATTACCACATTAGTAGCCTCTTCTACCAATTCTAGTCCACAATGAGGTCAAATCACCCAATCCTTTCATATCGTGCCTCAAATGGCATTTATCGACTTCTAGTACGATAACTATCATTATATGAAAACTCAGCCATCGCTAACGAGTTTCCGAACTACCTCTAAATCAATCACCCATGTCCAATTATGTTCATCAACTCCCTTCAGTCCGTATCCCAAACTACTTTAAATTCCAATTTCCTTACAAAGTGACCTATGACGGTCTTTCACATATCCATTAATTCTTCCAACTTCCCAACTACGTGACTTCTCATTCCTCTTGAAATAGGTGATGAATTAGTCAGTCTATCGACTATCACCCAACTCTCATCGTACTTAATCCCCCACCGCATTATGTATCCCTTCCACCAACTTCGTCCTTACATCGCCCTTTCTAAACTACTCCTATCCATGTAGGAAGTATAATCTACGTCCCTTTCCTCCTTACGATTGTCCAAGCCACGCAACATAAATGTTGACGCGTTCACTGCTTTAGACAACTCAACTCGTGCAACCCACATCCTTCATCCAAACCACTCTAATACATCATCCCTATAGTTCAAGTTCGTCTTAGCTTCACCTCATCCTGCTTATTCCATGTCTCATCGACCATGCTTGCCTTTCCGAGATGGTACTTGGCCTTGCAATTTTCTTTCATCAATTAACTCCACCCATCACTTTTGCCAAATGTTCAATCAAGATGATTGAATATATGTTGGAGACGTTCATGATCCGTATAGATCATTCTCCACGTCTCGTACACCAAATGCCTCTAGCATTCTAGGCAGATATAACAGTCCAGCTCCACTAACTAAGTCTATCCAGTTCTTCCAAATCTTCAGTTCCTGCAACGTATAAGCGATCGCCTTTCTTGGTCGTCCTCGTACGCGTCCAAATCCCTGCTCCACGTATCGTCATGCTTCGCGAATTCATCCAGTCCTTCCGATAATGCCAAGATCTGCTCATCATCCAATCCACCTCTTCAGCCTCCAAAATGCTTCCTCGTCCTTCTTCACTTCGCCCCTTGCTGGTTCCACGATATGCCATCATCTTTGACTACTAGTCCTGGCCAACTAAATCCTAAAACTCACACTTGAAAATCTCACGTTTCATTCCCTTTACTAACAACTCCAAAACCAACACATAATTCGCCTCATCCTCCTTCTAAGATTTGAGTAGATCAAGATTTCGTCGATGCTCCCGATGACAACTCGTTTATAGACGTTCATGCACACTCGGTTCATTGACTCCATGAAAACCGCTAGTTCTTTGGCGAAGCCAAGTGCATAACCGTAAACCCAAAGCGTTCATACAACATCCTTAGCAATTTCAACTATGTCCTCCTCACACCCTCTCTTAGCGGCAATACGAATAAATTCCTTGCAATTTCTAACAGCTCTTGTTCTTAATTCACACCATCAACGATTTGCCTTGGATGACACTAACTACAAATCCTCTCACTTCTCCTACTTACTCTATTCATGGTTCTACCTCAACGCTCCTAAACCATACAAAATCAAAACTACATCTTGAATACACCAGATACGATCGACGAATTAAACCCACGGATAACTAACGACATTTCACGTGCACCAATTAAAACAAATCAAAAACCACGAGACTCCAAAGAAAACTCAAACCCAAAACATGTATCAATTTCCAAATGACCCATGACAACGAAAAATAATCCAAGAAACACCCAATGGCAACCAAAACCTATTACGCCCCGCCACATATTATTTAAACCGTGCAAAGATCGACTTTCCAAAAGAATATATATATTTTTTTTTAAAATTTTTTTTTCCTTACCTCCCCACATCTATGTGACTCAAACCATCTACAAACAACCTTCTAGACAATCTCAAAACTCAACTCAAAGACTAGGTATCCCGTGCATCCCAAATCATAAAAAAAATAAAACTACTATTCAAACTCAACCTTGAACCCGACACTTGTACAACAATTCCGACCAGTCCACTGACCTCCCATGACTATACATTCTGAATATTTGAAAAGTACGTTCCGAGTACATAATTTTTGGCTTTTGAATCACTCAAAAAAACTCAAAAAAACGAACAAGTTATGACCAAAACAGTTTTATACTAGCTGTTTTTTAAAAAAAACTAAAGATTAAACTTAGTGATTAATGCAATCCTTTTAAATGACAGATATAATTGTATGTGTAACCTTCATAAACTCAATTTAACCTCGTATTAATAATTATAAATGATGTGAATTGGTTAAGCCCAATTATATAAACTATGTAAGTAGAAAGAAATTTTACTTCGCTTTATTTTAAAGAAAGTCCTTTAGAATTTGAAATATATAAGTGTTGATTACAAAGAAATCTTATGTTACATCTTGTTTCAAACACGACTCCAACACCTTACCCTTATTTTACCGAATACCACCAACTATCTAACTCTATTGTAGATTTCCAAGTCCTCCTTTTTTTCCATACACCAATCAAAAGAAATGTAAGACTCAGCCTAAAAGATTTCATTATCCCAAAAGAAATCTCAATTTATTTCAACAGACTTAAAACCAAGAACACCATTTTAAAACGTACACGTGAAATACGAACTCAAAGAATACGCTACAAGACACAGTTCAAAAGATTCAAAACGTCGTTGAAACTCCATCAAACTCCAGCACCATAAAACACGAACAAACACAAGGTACGTTCAAGTTATAATAACTAGTGAACGACCATAAATCATAACATAACATCTATCAGTATATATACATCCGCATATGTATACCTATTGAATCCCCCAAACATACTCGTTATCATACACGTAAGTCAATCAATCGCTTTATACGCTCGTTTTTCCATACGAGTAATCACCATCTCACCGTACCACAACAAGTCATAATTCCCACCTCCAAAACCAAACCATATCGTGTGACCCCAAAATCACACAACGCAACTATAACCCAAAACATATAACACAAAAAGAACAGTAGCCATATCATAGGCAGCCGTTACATGAACCTATATATATATACATATACCCAAATTCTACATCTCATCATATACAAGCATGTATTAACCCTCTTTCATGCAATCATACTTGAGAACCCATTGAAGTTGTGGTACTTGTATAACTATGTTGTCCACCATACTTATACAATTACCCTTCCCCCAATGCACTCCCTCCTATGATGACACTTATAAGAATCAATACAACATATAACACATAAATCTATCTACTCACATAAGCTCATAACCACATAACCAATAAGGTCCAAAACTCCATCTATAAAATAACATAATAAAACTCTTGGAATACAGAAATCCATAGTCTAGCTAAAACAGCCTAGACTAAATCCAAAATGAAAACATAATCAGTTATAAGTCATGTCGCCCATAAGAGTGGAAATAGCATAAGGTCCTTCATATTCACCTACTCCTAATAACTCGAACCACCACATGATTCTAAGGGAACATGACTTAAACATCAAAAGAAAATAATACCCCTCAGGTACGTAAAATAACCCAACAAAAGATAGAAACTACTATGTACCAAATTATGTACTATAATGTACATTATAAGTAAAATACGACAATGACTAGCGTGGACGATTATGGTTAAACCCGCACTACTCACACAACTCGAAAAGAAAATAACATGTGGATAAGTATGAATTTACTATGGTTCAATTCATACCAGTCAAAACATCACAATAAATAACATTCAAACACATCAATTATAATAAAATGCACACATACTCCTATGACGCCTATATGCAGGGACCCTTAAGCTATAGACTAGGCTACGCGACTAGGAAACCTAATTCTCTATAACCATTGTCTCTGATACCATTCTGTCACACCCCACCATGGCGGAATATGGGGCACGACGTATGGATATCATCACAACAATAACGTGTCTATAGAGATAACTAAATGATATAAGAAACGTCATAAAATGGTGACACAAATGTCATGACAGTATCTCAACAATGCAGGAGTCTAGGTAAGTAGGTAACAGTCCTACATCTTACCCAAGACAAACAAATAACACGAACAAACAAACATATAGGTGCCAACAGTACCACTTATTTAATGAACAAATAAAACTAAGAAGGAAACAGGGATTCTCCTTCTATATGCATTCCTAAGCTTCTCCAATCCTAGCCACTTATGTTCTCATGCTTAACCATAGTATCACCTGAAAGAGACACTAAAACACGTCAACATAAAGTTGGTGAGAGTCATAGGTTTAGACTCCAACGCTAAATCAGTTACAAGCTGTGAATAACAATCATCAACAAAAGAACATATGGACAATGTGTTACAATTATGTATTAACAACTATCAATCAAGACCAATCATACCAAACCAATCCAAGGCTCCTACCTTGCCAAACAACATCATGGTACCTTAGATGATCACACTATGTACCTATCCCAAGGCCACTACCTTGGCATACCACAAGGCCACTACCTTGTCAAACCACAAGGCCACTACCTTGTCAAACCACAAGGCCACTACCTTGTCAAACCACAAGGCCACTACCTTGTCAAACCACAATAACTTATCAAAAATCGCATAGCAGTTAATCACATAAGTGTACACACAAGTCCATCACAACCATAAAACATTCACAGCAACAATTTAGAAACAACTCAACACAGTGTCTCTTCCATCCCATCTGGAAGTCAAAAACAAAAATAAACATGGGACTATGAACACTCACCTGATAGCTTCTTCACAAGTCCTCGCACTAGCAACAAGCTAACAACCAAAAACACGAAATCAATACACGAACCAATCACTGAGATGACTCATTAACCTATGATGGACATCTAGCCTATTCTCACATATATAACTCATTAATAAGCTCTAATTACCCCATTACCCTTCCTTAACAAGTCCTTAACTTGGTTAAGTTTAATAACTAACCCGTTCGTATTTTATCCAAAACAGTCCCAGTTTTAGGTCTCAAAACTTTAGGTCAAACTCCCACTTAAACCTACCCATGGTTTCTGTAAAAGGAATATTCATACCCTTAAATATGTTGGCTAACACCTCCCACTTGCCCTAACCTTAAAGCTACTGTTAAGGCCCCGATATATAAATATCTACTTTTGTCATTCCAGATTTCCTGATTTTAAACGTACTAAAAGTTTGTTACCATTAAGGGGTCTTACCCTAAACCACCACCTTAGCCCAAGTGCAGATATTAACTACAATATATAAACCATCTCTCACGTTCGTGAGAAGATCCCAATGCAACCCTAAGTGCCCCAAATAACCCAAAATTTAAAAAGAAAACAGGCTGAATTCAAAACTGTTTTGACCTCCGACTGTTGTAACCTGTTTTTGACCCACTTCCCGACCTCCAATTTAGTTCTAGTTTATTGCATTGGAAAGCCACTTCAAATAGATTTCCAGGGGTACTTGGATCGTAAAATAAGAGTTTATAGAACTCCCGATATGATCAAAACAATTGACTCAAAATCTGCCTAGTTTTTAAAAACGGGTTTAAACAAATTGAACTAATTAATTACCCATAACCCCATCTAATACAAGCCCTAGATTATATAATCATAATATTATGATTATAACATCATTAATTTACTGATTTTATATAAACCCTAACCATAATCCATCATAAGAATGATTAATTAAACATAAAAACAATTCAATCAAAAAGGTTTAAGAAGGTTTACCTTTGATTTATGAAAACCCCCAAATTTTATGAAGAACCCTAATTTTTTTATGAAACCCACGAATTTTCTTTGTTTCCAGGAGATAATAATGAATTTTCTTGTTTAGTATAACTTTATATAGGGTATGGGTGAATCCTAGTTCAACCCATAGCCCACTTTCCTTTTTTTCCTCCCTTTTTCCTTTTTTTTCTTTTCTGGCGTTCAAACCAACCCACACCCTCCTTAATTTCGTTTTTTTTTTCCTTTTTTATTATTAATATATGTATTAATAATATTAACTTAATTTACCTTAATTTATTTCAGCTCCTAAAGCCTCCAAAACCTCAAAACCGTAAAACTTGTCAGTTTTTACGCGTTTTACCGAAAAAGTCGTAAAATATACACTTTTATAAAAAATCTCAAATTTTGAAATAAACTTTATAACTAAGTCCTAAATGACTTAAAACCATCCCGAAAAATACTCACATGACTAATTACCTCTTCCGAGACCTTTAAATGCTAAACCGTAAATCGTAAAAATACGATTTTCTATAATACATATACGTATACGTAAAACTACTAAATAACACCATTTCACTTCATAGTCACTACCATGTGAGCTCATGAACATGAAATCATCACACATCGTTTCACTCACAAGGTACCCCGTACCGGAAACGATATCCAAACCACAATCTATACACACCAATTAGCACATAAACACGTAACTAGCACAAAATAAAACTAAGTGACGAACCTCAAAACTAGGGTTGTCACACCTATTGTTAGCATCCTCCAAAAGAACAATCCTCTCCCTCAATTGCTTGAGTTCAAGGCCTTGTGTACTGACTGTTTGTACCAGGTCTGCATTTTGCTTTTGCAAGCTAAAGCAGACATCCGTCAATTCCAACATTATGTATGGTTCCAATCTGCCCTCCTCTAGAATGGGTATTCTACCTCCTAAATTAGAGTCATGGGGCATGGATGAGGTCTTAAAGATGTTAGTATTGGCTTGGCCTACATCTAAGTGAGTACCATAGTCCCAGCCTCATCCATAGCACCAACCACACGTGTTGTGGTGGTTCTCACTTCAACATGGCTAGGACCACTAGAAGATGATGTGGATTGGGTGGTAGTTTGAAGGTTAATGGGTGTTTGGGTCTCTGAAGGAAAGGTGTCAATGTTTGGATTACGAGTGTCAACGCCAACATTTAACGTGTCAGCGTTGAAGGATTCTTGGTCATGTTCCATGTGTCGAGGTGGAGGTAAGGGATCTGGTATTGGGTCAAGTTGTGGTTGTGGGTCACGTTGAGGTTGTTCTGCTGCAATAACAGCAAGCATAGCTTGGGTGAGGGGTAAGTCTCTGTGTGGGGGTGAGTTCAGCTTACTAAAAATAGCTTTCTTTTGCATAGGGATCTCATAAAAATCATCATGATCCCTTGTGCAGTAACTTAGCTCATCAAAAACCATTTGTATAAATCTGGGATAAGGCAAAGTCATCTTATTACCCTTGTTTTTACACATACCATCAAAAATCATTTTAGAAAAAATATAATTTTGCCCATTTGTAATGCACACAATTGCACTAGCAATTGATCTGTTAATTTCATTATGTGTAGTACATTTGGGACTCAAACATTGAAGGATGACATGTTTGAGGTACTTCCAGGCTGGGGGAAATTCTTGTTTATGATATTTATTTAAAGTACCCTCTTAAGGGAAAGGATATCCCAAAGCCTGAAGTCCTTGTTCTATCTCATTAATGGGGAGAGTGGTTATAGCATCCGCATCATTAAGATGCAAAGCCTGGCGAACCAAGGCTTCAGTAACCACCTAAGTACGCCCATGAACAATAGCTGTTAATGTAGTCACATTATTAAGCGTTGAGGAACTAACAGTGTTCCAAAACTGTGTAATATAAGTGACAGGGATGAGAGGAGCATGATAAAGTGCATACCTAAGAGGAGATGCATTCAAATACGCCACCGTCTGAGTTTATTGTGGATATAGAGCATCATCAGTCTCCAAATAACAATCATATTGTGCTGACTCCTGAATCCCAATACCAAGTCACTTGGTTTAAACATAGGCGCCATAGATGTAGAAAGCTGTTTATGAAAGATTGTAAACGATGAATTATAGGAGAAAATTGTTAGACAAGAATAAGAGTACCCTGTTTAAAAAGTAGGAGCCAAATATATAGGAGTGATAGGCACATGTGATTGGTAAAAAATAAGGCAAGTATTTTCAAAATATAATGATGAAAATATTGAAAAGAAAATAAGTTATCTTGTGCATTAATTAAAGGTTATCAACTTCTAAAATTACGGCCTCAATTTTAGTCAAAAATAAAAACTAGGTAGGACCCAATGAGTGTCATCGATCAAAAATAACCCATCAACGCCCAACGGCTATATTCTTGTCAACGTTTGCAAAAGCCATGTCAACGTCTAAATTGGTCACAACAACGCTTGGAAAAATATATGTCAGTGTCCAAAAATAAAAGTAATAAAAATGAAAAAGGACCTTAACAAAGTAATTTATCCTAGTGAAGATAACCTATAAACTGAAAAATTATTATAGGGCGGCAAGCACTGTCCAATTATGCACACTTGCTTATGCAAGATAGACATAATAGTCCTCTAGTATCCCTTGCTAACCAAAATACTTAACAGTTAAGTTATCTCATAAAATCCCTTGTAACTCCCAGGTAAACCCAATATAAACCATACCCAAGTCTCCCAACATACCACATCCAATTCTAGTCCAAAAAGGTCTTGGCAGCATGCATAGTATATCAACTTTGCATGCTACAGTGCCTCATGAGATAGAAAACTAACTCATACTCACCTGTGGACACAATCTAGAATTGTGATAAGAGTATTTTAAGAATACCCGAAGAGTCTTAAAGGTTCCTAAAACCTCCCCTTAAACTGTGATACATATGTTGCCAAATAATATGCATGTAAATAAAAATTTATGTCAAGATAGGAATATAAATATTCCAACCATCATCCATAAATTGAAACATGCTCCAATGATTCTCCAAGGATCCATAAGCAACTCTGTATCCAATGGTACAATGCTAACAACGCCTGCACACATAGATCAAAAACCACAAACTAAGTTGTTGCTGACAACGTCACGATAACACTTATCAGCGTTAAAATAACCTTTGTCAGTGTTAGACAAATAACGTGGAAAATCTAACATCACAAATAGACCAATAACAATGCATATCCTGTACATACGTTTACAATAAGACCCCAAAACACTTATTAAGTGAGATTGATCATTCCAATACTTGTTACCAAGTATTAAAATCTTCTAGTATCGAAAGGTTTAGTTAATAAATCAGACACATTTTCTTCTGTGTCAACCCTATTTGGTTGTATTAAACCCTTTTCAAAACAATCTCTTATAAAATGATGTCTAATTTCTTTATGTTTTGTTTTAGAGTGATGTACAGGATTTTTAATAATGCATAAAGTGCTGTTATTGTCTACAAAAATCTTGGTATGCATGAAATTATACCCATAATCCAACAGCTGGTTCTGAATCCATAAGACTTGTCCATAACAAGCAGCTGCTGCAACATACTCTACTTCAGTTGTAGAATTAGCCACCACTGTTTGTTTCTTGCATTGCCAAGATATCAACCTACTCCCAAGAAACTGACATCCACCAGTTGTGGATTTTCTATCAAATTTGTCACCACCACAGTCACTGTCTAAATATGCAATAAGCTCTAATGGTGAATCTTTTGGATACCATAATCCCAGGTCTGGATAATATCTAAGGTATCTAAAGATTCTCTTGAAAACATGAAGATGACACTCTCTGGGAGTCACTTGATGGCGTGCACATGCACACACATCAAACATAATGCCAGGTCTTAAAGCTGTGAGATACATCAATGAACCAATCATTGATCTATAGTGCCTGACATCCACATCTTTTCCATCTCCAACTTTTCCCCAAGGTTGTTCTCTATCCATAGGAGTACTAGCCCTTTTCTCATGTGGAGAAAAGCCAAACTTCTTCAAGATTTCTGCTACATACTTATCTTGAGAGATGAAGATACCATCTTCTTTCTACTGAACTTGTAACCCTAGAAATAAATTCATCTCCCCCATTGCACTCATCTTGAATTTGTCTGTCATAAGCTTGGAAAAGGCTTCACTCATCTTTGGGCTTGAAGAGCCAAAGATGATATAATCCACATAAACCTGGACAAGTAAGAAAACCTTACCAGTCTTCTTTGTAAATAAGGTCTGGTCTATGGTGCCCCTTTTGAATCCATTTTCTACCAGATAGGTGGACAATGTGCCATACCATGCTCTTGGGGCTTGATGAAGTCCATACATAGCTTTCTTGACTCTATATACCTTGTATGGATGTTTTGAATCTTCAAAACCAGGAGGCTGCATTACATAAACCTCCTCTACAATTGTGCCATAGAGAAAAGCAAACTTCACATCCATTTGATAGACAGTAAAGCCCATGAAGGAAGCATAGGATAGAAATATCCTTATAGCGTCAATCCTTGCAACTAGTGCAAAGACCTCCTCATAGTCTATCCCTTCCTCTTGTGTATATCCTTGAGCTACTAAACGTGCCTTGTTTCTGACCACAATGCCTCTTTCATCCTTTTCGTTTCTAAGAACCCATCTTGTCCCAATAGGTCTGACATGTCTGGGACAATCAACCAACTCCCAAACATCTTGAATAGCAAATTGGTGAAGCTCATCTTGCATTTCTTCCACCCAACTTGGTTCTTTGAGAGCATCAAAAATCTTCTTGGGTTCCTCTTGTGACAGAAAACAGGCAAACAAACATGCTTGAACAAGAGGGGTATCAACCTTCTTATGAATATTGGCAATAAATCCTCCAAGATTCTGATGAGATCTTCTAGTTTGAACAGGATACATCACATCACCAATAATTAGAGAAGAGGGGTGATTTTTGATTGTAGAAGTAAGCACTCCTCCCTCAAAAAGTGTGTTGTCTTCAATCTCATCTTCCATGTTACCAATATCTTCTTCAGACTCTCTTCCCTCAATATCTAAATGAACCTCTCCATTTCTGTTTGAAGGTTCACCTTGCTCAAAGTTGGAAGAGAAAATATGCTCATGAGAGCTGTCAACGCCTGAATCATGGCTGTCAACGTTTGAGCCATCAACGTCTGAAGTTGTCTTGTCAGCGCCAGATTTTCCTTTGTCAGCGCCTGAAAGATCATGCATGTTGCCAACTGGTGATACTTGGGGACCACCATTTTCCTTTCCGGCAGCAGCAGCAACATCAAATGCATCTGTCCATATAGGAATAGTGACATACTCAAGTATGGGTGATGATTTGTCTGATTGTGATCCAACCTTTTCATTAATCTGTGTACCTGATACATTAACAACTGGTTCTTCCAAAACATTTGAAGTTACCTTCACAATGTTTGGATTAGTAACAAGCATATAATTCAAAGTCCTAGATAGAGGTTCCAAGTCAAATAACCAATTTGGACCACTTTCAGGATCACTAGGTTTACCTTCTAAAAACCTAACATGTACTTTTTCAAGTATACGTTTTTCTTTCTTAATGTAAACCCTATATCCTCTACTCTGCACTGAATAACCCATGAAGTAGCCTTCATCACCTTTAGCACTAAATTTACCTAAGGCATCACTAGTGTCCAGCACAACTACATGACAACCAAAAGGTTTAAGAAAACCAATATTAGGTTTACTTCCCCAAAGTAACTCATAAGGTGTTTTGTTATGAATCTTGTTGACTAATGCTCTATTCTGAACATAACAAGCTGTATTCACAGCCTCAGCCCAAAAAGCAATGGAAAAGTGAGCATCAGCCAACATAGTCCTGGCTGCTTCTATGAGGGTTCCATTCTTTCTCTCAGCAACCCCATTTTTTTGTGGGGTTCTGACAACACTGAACTGTCTAGTAATCCCTTTCTTGGCACAAAAGTCATCCAACAGCTTATTTCTAAACTCACTACCATTATCACTTCTAAGCATCTTAACCTCATTCCCAGATTTCTTCTCAATTTGGGTAATAAAGTTGATCAAAGTATCAGAAGTGACACTTTTCAAAGCTAAAAAGAAAGTCCAAGTAAACCTAGAAAAATCATCAGTGATGACAAAACAGTAAGATTTACCATTCAGGCTTTCTATATTAGTTGGAACAAACAGGTCCATATGCAGCAAGTGAAGTGGTTTAGAACTAGAGTGCACCTGTTTAGACTTAAATGAGACCTTGTGTTATTTGCCTTTAAGGCATGCAACACAAGAGTGGTCATTGTGGAAAGCCTTTTCAGGCAAACCATTAACCAATCCATGTCTCACAAGTCTGTTTATATTTTTAAAGTTAATGTGCCCTAATCTCCTGTGCCAAAGATTACTCTCATCAACTAAAGCCTTAGCATAAAGACATGACAAGTTATTATCCATCCTAATTCCATTAAGATTCATATTATAAATGTCCTTATGCCTAGGTGTTCTATAATCAATGAATTTCTCATATGGTATTTTAAAATCCTTGCTCAACACCAAGCATTCAGTATCAGTGAAAAGACCTTATTTTTGTTATCACAAACTTGTGATACACTAAACAGATTATAGTCAATTTCTTTTACCAGAAACACGTTTTCAAAACGCAAATTGTTGGTGAGAAGAGTTCCTTTGCCTGTGATAGTTCCATATCCGCCTCCAAAGTAAACTTTGTCACCATCCTTAATGGGAGTGAAGTTTATGAGATAATCTTCCTTCCTAGTCATGTGCCTAGAGAATCCACTATCCCAATAGCCATAATCATTAACCTGCTTTTGAATGCCCTGCACATAAATAAAAAAAAATTAGTTTTCTTTAGGAACCCAAGCCTGAGCAGACTTGGATTCATTTGGTTATTCAACAAGAACAAACTTAGTCCTCATAACAACCCCTTGTTCATCCCTTTTTGGATTAAACACCTAGTTAACCCCAATTGGTTTTGTTATGACCTTTGAAATGTAATTAAATCTGTTACAGGTCATAGAAATCCCATCTGAATTAGGGTTTTGATCTTGCTTAGGTCTCCATGTCAAGCTAGAAGAAGCTTTAGACCCCTTTCCCTTTGGTTGCAAATATTTACCATTATTTGGTCAAGAAACGTTTCTGTTAGCATTTGATTTGGTCTTGTCAACACTGAAATTACCCTTATCAGCGTTGAACCTAGGGTTTGCTACAGGAACCCATTGTCTATTAGACCATGTATTGGTCTTTTGAAAAGGTCTTTGTCCATAAGTATTAGACCCTTTAGTAAAGAATGGGGCTAGTCTAACAACTTGTGGACTATGCTGAACAAAAGTTTTGGGTTTGACATAGTTTGACTTTTTGTCGGCGTTGACCTTTGAAGCGTTGACACACTTATAGGCTAAATGTGAAAAACTACCACTAGTATAACAGGATTTTCTAGACATACCTATAGGTTTAGAAGAAAAGAAACCTGTTCCATCATTACTAATTTGGCTTTTTGGTGACCTAGTTTTTCTATACATTTCTGCATATTTAATACTAGGTTTTTTAACAACGTTTGAGCCAAGGTCAATAGTCTTACCAGTGATTGGGTTTGTTACTTTGATAGGTGTAGACTCATTTGGGCTATCACTAAGCATGCCACCCTTAACAAACAAGGCAGGGTTAGCTTTCTTCCATTGGTCCAAATCAGTCAACTTCTGCCTATATTCTTCTACTGGGGTAAGAACTCTTGGTGGAGGAATAAATTCCTCTTCTTGGAGTTCGGGTAAACCAGTCCAAGATAAGTCCTTTCTTTGGACACCATAGAAGCCCCAGCTGGTGGTGGAACACCAGCATACTCTTTCATCCCAATCCCAGTCATATCCCTAGAATCCCTTTGTTTACTAACACATTCTCCTAGGATTTGTGAGGCTTTGTCAAATCTCTGAATTTTAAGATCTACATTATCCTTATTCTTGATAGCCTCATCTAACTTAGCCTGTAATTCAACATTGATCCTCTCCATGATGTTTCTAATATCAGTACTAGCATTTAAATCATGTTTTAAGATATTGATTTTAAATCAGCTCCAGTCTTTTCAGTTTGAGTAAGAGCAAGTTGATAGTTAGACAACTTGCATCTTTCATTACCCACATATATTGACAATTTTAAAACTTCTTTGTTAAGTCTTTCAGTATTTAGACGACAACCCTTACTACAAAAAGCATCATCATATACCTTATTGTCTGATGAAGATGAGAAGTGTGCCATGAGAGCATAGTGAACATGCTCTTCTTCTTCCATCTCAGCAACCAAAGCTTTATTCTCTTCCTCATCCTTAGCCAAATAGCTCCAATCCCATCCAACACCATTAATTTCTTGCATTGTAACCATGGCTTTGGGATCCTGAGCCTTAATGATTTGGCGGAGGGTTTTCCAGCATCTGATCTTCTTGGAGATCTGCATTCTCTCATAAAGTGTCCCATACGATGACAGTTGTAACACTCAACCTTGGATTTATCAAATCCAGCAGTGTCCTTAGCATTAAAAGTCATCTTCTTCTTGAATCTTCTATTCCATCTATTTTCTCTTATACTTGCAAGAGCCATATTCCACTTTATGTCCATGTCCTCCAAATGCTCATCACTAATTTGCTCAAGATCCTCATAAGTAATCACTGAACCATTGGGTAATGAAGCAATGTATGCACACACAGTATCTAGATCAATACCAGCAGGCTTAACTCTTAGTGATTCAATTTTGTATGTGTCAGCGTCTGAATGTGAGGCGTTGACAGGATATGATCCAACGTTGACACAGGTTGATCCAGTAACTGGGTGCATGTATGACTCCTTTTGATCAAATTGACCTTCACTATATGAGAAGGGCCATGTTTACATTGGTAGACTTGCTTCCATGATCCAAAAGAGTTTCATTCTCTATCAGCCTCAGTTTATTGTAAACATCATCAAAAGTAGAACTTTTTGTGAGTGTTATTAGCAATTATAGACCTTGCTTCAATTTTCATTGCGTCACCAAGGCTTTTAAGAAAAGTGGAGATAATATCAACATCACCAAGCACTGTTCCCATGAAGGATAGCTTGCTTGTGATGTCCAGAAGTTTGCTTCTCACACTACTTAGCTTCTCATTGGGTTGAGCTTTAAAAGAGCATACTCATGCAAGAGTTGCTTCTTTTTCTCTTGCACAAAATCAACATTACCACCATAAGCAACTTCAAGAGCTGCCCAAAGATCTTTTACAGACTCATAGCTTCTGTATTTGTGCTTATTTTCTTGCCCCAAAGAGAGTTTCAGAATGCTTAGGGTTTTAATGTCAACCCTTCTCTTTGCTATATCCTCAGTTGAGACAGATCTACCATCTTCAGGTTTTTCTCTTTGATCCTCTTCAGTAGAACCTTGAACAACTGTTCTTTGTTGGATGGCATCTGCAATCTTTTGAGCCTTATTGAATGTGTTTCCATATTCAATAATTTCCCATATGGTGTAGTCATGGATTTGTAGATATTGCTCAAAGTTAAACTTCCACAGCTCAAAATTATCTGGGTCTATCATGGGAATCTTGATGTTGTGGGTTGAGGAGGAGGAGGAGTTTGCTTCTAGGGTAGACATGATGTTTTTAGGTTTTTGTGAAAATTAGGGTTTTTGGCAGTTTAGGGTTCTTGTGTTCTTTAGATCAAAGTTTCTCAACAAGCTCTGATACCACTTGTTGATCCCAAACTTAGATCGATTTAGCTTGTGTAAACGAGATTAAATCAAGTTAAACACGTAGAGAAACTTTGTTGTGTATAAAACAATTTAAGTATTATGTGGAATTAATACTCAAACAAGAACACACAAACAATTGTAAAACAAACATTCCCTTGATTGATTATAACAAACTTGCATACAATGAAAGTGTTAAACGTATGAAAACTTATATGAAACAAAACCTAAAGGTATTCTTTTATAGACATAAGAAGCCTTGTACAAGAGTCTACGTATCAGCTATTCTAGCTAAAGATAAATATAGAAAATACATTGTTGATCCTATCTTTACTAGAAACAAACTAGAAACATAATACGCGTAGACTAAATATTTCTATCAGTGCTTGACTTCATCCTATCAACGCTTGACTTCTTCCTGTCAACGCTTGATCTGTCAACGCTTGTTTTCTTCTTATCAACGCTTGTTTTCTTCTTGTCAGCGTCCAAGTGTACTGACTACATTTTATTCCCAACATCTATGTCTATCGGCAATGATTTAGCAACCTTGTCACTTGGCTTACGTTGTTTTGATTGTAAATTCAACTGAAAATTCTATTGAAAATTTGCATCATCGATATTAACACCTTCGAATGATGTTTCAAAGATTTCTTGAATAAATTGTAGCTTTCATTCAAGCGAAATACAATGTGTTTGAATCTCATCAAAACATTTTGAAAGCGAAGAATATGAATCTTGAAGCTTTAAAAATTCTGCGTCAGATTCGTGACAAGTACTATCTACCACATTATCCACAGATTTAACATTATGCACAATAGAATCATTATCAACATTTTTATTCACACAGACGGAAACAATGTCATAAGACATCACTTGCTTCAGAAGCTGATCATTTTGGCGTAAAACTCGTTTTATTTCAAGTAAACCGTTTTCATAAGCATCATCCATTTCATTGAAAACACGTCTAACTTCTTCTATTTCCAAAATTAAATCTTGATCAATATTACTAAGACAATCTTTAACATTCTTTACAAACAGAACAATTTCATCTCGAAACGCAGTTCTAGTGTGCTCAAAATTCCATTCACCTTCCGTTATGGCCGAAGCCGTCGTACGTTCCAAAATGACCTTGTCAAAATCGACAAAGTATTGGTGCACCGCATTTAAGCTATCTGACATCTTACTTACCGGTGGAATTAACTTAGTTAAATCATTTTTAAAAAGTGTAGGAGACGTACTAGGAAGGTTTTCCGTTGACAAATTTTGGGGCACAAAAGCTGATAATTGAGGTAATTCCTTTTGAAAGCGAATGCGGGTCTTTTTAGAAAATTGATCTTTATTATGCTTATCATAATCAAGCTTATGGAATTTTGAAAGCATTTTAGATTGAGTTTCTTCCGCAAGTGACTGTGTCTCCTTAGTACTACGAACATAAGGTGCTTCTTTCGATTTACCAATTAGGGTCACATCATAAAGACAAGGAATATATTCCTTAGCTTGTTTTGCATAACCGGGATTAGGTGGTAAAGCTTGAAGACGCTTAAGTTCGAGTTCTTTAAACGATTTAGTGAAAAGATGAACCTTTTCTGTGGAAGCATATTGTTTTAAAAGCTGTTGTTCTTCGAATTTATGAAGTTTGGTAGCATTAATTTCCGATTCAAACTTTTTAGACTCGAGAGTTTCGAAATCCATTTTAAGTTTCTTAAAATCATTGACAACTGACTATTTTGCTTTTAATTCATTGGAAAGATTAACTTTTAATGATTCTATTTCTTTTAAGTGTTCAATCTTTTCAAAACGAAATTGGTCAAATTCAGAACACGTTATTTTCTCTGCTTGAGGGACCATTTCAAAAGTTTTGACCTTTTCCTTATACAGCGCAAGCTTAGTGGTTAGGTTGGAATTCATATCTATGGTTTGTCGAACAGCCACATTCATGTTATCAATAATTTGTTTAGGCACCATTACCAAATCACGTTGATTATAAGATTCCATACCCATCGTAGCATTTGGTTGAGGTTCACTCAAATGTGTTGGATTGGATACCGCATCATTTGAGTTACTAGTTCCCGAATGCTGTTCGAGGTTGTCATTTTCATGCTCAACATGATGTGGATTATCAAGAACATTATTAGATGTGGTTGGTACCTCATTGACGACATCAGAACCGTAGTGAGAGAGATTAGCAACGAGTGCAGCTTGGGCTGAGTGAATGTCATCACAATCCAAATCATATGCATCAAGATCATCTGCTTGATAAGCTGCATTAGAAGTGGAAACGACTGTAATGCCTTCATTGTCTGCTGCCCCTGGGTCTGCAAGAAATGCCAACTCTTTTGAATCCAAAATCTTTCCCTTAGACTGAGCATCAACCAAATACATCTTCTCACGAAACCATGTTGCATCCCTTCTCCTTTTTGGTTGAGTGCATTCCCTAGCCATATGACCTTGTCCTATACAATTGTAGCAAGTCACAACCTTTTTTGGACCAACAGTGCTTCCATTTCCATTAGCTTGTGAATTCACAGCTTGAGCATTCACGGTCCTTGTAGAAGTTCCATATGAATTTTACCTTCCCTGAATAGGTTGCACCGTCACTTGACCATCTTGAATAGTGGCTTGTTGTCGTGGATTTGAAGAGGTGCGGAGCTGATTGTTCGTTGGTGTAAAACCTCTAGTATTAACAAGTTTTGACAAGTAGGCAGTGAGATGGTTTAAGACACCAGTAGGCGTATCATTTGGAGTAAAGACCGGTGGTTGAATTGGTGGAAGTTCATTGTAGTAGAAGGCTTGTGCTTATGGTTCTTCAATTGAAAAATATCCTTGCTGAGGAGTATAGTCCATAGGAGAAGTGTTAGCTTGTGAGGGTGACGCTTGATGTGCTGGTAACTGTGGATAAGGCTGTGGAAGAACACTTTGTTGATATGCTTGTTGTGGCATCATCAGTGGTTGATAAGATGGTTTATGTGGTTGCTGATATGTGTGTTGTGGTGGTTGCTGCAAGTATGATTGTTGTTGATAAGTGTAAGCCATGTTTTGTTGGGGGGTCATTTGTTGAGAAGCATACATGGCCAGTGGATCACGAACTTGTGGTGTAGACAACCGAGCCTCGATCACATGGCATTCGTGTTGTTGAAGAAAAGCTTGAAGTTGAACCACATTGGTGTTATGCAAGTCCTTAGCCAATTTAACAGCCGTCACGTACTTACGCCATTCTGAAGGAAGGGTGTTCAAATACTTGGTGTTTAATTGAAACATAGGAATTTCCATGCCATAGATATTGAGCTCATTCAACAAAAGAGTGAATCTCAAATAGTAATCATGGAGAGTCTCCCCGGGAACATAGGAAAACTTATAAAACGTATTATATAGCTTACAGTCTCGCTCTTGTTTAGTTAACGAGGTGCCTGCATTAGAACATGAATTCTATCCCATAACTCTTTGGCAACTTTATGTTTGCTGACGAGTTTGTAGACATCTGGAGGAAGGGCTTGGAGAATGATGTTTGTAGCCTACTTATCACATTTGTCTTGAATCTTCATATCTCCGGTCAATTCACTCGTTGTGCGAGGATGAGTAACTGTATCTTCCGTCACAGTACCATAATCTAATGGTCCATTGAGCACCGATGCCCAAATGAGATGTCCATTCTCTTTGTTCAACATGTAAAGTTCCATTCGGGAAGTCCAATCCTCGTACATAGTCTTCTCCAATATTGGTGGACGATTATCCGTACCCGAGAGGATGGACTTATCCGCAAGAGATGTATACTCCATTTTGATAAGTTAAGATTTAAAAACGTTGATCGAACAATGAGAGAAAGTAAATGTGTTTGTTGTTGTGAGTTGAAGTCGAGAAACAATGTTGAAATCCCCTAAAATATGTTCTCTATGACCAAAAAATTCCAAGACGAACAAAAACACATAATTTTTTAAGAAATAAATTTTGGTTCGTCAGAATATTGATCGGAATAAACTTTCGGAATACCTTCTATCGGAATGAATCTATCGGAATACCCCCTGTCGGAATGAACCTATCGGAATACCCCCTGTCGGAATAAACCTATCGGAATACCCTCTATCGGAATACCCCGTGTCGAAATAAACCTATCGGAATACCGCTTGTCGGAATAAACCTATCGGAATACCCTCTATCGGAATACCGTCAGAATAACCTGTGTCTGAATATCACTATCGGAATACCCGTAGGAATAATGGTCGGAATGATAAACCCTTTTCCGATGGAAGTTGTCGGAATAACTAAACCCTTTTACAATGGTTTCTGTCGGAATATTACTGATAGGTGTGAAAACACCCATCCTTTTACCACTTATTTCTTGGTAAAACAAGACCAAAACGCGTATTTAATGTCATTTGTTTGGAATTATGCGTGGTTTATGTGTTTGTTGTGTTTTCAGAGCCAACCGGATAAATATTGAAGAAAACATAGGATTGCACGGGTTTTATCGAAGAAAAAGACTCAAGACGAAGTTTATTGTCCAAGAGATACAAAAGATTTGAAGTCAATGGGCCTATTTGAAGATTTATCTAAGAAAAGGACCAAAGATGGAAAATTTACATATGTCGAAAGAACTCAAGTCTATTAAACGAAGAAATTAAAAGACGAGTTAAATTTATTCATCCACAAATCCGGAATCAGAATTGAAAACGTCAACTTTACCGAAAAGACGAGAAGACAAAAAGAATGGAAGAAAGCCCACTCATCAACCAAGCCCAAGGCCTATATAAAGAAAATTCCTTCACAAACATTAGACAGTTTTTCATTTTTTCCAATTTTCTTTCTTTTCCATTCGTAGGGAACCAACACCCTTAAGGTGTTTGGTGATTTTCATCTTTCAATCCAAGATCTTGTAAGCTTAAATCTTCCCTTTTATTTGTTTAACATTAATCATTCAATACCATCGTTCATTTAATCTTATTCATCTTTTTCTTATTGATTCAAAGTCTTAAAGTTTTATTTGGTTGATTTTAATCATCAAAAGTAAGTGGGTTTTATGTTTTTGTTGATTTGATTTGATGTTTATGATTAGTAGATGATTCGTGGTTAAATTGGTTTAAGTTTTGGTTAAAAACTTGGTTGATTTTGGTTAAAAATCGTGTGTTATTGTTCCCTGTTCTTCGCACTTCTTCATCAGCCCAGATTCCGAATGAGCAATACTTATTCCGGATGAAGCGTTAGCTAATTTATTCCAGATAAAGCAAACATTCCGAATGAGTACTTAGTTCTTTTTATTCCGGATCAGTTTAATATTCTGAACCAAGGGTTTTGTCACTTTATTCCGGATGAGCTAAACATTCCGGATGAAGCTTTTTAGTTAAATTATTCTGAGTCAACGTTTATTCCGAACGAAGGGTTTTGTCAGATTATTCCGGATGAGTATATTCTTCCGAACCAAATTTTATTCCGGATCAGTCTAATTATTCCGAATAAGAAATATTCCAGACGAACAGATTTATTCCGAATGAAGGTCAAATATTCCGAATCATCATTTTTTGTTTATTATTCCGAATCAGTTCTATTATTCCGCATCAACAAGACATTCCGAATCAACAATTTTTTCGGATAAAGAATTTATTCCGCACGAAGCAAAACTTTCTGAATGAAGGGGTTGGCCTAGGATATTCCGAACCAAGGTTTTTTGTCTAATATATTCCGAATAAAGGTTATATTTCGGATCAAGCTTTACATTCCGAATCAAGCATTTTTCAGTAAGGGGTATTTTACTGTTTTCGTTTTACTTTTTAATTTTAATTAAATTTAAGCTTTATTTTATTAACTGCTTTTAGTTTAATTTTATATCTTTTCACATTTAAATCTTTTTAGTAGAATAGAAAACCAATCCCTTTTTTAGTAACCAAGAACAACTATTCCACTTTGAATCGTGATCGATTCGAGAAGATACCGGGAACTTAATTGAACCTAAGAAAATCTCTTGTATTAAGTGGCGCTGCTGCCGGCTTGTTTCGTAGAGATTTACGGTTTTTTGTGAAAAATTAGATTTTGGGATCCGTTCACCGTGAACGTTACTTTTTCATCATTAAAAAATTTAAAAAACCCAAAAAGAAATATAAAATTTTCAAAACTACAAAAAATTAAAAAACATAAAAAACAAAAAAGATTTCTGCTTTGTTATTTCTTTTGCAGGTGCATGCGTACACGATCAACGTCTTATCCTGAGCCCGAGACACTCGATAACTTAGACATGGCCGGTGTACACAACAACAATAATAATCCACCTTAAAACAACATGAATAATAACAACAATGAACCTCTACCGGACAATCGTCCTATGATCGAACTTTTGCAAGCACATGTAGAGGGAAAAAACGATCCTATTGTCATACCCGCGATTGCAGCCAACAACTTTGAGCTCAAATCCGGCTTCATTCAAATGGTCTCTGCTCAACCATTCTTGGGGCGTACCATTGATGATCCTCATGACCACATCAAAAGGTTCCTTCAACTCACGAATACGGTCAAATTCAATGGGGTTCCACAAGAGGTAATCCGTTTACAACTTTTTCCTTTCTCCTTAGAGGGACAAGCCCAACGTTGGCTTGCAAAGGAACCGCCACAAAGTATTCTTACGTGGACGGACTTGGAGACCAAATTCCTAAACTACGTTTTCCCACCCTCTCGTACTACCGCTTTGCGGAATGAAATTATTAATTTTGAACAATTGTACGATGAGTCTTTTAGTGAATCTTGGGACCGTTTTAAAGACCTTTTAAGAAAGTTCCCACAACATGGTTTTACCAAAGTGCACCAAAATAATACTTTTTACAATGGTTTAAGCATGAATGACCAAGATTTACTAAATAGTGCCTCTGGGGGTAATATTTTGGTTAAGTCTTCTAATGCCGCTTGGGATATTATTGAGAATAAGTCTAGAGTGCAAACCAAGAGTGTTCGGACCAATGCCGCTAGTGCTAGCACTATTGACAACGACAAGAGAATTGATAAACTTATGTCGCTTATTGAATCGCTTGCTGTCCAAATCGCCAACAATACCAAAAGCATCAACACTCAAAACGCTCAAGTCAATGATGTTAGCCAACCATGTGAAATATGCGGGGGTCCTCACTCTTACACTACTTGTACCTCCACCCAAGACTATCCTTGTGAGAATGTTAACACAGCATACGGTAATTATTCCACGGGAGGCTATCAAGCACGTCCTCAAGGTGACCGTAACTTGCGCAGCTATCGCTCAAACAACTTTCTTTCCCGCCCGGTTTTCCTCCAACCAATCAAAACCAACAACAAAACCTTAACCGAACCAATCAAAACCAACCTCTAGCACCATACCAACCACATCAAAGATAACCATATCTACCTGAAAATCCTACTCAAGTTTACCAACCCGCTCCTTACCAACCACCTGCTTATCAAGCACCTCCTCCTACCCAACCCACTGTTTTCAACCACGAGGTCGAAACGTACTTGCGGACGAATGATGTGTTGGTGAAGAATCTGCAGACCCAGATTATTAATTTGAAGGGCGACATGGTGAAACAAGGGAATGATCTTAGAGCCAATATGCGAAATTATTTGAGTAGTCAAACGAATGACCTAAGGGACATGATGGCTGGTTTCTTCCAAGGTAATCAACCCTCTTCTTCGGGTTCTCTTCCGAGTAACACCGTTGCTAATCCAAGAGGGGAGATGAAAGCAATCACCACTCGCAATGGAAAAGGTACCAAGGAACCCGATCTTCCTACACCTACACCGATGATTGTGACAAAGGAAAACGAGTCCACTATTCCTATTCCTCCACCTCTTACTTCTACCCCTCCACCACCCAAGGATGTGAGTGATCCTACAATTCCAAAGCCTTCCTCTTCTTCTGATATACCTTATCCCTCAAGGTTGAGGAAAGAGAAGCTCAAAAGCAAGGACGATATTCAAGTTTCAAACTTTCTCAAAATGTTTAAACAATTGAATTTCAACATCTCCTTCGCTGAGGCTCTCGCTCACATGCCTAAATATGCGAAGATGTTTAAAGATCTTCTTAGTGACAAGGAAAAGCTTCTTGATATTGCTAATACCCAACTTAACGAGAATTGCTCTGCAGTGCTCTTAAGGAAATTGCCAACCAAACTTGGTGATCCGGGTCGCTTCTTAATCCCTTGCAACTTCTCGGGAGTAGAGAAATGCATGGCCCTAGCCGATCTAGGTGCTAGTATTAACTTAATGCCATTAAGTGTTTGGAAACAATTATCTCTCCCCGAGCTAGTCCCCACCAAAATGACTTTGGAATTAGCTAACCGTACGGTTGCTTATCCAATGGGGATAGCCGAAGACGTTTTCGTTGGCGTTGACAAATTCACCTTCCCGGCGGATTTTGTTGTCGTTGACTACGAGATGGAACCTCGTGTTCCATTAATCGTTGGATGTCCATTCTTGAGGACCTGTCGCACTCTCATCGATGTAGAAGCAGGTTAGCTTATCATGAGAGTTGGTGACGATCAAATTGTCTTCAACATGGGTAAGATTTCTAAACAGCCTTATTCATACGAGAATGTTAATTGTATCGACGTTCTTGATGAGGCTTGTGAAGAACACTTCAAAGATGCTTGTAAAAGTAGTTTTACCTCTCCTCCCAATGTTGAGACCGTTGCCTCTATTGCTCCATCACTAACTCCATTTGGAGAAAGTAATTTCCTTCTGACTGAATTTGAGGCAACTTTGGGAGATTTGAACTTACAATATGACGATTCTCCCATCGATTGGGATGAATACATTCGTACCATTGAGAAACTTCTCAATGAGGACCATATTTCTCCACCATCTCCCAAGGATATTGCTATCGATGAACCGAATTTGAATACGCCTTCCATCGAAAATCCTCCGGATTTAGAGCTTATGGAATTACCGTCCCATCTCGAGTATGTGTTCCTTGACGACAAGAAGAAGTCGCCCGTCATCATCACTAAGGACTTGAAAGAAGAAGAAAAATCTCGCCTTATCGCCGTGGTTAAAGATCATAAGAAGGCAATTGCTTGGAAAATTTCCGATATCCGCGAAATTGATCCAAACTTTTGTACTCACAAAATTCTCATGGAAGAGGTTATCAAACTTCTAGATGTCGGCTTGATTTACCCTATTTCAGATTCGCCATGGGTAAGTCCCGTTCATTATGTGCCAAAGAAAGGCGGAATAACCGTTGTTCCCAATGAACACAACGAGTTGATTCCTACTCCTCTCGTTACTTGGGTGGAGAGTTTGTATCGACTATCACAAACTCAATGATGCCACGTGAAAAGATCATTTTCCTCTTCCTTTCATGGATCAAATGCTCGAGCGTCTAGCGGGTAATGATTAGTATTGCTTTTTAGACGGTTTCTCCGAGTATTTTCAAATTCCCATCGATCCCAAAGACCAAGAGAAAACCACATTCACTTGTCCCTACGGAACATTTGCTTACAAACGCATGCCTTTCGGTTTATGCAATGCTCTTGGGACGTTCCAAAGGTGTATGATGGCTATATTCCATGACATGGTTGAAGAAACTATGGAAGTCTTCATGGATGATTTCTCGGTTTATGGCGATTCTTTCTCTGCTTGCCTTGCCAATTTAGAACGTATGCTTAAGCGGTGTGAAGACACTCGCCTTGTTCTAAATTGGGAAAAATGCCATTTCATGGTAAAAGAGGGCATCGTGCTAGGACACAAAATCTCCAAAGCCGGTCTTGAAGTGGACCGTGCTAAATTTGATGTTATTGCAAAATTGCCTCCACCTTCAACCGTGAAGGGTGTGAGAAGTTTTCTTGGTCATGCGGGCTTCTACCGTCGATTTATCAAAGATTTTTCTAAAATCGCTCGCCCGATGACCCACCTCTTGGAAAAAGATACTTCTTTTATCTTTTCCAAAGAGTGTATTGAAGCCTTCAACCTTCTTAAGGATAAGCTAACTAAGGAACCGGTCTTGGTTACCCCTAATTGGGAGCTACCTTTTGAGTTGATGTGCGATGCTAGCGACTTTGCTATTGGCGCGGTTTTGGGCCAAAGAGTGAACAAACCCTTCCAACCGATCCATTGCGCTAGCAAGACAATGACGGGGGCTCAATTGCATTACACAACAACCGAAAAAGAGCTTTTAGCTGTTGTCTATGCTTTTGAAAATTTTCGCCCCTATCTTGTCCTTTCTACCACCATCGTGTACACCGATCATTCCGCGTTGAAGTACTTGTTAACTAAACAAGATTCTAAACCAAGACTTCTTCGCTGGGTTTTGCTACTTCAAGAATTTAAAATCGAAATTCATGATAAGAAGGGAGATGAAAACCTAGCCGCGGATCATTTCAGTAGACTTAAGGATCCTTATCATGGGGATCATCCGAACAAAGAGATTAATAAATCTTTTCCCCTGGAGACCTTAATGTCTATCAACTCGAGTTTTGATGAAACCCCGTGGTTTGCGGACATTGCAAACTACTTGGCGGGTGGAATTCTCATTGACGGGTTAACTTCCCAACAAAAGAAAAAGTTCTTTAAAGATATTAAGACTTACTTTTGGGATGACCCGTATATCTTCAAATAATGCGCTGATTTGATTATTCGCCAATGTGTTGATGGACCGGCAGCTTTAGACATTCTCGAAACTTGCCACAAAGGACCCACTGGTGGTCACTTTGGTCCCAACTTCACTGCAAAGAAAGTGTTTGACTCGGGATTTTATTGGCCCTCCATTTATCGTGACGCTCACGAAATGGTGAAAAATTGTGATGTTTGCCAACGACAAGGCAAGATCACACATAAAGATGAGATGCCTCAAAATTTCATACAAGAATGTGAAATCTTTGATGTATGGGGTATCGACTTTATGGGGCCATTCCCTTCATCTAAATGAAACAAATACATCGTTGTAGCCGTTGACTACGTTTCTAAATGGGTTGAAGCCAAAGCTTTACCCACTAACGATGCAAGGTGGTTTGTAACTTTTTGAAGCAGCTATTCGCTAGATTCGGTGTGCCTCGTGCCAATATTAGTGATCGCGGGACTCATTTTTGCAATGATCAATTCACAAGAGTCATGGCTAAGTATGGTGTCAATCATCGTCTTTCCACCGCATACCACCCACAAACTAATGGGCAGGCTGAAATATCTAACCGAGGGTTAAAGCGAATTCTTGAACAATCCGTAGGAGAGCATCGTGCCTCATGGGCAGATAAACTTGATGATGCTCTGTGGGCTTTTCGTACCGCATACAAGACTCCTATTGGTTGTACACCATATCGTCTCGTGTACGGGAAAGCATGCCACCTCCCCATTGAGTTGGAGCACAAGGCTTACTGGGCCTTGAAGTGGGATAACTTCGACATCAACAAAGCCGGTGACCTACGTAAAATCCAACTCAATGAGCTCAATGAACTCCGGAATGAAGCTTATGAAAATTCCTTGATCTATAAGGAAAAGACTAAGCTCATTCATGATTCTAAGATTAAAAACCGAGAGTTCCAAGTTGGAGACAAAGTTTTACTCTTCAACTCTCGGTTCAAAATCTTTTCGGGCAAGCTGAAATCTCGTTGGTCCGGCCCATTCACCATTGCCCAAATTTTTCCATATGGTACTCTCGAGCTCGCTCAACCTAATGGACCAAATTTTAAGGTGAATGGCCAACGAGTGAAGTTGTACTTTGGTGAGGACATCTCTCATGAGATGATTCCATCCCTTACCATGTTTCCCATGAACTAGTTTTAGGTCGAGTCAGGCTCGTGACTCGGTTATCAAAAACAAGCGCTCCTCGGGAGGCAACCCGAGTATCTATCCCTTTCTGTTTTACCTCCTAAGTGTAGGCGGACCTATATAGGTTGTTTGTGTTTGTGTGGTGATGTGGTTACAGGGATGAATGCACTTTTGGAACCTTTGAAGAACCGTGCGCCCGTGTTATCCGTAATCCGGTTCTATCTCTCAACTATCGTGATTCAATTTTCTTCATACTCACATTTGAAATTGATCACGTTAGTCGTCTCTTCCTTAGCTTGGTTTAACCAACGTGCACAATGTCATAAGTGTAGGGGAAACTTTTCGCACATGCTTAAACATTGAGGACAATGTTTATATTAAGTGTAGGAGAGACTTCTATCAAAGTTTTAAGTGGACTTTTCCATTAAAATGCCTTCATTTAACCGGAAAATCATCTTTTTCAGCATTTTTCAAATTTTTAATTAACATTGGCCATATAGTCGTAACTTTTTAATTTTTATCGTTGCTTTCATACGTATATATCCCACAATAAAGTCAAAAATATTAATAAAGTGGTGTAGCAAGTTTAGAAGTCCTTGACATATTAGGCCCATTGCGATTATTTTGACTCAACCCGAATAGACTTATCCAAGTTTATTCTAGCAAGTATCCTTAACCATGTAGACCTTAGTTGGTATTCTTGCACAAGCATACATGGTGTGATTATAAGCCTATTCTCCCATCGCTTGCTAATAATTTATCTACAATTAGTAAGGTCATACGATTTTATTAAATAACTTAGCTTCTAGCCCAAGATCGTTTAAAAGTCGCTCGGTAATGATAAGAGTTCATAGCCAAGGCATAACTAATGAAGCGGGGCGCGAAGATTGGCGAGTCCGAAAAGGCCCTAACAAGGCATGAGGATTCCATTTTATTGCTAAAGATCAAAGGTGATGTGAAAAGCATTATTCCGAAAGTCAATATGAAGGATCAAGACTCACGACGAAAAGCAATCAACTCCCATAAAGATCATGGAGAAGTCTATCCGAAAAGACCCTAACAAGGTATGAGGATAAATAGATCCAAGTCCGAAAAGGAGGCGGATCGTTGTATCTCAAAATCCCAATTAACGATTGAAGAAATAATGATGAAGTCGTGGTCAACAAAGTTGGAGTATCCCTCAAAAGTCTCCAAGTAAAGAAACTCTATTAACGATGAGAAGACCATTATCTCAAGAACGTCTCTCAAGATATGAAGTATGAAGTACATGCCAAATATCGGCCCGAGAAAGGTCTCAAATCGTGAAGCGAGTTATGCCAAGATATGAACTTTTTAAGGTCCCGAGAAGCAGTTTTAAGAGATTTTGTCCTTTAGCTAACTATTAATCAAATCGTCCCACTTTGCTTTCAGCCTAAATAAACTATCGCAATAAGTCCAAAAATGCATCTTCGTGATCATTCTAAGACAACAATTAAATATAAGAGATACACCTAGGAATAAGGGAGTTTAAGCATATAATTAAGCCATGTGTGTAAGTGTTTGTTTTGCTAACTTATAATAATAATGATCTCGTTTTTAAGCTTGGTTTGGGGAACGTGAAACTTGAGGGTGATAAATCTTCACAGCACCGAAGCCCTAATGTAAGTATTAGATCTCTTTGCGAGTTATTTCCATATAGCTATTTTCAAGTGAAAATGGTTTTCTATCCCTTTTGTTTCCTTTAAAGCTTTATTTCTTCATAGTAGTTAAAATTTTTGTTTTAGTAGTATATTAATAAGGCCAAGGTTGATTGATTATAAGAAAAGTGTAAACTTGCTTTGTCACTAAGCATTACATGAGGGCATGTCAATGGTTAAGTGTAGGGGATTTGATAGGTGTGAAAACACCCATACTTTTACCACTTATTTCTTGCTAAAACAAGACCAAAACGCGTATTTAATGTCATTTGTTTGGAATTATGCGTGGTTTGTATGTTTGTTGTGTTTTTAGAGCCAACCGGATAAATATTGAAGAAAACATGGAATTGCACGGGTTTTATCGAAGAAAAAACTCAAGACGAAGTCTATTGTCCAAGAGATGCAAAAGATTTGAAGTCAATGGGCCTATTTGAAGATTTATCAAAGAAAAGGACCAAAGATGGAAGATTTACATATGTCTAAAGAAATCAAGTCTATTAAACGAAGAAATTAAAAGACGAGTTAAATTTATTCATCAACAAATCCCGAATCAGAATCGAAAACGTCAACTTTACTGAAAAGACGAGAAGACAAAAAGAAAGGAAGAAAGCCCACTCATCAACCAAGCCCAAGGCCTATATAAAGAAAATCCCTTCACAAACATTAGACAGTTTTTCATTTTTTCCAGTTTTCTTTCTTTTCCATTCGTAGGGAACCAACACCCTTAAGGTGTTTGGTGATTTTCATCTTTCAATCCAAGATCTTGTAAGCTTAAATCTTACCTTTTATTTGTTAAACATTAATCATTCAATACCATCGTTCATTTAATCTTGTTCATCTTTTTCTTATTGATTCAAAGTCTGAAAGTTTTATTTGGTTGATTTTAATCTTCAAAAGTAAGTGGGTTTTATGTTTTTGTTGATTTGATTTGATGTTTATGATTAGTAGATGATTCGTGGTTAAATTGGTTTAAGTTTTGGTTAAAAACTTGGTTGATTTTGGTTAAAAATCGTGTGTTATTGTTCCCTGTTCTTCGCACTTCTTCATCAGCCCAGATTCCAAATGAGCAATATTTATTCCGGATGAAGGGTTAGCTAATTTATTCTGGATAAAGCAAACATTCCGAATGAGTACTTAGTTCTTTTTATTCCGGATCAGTTTAATATTCCGAACCAAGGGTTTTGTCACTTTATTCCGGATGAGCTAAACATTCCGGATGAAGCTTTTTAGTTAAATTATTCCGAGTCAACGTTTATTCCGAATGAAGGGTTTTGTCAGATTATTCCGGATGAGTATATTATTCCGAACCAAAGTTTATTCCGGATCAGTCTAATTATTCCGAATAAGCAATATTCCAAACGAACATATTTATTCCGGATGAAGGTCAAATATTCCGAATCAGCATTTTTCGTTTATTATTCCGAATCAGTTCTATTATTCCACATCAACAAGACATTCCGAATCAACAATTTTTTCGGATAAAGAATTTATTCCGCATGAAGCAAAACTTTCCGAATGAAGGGTTCGGTCTAGGATATTCCGAACCAAGGTTTTTTGTCTAATATATTCCGAATAAAGGTTATATTCCGGATCAAGCTTTACATTCCGAAACAAGCATTTTTCAGTAAGGGGTATTTTTACAGTTTTCGTTTTACTGTTTAATTTTAATTAAATATAAGCTTTATTTTATTAACTGCTTTTAGTTTAATTTTATATCTTTTCACATTTAAATCTTTTTAGTAGAATAGAAAACCAATCCCCTTTTTAGTAACCAAGAAAAACTATTCTACTTTGAACCGTGATCGATTCGAGAAGATACCGAGAACTTATTTGAACCTAAGAAAATCTCTTGTAGTAATTACCCACTTTTCTCGGACAAAACTCAACCAATTTGAGATTTTAAGACAAAAATGATCAAAACACCAAAAAAATTTGTGTTTTTAGCCAAAAATTTTGGACTGTTGTATTTGTGATTTGATTGTTGTTATTGACTCCTTGTGATTCATTGATCACTTGGGTGCCTTTGCTTAACCTGAATCAACAAAAAGTCACTAAAGATAAAGAGTCAAAAAGGTCAAGCAGTGGAAACTTTTCCCACTGCTGAACCCCCAAAACTAGCCACTACTAGTGTTAAAATTCAAACAGCTTATTCATAAGCCATTCTAGCTTATTGAGACTTTCAACAACTTTGTTTTGTAATCAATCTTCCTTATTTGACCCTTTAAGAGATCTGGAGCTTTGTGGACTTTGACTTTTAGGTTTGACTAGAAAACGAACTTAGTTGACTTTTACAAAATAGCTTATTGCTTATTCCCGCTTATTGAGTGGTGTTTTTTTTAAGTTTTTTGATTATTAAGTTTAGTTAAGGTATTTGTAACTTATTGCAACTTGAATCAGCTCTTGAAATAGCCTAGACCTCGAAAACGACTATTTTGTCGTTTTGTGTAGAAAGCTTTTGCTTATTTCAGGCTTATTCCTTGGGCTTATTTCAAGTTTCTTTTTGCAAATAGCTTATTTAGGTCAAGAGAAGGACGTGGGTAAAATTTTAGCTTATGGCATCAACTTATAGCTTAATGGGCCAAAGAGCCCATTAAGAATAAGCTGTTTTGAAATAAGCTATCTTACACTCATTTTCAGCTTTTGGGCCTTTGGAAAACTGTGTTTAAAATCAGACTTTAAGATTAACTAGAGCTTTTGGGCCATTTATGTGGACTTTTTCTTATTGGGCCTGATTTTAGCCCATTAAGTGACTGTTTGGGTATTTGGCCCATTTGAAGGCCCAATAGGGGTAATTTTGTAATTTCAAGTTCATTTCTGTTTTAATTAGGTTAAAATAAACTAGTTTGCAACTTTTTAGAATTTTTTATAAATTTTGGATTTTTATTAATATTTTATTGATATTTTATTATTAAAAATTAAAATTTAGATTTTTGCAAGTTTTTCATTTTTCCTAGTTTAAATACATTAAGTTAGGAATTTTAAAAATTTTAGATTAATTTTATTGTCATTAGATTAATTTTTAGAATCATTTTAAGTTTTATTAGTTTTTAATCATTTTTAAATAGTTTTTATTAATTTTAAAACTTTCAAAAATAGTTTTTAATTTAGTTAAGTCATTTTAGAGGTTTACAAAGTGAAAAATCTCATTTTGGGCTTTTTGTTAATTATATTCATTTTTGGGCTTTAATTAGCATTAAAAATTTTAATATTTAATTAAATAAAAGATTTGACTGATTTTTTATTTTTTGTAAACTCTAATTACATTTTTTAGGATTTATTGCAATTTTCTTGGAATTTTTAGGTTAATTTTTAAGTTTGGTCAGTTTTTACGGTTTTACGTGCACGACTTCATCTTAGTTTAATTCTTAATCGTAACCGTCATTCTTTTCTAATCTCTTTTCTACTTTTCTTTTCTCATCAATATAATCACAAACACTTAATCATCTCTTTACACAACACACAAGCCTCCTTGAGAACGATCCCCACTTTGGGTCATTTACTTGTGGTTTTCCTAAATCACTTGTTAACGCTTGCCCTAATTACGTTCTTTTTCCTAAAAGACGTATTTCTACAACTATCATTTTGGCACCTTCTCCGGGGAGGGGTGTTGTGTTTTGATTTGAACAATTGTTGTTTTTATACTAGCCACAATAGCTATTTGTATTAGTAGCACTCTACTAATACGTATTATCGGTTTTCGTTTTTTGTGTGAATATTACTATATTGTATACGTATAACAATAAATTCACAAGTATTCCAAAAGTGTGAAAACACAACCTTGATTGGGAGGTCATTACTCAGTCATTGTATTCGAATCTTAAACAAATAAAAAAGGCAAAATAGATAATTACTTTCGTGAAGCTTAATTTTAAAAACACAAACTATAAGGTGGGTATAAGGCAGGTACTATAAAATATACCCTAAGGAAAAAGGCTCTTAAGTGCATCACGCCGCCTCGTTTCCCCGCTTGATTGTGCGTGTTTAGATAAAAAGGGCTAATCGAGGGTTTGCCAACCAAAGTATTATCTAAGTATCATATATATTTTCTTGGTTTCATTTGATTAAACCTTGTTGAACGTTTTGGTGTTCCACCAACGTTCTAAAGTCATCGAAGGCGTTCACTTCACGTGATCGTTTCATTCCTTGAGGCTCCTTTAATCAAGAGGTTTGAATTAAAGGAGAGATTTGTAGATTTTTGTCTACTTAATACATTCACCAAAATCCAAAAAAGGTAAAAACAATCAAAAAACCACAAAAAAATTGGAAAAATTAAAAACACCAAAAAGAATCTTCTTTGTTCATCCCCACGTTGTACGTGAAGTTTATGCTTACTCTAATCAAGCAAGACGTGCACGTAAACGATAAAACCGAAAGGAGACCACACCTACTCCTAATCTTTCTAGTGAGGAGTCTCCTATTGACGAACCTATCGTAGAAGAAGAACCAACCATGGCGGATTGAACAATGATGGAGTTACTTCAAGCACCCACCGAGGGTTATGGAGAGGCTATTGTGATTCCCGCCATCCTTGCGGAGAATTTTGAAGTAAAAACGGGTTTTTTGTGGATGATCCAAAAAAACAAATTTTGTGGTGATGGAAAGGACAACCCGCACAACCATATCCGCCAATTCAATCATCTTACCGCCACTTGCAAATTTGAGGACGTTGCCAATGACTCGATTAAGATGATACTTTTTCCGTATTCCTTAACGGGGCCCGCTAAAATTTGGTTAGAGAAAGAGCCACCCAATTATATATTCATGTGGAAGGATCTCGTTTCAAAATTTGTGAACCAATTTTTCCCGCCCTTTAAGACTACGCATTTGAAAAACGAGATTTCAAAATTTTCACAAGAATTTAATGAGAGTTTTTCTACGGCTTGGAATCGGTATAAGGAAATGTTACATGAGTGTCCTCATCACGGTTTTTCCGACTTGCATCAAATTGACACGTTTTACAATGGATTGAATGATCATGAAAGGGATTATCTTAATGCCGCGGCGGGTGGTAATTTTTTGTGTAAAACGGTTGAGGAAGCATTGTTGATAATTGAGAATAGATCTAAGGTATATAGTCCTCGTAATACATCGAGTGTTCGTAAGGCTTCGTCTTCGGCTTCACCTTCATTGTCCAATACCATCGATTCTTGCCAAATTGAGGCGAACTTGGAAAACAAAATCTTTGATAAGCTTAAAAGTCTTTTAATTGAATTCAAAGTTGGTGAACAAAGTGCTCCCGCTACGGCTAAAGCGGTTGAGGTTTTATGTATCTATTGTGGTGGAGGTCATGATTTGTCCGAGTGCATTACCAACGGTGGTAACACTTCGAGTGCCTACGCGGCCACGGGAACTTACAACCAAAACGGTCAAGTTACCCGCTCTAATCAAATGACTCCACCGGGTTTTGCTCCCAATCAAAATGTAACACCCCCACAAATGCTATGCGCAGCGGAACTACAACATTTGGGTGCTACGTAGTTATCATCACACATAAGCTATATTAAACGACTCAAAGAGACGTAAAAGTTTAAACATGAATTTAAACATTTTTAAATTATACAAATCTACGGTTTTCCAAATCCCAAGATAATACAAAACAGAGTTTGCGTTTAGGTCCCCACTGAATCTCAACCAAAAAGTACATTTTCATTCTCATGACAAAATATAAAAGAGTTTTAAGTGCGAAAAGGGAGGAAAACAAGTAGACCGCCAAGCCACAACAACTTCCATCCTCGCATGCTCCACTGCTATCAACCTTGATTACCTGAAACACATGCTTAAAATCGTCAACACAAAGGTTGAGCGAATCTATAGGTTTATCAAAACATCAGTTGAACATAAGTGTTAAAAACCAATAATGATCATTCAATAGCATTGTCGTACTCACAATCTATTACTCAAGGATATGACAATTGTGTTTAAGCTCATGACACTAATCCGTTAACTCAATCACCCGCGTAATAATTACCGGCGTGATTCAGATGAAACCAGTGCCCCTTCTAAAGGCATCAGTTGCAATTATACCTTATCTCTCATACAAGATAATCTACCGCAGAACTTACTCAACGTACAGCTTCTCGGCTAGCATTGGGTCGTTAGCCCCGTAGTACTACAAATTGTATAAGCGGCTATTTCCCCCTACTCGAGGGCAGGACAATAGTTAATAGTTCATGAATTTAGGGACTTTTGCAACTAGGTACTCAACACAATTTTGAGGCAACATTCGGGTCCAACAATCAATCAAGACTTATGTTCATTTTCATTTAAATTAGCATGTATCCCCCTCGCGGGTTAAAAACATTTGAATAAAGTAAAGAGCGAGGCTATAGACTCACCTTGCGTAGTAGTAGTAGTTCTAGCGAAGACGTAACGAGAAATGTCACCGACGACGTGGATGCCCGGGAAAATCAAACACTTGACCTAAAAGTCAAAGTACGAAAATCAAATCAATACTCCGCGTACATTATTGTACTAAACACACACAAATGCAAACACACTCAATGCTTATGAAAACTCACGCCAATGTCAAACAAGTAGTTGTTACTAGACTTATACCATTTATCAATGTTATTAAAGTTACTATCCATTTTTACTCATTTTCGCCGATACTTACCGAAAGTACGGACTATTTTACTATACTTAACCATTTTCATAAAATTTGACAAAATTCTCAAAAATACTATAAGACCTGTAAAAAACCCATTTTTAATCCCAATAAAAGTTTTTACTTCTACGACTCGTTACTCAATGCTTTTCCAAAACTACATTTTACGGGCTGAAATTGTACTTCGACCAACTTGGACCTTTTTGACCTATTTGAAATGTACCTTTGACTTCTTTGACTCCTAAGTCAACTTATAGACTCAATTACACAGGTTTGTGACCAAAATTTGACCCTTGACCATTTACCAATTCATACTTGTGGTCCTCGGGATTTGACTAAAACTATACATAAATTCGGATTATGAAAGTTCTCGTCTCCCGGTACTCGATCTTTAAAACCTCATAACTTTTAGCTCGTTTTGAGTCACGGGCCCTACCTTATACCAAATTAAAGATAAGAAGACCCTCTATAACTACATTTAGTTATCTAGACCTGTAGGAAAAATAATTTTTATAAAAAGGCCTCAAACTTTCTGCCTAAATTTGACTACACCAAAATCATGCCTAAGCTCGATTCCAAACCTACTAATCACCACTAGGCATCATCCTAAGCTTCCCTAATCACAACCAAACACAAATTTCAGTCCTAACCCCTATTGATCAACCAACCTCATAATCCTAACATCTAAAAACAAACATGCAATCACTAATACCCATCTAAAACATCACTAAACACAATACCAAACACAAGATAAATGCTCAAAATCATCAACCACCATGGCTCCCCGAACACCCCCTTGTGCCGTGGGGTTTGGGTGACCAAATCACCACAACCAAATTAATTTTTGGTGGGTTTTACTTAACTTGATGTTATAAACATGGGACTTTGATTGGATTTGTCAAAAACCAAGTTTTGATGGTGGTTTAAGGTGGTGGTGGTGTTGCCGTGAGTTAGAGAGAAGAAGGGAGGAGGGAGACAAATTTTTTAATGTGTTTTGTGTTGTGTGTGTGTTATGTTTCCATTTTGTAAAAGTGGGAGGTCCTTGGTTGCAATATTGGCATTCTTTTGGCCTTGTTTAAAAACGACCCAAATGTTTGCGGGAATGACTCATTAGTCAATTTGGAAAATTTTCGGGAGTCGGGTTTCGCCCCGAACACTTGAAAATACTTTTAAATGACTCAAACGCACCCAAAACGAATATTCATAAGGTTCCGACTCGACTTAACACGTAATAAAAATAAAATCTCGAAAAACTCAAATATCGATCAATCGATAATAAAAGGTAAATTTTGGGCATCCGTCGGTATCGTAGTCGTTATCGGTTCTTCTTAAATCGTCAATCGTTAAATTACGACCGTAAACGTTGGTTTCAACTTAAACCGTCAAATAAATCCACGATAAAAATTCTTAAAAATTTCAAAAATATACGTAAAATAGGATTAAATAAATGACGTTGGGCTCGGGATATCACATCCTCAAGTGAGTCACAACTTAAGAGAGATGCTCATACTGAACAGCTCTTGAGGCAATAACTTAGCATCATACGTCACTTTCACGGGTGTTACATCCTCCCCTCCTTAAGGGAGCGACGTCCCGGCGCTCTCCGGTTCTTGTACTCGCATTTTGTACTACTAGGAAGGTAAAGGTACTTCTTTCTAAAGAGGTCTTCATGTTCTGTTCCGAGCTCCGGTTCACGTTTCGGGTTCTATCACATTTTCACCATGGGTATTACACCTTGCTTCAGTCTCTTACCATCTCGATCCATGATCTCCACTTCAATTTCCCAAATTCTTCCCACGGGTATCAACACATCTCTTTCCACAGCTTCTCGCGGTTAGCATATAATTCTTAATCTACACCATTTCTTCCGTAGCCTCTCGAATCATTTCAGGTCCATTCAACTGACTTTTTCCTACTTTATTTCATCCAACTCGCGGTCTATATTTTCATCAACATAATTCTTCAAATGTCGCAGCTTCAAAGCTAATCAAGGTAAAAGTCGTGGTACAAAGATACTACCAATGGCATGTGTCGTTTTCAACAACTATCGAAATCAATCACACATGTTCGGAGTACGTTTTCCAACGTTCGAGTCGTCCTTTCACTTGGTTCATCATCTCATAAAAATAATTGCTCACAAAGAAAATCACACGGGTCGCACATCACCTCATAGAAAAACGTTCAAAATATAAAAGACGAAGTAATCAATACTAGTCGTACCAAATCACCTTATTACGATATTACGTACCTACAACCCTACTTCGTCAAAAACGAATTCATCGATACGAAATCATTCAGCGTATACATAACTCTCTCGAAGACATCACAATCCAAACAAACACAAAAGCCATTATGAAACACATACAACCATATTACGACATGTTTGCAACATAGCCAAACCATGCTAAACCAATCAGTTCAATCAGTTAACCCACGCTTGCTAATCAGCCAAGCCAAGATAAAACAAGAATATTTACATAATTTTCGGATGAGTCCAGTCAAAAGAAAATTGCAGGTTAAAGAAGGTTCAAGAGCTTGCTAGCTATGGATGCATATCCAAAAAGAAATAAAATACTTACATATGTCATCGTGGGGTGCTCACACACGGATCCATACCCAAAAGGTACTACAAGAACACCATCTTACTTCCGTCCCAAACGTGGTCAAAATCTTAATAAATATCATCGTTCACAGTTAAAAAAAAATACATTACATGGCACGTGTTCTCCATGATCGGACTTCATTGGACAATGTCGTCTCAAGTTCTCACAACTTACGATCACTCGACCAGATTACTTACCACACAAATACATAAAAGGCAAGGGTTTACCACAAAAACATCAACTAGGGATATCTATCGTTTAACCATCGATAATCAAGGATGGTTGAGTCAAGCAAAGAGGATTCCTCACTTAAATAAACGAAAACGACAATGGAATGGTCTTCCAATTACCGATGCACAGTTGGTAAACTTCAACAGTTTATCGCGTGTCGTTTAAACATATCAAAAGAACAAGAAAAGAATAATAAATAAAGAACGATACATTCGATGTAGGAGAAGTCTTCGTTATTTCCCTTAGAGTTATTCAAACTCGGTTTTCCTCTACTTCGGAAGTCTTCTATTTTTGTTAAAAACTCTTCTCAGTGTCGATTCGAGCCCCTCTGGTATTTCATCAACACCCTCGTGATTCCGATAAACTTCACATATTACACACAACTCATAAAAACATTTTTCCAAAATTACTCGGTCACAGTGACTTACTAAGTCAACGCCAAACAAAAAAAGAAAAGATTTCAAAGAACACAAGAAAATTCAAAAATTGTCTTTAAGAATCAAAGAAATTACGACTACTTGCAAAAATGATCCACCATTTTAGAAAGAAACGTTCTCATCCAAACATTTATCAAAACACTACAAGTTTCAAGATGACCAATTTGTTTGACACGATAGTGCCCTTCCTAAACTATGCATAATTAGCTAGATCATGCATACTTAAGGATCAAGCAACAACAACCAACAAAACAGGACTCTTCCCGAATTATGCATAGTTAGCTAAGCTGTGCATAATTGAGGATCGAGTGACAACACAAACATTATTATTACATACCAAACACGACTATGGAAGTTTTCGACCTAGCCTTCAAAATAATTAAATCATTTGAAATGAAATTTGAAATGGGAAAATATTGCTACCATCGTTTTAAGAAACACATCAAACATCTTTCGTCCACTTTGGAAACATACTTTTACTTTGCCTTTTTGTGAGGAAAATAAATAAATAATTAAATAAAGAAATCGACACCATTTGCATTTAGTTCACCAAAACATTTGACACACTCATACCTATTTTCACAATAGACTATTCACAAAATAACGGTAAGGTGGTTCATGATTAAAGATCATTGCAAGCACAACAAGTAATAAAATTAAGATCAATGAGATCGAACGAGGTAAACGAGCAATATATTTGCCAACGGAAATTTACTACATTAGAAATGAAAATACTTCAAATGTATGACAAAAGTCTCAGGATAATAACAGCGATCTACGAATACATGGAGTGAAAGTTGAATATCAACACAAGCGTCAAAAAATAAAAATAAAAATAAAACAACGATCATAATTCCCATCGTCTCGAGTTGCACACACATTCCACGAAGTGTATACGGGAAGAGAAGAATAATCACTTGGTTAACTATAAACAATTTTCACCAGGAAGATCGAGTTCTTTCACCTCTACAATTTGGTAAAGCGGCTTCGCCTCCTCGCTTTTGTTCAATATAAATAAATAGCCAATTTAATGAAGATTTATAACATCATTCAAGTAAATACATAATTTTAGGTTCCATTAACCGTAAGAAGAAAAGTCACAACGTCCATGATCATGACAAAATACACCAGGTGACATACCCTCATCATCAAGTACTAGCGAAGTAGTGACACAAAAATAAATATAATAATATTGATTTCATATCATGATAAATGTTAAAATGAACAGTCACATGACGACTCAAGTTTAGATACAGACTCACAAAATCAAAGAAGGGATGTCGGACGATCGAACCATCGTGACTCAAAACATTATATATACATCTTTATTAAATAATATACAAGTAGGCGTGTGTTGTGTAATCCAGTTGCGTATAATAATTAGTGTTACCTTGTACATTGTAAAACCGAACATTTACACATTTTTAATTTGTGTTACACCATTAAAGAATTTATACCTTTCATTTTCCAATCTTTACAACGCTTTCATTTCTGGAAAAATTTCAATCTCTCGGAAATTATTAACATTAGTAGATGCGGTGACTCGGTTATAATAATTGACAAATCATTAGGTTTGAAAATCTCCATACTTGTGTCAAAACCTCATTAATGTTCATATCTTAAGTACCAAAAACGTACATAGTAAGAATTTTTCCAAGTTTTACGTTTTTATTATTACGACTTATATTATCACAAATATACACGTATCCAACATGACTCAAACTAGTCCAATTAACTCTTAAAATCAACCTTTGACTTTTATTACACACATGTTTTCCCCAAAACTGTTTTGTTAAATCATATTCGCGTAATTCGACTCAAATGATAAAGAGGTTTCACGTAGTTTTATCTCAGATAATTTACTGATTTCAGTCGAGACTTGAATCTCAAAAATAATAATAATATAATAATGTAATAATTAATCAGAAATGCTTGTTTCAATAATTCAAAGATATATAAGATTCAACTTTTAATCATTAGCCCATTATCAAGTGATTTTAAAATTAACACATCTCGTCGCGGAATAAAACAAAAGATTTTTCAAACGATTTTAAACAAGCATCATCAAATTACACATATTGATTCTCTATAACGACAATTAAACAAACAAATGATTTCCAATGACGTTCCATCAATGTTTAAAATTTTATTTCAAGCATTATAACTTCATACTTAAAGTGTATATTCCGATTTTATCCCAGTTTATTTACTACAACGAGTGACGAGTTCTAGTTTACACCAATGCATACGTAAATATAACCTTATGTTTAAAATAAACCAATTTTTTACAAAGTTTCTACCTCCAAAATATATGACCAATTTTTCTACTCTATATTACAAATTATGCCAAAAGTTTGCTACATTGACCCGAAAATTAATTCATACTAAATCCGAAGCTACATATACTCAATAGTCATCTCGCAAATTTTATTATAACTCCTTTCTCGAACTAATTTAAACAAATTCTTAACAAGTCCATCACAATCTTTTAGTATCAAATTTTAATATATGAAAACAAGGATTTTACGAGTAATAATAATTACTTATTACGATTTACCAACCAAGGTTGAAGGAAAATAATTTCACAATGTCCGTTTATTCTCTACACGAATTTTACTTGTTACAAAACACATCATACGTCATTTTTATCCGAAAGTTTCATTCACCAAATATTAAATATATAAAACACTTTATGTTTAAATCATTCAATCAACAAAGTTCGATGCTTACTTAACTTGCACAAATGCCGGACCTCGTCATGTAAAATATTAACTTCAAAATAATGAAACAACAAAACAAAATGAAATAAATGGAACGAGAATACGTATGTCAACTAAATGTTGTTATCGGCCTCGGATGAGTCTCGAAATCGTACTCCACAAAATTAACACAAAAACCAACCAAATTCCAAGTTATCGCGCTTGATCACAACGCCAGTCTATTTTAAAACACATCTTTAAAATTCAAGTAGAATAGTAAACAACGATTAAATGGCAACACGCCTCAACCACGTTTCATAATATACACACATGATTCGCCGCCCCGATGTACGTATCGTCGATTATACTTCGTCTATGTTATAGTTACGTGAACTAACATATCAAACCTATTAGGAAATAAAGGAAATAAAACAGCACGTAAGTAAATTACGTTTCAAAAGAAAAATGTCCAAAATGATACATCACGGTGCGATAACGATAATCGAGATCGACCTAGTCGATATAAAATATGTTACGAAGCATCCTTTACGTATCTAGAATATCAAACGAGGTTCATATTCGATTATTCGAACAATAAATTAATTATCAAGATTGATAATTAGCGGTAAGGCCGAATTCTCAACAAAACCGCATTTTAATGTACGATAATTACTCAAGGACCATTGCTTCACGTGCAATGCCTTTAAATACCATAGTATATATACATACTTATACATACACGCAGGATTACAACGCGGTGTTGCCATGTAATGCAATGTAGCCCGTTATGCCAATTACATGCAACATATAAGATAATCTTACAAGAATTTGCAAATTACGATGATAAGTACTCAACGTACAAAACAATATATCTCAATATATATCTCAAAGTATTTACTTACTAAATACTTAGGGAATTCATATCAATTTCGAGGGATACATCTAAAATATAAAGCAATGCTAAAGAATTCTTACCGGAGCCATGCAGGATAGTTGTGTGCTTGGACCATTTCTTACGACACCAAAAGTTATAGTTTAGGATTTTTCAAAATGACCTAGTTCTCTATAACTTATGGCTCTGATTACCAATCTGTAACACCCCCACAAATGCTATGCGCAGCGGAACTACAACATTTGGGTGCTACGTAGTTATCATCACACATAAGCTATATTAAACGACTCAAAGAGACGTAAAAGTTTAAACATGAATTTAAACATTTTTAAATTATACAAATCTACGGTTTTCCAAATCCCAAGATAATACAAAACAGAGTTTGCGTTTAGGTCCCCACTGAATCTCAACCAAAAAGTACATTTTCATTCTCATGACAAAATATAAAAGAGTTTTAAGTGCGAAAAGGGAGGAAAACAAGTAGACCGCCAAGCCACAACAACTTCCATCCTCGCATGCTCCACTGCTATCAACCTTGATTACCTGAAACACATGCTTAAAATCGTCAACACAAAGGTTGAGCGAATCTATAGGTTTATCAAAACATCAGTTGAACATAAGTGTTAAAAACCAATAATGATCATTCAATAGCATTGTCGTACTCACAATCTATTACTCAAGGATATGACAATTGTGTTTAAGCTCATGACACTAATCCGTTAACTCAATCACCCGCGTAATAATTACCGGCGTGATTCAGATGAAACCAGTGCCCCTTCTAAAGGCATCAGTTGCAATTATACCTTATCTCTCATACAAGATAATCTACCGCAGAACTTACTCAACGTACAGCTTCTCGGCTAGCATTGGGTCGTTAGCCCCGTAGTACTACAAATTGTATAACGGCTATTTCCCCCTACTCGAGGGCAGGACAATAGTTAATAGTTCATGAATTTAGGGACTTTTGCAACTAGGTACTCAACACAATTTCGAGGCAACATTCGGGTCCAACAATCAATCAAGACTTATGTTCATTTTCATTTAAATTAGCATGTATCCCCCTCGCGGGTTAAAAACATTTGAATAAAGTAAAGAGCGAGGCTATAGACTCACCTTGCGTAGTAGTAGTAGTTCTAGCGAAGACGTAACGAGAAATGTCACCGACGACGTGGATGCCCGGGAAAATCAAACACTTGACCTAAAAGTCAAAGTACGAAAATCAAATCAATACTCCGCGTACATTATTGTACTAAACACACACAAATGAAAACACACTCAATGCTTATGAAAACTCACGCCAATGTCAAACAAGTAGTTGTTACTAGACTTATACCATTTATCAATGTTATTAAAGTTACTATCCATTTTTACTCATTTTCGCCGATACTTACCGAAAGTACGGACTATTTTACTATACTTAACCATTTTCATAAAATTTGACAAAATTCTCAAAAATACTATAAGACCTGTAGAAAACCCATTTTTAATCCCAATAAAAGTTTTTACTTCTACGACTCGTTACTCAATGCTTTTCCAAAACTACATTTTACGGGCTGAAATTGTACTTCGACCAACTTGGACCTTTTTGACCTATTTGAAATGTACCTTTGACTTCTTTGACTCCTAAGTCAACTTATAGACTCAATTACACAGGTTTGTGACCAAAATTTGACCCTTGACCATTTACCAATTCATACTTGTGGTCCTCGGGATTTGACTAAAACTATACATAAATTCGGATTATGAAAGTTCTCGTCTCCCGATACTCGATCTTTAAAACCTCATAACCTTTAGCTCGTTTTGAGTCACGGGCCCTACCTTATACCAAATTAAAGATAAGAAGACCCTCTATAAATACATTTAGTTATCTAGACCTGTAGGAAAAATAATTTTTATAAAAAGGCCTCAAACTTTCTGCCTAAATTTGACTACACCAAAATCATGCCTAAGCTCGATTCCAAACCTACTAATCACCACTAGGCATCATCCTAAGCTTCCCTAATCACAACCAAACACAAATTTCAGTCCTAACCCCTATTGATCAACCAACCTCATAATCCTAACATCTAAAAACAAACATGCAATCACTAATACCCATCTAAAACATCACTAAACACAATACCAAACACAAGATAAATGCTCAAAATCATCAACCACCATGGCTCCCCAAACACCCCCTTGTGCCGTGGGGTTTGGGTGACCAAATCACCACAACCAAATTAATTTTTGGTGGGTTTTACTTAACTTGATGTTATAAACATGGGACTTTGATTGGATTTGTCAAAAACCAAGTTTTGATGGTGGTTTAAGGTGGTGGTGGTGTTGCCGTGAGTTAGAGAGAAGAAGGGAGGAGGGAGACAAAATTTTTAATGTGTTTTGTGTTGTGTGTGTGTTATGTTTCCATTTTGTAAAAGTGGGAGGTCCTTGGTTGCAATATTGGCATTCTTTTGGCCTTGTTTAAAAACGACCCAAATGTTTGCGGGAATGACTCATTAGTCAATTTGGAAAATTTTCGGGAGTCGGGTTTCGCCCCGAACACTTGAAAATACTTTTAAATGACTCAAACGCACCCAAAACGAATATTCATATGGTTCCGACTCGACTTAACACGTAATAAAAATAAAATCTCGAAAAACTCAAATATCGATCAATCGATAATAAAAGGTAAATTTTGGGCATCCGTCGGTATCGTAGTCGTTATCGGTTCTTCTTAAATCGTCAATCGTTAAATTACGACCGTAAACGTTGGTTTCAACTTAAACCGTCAAATTCTTAAAAATTTCAAAAATATACGTAAAATAGGATTAAATAAATGACGTTGGGCTCGGGATATCACATCCTCAAGTGAGTCACAACTTAAGAGAGATGCTCATACTGAACAGCTCTTGAGGCAATAACTTAGCATCATACGGCACTTTCACGGGTGTTACACAAAACGCTAACAACAACTATTGAAACAATCAAGATGGTTACAAAAACAATTATAAGGGTAACAACTATGGGAATCAAGGCGCTAATAACAATCAAGTTTCAAACAAAAATCAAAACAATGATTTTCAAAACAAAAACAAAAGTATGCAAACTTTGAAAGATCTTCCAAATGAATTTCATGAATACGCAAATGGAAACGATGCTAGGTTTGATAATATTCAAAGAGAGATCATTAGCCTAAGATCCGAGTTTAAGAATGACTTGAAAAAGGAGTTGAAAAATGAGTTAGCAAATGAGCTTAAGATCCACACCAACAAAATGGATGGAAATGTAACTAGGTTACAACAAAACCAACAAAAAATGGAACAAGGGCAACATGAGATAAAACAAGATATGCTTAAGGCCGATAAGAGGCAATCTATGTTTAAGGATAAAGTTTCATCCATGTTTGAGGCTATAATGTGCAAACCGTCTTCGAGTAGTCTTCCTAGCAATACCATATCGAAACCTAAGGGAGAGATGAAAGTGATTACCACACGAAGTGGTAAGACACTTAAGGAACCGACACCTCAACCAATTACTCCAACGGTGGAGGAAATTAAGGAAGAATCCGAGGTGGTGGTCGAAAAGGAGCATGTCCCAATCCCACAAAGTACCGCTCATAACACACCTACGGTTGACCCATTACCACATTTGGAACCCGAGCTTCCAAAGGTTATGCCTATGCCTCAACCCACACCACCTTTGCCCTATCCATCGAGACTTAGAAAGGAGAAACGTCAAGAGTGCGACAATTACCAATTTGAGCTTTTTATGAAAATGTTTTGGGACGTGCATTTCAATGTGATTTTTGCCGATACTTTGGTCATGATGCCTCGATTTGCTGCTAACTTTAGGAGTATGTTGAACAAAAAGGAGAAATTGCAACAATTGTCTAGTTGTTCATCGGTTTATCTTAACCGCATACCTTAAAAAGTCGGTGATCCCGGTAAATTCTTGATTCCATGTGCAATCCAAGATATGGAAGAATGCTATGTCTTGGCCGATCTTGGTGCTAGTATTAACTTGATGCTACTTGGAATCTTCAAGTCGCTCAATCTTCTTAATCTTGCTCCTTCACTAATGTCTATCGATTTGGCTGATCATTCCACTATTCCCGCATGTGGATTGGCCGAAGACGTTTTTGTGAAAGTGGGAAAGTTTTGTTATCCGGTAGACTTTATCGTTGTCGATATTCCCACGGATCCTCAAGTTCCTCTTATTTTAGGTCGTTCGTTTTTAGATACGTCTATGGCATTAATTGATGTGCATGCTAGAAAGATCACATTACGTTTCAACGACGAGGAACTTGTTATAAACGCAACTCAAAATTCTCCAATTTCTCATGTGTATTCCGTTGCTACCATAAACCTCGTTGATATGATCGACGTTGTTTGCGAGGCATTTTCACAAGAAGTTCTAGGTTTTGGTGATGATGAAAATTGTAACACCCCCAAATATTCATACTTTAGTTCAGCGAAAGAGTCGTTGGTGTTACGGGATAGCACATTACTCAAATCATAGACAACGCATAAAAATCACGTCATTTAATAATAAAGCATTTTCTGTTCATGAATATCAAATTTACATAGGTCCCAAGTCATAGTATTTCATACAATTTTACAAACTATTTGAATGGAAATTGTTATTTAAGTGCGGGCCATAAATTCTTGTCGTCTTTCCGAGAATTACCTTCAAGTATCTGAGATAAAACATGTCAAAAGAAAAGGTCAGCAAAAACGCCGAGTGAATTCATAGAGTTTAATGAAATCCATTAACATATCATCGGTATAAAAATATTAGCCTCAAAATATTGAGTCAAACAAAAATGATCGGTCATAGGTTTATTATGTATCATATTTTAGAACGTTATAATAGGTAGTAGGCTAGTCGTGTTTTACGGGCTCAACTTTAAACTGAAGTGTGGAAACCTTGGTTTCCGGATCTTTTAAGCAACTAGGAATGCATCATGTTCATATGATTATATAATCAAAGCGGAATTAGAACACGACACATTAACAAGGTGTTTAGGCACGAATAACATGAATTACAACAAAAGGGATGTTCATTATATTAATAACAAACATCCACGACGTTTATACATTGAATCCCACGTCTAGTGCACACACGCTTTAGGTTTACATTGTGAATGAATTGATGAATAAAACCTAAGACCCTTGGTTCCTTTTATAGTGTAAGGATTAGGGTTTACAAGAGATAAGAATGAATAAACATGTGAATCTTCTATTTAAATAACTATATACAGAATATATCCTGCATATATATCCAAATAGAATCTTCTAAAAGCTTCTTGTCTACAATTCTGTCAATGCTTGGATTGCATGTGATAATGCTTGAATTGCTCTTGACAATGCTTGCTTCCACCAACGCCTAATTTGTTCTTGTCAACGCCTGGAATACTCTTGTCAACGCTTAGACAATTACCTTTATGTTTTCTTCGTTTTTGAGTTTCTGCCACATCAACTTTTTGACCCAACAATCTTCCCCTAGTTGATAGTGGAAAAACTCTATGTGTATCTCTTGTAAGTTGTACATGATCTTCAAATTGCTTCCCCTCAAGTGTAGCATGTATTTCTTCCCCTTTTTGTCACATCAACAGGAAAGTAAACAACGTATGCAATCTTTGAAGATTCTCCAAATGTAGCTCTATGTAATGATCTTGAAGAACAATTAATAAAGTATTCTTGATGTAGAAGTAGAATAACCCAATCTTGTGTTCCATGTCTTGTACTATCCACGTGATGAAGAACTTATACGAATCTGACCAAGTATAAGTAGACCTCGATCCCTTGTCAATATTCTCATCCTATGTGAGACACTGAGCACGATAATGTAACTCCTTAAAGTGTTATGACAAGTCTTTATCACCAACCATGTAAAGCACGAACAAGTTACCTTAAAAGTCAATGACTAGGAGTGCATGACTTTAAGTTATGATAGAACACAAACTCGCGAAAATCTTCTTTAATCATCAAACTTACCATAAGAATTCTTCCCCTTAAGCTAACACCTCTTCATGACGAATTTAATGGAATAACATCTTCATACCATATGTAAAAGTTTCGCAACGGATAACTCTTTTACAAGGCTATCCCGATTACATAGTTTAAAATATCCATCAAATTCTCATGAACAATTGCTAACTCGTTTTAAAATCATTAATTCCTTTTAAAAATATCCGAGCCATAAATATCAACATGATATTCTAAATAAAACGGAGATTCCATGTACCTTCGTGTGTAATTTCCATCTTTTTGTGTGCTAAAAACGTACCAATTTTCTCAAACAGCAGCAAACATTGTGTTGTCCAATATCCTCTTTATCCAATATCTAAGTCAGATGTATTGTCCGATATCGGACAATACCTATCAGCGCTTGGATTACCATATATCGGACAACACTGTCAACGCTGTCAGCGTTGACTTATTCTTTCAGCGTCAAGATGCTTCCTGTCAGCGTCAATTCCAAATTTTGTCAGCGTCTTGGCAAATCCAAAAATAAACGTTGACCTCTTTTTCCTGATTGGCTTAATCGTGTGAACACATTAGTCATGCAAAGATCACGTAACATTCTCTTGCTATAAGGAAAAATTATACATGCCATATAATCTATTTAATAGTCAGCCGTAATTTTGACTCCATTAGCCAATCCTTCTTAACTCTTCGTGTGAACACACACCATCACAAATATATCATGTGAATATGATAAACAAATACTATTTATCTCCTTTGCTGCTCAAAACACTCGTCCATATGTCGCTGTTATCTTAGTTGGTCGTGTGAACACAGACGTGAATACCACACCATCAACTTTTCAATCGATCTAGGGTTTAACCATCATCTTTTCAATCGATCTAGGGTTTAAGATCAAACCCTAAAAATTAAAATTAAATCACAGCTTCGATCGACTTCATAGAGGCATAACATAAACACAACACTTCTTTTTCTGTCTTCAAAAACGTTCTAGGGTTTGGAGAAAACCCTAATTTATGATTTCATGTGAAAACAGAATGTTGAATACCTTCTTTGCAGCCAACTTCGACATATGATAACTTCATCATTAAGGCTCAGATCGAAAATCCCTTCGGTGAGATTCTAGACACAAGTGCCAAGAATCTACAGTCCAAAAATCACGAAGATCCAACGGTTAACGAAGGAGAAAACGTGTTTTGAACAGGGCTGTCCACAGAAAACTGCATTCATTCACTGCTGACTTTGACGCCTAATAACTTTTTACTGGGGATAAAACTAGACAATCCCTCTGGTGGATGTTTAGATATATGTATGTAGAACACACATATAAAATTTCGTGACGATCCAACGGTTCAATAAAAAGTTATGACCTTCTGAATACTGCTGCTCACACAAAAACGTCCAGAAAAAACCCTAGACGGATTTTTCTTCTTTTCACCATACACGAACACCTTGTTGATCCTAGCATCGAGAGCCACCCGCTCTGATACCAATTGTGGAAACCTTGGTTTCCGGATCTTTTAAGCAACTAGGAATGCATCATGTTCATATGATTATATAATCAAAGCGGAATTAGAACACGACACATTAACATGGTGTTTAGGCACGAATAACATGAATTAAAACAAAAGGGATGTTCATTATATTAATAACAAACATCCACTAAACGTGTATACATTGAATCCCACGTCTAGTGCACACACGCTTTAGGTTTACATTTTGAATGAATTGATGAATAAAACCTAAGACCATTGGTTCCTTTTATAGTGTAAGGATTAGGGTTTACAAGAGATAAGAATAAATAAACATGTGAATGTTCTATTTAAATAACTATATACAGAATATATCCTGCATATATATCCAAATATAATCTTCTAACAGCTTCTTCTCTACATTTCTGTCAATGCTTGGATTGCATGTGACAATGCTTGAATTGCTCTTGACAATGCTTGCTTCCATCAACGCCTAATTTGTTCTTGTCAACGCCTGGAATACTCTTGTCAACGCTTAGACAATTACCTTTATGTTTTCTTCGTTTTTGAGTTTCTGCCACATCAACTTTTTGACCCAACATGAAGTTCATTCATAAGTAACTAAAGCCTAAAGGAAAGCCCGGCCCATGTAGTATAGCTCATACAAGCCCACATGTAGGGGGACTATAAATACCCTTCGTAGCATGTTAGGAAGGGTGTTGGTCATTTCATTTTCTCTCAATCTAATATCACCTAGTTCCAACCAAATCTCTCTCTTTTCTCTCTCTACTTTCTCTCTCTAGAATTCATCTTCTTCATCTATTTTTCTTTCTTTAATTCGTGCTATATCATCTATATATATGGGAAGTTTCCTTGCGATAGAGGGATTATTGCGATAGGTTATTGCGACAGGGGTCATTGCGACAGGATATTGCGATAGAAGGGACATTGCGATAGAGTGAACATTCTGATAGAACATTGCGACAGAAGGGATATTGCGACAGAAGGGACATTGCGATAGAGTGAACATTCCGATTGAACATTGTGATAGAAGGGACATTACTATGGGTAACACTGCGATGGGTATTCCGATGAGTGACATTGCAATGCTAAAGTTTGTTTGAGCAATTTTTAGACTTAGCCACTATCTAGACTAGTCTCGGAACGTAGTTTACACGAAGATTAAAAAAAAGAAAAAAAAGAAAAAGAAAAAGAGTTAAAAAATTTTAGGTCAAGTAAAATCAATTTTTTCCCCTACTAGTTTTAGGCTATTTCTAGCTCGATTTCAAAATTTGGTGATTACAAATTTTTTAGGTCTACCGTTTTGTCGGACTGAGGAATTTATTATCGGACTGAGAAAAAATCGGAATTTTCGGCATTTCTTCCACAACTCAATCACAACACATCTACTTAAGATCCATATTCACTTCATCATTTAAGAGAATATTGAGATGGATTCTACTGCCGAATATCGTGCGACGAACAACAACATAATGGTGGTGGGTAACAAAGAAAGACCACCAATGCTTGTGTCGGGTCGATATGATCAATGGCAATCTCGTTTTCTACGTTATCTTGACACAAAACCTAACGGTGATGCTTTAAGGCAATGTATTTTGGAAGGACCCTATAAACTCTCAAGGATTCAAGTTCCTAGAGTACCAGCCACAGACACTACTAAAGAACAACCAGCTTACGAACGTGATGAAAAGAGGAACGACCTCACACCAGAGAACCGTGCTTTGTTTGATGCAGAGAAGGAAGCAATCTACTTAATTCTCTATGGAATTGAAGATGATATTTATTTCACGGTTGATGCATGCCCTACTGCTCAAGAAATATGGAAGGCTATTGAAAGATTGCAACAAGGTGAATCACTTAACAAACAAGACGTAAAAACTAAGATGTTTTGGAACATTGGCAAGTTTCCATCAAAGGATGGGGAATCAATTGATTCTTATTACTCCTGATTCTACAAGATGATGAATGATATGACCCGAAACAACTTGCAAGTTTCCACCATGCAAGTCAATGTCCAATTTTTATAGCAACTTCAACCAGAGTGGACACGGTTTGTCACATTGGTGAAACAACAACAAATGTTAGACGAAGTTTCATACCACAAGCTCTTTGACATTTTGAAACAATTTCAAAATGAGGCAAATGAACTTGGAGCTGAACGAGTTGTAAAGGTTTCCAATCCACTTGCTTTGGTGTCTACCACTCAACATTACCCAGATTATCACTCTCGTACTTCAAAGACCTACTCTACTCAATTATCATCACCACGATCATCCACTGTCTCCAAGTTACATGCTCCAACACGATCCCGATGCAAATAAGTTGCAAGAGCACCATCACCCACACCTGAGCAATCATCCGAAGAAGACAGTGATGAAGAAGTAGCTTAAAAGGATAGGGAATTCAAGAAAGAAATGGCTTTCATTATGAAGCAATACAAGAAAATTTACAAACCCACCAACAACAACCTTCGAACATCTTCAAACCCAAGGAACACCTATGCACAGAGTCCTACAAGGTATGACACACGAAGACGTGCTGAGAGTCCTCCAAAGTATGATCCACAACCTAAGTATGATAATCAGAGGGTGGCTACTGTTGTTGGAAATAGGGAAACTGTTGGTACTCAAGTTATGCAACAAAGTGGGATTCAGTGTTTTAAATGTAGAGGTTTTAGGCATTTGGCTAGGGAATGCAGGCAACCAAAGAGGGTTAAATATAATGGTTATCATAAGGAAAAGATGCTGTTGTACAAGAAAATGGAAGCTTGAATCAAGTTATCAGCTGAGGAAGGAGAAATGCTTGACAACACAAATGATGAACTCTCCGACCAAGAACTCGAGGCATATTATTCATACATGGCAAAGATTCATGAGGTCCTTAACGTCACTGAAGATGACAATGGTCCTATCTTTAATACCGAGCCAATTGATAAGGTACAAGATGATGCTGAATATAATGTGTTTGGTGATACACATGAGCATATTGATCTACCAACAACAATTACTGACACGTGTATGATGGAAACGGTTGATAGCAATATCACACCCGATTCATCAGACATGTGCAATAATGAGTTTGAGGATGATCAACATGCAAATGAGTATGATGACGAGGAGCGTGTCGCTCTTCCTAATTTAATTGCTAGTTTACAAATAGATGTCAATGAAAATAGAAAGAGTCAAAAGCAATTAAAGAAGGCAAACACATCGCTCACTCAAAACATTGAAGAAAGCAAAGCCGCTCTTATAAAATCTAGTGAGACAATTGATAGTTATAGGGCTGAGCTTCTTTAAAAGACCAAAGAGCTTGAGGGGTACAAAAGTTGTGTCATCAACGTTAAAAAGGACGATTTTTAAAATAAATACAATGAAGCTCTTGCTTTGTTAACTAAGGAAAAACGTCAATTTAATGTCTTATTAAGTGATGAACGTCAAAAAACGTACCTTGCCACAACAAAAGTTAATGAACTTGAACAGAGGCTTTCTATGAATAGCACCGATTCTGATAAAATTCTTGACGAAAATAAACAAGAGGTTGAAACAATAAAACAAGATTTCAAAAATAGACAAAGCAAAGATATTGAAAAAGTAAAGGATCTCGAAGAACAAGTCGATTTTTTGAATAAAATTGTTTATAAAACTCATGACTTTATTCAAACAGTTAGAATGATAGCACCTCGGTCATTTTTCAAGGGTCAACCTAGCTTTGCCACCCCCAAGTACCTCGAAAAAGCTCAAGCTGCTAACCCTCACTTATATCTTGATGAGTCCGAATGGACTGATAATGATTGCCCAGTAGCTAACCTCGAAAGTGAAGAGACGTCCCTTTGGGATGAGGAGAGTAGAGCACCGGTCAATAAAGATTTTGTGAAACCATATAACTATGCTTATCTAAACAGTCTTTATGGTCTTTTCACTCCACAAAAACAGAAGTCTCGTGAGTAATTGTTTTTAGAATGCAAACAACGAAGAATTCAATGGAAGAAAACGTTTGTCGCTAAGAGGAAAACTAATGTTTTTAAATATATTAACTATTTGCCTCTAGATGCTTCTAAAAGCAAAAGTAGAAAAACACTTAGTTTTCTTAAACACCACATTGAAAATGTTCAACCAATTGTCGAAAGCGATTGGGAAAAACGTCAAAAGGATAAATGGAAAACCGAGATTCCTCACGACATAACTGTGTTTGTGAAAGAACTTCTAATACCAAATACAAAGATAATTAAAGAACATGTTCATGAGTTTGAAAACATGATTCGGTCTGAAATGTTTGATGATTTGAAATATGTTGAGTCTCTTGAAAAAGAAATTGAGGAACTCCAAAATGACAAATCAGATTTTTCAAACGAATATGATCTACTCTTAGAAGAACGTCTCTCCAAAGATATTTTGTGTGTTACTCTTCAATCTTGTGCTGATATCGATGAATATTCTGATGTTGCATGCAAATATCTTGATAAAATCAAAGAATGTGAGCGTCTTAAACTTGAGCTTTCGAAACGTAAAGAAAATGTTGATAAAAAGGGTTTTGAGTTACTTCAACACAAAACTGATTTCCTTCAAAAACATTGTCATTCTCTAGAATTTGCTTTGCAAAAAGACGTTGGTAGTTTTCCACATGATAATAACTTGCAAGAAAAACTTTCCAAAATGTTTCGAGAAATGAATGAACAGAATTTGGAAATTAAAGGGTTGAAAGCTCAGTTACAAGATAGGGAAATAGCGATAGCAGAGTTGAAGAAACTCGTTGCTAAGTTGGGTGAGAAAATTGTGGAACCTAGTGTTAAGAAACCTGTTGTAAGACAACCCAATGCGCAAAAAGTGACTAGACCCTCTGTCTTGGGAAAACCATCTGTTTTATCTAATTCTGCATTTGCAAAACCTGTGTTTTCCTCCAAGACGGATGGGAAGGATAGGTTACCATAAACCACTCCCAAAACACATATTCGATCACAAAGCATTAAGAACACAAATGTAGTTAAACCAATGATGTATAGATTGGCCACTACACCTACACACAACAAAGAAAGTCAATCACCTCAGACTTCTAGAAACACTAATAGACGTGTGTCTTTTACTACAGGAGTAGTCCCCACTGATAATGTTAGCCGTCCCCAGCTTAAGAGAACTCGCATGAATGAAAAGGTTTGGCAACACAAAAGTCAAGGGAAGATGAAGACAGTAGAAGACCACCCTAGGATTTTCAATGTTTCTAAGAATAAAATGTCTGTAATCGCGTGTAATGACGATTTGAATGATTCGACTTTGAATGCTTTGAATGTTAAGTTTTTTGTGTGAAATGTGGAAGTGTGCTAATGCTAATCATGCTATGTGTGTTTCGAATAATGTCAAAGGCGTAGATACTAGAACTAAGAAGCAAACTGCGATGCATATTAGCGCTAGAAAACCCAAATGCAAAGTAAACCATTATGGTGAAACTCCCCCTAAGAAAAGTATTGCATTAGACCACCACTAAGAACCCTAGAAGCAGAATTAGGGTATTATATGAGTCTGCTATAAAGCCTTGGAAATGGTGGTTTGCTAATCAATGTCCTCCAGTGTAACACCCCCAAATTTATACAACTCAATACAGCGGAAGACTTGTTGGTGTTACGGGATAATACATTACTCACATCATAGACAACGCTTAAAAATCGCGTCGTTTAATAATAAAGCATTTCCATTCATAAATATAAAAATTTACATAGGTCCCAAGTCATTGTATTTCATATAGGTTTTACAAAGCATTTGAATGGAAATTGTTATTTAAGTGCGGGCCATGAATTCTTGTTGTCTTCCCGAGAATTACCTTCAAGTACCTGAGATAAAATATGTTAAAAGAAAAGTTCAGCGATAACGCCGAGTGAATTCATAGAGTTTAATAAAATCCATCAATATAACATCGGTATAAAATTATTACCGTAAATTATTTTGTACGAATCATTGTAATAGGCCATAAAATAACCAAAGTCATTTTATACAAATCCTTATCAAAATCAAAATATAGGCTTACGCCTTCAAAATCATTATACGAATCATTGTCGTTAAAAACATCATACAATACGTTTTATAACGTTGTATAGATTAAATAAAAACCGTTATATGAATATGGTTATATAAAACCAAAACACGAACATAATATCAATGATAAGACCCTGTATTGCTAGTCAGGCAATATATCGTAATTCAATGCTTAAAGCAGTATTTCGTTAATTGGATTATTATAAGTCGCATGACATTGTTACCTTACTACAACAAACAACGGGTAGCTAGCCCGAAACTCAATTTGCCCATCTAAATTAGCGTGTCATCACAATAATCACGCTTGTGTAAATCTTCTCATACATAAATCCCGGTAGTTCACAATTCATGCTAATGGGACTTTTAGTGACATAACCTAACTTTAATAATCCATTTCATTCATTTATCGGGTCATATAATCATTCATCGGGTCATACAATCATTCGGGTCCAAATCAATAAACAAACAATCGGGACAACTTGTGTCCTATTTCATAAAAACTAACATGTTATCTCCCTCGCGGGTTTATAAAACATTTCATAAAAACATTTAAAAGAGTGCGAGGCTATGAACTCACGTTGATGTGGGAAGGCGGGTTATCGGCAGTTCAGACGTACGGTACGTGCTTCAATCACGGAAACCTAGACAAATAATACTCGTCTTAGACTCTTGTCCAATGACTTTATCAAATTAACAATTATGTATATATATGATGACTTTATATATATATGATGATGATCAAGTGGGTTTATACAATTTTACTCATTTTAGTGTTTATGTATTGGTAACTTCTTACTAGTTTTACCTATTTACATATTTTAAGTCCAATAAGCTTATTATAAGTTCTTTAACTTGTATTAATCCATTTTATACTTGTATTATCAGTGTTTATACTTTACATGTTGGGCCCAAATGGGTTAAGCCCAATAAGTAATTTTTATAAGTGTTTAACTTATTTAGTTAAATTATTAGTCCAATATGCTAACTTAACTCGTTAATGTCCGTATGTCATATAGTTCGGGTTTTATCGGTTTTTACTTGTATTAGGTACTTATATATCAGTATATGACTTTTAAAAGCTTTACATTAGACCGGTTTGATCGTCTAAGTTTTAATTGGCAAAAAACGTTAATTTTACGGTAATAGCCGAAAAAGTCGTTAAAATCATGTTTATAGTTTTTATAACTTATAAATCTTATTCAACTACCATTTTTATAAAGTGTCCATTTATTTAACCCTTATACATATTTATATAAATGAAATATATAAGTTAGTGGGTTTTAATTTACATTTTATACTATATTAGTTTGAGTGCTTATATAATACTATTAAACATTAATTCTTCAAAATCTGATTTTTAGTTTCATCTTCACCATTTTTATCATATCTTGAGTTATATAAGGAGATAGAAGCTCATTTTTGGATGGCATAAACTTTATATTATGTTATACAAATAAGTTAGTTATAGCTACTGCTCATTCCATGTCTAACTATCCTTAACAGTCCCTACAAAAAAAGACTATTCAGATTAGTACACTCATCTTGTTTTGATCATACCTCACTCATTTTGATGATTCCATTGCATGGCCAACTCTCACATGTGTATGACATCTAACACTTACTGTAAATGGATTCCACCACTCAATTTTATCAGTTTATAACTTGGTTACTTACTGTTTTTATACAGCCAACAATTTAAGCAAGATTTTAGCCTTGTTTCTTATGGTTTTTCATCTTTTTAGCCATATTTATCAACACCAAATCCCCACACAATACTTTTATCATCATATATTCATCATATACATATAAAATAGGAAAGAAAATACATGATTACATAATCAAAATAACAAGAAGGATGGGAAGAATGATCCTTATACCACCATAGTGATGAAAATATGAGGTTGATGAACAAGGCTTGGATTTTGATGACAAAACTTGTGATATACCAATATCAACTTCAAGATCACCTATCTTCATGAACATCTTGTGGAAAATCAGCCCCAAGACACCAACAAAACTTCTCATTGGATGTTAAAATGACCACCAATCAATAGAGCTTCAAGAGTCCTTCATTATATGTGTGAGTAACACATGATTTCATGGTTAAATTTTATCAAATGAGGGTGTTTTGTGATGAATATGGGACGAACAAAGAGAGAGATGAGAGTGTTTATGGTGGTTTGCATGAGTTGAATGAGAGAAAGTGGTATGAGTTGCTAGTTTTGGTGTAGTTGTAAGCTTACTAGTTAAGCTAGCTTACAAGTGTTATCTTGTTAGCTACATTTTGGCACATCTTGTGATGTGGTGGCATAATTTGGCCATCCCATGTTAGTGGGGTGGGGCAAGATTTATCTTGTCTCATCCCACTAATTTACGGGTATTCCTCGATTCTAGTTTCCTAGATTTGCGTGCCCTAGGGTCGTTTTACGAAAAAAGTTTTTATAAATTATGAATTAACGGCACAAAACGAATCTAATAAAAAATGTTTCATTAAAAACGGAGTTCGAAAACGTAAATACGTAATACTAAGGTTTCCGGTTTAGTCGTAAAGGACGTTAAATTATAATCGTAAGTCCTAATCTCTTCTCGTAAATTTGTGAGTTTATGAACCAACACAAATTTAAAATCTCAAAATAATATTCACGGATAAATTATTTTCTGAAATGTCGGGCTGTCACCAAAAACGGTGTATGTAAACGTAAGAACGTAACGTAGAATCCTCCGGTTTAGACGTAGTCGATGCTACTTCAAGACGTAAATCCAAATTTCTTCCCAAAAATAAGTGAGTTCATAATATAACATTAAAATAATGTTTTTAAATAACACTTGAGAATAAAATATCAACCATAAATTGACGGATTGTCACAACATTTACCCCTAAACAGGATCTTTATCCTCAAAGATCATCTTACCTTACTACTCGCTTCTTATAGAGTTAAAGCCATGTGGGTATTTCCTCCACATTGGGTCTTTTCTCACAAGTGTAATTCATTACAATACGCGAGTTTCATCAAACATAACTACGGGAATAAGATCAGGCTTATTGTTGACTTACTTTCTCTATCCATGATGTTCACGGGTTTTTGATGAACGCAACTATTCGCCGATCTAAATTTCATCAAGGAATAGTCAGATTTTCACTTGATAGGCATTTTATCAAGTTCGATATACGAAACATAATTCACGCAACTCTTGAAGTCCTAGGGTAGATCCAGCTTATATGCCTTTCATACCAACTTTTACATCATCTCTATGGTCCCATGCAACGGGGACTTATATCCCATGATCTTTCAGATCATCTATTCATTTTCCATGGTTAAAATTTTTGGTATAACTTCGGTACCCATCTGGCACTTCAAGATCTACATTTCATATTCACATAACCTCCTGCCCACTACCGGCAGTCAATAATCAGATCCTAATTTCAACAATTATTTCAGGTCTCGCGGGTCGGGTATTTTGTAAGGTTAGGTTCGCCATCATAGGAAACCTTAAACCTAAAAGACATGTCCAACTCACAATGGGTGTATGTCGGGTGTCTTCATCCCAACTCCTGCTTACAGATACTCTTATGTTTAGATCCTAACAAGATTCGATCTCGATCCTAACATGATAATTATTAATGATAATCTTTCCTAAGAAAAGCGATTATACGGTTTATTACCAAAGGTCAATCATTCAAACATAAAACAACAATTATAGTATTTTGTATCGTTACTTTACCTCGTCCCTTCGATTGGGGTGGTACACAGTACTCTGATCAAGATTCGTTCTCAATGACTTTTGAGCAAATCTCTAGAAATTCAATGCGAAGCGAGGATCTTGATAGAGATGATCGATACAGGCACACCATGTTTACACAACTCCTTTAAATACAAAAGAGTCAATTTCTACATCAAGAATCTGTCATTAACAGGAATGATATTAGTAGATTTGGTCAGTCTGTCGACGATGACCCAAATAGAATCAAATTCAGATGATGACCTTTGCAATAGCTAGACGTTTACTAATGTATGAAGCAATTTCTGCCTTCATAATTTGCCATTACTACAACTTCTTCAGATAAAGATACATTTAATCAGAAATGACAGGAATAGAATACTTATACTTACAAGATGCCAACATGACTAAATCTCAAAATCTCCATATTTAGGCAAACACAAGTGGCCTTTAAAACATTTAACGCCATCGGCTCTTAGTACTAATGGTTGACATTAACCGCGAACCCCTTTTTATTATCTATATTATCCTTTTTTTTTACAATCATCAACTATTTTTAAATTGTTCGGCAATTTATTTTGCACAGTCATTACTAAGGAATAAATCCTAATTGATTCTTTATCCTTTTTACATAATGCGTCAGTATGTACATTCATCTTTCCTGATGAAATAATTATCATGTCCACAATTTACTCATAAATTCTTTCTTCATATTTTCTATGTTTTAATTTCGTCTCAACTATCATTTTTATTAGTTTTGCTCAATCCGAAGTTTAAAGCGTCGATAAATATTACAAGTAATTAAATAATAAATATTTAATTTTATGAAACGTAAACGTAATTTTTTTTAAATTTCTTAGTTCGACCAAATATAAAAATGTTCAAAATAAATTTGAATTTAATTAACAAGATTTTTGTTGATTTATCGAAAAAAATTAATAAGATTTGTAAATGTTCGAAAAATTCATTGTTTATACTTTGGTCGAAATTTTCTTAGTTGAAAAGCAAAAATTGTCGTTTCAAATTTCAAGTCATGGTTTTAAATGGTTTCCTCAATCCCTCTTAGGTTGTCTTGAGGTATGCACAAACATTTACCCCTAAACAGGAGTTTAGTTAAATGATTTGGGCATAAGGAAATAATCCCTTAAAAATTTCTTTGATAAATTAATTGTCAAAACATATTTCCACTTTCTTTTTGGTAAAACCCAAAGTCTTAAAAGGGCTCTAAATTTTTGAAGAGTCAATATAGATTCAATTATCTTATTAATCACACGGTCAAATAATGTAAAGGATTAAGTCTTAAATCCTATGTTAAAAATTCAAGATACAGGTTTTCACTACTCGGCCAACTCAGGGCAGTCTATATATAACTATTAACTCCTTCTTATTCTTATAAACAAACAAATAGTCGTTAATGATCACAAGCATGAGTTTATCAAATTACAGCCTACACACATAATTCACCAAATTTATGAATGCTACATGTGTATTAGTCAATCCAAACGACATCATGTGAAACTCATAATGTTCATTACAAATTCTGGATGTAGTGATTGGAATAGATAATCTTTTTCGCGGACGCGAAATTGATGATAACCATGTCGTGGATCAAATCTTTGGAACACACGCTAGAACCTTGTAAATGATCGAACAAATCTATCATCTTGGGTAGTGGATATAGATTTTTAATCGTCAATTTACCTAGTTCACGGTAATCAATAAATATAAGGAATGATAATACCATAGCTCTTCATAATGACGATATTGGTAGAATAAAAGATTTCCCCGACGACTCTCTCAGTTGTACGGTAATTCCTTTAATTCTGATGGTGCTGACGTACAGTGCACAAGCCACAGGTGCAGCACCGGGAATATAATCAAAACCAATTTCAACTTGCCTTAATGGAAAAAGTCTAGTTAAATCACCAACAAATACCTCCTAAAGTTTCAGATAAAAGAAACATCTTTTAATAAATTCACTTTAAGTTCTTTCTAGATTATAATATCTATGACTAATTTATAACCATTCATGGTATAATTTCAAGTCTAAATGCAGGATATGGTCATCCATCAAGAATTATTTAGATCACTTTCGATATTCAACATCTTATTATTTAGGGGAATTCTATTCGAGTTCCCATCAATTAAGACAATGTCGTCATGTCATAATCAGTCAATCCATTCTACTGGCACTATCAACTTTTCAGTTTTATTGCTGCCGATAAGATGTGAATTTCTCAAAAGACTAATAATAATTCATAATCCTTCACAAACTCAAGGATATCTGGAGTCATAACTACCATTAAAAGAGTAAGGTCAACGCATAATCTATGCGAGAGAATTTCAAATCAGATACAGACGAAAACATTTAATTAATATGAATATATCCCATGTTTTCATAATTTGAGTACGCATTCGAAAGCTCCTTGGATCGTTACCCAGGTCATTCAAATGAAGCCAAATCAAAAGAAATGATAGGAACGTCGATATATCCAGTCGGGTATCAACACTCGGTAATCAGATACTTTTCCAAAGAATCTCACTACGGGAGAATTGGACAAGAAAGAATTGTCAATTGTCAAATATGACAATTTCCACAGATGAGTAAATTCGACTCAGAAGAATTGATGCTGCAGACACATATGTAGGTGTCCCTAACACTATGTCCCTATTTTTCACTTCTTGCAGATCTCATAAAATTTAATCTTTCACAAACTTTAAAGAAAATGTAGTGTATATTAATCAGTTTTATGGTGACTACTAATCAGCCTTGCATGGTCCATTCCAAATTGTATGTAGGCGCGCAACTATATACAATTTAAAGATTAACGATGCAATACTCAGTTCGTCAAAATTTTATCATCATGTTCATAATAAAAACTTTTTCATTCTTAATTCTTAAATAAGAATCAAAAATAAGTTTATAAATATTTTCTTTGTTATGAAAACAATTATGTTTTCCAAGGTGTTTTATAAACAACTTCATTTCGATAACAATCACTTATAAATCTCACTTTAAATAATCCTTTTAGTGATGAAAATTCAATCTTTATCAAGTGATATTGTTTTATCTTATAAAAACAATTAGTGATCTGCAAAAGAGTGATGAAGAGTTGTTCACCAAGAACTAACTACAATATAATAGGAAACGAGCTTAGCCCAATAATCATGAGGTTCATGACCTCGATGGCACTCAGGAAGAATAATTCACAACGTAACTCAATTTAAGATGAGTACTTGTTCAGCGGTTGCATTACTAATGCGAACATTAGGATGAAGCAATCAAAGGTAGTCTTTTCATTAATCACAAACAAGTCTAAATTGTACCGTAACACATTTCGTGTGTCTATGTCATACAATTCCAAGAACTCATCCTACCAACTGATGTCTCAGTTAAGTTAGGGATTTTTAAAAGACACCACAATGAATACTAATCTACAAGAGTCATTAGGTGTTCCATCCGTCCCGGAAGATCCATCGGTCCTAATTCAGAAGAAGATTTCTTGAATTTATTTCTTGGACACTAGGCATCCTCATTATTGGACAAATGCCTAGGAACAACACTTAACACGAATCAACAATCAATTAAAACATTATAATTCAATCACAAAACTTAACGACTTCCTCTTAACAATTTAATATTCCATACGGGTTAAATTTTACTTTATTCAAGTTTTCAATCAACTTATACTCAATTCGATATCCTACCTCATTCTCCAATATTTTTCAACCTTATTCTTAGACCTTAAAAGGGTAATAAAAGCTCAATATGAATAACACTTAATTTCCACTCCTATAGTTCTTACAACAACAATTATCAAATAACTCACTAGTATGAAATGACTTGATCATTCAACTAGACTTCTCGGAAAGGGACTAGTGCATGAGGCCTTTGGGTAATGGTTCCAAAGACAACCTCAAGTGCAACATTCACATTTCGATTTCAATTTAAGAATTGGGTGACAACGAATCAGATTACATCTTTCTAGGTGGTAACGTTTGGTCAAAATCCACTCTATAAGGAAAGATCGTCATGACATCGATATCAGATTTAATCTCGCCAATTCTTCTTCAAGATCTTAATCAACTACTATTAACATTTCTACGAATATCAACCATTTGTTGGGATCATAAATATCCAAAACTTGGTTTAGATCTAGGATAGCTAGAATTCCTACGAGAATAGCTTCGATTAATTTACTAGGGGATTTAGGGTTCCTTGTGACAATCTACGTCGTATAAATACCTCGTATAAATATCAAAATAATCATCAAAAAATCATGTAATAAAATTACATCATATGTATATATATAATCCAAGTTATATATATATTAAAATAACACTTCTCAGTCTGGCCTTGTCGGTAACTCGGGAATTCTTCGGCACCGTTATAGTCAAAAGATTTTTAGACATTTTGTGAAAATTGTTTATAGTTAAATGATTTTGAAATGTTTTATTCAAAACCTTAGTTTTAAAAATCTTTCGTTCTCTATAACGAGAGCTCTGGTACCAAACTGTAACACCGCCAAATTTATACAACTCAATACAACGGAAGACTCGTTGGTGTTACGGGATAGCACATTACTCACATCATAGACAACGCTTAAAAATCGCGTCGTTTAATAATAAAGCATTTCCATTCATAAATATCAAATTTACATAGGTCCCAAGTCATTGTATTTCATACAGGTTTTACAAAGCATTTGAATGGAAATTGTTATTTAAGTGCGGGCCATGAATTCTTGTTGTCTTCCCGAGAATTACCTTCAAGTACCTGAGATAAAATATGTTAAAAGAAAAGGTCAGCGATAATGCCGAGTGAATTCATAGAGTTTAATAAAATCCATCAATATAACATCGGTATAAAATTATTATCGTAAATCATTTTGTACGAATCATTGCAATAGGCCATAAAATAGCCAAAGTCATTTTATACAAATCCTTATCAAAATCAAAATATAGGCTTTCGCCTTCAAAATCATTATACGAACCATTGTCGTTAAAAACATCATACAATACGTTTTATAACGTTGTATAGATTAAATAAAAACCATTATATGAATATGGTTATATAAAACCAAAACACGAACATAATATCAATGATAAGACCCTGTATTGCTAGTCAGGCAATATATCGTAATTCAATGCTTAAAGCAGTATTTCGTTAATTGGATTATTATAAGCCGCATGACATTGTTACCTTACTACAACAAACAATGGGTAGCTAGCCCGAAACTCAATTTGCCCATCTAAATTAGCGTGTCGTCACAATAATCACGCTTGTGTAAATCCTCTCATACATAAATTCGCTTACCAATTAATGTGGCACGACGGGGATCAACCGTCAAGGCGCGAACTGGGGTGATCGTCCCCAAATAGTACTATTATATGCATAAGCGTCTACCAAATTCCGGTAGTTCACAATTCATGCTAATGGGACTTTTAGTGACATAACCTAACTTTAATAATCCATTTCATTCATTTATCGGGTCATATAATCATTCATCGGGTCATACAATCATTCGGGTACAAATCAATAAACAAACAATCGGGACAACTTGTGTCCTATTTCATAAAAACTAACATGTTATCTCCCTCGCGGCTTTATAAAACATTTCATAAAAACATTTAAAAGAGTGTGAGGCTATGAACTCACGTTGATGTGGGAAGGCGGGTTATCGGCAGTTCAGACGTACGGTACGTGCTTCAGTCACGGAAACCTAGACAAATAATACTCGTCTTAGACTCTTGTCCAATGAATTTATCAAAATAACAATTATGTATATATATGATGACTTTATATATATATGATGATGATCAAGTGGGTTTATACATTTTTACTCATTTTAGTGTTTATGTGTTGGTAACTTCTTACTAGTTTTACCTATTTACATATTTTAAGTCCAATAAGCTTATTATAAGTTCTTTAACTTGTATTAATCCATTTTATACTTGTATTATCAATGTTTATACTTTACATGTTGGGCCCAAATGGGTTAAGCCCAATAAGTAATTTTTATAAGTGTTTAACTTATTTAGTTAAATTATTAGTCCAATATGCTAACTTAACTCGTTAATGTCCGTATGTCATATAGTTTGGGTTTTATCGGTTTTTACATGTATTAGGTACTTATATATCAGTATATGACTTTTAAAAACTTTACATTAGACCGGTTTGATCGTCTAAGTTTTAATTGGCGAAAAACGTTAATTTTACGGTAATAGCCAAAAAGTCGTAAAAATCATGTTTATAGTTTTTATAACTTATAAATCTTATTCAACTACCATTTTTATAAAGTGTCCATTTATTTAACCCTTATACATATTTATATAAATGAAATTTATAAGTTAGTGGGTTTTAATTTATATTTTATACTATATTAGTTTGAGTGCTTATATAATACTATTAAACATTAATTCTTCAAAATCTGATTTTTAGTTTCATCTTAACTATTTTTATCATATCTTGAGTTATATAAGGAGATAGAAGCTCATTTTTGGATGGAATAAACTTTATATTATGTGCTACAAATAAGTTAGTTATAGCTACTGCTCATTCCATGTCTAACTATCCTTAACAGTCCCTACAAAACAGACTATTCAGATTGGTACACTCATCTTGTTTTGATCATATCTCACTCATTTTGATGATTCCATTGCATGGCCAACTCTCACATGTGTATGACATCTAACACTTACTGTAAATGGATTCCACCATGCAATTTTATCAGTTTATAACTTGGTTACTTACTGTTTTTATACAACCAACAATTTAAGCAAGATTTTAGCCTTGTTTCTTATGGTTTTTCATCTTTTTAGCCATATTTATCACCACCAAATCCCCACACAATATTTTTATCATCATATATTCATCATATAAATATACAATAGGAAAGAAAATACATGATTACATAATCAAAATAACAAGAAGGATGGGAAGAATGATCCTTATACCACCATAGTGATGAAAAGATGAGGTTGATGAACAAGGCTTGGATTTTGAGGACAAAACTTGTGATATACCAATATCAACTTCAAGATCACCTATCTTCATGAACATCTTGTGGAAAATCAGCCCCAAGACACCAACAAAACTTCTCCTTGGATGTTAAAATGACCACCAATCAATAGAGTTTCAAGAGTCCTTCATCATATGTGTGAGTAACACATGATTTCATGGTTAAAATTGATCAAATGAGGGTGTTTTGTGATGAATATGGGACGAACTAAGAGAGAGATGAGAGTGTTTATGGTGGTTTGCATGAGTTGAATGAGAGAAAGTGGTATGAGTTGCTAGTTTTGGTGTAGTTGTAAGCTTACTAGTTAAGCTAGTTGATTCAAATGTTTTGCAATGGGTTCTATATTCTCTCGATATCCTCTCGAATTGATCTCGGTTCTAAGTTGAATTACTGTTCTTGGTTACTTAAAAGGGAAGTGGTTTTCTATTCTACTAAAGGGTTAAATGCTCTAAAATGTAAACTTAAATTTAAAAGCAATTGTATTAATAATAGTTAATAAAACTTGATATAATAATATAAAATGAAGAAACAGTAAATAACACTCAACTAGATTCGAAATACTCAAAAGAAAAGAAAATTGATTCGGAAGTATACCTTGATCCAGAAGTTTATCCGGAACTTGGTTCGGAAGTTTTGATCCGGAACTTCGTTCGGAACTTTACTCGGAACCTTCACTCGGATGTTGATCCGGAACTTTACTCGGAACCTTCACTCGGAACTTTGATCCGGAAGTTAATTCGGAAGTTGGTTCGGTAGTTTATCCGGAACATTCGTTCGGATGTTTTGGCTCGGAAGTTTATTCGGAAGATTTGAGAAGAACATTCATCCGGAACTTTTAAACTGACTCGGAACTTTTTAACATAAATTGATTCGGAACTTATAAAAACTCATTCGGAACTTTTAAAAAGAAAACTCATTCGGAACTTCTAACTAAGATGCTTCATACGGAACTTTTGGTTTATCCGGAACTTTTGTTCATTCGGAACTTTTGGTTCATCCGGAACTTTTGTTCATTCGGAACTTTTGGTTCATCCGGAACTTTTGTTCATTCGGAACATGGGAAATGCTCAAGAACAGTAGACTCAGAAAAAACAGGGGAACTCGAATTCGATCCAAAAATCACCAAGTTTTTCACCAAAACTTAAACAAATCTAATCCCTAATCATCTACAAACCATAAACTACAAATCCGATCAATAAAAACATAAAACCCAACAACTTTTGAAGATCAAATCAACCAAATAAGAACTTTAACTTTTAACCAAATAGATGAAGATGAACAAGATGAAATGGAAAGATTGATATATTGAGTGATTAAGGTTTTAACAAACAAAAGATAAAGATTAAATTACAAGATTGAAAAACAAGAATCAAAATCACCAAACACCCTAGTGGTGTTGGTGATGTCTACGAACAGAAAGGGAGAAAAAGAAGGAGGATGAAAAAACTAAAAAAAAAACTGCCACTATTGTGTGAGGGGATTTCCTTTTATAGGCCTTCCTTTTGGTTGGTGAGTGGGCTTTCTCCCGTTCTTCTTGTCTTCTCGTCTTTTCAGAAAAATTGACGTTTTCGATTCTGATTCGGGATTTGTCGTCGATTAAATTTAACTCGTCTTTTAATTTCTTCGTTTAATAGACTTGAGTTTCTTCGACTTATGTAAATCTTCCATCTTTGGTCCTTTTCTTCGATAAATCTTCAAATAGGCCCAGTGACTTCAAATCTTTTGCTCTCTTGGACAATAGACTTCGTCTTGAGTCTTTTTCTTCCATAAAACCCGTGCAATCCCATGTTTTCTTCAATATTCATCTGGTTGGCTCTGAAAACACAATAAACACAAAAACCACGCATAATTCCAAACAAATGATATTAAATACGCGTTTTGGTCTCGTTTTAGCCAGAATTAAGTGGTAAAAGGATGGGTGTTTACACACCTATCAAATCCCCTACACTTTGCCATTGCCATGCCCTCATGCAATGCTTAGTGATAAAGCAAATTTACACTTTTCTCATAATCAATCAACCTTGGCCTTATTGAAATACTACTAAACAAAAATTAAAGTACTAGGAGAAATTAAAACTTTAAAGTAACAAAAAGATAGAAAACCATTTTCACTTGAAAATAGCTACATGGAAATAACTTGCAGAGAGATCAAGGACTTACATTAGGGCTTTGGTGTTGCGAAGATTTATCACCCTCAAGTTTCACGTTCCCCAAACTAAGCTTAAAAACGAGATCATTGTTATTATAAGTTAGTAAATCAAACACTTACACACATGGCTTAATTATATGCTTAAACTCCCTTATTCCTTGGTGTATCTCTTATATTTTATTTTTGTCTTAGAATGATCATGAAGATGCATTTTTGGACTTATTTCGATAGTTTATTTAGGCTGAAAGCAAAGTAGGACGATTTGATCAATAGTTAGCTAAAGGACAAAATCTCTTAAAACTGCTTCTCGGGATATCAAAAAGTTCATATCTTGGCATAACTCGGTTCACGATTTGAGACCTTTCTCGGGCTGATATTTGGCATATACTTCATACTTCATATCTTGAGAGACGTGCTTGAGATAATGGTCTTCTCATCGTTCATAGAGTTTCTTCACTTGGAGACTTTTGAGAGGTACTCCAACTTTGTTGACCACGACTTCATGATTATTTCTTCAATCTCTATTTGGGATTTTGAGATACAACGATCCGCCTCCTTTTCGGACTTGGATCTATTTATCCTCATACCTTGTTAGGGTCTTTTCGGATAGACTTCTCCATCATCTTAATGGGAGTTGATTGCTTTTCGTCGTGAGTCTTGATCCTTCATATTGACTTTGGGAATAATGCTTTTCAAATCACTTTGGATCTTTAGCAATAAAATGGAATCCTCATGCCTTGTTAGGGCCTTTTCGGACTCGCCAATCTTCGCGCCCCGCTTCATAAGTTATGCCTTGGCTATGAACTCTTATCATTACCGAGAAACTTTTAAACGATCTTGGGCTAGAAGCTAAGTAACTTTTCAAATCGTACAATCTTACTTGTTGCAGATAAATTACTAGCAAGTGATGGGAGAATAGGCAGATAATTATACCAAGTGAGCTTGTGCAAGAATATCGAGTTATAATTGACTCTATCATTTGTCGTCCTCCACAATTTAAAATCTCAAGTAATGAGACTCGTGGACACTTAGCCTAATAAACCAATTAAGGTCTACATGGTTAAGGATACTAGCTAGAATAAACTTGGATAAGTCTATTCGGGTTGAGTCAAAATAATCGCAACGGGCCTAATATGTCAAAGACTTCTAAACTAGCTACACCACTTTATTAATATTTTTGACTCTATTGCGGGATATATACATACGAAAGCAACGATAAAATTTTTAAAATTACAACTAAATGGCCAAAGTTAATTAAAAAATTTGAAAAATGTTGAAAAAGATGATTTTCTGGTTAAATGAAGGCATTTTCATGGAAAAGTCCACTTAAAACATCGATAGAAGTCCCCCTACACTTAAGATAAACATTGTCCTCAATGTTTAAGCATGTGGGAAAAGTCTCCCCTACACTTATGACATTGTGCACATTGGTTAAATCAAGTTAAGGAAGAGACGACTAACGTGATCAATTTCAAATGGAGTATGAACAAAATTGAATCACGATAGTTGATAGATAGAACCGGATTTCGGATAACACGGGAGCACGGTTCTTCAAAGATTCCAAGAGTGCATTCATCCCTGTAATCACATCACCACACAAATACAAACACCTATAGAGGTCCCCCCTACACTTAGGAGGTTAAACGGAAAAGGATAGATACTCGGGTTGCTTCCTGAGGAGCGCTTGTTTTTGATAACCGAGTCACGAGCCTGACTCGACCCAAAATTAGTTCATGGGGAACGTGGTGAGGGATGGAATCATCTCCTGAGAGATGTCCTCACCAAAGTACAACTTCACTCGTTGGCCATTCACCTTAAAATTAGGTCCATTAGGTTGAGCGAGCTTGAGAGTACCATATGGAAAAATTTGGGCAATGGTGAATGGGCCGGACCAACGAGATTTCAGCTTGCCCGAAAAGATTTTCAACCGAGAGTTAAAGAGTAAAACTTTGTCTCCAACTTGGAACTCTCGGTTCTTAATCTTGGAGTCGTGAATGAGCTTAGTCTTTTCCTTATAGATCAAAGAATTTTCATAAGCCTCATTACGGAGTTCATTGAGCTCATTGAGTTGGATCTTGCGTAGGTCACCGGCTTTGTTGATATCAAAATTAGCCCACTTCAAGGCCCAGTAAGCCTTGTGCTCCAACTCAATGGGGAGGTGGCACGTTTTCCCGTACACGAGACGATATGGTGTACAACCAATCGGAGTCTTGTATGCGGCACGGAAAGCCCACAAAGCATCATCAAGTTTATCAGCCCATGAGGCACGATGCTCTCCCACGGTTCTTTCCAGAATTTGCTTTAATCCTCGGTTGGATATTTCAGCCTGGCCATTAGTTTGTGGGTGGTAGGCTGTGGAAAGACGATGATTTACACCATACTTAGCCATGACTCTTGCGAATTGGTCATTGCAAAAATGAGTCCCACGATCACTAATAATGTCACGAGGCACACCGAATCTAGCGAATAGAGATTTTAAAAAGTTACAAACCACCCTTGCGTCATTAGTGGGTAAAGCTTTGGCTTCAACCCACTTTGAAACGTAGTCAACGGCTACAAGGATGTATTTGTTTCCTTTAGAGGAAAGGAATGGCCCCATAAATTCGATACCCCAAACATCAAAGATTTCACATTCTTGTATGAAATTTTGAGGCATCTCATCTTTATGTGTGATCTTCCCCTGTTTTTGGCAAGCATCACAACGTTTAACCATATTGTGAGAGTCACGATATATGGTGGGCCAATAAAATCCCGAATCAAACACTTTTTTGGCGGTGTAGTTGGGACCAAAGTGACCACCAGTGGGTCCTTTATGGCAAGCATCAAGGATTTCAAAAGCTGCTGGTCCATCAACAAATCGGCGAATAATCAAGTCGGCACATTGTTTAAATAGATACGGGTCATCCCAAAAGTAAGTCTTAATGTCTTTGAAAAACTGTTTCTTTTGCTGGGATGTTAACCCGTCAACGAGAATCCACCCGCCAAGTAGTTTGCAATATCCGCAAACCACGGGGTTTCATCAGAAGTCGAGTTAATAGACATTAAGGTCTACAAGGGAAAAGAATCATTGATTTCTTTGTTCGGATGATCCCCCTGGTAAGGATCCTCAGGTCTACTGAGATGATCCGCAGCTAGGTTTTCCGCTCCTTTTTTATCGCGAATTTTGATTTTAAATTCTTGGAGAAGCAAAACCCAGCGAAGAAGTCTTGGTTTGGAATCTTTCTTTGTCAACAAGTACTTCAACGCGGAATGATCGGTGTAAACGATTGTGGTGGAAAGGAAAAGATAGGGGCGGAACTTTTCAAAGGCATAGACAACAGCTAAAAGCTCTTTTTCGGTTGTCGTGTAATGCAATTGAGCCCCCGTCATTGTCTTGCTAGCGTAATGGATCGGTTGGAAGTCTTTGTTCACTCTTTTTCCTAGAATCGCACCAATAGCAAAGTCACTAGCATCACACATCAACTCGAAAGGCAGCTCCCAATTAGGGGTAACCAAGACAGGTGCCTTAGTTAGCTTATCCTTAAGTGAGTTGAAGGCTTCAAGACACTCTTTGGAAAAGATAAAAGGAGTATCTTTTTCCAAGAGGTGGGTCATCGGGCGAGAAATTTGAGAAAAATCTTTGATGAATCGACGGTAAAAGCCCGCATGACCCAGGAAACTTCTCACACCCTTCACAGTTGAAGGTGGAGGCAACTTAGCGATAACATCGACTTTAGGACGATCCACTTCAAGACCGGCTTTGGAGATTTTGTGTCCTAGCACGATGCCCTCTTTTACCATAAAATGGCATTTTTCCCAATTTAGAACAAGGCGAGTGTCTTCGCACCGCTTAAGCATACGTTCCAAATTGGCAAGGCAAGAAGAAAAGGAATCACCGAAGACCGAGAAATCATCCATGAAGACTTCCATGGTTTGTTCAACCATGTCATGTAAGATAGCTAACATGCACCTTTGGAAAGTCCCGGGGGCATTGCATAAGCCAAAAGGCATTCTTTTGTAAGCAAATGTGCCATAGGGACAAGTGAATGTTGTCTTCTCTTGATCTTGGGGATCGATGGGTATTTGGAAATAACCCGAGAAACCATCAAGAAAGCAGTAATATTCATTACCCGCTAAACGTTCAAGCATTTGGTCCATAAAAGGTAGAGGGAAATGATCCTTTCTCGTGGCATCATTGAGTTTGCGGTAGTCTATACAAACTCTCCACCCAGTAACGAGACGAGTGGAAATCAACTCGTTGTGTTCATTGGGAACAACGGTTATTCCGCCCTTCTTGGGCACACAATGGACTGGACAAACCCATGGTGAATCCGAAATAGGGTAAATCATACCCGCATTAAGAAGTATGATAACCTCTGTTTTGATGACTTCATGGATTTTTGGATTCACCCTTCGTTGGCTTTGAATTGTGGGCTTAAAGTCGTCCTCCATGAGAATTTTGTGTGTGCAGAAGTGAGGATCAATTCCGCGAATATCAGAAATTTTCCAAGCAATTGCCTTCTTATGATCTTTAAGCACGGCGATGAGGCGAGTTTTCTCTTCATCTTTCAAGTCCTTAGCAATGATGACTGGCGACTTCTTCTCTTCTTCAAGGAACATATACTCGAGATGGGGCGGCAACTCCTTAAGTTCTAAATCCGGAGGATTTTCGATGGGAGGCGTTTTCAAGGTCGGAGTATCGATAGCAATAACCGTGGGAGATGGAGGAGAAGGATTGTCTTCGTTGAGAAGGTTTTCAAAGAAATGCATGTCTTCATCCTCATCGGTGGGAGAATCATCATTAGCTAAGTTCACATCTCCCATGGTGGCTTCAAGGTCTTTCCAAAACAAATCACTATTTCCAAATAGAGACAATGATGAATCAATAGAGGAAACGGTTTCAACATTGGGAAGAGAGGTAGGAATATTTTTACAAGCATCATTAAAGTGTTCTTCACAAGCCTCATCCAGAACGTCAATACAATTAACTTTCCTATGTTGAAGACGATTTTATCGTCACCCACTCTCATGATAAGCTCACCGGCTTCAACATCGATGAGAGTGCGACCGGTCCTCAGGAATGGACGACCCACGATCAAGGGAACACGAGGGTCCATCTCGTAGTCGACGATGACGAAATCGGCAGGAAAAGTGAATTTGTCGACTCCTACAAAGACGTCTTCGGCTATCCCCACTGGATAAGCAACCGAACGGTTAGCTAATTCCAAAGTCATTTTGGTGGGGACTAGCTCAGGGAGAGATAATTGCTTCCAAACGCTTAGAGGCATTAGATTAATACTGGCACCTAGATGGGCTAGGGCCATGCAATTCTCTACTCCCGAGAAATTGCAAGGGACTAAGAAACGACCTGGATCACCAAGCTTGGTTGACAATTTCCTTAAGAGCACTGCAGAGCAATTCTCATTAAGTTGGGTGTTGGCAATATCAAGAAGTTTTTCCTTGTCACTCAGAAGATCTTTAAACATTTTTGCGTATTTGGGCATGTGAGCGAGAGCCTCAGCGAAGGAGATTTTGAAATTCAATTGTTTGAACATTTTAAGAAAGTTCGAAACCTGAATATCGTCCTTGCTTTTGAGCTTCTCTTTCCTCAACCTAGACGGATAAGGTATATTGGAAGAAGAGGAAGTGTGACAAATCTAACATTTTCAGGTAGTTAAATATTTTCTCGTATAATATTTTGAAACTTATTTTTGTGTTGGTTGACGAACTCACAATTTACGGATTTAAATTTGGGCTTACGTGCATAATTTGGCGTCTTTTACGACTAAACCGGAAACCTTAGGATTACGTATTTACGTTTTTGAACTCCGTTTTTGATGAGACAATTTTTATTGGATTCGTTTTGTGACGGTGATTCATAATTTATAAAAACGTTTTTTGTAAAACGACCCGAGGGCACGCAAATCGAGAAAACTAGAATCGAGAAATACCCGTAAACTAGTGAGATGGGACAAAACACTTTGCCCCATCCCACTAGCTTACATGGGACGGCAAGAACACCTCACCACACATAGGTGGCACAAGACTTAACTTGTTTATAACAAGTGTAAGCTCATGCTTACACTTTAAGCTAAGCCTTCCACCAAACTTAACAAAACCATCAAATGGTTTTCACTTAACCATTTCACACATGCATTTCACTCTCAAAACTCTCTCAAACTTCATCATTGTGCCGTCCTATATCAAGCCACAAACACCATCTTTGATCTTTTCTAACTATAAATCACATGTTTACTAGTCCTATTAAGGTGTTTCCTTGAAACCTTGATCATTTGGTGGCCACATAACCAACTTTGGAGGTGATTTGCTTGTGTCCTAGGGCTGATTTTCCAACATATGATCTTGCTATTTGATGGTCTTGGAGATACTTGTTGTGTTCATCAAGTTCTTGCCTTCCTAAAACAAGAAATCCACTTGGATTGGTAAAGAAGATCATCCTCTACATTTTTCTCTTATTATTTTGTAAAGAACAAATGTATTTTCTTTCATTTTGTATATGTATATGATGTATATATGATGATAAAAATGTTGTGTGGGGATCAAGTGTTGATAAACATGCTTAAAAATGATGATAACCATAAGAAATGAAGCTAAAATCATGTCTAATTAGTTGGCTGTATAAAAACAGTAGATAACTAAATGAAGAACTGATAAAAATGCATGGTTTGATCTATTTACAGTAAAGTAGATGATGTTATACACATGTGAGAGTTGGCCATGCAATGGAATCAAAATAATGAGTGAGATATGATCAAAACAAGTTAGGTGGTACAATCTGAATAAGCAGTTTTGTAGGGACTGTTAAGGCAACTTAAACTCAAAATGGGCAGTAGCTATAACTAAGTTATATTTAGAACATATTATGAAGAAGTTGTCATCTAAAAATGAGCTTCTAAGTCATTGTAGAACTCTAGATATGATAAAAATGGTGAATGTGAAGTTAAAAATCAGATTTTGGAAATAATGTTTATTATTATTATATAAGCACTCACTTTATAATTTATAAAATGTAAAGTATAAACCCACTAACTTATAAAACTTATTTATATAAATGTATAAAAGGTTAATTAAATGGGTAAAATATATAAATGGTGGTAAAAGTAATACTTATAAGTAATAAAAACTATAAACTTGATTTTTACGACTTTTTCGGCTATCGCCGTGAAATTAACGTTTTTCATCAAATAAAAGTTATACGACCAAACCCGTCTAATGTAAAGTTTATAAAAGATATATACTGATGTATAAGTAACTAAGACAAGTAAAAACCGATAAAACCCGAACTATAAGAATTACGGACATTTACGAGCTAACTAAACCTATTAGACTAATAATTGGACTTAATAAGATAAATACATGTAAAAAGAATTATTTGGGCTTAACCCAATAGGACCCAACATGAAAAGTATATATACTGATCATATAAGTATATAATGGGTAAAAACAAGTAAAAGAACTTATAAAAGACTTAATGAACTTAAAATAGGTAAAATCGGTAAAGCTAGTGAACTAGTAAGACGATACTAAACGTAAACACTAAAATGAGTAAATGAGGATTTATAAACCAACTTGATCATCATCATATGTACAATAATCATATATATGTATATTGTTATTTTGATAAAAGTCATTGGACCGAGTCTAAGACCGATTATTATTTATATAGGTTTCCGTGACCGAAGCACGCCCATAGCCGATAATTCGCCTTTCATTAACAACGTGAGTTCATAGCCTCGCACTCTTTTAAATGTTTTATAAAATGATTTGTAAACCCGCGAGGGAGATAACATGCTAGATATTTATAAAAATAGAACACAAGTAGTCCCGATTGTATGCTAAATGAGATGGACCCGAATGATGCTATGACCCTATATTCAAGACTAAAAGGATTATTAGTAGTTAGGTTATGTCACTTAAAGTCCCATTAGCATGAATTGTGAACTACCGGGATTTGGTAGACGCTTATGCATTTGATAGTACTATTTGGGGACGATCACCCCAGTTCGCGCCTTGACGGTTGATCCCCGTCGTACCACATTGATTGGTAAGCGAATTTATGTATGAGAAGATTCCATAGCGTGATTTTTGTAACGACACGCTAACTTAGATGGGCAAATTGTTTGTCGGGTTCGCGGCCCGCTGTTTTCACAGTAAGGTAACAATGTCATGCGGCTAATAATAATCCTACAACCTAATCTAAATAAAAATGTATCCTATATATGATAACGACGCTATTACGATGAATATATTACCTGTCATGGTAATATAGAGACTACGGTCTCATGGACGGTTTCAGATGTATGCTTGATTTATATATTGCCTGACTAGCAATATGTGGACTTACTTCCGATATTATACTTGTGTTCTGATTTTAAATGAATGTAAATGATTGTTTTATATAACGGTTTTTATTAAACTCTATGAATTCACTCGGCATTCGCTGATATGATTTTTGCATGTTTTCTATCTCAGGTGCTTGAAGGTAATCCGGATGGAGATCGACTCTGATGGCCCACACTTAATATTAAAAATGTTCATTCGATCTGTGTTTTGTAAACTTAATGACCTGTATAATTTGGGACCTGTTGTACACTTTTAAACCTTTTTATCGAATGAATGTTTGTTAAACCTTGTACAACCATTTTTATGTGTTGTCTATGATTGGAGTTATTGTGCTATCCCGTAACACTCTGAAAGACCCTTCCGCTGTACCGATACGAAAAATGAGAGTGTTACAGTTTGGTACCAGAGCTCTCGTTATAGAGAACAAAAGATTTTAAAAACCAAGGTTTTGAACAAAACTTTTCAAAATCTTTTGACAATGAACATTTGAGAAAATATTTGAAAAATCTTTTGACTATAACGGTGCCAGAGATCTCCGACGTTACCAACAAGCCCTATTGAGAAGATATATATTTTGATATACATAATTTAATTTATATATATGTATATATCGTGATTTCATTATGTAATTGTTTAACTAGTATGTTATCCTAATACGAGATAAATATATATAAATGCAGATTGTCATGGCTGACACTAATATTCTTGTAGAAAACCATGCTATTCCCGAACCTAATATAGAAGATGATCCTTATTTAGACTTAGTAGATTTTGATATTGATTACGAGGAGGAACCATTTGAGGATCCCGAGCCCGAGTTAGGATTAGGAGATCAGATTGCCCCTCAGGTTGACTTAGTAGAAAATGAGATTGAGAATGTGGGTAATGAGAATGTGGATATTGAGAATGTGGGTAATGAGGACGTAGATATTGAGAATGCTGATATTGAGAATGAGGATGAGATTGGGTTAGATGAGTTAGATGATGAGATTGACGACGAGGATGTCGAGGAAGATGTAGGTATAGAGGTTGAGGTTGGTGACGATGAGGAAGCTGAGCTTATTTATCCGTATGATGTTCCAGAGGGCGAGCCTTTGCCCCCACCAGTTTGTTTGTCTGATTCTGAGGATGAGTTACCTAGGGATGAGATGTCTGAATCTTCTGAATCTGATTCTGAATCAGAGGAGGACGAGGATGACGATGCACCTGACGGTACTGATGGTATTACTACTCGTAGACGTGAGATAGGAGAGTCGTCTAGTGCTCGAGAGGCTACACATATTGATGGTCTTGCACCATGGGCCTTGAGACGTGATCTAGATGCTTCCCGTGTTAAGAGTTGTGTGACAGAGGTTGGATTAGGTGTTGTTCAGACTCAGGTTGCTTATTTGGAGTCGAAGGCTAAGGTTGGCGAGAAAGAGCGAGAATTGCTTAGTTTGGATTTGAGTGATGTAGAACGTGGTTTGAATGAGGCTTTTAGGAGGTTATCGGTGTTGGAAAGCCGTGAGTATGTGGATATGAAGAGAAAGGTGAATTCTTTGGAGATTCAGTTGAGTGTGGCTCGTGCGATGCGTGAGAAAGCCGAAAAGGAGTTGAATGTATCCGTGGGTTGGAACAGTAGATTTTATGCCGACATGGTTGAAAGAGGAGTAATCCGTAAGCGCCCAGCTGAAGATGTGTCTAGTGATCGTCCGGCGAAGATCCAGAAGACGATGGATGATGGACCATCTGGCAGTTCTCAGTAGACCAGTCTGTATTTAGTAGTGACCTTTAGATCTTTTGTGTTTGTAACTTTGACTGAACCGACTTGTTAGTTGTAGACTTGGCACGAATTTTGAGTGTATATAGTGTTAGAACTTTGATATGGATGTACTAAGACAATACTTTTGTTTCAGATCGAATGAAATATGTATCTTGTCTTGAATTCCATATTGTGCCTTATTTGTATCTTGATTATGAATTCGATCCATATTATATGAATCCTTTGTTGGATGAATGCTTAATACTTTGAAATTGTGGAATTATAGAACTATGCCGCCCAAGAAGGCTGTGACTGAGGATGATGTACGTAGGATTATTACGGAGCAAGTTACCGCATCTATGACTGAATTCATGGCAAATGCTAGAAATGAAGCTGGCGGTAGTGGAGCTGGCGGTAGTGGAGCTGGCGGTAGTGGAGCTGGCGGTAGTGGAGCTGGCGGTAGTGGAATTGGCGGTACTAATGTGAATGTGAATGCTAATAATGTGAATGCTAATGCTGGAGGAAATGTAGGAGGACTTGGAACGAATGCACCTGAAGTTGGTGGTTGTACTTATGTGACGTTCATGAAGTGTGAACCTCTACCTTTTAATGGAACTGAAGGTGCTGTAGGACTAAGCCAGTGGATCGAGAAGATTGAATCGGTGTTTAGGATTAGTAAGTGTAAGGAGGAAGATAAGGTGACTTTTGCTATGGCTACTCTTAAAGGTCGTGCGTTGACTTGGTGGAACGGGAGAATTGCTTTCATGGGTCTTGATGCTGCTAATGCTACTCCTTGGGCTGAAATCAAGAATTGGATGACTTTGGAGTTTTGTCCTCGTAGTGTGATAATTAGGTTAGAACAGGAGTTGATTCATTTGAGAATGAAAGGTGTGGACATTGATAGTTACACGAATCGATTCCATGAGTTGGCCTTGCTATGTCCTCGATTGGTTGAACCCGAAGAGATCCGAATCGAGCAATATGTGAAAGGGTTGACCAGGAATATCTGGGGGGACGTGACATCATCGAAACCACTGACCATTGATGATGCTGTTCGAATGGCTTACCAACTCATTGGACAGATAATTCAGGATAAGGAAGATGAAGCCCGTGTAGGTGAGAAAAGAAAGGGAGACAGTGATCGTGTAGATAGAGGTGATTATAGGAAGAATTTCAATCGCCGTCAGAACCAGAGAAAGGGGAATGCAAATGCTATTACCAACAATGCACCGCGCAACGATGATAGATGTCCTAAGTGTGGCAACAAGAGGCATCCTTGCGACTGCTGGAAGTGCCGAAATTGCGGAAAGCTTGGACACAAGGTTGAAAGGTGTAAGAAGGGAACGATTTGCTTCAACTGTAATGAAGAAGGTCATAGGAAATCGGAATGCCCCAAGTTGAAAGCGATTGTACCTGGAAGAAACCCCCAGGGTGGTATCTACCAACTTGGAACAATTGAGGTGAAGAAAGAGGATCCGAATGTCGTTACCGGTACGTTTTTACTCAACAATCATTATGCTGTTGCTTTATTCGACTCGGGTGCCAATAGGAGCTTTGTATCCACTAAATTTAGTGCCCTTATTGATATTGAACCTGTTGAGATAAGTACCAGTTACGAGGTGGAATTGGCTGATGGTAAATTAGTGAAAACTAATAAGCTATTAGAAGGATGCTCTCTAAATCTCTTGAACCATTCCTTTCCGATTGATTTGATGATGATAGAATTAGGTAGTTTTGATATTATTATTGGTATGGATTGGTTGTCGTTGAATAATGCTACTATTTTATGTGGAGAGAAGAAGGTTAAGATTCCTCTTAGGAATAGGACGTTAGTAATTGATGGTAGTCGAGGTGAATCCCGTTTGAGAATCGTTTCATGTATTAAAGTCCAAAAGTACATCAGGAACGGTTGTGAGTTATTTTTAGCTCAAGTGACCGGGAATGAGTCTAGGGAGAAACGATTGGAAGATGTACCTATTATTTGTGAATTTCCTGAGGTATTTCCTAAAGATTTACCCGGACTTCCACCGATAAGGCAAGTAGAGTATCGAATCGATTTAATTCCTGGTGCTGCACCGGTGGCACGTGCGCCTTAACGATTAGCCCCTTCTGAATTAAAGGAGTTATCTGAGCAACTTAAGGAGTTGTCTGATAAAGGTTTTATTCGACCGAGCTCGTCGCCTTGGGGAGCTCCAGTCTTGTTCGTTAAGAAGAAGGATGGATCTTTTCGTATGTGCATTGATTATAGGGAACTGAATAAGTTGACAATTAAGAATCGATATCCTTTACCTAGGATTGATGATTTGTTTGATCAACTGCAAGGATCTAGTGTGTATTCTAAGATAGATTTGCGGTCAGGATATCACCAACTTCGCGTCCGTGAAGAAGATATTCCTATAACTGCATTTAGAACTCGTTATGGACACTATGAATTTCAAGTGATGCCATTTGGGTTAAGTAACGCACCTGCGGTTTTCATGGATTTAATGAATCGAGTGTGCAAGCCCTACTTGGATAAATTTGTGATTGTGTTTATTGACGATATTCTAATCTATTCTAAGAATGAAGATGAGCATAGAGAACATTTGAGGATTGTTTTGAAGTTGTTGAAGGATGAAAGGTTGTATGCTAAATTTTCAAAGTGTGATTTCTGGTTGGATTATGTGCAATTTCTTGGTCATGTGATTAACAGAGATGGAATTCATGTTGATCCTGCAAAGGTTGAAGCTATTAAGAATTGGTCTGCACCGACAACGCCAACGGAAGTGCGACAGTTCTTAGGATTAGATGGGTATTATAGGCGATTCATTAAAGAATTTTCTTTGATAGCTAAACCCTTGACTAAGCTTACTCAGAAGAATAAACCTTTCGTTTGGGGAAGTGATGAAGATGGAGCATTTCAGACATTGAAGCAAAAATTATGTAGTGCGCCAATCTTATCATTACCCGAAGGGAGTGAAGATTTTGTAGTGTATTGTGATGCATCTCTTAGAGGTTATGGAGCTGTTTTGATGCAGAGAGAGAAGGTGATAGCTTATGCTTCTAGGCAATTAAGGAAGAATGAGGAGAATTATACTACTCATGATCTTGAGTTAGGAGCTGTGGTCTTTGCTCTTAGGTTGTGGAGACATTATCTGTATGGCACCAAGTGTACGGTATTCACCGATCACAAAAGCCTACAGTATATTCTCGACCAGAAAGAGTTGAACATGAGGCAACGAAGATGGATAGAGTTGTTAAGTGATTATGATTGTGATATAAAATATCACCCAGGAAAAGCCAACGTTGTTGCTGATGCGTTGAGTAGGAAAGATAGAGAGCCTATCAGGGTGCGTTCTCTAGTCTTGACCGTGCACAATAATTTGCCTGAGCAAATTAGAAATGCGCAAATAGAAGCTTGTAAGAAGGAGAATTTTGTTAATGAAGGGTTCCGAGGAGAAGGAGATCCTTTAGAGGTTAAAGCTGATGGAGTGAAATGTTTAAGAGGTCGTATGTGGATACCTAAGTTTGGAGGCTTAAGAGATTTGGTTATGTTAGAATCCCATAAATCTAAGTATTCCATTCATCCGGGATCTGATAAGATGTACCATGATTTGAAGAAGTTGTATTGGTGGCCGAATATGAAAGCTGACATAGCTATGTATGTTCTTCAATGCTTGACTTGTGCTAGAGTCAAAGCTGAACATCAAAAGCCATCAGGACTACTTCAACAACCAAAGATTCCTGAATGGAAGTGGGAGCGAATTACAATGGACTTTATCACCAAGCTTCCTAGAACATCATCTAGAAACAATTCGATTTGGGTTATTGTCGATAGACTGACCAAATCAGCACACTTCATTCCGGTTAAGGAGCAGTTCTCACTGGAGAAGCTGACTCGAATATACCTTGATAATGTTGTATGCAAGCATGGAGTGCCTGTATCGATCATTTCAGATCGAGATCCTAGATTCGCATCGAATTTTTGGAAATCTCTCCAAAGATCTTTGGGAACGAATCTCGACATGAGCACTGCTTATCACCCCCAGACTGATGGGCAGAGTGAAAGGACGATACAAACACTTGAAGATATGTTGAGAGCTTGTGTGTTAGACTTTGGTAAGAACTGGGATAAACATTTGTCGTTAGCAGAGTTTTCATATAACAATAGTTACCATTCTAGTATTAAGGCTGCACCGTTTGAAGCTTTGTATGGTAGGAAGTGTAGATCTCCTGTATGTTGGAGTGAAGTTGGGGATACCCAGCTCACGGGACCGGAATTGATCCGGGAGACTACGGAGATGATAGTTCAGATTAAGAAGAGGTTGTTGGCTGCCCGTAGTAGACAGAAAAGTTACGCGGATGTGCGGCGGAAGCCAATGGAGTTTGAAGTGGGTGACCGAGTAATGTTGAAAGTATCGCCATGGAAAGGCGTTATAAGATTTGGAAAGCGAGGAAAATTGAATCCCCGTTATATTGGACCCTTTAAGATTCTATCTAGAGTAGGTCCGGTGGCTTACAAACTAGAGTTACCCCCAGAACTTCATGGTGTTCACAACACATTCCATGTATCTAATCTGAAGAAATGTCTAGCAGTGAGTGATGAGAAAATTCCGTTAGGTAAGGTTCGAATAGATGGGAAGTTGCATTTTATCGAAGAGCCCGTAGAAGTTATGGACCGTGAGGTAAAGCAACTGAAACAAAGTCGGATACCTATTGTCAAGATCCGATGGAATTCAAAGCATGGACCGGAGTATACTTGGGAACGAGAGGATGAAATGTGGAAGAAATATCCGCACCTCTTCGATTTCAATAAGAAACGGACATCCAAATGAAATGGATCACGAGGACGTTGATCCCTTTTAGGAGGAAAAGCTGTGACAAATCTAACATTTTCAGGTAGTTAAATATTTTCTCGTATAATATTTTGAAACTTATTTTTGTGTTGGTTGACGAACTCACAATTTACGGATTTAAATTTGGGCTTACGTGCATAATTTGGCGTCTTTTACGACTAAACCGGAAACCATAGGATTACGTATTTACGTTTTTGAACTCCGTTTTTGATGAGACAATTTTTATTGGATTCGTTTTGTGACGGTGATTCATAATTTATAAAAACGTTTTTCGTAAAACGACCCGAGGGCACGCAAATCGAGAAAACTAGAATCGAGAAATACCCGTAAACTAGTGAGATGGGACAAAACACTTTGCCCCATCCCACTAGCTTACATGGGACGGCAAGAACACCTCACCACACATAGGTGGCACAAGACTTAACTTGTTTATAACAAGTGTAAGCTCATGCTTACACTTTAAGCTAAGCCTTCCACCAAACTTAACAAAACCATCAAATGGTTTTCACTTAACCATTTCACACATGCATTTCACTCTCAAAACTCTCTCAAACTTCATCATTGTGCCGTCCCATATCAAGCCACAAACACCATCTTTGATCTTTTCTAACTACAAATCACATGTTTACTAGTCCTATTAAGGTGTTTCCTTGAAACCTTGATCATTTGGTGGCCACATAACCAACTTTGGAGGTGATTTGCTTGTGTCCTAGGGCTGCTTTTCCAACATATTATCTTGCTATTTGATGGTCTTGGAGATACTTGTTGTGTTCATCAAGTTCTTGCCTTCCTAAAACAAGAAATCCACTTGGATTGGTAAAGAAGATCATCCTCTACATTTTTCTCTTATTATTTTGTAAAGAACAAATGTATTTTCTTTCATTTTGTATATGTATATGATGTATATATGATGATAAAAATGTTGTGTGGGGATCAAGTGTTGATAAACATGCTTAAAAATGATGATAACCATAAGAAATGAAGCTAAAATCATGTCTAATTAGTTGGCTGTATAAAAACAGTAGATAACTAAATGAAGAACTGATAAAAATGCATGGTTTGATCTATTTACAGTAAAGTAGATGATGTTATACACATGTGAGAGTTGGCCATGCAATGGAATCAAAATAATGAGTGAGATATGATCAAAACAAGTTAGGTGGTACAATCTGAATAAGCAGTTTTGTAGGGACTGTTAAGGCAACTTAAACTCAAAATGGGCAGTAGCTATAACTAAGTTATATTTAGAACATATTATGAAGAAGTTGTCATCTAAAAATGAGCTTCTAAGTCATTGTAGAACTCTAGATATGATAAAAATGGTGAATGTGAAGTTAAAAATCAGATTTTGGAAATAATGTTTATTATTATTATATAAGCACTCACTTTATAATTTATAAAATGTAAAGTATAAACCCACTAACTTATAAAACTTATTTATATAAATGTATAAAAGGTTAATTAAATGGGTAAAATATATAAATGGTGGTAAAAGTAATATTTATAAGTAATAAAAACTATAAACTTGATTTTTACGACTTTTTCGGCTATCGCCGTGAAATTAACGTTTTTCATCAAATAAAAGTTATACGACCAAACCCGTCTAATGTAAAGTTTATAAAAGATATATACTGATGTATAAGTAACTAAGACAAGTAAAAACCGATAAAACCCGAACTATAAGAATTACGGACATTTACGAGCTAACTAAACCTATTAGACTAATAATTAGACTTAATAAGATAAATACATGTAAAAAGAATTATTTGGGCTTAACCCAATAGGACCCAACATGAAAAGTATATATACTGATCATATAAGTATATAATGGGTAAAAACAAGTAAAAGAACTTATAAAAGACTTAATGAACTTAAAATAGGTAAAATGGGTAAAGCTAGTGAACTAGTAAGACGATACTAAAACGTAAACACTAAAATGAGTAAATGAGGATTTATAAACCCACTTGATCATCATCATATGTACAATAATCATATATATGTATATTGTTATTTTGATAAAAGTCATTGGACCGAGTCTAAGACCGATTATTATTTATATAGGTTTCCGTGACCGAAGCACGCCCGTAGCCGATAATTCGCCTTTCATTAACAACGTGAGTTCATAGCCTCGCACTCTTTTAAATGTTTTATAAAATGATTTGTAAACCCGCGAGGGAGATAACATGCTAGATTTTTATAAAAATAGAACACAAGTAGTCCCGATTGTATGCTAAATGAGATGGACCCGAATGATGCTATGACCCTATATTCAAGACTAAAAGGATTATTAGTAGTTAGGTTATGTCACTTAAAGTCCCATTAGCATGAATTGTGAACTACCGGGATTCGGTAGACGCTTATGCATTTGATAGTACTATTTGGGGACGATCACCCCAGTTCGCGCCTTGACGGTTGATCCCCGTCGTACCACATTGATTGGTAAGCGAATTTATGTATGAGAAGATTCCATAGCGTGATTTTTGTGACGACACGCTAACTTAGATGGGCAAATTGTTTGTCGGGTTCGCGGCCCGCTGTTTTCACAGTAAGGTAACAATGTCATGCGGCTAATAATAATCCTACAACCTAATCTAAATAAAAATGTATCCTATATATGATAACGACGCTATTACGATGAATATATTACCTGTCATGGTAATATAGAGACTACGGTATCATGGACAGTTTCAGATGTATGCTTGATTTATATATTGCCTGACTAGCAATATGTGGACTTACTTCCGATATTATACTTGTGTTCTGATTTTAAATGAATGTAAATGATTGTTTTATATAACGGTTTTTATTAAACTCTATGAATTCACTCGGCATTCGCTGATATGATTTTTGCATGTTTTCTATCTCAGGTGCTTGAAGGTAATCCGGATGGAGATCGACTCTGATGGCCCACACTTAATATTAAAAATGTTCATTCGATCTGTGTTTTGTAAACTTAATGACCTGTATAATTTGGGACCTGTTGTACACTTTTAAACCTTTTTATCGAATGAATGTTTGTTAAACCTTGTACAACCATTTTTATGTGTTGTCTATGATTGGAGTTATTGTGCTATCCCGTAACACTCTGAAAGACCCTTCCGCTGTACCGATACGAAAAATGAGAGTGTTACAGGAAGGCTTTGAGATCGAAGGATCACTCACATCCTTGGGTGGAGGAGGGGTAGAAGTAAGAGGTGGAGAAATTGGGGAAGGAGAAGGATGAGGAATAGGAGCAGGTGACTCATTCTCCTTAGTCACAATCACCTGTGGAGGTATAGGAAGCTCGGGTTCCTTGGTACCTTTGCCACTGCGAGTAGTGATTGCTTTCATCTCCCCTCTTGGATTCGCAACGGTGTTACTCGGAAGAGTACCTGAAGAAGAGGGTTGATTACCTTGGAAGAAACTAGCCATCATGTTCTTTAAGTCATTCGTTTGACTATCCAACGTGTTTCTCATATCAGCTCTCAGATCGTTCCCTTGTTTCACCAGGTCTGCTTTCAGGTTGAGCACTTCCCGCTGAAGATTTCCCACTATCACATCGTTAGTCCTCATGTAGGTTTCCACTTCTTGGTGTAAAGCGGTAGGTTGGTTGGGAGGAGCATTGTATGCGGGTGGTTGATAAGCAGGTTGCTGGTAAACTTGGTTGTTTCTTTGAGGTGGTTGTGGTTATTTGTGAGGTGGTATGTGTGGTGTACGAGGTTGTTGTTGTTGTTGAGGAGGGCGATTGAGGGTTTGTTGTTGGTTTGGGTTGGTAGGAGGAAAACCGGGTGGTGAGAGATAGTTGTTGGAACGGTAGCTAAGCAAATTACGGTCACCTTGAGGTCGAGCTTGATAAGCGGGTTGAGGATAGGTGCCATAAGTTGCATTCACATTTTCAGAAGGGTAGTCTTGGGTGGCAGTACAAGTGGTGTAAGAGTGAGGACCCCCGCATATCTCGCATGGTTGGCTAACAGCATTGACTTGAGCGTCTTTAGCGTTTCTAGCGTTGATACTGTTGGTGTTGCTGGCGGTTTGGGTAGCAAGCGATTCAAGAAGCGTAGTGATTTTTCCAAGTCGCTTATCGCTGTCACTAGTACTAACACTAGCAACATTGGTCCGAAATCCCAAGCAGCATTGGAAGTCTTAGCCAAAGGATTACCCCCCCCCCTCCGAGGCACTGTTTAGTGAATCTTGGTCATTCATGCTTAAACCATTATAAAAAGTGTTAATTTGGTGCACTTTGGTAAAACCATGTTGTGGGCATTTTCTTAAAAGATCTTTGAAACGATCCCAAGATTCACTAAGCGACTCATCGTACTTTTGTTCAAAATTTATGATTTCATTCCGCAAAGCGGTAGTACGAGAGGGTGGGAAAAAGTAATTGATAAACTTAGTCTCCAAATCCGTCCACGAAAGAATACTCTGTGGCGGTTCCTTAGCAAGCCAATGCCGGGCTTGTCCCTCAAAAGAAAAGGGAAAAAGTTGTAAACGGATTACCTCTTGTGGAACACCATTGAATTTTACCGTATTGGTGAGTTGTAGGAATCTCTTGATGTGGTCATGTGGATCATCAATGGTACGCCCCAAGAATGGTTGAGCGGAGACCATCTGGATAAAGCCGGATTTGAGCTCAAAGTTGTTGGCTGCAATCGCGGGTATAACAATTGGATCAGTGTTGCCATCTACATGAGCTTGCAGAAGTTCAATCATCGGGCGATTATCCGGTAGAGGCTCATTGTTGTTGTTATTATTGTTGTTTAAAGGTGGGTTGTTGTTGTTATTATTGTTGTTTTGAGGTGGGTTATTGTTGTTGTTTTGTCCACCGGCCATGTCTAAGTTATCGAGAGGCTCGGGCTCTTGATAAGACGTTGATCGAGTGCGCATACACCTGCAAAAGAACTAACAAGATAAAAACAAAGCAAAAATATTTTTGGTTTTTATGATTTTTAATTTTTTTGTATTTTTGAAAATTTTATATTTTTTAGGGTTTTTGAAATATTTTTTATGAAAAAGTAACGTTCACGGGGACGGATCCCAAAATCCAAGTTCTCACAAAAAACTGTTGATCTTAACGAGAAGAGCCGGCAGCGGCGCCATTTGATTCAAATGTTTTGCAATGGGTTCTATATTCTCTCGATATCCTCTCGAATTGATCTCGGTTCTAAGTGGAATGATTGTTCTTGGTTACTAAAAAGGGAAGTGGTTTTCTATTCGACTAAAGGGTTAAATGCTCTAAAATGTAAACTTAAATTTAAAAGCAATTGTATTAATAATAGTTAATAAAACTTGATATAATAATATAAAACGAAGAAACAGTAAATAACACTCAACTAGATTCGAAATACTCAAAAGAAAAGAAAATTGATTCGGAAGTATACCTTGATCCGGAAGTTTATCCGGAACTTGGTTCGGAAGTTTTGATCCGGAACTTCGTTCGGAACTTTACTCGGAACCTTCACTCGGATGTTGATCCGGAACTTTACTCGGAACCTTCACTCGGAACTTTGATCCGGAAGTTAATTCGGAAGTTGGTTCGGAAGTTTATCCGGAACTTTCGTTCGGAAGTTTTTGCTCGGAATTTTATTCGGAAGATTTGAGAAGAACATTCATCCGAAACTTTTAAACTGACTCGGAACTTTTTAACATAAATTGATTCGGAACTTATAAAAACTCATTCGGAACTTTTAAAAAGAAAACTCATTCAGAACTTCTAACTAAGATGCTTCATACGGAACTTTTGGTTCATCCGGAACTTTTGTTCATTCGTAACTTTTGGTTCATCCGGAACTTTTTTTCATTCGGAACTTTTGGTTCATCCAGAACATTTGTTCATTCGGAACCTGGGAAATGCTCAAGAACAGTAGACTCAGAAAAAACAGGGGAACTCGAATTCGATCCAAAAATCACCAAGTTTTTCACCAAAACTTAAACCAATCTAATCCCTAATCATCTACTAACCATAAACTACAAATCCCATCAATAAAAACATAAAACCCAACAACTTTTGAAGATCAAATCAACCAAATAAGAACTTTAACTTTTAACCAAATAGATGAAGATGAACAAGATGAAATGGAAAGATTGATATATTGAATGATTAAGGTTTTAACAAACAAAAGATAAAGATTAAATTACAAGATTGAAAAACAAGAATCAAAATCACCAAACACCCTAGTGGTGTTGGTGATGTCTACGAACAGAAAGGGAGAAAAAGAAGGAGGATGAAAAAACTAAAAAAAAAACTGCCACTATTGTGTGAGGGGATTTCCTTTTATAGGCCTTCCTTTTGGTTGGTGAGTGGGCTTTCTCCCGTTCTTCTTGTCTTCTCGTCTTTTCATAAAAGTTGACGTTTTCGATTCTGATTCGGGATTTGTCGTCGATTAAATTTAACTCGTCTTTTAATTTATTCGTTTAATAGACTTGAGTTTCTTCGACTTATGTAAATCTTCCATCTTTGGTCCTTTTCTTCGATAAATCTTCAAATAGGCCCAGTGACTTCAAATCTTTTGCATCTCTTGGACAATAGACTTCGTCTTGAGTCTTTTTCTTCCATAAAACCCTTGCAATCCCATGTTTTCTTCAATATTCATCCGGTTGGCTCTGAAAACACAATAAACACAAAAACCACGCATAATTCCAAACAAATGATATTAAATACGCGTTTTGGTCTCGTTTTAGCCAGAATTAAGTTGTAAAAGGATGGGTGTTTACACACCTATCACTAGCTTACAAGTGTTATCTTGTTAGCTACATTTTGCCACATCTTGTGATGTGGTGGCATACTTTTGCCATCCCATGTTAGTGGGGTGGGGAAAGATTTATCTTGTCTCATCCCACTAATTTACGGGTATTCCTCGATTCTAGTTTTCTCGATTTGCGTGCCCTCGGGTCGTTTTACGAAAAACGTTTTTATAAATTATGAATCAACGACACAAAACAAATATAATAAAAATTGTCTCATTAAAAACGGAGTTCGAAAACGTAAATACGTAATCCTAAGGTTTCCGGTTTAGTCGTAAAGGACGTTAAATTATAATCGTAAGTCCTAATCTCTTCTCGTAAATTTGTGAGTTTATGAACCAACACAAATTTTAAAATCTCAAAATAATATTCACGGATAAATTTATTTTCTGAAATGTCGGGCTGTCACCAAAAATGGTGTATGTAAACGTAAGCACGTAACGTAGAATCCTCCGGTTTAGACGTAGTTGAGGCTACTTCAAGACGTAAATCCAAATTTCTTCCCAGAAATAAGTGAGTTCATAATATAACATTAAAATAATGTTTTTAAATAACACTTGAGAATAAAATATCAACCATAAATTGACGGATTGTCACATCCAGGATATAAATGGATGCCTAAGGTTAGGACAGAATGTTGGGAATAAATTAAGGCTAGATCACTTGAGCGCTGATAAGAACAAAACAAGCGTTGACAAGAACAAAACAAGCGCTGACAGCTCAAGCGTTGACAAGTTAAAGTCAAGCGTTGACACATTGAAGACAAGCACTGATGGAAGATATATTCTACGTGTGTATTATATTCTAGAATACTTCTAGTAAAGATAAGAACAACAATGTATTTTCTATATTTATCTTTACCTAGAATAGTTTATACGTAGATTATTGTACAAGGCTTCTTATGTCTATAAAAGAAGGCCTTTAGGTTAATGTTTAATATAAGTTTCATATAAGTTTTCATTCGTAAACATCTTTCATTGTAAGCAAGTTTGATATTGATAATCAAAGTGAAAGTTTGTTTATATCATTGTGTGTTCTTGTTTAAGTGTTAAATTCCGCATAACACTTAGATTCATAAAGCATATACAAAGGTTTCTCTACGTGTATTACTTGATCTAATCTCGTATACACAAAGCTAATTGATCTAAGTTTGGGATCAACAAGTGGTATCAGAGCTTGTTGAGGAACTTTTGATCTTAAAGAACACCATAACCCTAAAATCACCAAAACCCTAATTTTCTCAGAAACCCTAACAACATCATGTCTGAAGCAATAACCTCCTCCTCCTCAGCCTTACCAAACATCAAGATTCCCATGCTTGATGCAACCAACTTTGACTTATGGAAGTTCAACTTTGAACAATATCTGGGGATCTATGACTACACACTCTGGGAGATTATTGAATATGGAAACACTTTCAATAAAGCTCAAAAGATTCTTAATGCCATTGCTCAAAGAACAGCTGTTGTTGGATGTCCTGAAGAGGATAAGAAAGAAAAACCTGGAGATGGTAGAGCTGTGGCTGCTGATGACATTGCAAAGAAAAGGGTTGACATGAAAGCCCTAAATATTCTGAAAGTCTCTTTGGGACAAGAAAACCAGCATAAATATAGAGGCTATGAATTTGCTAAGGATCTTTGGGAAGCTCTTGAAGTTGCATATGGTGGCAATGCAGACACTAAGGAGGAAAAGAAAAAGCAACTTCTGCATGATTATGTTGTCTTCAAAGCTCAGCCCAATGAGAAGCTGAGTAGTGTGAGAAGCAGATTGCTTGATATTACAAGCAAGTTGTCCTTCATGGGGACACAAGTTGGTGATGTTGACATCAATGCTACCTTTCTTAAAAGTCTTGGTGAGGCATGGAAGATTGAGGCAAGATCTATTCTTGCCAACAATACTTACAAGAGCTCCTCGTTTGATGACATCTACAACAAACTAAGACTGTTGGAAGATGAAACTCTTTAGAGCATGGAAGCAAATCTACCACCAGCAACATGGCCTTCTTCTCTCATAGTGAAGGTCAATTCAATCAGAAGGACTCTTATATGCATCCAGTTACTGGATCATCATATGTCAGCGCTGGAACAAGTCCTGTCAACGTCTCCTATTCAGACGCTGACACATTCAAGAATGACTCCCCAAGAGTTAAACCTGCTGGTTTGGATTTGGATACTGTTTGTGCTTACATTGCTTCTTTGCCCAATGGTTCAGTGATTACATATGAGGACCTTGAGCAGATAAGTGATGAGCACTTGGAAGAGATGGACATCAAGTGGAACATGGCTCTTGCTAGTATAAGAGCAAATAGGTGGAACAGAAGGTTTAAAAAGAAGATGGCCTTCAATGCTAAAGACACAGCTTGATTTGATAAATCCAAAGTTGAATGCTACAACTGTCATCGTATGGGGCACTTCATGAGGGAATGCAGATCTCCTAGAAGATCTGATGCTGGTAAACCCTCAAGTCAGATTGTTAAAGCTCAGGATTCCAAAGCCATGGTTGCAGTTCAAGGAATTGATGGTATGGGGTGGGATTGGAGCTATCTGGCTATGAATGTTGAAGAGGATAAAGCTTTGGTTGCTGATATTGAAGAAGAAGAGCATGTTGAATATGCTCTAATGGCACACTCCTCCTCTTCATCTGATAATGAGGTATATCATGACGCTTTTTGTAGCAAAGGTTGTAGGTTAAATACTGAAAGACTTAACAAAGAGGTGTTAAAATTAAAAAGATGATATGAGTACTGAAAGATGTAAATTGTCTAATTACCAACTAGCTCTTACTGAAACTGAGAAAACCGTTTCTGAATACAAGAAAATGGAATTTGACTTAAAAGATAAAATCAATATCTTAAAACATGAGTTAGAGGGTAGTATGGATATTGGAAACATCATGGAAAGGGTTAATGGTGAATTACAGGCTAAGTTAGATGAGGCCACTAAGAATAAAGATAATGTTGGCCTCAAAATTCAAAGATTTGGTAGAGCCACCCAAACCCTAGGAGACTGTGTAGCTAAACAAAGGGATCCTAAGGACATGACTGGGATTGGGATGAATGATTACTCTTTGGTTCCACCACCAGCTGGTGACTTCTATGGTGTCCAACAAAGGGACTTATCTTGGACTGGTTTACCAGAGCTCCAAGAGGAGGAATTCATTCGTCCACCAAGAGTTGTCACTCCAGTTGAAGAGTATCAACAAAAACTGACTGATCTAAATGAGTGGAAGAAGGCTAACCCTACTCTATTTGTCAAGGGTGGCTTGCTATGTGAAAGTCCTAATGAGTCACCACCCATTAAGGTTACTAACCCAATCACTAGTAAAACTGTTGACCTAGGCTCAAACACTGTTAGAAGACCTACCATTAAATATGCAGAGATGTTTAGGAATACTAGGTCTCCCAAGAGCCAGGTTAGCAATCATGGAACAAGCTTCTTCTCTTCTAGACCTAAGTTTGTGTCTAAGAAAGCCTGTTACACTTGTGGTAGCTTTTCACACTTGGCATACAAGTGTGTCAACGCTCCCACAGCCAGCGCTGACAGGAACAATTTCAGCGCTGACAAGAACAAAGTAAACGTTGTTAGGAAGTCAAACGTTGTCAGACCCAAACCTTGTGTGCAGCAAAGTCCACAAGTGATTAGACCTGCCCCATTCTTTTCTAGAAGGTCTAACACTCATGGACAAAGACCATTTCAAAAGACAAACACCTGGTCAAATAGGCAATGGGTTTCTGTAGCAAACCCTAGGTTCAACGCTGACAAGGGTAATTTCAGCGTTGACAGGACAAATTCTAACGCTGACAGAAACGTGACCAGACCTAAATATTTGCAGCCAGAAGGTAAGGGGTCTAAAGCTTCTTCAAGCTTAACATGGAGACCCAAGAAAGATCAAAATCCTAATGATAATGGGATTTCAGTGACTTGCAATAGATTTAATTACATTTCAAAGGTCATTACAAAACCTATTGGGGTTAACTGGGTATTTCATCCTAAAAAGGATGAGAATGGGGTTGTTGTGAGAACTAAGTCTGTTCTTATTGAACAACCAGATGAATCCAAGTCTTTTGAGACTTGGGTTCCCAAAGAAAACTAATTTGTTTTCTTTATGTGCAGGGCATTCAACGACAGGTCAATGATTATGGATATTGGGATAGTGGATGCTCAAGGCACATGACAGGGAAGGAAGACTATCTGACGAATTTCACTCCTATTAAAGATAGTGATAAGGTATACTTTGGAGGTGGATATGGAACTATCACAGGCAAAGGAACCCTTCTCACCAATAATCTGCGTTTTGAGAACGTCTTCCTGGTAAAAGAACTTGATTACAACCTGTTTAGTGTATCACAAGTTTGTGATAACAAAAATAAAGTTCTTTTTACTGATACTGAGTGTTTGGTGTTAAGCAAGGATTTTAAGATCCCTGATGAGAAATATATTGAGTATAGAACACCTAGGCATAAGGACATATATAATGTGAATTTAAATGGGATTAAAATGAATACCAATATGTCTTGTTTTTATGCTAAGGCCTCAGTAGATGAGAGTAATTTGTGGCACAGGAGACTAGGGCACATAAATTTTAAAAATATAAATAGGCTTGTGAGACTTGGTTTAGTTGATGGTTTGCCTGAGAAGGCCTTCCACAATGACCATTCTTGTGTTGCATGTCTTAAAGGCAAACATCACAAGGTCTCATTCAAGTCCAAACAGGTGCATACTAGTTCTAGACCTCTTCATATGCTTCACATGGACCTCTTTGGTCCAACAAATATAGAAAGTTTGAATGGTAAGTCATATTGCTTTGTTATCACAGATGACTTTTCTAGGTTTACTTGGACATTCTTTCTAGCTATGAAGAGTGACACAACTGATGTTCTTATTGATTTTATCACTCAGATTGAGAAGAGGTCTGACAATGAGGTTAAAATGCTTAGGAGTGATAATGGTGGAGAATTTAGGAATAAGAAGCTAGATGATTTCTCTGCCAGGAAAGGAATTACAAGGCAATTTAGTATTGCTAGAACCCCACAACAAAATGAGATTGCTGAAAGGAAAAATAGAACCCTAATTGAAGCAGCCAGAACAATGTTGGCTGATGCTCACTTTCCTATAGCCTTTTGGGCTGAGGCTGTTAATACAACTTGCTCTGTGCAAAATAGAGAATTGGTTAACAAAATTCAGAACAAAACACCTTATGAGTTACTTTGGGGTAGAAAACCTAATATTGGTTTTCTCAGACCTTTTGGTTGTCATGTAGTAGTGTTGGATACTAGTGATGCCTTAGGGAAATTTAGTGCAAAAGGTGATGAGGGTTACTTTATGGGGTATTCAGTGCAGAGCAAGGGTTATAGGGTTTATCTTAAAGAGGACAAACATATAGTTGAAAGAGTACATGTTAGGTTTTTAGAGAATAAACCTAGTGATCCTGAAAGTGGTCCTAATTGGTTGTTTGATTTGGAACCCTTAGCTAGAACTTTAAATTATATGCCTGTCACTAATCCAGACATTGTGAAGGTAACTTCAAATGTTGTGGAGGAACAAGTTGTTGATGTTTCAGGTACACAGGTTAATAAGAAGGTTGGATCACAAGCAGAAAAGGAATCTCCTATATTAGAATATGTCACAATTCCCATTTGGACAGATGCTTTTGCTGCTGCTGCTGCTGCTGGACAAGATAATAGTGGTTTCCAAGTACCACCATATACAAACATGCATGGTCCTTCAGGCGTTGACAAAGGCAAATCTAGCGCTGACATGACCAATTCAGGCGTTGATGGTTCAGACGTTGACAACCACACTTCAAGCGTTGTTAGCCCAAGCGCTGACAAACAAGATTTAGGCGTTGACAACAATTCTGCCCATCTTTTCTCTTCCAATTTTGAACAAGGTGAACCTTCCAATATATATGAAGAGGTTCATCCTCATGTTGATGTAAGAGAGTCTGATGAAGAAGATATTAGCAACATGGAGAATGAGGTTGAGGACACCAGACTTTTTGAAGGAGGAGTTCTCACTTCCACAATGAAGAATCACCCCCCTTCCCAGATCATTGGTGATGTTATGACTCCAGTTCAGACTAGAAGATCTCATCAAGGTCTTGGTGGGTTTATTGCTAATATACACAAGAAGGTTGATACCTGATAGGTGTGTAAACACCCATCCTTTTACCACTTAATTCTGGCTAAAACGAGACCAAAACACGTATTTAATATCATTTGTTTGGAATTATGCGTGGTTTTTGTGTTTATTGTGTTTTCAGAGCCATCCGGATGATTATTGAAGAAAACATGGGATTGCACGGGATTTATCGAAGAAAAAGACTCAAGATAAAGTCTATTGTCCAAGAGATGCAAAAGATTTGAAGTCACTGGGCCTATTTGACGATTTATCGAAGAAAAGGACCAAAGATGGAAGATTTACATAAGTCGAAGAAACTCAAGTCTATTAAACGAAGAAATTAAAAGACGAGTTGAATTTAATCGACGACAAATCCTGAATCAGAATCGAAAACGGAAACTTTTCTGAAAAGACGAAAAAGACAAGAAGAACGGGAGAAAGCCCACTCACCAACCAAAAGACAAGGCTATAAATAGCCCTCCCCTCACACATTTAGGCCAGTTTTTTAGTTAGTTCTAGTTTTCTTCTCCCCTACTTTTCTCTTTTTCTGTTTCGTATCATCACCATCACCACTAGGGTGATTGGTGATTTTGATCTTTGTTCTTCCAATCTTGTTATTTTAATCTTTGTTTGATCTTGTTAAAACATTAATCATTCAATACAAGTCTTGTTTAATCTTTCCGTTTCATCTTGTTCATCATCATCTTTATCTTCAAGTTCTTAAGTTCTTATTTTTATTGAGTTTGATCTTCAAAAGTTGTTGGGATTTGTGTTTTTGTTGATGGGATTTATAGCTTATGGTTAGTAGATGGTTAGTGATTAGTTTATTTAAGTTTTTGGTTAAAAATTTGGTGATTTTTGAATTAAAACTGATTTTCCTTGTTCTTCGGGTAAGCTACTGTTCTTGAATCCCCAGACTTCCGAACGAAGCAAAAGTTCCGGATGAACAGTAAGTTCCGAATGAGTTTATTTCTAAAAAGTTCCGAATGAGTCTAGATGTTCCGAATGAGTAAAACTTCCGAATGAACCACAAAGTTCCGGACGAAGCAAAACTTCCGAATGAACAGTAAGTTCCGGATGAACCAAAAACTTCCGAATCAGTAGAAAGTTCCGAATGAAATGAAAACTTCCGAATCAGTCCAAACTCCCGAATGAACCACAAAGTTCCGGATGAACCAAGAACTTCCGAATGAGCAAAGTTCCGGATGAACCAAAATCTTCCGAATGAATCATTAAGTTCCGCATGAGTAAAGTTCCGAATCAAGGTTAAAAATTCCCAATCAATTTTCTTTTAGTGTTACTGTTTTTCTGTTTTACTGTTTCTTTACGTTTATTTCACAATTTATATTTTAACTGAAATTTTAACTTTGATTTCTATTTTAATTTTGATCTTAATTTCAATTTTAATTCACGTTTTTATTAATTGTCATTAAAGTAATGGTATTTGATTTAAATTTTCATTTAAACTTTTTATTAGATTAGAAAGCCAAACCCTTTTATTTAGTAACCAAGAACAATCATTCCACTTAAGACCGAGATCAATTCGAGAGGATTCCGAGAGAATTTAGAACCCATACAAAATCAATGTATCAAATGGCGCCGCTGCCGGCTCTTCTCGTTAAGATCAAAAGTCTTTTGTGAGAACTTGGATTTTGGGATCCGTTCCCCGTGAACGTTACTTTTTCATCAAAAATTTTCAAAAAAAAAAAAAAAAAATATAAAATTTTCAAAAATACAAAAAAATTAAAAAAACATAAAAAACCAAAAATATTTTTGCTTTGTTTTTCTTTGTTCGTTCTTTTGCAGGTGTATGCGCACTCGATCCACGTCATATCAAGAGCCCGAGCCTCTCGATCACTTAGACATGGCCGGTGTACCACCTCAAAACAATAATAACAACAACAACCCGCCTTTCAACAACATGAACAATAACAACAACAATGAGCCCCTTCCGGATAATCGCCCGATGATTGAACTGCTGCAAGCTCATGTAGATGGCAACACTGACCCAATTGTTATACCACCAATTGCCGCCAACAATTTCGAGCTAAAATCAGGCTTTATCCAGATGGTCTCCGCTCAACCATTCTTGGGACGAACCATTGATGATCCACACGACCACATCAAGATATTCTTGCAACTCACCAACACGGTCAAATTCAATGGTGTTCCACAAGAGGTTATAAGGTTACAACTTTTTCCCTTTTCTTTAGAGGGACAAGCCCGGCATTGGCTTGCTAAGGAACCGCCACAGAGTATTCTCTCGTGGACGGATTTGGAAACAAAGTTTATCAATTACTTTTTTCCACCCTCTCGTACTACCGCTTTGCGGAATGAGATCATAAATTTTGAACAAAAGTACGATGAGTCGTTCAGTGAATCTTGGGATCGTTTTAAAGATCTTTTAAGAAAATGCCCACAACATGGTTTTACCAAAGTACATCAAATCAATACTTTTTACAATGGTTTAAGAATGAGTGACCAAGATTCACTGAACAGTGCCTCGGGGGGGTAATCTATTGGCTAAGACTTCCAATGCTGCTTGGGACATCATTGAGAATAAATCTAGTGTGCAAACCAAAAGTGTTCGGACCAATGTCGCTAGTGCTAGCACAAGTGACAGCGACAAGCGATTGGACAAAATCACTACGCTTCTTGAATCGCTTGTCACCCACACCGTCAGCAACAACAACGCCAAAAACGATCAAGTGAACGCTGTCAGCCAACCTTGTGAGATATGTGGTGGTCCTCACTCTTACAGAACTTGTACCGCCACCCAAGACTACCCTGCTGAGAATGTGAATGCGGCATATGGCACCTATCCTCAACCTGCTTATCAAGCTAGACTTCAAGGTGACCGTAACTTGCTTAGCTATTGATCCAACAACTATCTTTCACCACCTGGTTTCCCTCCTACCAACCCAAACCAACAACAAAACCTTAATCGCCCTCCTCAACAACAACAACCTCGACAACCATACATCCCTCCTCACAAGCAACAACAACCGCCTCAACGTAACAATCAAGTCTACCAACAACCTGCTTACCAACCACCTGCATACAATGCTCCTCCCAACCAAACCACCACTGCATTACACCAAGAGGTTGCAACCTACATGAGGACCAATGATGTGATTGTGGAAAATCTCCAACAGGAAGTGCGAAACTTGAAGGCAGACTTGGTAAAGCAAGGAAATGATTTAAGAGCCGACATGAGAAACACGTTGGATACCCAAACTAATGATCTGAGGAACATGATGGCTAGTTTCTTCAATGGTAATCAACCCTCTTCTTCGGGTACTCTTCCGAGTAACACCGTTGCGAATCCAAGAGGGGAGATGAAAGCAATCACCACTCTAAGTGGCAAAGGTACCAAGGAACCCGAGCTTCCTATACCTCCACCGGTGGTTGTGACTAAGGAGAACGAGTCACCTGCTCCTATTCCTCATCCTTCTCCTTCCCCAATTTCTCCACCTCTTCCTTCTACCCCTCCTCCACCCGTGGTTGTGAGTGATCCTATTCCCCTAAAGCCTTCCTCTTCTTCCAATATACCTTATCCTTCAAGATTGAGGAAAGAGAAGCAAAAGAGCAAGGATGATATTCAGGTTTCAAACTTCCTTAAAATGTTCAAACAACTGAATTTCAATATCTCCTTCGCTGAGGCTCTCGCTCACATGCCCAAATACGCGAAAATGTTTAAAGATCTTCTGAGCGACAAGGAAAAGCTCCTCGATATTGCCAACACCCAACTTAATGAGAATTGCTCTGCAGTACTCTTAAGGAAATTGCCAACCAAGCTTGGTGATTCGGGTCGTTTTCTTATCCCTTGCAATTTCCCGGGAGTAGAGAATTGCATGGCCCTAGCCGATCTAGGTGCCAGTATTAATCTCATGCCTCTAAGTGTTTGGAAGCAATTATCTCTCCCAGAGCTAGTCCCCACCAAAATGACTTTGGAATTAGCTAACCGTACGGTTGCTTATCCAGTGGGGATAGCCGAAGACGTCATTGTATGAGTCGACAAATTCACCTTCCCTGCTGATTTTGTTGTCGTCGACTACGAGATGGACCCCCATGTGCCACTAAGTGTTGGACGTCCATTCTTGAGGATCGGTCGCACTCTTATTGATATTGAAGCCGGTGAGCTTATCATGAGAGTGGGTGACGATAAAGTAGTCTTCAACATGGGAAAGTTGTCTAAACATCCTAATTCATATGAGAGCGTTAATTGTATTGACGTTCTTGATGAGGCTTGTGAAGAACACTTTAATGATGCTTGCAAAAGTATTCCTACCTCTCTTCCCAATGTTGAGACCGTGTCCTCTATTGATTCATCGTTGTCTCTATTTGGAGATAGTGATTTATTTTGGAACAATCTTGAAGACACCATGGGAGATGTGAATTTAGCTACTAATGATTCTCCTATCGATGGGGATGAAGACATGAATTTCTTTGACAATCTTCTCACCGAAGACAATCCTTCACCTCCATCTCCCACGGTCATTGCTATCGATACTCCGACTTCGAATACGCCTCCCGTCGAAAATCCTCCGGATTTAGAACTTAAGGAGTTTCCGCCCCATCTCGAGTATGTATTCCTTGAAGAAGAGAAGAAGTCGCCAGTCATCATTGCTAAGGACCTAAAGGAAGAAGAAAAAGCCCGACTTATCAACGTTTTGAAAGATCATAAGAAGGCTATTGCTTGGAAGATTTCTGATATTCGTGGAATTGATCCTCACTTCTGAACACACAAAATTCTCATGGAGGACGACTTTAAGCCCACAATTCAAAGCCAACGAAGGGTGAATCCAAAAATCTATGAAGTCATCAAAACTGAGGTTCTCAAACTTCTTGATGCGGGTATGATTTACCCTATTTCGGGTTCCCCATGGGTTAGTCCAATCCATTGTGTGCCCAAAAAGGGCGGAATAACTGTTGTTCCCAATGAACACAACGAGTTGATTTCCACTCGTCTCGTTACTGGGTGGAGAGTTTGTATAGACTACCGCAAACTCAATGATGCCACGAGAAAGGATCATTTCCCTCTACCTTTTATGGACCAAATGCTTGAACGTTTAGCCGGTAATGAATATTACTGCTTTCTTGATGGTTTCTCGGGTTATTTCCAAATACCCATCGATCCCCAAGATCAAGAGAAAACTACATTCACTTGTCCCTATGGCACATTTGCTTACAAAAGAATGCCTTTTGGCTTATGCAATGCGCCCGGGACTTTCCAAAGGTGCATGTTAGCTATCTTCCATGACATGGTTGAACAAACCATGGAAGTCTTCATGGATGATTTCTCGGTCTTCGAGGATTCCTTCTCTTCTTGCCTTGCCAATTTGGAACGTATGCTTAAGCGGTGCGAAGACACTCGCCTTGTTCTGAATTGGGAAAAATGCCATTTTATGGTAAAAGAAGGCATCGTGCTTGGACATAAGATCTCGAAAGCCGGTCTTGAAGTAGACCGTGCTAAAGTCGATGTTATCGCAAAGTTGCCTCCACCTTCAACCGTGAAGGGTGTGAGAAGTTTCCTGGGTCATGCGGGCTTCTACCGTCGATTCATCAAAGATTTTTCTCAAATCGCTCGCCCGATGACCCACCTCTTGGAAAAAGATACTCCTTTTATCTTCTCCAAAGAGTGTCTTGAAGCCTTCAACTCGCTTAAGGATAAGCTAACTAAGGCACCCGTCTTGGTTACCCCTAATTGGGAGCTTCCCTTTGAGTTAATGTGCGACGCTAGTGATTTTGCTATTGGAGCGGTTCTGGGACAAAGAGTGAACAAACACTTCCAACCAATCCATTACGCTAGCAAGACAATGACAGGGGCACAATTGCATTATACGACAACCAAAAAAGAGCTTTTAGCTGTTGTCTATGCTTTTGAAAAATTCCGCCCCTATCTTGTCCTTTCTACTACAATCGTGTATACCGATCATTCCACGCAGAAGTACTTGTTGACAAAGCAAGATTCCAAACCAAGACTTCTTCGCTGGGTTTTGCTGCTCCAGGAATTTAAAATCGAAATTCGCGATAAAAAAGGAGCTGAAAACCTAGCCGCGGACCATCTTAGCAGACTTGAGGATCCTTACCAAGGGGATCATCCGACCAAAGAAATCAATGATTCTTTTCCCTTGGAGACCTTAATGTCTATAAACTCGAAGCCGAATGAAACCCCGTGGTTTGCGGACTTTGCAAACTACTTGGCGGGTGGAATTCTCAAGGAAGGGTTGACGTCTCAACAAAAGAAAAAGTTCTTCACCGACATCAAGACTTACTTTTGGGACGACCCTTACCTATTCAAACAATGTGCCGACCTGATTATCCGCCGATGTGTTGACGGACCGGCAGCGTCGGAAATCCTTGATGCTTGCCACAAAGGACCCACCGGTGGTCACTTTGGTCCCAACTACACCGCCAAAAAAGTGTTTGATTCGGGATTTTATTGGCCCTCCATATATCGTGACGCTCACGATATGGTTAAAAGATGTGATGTTTGCCAAAAACAAGGCACGATCACACATAAAGACGAGATGCCTCAGAATTTCATTCAAGAATGTGAAATCTTTGATGTTTGGGGTATCGACTTTATGGGGCCATTCCCTTCTTCTAAAGGAAACAAATACATCCTTGTAGCCGTTGAATACGTTTCAAAGTGGGTTGAAGCCAAAGCTTTACCTACTAATGACGCAAGGGTGGTTTGTAACTTTTTGAAAGCTCTATTGGCTAGATTCGGTGTGCCTCGCGCCATTATTAGTGATCGTGGGACTCATTTCTGCAATGACCAATTTGCTAGAGTCATGGCTAAGTACGGTGTAAATCATCGTCTTTCCAAAGCCTACCACCCACAAACTAATGGCCAGGCTGAATTATCCAACCGAGGACTTAAGCGAATTCTGGAAAGAACCGTGGGAGAGCATCGTGCCTCATGGGCTGATAAACTTGATGATGCTTTGTGGGCTTTCCGTAATGCTTACAAGACCCCGATCGGCTGTACGCCTTATCGTCTTGTGTACGGGAAAGCGTGCCACCTCCTCATTGAGTTGGAGCACAAGGCTTATTGGGCCTTGAAGTGGGCGAATTTTGATATTAACAAAGCCGGTGACCTACGCAAGATCCAACTCAATGAGCTCAATGAACTCCGTAATGAGGCTTATGAAAATTCTTTAATCTATAAGGAAAGGACTAAGCTCATTCACGACTCTAAGATTAAGAACCGAGAGTTCCATGTTGGAGACAAAGTCTTACTTTTTAACTCTCAGTTGAAAATCTTCTCGGGAAAGCTCAAATCTCGTTGGTCCGGCCCATTCACCATTGCCCAAATTTTTCCATATGGTACTCTCGAGCTCGCTCAACCTAATGGACCAAATTTTAAGGTGAATGGCCAACGAGTGAAGTTGTACTTTGGTGAGGACACCTCTCAGGAGGTGATTCCTTCCCTCACCACGTTCCCTATGAACTAATTTTGGGCCGAGTCAGGCTCGTGACTCGGTTATCAAAAACAAGCGCTCCTCGGGAGGCAACCCGAGTATCTATCCTTTTATGTTTTAATCCCCTAAGTGTAGGGGGGACTTCTATACGTGTTTGTCTTTGTGTGGTGTGATTACAGGGATAAGTGCACTCTTGGAATCTTTGAAGAACCCGTGATTCAATTTTCTTCATACTCACATTTGAAATTGATCACTTTAGTCGTCTCTTCCTTAACTTGAGTTAACCAACGTGCACAATGTCATAAGTGTAGGGGAAACTTTTCCCACATGCTTAAACATTGAGGAAAATGTTTATCTTATGTGTAGGGGGGACTTCTATCGAAGTTTTAAGTGGACTTTTCCATGAAAATGCCTTCAATTAACCAGAAAATCATATTTTTCAACATTTTTCAAATTTTTTATTAACTTTGGCCATTTAGTTGTAATTTTTAAATTTTTTATCGTTGCTTTCATATGTATATATCCCGCAATAAAGTCAAATTTTAATAAAGTGGTGTAGCTAGTTTAGAAGTCTTTGACATATTAGGCCCGTTGCGTTTATTTTGACTCAACCCGAATAGACTTATCCAAGTTTATTCTAGCTAGTATCCTTAACCATGTAGACCTGAATTGGTTTATTAGGCTAAGTGTCCACGAGACTCATTACTTGAGATTTTAAATTGTGAAGGACGAGAAATGATAGAGTCAATTATAAGTCGGTATTCTTGCACAAGCTCACTTGGTGTAATTATTTGCCTATTCTCCCATCACTTGTTAATAATTTATCTGCAATAAGTAAGGTCGTACGATTTGAAAAGTTACTTAGCTTCTAGCCCAAGATCGTTTAAAAGTTGCTCGGTAATGATAAGAGTTCATAGCCAAGGCATAACTTATGAAGCGGGGCGCGAAGATTGGCGAGTCCGAAAAGGCCCTAACAAGGCATGAGGATTCAATTTTATTGCTGAAGATCCAAGTGATGTGAACAGCATTATTCCTAAAATCAATATGAAGGATCAAGACTCACGACGAAAAGCAATCAACTCCCATAAAGATCATGGAGCAGTCTATCCGAAAAGACCCTAACAAGGCATGAGGATAAATAGATCCAAGTCCGAAAAGGAGGCGGATCGTTCTATCTCAAAATCCCAATTAGAGATTGAAGAAATAATCATGAAGTCGTGGTCAACAAAGTTGGAGTACCCCTCAAAAGTCTCCAAGTGAAGAAACTCTATTATGATGAGAAGACCATTATCTCAAGAACGTCTCTCGAAGATATGAAGTATGAAGTACATGCCAAATATCGGCCCGAGAAAGGTCTCAAATCATGAACCAAGTTATGCCAAGATATGAACTTTTTGATATCCCGAGAAGCAGTTTTAAGAGATTTTGTCCTTTAGCTAACTATTGATCAAATCGTCCTACTTTGCTTTCAGCCTAAATGAACTATCGAAATAAGTCCAAAAATGCATCTTCATGATCATTCTAAGACAAAAATAAAATATAAGAGATACACCTAGGAATAAGGGAGTTTAAGCATTTAATTAAGCCATGTGTGTAAGTGTTTGAATTGCTAACTTATAATAACAATGATCTCATTTTTAAGCTTAGTTTGGGGAACATGAAACTTGAGGGTGATAAATCTTCGCAGCACAAAAGCCCTAATGTAAGTCATTGATCTCTTTGCAAGTTATTTCCATGTAGCTATTTTCAAGTGAAAATGGTTTTCTATCCTTTTAAATTTTAATTTCTTTTAGTACTTTAATTTTTGTTTAGTAGTATTTAAATAAGGCCAAGGTTGATTAATTATGAGAAAAGTGTAAAATTGCTTTATCACTAAGCATTGCATGAGGGCATGGCAATGATTAAGTGTAGGGGATTTGATAGGTGTGTAAACACCCATCCTTTTACCACTTAATTCTGGCTAAAACGAGACCAAAACACGTATTTAATATCATTTTTTTGGAATTATGCGTGGTTTTTGTGTTTATTGTGTTTTCAGAGCCATCCAGATGATTATTGAAGAAAACATGGGATTGCACAGGATTTATCGAAGAAAAAGACTCAAGATAAAGTCTATTGTCCAAGAGATGCAAAAGATTTGAAGTCACTGGGCCTATTTGACGATTTATCGAAGAAAAGGACCAAAGATGGAAGATTTACATAAGTCGAAGAAACTCAAGTCTATTAAACGAAGAAATTAAAAGACGAGTTGAATTTAATCGACGACAAATCCCGAATCAGAATCGAAAACGGAAACTTTTCTAAAAAGACGAAAAAGACAAGAAGAACGGGAGAAAGCCCACTCACCAACCAAAAGACAAGGCTATAAATAGCCCTCCCCTCACACATTTAGGCCAGTTTTTTAGTTAGTTCTAGTTTTCTTCTCCCCTACTTTTCTCTTTTTCTGTTTCGTATCATCACCATCACCACTAGGGTGATTGGTGATTTTGATCTTTGTTCTTCCAATCTTGTTATTTTAATCTTTGTTTGATCTTGTTAAAACATTAATCATTCAATACAAGTCTTGTTTAATCTTTCCATTTCATCTTGTTCATCATCATCTTTATCTTCAAGTTCTTAAGTTCTTATTTTTATTGAGTTTGATCTTCAAAAGTTGTTGGGATTTGTGTTTTTGTTGATGGGATTTATAGTTTATGGTTAGTAGATGGTTAGTGATTAGTTTATTTAAGTTTTTGGTTAAAAATTTGGTTATTTTTGAATTAAAACTGATTTTCCTTGTTCTTCGGGTAAGCTACTGTTCTTGAATCCCCAGACTTCCGAACGAAGCAAAAGTTCCGGATGAACAGTAAGTTCCGAATGAGTTTATTTCTAAAAAGTTCCGAATGAGTCTAGATGTTCCGAATGAGTAAAACTTCCGAATGAACCACAAAGTTCCGGACGAAGCAAAACTTCCGAATGAACAGTAAGTTCCGGATGAACCAAAAACTTCCGAATCAGTAGAAAGTTCCGAATGAAATGAAAACTTCCGAATCAGTCCAAACTCCCGAATGAACCACAAAGTTCCGGATGAACCAAGAACTTCCGAATGAGCAAAGTTCCGGATGAACCAAAATCTTCCGAATGAATCATTAAGTTCCGCATGAGTAAAGTTCCGAATCAAGGGTAAAAGTTCCGAATCAATTTTCTTTTAGTGTTACTGTTTTTCTGGTTTACTGTTTCTTTACGTTTATTTCACAATTTATATTTTAACTGAAATTTTAACTTTGATTTCAATTTTAATTTTGATCTTAATTTCAATTTTAATTCACGTTTTTATTAATTGTCATTAAAGTAATTGTATTTGATTTAAATTTTCATTTAAACTTTTTATTAGATTAGAAAGCCAAACCCTTATATTTAGTAACCAAGAACAATCATTCCACTTAAGACCGAGATCAATTCGAGAGGATTCCGAGAGAATTTAGAACCCATACAAAATCAATGTATCAATACCCCTCTTGTGCAAGCATGTTTGTTTGCATGTTTTCTGTCACAAGAAGAACCCAAGAAAATATTTGATGCTCTCAAAGAACCAAGTTGGATGGAAGCAATGCAGGATGAGCTTCACCAATTTGCAATTCAGGATGTTTGGGAGCTGGTTGATTGTCCTAGATATGTCAGACCTATAGGGACAAGATGGGTTCTCAGGAACAAAAGAGATGAAAGAGGCATTGTGGTCAGAAACAAGGCAAGGTTAGTGGCTCAAGGTTATACACAAGAGGAGGGGATAGACTATGAGGAGGTCTTTGCACCAGTTGCAAGGATTGAAGCTATTAGGATTTTTCTAGCCTATGCATCCTACATGGGCTTCACAGTCTATCAAATGGATGTCAAGAGTGCCTTTCTCTATGGCACCATTGTTGAGGAAGTATATGTGATGCAACCTCCTGGTTTTGAGGATCCAGAGAATCCAGATAAAGTGTATAGAGTCAAAAAGGCTATGTATGGCCTCCATCAAGCCCCAAGAGCATGGTATGGTACTTTGTCTACCTATTTGGTGGACAATGGATTCAAGAGGGGCACCATAGATCAGACACTATTTACAAAGAAGAAAGGCAAGGATGTGTTGCTTGTGCAGGTCTATGTTGATGATATCATTTTTGGGTCTACTGATCCAAAGATGAGTGAGGATTTCTCCAAGCTTATGACAGACAAATTCAAGATGAGTGCTATGGGGGAGATGAACTTCTTTCTTGGTTTACAAGTTCAGCAGAAAGAGGATGGTATCTTCATCTCCCAGGACAAATATGTTGCTGAGATCTTGAAGAAGTTTGGCTTTTCTCCACATGAAAAGAGGGCTACTACTCCTATGGATAGAGAACACCCTTGGGGAAAGATTGGAGATGGGAAAGATGTTGATGTCAGGCACTATAGATCCATGATTGGATCCTTGATGTATCTTACTGTCTCCAGACCTGATATCATGTTTGTTGTGTGTGCTTGTGCACGCCATCAAGTGACTCCCAAAGAATGTCACCTTTATGCTGTGAAGAGGATCTTTAGGTACCTAAGATGTTATCCTAGTCTTGGTTTGTGGTACCCAAAGGATTCACCATTGGAGCTGATTGCATATTCAGATAGTGATTATGAAGGTGATAAGTTTGATAGGAAATCCACAACTGGTGGATGTCAGTTTCTTGGGAGCAGGTTGATATCTTAGCAATGCAAGAAACAAACAGTGGTGGCTAATTCTACAACTGAAGCAGAGTATGTGGCTGCAGCTGCATGTTGTGGCCAAGTGTTGTGGATTCAGAACCAGCTGTTGGACTATGGGTACAATTTCATGCATACTAAGATATTTGTTGACAATAATAGTACTTTATGCATCATTAAGAATCCTGTACATCATTCTAAAACTAAACACATAGAAATTAGACACCATTTTATAAGAGATTGCTTTGAGAAAGGTTTAATCCAACCAGATAGGGTTGACACTGAGGAGAATGTGTCAGATTTATTAACTAAACCTTTTGATGCTGGGAGATTTCAATACTTGGTAACAAGTATTGGAATGGTAAATCTCACATAATATGTGTTTTGGAGTCTTTTTGTAAAAGTATGTACAGGATGATGCATTGTTATTGGTCTTATTGATGATTTAGATTTTCCACTATCTTTTTCTAACACTGACAAAGGTTACTTGAACACTGATAAGTGTTTTTGTAACGTTGTCAGCAATATAATTGTCTAACGCTGACAAAGCTTCCCTCAACGCTGTCATGTGTTATCGGGGCGTTGTCAGCAACAATGTTAGTTTTGTGTTTTTCAATCTAAATGTGCAGATGGTGTTAGCAGTATACCATTGGATACAGAGTTGCTTATGGATCAATGGAGAAGCATTTGGACAAGTTTTTATTTATGGATGATGGTTGGAATGTTTCAATCCTATCTTGACATAACTTTTTTATGTTCATGCATGATTTTAGCAAACTTTTGTATCATAGTTTAAGGGGAGGTTTTAGGAACCTTTAGGATGTTTGGGTATCCATATGATACTCTTATCACAATTCTAGATTGTGTCCACAGGTGAGTATGAGTTAGTTTTACTAAATCATGAGGCACTGTAGCATGCAAAGTTGATATACTGTGCATGTTGCCAAGACATTTTTGGCCTAGAATTGGTTGTGGTCTGTTGGGAGACTTGGGAATGATTTTGATATAGGATTTACCTGGGAGTAACAAGGATTTTATAAGGTAACTTGGTTGTTAAGAGTTTTGGTTAGCAAGGGACACTAGAGGACTGTTATGTCTATCTTGCTTATGCAAGTGTGTATAACTGGACAGTGCTTGCCACCCTATAATAATTATCAGCCTTTGGTTATCTTCTCTAGGATAAATTACTTGTTAAGGTCATTTTTCATTTTTAAAACACTTTTATTTTTGGACGCTGGCAAGAATTTTCCAAGCGTTGTTGTGACCAAATTGGACGCTGACATGGCTATAGGCAAACGTTGACAAGATTATAACCGTTGGGCGTTGATAGGTTATTTTTGACCGTTGACACTCAATGGGACCTACCCAGTTGTTACTTTTTGACAAATTTTTGGGCCGTAATTTTAGGAGTTGTTACCTTCATTTAATGCATGAGATAACTTATAACTTTTTCAATATTTTCATGATTGATTTTTGAAAATACATGCCTCTTTTTAGGCCTATCACATGCATCTATTTCTCCTATAAATTTGGCTCCTATTTTAAACAGGGTTTCTATAATTCTTGTCTAACAATTTTCTCTTACCAACTTCATCTTCTTCACTTAAAATTAACAGCTTTCATCAATGGCACCAAAGTTTAAACCAACAGAATTGGAATTGGGGTTCAGATCTCAACACAACAAGATTGCATATCTTGTCGCTGATGATACTCTGTTTCCTCAATACACACAAATGGTGGCGTATTTGAACGCATCCCCATTAAGGTATGCTCTTTCTCATGCACCACTCATTCCAGTCATACACATTAAGTAGTTTTGGAACACTGTTAGTTCCTCAACAGTTAATGGAGTGACCACATTGACTTCTATTGTTCATGGGAGATCTTGGGTGGTTATTGAGGCTTTGGTACGCCAAGCCTTGCATCTTGATGATGCTGATGGTATAGCCACCCTTCCCATAAATGAAATAGAACAAGGGCTTAGAGCTTTGGGATATCCTTTTCCTGATGAAGGTACTCTCAACAAGTATCATAAGCAGGAATTTCCCCCAGCCTGGAAGTACCTCATACATGTCCTCCTTCAATGTTTGAGTCCCAAATGCACTGCACACAATGAGATCAATAGATTCATTGCTAGAGCTATTGTGTGCATTGCAACAGGGCAAAAATTTAATTATTCTAAAATGATTTTTGAGGGGATGTGTAAAAACAAGGGGAACAAAATGACTTTAGCTTATCCCCGTTTTCTGCAAATGGTTTTTGATGTTCAAGGTTACTACTCAAGGGATCACAATGATTTTTATAAGATCCCTGAGCAAAAGAAAGCTATTTTTATGAAGATGAACTCACCACCCCATAGAGACCTACCTTTAACCCAAGCCATACTTGCTGTTATTGCAGCAGCACAACCCCAACTAGACCCCCAACCTCAAATTCACCCTCAACCACAACTTGAACCAATTCCTGAACCTTTACCTTCACCTGAACAACTGCAAATTGACTCAGAATCCTTCAACGCTGACACACTCAATGTTGGCTTTGATGTGCCTATTTCTAACGCTGACACACAACCTTCACAATCCCAAACACCCCTTAACCAACCCACATCTACCCATTCTTCCACACCATCTTCCACACCTCCTGAATATAGGTTGATGAAACGCCAAAGGACTACTGGAGTGTTCTCCTCTGGTGGTCCTAGCCATGTAGCAGAGAGAACCACCACCACAAGTGTGGCTGGTGACCTGGATGAGGCTGGGACTATTGGTTATGGCTTAGATGCTGGCCAAGGCAGTCCCACCATCATTAAGTCCTCATCCATGCCCAATGAATCTGACTTGGGAGGTCAAATCCCCATTTTAGAAGAGGGCAGACTAGAACCAATGACTCTTATGGAATTGACGACAGTCTGCATAAGTTTGCAAAAGCAAAATGCAGACTTAGTACAAATTGTCAGCTCACAAGGCCTTGAACTCAAGCAATTGAGGGAGAAGATTGTTGTTTTGGAAGGTGATCGTGCTAGGAGGGGTATGGAGGAATCTTCCAAATGGGAGGAAGATCCAATAAATCTGAGTGATAAGGGCAGTCATGATGGTCAATCAATGGATGTTGCTGAGGCCCTTACAACGTTGAAGAAACAAACAGGTTTTGATACGTCCTTAGTCTCTCCTACCAACTTAAATTTATCATTTACAGCTATGTTTAGAGAGGTTACACAAGGCGCTGAGGGAAGATATTTAGACGTTGACAAGGAAAATTTGGACGCTGACAGAAATATTTTGGGCGCTGATAGAACAAATTTGGGCGTTGACAGAACTGCACATGAAGGTGATGTATCCCAGGCATCATCTATCATCAAGGAGGTTTCTACTCAGGTATTACCATCTACCTTACCAACCATTGCACCATCAAATAAGGGTAAGGGTAAAATGGTAGAAGAAATTGTTCCAAAGGATGCAGCTCAAGTTGAGTTTGATAGAAGATTAGCTGCACAGATTATGGAACAAGATAAAAAGGAGTCACCATTTGTTGGGACTTCAGAAGAAGGAAGTGATGAAGCTAGCTCAGACTCAAGTGTGATTATTATAGAACCAGAAAGGCTTGAGTATGGTGATAAGTTTGCTAGGGAAAAGTTAAGAGAATTGAAATTGCAGGTTGACTTTGACATGCCAGAGGTGGTTCAAATGTATCATGCTTGGGAAGACAGATGTATGGAGAATCCAGACTTGACCATTTCAGATCAAATATGGGGTTTGGAGATTCTACTTAGAGTTCAGAAGGATTGCCAGGTAATTTTGAAACACAAGGCAAGCAATATTCTCTCAGAGTTGAAAAGGGATAGAAGGGAGCTCTACTTTATGTTGCTCAGATGTCATGGAGTTGGATGGACATATCAAAAGTTGAAGGCTTTGACATTTGATGAGTTGGAAAACAGGGCTTATCCCATTTGGGTGAGAGTGCAAGAAGCAAACACTCTCAGACTTCTTTCAGATGAAAGAAAGGAGGAACTTGCAGAAGAAATGGAACTCAAGAAAGCTATGATTTTTCCCAGGCCAGTGAAGAGGGGAATTTCATTTGAGTTTCCAAAAGATATGGATCCACTATATCCAAGTGAAGCAGTTATAAGAAAGAGCCTCAAGCTCTCCCCATTGGAAGCTTCAGATATGGTGCAAGTGTTACCATTAGATTCCAAGAACCCAATTGTGAGCTATGAAGAAGATGAATGTGGGTTCTGGAAGATTGGCAGATTTGGCAAGGAGGTACACACTTTTACCACTCTCATATCTTTGTTTGCAAGTTGTGATAGAGAAGACTTGGTGGACCTTTGGAGGTTGCTGGAGACCAAGTATGAGGCTAAAGCACCAACTTCAGCTAATGGAATAAAACTTTGGACCACATTCAAAAGAATGTGTGGACCAAAAGATGAGGATCCTGCAATATGGAAGGATCTTGAAGATGACCTCAGTGGTCTTCAATGGAGGTTATATTCAGCTGCTGGTGTATACCATTTGAGTTCTACAAAGTTTGCTGAGTATCTACTTGTAGATGCTCAGTATTTCATATCCAAGGCTATTTTGGAGAAGATGAAGGACACTCAGCTGGAAATAGATTATTCAAGTGACGTGGCAAAAGATTTGATCAGATTTATTCACTATCAATATGAGAAGGTTTGTAAGATTCCTTCTAGTCCTTAATGCTTATTCAGAAACATGATCATAAGAGTGGATATCAAGTTTAGGGAGGATTGTTGGGAATAAATTAAGGCCAGATCACTTGAGCGCTGATAAGAAAAAAACAAGCGTTGACAAGAACAAAACAAGCGCTGACAGCTCAAGCGTTGACAAGTTAAAGTCAAGTGTTGACACATTGAAGACAAGCACTGATGGAAGATATATTCTACGTGTGTATTATATTCTAGAATACTTCTAGTAAAGATAAGAACAACAATGTATTTTCTATATTTATCTTTACCTAGAATAGCTGATACGTAGATTATTGTACAAGGCTTCTTATGTCTATAAAAGAAGGCCTTTAGGTTAATGTTTAATATAAGTTTCATATAAGTTTTCATTCGTAAACATCTTTCATTGTAAGCAAGTTTGATATTGATAATCAAAGTGAAAGTTTGTTTATATCATTGTGTGTTCTTGTTTAAGTGTTAAATTCCGCATAACACTTAGATTCATAAAGCATATACAAAGGTTTCTCTACGTGTATTACTTGATCTAATCTCGTATACACAAAGCTAATCGATCTAAGTTTGGGATCAACACAGAAAATGTGACTACGAGCATTAGTATGCCTCTAAGTGATGAAACTAGGGAAACTAAGGAATCGGAAATCACAACTAACATGGAATCCAATTTAGCAAATGCTCCACCGTGTTCTAATTCTTCTGCGGGTGATCGAAATAATTCTCTTCATACTGGACTCCGGATGCACGAAGCACATGACGGGGAATCTCAAGCTTCTAATTAACTTCGTGGAGAAGTTCCTGGGTACGGTCCGATTCGGAAATGATCAATTTGCACCGATCCTAGGATACTGCCACTTGGTTCAGGGGGGTATCACTATCAAAAGGGTTTACTACGTCGAAGGGCTCAATCACAACCTTTTCTCGGTTGGTCAATTCTGTGATGCGGATTTGGAGGTTGCTTTTAGAAAGAAGACATGTTTTGTTCGTGATTATGCTGGTAAATGAGTTACTTACCGGAACACGGGCTACTGATCTCTACACTATTTCACTACAAGACTCCACATCTTCAACTCCAATATGTTTCATGGCTAAAGCTTCAACGACTCAAGCTTTGTTATGGCATCAACGTTTATCTCATCTTAACTTTGATACCATCAACTTGCTTTCCAAGAAAGATACTGTGCGAGGCCTTCCTAACTTGAAATTCATCAAAGATCATCTTTGTTCTTCTTGTGAGCTTTGTAAAGCTAAACGGTGTAGTTTCAAGACAAAGACTACACCAAGCTCTAAAGGACGGTTAGATCTTCTTCATATAGATCTGTGTGGCCCCATGCATGTTCAAACCATCAATGGGAAGAAATATGTTATGGTAATTGTCGATGACTACTCAAGGTACACGTTGTGTGACAATCCGTCAATTTATGATTGATATTTTATTCTCAATATTTATTTGAAAATATTATTATATGAACTCACTTATTTTTGGGAAGAAATTTGGATTTACGTCTTGAAGTAGCGTCGACTACGTCTAAACCGGAGGATTCAACGTTACGTGCTTACGTTTACATACACCGTCCTTGTTGACAGTCCGACATTTCAGAAAATAAATTTATCCGTGAATATTATTTTGGACTTTTAAATTTGTGTTGGTTCATAAACTCACAAATTTACGAGAAGAGATTGGGACTTACGATTTTATTTTAACGTCCTTTACGACTAAAACGGAAACCCTAGGATTACGTATTTATGTTTTCGAACTCCGTTTTTGATGAGACAATTTTTATTAAATTCGTTTTGTGACGTTGATTCATAATTTATAAAAACGTTTTTCGTAAAACGACCCGAGGGCACGCAAATCGAGGAAACTAGAATCAAGGGATACCCGTAAATTAGTGGGATGAGACAAGATAAATCTTTCCCCACCCCACTCAATATGGACGGCAAGAACTAAGCTACCAACACACTTGATGTGTCAAGTTCTAAGCTAAGTTTAACACTTGTCCATTAGCTTACAAGTTAAGCCAAACTTGACAAAACCACTCAAGCCAAACCACTTCCTCACATTTCCACTCATGGAAACAACACAAATCCTCTCATTCCTCTCTTGTTTATGCCGTCCATACTCCACCATCAAACACCACTTTTGATCAAAATCAACCATGAAATCCTATGTTATTCTTGCACATGTTGAAGCCCTTTTGAAACCCTATTGATTGGTGGTGATTATAACATCCAAGGAGGAGTTTCAATGGAGTATTAGGGCTGATTTTCCACAAGGTGTTCATCAAACACCACTTTTGATCAAAATCAACCATCAAAATCCATGTTTTGATCAACCTACATCATCATGGTGGTATAAAGATTGTCCTCCTCATCCTCTTGTTATTTTTATTATGAAATCATGTATTTTATTTCCTATTGTATATGTATATGATGATTATATAATGATAAAAGTATTGTGTGGGGATTTGGTGTTGATAAATATGATTAAAAAGGTGAAAAACTATAAGAAACAAGGCTAAAATCTTGCTTAAAAATGATAGCTGTATAAAACAGTAAAGAAACATGTCATGAACTGATAAAATGATGAAGTAGAATTAATATACAGTAAGCTATGGGTCTTGTACACATGTGAGAGTTGGCCATGCAATGGAATCATTGTAATGAGTGAGATATGATCAAAACAAGTTTAAGGTACAAATCTGAGTTCACTGTTTTGGACGAATTTTAGAAAATAATTGAAGGATGATTAAACAGTAGCTATAAAAGAGTTAAATGGAGCACATATCATATAGTTTATGTCATAAAAATTTGAGCTTCTATCTCCATATAGAACTCTAGATATGGCAGTTTTGGTGAAGATGAAAATCAAAATCAGATTTTGAGAATTAATGTTTATTATTATTATATAAGCACTCAAAATTATATTGTATAAAATGTAAAATAAAAACCCACTAACTTATGGATTTTATTTATATAAATATATAAAAGGTTAAATAAGTGTATAAATTATAAAAATGTTAGTGGAATAATACTTATAAGTAATAAAAACTATAAACTTGATTTTTACGACTTTTTCGGCTATTACCGTAAAATTAACGTTTTTGCTAAATAAAACTTAGACGGTTGGACCCGTCTAATGTAAACTTATAAAACTCATATACTGATATATAAACATATATAACAAGTAAAAACCGATAAAACCCGAACTATATAACTTAGGGACATTAACGGACATTAACGGACATTAACGGACTAAGTTAACATTATTGGACTAATAATACAACAAAGTGGGCTAAAACACTTATAAACTTATTTATTGGGCTTAACCCATTTGGGCACAACATGTAAAATGTAAATACTGATAATACAAGTATAAAATGGATTAAAACAAGTTAAAGAACTTATAATAAGTTTATTGGACCTAAAACACGTAAATAGGTAAAACTAGAAAACTAGTATAAAAGTTATCGACACATAACACTAAAATGAGTAAATGAGAATATGTAAACCCACTTGATCATCATATATATATAATCATCATATGTATACATAATTGTATTTTTATAAAGTCATTGGACAAGAGTCTAAGACGCGTATTATTTGTCTAGGTTTCCGTGACTGAAGCACGTACCGTACGTCCGAATTGTCGATAACCCGTCTTCCCACATCAACGTGAGTTCATAGCCTCGCACTCTTTTAAATGTTTTTATGAAATGTTTTATAAACCCGCGAGGGAGATAACATGTTAGTTTTTATAAAATAGGACACCATTTGTCCCGATTGTTTGTTTATTGATTTGGACCCGAATGATTGTATGACCCGATTGTATGACCCGATAAATGATTAAATGACCCGATAGATGAAATTAAATGGATTATTAAAGTTAGGTTATGTCAATAAAAGTCCCATTAGCATGAATTGTGAACTACCGGGATTTGGTAGAGGCTTATGCATTATAATAGTACTATTTGGGGACGATCACCCCAGTTCGCTCCTTGACGGTTGATCCCCGTCGTGCCACATTGATTGGTAAGCGAATTTATGTATGAGAAAGATTTCCATAGCGTGACCTTTGTGACGACACGCTACTTTAGATGGGCAAATTGAGTATCGGGTTAGCTACCCATTGTTGGTTTAGTAAGGTAACAATGTCATGCGGCTTATAATAATCCAATCACCGAAATACTAATAGACGCACCGAATTACGATGTATTGCCTGACTAGCAATACAAGGTCATACTATTGATATTATGTTCATGTTTTGGTTTTATATAACCATATTCATATAACGGTTTTTATTTAATCTATGCAACGATTATCAAACGTATTGTATGATGTTTTTACGACATTGGCTCGTATAATGATTTTAAGGAAAATGCCTATATTATGATTTTTGATAAGGATTTGCATAAAATGACTTTGGCTATTTTATGGCCTATTAAAATGATTTGTACAAAATGATTTTCAGTAATAAATTTATACTGATATTATATTTATGGATTTTATTAAACTCTATGAATTCACTCGGCGTTATCGCTGACCTTTTCTTTTAACATGTTTTATCTCAGGTACTTGAAGGTAATTCTCGGGAAGACAACAAGAATTCATGGCCCGCACCTAAATACTTATTTCCATTCAAATGCATTGTAAAACCTGTATTAAATACAAATGACTTTGGACCTATGTAACTTTGATATTTATGAATGGAAATGCTTTATTATTAAACGACGTGATTTTTATACGTTGTCTATGATGTGAGTAATGTGCTATCCCGTAACACCAACGAGTCTTCCGCTGTATTGAGTTGTATAAATTTGGGGGTGTTACAGTTTGGTACCAGAGCTCTCGTTATAGAGAACGAAAGATTTTTAAAAACCAAGGTTTTGAATAAAACATTTCAAAATCTTTTAACTATAAACATTTTTCTAAAAATGTCAAAATCTTTTGACTATAACGGTGCCGAAGAATTCCCGAGTTACCGACAAGGCCAGACTGAGAAGTGTTATTTTAATATATATATATAACTTGGATTATATATATATATGATGTAATTTTATTATATGAGTGTTTGATGATTATTTTTATATTTATACGAGGTATTTATACGACGTAGATTGTCACAAGAAACCCTAAATCCCCTAGTAAATTGATCGAAGCTATTCTCGTAGGAATTCTAGCTATCCTAGATCTAAACCAAGTTGTGGATATTTATAATCCCAACAAAATGGTTGATATTCGTAGAAATGTAGATATTAGTTGATTGTGATATTGAAAAAGAATTGGCGAGATTAAATCTGATATCGATGTCATGACGATCTTTCCTTATAGAGTGGAGTTTGACAAAACGTTACCACCTAGAAAGATGTCATCTGATTCGTTGTCATCCAATTCTTAAGTTGAAATCCAAACGGTGAATGTTGCACTTGAGGCTGTCATTGGAACCATTACCCCAAAAGCCTCATGCCACTAGTACCTTTCCGAGAAATCTAGTTGAATGATCCAGTCATTTCATACTAGTGACTCATTTGATAATTGTTGTTGTAAGAGCTATAGGATTGGAAATTAAGTGTTGTTCATATCAAGCTTTTATTTCCCTTTTAAGGTTTATGAATAAGGTTGAAAGTATTGGAGAATGAGGTAGGATATCGAGTTGAGTATAAGTTGATTGAAACTTGAATAAAGAAAAATTTAACTTGTATGGAATAAGAAATTGTTAAGAGGAAGTCTTTAAGTTCTTTGATTGAATTATAAGGTTTTAAATTTATTGTTAGTTCGTGTTAAGGGTTGTTCCTAGGCCATTGTACACTAACGAGGATGCCCAGTGTCCAAGAAATAAATTGAAGAAATTTTCTTCTGAATTGAGACCGATGGATCTTCTAGGACATGTGGAACACCTATTGACTCTTGTAGATTAGTATTCATTGTGGTATCTTTTAAAAATAATCCCTAACTTTACTGAGACATCAGTTGGTAGGATGAGTTCATGAAATTGTATGACATAGTGACATATAATGTATTGCGGTACAATTTTGACTTGTTTGTGATTAATGAAAAGACTACCTTTGATTGCTAAATTCTACATGTATCGATGTTATCTATCTTTTATTGCTATATCCTAATGTTCGCATTAGTGATGCAACCATTGAGCAAGTACTCATCTTGAATTGAGTTACGTTGTGGATTATTCTTTTTGAGTGCCAACAAGGTCATGAACCTCATGATTATTTGGCTAAGCTCATTTCCTATCATATCATAGTTAATTCTTGATGAACAAGCTTTCATCACTCTTTTGCAGATGAATCATTGTTTTTATAAGATAAAACAGTATCCTTTGAGAAAAATTGAATTTTCTTCACTATAAGGATTATTCAAAGTGAGATTTATAAGTGATTGTTCTCGAAATGAAGTTTTTTATAAAACACCTTGGAAAACTTAATTGTTTTCATAACAAGGAAAATCTTTGTAAATTTATTTTTGATTCTTATTTAAGAATTAAGCAGGAAAATGTTTTTATTTTAAACATTTTAATAAAATTTTGACGAACTGAGTATTGCATCGTTAATCTTGAAATTGTATATAGTTGCGCGTCTACATACAATTTGGAATGGACCATGCAAGACTGATTAGTAGTCACCATAAAACTAATGAATAAACACTACATTTTCTTTGAAGATTGTGAAGGATTAAATTTTATGAGAACTGCAAGAAGTGAGAAGTAGGGACATAGTGTTAGGGACACCTACATATGTGCCTGTAGCATCTATTCTTCTGAGTCGAATTTACTCATCTGTGGAAATTGTCTTATTTGACAATTGACAACTCTTTCTTGTCCAATTCGTCCGTAGTGAGATTCGTAGGAAAAGTATCTGATTACCGAGTGTTGATACCCGACTGGATGTATTGACGTTCTTATCATTTCTTATGATTTGATTTCATTTGAATGACCTGGGTAATGATCCAAGGAGCTTTCGAATGCGTACTCAAATTATGAAAACATGGGATATATTCATATTCGTCAATGTTTTCGTTTGTATCTGATTTGAAATTCTCTCGCGTAGATTATGCGTTGACCTTACTCTTTCAATAGTAGTTGTGTATCCGGATATCCTTGAATTTGTGAAGGATTATGAGTTATTATTAGTCTTTTGAGAAGTTCACGTCTTATCGACGACAATAAAACTGAAAAGTTGATAGTGCCAGTAGAATGAATTGATTGATTATGACATGACGACATTGTCTTAATTGATGGGAACTCGAATTGAATTCCCCTAAATGATAAGATGTTGATTATCAAAAGTGATCTAAATAATTCTTGATGAATGACTATATCCTGCATTTAGACTTGAAATTATACCATGAATGATTGTGAATTAGTCATAGATATTATAATCAAGAAAGAACTTAAAATAAATATATTAAAAGATGTTTATGTTATCTAAAAATTTAGGAGGTAGTTTCTGGTGAATTACCTAGACTTTTGCCATTAAGGCAGGCTGAAATTGGTATTGATTATATTTCCGGTGCTGCGCCTGTGGCTTGTGCACTATACGTCAGCACCATCTGAATTAAAGGAGTTACCGTACAACTGAGAGAGTTGTCGGAGAAAGATTTTATTCTACCAAGCTCGTCATCATGAAAAGCTATGGTGTTATCATTCCTTATATATATAGATTACTGTGAACTGAGTAAATTGACAATCAAAAACGATATCCATAACTCGAAATGGAAGATTTGTTCGATCATTTACAAGGTTTTTGATCCATGGCATAGTTATCATCAACTTCGCATCTGCGAAAAAGGATTATGTATTCCAATCACTACATCCTGAACTTGTAATGAACATTATGAGTTTCACGTGGTGACGTTTGGATTGACGAATACACACGTAGCATTCATAAATTTGGTGAATCACGTGTGAAGGCTGTAATTTGATAAATTCATGCTCATGATCATTAAGGACTATATGTTTATTTATAAGAATAAGAATGAGTTAATAATTATTTATAGATTGCCCTAAATTGGCTAAGCAATAAAAACATGTACCTTGAATATTTAACATGTGATTAAAGACTAAATCCTTTATATTAATTGACCGTGTGAATAATAGATAATGGAATATAAATTGACTCTTTAAAACTTAGAAGTCATTTAAGACTTTGAGTTATACTAAAAAGAAAGTGCAAATATATTTTGACAAATTTTTTAACAAAGGATTTTAAGGGATTATTCCCTTATACACAAACCATTTAACAAACTTCTGTTTAGGGGTAAATGTTTGTGTATACCTCAAGATAACCTAAGAGGGATTGATGAAACTATTTAAACCATGACTCGAAATTGAAACGACACTTTTTACTTTTCAACTAAGAAAACTTTGACCAAAGTATAAACAAAGGTTTTTCGAACATTTACGAATCTTATTAAATATTTTCGATAAATCAACAAAAATCTTGTTAATTAAATTCAAGTTATTTTGAACATTTCCATATAATTGGACGGACTAAGAAATTTAAAATCTTTATGTTACATTTCATAAAAATTGAAAATTTATTATTTAATTAGTTGTAATAATTATCGACGCTTTAGACATCGGATTTAAGCAAAACTGATAAAAATGATAGCTGCAACGAAATTGAAACTTAGAAAATATGAAGAAAGAATTTATGAGTAAATTGTGAACATGATAATTATATCATCATGAGAGGTGAATGTTGATCCCAAACTTAGATCGATTAAGCTTTGTGTATACGAGATTAGATCAAGTAATACACGTAGAGAAACCTTTGCTTATGAATAAAGTAACTAAGTGTTATGCGGAATTAACACTTAATCTAAAACACAAAGATGTTAAACAAACTTTCACTTGTATTAGAATGATCGAACTTGATTACAATGAAAGAGGTTTAACTTGTGAAAACTTATGAAAACTGATGATTAACATTAACCTAAAACATCTTCTTTTATAGATTAAGAAGTCTTGTACAATAAGCTACGAATCAACTATTCTAGGTAAAGATAATAATAGAAAATACAATGTCGAGCTTATCTTTACCATACACAAATAAAGAAACAAATAAACAAAAAGATTCGTATGAAGATATATTCCATCAGTGTCAATCTTCAAGGCTGTCAGCGTTGACTTATACAAATGTCAACGCTTGGCTGTCAGCGTCCAATGTCATCTTATCAGCGCTTGAATTCTTCTTATCAGCGTCTAGTGAACTGACCCATAATTTATTCCCAACAATCCTCCCCTAAACTTGATATCTATTCCAATGATCAAGTTTCTGAATAAAAACTTAAGGCTTAGGAGGAATCTTACAAAAACTTCTTATGTTGGTGATAAACATATCTAATCAAGTCTTTGGCCACGTCACTAGTATAATCAATCTCTATGGGTGTCTCCTTCATCTTCTCCAATACTTCTTTGGACAAGAAATAGTTAGCATCCACAAGTAGATACTCTGAAAACTTTGTAGAGCTCAAATGAAATACACCACAAGTAGAATAAAGCCTCCAATGAAGATTACTGAGGTCATCTTCAAGATCCTTCCATATGGCAGGATCTGCTTCCCTTGGACCACACAAAGTCAAAAATGTGTGCCATAGTCTTATTCCATTTGCTGAAGTAGGTGCTTCAGCTGTATACTTGGCCTCTATCAATCTTCATAGATGCACCAAGTCTTCTCTATCTATGCTTGCAAAGATAGAAATAATTGAAGTGAAAGTGTGTACCTCCTTTCCAAACCTGCCAATCTTCCAAAATCCACACTCATCTTCATCAAAACTAATGATTGGATTTCTGTCATCTAGAGGTACTACATTAACCAAATCTGAAGCTTCCAATGGAGAAAGCTTGAGATGCTTCCTTATGACACTTTCAGTTGGATAATACACATTCATATCTTTGGGAAATTGGAGAGGATCTCCTTTCTTCACTGGTCTTTGAGCAATCCTCATCTCCTTTTGAATCTGCATTTCCTCAGCAAGCTCTTGTTTCCTTTCTTCTGAAAGAAACTGGTAGACATTATTTTCTTGCACATTCCTCCAAATAGGATGTGCCCTATACTCTAGCTCCTCAAAAGATAAAGCCAGCAACTTCTTGTATGTCCATCTAGGTTGATGGCATCTAAGCAACTTGTAATACAACTGCCTTCTATCTCTTTTAAGCCAAGTCTTGACCTCTTGTGCATTAAACCTCAAAATCACCTTTATATCATCTTGTACCCTGAGAAGAACTTCCAACCCCCAAATTTGATCTGACAAACTCATCCCTGGGTTGTCCATTACCTTGTCTTCCCAAGCATGGTACATTCTGGTGATTTCTGGAAGGTCCCAATCAATCTGATTCTTCAAATCACTCAATCTTTCCTTTGCTAACTCATCCCCATATTCAAGTCTTTCTGGATCTTCAATAATTTGAACACTTGAATCTGAGCTATCTCCTTTTTCATCATCACTTTCTTCCTCACTCTCAGAAGTGGCAACAAATGGTGATCTACCACTCCTCTTCAAATCTCTTTCCAAAAGTTGTGCAGCCAACTGTTCATCAAATGCAATTTGTGCTGCATCTTTCTTTGGAACATCTTCTTCAACCAGAATCCCCTTACCCTTGTCTTTTGGATCAATAATAGGTAAGGTAGAAGAAGAAACCTGTGTGGACACATCTTTGATGATTGCTGATGACTGGAATACATCAACACCACCTGCAACTTTGTCAGCGTTCAAGTTACCTTTATCAGCGCCCCGATTACCTTTGTCAGCGCTGGATGTGTCAGCGTTCAAACCTGTATCAGCGCCCATTGTTGCTGTGAAAGATCCTTCCAAGTTCAATGGAGTTACCTTGGATGTATCAATAATTGGGTGCTTCTTCAAGTTGGTGAGTACTTCAGCAACATTTAAAGATTCACTAAATTGTGAACTCTTCTCACTGGCTGTATGAATCAGCTCATCCTCTTCATCCTCCCCTTTGGAAGATTCCTCCATTCTACTCCTGCTACTTGGATTCTCCAAAACAGTTACCCGCTCCCTCAATACTTGGAGTTCACGGCCCTGATTATTGACAATTTGTACAAGGCTGACATTTTGCTTTTGCAAGCTAATGACAGCAGCTGTCAATTCAGTCAATGTCATAGGTTCCAATCTGCCCTCAGCTAGAATGGGGATTTGACCTCCCAAAATAGAATCATAGGGCGTGGATGAGGTCTTAATGATGTTGGGACTGTCTTGACCAGCATCTAAGCTTGTGTCAATAGCCCCAGCCTCATCCATGGCACTAGCCACACTTGTGGAGGTGGTTCTCTCTGCAACAAGGCTAGGACCACTAGAGGAGAACACTCCAGTAGTCCTTTGGCGTTTATTCAACCTAGATTGTAATGGGGTGGAAGATGAGGTAGATTGTGTGGATGTTGGTTGGTTAAGGGGTGTTTGGGATTGTTTAGGGATGGCATCAGCGTTGGGATTGGCTGTGTCAGCGCCAACATTTTGAGTGTCAGCGTTGACATTGGGTTGGTCAACGTCCATGTGATCAAGTGAAGGTAATGGTTCAAGGATAGGCTCAAGTTGCGGTGCAGGGTCTGGTTGTGGTTGAGCAGCCTGAATTACTTCAAGCATGGCTTGGGTAAGAGGTATGGATCTGTTTGTGGAGCTCATCTTGTCAAAAATGGTTTTCTTTTGCTTAGGGATCTCATAAAAAGTGTCATGATCCCTAGTACAATATTCTTGTAAATCAAACACCATTTGCAAAAATCTTGGGTAAGCCAAAGTCATTTTACTTCCCTTATTTTTACACATCCCTTCAAAAATCATTTTTGAAAAATTATACTTAAGCTCACGTGTTATACAAACCAAAGCACTTGCAATTGACCTGTTTATTTCATTAAAAGAAGTACATTTTGGACTTAAGCATTGGAGAAGAACATGTATCAAATATTTCCAATCTGAGGGAAATTCCTGCTTATGATATTTATTTAAAGTGACATCAGCAGGAATAGGATAACCCAATTCCCTAAGACCTTGTTCTATTGTTGCAATGGTAAGGGTAGTCACACCATCAGCGTCATTAAGACGCAAAGCTTGGCGAACCAAGGCTTCAGTGACCACCCATGTTCTTCCATGAACAGTAGATGTTAATGTGGTCACTCCATTAGCTGTTGTGGAACTAGCATTATTCCAAAACTGTCAAATGTGTGCGACATGGACCAATGGTTCATGAGAAAGTGCATACCTTAAGGAGGATGCATTTAAAAATGCCACCATTTGTGAATAATGAGGGAACAAATCATTATCAGCGGCCAAGTAAGCTACCATATTATGTTGGCTCTTGAACTCCAATGTTAATTTCTTTGAGTTGAACTTTGGTGCCATGTTGAAAACTGTTTAGGTTATGTGATGTGTGAAAAATCTAGGAGAAAAATGTTAGACAAGAAAATATGAATACCCAGAACAAAAAGTTTAGCCAAATTTATAGGAGAGATGCATGATTTGGATTGGTCAAAAATGAGGCAGTTATATTCAAAGAGCAATGATGAAAATATTGAATCAAATATAACTTATCTCATGCATTAATTAAAAGTAACAACTCCCCAAAATTACGGCCAAAGATTAGTCAAAAATAACAACTGGGTAGGGCCCACTAGGTGTCAACGGTCAAAAATAGCCCATCAACGCCCAACGGCTATATTTACTTGTCAGCGTTTGCCTAAAGCCTTGTCAGCGTCACGATTGGACGTAACAGCGTTTGGAGAAAAACTTGTCAGCGTCTAAAAATAAAAATAAAAATATTTAAAAAGAAAAAGACCTTAACAAAGTAATTTATCCTAAGGGAAATATCTTGCAAGTTGATAATAATTACTGGGCGGCAAGCACTGTCCATTTTTGCACACTTGCTTAAGCAAGATAGACACAAATGTCCTCAAGTGTCCCTTGCTAACCAAAATACTTACCAACAAAGTTATTTCATAAAATTCTTTGTAACTCCCAGGTAAACCCATAACAAAACTATTCCCAAGTCTCCCATCAGACCACAACCAATTCTAGGCCAAAAATGTCTTGGCAGCATGCATAGTTTGTCAACTTTGCATGCTACAGTGACTCATGGTTTAGTAAAACTAACCCATACTCACCTGTGGACACAATCTAGAATTGTGATGAGAGTATTGTAAGAATACCCAAAAGTCCTAAAGGTTCCTTAAACCTCCCCTTAAACTATGATACACGAGTTTCTCAAAATATATATGAACATTAAAAATTTATGTCAAGATAGGAATATAAATATTCCAACCATCATCCATAAACAAAAACATGTCCAAATAGCTCTTCAAAGATCCACAAGCAACTCTGTATCCAATGGCATAAAGCTACCACCACCTACACATTTAGATTGAAAACCACAAAACTAACATTTGTTGCTGACAGCGCCCCGACAACACTTATCAGCGTTGAAGGAACTCTTGTCAGCGTTAGACAATAATATCTCTAACAACGGCAAAATAACACTTATCAGCGTTACATTTACCTTTGTCAGTGTTAGAAAAATTAAGTGGAAAAATCTAAATCATCACAAAGACCAATAACAGTGCATTATCCTGTACATACTTTTACAAAAAGGTTCCAAAACACATATTAAGTGAGATTAACCATTCCAATATTTGTTACCAAATATTGAAATCTTCCAGTATAAAAAGGTTTAGTTAATAAATCAGCCACATTATCTTCTGTGGCTACCCTATCTGGTTGTATTAAACCTTTCTCAAAGCAATCTCTTATAAAATGATGCCTAATTTCTATGTGTTTGGTTTTAGAATGATGTACAGGATTTTTAATAATGCATAAAGTACTGTTATTGTCTACAAAAATCTTGGTATGCATGAAATTATACCCATAATCCAACAGCTGGTTCTGAATCCATAAGACTTGTCCACAACAAGCAGCTGCTGCAACATTGTCTGCTTCAGTTGTAGAGTTTGCCACCACTGTTTGTTTCTTGCATTGCCAAGATATTAATCTACTCCCAAGAAATTGACATCCACCAGTTATGGATTTCCTATCAAACTTGTCACCACCATAGTCACTGTCTGAATATGCAATAAGCTCCAATGGAGAATCTTTTGGGTACCATAAGCCAAGATCTGGATAACATCTTAGGTACCTAAAAATTCTTTTCACAGCAAAAAGGTGACACTCTTTGGGAGTCACTTGATGACGTGCACTAATAAGTGTGAAAACACTTATCCTTTTACCACTTATTTCCAATAATAACAAGACCAAAACGTGTGATTTATGTCGTAAAAGTCAGAATTATGCGTGGTTTGTGTTTTTATTGTGTTTTAGGACCAAAATATGAAAAAGGAAGAAAACACGGGCTTTCACGGGCTTTTATCGAAGAAAACGGGAAAAGACGAAGTCAAAAGATCAAGAGTGCAAAAAGAACGGAAGTCCAAGACCTATTCTGAAGATTTATCGAAGAAAAAGTCTAAAGACGGAAGTTTTAACGAAGTCGAAGAACTTAAGTCTAATAGAAGAAGAAAATTAAAAAAAAAGACAAGTTCAAATCCCGAGACGACAAAGACGAAGAATTAAAGTCGAGTCGAGAAAACGTGAAGAAAGCAAGAGAGAAGATGCAACACATGCACTCCTTCCCTATAAATACCCTCCTAATAGTCATTAGGATGGTGGTTAGATTTTTTAGTTAATTTTTCACTTTTTAGTTTTTAGAGAGAGAAAGTCTTAAACTTTCTCTCACTAGTTCATCTTTTTCTCTTTCAAGATTAAACACTTTTGTATTGCTTATTTCATTAATCAAAGTTCTATTTTAAGCTTTTATTTCTTAATCTCATTCTACTTTTCTTTGATTTAAGATTGATTTTGGTGTGATTATCATGTGTTCCGTGTTGTTCTAATTGATTTCATGCTAAAAAGTTAATCTTTTAATCATTTTATAAGTTTTCATTTGATTAAGATTTAAGACTTTTGTGCTTATTGGCTTATTTTTATGATTAACTTATGTTTCTATTTAAAAAGTTTTATTAAAAAGTTTATGATTTTGTTGTCTAATCTAAAAAGTTGATTAATTTCGAGATTGAATAAGTTGATCAAAGTGCTTATTGATTCGGATTTGTCATAGATTCGGGTTGGTTTTGGTATTAGCTTATTAAAATTAGCTTATTACCTAGCTTAACCTTTTTCCTTAGATTTCGGAAAGGGTTTAAAATCCCTTTTCCGATTGGCTTTCCGACCGGTGCACCATCATAACCAATTTCCACAATTTTAGGAAAGGTTGTTATCTCCCCTTTCCGATTGGCACCCCAAAAACATTCCGATCAGGCCTAGCTCATATTCCGACGGTAAGTATCAAATAAATTCCGATTGGGATTGTTCCCATATTCCGACTAGCAGCCCTTGTTCATTTTCCGATTGGTTGTCATATCCCGTATTCCGATTGTAAGCAAGTAAGACATTACGATTGGCTACCTTAGCGCTTATTCCGATTGACCCTTTGTTCCCACATTCCGATTGTGCGCTTCTCCCTGCATTCCGACCATCCGATCGGAATACATTCCGATCGGGTCTCCTTTTGGCTTGTTTTGGTTTCTCTCGATATCACTTTCTTATAGTACCTTTTATTTTCTGAAAATTGTCCAAGTGTTAGTTTAATTTAGTGAGTTAGTACTTTTCCATTGTCTCCTTTACGTTTATATGCATTTATTTTTACTCGTCATTCAAATTAATCTTTTAACTTCCATTTTACTCAACGACACTTTAATTACTTGCTATTAGATTAAAACAAATCAACCAAACCTTTGATTCACCAAAAGACAATTGAGTCGCACTTAAGACCGGTTTTCAATTCGAAAAGATTCGGAACTATAACGAACTTTGATACTTTGGTTGCAAAAACCGAGTATTAAATGGCGCCGCTGCCGGCTCTTTTCGTTACGATAAACGGTTTCTAGTGAGAGACGCATTGAATTTTGGGATCCGTTCTTTGAACGTTATTTTCATTGCTATAAAAATTTCCAAAAATCCATAAAAAATATAAAACTCTTCAAAAATACAAAAACATTAAAAAACCTATAAAAACCAAAAAGATTATATAGATATTTCTTGTGCATATTTTTCTTCTGCAGGTGCATGCGTACTAGATCTACAAACTATTCTGAGCCCGAGAATCGTGAAGATTTAGATATGGTTGGTGTTAACAACAACAATAATCACCCACCTCAAAATAATTTGAATAACAACTACAACAATAATAACAATAACAATGTCCTTCAACCTGATTTACGAACCATGGAGGAATTGTGCCAACCCACCATGAACGGACGCGGAGGCCCGATTGCGCCAATGCACGTCACGGCTCAGGAGTTTTCGTTGAAGCATCACATGATCCAGCAAGTGCAAACGAACCCATTTCGTGGAATCCCGGATGATGATGCCAACAAACACCTCGACAAATTCATTACCATTACCCAAAGCATGAAGTGCCCCGGTGTTTCTATGGATGACCTTCGCCTTCAACTCTTTCCACACTCGCTTTCTCACCATGCCGAAAAATGGTTTGACCGTCTTCCTAAGAATTCTATTCATACGTGGAACGACATGACTCAACGCTTTTTATCGCGCTATTTTCCCCCATCCATGGTCACTAGCCTTCGTAACCAAATCAGTGGATTTATGCAAGAGAATGATGAATCGCTTTTCGATGCTTGGGAACGTTACAATGATTTGATCGACCGCTGTCCTAATCACAATATGCTCCCCGTCACTGTCATTGACACCTTTTACAATGGTCTCACTTTTCGTGATCGTGACACGATCAATGCCGCCGCCAGTGGTACTTTTATGAAAAGGAGACCGGAGGAGTGTCGAGAGTTGATTGAAAACATGACTACTCACCACAAGAATTGGGATTCATCCGCATCCTCAAGATCTAATCAGAGAGTCAATGTTTCATCTACTTCTTCCACCACCAACCCGTCTATTTTGGAACGTGCTATTCTCGATATTAACAAAAGTCTCCAAATTTTGACTTCTAACCAAACTCAACAAGCTAAAGCCGTTGTTATTTCTTATGACACATGTGGTGGTCCTCATTCCTACAATGAGTGTCCTTCTACTCACGGCAATTATTCTGAAGACATTAACGCCGCTTACGGTACTTATCCCACGGGAGGCTATCAAGCCCGCCCTCAAGGAGACCGTGGTTTGCTAAGTTATCGTTCCAACAATTATCTTGCTCCTCTTGGTTTCCCTCCTGCAAACCACAACCAACAACAAAGCTACAACCGAAACAACCAATCCCAACCTCGTGCTCAAAATCGATATCAATCCCAAAGAAACCCATACCCAACTCAAGGAAATTCTCAAGCTTACCAAGCTCCACCTCTCAATCAACCGATGGCCGTTAACCAAGACGTCGAGACGTTCATGAAGACTAATCGTGAGATGGTGACGAATCTTCAGAGTCAATTTGTCAACTTGAAGAATGACATGGTGAAACAAGGGAGCGATATTCGAGCCGAGCTAAGGAATGATATGGCCAAACACAGCAATGATATTAATGCCAACATGCAAAACTCTTTTAACAATCAAGCTCTTCACCTTCGTGATATGATTGGTTCGCTCATCCAAAGTAATCAACCCTCTTCTTCGGGTACTCTTCCGAGTAATACCGTTGCGAATCCAAGGGGGGAGATGAAAGCAATCACCACTCGAAGTGGAAAAGGATATATGGAACCCGAGCTTCCTACACCTCCACCCGTGATTGTGAACAAGGAAAAAGAGCAACTTTCTCCACCTTCTATCCCCATTTCCCCACCACCCGTGGTGGTGAGTGATCCTATTCCCTTAAAGCCTTCTTCTTCATCCAATATACCTTATCCTTCAAGGTTGAGGAAAGAGAAGCAAAAGAGCAAGGATGATATTCAGGTTTCAAACTTTCTAAAAATGTTTAAACAATTGAATTTTAACATCTCCTTTGCCGAGGCTCTCGCTCACATGCCCAAATACGCTAAGATGTTTAAAGATCTTTTAAGCGATAAGGAAAAGCTTCTTGACATTGCTCAGACCCACCTTAATGAGAATTGCTCCGCAGTGCTCTTAAGGAAATTGCCCACCAAACTTGGTGATCCGGTCGCTTCTTGATTCCTTGCAACTTCCCGGGAGTAGAGAATTGCATGGCCCTAGCCGATCTAGGTGCCAGTATAAACTTAATGCCTTTAAGTGTTTGGAAGCAATTATCTCTCCCCGAGCTAGTCCCCACCAAAATGACTTTGGAATTAGCCAACCGTACGGTTGCTTATCCAGTGGGGATAGCCGAAGATGTCTTTGTTGGCGTCGACAAATTCACCTTCCCGGCGGATTTTGTCGTCGTTGACTACGAGATGGATCCCCGTGTTCCATTAATCGTTGGACGTCCATTTCTGAGGACCGGTCGCACTCTTATTGATGTAGCCGCAGGCGAAATAATCATGAGAGTTGGTGACGATAAAATTGTCTTCAACATGGGTAAGATTTCTCAGCAACCTTATTCGTATGAGAGTGTTAATGCTATTGATGTTCTCGATGAGGCTTGTGAAGAACATTTTCATGATGCTTGCAAAAGTACTCTTTCTTCTCTACCCAATGTTGAGACCGTTGCCTCAATTGCTCCAGCATTGACTCCTTTTGGAGAAAGTGACTTGGATGACTTCGAAGCTAGCTTGGGTCCTCTCGATATTAAGTATGATAATTTGTCCACCAATTGGGATGAAGACATTAGTACTATTGAGAGACTTCTCAATGAGGACCCGTTCTCTCCTCCTGCTCCTAAAGAGGTGACTAATGATGATCCATCGTTAGTTTCACCATCTACTGAGGATCCTCCTACTCTCGAGCTTAAGGACCTGCCGCCTCATCTTGAGTACGTTTTTCTGGAAGACGACGAGAAGCTACCAGTCATCATCGCAAAGGATCTGAAAGAAGACGAAAAAGCCCGACTTGTCGCTGTGTTGAAGAAGCATAAAAGAGATATCGCTTGGAAAATCTCCGACATCCGTGGAATTGATCCTCACTTTTGCACACATAAAATTTTCATGGAGGACGACTTTAAGCCCACAATTCAAAGTCAACGAAGGGTGAATCCCAAAATACATGAAGTCATCAAAAAAGAGGTTATCAAACTTCTTGATGCGGGTATGATTTACCCTATTTCGGATTCACCGTGGGTTAGTCCAGTCCATTGTGTGCCTAAGAAAGGCGGAATCACCGTTGTGCCCAATGCAAACAACGAGTTAATTCCTACCCGTCTCGTTACTGGGTGGAGAGTTTGTATAGACTACCGCAAACTCAATGATGCCACGAGAAAGGATCATTTACCTCTACCTTTTATGGACCAAATGCTTGAACGTCTAGCGGGTAATGAATATTACTGCTTTCTTGATGGTTTCTCGGGTTATTTTCAAATACCCATCGATCCCCAAGATCAAGAGAAGACAACATTCACTTGTCCCTATGGCACCTTTGCTTATAAAAGAATGCCTTTTGGCTTATGCAATGCCCCCGGGACTTTCCAAAGGTGCATGTTGGCTATCTTCCATGACATGGTTGAGCAAACCATGGAAGTCTTCATGGATGATTTCTCGGTCTTCGGGGATTCCTTCTCTACTTGCCTTGCCAATTTGGAACGTATGCTTAAGCGGTGCGAAGACACTCGCCTTGTTCTGAATTGGGAAAAATGCCATTTTATGGTAAAAGAAGGCATTGTGCTAGGACACAAAATCTCTAAAGCCGGTCTTGAAGTCTACCGTGCTAAAGTTGATGTCATAGCCAAATTACCTCCACCTTCAACCGTGAAGGGTGTGAGAAGCTTTCTGGGTCATGCGGGCTTCTATCGTCGATTCATTCAAGATTTCTCTAAAATCGCTCGCCCGATGACCCACCTCTTGGAAAAAGATACTCCTTTTATCTTTTCAAAAGAGTGTCTCGAAGCCTTCAATCTTCTTAAGGACAAGCTCACTAAGGCACCGGTCTTGGTTACCCCTAATTGGGAGCTGCCCTTTGAATTGATGTGCGATGCTAGCGACTTTGCTATTGGTGCGGTTTTGGGCCAACGTGTGAATAAACACTTCCAACCAATCCACTACGCTAGCAAAACAATGACGGGGGCTCAATTGCATTATACGACAACCGAAAAAGAGCTTTTAGCTGTTGTCTATGCTTTTGAGAAATTTCGCCCCTATCTTGTTTTATCCACCACCATCGTATACACGGACCATTCCGCGTTGAAGTACTTGATGACTAAGAACGATTCTAAGCCAAGACTTCTCCGCTGGGTTTTACTCCTTCAAGAATTCAACATTGAAATTCGTGACAAGAAGGGAGCTGAAAACCTGGCCGCGGATCATTTGAGTCGACTTGAGGATCCATATCAGGGGGATCATCCAAACAAAGAGATCAATGACTCTTTCCCCCTGGAGACTCTAATGTCTATAAATCTCAACCTTGATGGCACCCCGTGGTTTGCGGACATTGCAAACTACTTAGCGGGTGGTATTCTCATCCAAGGGTTAACATCCCAACAAAAGAAGAAGTTCTTGAACGATGTTAAGACTTACTTATGGGATGACCCTTATCTATTCAAACAGTGTGCTGATCTGATTATTCGTCGATGTGTTGACGGACCGGCAGCTTTTGACATCCTCCAAGCTTGCCACAAAGGACCCACCGGTGGTCACTTTGGTCCCAACTACACCGCTAAGAAAGTGTTTGATTCTGGATTCTACTGGCCCACCATTTATCGTGACGCTCACGAAATGGTTAAGCATTGTGATGCTTGCCAACGTCAGGGCAAGATCACACATAAGGATGAGATGCCTCAAAATTTCATACAGGAATGTGAAATCTTTGATGTATGGGGCGTCGACTTTATGGGGCCATTTCCATCATCCAAAGGGAACAAGTACATCCTCGTCGCCGTCGACTACGTCTCTAAATGGGTTGAAGCTAAGGCTCTTCCTACTAATGATGCGAGGGTGGTTGTGAACTTTTTGAAGCAGCTTTTCGCTCGATTTGGCGTTCCTCGTGCTATTATCAGTGACCGCGGGACTCATTTTTGCAACGATCAATTTGCACGAGTCATGGCAAAGTATGGTGTCACTCACCGTCTTTCCACCGCCTATCATCCCCAAACCAATGGGCAAGCCGAAATTTCCAATCGTGGCCTGAAGAGAATTTTGGAGCGTACTGTGGGGAGCATCGCGCCGCGTGGGCCGATAAGTTAGATGATGCTCTGTGGGCTTTCCGTACTGCTTACAAGACCCCGATCGGTTGTACACCCTATCGTCTTGTGTACGGGAAAGCCTGCCACCTACCCATCGAGCTGGAACATAAGGCGCACTGGGCCTTGAAGTGGGCTAACTTTGACATCATCAAAGCCGGTGATCATCGCAAGGTTCAACTCAACGAGCTAAATGAACTGAGGAATGAAGCTTATGAGAACTCGCTGATCTACAAGGAGAAAACGAAGATGATCCACGATGCTAAAATCAAGAACCGAGAGTTCCACGTTGGTGATCAAGTCTTGCTCTTTAACTCTCGGTTGAAGATCTTCTCTGGCAAGTTGAAGAGCCGCTGGTCTGGTCCATTCACCGTCGCCAAAGTCTTTCCTTATGGGACCATTGAGCTTTCTCAGCCGAATGGGCCCAATTTCAAGGTGAATGGCCAGCGTTTGAAGCTGTACTTTGGTGAGGACATCTCTCAAGAGATGATTCCAACCCTCACCACGTTCCCCATGAACTAAAATTGGGTCGAGTCAGGCTCATGACTCGGTGAACAAAAACAAGCGCTTCTTGGGAGGCAACCCGTGTTCTATCCTTTACTACTTTCATAATAAGTGTAGGGGGAGCCCCGCATATGTTTGTTATTCTTGTGTCTTGTGCTGTGCAGGGATTAAAGCTTCAGAAAGCATCTTGATAACTTTTGACGAACCATGATACCGTGTTTTCCATCTTCCCGGTTCTATCCTAAACTCTTGTGATTCAATACTTCATATTCTATATGTTCACATTGAATTCACTTTAGTTGTCCTTTCCTTAACAAGATTTAAACAAAGTGCACAATGTCCTAAGTGTAGGGGAGTTTACTCCCACATGCTTAAACATTGAGGACAATGTTTATCTTAAGTGTAGGGGGGACTTCTATCGAAGTAAGTGGTCTTTTCCATGAATTTGCCCTCATTTTAACCGGAAAAGTTGATTTTTCGACATTTTTCAAAAATTTTAATCTACTTTGGCCTAGTTGTATAGTTGTATTTGCCTTTGTTATGTTTCCTTTGCTAGAATAAATTTTTAATAAAGTGGTTTTAGATTTTTCTTAGTCGTGAACATTTTGACTCAACCCGAGTTTACTTGCCTAAGTCTACTCTAGCTAGTATCCTTAACGTGTTTAAGTCAAGTTTTGCTAGGCTTTTATTTAGGGAGCTATAAAACGCGAAAGTCTTAACTCTCACGGGTTAAGAACAAGAACTTTTCGCAAGTTCCTATAATTGATCCTAGAGAGTCGTTTATCAAGGGAACTTTAAAATGCGATTTCTGAACTTGAAAAAGTCTAAGAATTTGCAAGATCCTATAGGCGACTCGAAAACCCAAAACTTTGATTTAATAGGCTAAGCATCCACGAGTCTCATTCCTTGAGATTTTAAACTGTGGAGAACGAGAGATGATAGAGTCAATTATAAGTTTGGTATTCTTTCGTGAATTTATGTGAGTTAATTATGAGCCTATTCTCCCTCCGCTTGTTAATAAATTAATCTGCTAATAAATAAGGTTGTACGATTTAAAAGGTTACTTAGCTTCTAGCCCCAGATCGTTTAAAAGTTGCTCGGTAATGACGAGAGTTCATAGCCAAGGCATAACTTATGAAGCGGGGCGCGAAGATTGGCGAGTCCGAAAAGGCCCTAACAAGGCATGAGGGCTACATTTTGTTGCTAAAGATCCAAAAGTGATGTGAAGAATCATCTATCAAAAATCAATATGAAGGATCGAGACACACGACGAAAAGCAAGAACTCCCCAAAAGTCATGGAGAAGTCTATCCGAAAAGACCCTAACAAGGTATGAGGATAAATAGATCCAAGTCCTAAAAGGAGGCGGATCGTTGTATATCAAAGTCCAAAATAAATATTGGATAAAAATGAATTAGTCGTGGTCCAAAGATGAAGAATCTCTCAAAAACTTCAAGTGAAGAAATTCCCATTATGAAGAGAAGATCATAATTTCAAGAGTGTCTCTCGAAGATTCGAAGTATGAAGTCGCTGCCAAATATCGGCCCGAGAAAGGTCTCAAATCGCGAACCAAGTTATGCCAAGATATGAACTTTCTGATATCCCGAGAAGCAGTTTTAAAAGATTTGGTCCTTTAGCTAACTACTGATTAAATCGTTCACCTTATTTTCGGACTAAATAACTATCGAAATAAGTCAAACAATGCATCCTCGTGATCATTCAAGACAAAAATAAAATATAAGAGATACACCTAGGAATAAGGGAGTCTAAGTGAATAATTGGCCCACATGAGTTCGTGATAGTTTGCTAACTTATAATAACAATGATCTCGGTTTTAAGCTTGGTATGGGGAACGTGAAACTTGAGGATGATAAACGTTCACGGCCGCCAAAACCAAATGTAAGTTTTTAATTTCTTTACTTATTTCTATCTTTTATGTTTAGTACTTAATAAAGGCCAAGGTGGGTTATTTATGATGGAAAATATAAACCGTGCTTTAAAATTAATGCATTGCATGAGGGCATTGCAATGGTCAAGTGTAGGGGATTTAATAAGTGTGAAAACACTTATCCTTTTACCACTTATTTCCAATAATAACAAGACCAAAACGTGTGATTTATGTCGTAAAAGTCAGAATTATGCGTGGTTTGTGTTTTTATTGTGTTTTAGGACCAAAATATGAAAAAGGAAGAAAACGCGGGCTTTCACGGGCTTTTATCGAAGAAAACGGGAAAAGACGAAGTCAAAAGATCAAGAGTGCAAAAAGAACGGAAGTCCAAGACCTATTCTGAAGATTTATCGAAGAAAAAGTCTAAAGACGGAAGTTTTAACGAAGTCGAAGAACTTAAGTCTAATAGAAGAAGAAAATTAAAAAAAAAAAGACAAGTTCAAATCCCGAGACGACAAAGACGAAGAATTAAAGTCGAGTCGAGAAAACGTGAAGAAAGCAAGAGAGAAGATGCAACACATGCACTCCTTCCCTATAAATACCCTCCTAATAGTCATTAGGAGGGTGGTTAGATTTTTTAGTTAATTTTTCACTTTTTAGTTTTTAGAGAGAGAAAGTCTTAAACTTTCTCTCACTAGTTCATCTTTTTCTCTTTCAAGATTAAACACTTTTGTATTGCTTATTTCATTAATCAAAGTTCTATTTTAAGCTTTTATTTCTTAATCTCATTCTACTTTTCTTTGATTTAAGATTGATTTTGGTGTGATTATCATGTGATCTGTGTTGTTCTAATTGATTTCATGCTAAAAAGTTAATCTTTTAATCATTTTATAAGTTTTCATTTGATTAAGCTTTAAGACTTTTGTGCTTATTGGCTTATTTTTATGATTAACTTATGTTTCTATTTAAAAAGTTTTATTAAAAAGTTTATGATTTTGTTGTCTAATCTAAAAAGTTGATTAATTTCGAGATTGAATAAGTTGATCAAAGTCGGGTTGGTTTTGGTATTAGCTTATTAAAATTAGCTTATTACCTAGCTTAACCTTTTTCCTTAGATTTCGGAAAGGGTTTAAAATCCCTTTTCCGATTGGCTTTCCGACCGGTGCACCATCATAACCAATTTCCACAATTTTAGGAAAGGTTGTTATCTCCCCTTTCCGATTGGCACCCCACAAACATTCCGATCAGGCCTAGCTCATATTCCGACGGTAAGTATCAAATAAATTCCGATTGGGATTGTTCCCATATTCCGACTAGCAGCCCTTGTTCATTTTCCGATTGGTTGTCGTATCCCGTATTCCGATTGTAAGCAAGTAAGACATTCCGATTGGCTACCTTAGCGCTTATTCCGATTGACCCTTTGTTACCACATTCCGATTGTGCGCTTCTCCCTGCATTCCGACCATCCGATCGGAATACATTCCGATCGGGTCTCCTTTTGGCTTGTTTTGGTTTCTCTCGATATCACTTTCTTATAGTACCTTTTATTTTCTGAAAATTGTCCAAGTGTTAGTTTAATTTAGTGAGTTAGTACTTTTCCATTGTCTCCTTTACGTTTATATGCATTTAGTTTTACTCTTCATTCAAATTAATCTTTTAACTTCCATTTTACTCAACGACACTTTAATTACTTGCTATTAGATTAAAACAAATCAACCAAACCTTTGATTCACCAAAAGACAATTGAGTCGCACTTAAGACCGGTTTTCAATTCGAAAAGATTCGGAACTATAACGAACTTTGATACTTTGGTTGCAAAAACCGAGTATTATGCACAAGCACACACAGCAAACATGATGTCAGGTCTTGAGGCTGTAAGATACATCAATGAACCAATCATTGATCTACAGTGCCTAACATCCACATCCTTTCCAGCTCCAATTTTTCCCCAAGGGTGTTCCCTATCCATAGGAGTGGAAGCACTCTTTTCATGTGGAGAAAAACCATATTTCCTCAAGATTTCAGCTACATATTTGTCTTGGGAGATGAAGATACCATCTTCTTTCTGCTGAACTTGTAACCCTAGAAAGAAGTTCATCTCACCCATTGCACTCATCTTGAACTTATCTGTCATAAGCTTGGAAAAGTCTTCACTCATCTTTGGATTAGTAGATCCAAAAATGATATCATCAACATAGACTTGAACAAGTAAGACATCCTTACCTTTCTTCTTTGTGAACAATGTCTGATCTATGGTGCCCCTTTTAAAACCATTTTCCACCAAGTAAGTGGACAATGTACCATACCATGCTCTTGGGGCCTGATGAAGTCCATACATAGCTTTCTTCACTCTATAAACCTTGTCTGGATTCTCAGGATCCTCAAAACCAGTAGGTTGCATGATATATACCTCCTCAACAATTGTTCCATAGAGGAAAGCACTCTTCACATCCATTTGATAAACAGTGAAGTTCATACAAGAGGCATAAGCTAGAAAAATTCTTATAGCTTCAATTCTTGCAACTGGAGCAAAAACTTCTTCATAATCTATACCTTCCTCTTGTGTATATCCTTGAGCTACCAAACGTGCCTTGTTTCTGACCACAATACCTCTTTCATCTTTCTTGTTCCTTAGAACCCATCTTGTCCCAATTGGTCTCACATATCTAGGACAATCAACCAGCTCCCAAACATCCTGTATAGCAAATTGGTGAAGCTCATCCTGCATTGCTTCCACCCAACTAGGTTCTTTGAGAGCATCAAAAATCTTCTTGGGTTCTTCTTGTGACAGAAAACATGCAAACAAACATGCTTGTACAAGAGGGGTATCAACCTTCTTGTGTATATTGGCAATAAATCCACCAAGATTTTGATGGGATCTTCTTGTCTAAACTGGAGTCATAATATCACCAATGATCTGAGATGTGGGGTGATTCTTCATTGTGGAAGTGAGAACTCCTCCTTCAAAAAGTCTGGTGTCCTCAACTTCACGCTCCATGTTGCCAATATCTTCTTCATCAGACTCTCTTTGATCAACAGGAATCTCTTCATGGACATTGGAAGGTCCACCTTGTTCAAAGTGTGAAGAGAAAAGATGTGCAAAGGTGTCATCAACGTCTGAACCTTGTTTGTCAGCGCTTGGGCTAACAGCGCTTGAACTGTTGTTGTCAGCGTCTGAGCCATCAGCGTCTGAATTGGTCTTGTCAGCGCTTGATTTCCCTTTGTCAGCGCCTGAAGAACCATGCATGTTTGTATTTGGTGGTATTTGGAAACCACCATTATCTTTTCTAGCAGCAGCAGCAGCAGCATAATACTCATCTGTCCATATAGGAAGTGTAACATATTCTTGTGTGGGAGATGACTCAACTGCTGGTGGTCCATCCTTCTTAACAACCTGTATACCTGAAACATTACAAATTCTCTTTTCCAAAACACTTGAAGTTACCTTCACAATGTCTGGATTAGTAACAGGCATATAATTTAAAGCTCTAGACAAAGGTTCCAAGTCAAACAACCAATTTGGACCACTTTCAGGATCACTAGGTTTACTCTCTAAAAACCTAACATGTACCTTTTCAAGTATACGTTTTTCCTTTTTAATGTAAACCCTATATCCTTTGCTCTGCACTGAATAACCCATGAAATAGCCTTCATCACCTTTTGAATCAAATTTACCTAGGGCATCACTAGTTTCTAAAACAACTACATGACAACCAAAAGGCTTGAGAAAGCCAATATTTGGCTTCCTTCCCCAAAGTAACTCATAAGGTGTCTTATTATGTATTTTGTTGACCAATTCCCTATTTTGAACATAACAAGTTGTGTTAACAGCTTCAGCCCAAAAGGCTATAGGAAAGTGGGCATCAGCCAACATGGTTCTGGCTGCTTCAATTAGGGTTCTATTCTTCCTTTCAGCAACCACATTTTGCTGTGGGGTTCTAGCTATGCTAAACTGCCTAGTAATCCCTTTCTTGGCACAAAAATCATCTAACAACTGATTTCTAAACTCACCTCCATTGTCACTTCTAAGAATTTTGACCTCATTACCATTCTTCTTCTCAATCTGGGTAATGAAATTAATCAAACTTTGGGCAGTTTCACTTTTCTTGGCTAAAAAGAAAGTCCATGTAAACCTGGAAAAATCATCAGTGATAACAAAACAATATGATTTACCCTTCAAACTTTCTATATTAGTTGGACCAAAGAGGTCCATATGCAGTAAGTGAAGTGGTCTAGAACTAGAGTGCACCTGTTTAGATTTGAATGAGACCTTGTGCTGCTTGCCCTTAAGACATGCAACACAAGAGTGGTCATTGTGGAAAGCCTTTTCAGGCAAACCATCAACTAAACCAAGTCTCACAAGTCTATTGATATTTTTAAAGTTTATGTGCCCTAATCTCCTGTGCCAAAGATTACTTTCATCTACTGAGGCTTTAGCATAAAAACACGACATCATTTTATTATTTATCTTAATTCCATTAAGATTCACATTATATATGTCTTTATGCCTTGGTGTTCTAAATTCTATGTATTTCTCCTCAGGGAGCTTGTAATCTTTGCTTAACACCAAGCACTCAGTATCAGTGAAAAGAACCTTATTTTTGTTATCACACACTTGTGATACACTAAACAAATTATAATCCAGTTCTTTTACCAGGAAGACATTCTCAAACTGTAGATTGTTGGTGATAAGGGTTCCTTTTCCTGTGATGGTGCCATAGCCCCCTCCAAAGTATACCTTATCACCATCTTGAATAGGAGTGAAATTCGTCAGATAGTCTTCCTTTCCTGTCATGTGCCTTGAGCATCCACTATCCCAATATCCATAATCATTGATCTTCTTCTGAATGCCCTGCACATAAAGAAAACACATTAGTTTTCTTTGGGAACCCAAACCTGGGAAGGCTTGGATTCATCTGGTTGTTCAACAAGAACAGACTTGGTTCTTATAACAACCCCATTTTCATCCCTTTTTGGATGAAATGCCCAGTTAACCCCAATTGGTCTTGACATGACCTTTGAAATATAATGAAACCTGTTGCATGTCATAGAAAGACCAGTAGAATTAGGGTTTTGGTCTTGTTTTGGTCTCCATGTTAAGCTAGTAGAAGCTTTAGACCTATTTCCCTGTGGTTGCAAATACCTAGGTTTGGCAGTGTGTCTGTCAGCGCTGAAATTGTTCTTGTCAGCGCCCCGATTGCCTTTATCAGCGTTGAACCTAGGGTTTGCTACAGGAACCCATTGCCTATTGGACCAAGTGTTTGACTTTTGGAAAGGTCTTAGGCCTTGTGTGTTAGGCCCTCTAGAAAAGAATGGGGCTGGTCTAACAACTTGTGAACTTTTGTTCACAAAGGTATTGGGTCTGTCAGTGTTTGACCTATGTTGACTTTTGTCAGCGCTGAAATGGTTCCTATCAGCGTTGACATTGGAAGCGTTGACACATTTGTATGCCAAATGTGAAAAGCTACCACAAGAGTAACAAGCTTTTCTAGACATAATCTTAGGTCTAGAAGCAAAGAAACCTGTTCCCTGGTTACTAACTTGGCTTTTTGGTGACCTAGTATTCCTATACATCTCTGCATACTTAACACTAGGTTTTCTAACAGTTTGTGGGCCAAGGTCAACAGCTTTGCCAGTGGTTGGGTGTGTGATTTTAATAGGTGTAGGATCATGGCTCGTGATTGGTGTGGGCTCATTTGGACTTTCACACAACAACCCTCCCTTAACAAACAAAGTGTGGTTAGCTTTCTTCCACTCATCTAGGTCAGTCAGTTTTTGTTTGTATTCTTCAACTGGGGAAGTCACTCTAGGTGGAGGAATGAATTCCTTCTCTTGGAGTTCTGGCAAGCCAGTCCAAGATAAGTCCTTTGATTGGACACCATAGAAATCCCCAGCTGGTGGTGGAACACCAGTATAATCTTTCATCCCAATCCCACTCATGTCCTTAGAGTCTCTTTGTTTACTAACACACTCTCCTAGGGATTGTGTGGCCTTATCAAATCTCTGGATTTTAAGACTCACATTATCTTTATTTTTGTTAGCCTCATCTAACTGAGCTATCAAATCAAGATTAACCCTGTTTGTGATATCCTGAATATCTTTACTTTGATGTAACTCATGTTTTAAGATATTTATTTTATCCTTTAAATCAAACTCCATTTTCTTATACTCAGCTACTGTCTTTTCTGTTTGCGTAAGAGCAATTTGATAATTAGATACTTTGCATCTTTCAGCACTTGCCTCATCTAATAATTTTACTATCTCTTGATTTAGTTTTTCAGTATTTAAACGACAACCCTTAGAACAGAAAGCATCATCATATACCTCATTATCTGATGAAGAGGAGGAGTGTGCCATGAGAGCATATTCAACATGCTCTTCTTTAACTTCAGCAACCAAGGCTCTGTCCTCTTCCTCATCCTTAGCCAAAACGTTCCAGCTCCAGTCCCATCCTCCAACACCATCAATTTGTTGAACAGCAACCATGGCCTTGGGATCTTGGCTCTTAACCATTTGGCTTGAAGGCTTACCAGCATCAGATCTTCTTGGAGATCTACATTCCCTCATAAAGTGCCCCATCCGATGACAATTGTAGCACTCAACTTTGGATTTGTCAAATCCAGCAACATCCTTAGCATTAAAGGTCATCTTCTTCTTGAACCTTTTATTAAACCTGTTTGCTCTTAAACTTACAAGAGCCATAGTCCACTTGATGTCCATCTCTTCCAATTGCTCATCACTTATCGGCTCAAGATCTTCATATGTAATCCTTGAATCACTGGGCAAAGAAGCTATGAATGCACACACAGTATCTAGATCTAAACCAGCAGGTTTAATTCCATCAGCGCCAAAGTTGTGAGTGTCAGCGCTTGAGTATAAAGCGTTGACAGGATATGATCCAGCGCTGACAGACTGAGATCCAGTGACTGGATGTCCATAGGAGTTCATGGAATCAAATTGGCCTTCACTTTGTGAGAAGAAGGCCATATTGCTACTGGAAGATTTATTATCACTCTCCAAAAGCCATTCATTCTCCAACAGTCTTAGTTTGTTGAAGATGTCATCAAACCTGGAGGTCTTGTGGGTGTTATTGACAAGAATGGATCTTGTCTCAATCTTCCATACATCACCAAGGCTTTTGAGAAAAGTAGCATTCAAGTCAGGGTCATCAATCTGTGTTCCCATGAAGGAAAGTTGACTTGTGATGTCAAGCAGTCTACTTCTCACACTGCTGAGATTCTCATTTGGTTGAGCCTTAAAGACAGCATACTCATGCATGAGTTGCTTCTTATTTTCTTCTTTTGTGTCAACATTGCCACCATGTGCTACTTCAAGAGCTTCCCAAAGCTCTTTTGCAGACTCAAAGCGTTTGTACTTGTGCTGATTCTCATGACCTAGGGCGTGTTTCATGATGTTCAAGATTTTCATGTCCACCCTTTTCTTGGCTATATCTTCAGCAGATACAGCTCTTCCATCTTCAGGCTTTTCCTTCTTATCAGCTTCAGGACAATTAGGTACAGCTATCCTTGTGGCAATAGCATTAGCAATCTTTTGAGCTTTGTCGAATGTGTTCCCATATTCAACAATCTCCCAAAGAGTGTAGTCATGAATAGCTATATATTGCTCAAAATTAGACTTCCAAAGCTCGAAGTTCCTGGCATCAAACATGGGAATTTTGATACTAGGGTTTGTGGAGTTGTTTTGTAGCAAAGCAGGAGCAGCAGGTTGATCTGTGCCAGACATGATGTTTTTAGGGTTTTGAGAAATTTAGGGTTTTTAGGGTTTTTGGTGTTTTAGGGTTCTTGCGTTACTTAAAGATCAAAAGTTTCTCAACAAGCTCTGATACCACTTGTTGATCCCAAACTTAGATCGATTAAGCTTTGTGTATACGAGATTAGATCAAGTAATACACGTAGAGAAACCTTTGCTTATGAATAAAGTAACTAAGTGTTATGCGGAATTAACACTTAATCTAAAACACAAAGATGTTAAACAAACTTTCACTTGTATTAGAATGATCGAACTTGATTACAATGAAAGAGGTTTAACTTGTGAAAACTTATGAAAACTGATGATTAACATTAACCTAAAAGATCTTCTTTTATAGATTAAGAAGTCTTGTACAATAAGCTACGAATCAACTATTCTAGGTAAAGATAATAATAGAAAATACAATGTCGAGCTTATCTTTACCATACACAAATAAAGAAACAAATAAACAAAAAGATTCGTATGAAGATATATTCCATCAGTGTCAATCTTCAAGGCTGTCAGCGTTGACTTATACAAATGTCAACGCTTGGCTGTCAGCGTCCAATGTCATCTTATCAGCGCTTGAATTCTTCTTATCAGCGTCTAGTGAACTGACCCATAATTTATTCCCAACAGTGAATATAGATACCGTCGCATTATGTAGAAAAGATAAAGAACCAATTAGGATATAGTCCTTAAATAATGAAGGTGCAAAATAAATTGCCGAATGATATAAAAATAAACAATGTTTGTAAAAAGGATAATATAAATAGTGAAAGGTTTCACGGCTAATGTGAACCATTAGAATTAAGAAGCCGATGGCGTTAAAATGATTAAAAGACCACCTGTGATTGTCTAAATATGGAGGATTGTGAGATATAGTTATGTTGGAATTTGTAAGTATAAGTATTCTATTTATGACATTTATGACTAAAAGTATCTTTGTCTGAAGAAGTTGTACTGATGGAAATTATGAAGGCAGACATTGCCTCATACATTAGTAAACGTCTAGCTATTGCAAAGGTCATCATCTGAATTTGATTCGATTTGGGTCATCGTCGACAGACTGACCAAACCTGCTAATATCATTCCCGTTAATGATAAATGCAAAAGAGTTATGTAAACATAGTGTGCCTGTATCGAACATCTTTATCAAGATCCTCGCTTCGCATCGGATTTCTAGAGATTTGCTCAGAAATCATTGAGAACGAACCTTGATGAGAGTACTATGTACCACCCCAATCGAAGGGATGAGGTAAAGTAACAATACAAAGTAATATAGGTGCTATTTCATGTTTGAATGCATGACCTTTGGTAATAAATCGTATAATCGCTTTCCTTTGGAAGGATTATCATTGATAATCATCGTATTAGGATCGAGATCGAATCTTGATAGGATCTAAATATTAGAGCATCTGTAAGCAAGATTTGAGATGAAGACACCCGACATACACCCATTGTGAGTTGGACATGTCTTATAGGTTTAAGGTTTCCTATGATGGCGAACCTAACCTTACAATATACCCGACCCGCGAGATCTGAAATGATTGTTGAAATTAGGATCTGATTATTGACTGCCGATAGTGGGCAGGAGGTTATGTGAATATGAAATGTAGATCTTGAAGTGCCAAATGGGTAGCAAAGTTATGCCAGAATTTTTAACCTTGGAAAAATGAATTCATGATCTGACAAATCATGGGATATAAGTCCCCGTTGTATGGGACCATTGAGATGATGTAAAAGATTGGTTTGAAAGGCATATAAGCTGGATCTACCCAAGGACTTCAAGAGATGCGTGAATTATGTTTCGTAAATCGAACTTGATAAATAACTATCAAGTGAAAATCTGAATTCTTCTTGATAAAGTTTAGATCGGGGAAAAGTTGCATTCATCAAAAACCCGTGAACATCATGGATAGAGAAAGTAAGTCAACATATAGCCTGATCTTATTCCCGTAGTTATGTATGATGAAACTCGCGTATTGTAATGGATTACACTTGTGAGAAAAGACCGAATGTGGAGGAAATACCCACATGGCTTTAACTCTATAAGAAGCGAGTAGTAAGGGTTTAGGGGTAAAAGTTGTGACAATCCGTCAATTTATGATTGATATTTTATTCTCAATATTTATTTGAAAATATTATTATATGAACTCACTTATTTTTGGGAAGAAATTTAGATTTACGTCTTGAAGTAGCATCGACTACGTCTAAGCCGGAGGATTCAACGTTACGTGCTTACGTTTACATACACCGTCCTTGATGACAGTCTGACATTTCAGAAAATAAATTTATCCGTGATTATTATTTTGGAGTTTTAAATTTGTGTTGGTTCATAAACTCACAAATTTACGAGAAGAGATTGGGATTTACGATTTTATTTTAACGTCCTTTACGACTAAACCGAAAACCCTAGGATTACGTATTTACGTTTTCGAACTCCGTTTTTGATGAGACATTTTTTATTAAATTTGTTTTGTGACGTTGATTCATAATTTATAAAAACGTTTTTCGTAAAACGACCCGAGGGCACGCAAATCGAGGAAACTAGAATCATGGGATACCCGTAAATTAGTGGGATGAGACAAGATAAATCTTGCCCCACCCCACTCAATATGGACGGCAAGAACTAAGCTACCAACACACTTGATGTGTCAAGTTCTAAGCTAAGTTTAACACTTGTCCATTACCTTACAAGTTAAGCCAAACATGACAAAACCACTCAAGCCAAACCACTTCCTCACATTTCCACTCATGCAAACAACACAAATCCTCTCATTCCTCTCTTGTTTATTCCGTCCATACTCCACCATCAAACACCACTTTTGATCAAAATCAACCATGAAATCCTATGTTATTCTTGCACATGTTGAAGCCCTTTTGAAACCCTATTGATTGGTGGTGCTTATAAAATCCAAGGAGGAGTTTCCATGGAGTATTAGGGCTGATTCTCCACAAGGTGTTCATGAATAATGGTGGTCTTGAAGATGGTCTTGGCTATGCACAAGTTTCTCCATCAAAATCCATGTTTTGATCAACCTACATCATCATGGTGGTATAAAGATTGTCCTCCTCATCCTCTTGTTATTTTTATTATGAAATCATGTATTTTATTTCCTATTGTATATTTATATGATGATTATATGATGATAAAAGTATTGGTGGGGATTTGGTGTTGATAAATATGATTAAAAAGGTGAAAAACTATAAGAAACAAGGCTAAAATCTTGCTTAAAAATAATGGCTGTATAAAATAGTAAAGAAACATGTCATGAACTGATAAAATGATGAAGTATAATTAATATACAGTAAGCTATGGGTCTTGTACACATGTGAGAGTTGGCCATGCAATGGAATCATTGTAATGAGTGAGATATGATCAAAACAAGTTTAAGGTACAAATCTGAGTCCACTGTTTTGGACGAATTTTAGAAAATACTTGAAGGATAATTCAACAGTAGCTATAGAAGAGTTAAATGGAGAACATATCATTTAGTTTATGTCTTAAAAATTTGAGCTTCTATCTCCATATAGAACTCTAGATATGGCAGTTTTGGTGAAGATGAAAATAAAAATCAGATTTTGACAATTAATGTTTATTATTATTATATAAGCACTCAAAATTATATTGTATAAAATGTAAAATAAAAACCCACTAACTTATGAATTTTATTTATATAAATATATAAAAGGTTAAATAAGTGTATAAATTATAAAAATGGTAGTGTAATAATACTTATAAGTAATAAAAACTATAAACTTGATTTTTACGACTTTTTCGGCTATTACCGTAAAATTAACGTTTTTGCTAAATAAAACTTAGACGGTTGGACCCGTCTAATGTAAAATTTATAAAACTCATATACTGATATATAAACATATATAACAATTAAAAACCGATAAAACCCGAATTATATTATTTACGGACATTAACGGACTAAGTTAACATTATTGGACTAATAATACAACAAAGTGGGCTAAAACACTTATAAACTTATTTATTGGGCTTAACCCATTTGGGCCCAACATGTAAAATGTAAATACTGATAATACAAGTATAAAATGGATTAAAACAAGTTAAAGAACTTATAATAAGTTTATTGGACCTAAAACACGTAAATAGGTAAAACTTGAAAACTAGTATAAAAGTTATCGACACATAACACTAAAATGAGTAAATGAGAATATGTAAACCCACTTGATCATCATATATATATAATCATCATATGTATACATAATTGTATTTTTATAAAGTCATTGGACAAGAGTCTAAGACGCGTATTATTTGTCTATGTTTCCGTGACTGAAGCACGTACCGTTCGTCCGAATTGCCGATAACCCGCCTTCCCACATCAACGTGAGTTCATAGCCTCGCACTCTTTTAAATGTTTTTATGAAATGTTTTATAAACCCGCGAGGGAGATAACATGTTAGTTTTTATAAAATAGGACACCATTTGTCCCGATTGTTTGTTTATTGATTTGGACCCGAATGATTGTATGACCCGATTGTATGACCCGATAAATGATTAAATGACCCGATAGATGAAATTAAATGGATTATTAAAGTTAGGTTATGTCACTAAAAGAGCCATTAGCATGAATTGTGAACTACCGGAATTTGGTAGACGCTTATGCATTTAATAGTACTATTTGGGGACGATCACCCCAGTTCGCACCTTGACGGTTGATCCACGTCGTGCCACATTGATTAGTAAGCGAATTTATGTATGAGAAAGATTTCCATAGCGTGACCTTTGTGACGACACGCTACTTTAGATGGGAAAATTGAGTATAGGGTTAGCTACCCGTTGTTGGTTTAGAAAGGTAACAATGTCATGCGGCTTATAATAATCCAATCACCGAAATACTAATAGACGCATCGAATTACGATGTATTGCCTGACTAGCAATACAAGGTCATACTATTGATATTATGTTCGTGTTTTGGTTTTATATAACCATATTAATATAACGGTTTTTATTTAATCTATGCAACGATTATCAAACGTATTGTATGATATTTTTACGACATTGGCTCGTATAATGATTCTTAAGGAAAATGCCTATATTATGATTTTCGATAAGGATTTGTATAAAATGACTTTGGCTATTTTATGGCCTATTAAAATGATTTGTACAAAATGATTTTCAGTTATAATTTTATACTGATATTATATTGATGGATTTTATTAAACTCTATGAATTCACTCGGCGTTATCGCTGACCTTTTCTTTTAACATGTTTTATCTCAGGTACTTGAAGGTAATTCTCGGGAAGACAACAAGAATTCATGGCCCGCACCTAAATACTTATTTCCATTCAAATGCTTTGTAAAACCTGTATTAAATACAAATGACTTGGGACCTATGTAACTTTGATATTTATGAATGGAAATGCTTTATTATTAAATGACTCGATTTTTATGCGTTGTCTATGATGTGAGTAATGTGCTACCCCGTAACACCAACGAGTCTTCCGCTGTATTGAGTTGTATAAATTTAGGGGTGTTACACGTTGACCCTCTTCTTACTGTCCAAGGATGAAACACCTGAGGTTCTCATTAACTTCCTTAAGCTGATACAACGTGGTCTTCAAGCTCAAGTAAAAGTGGTACGTATTGACAGAGGAACATAATTCTTGAATTCAACTCTGAAGAAGTATTTTAAAGACGAAGGGATTGAACACGAAACATCTATTGCTAGAACACGTGAACAAAACAGTGTTGTTGAAAGACGAAACCGTACTTTAGTTAAGGCTGCTCGAACATTATTATATGCTTCAAAACTACGATTATTCTTTTGGGCCGAAGCCGTATCAACCGCATGCTACACACAAAACCGATCCTTATTTATCCCTAGACACGAAAAGACACCATATCACATAATTAATGATCGCAAACCTTCCCTCACACACCTTCATGTTTTTGGATGTACGTGTTACATTATTCGAGATGGTGAAAATCTGGACAAGATGAAAGAGAAAGGTGATGCATGCATTTTAGTGGGATATGCAACTCAATCTAAGGGATACAGAGTGTACAACAAGAGAACAAAATTGATAGTCGAGACTATTGATAAGTGTGTAAACACCCATCCTTTATACCACTTAACTACAATAATAACCGAGCCAAGACGTGTATTTTGTGTCGTAAATGTCGGAATTATGCGTGGTTTGTGTTTTTGTTGTGATTTAAGACGAATATGTGAAAAAGGGAGAAAACACGGGCATTCACGGGCTTTTATCGAATAAAAAGACAAAAGACGATGTCAAGAAATCAATAGTGCAAAAAGAACGGAAGTCCAAGACCAATTCTGAAGATTTATCGAAGAAAAAGTCAAAAGACGGAAGTTTACTAAAAGCCGAAGAACTCAAGTCTAATTTATTGAAGAATTACAAGACGAGTTTAAAGAAATCCCGAGACGAAGTCATTAAAGTCAAAGAATTAAGAAGACAAGGACTTAATTATGCAATTAAAGAAAGAAGGAAGAGGGGAGGAAGCTTCCTAAGCACCTCCCTAATCCTCCTATATATAGTTTTCCTTTCATTCCATTTGTTTTTGTTGGCTAGAGTGACACTAGTTCTTCCATTTTCATTTCCTTGCACATTTAAATACATGTCATTTACTTAATTGTAAAATTTAAATACTTGTCTTTCACCTTAAATACCTTTAATTTCAAGTAAGTTTCCTTTTAGTTATTGTCAATCTTTACTTTTATTGTTCATCTCCTATCTACCTTTCTTGTTAATCTTTAATCTTTATGCTTATGTTCATGTTTATGTTTTTGATGTTTTATTGATTTGATTTAAGTGGGTTTTGATTATTTTGATTAGTATTGTTAGTTTGATTGTTTTGGATTGTTTGATTATGATTAGTAGATGTTTATTGATTAGTCTTGCTTAATCTTTTTGTTTAATTTGATTATTTTTGGTTAGATTCGTGTTATTTTGTTCTTCCTTGTTCTTCGCTTTCTGTTACTGTTTCCCAGGATATTCCGAGTCAAAGCATTTGTTCCGAATCAAGGTTTTGTTGTGAGTATTCCGAATAAAGGACTTGTTCCGAATAAGTGACATATTCCGGACCAAGTTTGATATTCCGGATCAGCAACATATTCCGAGTGAAGAAACCATTCCGGATCAAGGAAAGTATTCCGGATCAGTGTTTGTTCTGAATCAAGGAAAGTATTCCGGATCAGTGTTTGTTCCGAATAAACGAAATTATTCCGGATCAAAGTGCTCATTCGGAACATTCCGAACCAAGAAGATATTCAGGATCAAGGTCTTCATTCGGAATAACTTATATTCCGAATAAGGGTGTTCATTCGGAATATTCCGAATGAAGGTTTTCTGCTTATTGTTCCGAATCAAGGTTTCAGACAAGGGTTCATTCGGAACATTCCTAACCAAGGTAGTGTTGTGATTATTCCGAACCAAGCTGACATTCCGAATCAAGGTTGTTCATTCGGAACAACATTTATTCCGAATCAAGGTTGTTCATTCGGAACATTCCGTATCAAGGTTTTGGTAATTATTCCGAGTGAAGAAGAATCATTCCGAACGAAGGTGACATTCCGGATGAGTGATTATTCCGAACGAAGGATTATTCCGAATGAGCTGTTTTCAGGTTCTTTTTAGTTTCAGTTTTTAAGTTTTAATTTTTAAGCTTTACTTTTCCCGCCTTTTTACTTAGTCGCAATTTAAGTTTACTTGCCTTAGATTTATTTTAAAACTTGCCTCAGTTTATGTTTTAGTTGCGTTTTAAGTTGGCCTTTAGGTTAATTTTAAGTTTGCGTTATTTACTTTAAGTTCCTTTTAATTTCTCGTCACGCTTTTAATTTCTTGTCTTTTGCTTTAAATTAGAGTTAGATTTAAATTACTTGCCATTTACTTTTAAGTTTTTGCACTTTTAATATACTACAACGACACAACTATTTGTTTCACCAAAGACAACTGAGTCGCATAGTTAACCAGTTATCAATTCGATTAGACCACTATAATGAACTTTTTTACATAGGTAAAAGCCTTGTATCAAATGGCGCCGCTGCCGGCTCTTTTCGTGAAGATTAACGGTTTTCTTTGAGAGACGCGTTGCTTTTTGGGATCCGTTCATTCGTGAGCGTTATTTTTCTTGCTTAAAAATTTCCAAAAATCCATAAAAATTAAAAAATTTCAAAAATCCAAAAAGATTTTATTTTTATTGTGTATATATATTGTCTATTGCTTTGGTATTGTTTTCTTTTGCTTTCGCAGGTGTATGCGTACTAGATCTTCTACTTATCAAGAGCCCGAGACTCGTGAAGATTTAGCTATGGCAGGTGTCAACAACAACAATAATCCACCGCACCTCAACAATAACAACAACAATGTTCTTCCACAGCCCAATCTTCGGACAATGGAGGAGCTTTGTCAACCCACAATGTTTGGACGAGGAGGACCGATTGTGCCGATGCAAATCACGGCTCCGGAGTTTTGGTTGAAGCATCACATGATCCAGCAGTGCAAACTAATCCATTCCGCGGAATGCCTGATGATGATGCCAACAAACACCTCGACAAATTCATTACAATCACTCAAAGCATGAAGTTGCCCGGTGCTACTATGGATGTTCTTCGCCTTCAACTCTTTCCACATACTTTATCACACCACGCCGAGAAATGGTTTGATCGTCTCCCGAAGAATTCAATTCATACTTGGGATGACATGACTCAACGCTTTTTGTAGAGCTACTTTCCACCATCCATGGTCACGAGCCTTCGAAATCAAATCAGCGGTTTCATGCAAGAACCCGATGAATCTCTCTTTGATGCTTGGGAAAGATATAATGTTTTGATCGATCGTTGCCCAAACCAAAACATGCTCCCTGTGACCTTAACTGATACTTTCTACAACGGTTTGACTTTTCGTGATCGTGATACGATTAATGCAGCCGCCGGTGGCACATTTATGAAAAGGAGACCCTAGGAGTGTAGAGAGCTTATTGAAAACATGACTACTCATCACAAAAACTGAGATTCCTCCGCTTCTTCAAGGAACAACCCGAGAGTCAATGTTTCTTCCACTTCAGCAAACCCCGATATGACCGAATTCACCCGCATGATGGCCGAAATGAACAAAAATATCTTTCTCCTCGCTACAAACCAACAACAAGTTAAAGAGGTAGCTAATCCTTGTGAGACATGCGGCGGTCCTCACTCATACACTGATTGTCCTTCTACTCAAGGAAATCCGGAAAACGTGTATGCGGCTTATGGTAATTATTCACCGGAAAATTACCAAGCCCGACCTCAAGGGGATAGAAATTTGCTAAATTACCGGTCCAACAACTATCTTTCACCCGATTTTTCTCCTCAAAACCAAAACCTCAACAACAACTATAATAAAAGCAACCAAATCCCACCAAGAGCTTCTAATCCTTATCACCCACCCGCTCAACAAGCCCCACCCATCCATCAAGATGTTGAAGCTTTAACGAGAACCCAAGGAGAGCAAATTAAGAATCTACAAAGCCAAATTATCAATTTGATAGGGGATATCACCAGGGAATGACATTAGATCCGAGCTTCGAGATAATATTCAATCCTCCTTCAGCAATCAAACGAATGATTTGAAGAATATGTTGGCTAGTTTCTTACCCACCACTCAACCCTCTACTTCGTATTCTCTACCTTCAAACACCGTCACCAATCCGCGAGCGAATGTGAGTGCTGTTACTACCCGTAGTGGAGTTACTTTAGTAGGACCACCGATTCCGCCCCCATCATCTACACCTCCTCCACCACCATTTATCCCTACTACTCTCACACCTAGTATTAGTACACCATTACCGTCTCCGCCTCGTCATGACGAAGTACCCACGAAGAACCCTTCAACATATCAACCTTCACCTTCTACGCCTCCGCTACCCAACCCCAGCATTCATTACCCTTCTCGACTCAACAAGGCTAAAATTTTGACTAAGAATGACATTCAAGTCTCTCACCTTTTGGAAAAGGTTGCTGGCATGAAAATCACCTTTACCCTTGTTGAAGCTCTTGCCCAAATGCCACAATTTGTCAAGATGTTTAAGGAATTGCTTAATAAGAAGAAGAAGATGGCCGAGTTTGTTAATACTCGATTAAATGAAAATTGTTCTGCCGTCCTTCTTAAAGAACTTCTGGAAAAACTTGGAGATGCCAGTCGTTTTGTGCTACCTTGTACTTTTAACCAAACCGACAAATTTACTGCCTTAGCCGATCTCGGGGCAAGTATTAATTTGATGCCTTTAAGTGTTTGGAAAAAGTTATCATTGCCCGACCTTACACCCACCAAAATGACTCTTGAGCTAACCAATCGCACTCTCACTTACCCCGTTGGTATTGCCGAAGATGTGTTCATTAAAGTTGGCACATTCACTTTTCTGGTCGACTTCGTCGTTGTTGATTATGAAATGGACCCTCGTATTCCGTTAATACTTGGACCCCCATTTTTGAGAACCGGTAGAGCTTTAATAGATGTGGATAAATGTGAGCTCATCTTAAGAGTCGGGGATGATGCACAAGTTTTTGAAATGGGGAAGCTTACAAGCAAATCCTATAGAAGAGAATCAGCGAATATGATTAATGTGCTCGATGATTTTGTCATCTACAACAATCCTCTATTCGATTCTTGCAATGATAATCCATTGTTTCAAGATGATGTGGATGATTCTCTCTCCAATTTGGAACCTTCACCCATATATAATTCTCCACCTATCTATGATGCTTATGATTATGATTCTAGCTTCGATGGGATGATTATGATGATTTTACTTACGAGTATTCCGACATGCCCACCTATGATGATTTTGATGAGGCCGATACTCTTTCGAGTGATTCTTCTCATGATGAAGATCCTCCGCCTACATCACTTGATCCTACGTTGGATGACTACTCATTTGAGGAAGACTTCTCTACTTTTCTTAATACATACTTCCCTCATGAGAGTGATGCTCCTCCTTTAGACTTTGATGTTTATGGTCTTGATCCTACTTTGGATTTGAAGAAAATTCTTTCAAAGGAGAAGCAACCGGACGACACCAACATCCGCATCACGTATGATTTGACACCTCTTTGTCCACCTTCTGAGGACGAGGTTGTCCATTTTCTTCGCGGATCATCTTCAAATTCTGCTGAGCCTGAGTGCTATTTTCCCCTAAAACAAAATGTGTTCGACCTTGGTATTGATATTCTTCAGCCATCTCAGTATCCGTCTGATGAAATAAAAGGAAAGATTTTTTGAACTACTGAAGATATGCTTACACCACCTCACCCTTGCTCTCACCGTGCTCCATCTTTGCTTAAAGGAACCTTGCCTACTCTTCTTTGTCTTTCCTTGTTCGCCTTAAGCTTGTGCTATTTGATGGACAAAAACTATGTATTTGATTCCGGTGGATATGTTTCATGCTTCTTCATATGCTAATCAAGGTCGAGTCAGGCTCACGACTCGGTAAACAAAAATCCAGCGCTTCTTGGGAAGCAACCCATGTATCTATCTTTTAGCTTTCTTTATCCTAAGTGTAGGGGAGACCCGTTGGTGTTTTCTATTTCCTCTCTTCTCATATTCAGGGATTCGAGCATTCAATGATCCACTCTTGATGATTTTTGACGACCCGTGATTCCGTGTTTTCGTCTTCCTAGTTCTATCCTAAACTCTTTTCGATTCACTATTTTATATTTTCTCAATATTAAAATAGGAATCTCTTTAGTCGTCTCTTCCTTAGCGAGATTTAAATAAAGTGCACAATGTCCTAAGTGTAGGGGAGTTTACTCCCACATGCTTAAATATTGAGGACAATGTTTATATCAAGTGTAGGGGGGACTTCTATCGAAGTTAAGTGGTCTTTTCCTTGTATTTTTCCCCATTTTAACCGGAAAATCAATTTTTCGACATTTTTCAAAATTTTTGATCTATTTTGGCCTAATAGTTTTTCCCTTTGTATAGTTATTTTCTTTCTTTGATAGAATAATTTTTAATAAAGTGGTTTTAATTTTCAAACGTTGTGAATCTTTTGACTCAACCCGAGTTTACTTATCTAAGTTTACACTAGCTAGTATCCTTAACGTGTTTAAGTCAAGTTTGGCTATGCTTTTATATATGGAGCTATAAAACACGAAAGTCTTAACTCTCACGGGTTAAGAACAAGAACTTTTCGCAAGTTCCTATAATTGATCCTAGAGAGTCGTTTATCAAGGGAACTTTAAAATGAGATTTCTAAACTTGAAAAAGTCTAAGAATTTGCAAGATCCTATAGACGATTCGAAAAACGAAAACTTTGATTTAATAGGCTAAGCGTCCACGAGTCTCATTCCTTGAGATTTTAAACTATGGAGAACGAGAGATGATAGAGTCAATTATAAGTTTGGTATTCTTTCGTGAATTTATGTGAGTTAATTATAAGCCTATTCTCCCATCGCTTGCTAATAAATTTATCTGCAATAAATAAGGTTGTACGATTTGAAAAGTTACTTAGTTTCTAGCCCAAGATCGTTTAAAAGTTGCTCGATATGGATTAGAGTTCATAGCCAAGGCATAACTTATTGAAGCGGGATACGAAGATTGGCGAGTCCGAAAAGGCCCTAACAAGGCATGAGGGCTATATTTTGTTACTAAAGATCCAAAAGTGATGTGAAGAATCATTTATCGAAAATCAATATGAAGGATCGAGACACACGACGAAAAGCAAATACCCCCGTAAAGATCATGGAGAAGTCTATCCAAAAAGGCCCTAACAAGGTATGAGGATAAATAGATCCAAGTCCAAAAAGGAGGCGGATCGTTGTATATTAAAGTCCAAAATAAAGATTGGAGAAAAATGAAGAAGTCGTGGTCCAAATATGAAGAATCTCTCAAAACATCAAGTGAAGAAATTCCTATTATGAAGATAAGACCATTATTTCATGAACGTCTCTCATGGTTTGAAGTATGAAGTCCCTGCCAAATATCGGTCCGAGAAAGGTCTCAAATCGCGAAGCGAGTTATGCCAAGATATGAACTTTATGAGGTCCCGAGAAGCAGTTTTAAAAGATTTTGTCCTTTATCTAACTATTAATTAAATCGTCCCACTTTATTTTCAGCCTAAATAACTATCAAAATAAGTCAACAATGCATCCTCGTGATCATTCAAGACAACAATAAAATATAAGAGATACACCTAGGAATAAGGGAGTCTAAGTGAATAATTGGCCCACATAATTTCGTGTTAGTTTGCTAACTTATAATAACAATGATCTCGTTTTTAAGCTTGGTTTGGAGAAAGTGAAAACTTGAGGATGATGATCATTCATGACATTTCCAAAACCCTAAGGTATCTTTTTGATTTCTTTACTTTGAATGTTTATAATTTTCTATCTCTTTAATAAGGGCCAATGTGGATTGATTGTGATGAAAAGTGTAAACGTGCTTTGTAACTAATGCATTGCATGAGGACATTGCAATGGTCAAGTGTAGGGGATTTGATAGGTGTGTAAACACCCATACTTTTTACCACTTAACTACAATAATAACCGAGCCAAAACGTGTATTTTGTGTCGTAAATGTCGTAATTATGCGTGGTTTGAGTTTTTGTTGTGATTTAGGACGAACATGTGAGAAAGGGAGAAAACACGGGCATTCACGGGCTTTTATCGAAGAAAAAGACAAAAGTCGAAGTCAAGAAATCAAGAGTGCAAAAAGAACGGAAGTCCATGACCAATTCTGAAGATTTATCGAAGAAAAAGTCAAAAAACGGAAGTTTACTAAAAGCCGAAGAACTCAAGTCTAATTTATTGAAGAATTACAATACGAGTTTAAAGAAATCCCGAGAAGAAGTCATTAAAGTCAAAGAATTAAGAATACAAGGACTTAATCATGCAATTAAAGAAAGAAGGAAGAGGGGAGGAAGCTTCCTAAGCACCTCCCTAATCCTCCTATATATAGTTTTCATTTCATTCCATTTTTTTTGTAGGCTAGAATGACACTAGTTCTTCCATTTTCATTTCCTTGCACATTTAAATATATGTCATTTACTTAATTGTCAAATTTGAATACTTGTCTAGCACCTTAAATACCTTTAATTTCAAGTAAGTTTCCTTTTAATTATTGTCAATCTTTACTTTTATTGTTCATCTCCTATCTACCTTTCTTGTTAATCTTTAATCTTTATGCTTATGTTCATGTTTATGTTTTTGATGTTTTATTGATTTGATTTAAGTGGGTTTTGATTATTTTGATTAGTATTGTTAGTTTGATTGTTTTGGATAGTTTGATTATGATTAGTAGATGTTTATTGATTAGTCTTGCTTAATCTTTTGGTTTAATTTGATTATTTTTGTTAGATTCGTGTTATTTTGTTCTTCCTTGTTCTTCGCTTTCTGTTACTATTTCCCAGGATAATCCGAATCAAAGCATTTGTTCCGAATCAAGGTTTTGTTGTTAGTATTCCGAATAAAGGACTTGTTCCGAATAAGTGACATATTCCGGACCAAATTTGATATTCCGGATGAGCAACATATTCCGAGTGAAGAAAACATTTCGGATCAAGGAAAGTATTCCGGATCAGTGTTTGTTCCGAATCAAGGAAAGTATTCCGAATCAGTGTTTGTTCCGAATAAAGGAAATTATTCCGGATCAAAGTGCTCATTCGGAACATTCCGAACCAAGAAGATATTCAAGATTAAGGTCTTCATTCGGAATAACATATATTCCGAATAAGGGTGTTCATTCGGAATATTCCGAATGAAGGTTTTGTTGCTGATTGTTCCGAATCAAGGTTTTAGACAAGGGTTCATTCGGAACATTCCGAACCAAGGTAGTGTTGTGATTATTCCGAACCAAGCTGACATTCCGAATCAAGGTTGTTCATTCGGAACAACATTTATTTTGATCAAGGTTGTTCGTACGAAACCTTCCGAATCAAGGTTTTGGTTATTATTCCGAGTGAAGAAGAATCATTCCGAACGAAGGTGACATTCCGGATGAGTGATTATTCCGAACGAAGGATTATTCCAAATGAGCTGTTTTCAGGTTCTTTTTAGTTTCAGTTTTTAAGTTTTAATTTTTAAGCTTTACTTTTCCCGCCTTTTTACTTAGTCACAATTTAAGTTTACTTGCCTTAGATTTATTTTAAAACTTGCCTCAGTTTAAGTTTTAGTTGCGTTTTAAGTTGGCCTTTAGGTTAGTTTTAAGTTTGCGTTATTTACTTTAAGTGCCTTTTAATTTCTTGTCACGCTTTTAATTTCTTGTCTTTTACTTTAAATTAGAGTTAGATTTAAATTAATTGCCATTTACTTTTAAGTTTTTGCACTTTTAATATACTACAACGACACAACTATTTGTTTCACCAAAGACAACTGAGTCGCATAGTTAACCAGTTATCAATTCGATTAGACCACTATAACGAACTTTTTTACATAGGTAAAAGCCTTGTATCAACTATTCATATCATATTTGATGAATTGCAAGAAATGGAACTTGAACAAAGAAATTTAAGTCCCGATCCAAAACGACAAACGACTTCCGTTCACAACCGCTCGGAACTCGGAACTCAAGACCACAACAATGAACCGTCATGTTCAAAGCTGGTTTCTGAACATGTTCCTAGAGCAGATATGACAGTGCCCACGACACTTGAAGAGTTGGAAATGTTATATGGACCAATGTTTGATGAGCATTTCACGGGGGAGAAACATGTTGTATCAAAGTCTTCCGCTGTCACTCATGATAAGAATGATGATACCGATCATCGTCAACAAAAGGATACAACTTCATCTACTTCAACACGGGTTGCTGCAGATTTACCTCCTCAGAATATTACTTCAATAATCGATCCTACAACATCCACAACTACAGTCATTGCTCCAGAGAACACAAATCAAGCAGACAATGCATTATCTGACGAAGACGAAGTTATCAACCCATTCGGTACACCGGTACACGAAACTTGAGAGTCTTCTACTCACCATGTTGATCCGTCAAATATGCATACGTTCTATCAACGACATCCTTCAACACATCATTGGACCCGAGAACATCCTTTGGTTCAAGTAATTGGAAACCCTTCACAGCCTGTTCGTACAAGACGACAACTCTCCACCGATGGCGATGTTTGTATGTTCGCACTCGCCGTGAGTACTGCTGAACCGAAAAAAATCAAAGAATCCATGGCTTATCATGCTTGGATCGAATCCATGACGGATGAACTTCAACAATTTGAAAGACTTAAAGTCTGGGAACTTGTTGACAGACCATACGATGTGATTCCGTTAAATCTTCGTTGGATCTGAAAAAACAAGATGGATGAAGAAAACACGATCATCAAGAACAAAGCTAGGCTAGTGGCTAAGGGTTATGGCCAGAAAGAGGGAATTGATTTTGACGAATCATTTGCAGCAGTTGCTCGTATGGAAGCGGTCAGGATTTTCCTTGCTTATGCTACACATAAGGGATTCACTGTTTATCAAATGGACGTGAAGACAACATTTCTGAACGCACCTTTGAAGGAAGAAGTCTATGTTACGCAGCCGGAAGGATTCGTTAATCCTCATTATCCTGACAAGGTGTATCGTCTACACAAAGCACTTTATGGACTCAAGCAAGCTCCAAGGGCGTGGTACGATGAGCTCTCGAAATTTCTGGTATCCAAAGGTTTCTCAAAAGGTTCCATTGATCTAACTCTGTTCACTTATAAATATGGGGATGACATTTTGCTTGTGCAAATTTATGTTGATGACATTATTTTCGGGTCTACAAACCCAAAACTTTCAAAATGGTTTGAAAAAGTCATGCACAACAAATTTGAAATATCTATGATGGGCGAACTAAAATTCTTTCTAGGAATTCAAGTTCACCAATCCCCAAGTGGTATCTTTATAAACCAAGCTAAGTATTGTCAACAGATAATAAAAAAGCATGGTATGACTTCTTGTGACCCCGTTGGGACACCATTATCAACCGAATCGCTTGATGCTGACTTGGAGGGAAATGCCATAGATCAAACGAAATATCGTTCCATGATCGGCTCCCTCATGTACTTGACAGCAAGTAGACCTGATATTTCACATGCTACGTGTTATTGTGCACGATATCAAGCACGACCCACTGAAAAGCACCTCAAGGAGGTTAAACGGATCTTTCGGTATCTTTCTAACGGCCTATTCATATTCTGATCATGCAGGGTGTCTTGATACACGAAAAAATACTTCTGGTGGTGCACAATTTCTAGGTCAAGATAAGCTTGTGGGATGGTCTTCCAAGAAGCAGGATTGTACGTCACTTTAATCAGCCGAAGCGGAGTATGTGTCTCTATCTGCGTGTTGTGCTCAAGTTCTTTGGATGAGAACACAACTCACGGATTATGGCTTCAACTTTGATAAAGTACCTATGTACTGTAACTCAAAGTAGGCCATAGCCATCTCCTGCAATCCGGTACAACATTCCCGCACGAAGCACATCGATGTCAGATACCACTTCATAATGGAACAAGTTGAAAGAGGTATCGTTGAACTATACTTTGTTGGAATGGATTACCAATTAGCCGACTTGTTTACGGAAGCTCTGTCGAAAGATAGGTTTGAGTACCTCGTTAGGCAAATTGGTATGAGATGTTTGACTCCAGCAGACCTGGAGATTCTGGCAAAGGTGCCTGCTTGATTTATCTATCAAACATCAACCTGTAAATATCTTTGAAAAGCAAAATAAAAAATATAAACATATAAAAGAAAAACACAAAATTAAAAATCTTTGAAATTCCAAAAATATTCTTCTCGACATGTCTTTCAGTATCGATAATATGGACGTACCTAGAAATGTCACTCAATAACTACACGGGTGTGTACATAAAGCTCAAATGAATGTTGTAAATATTTTTCAAAACATGTCATTTCTACTTTTAATAAAGGAAAATGTCTATTTTGGACAAAGTTTCCAACAACGGGTAGAGCAATCTATCTTGGGTTGAGCTTGTCACAAAAAATTCAACGTTTTGAGCTCAACACAATGGCTTGTACTCACTTTCAGATTACAACCCGGATCTATATTCACGGGGGAGTGTATGATTTCGTGCTCTTACCCTCAGCAAAAGAAGTTAAATCTTCTTACACTTGAGTGGATTCGTCAAGACATTCAAATTCTATGAACTCAAGTTTATGCTTTAGAAAAACCTCTTCGCCAAAAAGAAATAGGATTTTTCAAAAAGCGTTGAACACAATTTTTTCAAGAATTTCTCAATGATTATTCAAAATCTTTCAAAAATTGTGTGTTCAACAACTCCCATCCTCAAAAAGCGAAATGTGGATCTATTCCTCACAATGACAATTCAATTGGATCAGTTTTTGTGGGAGAGCATTTCAACTTCATGCAAAAGATTAACACATCTTTCTCCGGGAGATTTTCAAGACTATTTTTCAAAATCTATTTTAATCAAATTTGGTATCTCTAATATCAAAAGATTTTATATATTAGAGATAGGGGGAGAAAAGGTGATTAAAAAGTGATCTAAAGACTCAAGCACTTTAAACTCTTATGCACATGTGTTAAAATGTCTACTTAAATTCTTTCGCATTTCTATGCACTAGCAAGGTGTTAAATGTTTTTCAAACACTTTGTTAGAATTTAAAGTGATTTTTATGGTGACGATCAAATACCCACAACATCTTTAATTCACGACGTTATTGGTGTCAAAAGGGTGGTTAGGTTTAAGTCCTATGATCAAACCAGAATCGGAGGGATCTTCCCAGGGACAATCCAATAGATTATTAGAAGTCCGTAGGAAAGATGGAGTAGAATGTGAACGTAGCTGAATGCCAACTAAGTACTGATGCTAGCACTGGAACAATCACAACAAGGTGCTAGTAATGATGTCTTGGTAAGTATTGAAGGGGTTGAAGAATGAAAAAGAAATGTAAGGATAAAGGGTCTAAAGAAAGAAGCCCTCCATACAACTTAGGCAGAAACCGGGTCAACACATCATGAAGACAACTCATCATGGACCCAGTGATGTGAAGCACAACCCTTTCCTAGCTACTCAGGCTTCTCTCAAAAAAAGTTTCTTTTATTGTCACGGATAACAACATGACTTCTATTAACTTGCTCATTCCGAGATAGTTGATATTGAATAGGTGGCATCTACTCCAGCCTCCGACCACTAATAGTGTACAGATCCAGTCTAGAGCCTAGAGATCAATCAAATCTCATTAGGACACACGGAACGCCGATAAAGAGAGTCCTACGCTATATCCTTGCGATATTGCTAGAACACTCAGAGTGATACTACTTAGTATTCACAATGATGAGTGAAAATCCTTCCAGTGTTAACTTCAAACAGCACTGCGGTAGGTCATATGTATGATTCTTTATTAATTGAACATATGTAGAACTGAAAAGCAACAGTGGTTTGATTCTGAATTGATTCAACCTCGTTTCAGGTTTCTACGCAATATCTTTATGGTCTTGCCAGAACATTCAGAGTGATATTCATTAATATTTATAGTGACGAATGGAAATCTTTCTAGTGTCAACCTCAAACAGCGCTACGGTTGGTGACTTGTGAGATTCTTATGAATCAAGCTTGTGTGAACTGGAAAGAAACAATGGTAAGATTCTTTATGAATCACACTTGTTCTAAGAATTAGAATTGACGACTTTAATCAAGCGGATATTTATCCAATTGATTCACTCTTTATGTTCGCAGTCTTGCTTTGAGACGATCGAGTAAAGAGAATGGCTAGTACAGCCGCGAAACCCTGTCAAGGAGATTCTTAATTGAATCTACCTATCACATGTACGGTATTTAATATCTATAACGGTCTTCACCTACCTGAGGTAAAACGCTACCGATTTAGAACGAATCTCAAATCCATTCAGTTCGTGTCTATGTTTTGTCTCAAGAAGGTGGCGTTACGGTGTACTCAGCAAAGTAAAAGATTCAAAACCACATTCTCATGCCAAAAGACATATTCGACAATTAATAGTGTGAGCATGTGGATGAAGACACAAGATCGCAAGATGGCAAAGACAAGTCAAGGATGATTTGAAGATCTCAAACTTAAAGAAAAAGACAACGACAAAGGCTCAAAGATCACAACATGAAGGAACAAGACTACGAATACACGTTCAATACTCATTTAAGGCGAGATTAGTAATCTCTACAACTTTCCTAAATGACCAAGGTTTATGACCTCTCATTGGGGGAGATTGTTAGCCTCAAAATATTGAGTCAAACAAGAATGATCGGTCATAGGTTTATTATGTATCATATTTTAGAACATTGTAATAGGTAGTAGGCTAGTCGTGTTTTATGGGCTCAACTTTAAGCTAAAGTTCATTCAAAAGTAACTAAAGCATAAAGGAAAGCCCGGCCATGTAGTATAGTCCATACAAGCCCACATGTAGGGGACTATAAATACCCTTCCTAGCATGTTAGGAAGGGTGTTGGTCATTTCATTTTCTCTCAATCTAATATCACCTAGTTCCAACCAATTCTCTTTCTTTTCTCTCTCTACTTTCTCTCTCTAGAATTCATCTTCTTCATCTATTGTTCTTTCTTTAATTCGTTCTATATGATCTATATACATGGGACAACAAAAATTATTACCTAAAATCATTTTGTATAATCCTTTGTTGTAGGCCATAAAATAAACCAAAAATATTTTATACAATTCTTTGTCAAAAACATGATATAGGCTTTTGCCTTCGAAAACCATCATACGAACCATTGTCGTAAAAAAACATCATACAATACGTTTTATAACGTTGTATAAGCTGTAATATAATCCGTTATATAATAATGGTTATGAAATACCAAAACACGAACATAACATTAATAGTAAGACACTGTATTGCTGGTGAGGCAATATATCGTAATTCAATGCGTATAGCAGTATTTTCGTTATTTGGATAATTATAAGCCGCATGACATTGCTACATTACTATAACAAACAACGGGTAGATAACCCGAAACTCAATTTGCCCATCTAAGTTAGCGTGTCGTCACAAAAATCACGCTATGGAAATCTTCTCATACATAAATTCGCTTACCAATAAATGTGGCACGACGGGGATCAAACGTCAAGGCGCGAACTGGGGTGATCTTCCCCAAATAGTACTATTATATGCATAAGCGTCTACTAAATCCCGGTAGTTCACAATTCATGCTAATGGGACTTTTAGGGACATAACCTAACTAATAATAATCCATTTTGTTTCATCCATCGGGTCATATAATCATTCATCGGGTCATACAATCATTCGGGTCCATATCAATAAACAAATAATCGGGACAACTTGTGTCCTATATTATTAAAACTAACATGTTATCTCCCTCGCGGGTTTATAAAACATTTCATAAAAACATTTAAAAGAGTGCGAGGCTATGAACTCACGTTGATTGGGAAAGGCGGGTTATCGATGATTTGGATGTACGGTACGTGCTTCAATCACGGAAACCTATATAAATAATACTCGGTCTTAGACTTTTGTCCAATGAATTTATAAAAATAATAATTATGTATATATATGATGATTTTATAAATGTGATGACGATCAAGTGGGATTGTACATCTTTATTTACTCATTATAGTGCCATGTGTTGGTAAATTTTCATACTAGTTTCACTAGTTTAACTTCTTTACTTGGGAAGGCCCAATAAGCCCATTATAAGCCCATTACCTTATATTAATCCATCTTATACTTTTAACATCAGCCCTATGCTTACATGTTGGGCCCAAGTGGGTTAAGCCCAATAATTAAGTTCATTAGTGTTTAGCCAAATTAGTTGGATTAATAATCCAATAAGGCTAATTTGGCCCGTTAATGTCTATATTTCATAAAGCTCGGGTCTAATCGGTTTTTACTTGTCAAATATACTTATACATCAGTATATGAGTTATAAAATTTTTACATTAGACGGCTCCGACCGTCTATGTTTTAATTGACGAAAACGTTAATTTATCGGTTTTAGTCGAAAAGAGGTAAAACTTATGTTTTTATAACTTGTAAAATGTTTGTACTTGTAAATTATATAAAATGTCTCATTTTAATATCCTAATATATAACTCTCATTTATAATTATTATTAGTAACTAGTGTGTTTTTATATATGTATATTTTATAAGTACATAATTTGAGTGCTTATATTATATACTTTTTATTTTACAAAATCTGATCCTAAATATTCAGTCTACTAAAACATCCATATCTAGAGTTCTATAGGTAGATAGAACCCCAAATTTTTATATCAGAAACTTCATGATATTTGCTTCATTTAACTCTTTTATAGCTACTGATGAATTAGCCTCTAAGTATTTTAATAAATTCGTCCAAAACAGTTTATGCAGATTTTCACTTCAATTTTGTTTTGATCATATCTCACTCATTATAAAGATTCCATTGAGTGACCAACTCTCACATATGTAAGATTACATATTCAAAATAACAAAATGATAGGAAGAATAATCCTTATACCACCAAAGTGATGAAATGATGAGTTTTTGATGAACAAGGTTTGGTTCCTTGTTACCAAACCTTCAATTTGGCAAATGAAGTCCTTGAGATCTTCATATGCATGGATATCTTCTTGAAAATCAGCCCTTGATCTCCATGTAAACTCCTTGTTAGTTGTTAAAATCACCTCCAGTCTTCATAACTTCAACTAGGCTTCAACATATGTTGATTATAGCCTTGGGTTATGGCTAGATTTTTTATGAACATGGTGGTGGTGGTGGTGGTGATATGGACGGCCAAAGTGAGTGAGAGAGAGAGAGTTGTGAGTTTTTGAGAATGGTTTGCATGTTAGAATGAGAGAAAGTGGTTTAAGTTAGCTTGTTTTCAAGTTTTGGTCAAATGTGATGGACATGTGTCCTTTAGAAGCATGTTAGCTTGCCACCAAGGGTGGTGTAGCTTGTTCTTGCCGTTTTGTTTAGTGGGGGTGGGACAAGTATCCTCGATTATAGTTGTCTTGATTTGCGTGCCCTCGGGTCATTTTACGAAAAACGTTTTTATAAATTATGAATCAACGGCACAAAACGAATCTAATAAAAATGTAGTTCAAAAACGTAAATACGTAAACCTAGGGTTTCCGGTTTTGTCGTAAAGGACGTTAAATTATGCACGTAAGTCCTAATCTCTTCTCGTAAATTTGTGAGTTTATGAACCAATACAAATTTAAAATTCCAAAATAATATTCACGCATAAATTTATTTCCTAAAGTGTCGGACTATCACTAAAACCGGTGTATGTAAACGTAAGCACGTAACGTAGAATTCTCCGGTTTAAACGTAGTCGATGCTATTTTAAGACGTAAACCACAATTTCTTCCCAAAAATGAGTGAGTTCATAATATAACATTAAAATAATGTTTATAAATAATACATGAGAATAAAATATCAACCATAAATTGACAGAAGCATTTACCCCTAAACAAGATCTTTGTCCTCAAAGATCGATTTATCTTACTACTCGCTTCTTATAGAGTTAGAGCCATGTGGGTATTTCATACACATTCGGTCTTTTCTCACAAGTGTAATCCATTACAATAAGCGAGTTTCATCAAACATAACTTCAGGATTACGATTAGGCTTAAGTTGACTTACTTTCTCTATCCATGATGTTCAAGGGCTTTTTATGAATGCAACTTTCACGGATCTAAACTTTACTAGGAAACAATCAGATTTTTACTTGATAGACATTCCATCAAGTTCGATATACGAAACATAATTTACGCATCCATTGAATTCCTAGGGTAGATCCAGCTTATATGCCTTTCAAACCAACTTTTTACATCATCTCAATGGTCCCATACAACGGGGAATTATTTCCCATGATCTTTCAGATTTTCAATTCATTTTTCCAAGGTGAAAATTTTGGCATAACTTCGCTACCCGTCCTGCACTTCAAGATCTACATTTCATATTCACATAACCTCCTGCCCACTACCGGCAGTCAATAATCATATCCTAATTTCAACAATCATTTCAGGTCTCGCTGGTCGGGTATTTTGTAAGGTTAGGATTGTCATCATAGGAAACCTTAAACCTAAAAGACATGTCCAACTCACAATGGGTGTATGTCGGGTGTCTTCATCCCAACTCCTGCTTACAGATGCTCTCATGTTTATATCCTCACAAGATTCCATCTCGATCCTAATACTATAATTATCAATGATAATCTCTCCCAAGGAAAAACGATTATACAGTTCATTACCAAAGGTCAATCATTCAAACATAAATCAAGACTTCTAGTGTTTGTATCGTTACTTTACCTCGTCCCTTCGATTGGGGTGGTCAACAGTACTCTCATCAAGGTTCGTTTCCAATGACTTCTTAGCAAATCTCTAGAAATTCGATGTGAAGCAAGGATCCTGATACAGATGATCGATACAGGGACACTATGTTTACACAAGTCCCTTAAATACAAAGAGTCAATTTCTTCATCGAGAATCTATCATTAACAGGAATGATATTAGCAGATTTGGTCAGTCTGTCGACGATGACCCAAATCGAATCAAATTTAGATGATGACCTTTGTAATAGTTAGAAGTTTACTAATGTATGAGGCGATGTATGCCTTCATAATTTGCCATCAGTACAACTTCTTCAGATAAATATACACTTAATCAGAACTGGCATGAATAGAACACTTAAACTTATAATATTCCAACATGACTAAATCTCAAAATCTCCATATTTAGAGAACCACAAGTGGCTTTTTAAACATTCAACGCCATCGGCTTCTCAATTCTAATGGTTCACATTAGTCGCGAACCCCTTTTATTATCTATATTATCCTTTTTACAAGCATCACTCATTTCAAAAATGTTCGGCAATTTATTTTGCACCTTCATTATTAAGGAACACATTCTAATTGATTCTTTATCTTTTCTATATAATGTGTCACTATCTACATTCACCTTTCCTGATGAAGTAATTATCATGACCACAATTCACTCAGAAATTCTTTCTTCATATTTTCTAAGTTTTAGTTTCGTCTCAACTATTATTTTTATCAGTTTTGCTCAATCCGACGTTTAAAACGTCGATAATTATTGCAAGTAATTAAATAATAAATATTTAATTTTTATGAAATGTAAACGTAAAAATTTAAAATTTCTTACTTCGACCAATTTTAGAAAAATGTTTAAAAATAAATTTGAATTTAGTTAACACGATCTTTGTTGATTTATCGAAAATAATTAATAAAATCCGTAAATGTTTGAAAAATCTTTTGTTTATACTTTTGTCAAAATTTTCTTAGTTGAAAAAGCAAAAATTGTCGTTTCAAATTCCAAGTCTTGGTTTAAATGGTTTCCTAAATCTCTCTTAGGTTGTCTTGAGGTACGCACAAACATTTACCCCTAAAGGAGTTTAGTTAAATGATTTGGGTATAAGGGAATAATTCCTTAAAAATCCTTTGATAAAATATTTGTCAAAACATATTTGCTCTTTCTTTTTGGTAAAATCCAAAGCCTTAATGGCTATAATATTTGAAGAGTCAATATAGATTCCACTATTTATTAATCACACGGTCAAATATTGTAAAGGATTAAGCCTTTAATCACATGTTAAATACTCAAGGTACAGGTTTTCACTACTCGGCCGACTTAGGGCATTCTACAAATAATTATTAACTCATTCTTATTCTTAGAAACAAACAAATGGTACTTAATGATCACGAGCATGAATTTATCAATTTACAGCCTACACACGTGATTCACAAAATTTATGGATGCTACATGTGCATTGGTCAATCCAAACGATATCACAGGAAACTCATAATATTCATTACGAGTTCTGGATGTAGTGATTGGAACATATAATATTTTTCGCGGACGCGAAGGTGATGATAACCATGCCGTGGATCAAATCTCTGAATATACGCTAGAACCTTGTAAATGATCGAACAAATCTATCATCTTGGGTAGTGGATATAGATTTTGATCATCAATTTACCTAAATCACGGTAATTCAACAAATATAAGGAATGATAACACCATATTCCTTCATGAGGACGAGCTTGGTAGAATAAAAGTTTTCTCCGACAACTCTCTCAGTTGTACGGTAATTCTTTTAATTCAGATGGTGCTGACGTACATTGCACATGCCACAGGTGCAGCACCAGGAATATAATCAATACCAAATTCAACTTGCCTTTATGGCGAAACTCTAGGTAATTTACCAGCAAATACCTCCTAAAATTTCAGATAACATAAACATCTTTTAATAAATTTACTTTAAGTTCTTTCTAAATTACAAGGTCTATGACTAGTTCATAACCATTAATGGTAAAATTTCAAGCCCAATTGCAGGATATGGTCACCCATCGGGAATTATTTAGATCATTTTTTATTATCAACATCTTATCTTTTAGGGGATTTCTAATCGATTTCCCATCAATTTAGACAATGACATTATGTCATAATCAATCAATCCATTCTACTCGCACAATCAACTATCTAGTTTCATTACCGTTGATAAGGTGTGATCTTCTCAAAAGAATAATAATAACTCACAATCCTTCACAAATTCAAGGATATATGGAGACATAACTAACCTTAAAAAGAGTAAGGTTAACGCATGATCTACGCGGGAGAATTTCAAATCAGATACAGACGAAAACATTAACGAATATGAGTCTATCTCATGTTTTAATGAATTGAGTACGTATTTTATAGCTCCTCGGATCGTTACCCAGGTCATTCAAATGAAATCTAATCAAAAGAAATGATAGGAACGTCGATGCGCCCAGTCGGGTATCAACACTCGGTAATTAGATACTTTTCCAAAGAATCTCACTAATAGAGAATTGGACAAGAAAGGGTTGTCAATTGTCAAATAAGACAATATCCACAGATGAGTAAATTTGACTCAAAAGAATAAATGGTACGGGCACATATATAGGTGTCTCTAACAATATGTCCCTATTTTTTCACTTCTTGCAGATCTCATAAAATTTAATCTTTCACATCTTCAAAGAACATGTAGTGTTTATTAACACTTTCATGGTGACTACTAATCAGCCTTGCATGGTCCCTTCCAAATTGTATGTAGGCGCGCAACTATATACAATTTTAGGATTAACGATGCAATACTCAGTTCGTCAAAACTTTGTCATCATGTTTAAAATAACAATATTTTCATGCTTAATTCTTGAATAAGAATCAAAATGAATTTACAGGGATGTTCTTTGTTATGAAAACAATTAAGTTTTCCAAAGTGTTTCATAAACAACTTTACTTCGATAACGATTATTTATAAGTCTCACTTTAAATAATCTATATGGCGATGAAAACCCAATTTTTCTCAAGGAATACTGTTTTAACTTATAAAAACAATGAGTGATCTGCAAAATAGTGATGAAAAGTTGTTCACCAAGAACTAACTACAATGTGATAGGAAATGAGCTTATCTGATTAATCATGAGGTTCATGACCTCGATGGCGCTCAAAAAGAATAATCCAAAACGTAACTCAAATCGACATGAGTACTTGTTCAATGGTTGCATCACTAATGCGAACATTAGGATGAAGCAATGAAAGATAGATAACATCGATACATGTAGGATTTAGCAATCAAGGGTAGTATTTTCATTAATCACAAACAAGTCAAAATTGTACCATAACACATTACGTGTTGCCATGTCATACAATTCCAAAAACTCATCCTACCAACTGATGTCTCAGTTAAGTTAGGGATTTTTTAAAGATACCACAATGAATACTAATCTACAAGAGTCATGGGGGTTCCACCTGTCCCGGAAGATCCATCGGTCCCAATTCAGAAGAAGATTTCTTCAATTTATTTCTTGGACACTAGGCATCCTCATTAGTGCACAATGGCCTAGGAACAACCCTTAACACGAACCAATAATCAATTAAAACCTTATAATTCAGTCGTAGGACTTAACGACTTCCTCTTAACAATCTCATATTCCATACGAGTTAAATTTTACTTTATTCAAGTTTTCAACCAACTTATACTCAATGCGATATCCTACCTCATTCTCCAATACTTTCAACATATTTTTAAACCTTAAAAGGGCAATAAAAGCTCGATATGAACAACACTTAATTTCCAATCATATAACTCTTACAACAATATTTATCAAATGAGTCACTAGTATGAAATGACTCACACATTCAATTAGACTTCTCGGAAAGGTACTAGTGGCATGAGGCTTTTGGGCAATGGTTCCAATGACAGCCTCAAGTGCAACATTCACCCTTTCGATTTCAAATTTAAGAATTGGGTGACACCGAATCAGATGACATCTTTCTAGGTGGTAAGGTTTTGTCAAACTCCACTCTATAAGGAAAGATCGTCATGACATCGACATCATATTTAATCTCGCCAATTCTTCTTCAAGATTACAATCAACTACTATCAACATTTCTACAAATATCAACCATTTTGTTAGGATCATAAATATCCACAACTTGGTTTAGATCTGGAATAGCTAGAATTCCTACGGAAATAGCTTCGATTGATTTGCTTGGGGAGTTAGGGTTTCTTATGACAATTTGCGTCACATAAATACCTCGTATATGTATTAAAATAATCATCAAACAATCATGTAATCAAATTTCAACATATATATATAATCTAAGTTATATATATATATTAAAACAACACTTCTCAGTCTGGCCTTGTCGGTAACTCGGGAATTCTTCGGCACCGTTATAGTCAAAAGATTTTTAGACATTTTGAGAAAATGTTTATAGTTAAAAGATTTTGAAATGTTTTATTCAAAAACTTGGTTTTAAAAATCTTTCGTTCTCTATAACGAGAGCTCTAGTACCAAACTGTAACACCCCCAAATATTCATACTTTAGTTCAGCGAAAGAGTCGTTGGTGTTACGGGATAGCACATTACTCAAATCATAGACAACGCATAAAAATCGTGTCGTTTAATAATAAAGAATTTTCCATTCATGAATATCAAATTTACATAGGTCCCAAGTCATAGTATTTCATACAATTTTACAAAATATTTGAATGGAAATTGTTATTTAAGTGCGTGCCATAAATTCTTGTCGTCTTCCCGAGAATTACCTTCAAGTACCTGAGATAAAACATGTTAAAAGAAAAGGTCAGTGAAAACGCCGAGTGAATTCCTAGAGTTTAATGAAATCCATTAATATATCATCGGTATAAAATTATTACCGAAAATCATTTTGTACAATTCTTTGTTGTAGGACATCAAATATAGGACATCAAATAAACCAAAAATATTTTATACAATTTTTTGTCAAAATCATAATATAGGCTTTTGCCTTTAAAAACCATCATACGAACCATTGTCGTAAAAAAACATCATACAATACGTTTTATAATGTTGTATAAGGTGTAATATAATCCGTTATATAAAAATGGTTATGAAAAACCAAAACACGAACATAATATCAATTATAAGACCATGTATTGCTAGTCAGGCAATATATTGTAATTCAATGCGTATAGCAGTATTTTCGTAATTTGGATTATTATAAGCCGCATGACATTGCTACCTTACTATAACAAATAACGGGTAGCTAACCCGAAACTCAATTTGCCCATCTAAGTAAGCGTGTCGTCACAAAAATCACGCTATGGAAATCTTCTCATACATAAATTCGCTTACCAATCAATGTGGCACGACAGGGATCAACCGTCAAGGCGCGAACTGGGGTGATCTTCCACAAATAGTACTATTATATGCATAAGCGTCTACCAAATCCCGGTAGTTCACAATTCATTCTAGTGGGACTTTTAGTGACATAACCTAACTAATAATAATCTATTTTGTTTCATCCATCGGGTTATATAATCATTCATCGGGTCATACAATCATTCGGGTCTATATCAATAAACAAATAATCGGGACAACTTGTGTCCTATTTTATTACGACTAACGTGTTATCTCCCTCGTAGGTTTATAAAACATTTCATAAAAACATTTAAAAGAGTGTGAGGCTATGAACTCATGTTGATTAGGAAAGGCGGGTTATCGGCGATTTAGATGTACGGTACGTGCTTCAATCACGGAAACCTATATAAATAGTACTCGGTCTTAGACTTTTGTCCAATAACTTTATAAAAATAATAACTATGTATATATGATGATTTTACAAATATGATGATGATCAAGTGGGATTGTACATCTTTATTTACTCATTATAGTGTCATGTTTTGGTAAATTTTCATACTAGTTTCACTAGTTTAACTTCTTTACTTGTCAAGGCCCAATAAGCCCATTACCTTATATTAATCCATCTTATACTTTTAACATCAGTCATATGCTTACATGTTGGGACCAAGTGGGTTAATCCCAATAAGTAAGTTCATTAGTGTTGGAAATACGTTTTTACGTATTTAGGAAGATTCGGTCACTCCGACAATATATTAAGTAGTAGCTCGTAGTCTAGATATATTTATTAAACAAACAACCTAGCCTACAACATGTGTAGGTTGGCCCAACATTGTAAGCCCAAGCTCATCACAAGGCTTGGGTATATAAACCCCCTCCTTTGATGGAGAGGGTGTGTGTTCCTCATTTTTACACATAGTGAAAAAGTGTTTTTCTTTCCCTTTCTCTCTCTAAGTGTGTGTGTAATCCACCATCTTTCTATCTCTTTATCTCTCTAAAACATAAGCAAGATTTACATATCCTTCAAATGGTATCAAGAGCCATGGGATGATTGTATTGTTCATGTGTTTGTGTTCTTGATTCATACGCCTATTTTGATCCATTTTTACACGAACCAATTTTTTTTTTGTGTTTTTGATGGTTTTTTCTTGATACAAATCTTCTACATAGTTGTGGTAGGGATTTGGTATAGTTAGTTTGGCTAAAAACACAAAATTTTTGGGTGTTTTGATCATTTTTTGGCTTAAAATCACGAATTGGTTGAGTTTTGTCCGAGAAAAGTGGGAATTATTCCGATCAGGTCATCGGAAAAGGGTTTATAGGACATTTCGATCAGTGTAATCGGAATAGGGTTTAGGGATTCCGATTTTGGGTACATTCCGATCAGGTATTCCGATTAGGTATTCCGATTAGGTATTTCGATTTGGTTCATTCCGATTTAGGACTTTCCGATCTTTGACATTCCGATTAGGGTTTATTCCGATTTGGGAGATTCCGATCAAGGTTATTCCGATAGGGCTTATTCCGATAGGGCTTATTCCGACTGATATTCCAATCACTATTTCGATCACTATGCCGATCAATATTCCGATAATCAAAAATTATTCCATAAAAAATTTCGAATCGTGTGTAATTTTGACTTGGAATTTTTGGTTTATCGAGGACATATTTTAGGGGATTTTAACATTGTTTCTCGACTTCAACTCACAACAACAAACACATTTACTTTCTTTCATTGATAGATCAACGTTTGTAAATCTTAACTTATTGAAATGGAGTACACATCTCTTACGGATAAGTCCATCCTCTCGGGTACGGATAATCGTCCACCAATGTTGGTGAAGACTATGTATGAGGAATGGGCTTCCCGAATGGAACTTTATATGTTGAACAAGGAGAATGGACATCTCATTTGGGCATCGGTGCTCAATGGACCATTAGACTATGGTACAGTGACGGAAGGTACAACTACTCGTCCTCGCACAACGGGTGAATTGACTGGAGATATGAAGATTCAAGACAAATGTGATAAGTATACTACAAACATCATTCTCCAAGCCCTTCCTCCAGATGTCTACAAACTCGTCAGCAAACATAAAGTTGCCAAAGAATTATGGGATAGAATTCGTGTTCTCATGCAAGGCACCTCGTTAACTAAACAAGAACGATAGTGTAAGCTTTATGATACTTTTGATAAGTTTTCCTATGTGCCAGGGGAGACTCTTAATGATTATTATCTGAGATTTACCCTATTATTGAATGAGCTCAATATCTATGGCATGACAATTCCTACCTTTCATTTGAACACCAAGTATTTGAACACTCTTCCTTCAGAATGGAAAAAATACGTGACGGATGTTAAATTGGCTAAGGACTTGCATAACACCAATGTGGATCAACTTCAAGCTTTTCTTCAACAACACGAATGCCATGTGATCGAGGCTCGGTTGTCTACACCTCAAGTTCATGATCCACATGCAATGTATGCTTCTCAACAAAACATGGCTTATACGTATCAACAACCATCATACTTGCAGCAACCACCACCACACACCTATCAGCAACCATCTTATCAACCACCAATGATGCCACAACAAGCATTTCAACAAGGTGTTCATCAACAATCTTTTCCGCAACAACCATAATATCAGACATCGCCATCATAAGCCAACACTTCTCCAATGGGCTATACTCCTCAGCAAGGATATTTTCCAATAGAAGCACAACTAGCACAAGCTTTCTACTCTAATGAACTTCCACCAATCCAAGCACCGGTCTTTACTCCAAATGATACGCCAGCTGATGTTCTAAACCATCTCACAACCTACTTGTCAAAACTCGTTGCAACTAGAGGATTTCCACCAACAAACAATCAGCTCCGCACCTCATCAAATCCTCGACAACAAGCCACTGTTCAAGATGGTCAAGTGACGGTGCAACCAATTCAGGGAAGGCAAAATTCATATGGACATCCTACCAGGACTGGGAACAATAAAACTGTGAATTCTCAAGCTAGTTGAAATGGGAGTCCTATTGGTCCTAAGAAGGTTGTGACTTGCTACAATTGCCGAGGACAAGGTCATATGGCTAGGGAATGCACTCAGCCGAAAAGGAGGAGGGATGATGCATGGTTTCATGAGAAGATGTATTTGATTGATGCTCAGTCTAAGGGGAAGATTTTGGATTCAGAGGAGTTAGCATTTCTTGCAGACCCAGGGGCAGCAGATACTGAAGGCATTACAGTCGTTTCTACTTCTAATGCAGCTTATCAAGCAGATGATCTTGACGCATATGATTCGGATTGTGATGACATTCACTCTGCCCAAGCTGCTCTTGTTGCTAATCTCTCTCAATACGGTTCTGATGTCGTCAGTGAGGTACCAACCACATTTAATAATATTGATGATAACCAACATCAAGTTGGGCATGAAAATGACAACCTCGAACATCATTCGGGAACTAGTAACTCAAATGATGTGGTACTCAATCCTACACATTTGAGTGAACCTTAACCAAATTCTACGACGGGTATGGAATCTTATGCTCAACATGATTTGGTCATGGTGCCTAAACATATTATTGATCAAATGCATATGGCTCTCAGACAATCCGTAGATACGAATTCCACCCTAACTGCTGAGCTTGAGTTGCATAAGGAAAAGGTCAAAGCTTTTGAAATGGTCCCTCAAGAAGAGAAAATAACATGGTCTGAATTTGACCAATTTCGTTTTGAAAAGATTGAACACTTGAAAGAAATAGAATCATTAAAAGCTAATCTTTCTAATGAATTAAAAGCAAAAGAGTCGGTTGTCAATGATTTTCAGAAACTTAAAATGGATTTCGAAACTCTCGAGTCTAAAAAGTTTGAATCGGAAATTAATGCTACCAAACTTCTTAAATTCAAGGAACAACAACTTTTAAAACAATACGCTTTCACAGAAAAGGTTCATCTTTTAACTAAATCATTTAAAGAACTCGAACTTAAACGTCTTCAAGATTTACCACCTAATCCCGGTTATGCAAAACAAGCTCAGGAATATATTCCCGGCCTTTACGATATGACCATAATTGGCAAATCGAAAGAAGCACCTTTTGTTCGTAGTACTGAGTAGACACAGTCACTTGCGAATGAAACTCATTCTAAAATGATTTCAAAATTCCAAAAAATTGATTATGATCAACATAACAAAGATCAATTTTCGAAAAAGACACGCATTCGCTTACAAAAGGAATTAGCTGAATTGACAGTTCTTGTGCCCCAAAGTTTGTCAAATGAAAACCTTCCTAGTACGTCTCCTACACTTGTTAAAACGGATTTAACGAAGTTAATTCCACCGGTAAGTAAGGCGTCTGTTAACTTAAATGTGATACACCAACACTTAGCCGATTTTGACAAGGTCATTTTGGAACGTACGACGGCTTCGGCCATAACGGAAGGTGAATGGAACTTTGAGCACACTAGAGCTGCGTTCCGAAACGAAATTGTTCCGTTTGTAGACAATGTTAAAGCTTGTCTTAGTACTCTTGATCAAGATTTGCTTTTGGAAATAGAAGAAGTTAGACGTGTTTTCAATGATATGGATGATGCCTATGAAAAAAGTTTACTTGAAATAGAACGGGTTTCACGCCAAAATGATCTGCTTCTGAAGCAAGTGATGTCTCATGTTATAGTTTCTGTATGTGTAAATAAAAGTGTTGATAATGAATCTATTGTGCATAATGTTGAATCTGTGAATACTGTGGTAGATAGTACTTGTCACGAATCTGACGCTGAATTTTTAAAGCTTCAAGATTCATATTCATCACTTTCAAAACGTTTTGATGAGATTCAAACACATTGTATTTCGCTTGAATGCAAGCAACAATTTATTCAAGAAATCTTTGAAACGTCATTCGAAGGTGTTAATATCCATGATGAAAATTTTGAAAAGAATTTTCGATTGAATTTACAATCAAAACAGCGTCAGCCAAGTGACAAAGTTGCTAAATCTTTGCCGATTGAAATAGAGAAATCTAAGGAGCTTAACTGTGTGAATGTACTTGAGGCCGCTGATAATTTTAAACTTGATCTAGATAATCGAGTTTCCAAGATTTTGTCCAAAGTTGATAACTTAAAACAGAAAAATACACGACTCTTCGATTCAGTAAAGCCCGCATGTGCTAATACCACTGCACAGAATCAATCATTGATTGAACAATTGAATCGAAAGTTGGTGGAAATATCTGATTTGAGGGAACAAATTTGTGATAAAAATCTGATCTTGGCTGAGTTAAATGAAACACTTTGTACTCTAAAAGGTAAGAATGTTGTGGATAACGCAGCCACTGTCTCAGCATCGTCCTCTATTGCAATCAAAGGGAACCTTATAGCCGTCACACCACTTAACAAGGGCCCTAGGACTAAACCATCTCAAACTTTGGTCACTAAAGATAAGGCGGAATCAAAACCAGCTTCTAATTTTCCCTTGTTGCCTTCTACAAGAGTAAGCACCACTACTAAGGCTCAAAGATCTAAGCTTAAAAGAAACAAGAAGAATGATAGGATCTTGCCCCCATCTAGTAGTCAAGTGAAGAAGAAAGTAGAATCCCATCCTAGGAATGTTATTTCTGTTTTGAATAAAAAGAATCATGTAGCTAAACCTAAAGGCTCTGCGGTTGTGCAGCGTTCTAAGCCTAGTGTGAATTCAAATTTGAAATGTTGGAATTGAAATGAATGTATGTTTTCTAGTCGTCATGATTCTTGACTTATTGACCATGTAAATGAGATGTATGCCCGAAAAAATGGATTAGAATGGATACCGACTGGGAAAGTGTTAACCTAAGTTGGTTGGATGTGGCGCCCCACTGGTAGAACTTTCACTATAGTAGGAAATACGTGGCCTTTGACTAGGATCACTCCCACTAAATCGAAGAAAGCGTGCCCTTTAACTAGGAGTACCAAGGCTACCAAAACACAAGCGTGTCCTTTAACTTGGAACACCAACACTACTGTAGGAACAAAGTGCCCTTTCACTAGGTCTACTCCCACTGTAGTGCCCGCGGATAATCCAAAACCTAAGAAAGTTGAAACTGTAAAACCTATTATTGCTAAAACTCACATTAGAAAACGCAGAAAATCTAAGGGTCACAAAAATGTTAGCAATTCTGATAATATTTTATCTGTATCTGCTAACACTCCGGAACCAATAGTTTCCAATGCACTGTCTACTGTTGTTGTTGAAAACAGGTGGTCCAAATTGTTCTCTGGTATTTGGACTCTGGTTGCTCCAAGCATATGACCGGAGATCGCTCTCAGCTCAGAAATTTCGTCAGCCAGTTTCTTGGTACGGTTCGATTTGGAAATGATCATATTGCAAAGAGAATGGGTTATGGTGAATATCATATTGGGAATGTTATAATTTCAAGAGTATATTACGTGGAAGGTCTTGGTCACAACTTATTTTCTGTGGGACAATTTTGTGATGCAAACCTAGAAGTTGCTTTTCGAGAGCATACCTGCTTCATTCATAATTTGGAAGGGGTTGATTTATTGAAAGGTACTCGAGGGAATAATTTGTATACTTTGTCTCTATAATACATGATGGCCTCTTCTCCCGTATGTCTTCTCTCCAAAGCATCGAAGACTAAGTCATGGTTATGGTATCAACGGTTATCTCATCTCAACTTTGACGCTATTAATCACTTGGCGAAAAACGAACTTGTTCGGGGTCTTCCTAAACTATTACTTCACAAGGATCATTTGTGTTCCACGTGTACAATGGGGAAAAGGACTAAGAAGTCATACAAACCCAAGACTGAAGACACCAACCAAGAGAAACTTTATCTTTTGCATATGGATCTTTGTGGGCCAATGCGTGTTGAAAGTCTTAGTGGCAAATAGTACATCCTCGTTATTGTCGATGATTACTCTCGGTTCACATGGGTGAAATTTCTTAAAGCAAAAAATGAGGCACCTAAATTCATCATCGTATTTCTCAAGATGATTAAAGTGCGTCTCAACACTACTGTCCGACGCATTCGTACAGATAATGGAACCGAATTTGTGAATCAAATTTTGCGTGATTATTATGAAGAAGTTGGCATTTCTCATGAAACATCCATTGCTCGCACTCCACAACAAAACGGTGTCGTTGAAAGGCGAAATCGCACACTTATGGAAGCTGCTCGAACGATGTTAATTTATGCAAAGGCTCCATTGTTTTTATGGGCAGAAGTAGTATCTACAGCAGTGTACACCCAAAACCGGTCACTAATTCGTAAACGCTATGGTAAAACACCTTTTGAGCTTCTCCATGGAAAAGTACCAGATTTATCATATCTTCATGTATTTGGTTCTCTTTGCTATCCAAATGATGATGGTGACAATTTGGGAAAACTTCAACCAAAGGCTAATATTGGTATTTTCATTGGTTACGCACCTGTAAAGAAGGCATACCGAATCTACAACCGTAACTCTCGCAAGATCCTCGAAACTATGAATGTTGATTTTGATGAGCTGACAGCAATGGCTTCTGAGCAAAGCAGCTCTGAACCCGCACTTCATGAAATGGGACCCAGTAACATTAGTTCTTGTCTTGTCCCAAATAACCCTACTTCATCATCATTTAAACCACCTTCTAGGACTTAATGGGTTACGTTGTTTCAACCGTTCTTTGATGAATTCTTTACTCCTCCAAGTATCGTTGCTCCAGAACCTGAAGTTATAGCTCTGGTAACCGACGTTGTCGCTCCAACAACCGTTGCACAATCAGACACATCTGCACCTACAGTTGGTCAAGATATACCTTCAACGAGTAATTCTCAACCAACACATGTTTCAACTACCCATGTCATGCCAATTGATGATGAAGAGGATGATGATGATCACGATTTGGAATTTGCTCAAATGCGTGAACTTCCATTCTTTGGTGTACCAATTCCCGACCCTAATCAAGTCGGGTCGTCCACCTCAGAGGAAGCTCCTTCAACAGTTTACTCTAATCCATAGATTCGTGAACATGACAGCAAGTGGACAAATGATCATCCTATAGATTCTATTATTGTTGACCCTAATCGTCTAGTATCCACACGAAGTCAGCTACAAGAAAATGCAATGTTTGGTCATTTTGATGCTTTTCTCACTGAAGTTGAACCTAAGACATGGCAACAAGCTTTTACTCAATCCTGTTGGATAGAAGCTATGCAAGAAGAACTTAACGAATTCATACGTCTTGAAGTATGGGAACTTGTCCCATGCCCGGATCAAGTGCAGTTACTCACTTCGAAATGGGTTTACAAGGTGAAACTCGATGAGTTAGGAAGAATATTGAAGAACAAAGCCCGACTAGTAGCTCGTGGATACAAGCAATTATTGGGCATCGACTTTATGGAATCCTTTGCACCTGTTGCCCGTTTGGAAGCTATTCGACTATTCCTCGCTTATGCAGCCCATATGAATATGATCGTCTATCAGATGGATGTGAAGACGGCATTTCTTAATGGTGAACTCAAGGAAGAGGTCTATGGTCAACAACCGGATGGTTTTGTGAATCCTAATTATCTTAATCATGTGTACAAGCTTAAGAAGGCTCTCTATGGGTTGAAGCAAGCTCCACGCGCATGGTATGATCTATTGTCACAATTCCTCATTACGCAAGGCTTCGCTAAAGGCAAGGTGGATCCCACGCTATTCATTCAGAAACGAGGTAAAGATATGATTATGGTACATATATATGTTGATGATATTATATTTGTTGCCTTGACCCAAACCTTATCGAATGAGTTTGGGACACTCATGTCTTCCAAGTTTAAGATGTCAATGATGGGCAAGGTATCATTCTTCTTAGGTCTTCAGATATCTCAGAGTCCCAGAGGCATCTTTATCAATCAATCCAAGTATGCCCTTGAATCGCTAAAGAAGTACAAGATGGAATCTTGCGACCCCGTTGATACTCCAATGGTGGAACGAACAAAGCTTGATGCAGATCCACATGGAGTTGTCGTTGATCCAACACTTTATCGAGGAATGATCGGTACTCTTCTGTATATCACAGCTAGTCGACCTGATCTTCAGTTTGCTCTATGTATGTGTGCTCGGTATCAAACTCGGCCTACTGAGTTACACTTGGCTACTGTGAAACGGATCTTTCGATATCTTAAAGGAACCATTAATTGGGGACTTTGGTATTCGAAGGACTCTTCGATTGCACTCATGGCATATGCAGATGCGGATCACGCGGGTTGTCAAGATACAAGGCGTAGCACGAGTGGAACTTTGCAACCACTAGGAGATCGACTAATCAGTTGGGCATCGAAAAGGCAGAAAAGTGCTGCAATTTCCAGTACAGAAGCAGAATACATAGCTATGTCCGGTTGCTGTGCTCAAATTCTTTGGATGAGATCGCAATTAACCGACTATGGTCTAGGTTTCAACAGAATTCCGATTTACTGTGACAACAAGAGTGCAATTGCCTTATGCTGCAACAATGTTCAATTCTCCCGGTCGAAGCATATTGACATTCGCTACCATTTCATCAAGGAGCAAGTGGAAAATGGAGTGATCGAGCTTTACTTTGTCCGATCTGAGTGTCAATTGGCGGATATTTTCACGAAGGCTTTAGATCGCACTCGAATTGAATTTTTAGCCGACAAGCTAGGAATGAGAACCTTATCGCCTGAGACTCTTAAGGAATTGGCAGATGAAGCAAAAGAATAGTGATGGTAAACTATTCTTCGTATCCTTGGTGATCATTTGTATATATTGTTTATATTTTTATCCTCAAAAGCAAAATACAAAAATATAAAACCATATAAAAACCATAAAAATTAAAAAATCTAGAAAAATCCAAAAATATTTTTACTTTATTTTTTAAAGGCATGTATTTTGGTACTATAATATTTACGGCCTTAGAAATGTTGATTAATATCGACACGGCGCCATAAATAGAGTTCGTACAAAAGTTATAAATATTTCATAAAACATGCCCTTATGGCTTGTAGTTATTTCTGACTGCAACCCGGTTTTCACATTAAAGTCAGGTATTTCTTATGAAAGCTTTGGCTAACAACGGGAATTAATTTTCTCGGGAAAGGTTTACTTTAAAACCTTGTAAGGGATCAAGTTTACTTTATAACTTGGTCTAACACAAATTTATGTACGTTTCAGTGCATTTATTTGTTAAAACAAGAGAAGTCTTGTTTTTATGAAGCTATCATCTCTACAACCATAGCAATCTACAATTGGTAGCTACATACTCGACGATGCGACTACTCAACCGACGACTACAGCTCTTTAAATAGAACACGGGTCAACAATTGAGGGGGAGCAATTGTCAAGCATTCAGAATCTTCGATGCCGAACGTGCCAAGTTCACAAGTTGGTGTCAAAACAACAATACCAATCGTATAAGTGGTGTCAAGAGATGAATTCAGACGTGACGAGGCGACCAACATATGCTGACAAGAAACATTTGATCTTATCATATGATGTTCTTATCTATCAGGTCCAACCTTGTCAATTCTTTTCTAATATGGTGTATATGTGATCATGTTACAAATCGGTATCATATCTCATGCGTTAGATATCATGAAGATAAAATGGACTTGCATTTTTCTTCCCAAAACCTTGGTTAAAACTTCATTAAATCAATTGATATTAAAAACATCGATTGGGTTAATATTTTTAATATGGGCGAGAAAATGTGATTTAATATGGGATATTATCACAAATGGTTTTGACTTAATGTGCTGGCTTATCCCAACATATGCGAAATGTTTTCGAATATCGTGGCATATGTTAAGGGGGAGCAAAACGAATTTGCATATCAAAATGGATTTTCATGGTGACATATACTTACCCAAAACCCATTCATTTCACGACGATGAAGATTGTGGTGACATAAGGATGGTAGGATAGATTAAGTCCAATGATTCTTCTAGAACCGGAGGAATCTTCCCAAGGACATTCCATAGCTAGAAATAGTAGTCCTTAGGAAATATGGAGAAAGATTGTGAACGTATCTGAATGCCGACCAAGTACTTAAGTTAGCACTGGAACAATCACAACAAGGTGCTAGTTATGACGTATTGGTAAGCATTGAAGGGGTTGAAGAATGAAAAAGAATTGTAAAGATAAAGGGTGTAAAGAAATAAGCCCTCCTTACAACTTTAGGCAGAAACCGGGTCAACACATATGCTATTGAGATCATTTTAATGATGCTCGATATTGAAGTAGACATCATGGACCCAGTGATGCGATGCACAACCCATCCCAGCTAACTCAGATATCTCTCAAAAGGTATTTGTTTTAATCACACGGAGACAACACATTATCTATTGATTTATTCACTCCGAATAAATTGGTATTGAAAAGGTGGCACTCCTCTCCAGCCTCCGATCACTAAAATACAAAATGCACGATCGAGTCTAGAGCCATTTGAGATCATCAAATATCTCATTAGGACACACTTTCATAATTCCTTGCTTCTTCACACACTGCGAAAAGTAAGAAAGATCTTAAAGAGTCCTACGCAAAATCTTCATGATCTTGCCTGAACATCCGAGTAATACGAAAGTATTTACAATGAAGATGGAAATCCTTCTTGAGAGAATATCAAAAAGCTCATGGTAGGTGACTTGTGCGATTCTTTATGAATCAAACTTGTGATAACTGGAAAGCAACAACTGTTTAATTCTAAACTGAATTTAAACACGTTTTGGGCCTCTACGCAATATCTTAGTGATCTTGCCAGAACACTCAGAGTGATACCTTAGTGTTCACAGTGATGAGTGGAAATCCTTCTAGTGTTAACCTCAAGCAGCACTTAGTAGGTAACTTGCAAGATTCTATACGAATCAAGCTCGTGACAACTGGAAAGCAACTATGGTGCGGTTCTTAATTGAATTTCACTTGTTTCAGGAACATTAATTGACGGCTTCAAATCATGCGGATATTATTATCCAAATGATTCACTCTTTATGTTCACAGTCAGCTTTGGACGGTCGAATAAAGAGAATGGGTTTACCCGCGAAATCCTGTCAGGAAGTTACTTAATTGAAACTATCCGTCACGGTTACGATATCTAATATCGTCCAACGGTCTTCACCGACCAGAGGTAAAATGCTACCGATTTAGAATGAAATGTTCAAAGCCATTTCGTTCGTGTCTACTTATGTTGCGGCATTTGAAGACGGTGGCGTTGCGGAATCCAAGAAGAAGTCGTCCCCGCATGCTTATACTTTATGCACTTAATATCTCATTTAATTCAAGAAAGCCAAAAAGTTAAGTCTTCCGCTGTATCAAACTCTGAAGCTTTCAAGAATTACGAAGGTATAAGTATGTGGGACATGTTGTCACGAAGAGGCGAAGATCACAAGTGATGGATGCACGAGATCAAGGCAAGAGATTAATGCTCGAGACTGATATCAAATATCACATCAGCATGTTCACCAGAAAAGAAAAAGAAAAGAAAGACGAAGACTACGAGCTCAAGACAAGCATAATATGCTAGGTTTATCTTATTATTGTAACTAGGGTAATGCCCTTGGTTGGAGTGACCTCCCTTAGGGGGAGATTGTTGGAAATACGTTTTTACGTATTTAGGAAGATTCGGTCACTCCGAAAATATATTAAGTAGTAGCTCGTAGTCTAGATATCTTTATTAAACAAACAAAGTCAAGCCTAGCCTACAACATGTGTAGGCCGGCCCAACATTGTAAGCCCAAGCCCATCACAAGACTTGGGTATATAAACCCTCTCCTTTGATGGAGAGGGTGTGTGTTCCTCATTTTCACACATAGTGAAAAAGTGTTTTTCTTTCACTTTCTCTCTCTAAGTGTGTGTGTAATCCACCATCTTTCTATCTCTTTCTCTCTCTAAAACATAAGCAAGATTTACATATCCTTCAATTAGTGTTTAGCCAAATTAGTTGGATTAATAGTCCAATAAGGCTAATTTGGCCCGTTAATGTCCATATGTCATAAAGCTAGGGTTTTAAACATTTTTACTTGTCAAATATACTTATACATCAGTATATGAGTTATAAAAAGTTTACATTTGACGGGTCCGACCGTCTAAGTTTTAATTGACGAAAACGTTAATTTATCGGTTTTAATCAAAAAGACGTAAAACTTATGTTTTTATAACTTGTAAAATGTTTGTACTTGTAAATTATATAAAATGTCTCATTTTAATATCATAATATATAACTCTCATTTATAATTATTATTAGTAACTAGTGGGTTCTTAAATATGTATATTTTATAAGTACATAATTTGAGTGTTTATATTATATACTTTTTATTTTATAAAATCTGATACTAAATATTTAGTCCACTAAAATATCCATATCTAGAGTTTTATAAGGAGATAGAACCCCAAATGTTTATAGTAGAAACTACATGATATTTTCTTCATTTAACTTTTTTATAGCTACTGATGAATCAACCTCTAAGTATTTTAATAAATTCGTCCAAAATAGTTTATGCAGATTTGCACTTCAATTTTGTTTTGATCATATCTCACTCATTATAAAGATTCTATTGAGTGACCAACTCTCACATATGTACAAGACACATACCTTACTGTATATTAATTTTACCAAGTCATTTTAACAAGTTATCATCTAGATCTTTACTGTTTTATATAGCCTACATATTTAGCCATGATTTTAACATCCTTTCAAGTAGATTTTAATCTTTTTAATCAAATCTATCAACACCAAATCCCCACATAATATTTTGATCATCATTCATCATCATATACATATACATAAATGAATAAAATACAAGATTACATATTCAAAATAACAAGATGATAGGAAGTGTTGGGTCAAAAAGTTGATGTGGCAGAAACTCAAAAAAGAAGAAAACATGAAGATATTGTCTAAGCGTTGTCAAGAGCAATTTAGGCGTTGACAAGAACAAATCCAGCGTTATTGGCTCAAGAGTTGTTATGTACAATCTAAGCATTGTTACATGCAATTCAAGAGTTGATAGAAACGTAGACAAGAAGCTTATGGAAGCTTCTATTTAGATAATCATGCAAGATATATTCTGCATAAGTTTATTTAAATAGAAGATTTACTTGTTTATTTGTTATTATCTCTTGTAAAAACCTAATCCTTACACTATAAAAGGAACCAAAGGTTATTAGGTTTTTAATCAATTCATTCACAATGTAAACCTAAAAGCGTGTGTGCACTAGACGTGGGATTCAATGTATACACGTCTAGTGGTTGTTTATTATTAATATAATGAGCAACCCTATTGTTTTAATTCATGTTCTTGTGTCCTAAACACCTTGTTAATGTATCATGTTCTAATTCCGCTTTGATTATCGAATCATATGAACATGGTGCATTCCTAGTAGCTTAAAAGATCCGGAAACCAAGGTTTCCACAATTGGTATCAGAGCCCCGTGGCTCGTGATGCTTGGACCAATAAGGTGTTCGTGTATGGTGAAAAGAAGAAAAATCCGTCTAGGGTTTTTCTGGATGTTTTTGTGTGCGCAGCAGTATTCAGAAGGTCATAACTTTTGATTGAACCGTTGGATCGTCACGAAATTTTATATGTGTGTTCTACATACATATATCTAAACATCCACTGGAGGGATTGTCCAGATTAGCCCTCAATCAAAAGTTATTAAGCGTCGAAGTTGGCTGATTAGGTGATTTTCAGATTTTCAGCTTTTACATAAAATCATGAATTAGGGCTTTCTTCAAACCCTAGTTCGACTTTAAAGCAAAAATCTGGTCTAGAAGTGTTGTGACAAAGTCCATGCTCATGGTTGTGGTGATGATGCTTATCTTTTAGGGTTTTCTCAAACCCTAGATCTGTTCAAAACTATAGCAAGATGATAAATCACCATGGCTGTGATGTGAAACCCTAGTTTCGTCCCTATTACAGCATTGCAGAATAGATTGAGATCTCTTGATCTTATTCTGTTTATACAGTTCTCTTGTTGGGATGGTTTAAAGGTTTCAGCAGGTTGATTAAAAGACAGCTTTTTCCTCAGACGAGTTGTTTTATACGGGTATGTAACTAAGACGTTTTTGGTCTGCTGGTAAAAAGTCACGTGAGTCTTCAGGAAGGCAGCTTATTTGTGGACGTGATTTAAGCAGTTATATTCTGAGAATTGATCAAGATATGGACGTTGTGGTGCACTCTTTTGATATCAAGACAAAGTCAATTCACGTGGGATTCAGTTTGTACGTGTGATTGAATTTGTTTAAAGGCCATATAGACCCACGTTGACAAGATACTGTATCATTCAAACGTTTGGATTGAGACGTGGGATGGTTCATGTGGATCACCAAAAAGTGAAAGTAACAGCTATAGAAAGTAAGATATATTCTTTGCTAATTTTGTGGAATGATCGCAATGTCAAAACAGTTGGGATATACATGCTTGCTGATTTCTAGGGATATACATGTCTCTTTTATATTTAATACCTAGTTATCAGGGAGTTTTGCACTTCTTTAAATATCATGATTCTATAACGAAGTGTTTCCAGTTGACGACGTCAGCAGAAAAAGAGACGCTGACAAAAGTAGAGTTGACGCTGACAGGAAGTATTTTGACGCTGACAGAATAAGTCAACGCTGACAGGTTGACAGAGTTGTCTGATATATGCATTCAAACGCTGACATGTATTGTCCGATATCGGACAATACATCTGCCAAAGATGTTGGATAAAGGAGGATGTTGGACAACACAGGGATTTCTGCTGTTTGAGAAAATTAGTACGTTTTGAGCACACAAAAAGGTGGTATTTACACACGAAGGTACATGGAATCTCCGTTTTAATTTAGAATATCATATTGATATTTATGGCTCGGATACTTTTGAAAGGGATTAATGATTTTAAGGCGAGTTAGCAACCATTCATGAAGTAATTTATTGGAGTATGTAATCGGGATAGCCTTGTGAAAGAGTTATTCGTTAACAGCTTTTACATATGAAGATATTGACTTGTCATGAAGAGGTGTTAGCTTAAGGGGAAGCATTCTTATGGTAAGTTTGATGATCGAAGAAGATTTTCGGAAGTTTGTGTTTTATCATATCTTAAAGTCGTGCACTCCCAGTCATAGACTTTAAAGATAACTTGTTTATGCTTACATGGTTACTGATGAAGTGATACAAGGTCTAGGAATATGTGATTTTTCTTATGGTTCTCTATGCACATATTTTCTATCACTTGAAGGAGTTACATTATCGTGCTCAGTGTCTCACAAAGGATGAGGATTTTTGTATCAGCCACATACTTCATTACATCATCGTACAAGATATGGAACATAGGTTTGGGTTACTCTACTTCTACATCAAAAATATTATATTAATTGTTCTTCAAGATCATTACACAGAGCTACATTTGGAAAATCTTCAAAGATTGCATACATTGTTTACTTTCCTGTTGATGTGACAAAAAGGGGAAGATATACATGCTACATTTGAGAGGAAGGAATTTGAAGATCATGAACAACTTACAAGAGATACACATAGAGTTTTGCCACTATCAACTAGGGGAAGATTGTTGGGTCAAAAAGTTGATGTGGCAGAAACTCAAAAACGGAGAAAACATGAAGATATTGTCTAAGCGTTGTCAAGAGCAATTTAGGCGTTGACAAGAACAAATCCAGCGTTGTTGGCTCAAGAGTTGTTATGTACAATCTAAGCATTGTTACATGCAATTCAAGAGTTGATAGAAACGTAGACAAGAAGCTTATGGAAGCTTCTATTTAGATAAACATGCAAGATATATTCTGCATAAGTTTATTTAAATAGAAGATTTACTTGTTTATTTGTTATTATCTCTTGTAAAACCCTAATCCTTACACTATAAAAGGAACCAAGGGTTATTAGGTTTTTAATCAATTCATTCACAATGTAAACCTAAAAGCGTGTGTGCACTAGACGTGGGATCCAATGTATACAGGTCTAGTGGTTTTTTTATTATTAATATAATGAGCAACCCTATTGTTTTAATTCATGTTCTTGTGTCCTAAACACCTTGTTAATGTATCATGTTCTAATTCCGCTTTGATTATCTAATCATATGAACATGGTGCATTCCTAGTAGCTTAAAAGATCTGGAAACCAAGGTTTCCACAGGAAGAATAATCCTTATACCATCAAAGTGATGAAATGATGAGTTTTTGATGAACAAGGTTTGGTTCCTTGTTACCAAACCTTCAATTTGGCAAATGAAGTCCTTAAGATCTTCATATGCATGGAAATGTTTTTGAAAATCAGCCCTTGATCTCCATGTAAACTCCTTGCTAGTTGTTAAAATCACATCCAATCTTCATAACTTCAACTAGGCTTCAACATATGTTGATTATAGCCTTAGGTTATGGCTATATTTTTTATGAACATGGTGGTGGTGGTGGTGATATGGACGGCCAAAGTGAGTGAGAGAGAGAGAGTTGTGAGTTTTTTAGAGTGGTTTGCATGTTAGAATGAGAGAAAGTGGTTTAAGTTAGCTTGTTTTCAAGTTTTGGTCAAATGTGATGGACATGTGTCCTTTAGAAGCATGTTAGCTTGCCACCAAGGGCGGTGTAGCTTGTTCTTGCCGGTTTATTTAGTGGGGGTGGGACAAGTGTCCCACTTGTCTCATCTCCACTAATTTACGGGTACTCCTCGATTCTAGTTTCCTCGATTTGCGTGCCCTCGGGTCGTTTTACGAAAAATGTTTTTATAAATTATGAATCAACAGCACAAAACGAATCTAATAAAAAATTTCTCATCAAAAACGGAGTTCAAAAACGTAAATACGTAAACCTAGGGTTTCCGGTTTAGTCGTAAAGAACGTTAAACTATGCACGTAAGTCCTAATCTCTTCTCGTAAATTTGTGAGTTTATGAACCAACACTAATTTAAAATTCCAAAATAATATTCACGGATAAATTTATTTCCTGAAGTGTCGGACTGTCACCAAAAACGGTGTATGTAAACGTAAGCACATAACGTAGAATTCTTCGGTTTAAACGTAGTCGATGCTATTTTAAGACGTAAACCCCAATTTCTTCCCAAAAATGAGTAAGTTCATAATATAACATTAAAATAATGTTTTTAAATAATACTTGAGAATAAAATCAACCATAAATTGACGGATTGTCACAAAAATAGTGGCAATCCCACTATGCCTGATAACATTCTTGATAATTCGACACCATCCTTCACTCCATTTGAAGGTGGTGGTTTTACGTTGGAAGAATTTGATGTTCCACGTACTTGTGACAAAGACCTCGACAACGATGAGGACTTCTCGATTATCAAGTATTTTCTTAACGATTTCCCATTTCCTCCACCCGAGGAGGTTATGAGTATCGAGCCTAAATCTTCAATTGAGGAACCACCAATCCTCGAGTTGAAAGATTTACCTCCTCACCTTGAATATGTATTTTTGGAGGAGGACGACAAGTTGCCGGTTATTATTGCGAAAAATCTTTCGAATGATGAAAAAACCGCACTTGTCGATCACTTGTGATCTTCGCCATTAACAAGGTGTTTAGGACACAAGAACATGAATTAAAACAATAGGGTTGCTCATTATATTAATAATAAACAACCACTAGACGTGTATACATTGAATCCCACGTCTAGTGCACACACGCTTTTAGGTTTACATTGTGAATGAATTGATTAAAAACCTAATAACCTTTGGTTCCTTTTATAGTGTAAGGATTAGGGTTTTACAAGAGATAATAAACCTAGCATATACTCTTTTATAGTGTAAGTAACAGCTATAGAAAGTAAGATATATTCTTTCCTAATTTTGTGGAATGATCGCAATGTCAAAACAGTTGGGATATACATACTTGCTGATTTCTAGGGATATACATGTCTCTTTTATATTTAATACCTAGTTATCAAGAAGTTTTGCACTTCTTTAAATATCATGATTCTATAACGAAGTGTTGCCAGTTGATGACGTCAGCAGAAAAAGAGACGCTGACAAAAGTAGAGTTGACGCTGACAGGAAGTATTTTGACGCTGACAGAATAAGTCAACGCTGACAGGTTGACAGTGTTGTCCGATATATGCATTCAAACACTGACATGTATTGTCCGATATCGGACAATACCTCTGCCAAAGATGTTGGATAAAGGAGGATGTTGGACAACACAGGGATTGCTGCCGTTTGAGAAAATTAGTACGTTTTGAGCACACAAAAAGGTGGTATTTACACACGAAGGTACATGGAATCTCCGTTTTAATTTAGAATATCATATTGATATTTATGGCTCAGATACTTTTGAAAGGGATTAATGATTTTAAGGCGAGTTAGCAACCATTCATGAAGTAATTTATTGGAGTATGTAATCGGGATAGCCTTGTGAAAGAGTTATTCGTTAACAGCTTTTACATATGAAGATATTGACTTGTCATGAAGAGGTGTTAGCTTAAGGGGAAGAACCCTTATGGTAAGTTTGATGATCGAAGAAGATTTTCGGAAGTTTGTGTTTTATCATATGTTAAAGTCGTGCACTCAAAGTCATAGACTTTAAAGATAACTTGTTTATGCTTACATGGTTACTGATGAAGTGATACAAGGTCTAGGAATATGTGATTTTTCTTATGGTTCTCTATGCACATATTTTCTATCACTTGAAGGAGTTACATTATCGTGCTCAGTGTCTCACAAAGGATGAGGCTTTTTGTATCAGCCACATACTTCATTACATCATCGTACAAGATATGGAACATAGGTTTGGGTTACTCTACTTCTACATCAAAAATATTATATTAATTGTTCTTCAAGATCATTACACAGAGCTACATTTGGAAAATCTTCAAAGATTGCATACATTGTTTACTTTCCTGTTGATGTGACAAAAAGGGGAAGAAATACATGCTACATTTGAGAGGAAGCAATTTGAAGATCATGTACAACTTACAAGAGATACACATAGAGTTTTTCCACTATCAACTAGGGGAAGATTGTTGGGTCAAAAAGTTGATGTGGCAGAAACTCAAAAACGAAGAAAACATGAAGATATTGTCTAAGCGTTGTCAAGAGCAATTTAGGAGTTGACAAGAACAAATCCAGCGTTGTTGGCTCAAGAGTTGTTATGTAAAATCTAAGCATTGTTACATGCAATTCAAGAGTTGATAGAAACGTAGACAAGAAGCTTATGGAAGCTTCTATTTAGATAAACATGCAAGATATATTCTACATAAGTTTATTTAAATAGAAGATTTACTTGTTTCTTTGTTATTATCTCTTGTAAAACCCTAATCCTTACACTATAAAAGGAACCAAGGGTTATTAGGTTTGTAAACAATTCATTCACAATGTAAACCTAAAAGCGTGTGTACACTAGACGTGGGATCCAATGTATACACGTCTAGTGGTTTTTTATTATTAATATAATGAGCAACCCTATTGTTTTAATTCATGTTCTTGTGTCCTAAACACCTTGTTAATGTATCATGTTCTAATTCCGCTTTGATTATCTAATTATATGAACATGGTGCATTCCTAGTAGCTTAAAAGATCCGGAAACCAAGGTTTCCACAGGAAGAATAATCCTTATACCATCAAAGTGATGAAATGATGAGTTTTTGATGAACAAGGTTTGGTTCCTTGTTACCAAACCTTCAATTTGGCAAATGAACTCCTTAAGATCTTCATATGCATGGATATCTTCTTGAAAATCAGCCCTTGATCTCCATGTAAACTCCTTGCTAGTTGTTAAAATCACATCCAATCTTCATAACATCAGCTAGGCTTCAACATATGTTGATTATAGCCTTAGGTTATGGCTATATTTTTTATGAACATGGTGGTGGTGGTGGTGATATGGACGGCCAAAGTGAGTGAGAGAGAGAGAGTTGTGAGTTTTTTAGAGTGGTTTGCATGTTAGAATGAGAGAAAGTGGTTTAAGTTAGCTTGTTTTCAAGTTTTGGTCAAATGTGATGGACATGTGTCCTTTAGAAGCATGTTAGCTTGCCACCAAGGGTGGTGTATCTTGTTTTTGCCGTTTTATTTAGTGGGGGTGGGACAAGTGTCCAACTTGTCTCATCTCCACTAATTTACGGGTACTCCTCGATTCTAGTTTCCTCGATTTGCGTGCCCTCGGGTCGTTTTACGAAAAATGTTTTTATAAATTATGAATCAACAGCACAAAACGAATCTAATAAAAATTTTCTCATCAAAAACGGAGTTCAAAAACGTAAATACGTAAACCTAGGGTTTCCGGTTTAGTCGTAAAGGACGTTAAATTATGCACGTAAGTCCTAATCTCTTCTCGTAAATTTGTGAGTTTATGAACCAACACAAATTTAAAATTCCAAAATAATATTCGCGGATAAATTTATTTCCTGAAGTGTCGGACTGTCACCAAAAACGGTGTATGTAAACGTCAGCACGTAACGTAGAATTCTCCAATTTAAACGTAGCCGATGCTATTTTAAGACGTAAACCCCAATTTCTTCCCAAAAATGAGTGAGTTCATAATATAACATTAAAATAATGTTTTTAAATAATACTTGAGAATAAAATCAACCATAAATTGACGGATTGTCACAAAAATAGTGGCAATCCCACTATGCCTGATCCCATTCTTGATAATTCGACACCATCCTTCACTCCATTTGAAGGTGGTGGTTTTACGTTGGAAGAATTTGATGTTCCACGTACTTGTGACAAAGACCTCGACAACGATGAGGACTTCTCGATTATCAAGTATTTTCTTAACGATTTCCCATTTCCTCCGCCCGAGGAGGTTATGAGTATCGAGCCTAAATCTTCAATTGAGGAACCACCAATCCTCGAGTTGAAAGATTTACCTCCTCACCTTGAATATGTATTTTTGGAGGAGGACGACAAGTTGCCGGTTATTATTGCGAAAAATCTTTCGAATGATGAAAAAACCGCACTTGTCGATGTTCTAAAGGATCACAAATGGGCAATTGCGTGGAAATTATCCGACATTAAAGGAATTGATCCCAAAATTTTTACCCAAAAAATCTTAATGGAGGAGGACTACAAACCCGCAATTCAATGCCAAAGGAGGGTGAACCCTAAAATTCATGACGTCATCAAAAAGGAAGTCCTTAAACTCCTTAACGCGGGAATGATTTACCCTATTTCCGATAGCCCTTGGGTGAGTCCTATTCATTGTGTCCCTAAGAAGGGATGAATGACCGTTGTGCCAAACGATGCAAACGAGTTAATTCCAACTCGACTCGTGACCGGTTGGAGGGTGTGTATCGACTATCGTAAGTTGAATGACGCAACTCGTAAAGACCATTTTCCCTTCCCCTTAATGGACCAAATGTTGGAGCTTCTTGCGGGAAACGATTTCTATTGCTTTTTAGATGGCTTTTCTGGTTACTTCCAAATTCCCATCGATCCTCGTGATCAAGAAAAAACTACGTTTACGTGTCCATATGGAACGTTTGCTTATCGTAGAATGCCATTTGGACTTCGCAATGCACCGAGAACCTTTCAAAGGTGCATGATGGCTATTTTTCATGACATGATCGAGAAGACGATGGAAGTATTTATGGATGATTTTTCCGTGTTTGGTTGTTCGTTCACTTCGTGTTTGTCGAATCTTGAGAGAATGTTTAAACGTTGTGAGGAAACCAACCTTGTGCTTAATTGGGAAAAATGTCATTTTATGGTTAAGGAGGGAATCGTCTTAGGGCACAAGGTTTCTAATGCAGGGATTGAGGTAGATAAAGCTAAGGTAGACGTCATCGCCAAATTACCTCATCACAAAACCTTTAAGGGAGTTAGGAGTTTCCTAGGCCACGCGGGATTTTATCGTCGATTCATCAAGGATTTTTCAAAGATTTCTCGACCTATTACACATCTCCTTGAAAAAGATGCTCCTTTTATCTTTAACGAAGATTGTTGACGAGCCTTTGAAATCCTTAAGAGGAAACTTACCGAAGCTCCCATTCTTGTTGCTCCCAATTGGAATCTCCCCTTTGAGCTCATGTGTGATGCTAGTGACTACGCTATTGGGGCCGTTTTGGGGCAACATCATGAAAAACACTTCTTGCCGATTCACTATGCTAGCAAGACGATGACCGAGGCTCAACTTAAATACACTACAAAGGAAAAGGAATTCATTGCCGTGGTGTATGCATTTGAGAAATTCCGACCTTACCTCGTCTTGACTCGATGCATAGTGTATACGGATCATTCGGCTATCAAGTATCTCATGGCTAAACAAGATGCAAAGCCGAGATTACTTCGTTGGATTCTCCTCCTACAAGAATTTGATGTCGAAATCCTTGACAAAAAAGGAGCCGAGAATCTAGCGGCCGATCATCTTTCTCGTTTGGAAGATCCTCACCAAAGTGTTTATGAGCCAAAGGAAATTACCGAAACATTTCCCCTCGAGACACTTGATGTAGTGAATTCTAAGCTTGATTCATCTACCCCATGGTTTGCGGTCATCGCAAATTAGCATGCGGGAAACTTCATCATTAAGGGTATGACGACTCAACAAAAACGAAAATTCTTTTGTAACGTCAAGTTCTATTTTTGGAACGACCCTTATCTATTTCGGACTTGTGCGGATCAAATCACTTGACGTTGTGTATTTGGTACCGAAGCTTCTAATATCCTTAGAGCTTGTCACGAGGGACCCACGGGTGGTCACCACGGTGCTAATCTCATTTCTATGAAGGTCTTTGATGCCGGTTTCTTTTGGCCTACTATTTACCGAGATGCACATGCACTTGTGAAGTCATGTGACTCACACCAACGACAAGGAAAAGCCTCACATAATGATGAAATGCCACAAAACATCATCCAAGTGTGTTAGATCTTTGACGTTTGGGGTATTGACTTTATGGGGTCGTTCCCATCATCTCGTGGTAATAAGTACATCCTTGTCGTCGTTGACTATCGATCCAAGTGATAGTCAAGTTTTTGAAAAGCTTGTTTTCTCAGTTTGGAACCCCTCGTGCGATCATAAGCAATCGTGGAACCCATTTTTGTAATGACCAATTCGAAAGGGTCCTAATGAAATATGGGGTTACACATCGGCTTTCTACGGCTTATCACCTACAATCGAGTGGGCAAGTCGATGTTTCAAACCGATCGTTGAAGAGGATCTTGGAGAGATAGATAGGAGATAACCGACAATCTTGGTCAAATAAGTTGGACGATGCTTTATGGGCGTTTCGGACCGCTCATAAGACGCCTATCGGGTGCACTCCTTATAAGCTTGTGTATGGGAAGAATTGCCATTTGCCAATTGAACTTGAACACAAAGCATTGTAATGTTGATACTGAGACCGTAGGAAAACACCGGAAACTGCAAATGAATGAATTGGATGAATTAAGAGACATTGCTTATGAAAATTCATTTATTTACAAGGAAAAAACTAAAAAGTTTCATGACTCAAAAATTAAAAAACCAGTTTTTAACATTGGAGATCAAGTGTTGCTTTTTAACTCTCGTTTGAAAATATTTTCTGGCAAGTTGAAATCCCGTTGGTCCGGTCCATTCACCGTTACCCAAGTTTTTCCTTATGGGACCATCGAGCAGCTATAAATGATGGCCCCAATTTCAAGGTGAATGGACATAGGTTGAAGCACTACTTTGGCGGGGAAGTTCCATCCTTGAACTACCTCGACCAAACCACCTTCCCCAATGATAATTAGTATTGAGGGGATCGAGTCGAGCTCATGACTCGGTAATCAAAAACGAGGTGCCTCGTGGGGGAGTCTCATTCTTATCCTATATACATATTATCGCTTTCTAATGTAGTAACGTGAGGGGATGTATGCCCTTCCAACATTTGTTTCATGGTTGTGTGTGATATGTGGTTTTTAGATGATCATGATCTTCACGATTGGAGCCTCTCGTGTTCGTTTTTATGGGAGCACCCGATCGTTTGCTTTGAAGAATTTCTCAATATCCATGATATATCCTTTGATGTTCTAACCTTAGGTTTTTAGCACACTTCATAAACGGTGATAGGTGTGAAAACACCCATCCTTTTTACCACTTAATTACAATAATAACCGAGCCAAAACGTGTATTTTATGTCATTTATGTCGGAATTATGCGTGGTTTGTGTTTTTGTTGTGATTTAGGACGAAAAGGTGAAAAGTGGAGAAAACACGGGATTTCACGGGCTTTTATCGAAGAAAAAGACGAAAGACGAAGTCAAGAAATCAAGAGTGCAAAAAGAACGGAAGTCCAAGACCAATTCTGAAGATTTATCAAAGAAAAAATCAAAAGACGGAAGTTTACTAAAAGCCGAAGAACTCAAGTCTAATTTATTAAAGAATTACAAGGCAAGTTTGAAGAAATCCCTAGACAAAGTCATTAAAGTCAAAAGATTAAGAAGATTAAGGGCTTAATGACGCAATTAGAGAAAGAGGAAAGAGGGGAGGAAGCTTCCTTCCACTAACCACCTCCTACCCTATATATAGTTTGATAGTTATTCATTTTCATGTTTTTGGGTGGCTTGACAAACCACCACTTCCACCATTTTCATTTACCTTGCACTTTAAATTTATGCACCTTTAATTCATTGTATTGCACCTTTAATTCATTTAATTTCCAAGTAATTTTTCTTTTATTGTTATTGAATCTTTACCTTTATTGTTAATCTCCTTCTATCTTTCTTGTTTGATTTGTTCTTCATCTTTATTTTTCATGTTCTTGATTTTTATGGTTTGGATCAAGTGGGTTTTGATTATTTTGGTTATGATTGTTGGTGTTATTGATTTGGTTTGATTGGTTATTGTTAGTAGATCATTCGTGGTTGTTTTGGTTTAATCTTTTGGTTGATCTTGATTAGTTTTGATTTAGATTCGTCCTTATTTTCGTCCTACTGTTCTTCGTCTTCTTTACTGTGCCCAGATTCCGAATCAAAGCTTGTTTTCAATTATTCCGAATCAGATTCGTTCATCCGGAATAAGTTTTTTATTCCAGATCAAGTTCCCTTTTTGTTCATTCCGAATCAAGCTCTTCATGCGGAATATTTGATTATTCCAGATCAAACTCTTCATGCGGAATATTTGATTATTCCGGATCAAACTCTTCATGCGGAATATTGATTATTCTGGATCAAGTTGTTTCATCCGGAATATTGGTTATTCCGGATCAAGTTGTTTCATCCGGAATATTGGTTATTCCGGATCAAGGCCCATATTCCGAATCAACATTATTTTATTTTTATTCCGGATCAAACTCAATATTCCGGATAAACCTCTTTTCTCTTTTTATTCCGGATCAAGCCTTATTCCGGATCAACTGGTTTATTCCGGATGAGTGACATATTCCGGATGAGGGTGATATTCCGAATGATTTTTTCAGTTTTTTTTGTAGTTTTATATTTCTAATTCTTAAGTTTTACTTTTCCCGCTTTTTTCTTTATTTGCACTTGTACTTGCCTTCCCTTTTAGTTTAAGTTTTAGTTTGCATTATTTACCTTTATTGCTTTTAATTTCTCGTCATTTACTTTTCCGAAGTTTTTATCTTTCAGTTGTTTCTTTTACCGTGTTTATATTATTTGTTTCAAGTCTTTATATTTTATTAGTTTTAGACAACGACCCTCTCTTATTTGATTTACCAAGAACAACTGAGTCGCACAATTAATCGGAAATCAATTCGATTAGACACCGAGAAAACGAACTTTCCAACCTAGCAAAATCTTTATATTAAAATGGCGCCGCTGCCGGCTCTTTTCGTGAGGATTAACGGTTTTTTTGTGAAAGACGCGTTGGCTTTTGGGATCCGTTCACTTTGTGAACGTTATTTTTCGTGTCAAAAATTTTCAAAATCCCAAAAACATTTGAAAAATCATAAAAAGCATTTCATTTTCAAAGTTTTGCACCAAAAATATTCTTCTTGCTTATCTATTTTTCTTTATGGATTCTTATGTCCATTGTGTTGGGTGTGGGAGAAGATTATACGGGAACGACTCATGTCGATGGTGTACATGTGAGCGGTGCGGAAATGATATCGACAACACACAATTCGGATTTTGTCCCTTGTGTAACTCGACTAATTTGTCCTTTTTGAATCCACCTCCTGTTCCCCTGTGCATCTATTGTGGAAGCGATTCTCATTGGCATGTTTCATGCCCGGTTCGATACAGTATGGCCACGAGCAAGAACCGGGTTACAATTATGACAATGGTAATAGCTATCTACAAGAAGCACCGGATTTTTCTCCCTACCCTTGTTGCAACAACTGTGGGGGCCCTCACGATACTTCTTATTGTTAGCCAATGAATTATTATGAGCCAGATCCGTGTCCTTGATTTTCTTCACCGATGGATTATTATGAACCAAACCCGTGTTCTAATTCTTCTCAACCGATGAACTACTATGATCCACATCCTTGCTATAATTCTGGTTTCATAACTTTGAGCCCCCACATCACACCCTCAATCATCAATCCTCTCAGCAAATTAATCTTGACCAACAACTCACTTCTTTGAACCATATTCTAGAAAGTATAGCTCAACTCCGAGCTGACTTGCATCAGGAAAAGCAACCTTTGCTTGATAGTGAAGAAATCTTGAAAACCACCGACACCTTTTTGAGCCAATTTAGTCGTTTTCCCTTCTTTTCTACACCAAAATGTTTAATTACATCGTGGGATAGAATTGGTGAAATTGAACATACTCGGGGAGATGAACAACAAAAATTTCTTCATGAGCTTCTTAAAGATGTGGAGGTTATCAAGGAAGAGTTATCCGACTACGTCACTCCTAACTGGACTCGTCCCATCTATTATGATGATGACGACGACGATGATGTCTACACTTTCAACCAATCCTCTGAAGTTGCTGCTCCTACTCTCGATGTTCCTACTGCGTCTAAGGATCTAGATTCGTTGAATGAGCTTAGTGATGTTGGTCTCGACAAATTATTGGATGATGAGGTTTGTGACTTACCTGCTATGGAGCTTCAGGACGACGTTGCTTTCACGTAAGTGGTCGATCCAAATGATGACGATTCTTCTCCCCGCTATGAGAATTTCACTTTTGAAACTTCTCAATCTCCACCGGGAGATGCGGGCGATGACGATTTATTCTCTCCGGCTTACGAGAAGTTCACCGATGAACTTGATCTTGTGGATGAGGTGGACGACGTGCTTCTTCGCGATAGATTACGGAAAGTGCACCTTCTTATTGCTAAAATCGAAGAGTTGACTTCTCCTCCTCTCTCTGAGTCTTTTCCTCCATCTATTCCTCCCGTTGAAGATAATGACCCATTGTTGGAAGAAATCGACATTCACTCCATACCTCCAGGTATTAATGACGATGACATGGAGGGGGATATTATTTATGATAATTTGCTGCAAGAAGGTATTATCCCAAGTCCTCCTCCCGAGCACCTTTCATCCTCCCCTTTAGCCACTCTTACGGAGGATGAGTGCTTTGACCCGGGAGGTGACCTTGATTATTTTATAATTGATAACCTTACGGCTTTGCCGCTTGCTGCTGAACATCCATTGTCTTTGGAGGATGACAATGTGATTCCTTTACCCACTCCACCTCTCGTGGATCATGATTTCACATACTATACGTATGTTGAAAGGACCTTTCTCCCATACAAGACTTATCCCCCCGCCTCTCCTTTGTTGATGTCTACCGGGAACGAGGACAAGGTCTTTGATCCCGGTATTACATTCGAGGCTTCCCCATGGACTATTTAATTCGGGGACGAGTTAGGCTCGTGACTCGGTTAATATAAACAAGCGCTTTTTGGGAGGCAACCCAATTATCTATCTATCTTTACCATAAGTGTAGGGGGAGCCCCGTTGGTGTTTCTTGCTTTCTTTCTTATCATGTGCAGGGATTAGAGCTTCAAAGACACACTCTTGATGACTTTGGACGAACCGTGATTCAGTGTTCCCATTTTCCCGGTTCTATCCTAAACTCTTTTCGATTCACTATTTTATATTTCTCAATATTAAAATAGGAATCACTTTAGTAGTCTCTTCCTTAGCAAGATTTAAACAAAGTGCACAATGTCCTAAGTGTAGGGGAGTTTACTCCCACATGCTTAAACATTGAGGACAATGTTTATATCAAGTGTAGGGGGGACTTCTATCGAAGTTAAGTGGCCTTTTCCTTGTATTTGTCCTCATTTTAACCGGAAAATTTTATTTTTCGACATTTTTCAAAATTCTTAATCTATTTTGGCCTAGTTGTATAGTTGTTTTACCTTTGTATAGTTATTTTCTTTCCTTATTAGAATAAATTTTCAATAAAGTGGTTTTAATTTTCAAACATTGTGAATCTTTTGACTCAACCCGAGTTTACTTGTCTAAGTTTACTCTATCTAGTATCCTTAACGTGTTTAAGTCAAGTTTTGCTAGGCTTTTATACAGGGAGCTATAAAACGCGAAAGTCTTAGCTCTCACGGGTTAAGAACAAGAACTTTTCGCAAGTTCCTATAATTGATCCTAGAGAGTCGTTTATCAAGGGAACTTTAAAATGGGATTTCTAAACTTGAAAAAATCTAAGAATTTGCAAGATCCTATAGGCGACTCGAAAACCCAAAACTTTGATTTAATAGGCTAAGCATCCACGAGTCTCATTCCTTGAGATTTTAAACTGTGGAGAACGAGAGATAATAGAGTCAATTATAAGTTTGGTATTCTTTCGTGAATTTATGTGAGTTGATTTTAAGCCTATTCTCCCATCGCTTGCTAATAAATTTATCTGCAATAAATAAAGTTGTACGATTTGAAAAGTTACTTAGCTTCTAGCCCAAGATCGTTTAAAAGTTGCTCGATATAGATTAGAGTTCATAGCCAAGGCATAACTTATTGAAGAGGGATGCGAAGATTGGCGAGTCCAAAAAGGTCCTAACAAGGCATGAGGACTACATTTTGTTGCTAAAGATCCCAAGTGATGTGAAGAATCATTTATCAAAAATCAATATGAAGGATTGAGACACACGACGAAAAGTAAATACTCCCCTAAAGATCATGGAGAAGTCTATCCAAAAAGGCCCTAACAAGGTATGTGGATAAATAGATCCAAGTCCTAAAAGGTGATCAAAGTCCAAAATATAGATTGGAGAAAAATGAAGAAGTCGTGGTCCACATATGAAGAATCTCTCAAAATTTCAAGTGAAGAAATTCCTATTATGAAGAGAAGACCATTATTTCATGAACGTCTCTCAAGATTTGAAGTATGAAGTTGCTGCCAAATATCGGTCCGAGAATCTCAAATCGCGAAGCGAGTTATGCCAAGATATGAACTTTTTGAGGTCCCGAGAAGTAGTTTTAAAAGATTTTGTCCTTTAGCTAACTATTGATTATATCGTTCACTTTATTTTCAGACTTAATAACTATCAAAATAAGTCAACAATGTATCCTCGTGATCATTCAAGACAACAATAAAATATAAGAGATACACCTAGGAATAAGGGACAATAAGTGAATAATTGGCCCACATGAGTTCGTGCTAGTTTTCTAACTTATAATAACAATGATCTCGTTTTTAAGCTTGGTTTGGAGAAAGTGAAAACTTGAGGATGATGATCATTCATGACATTTTCAAAACCCTAAGGTATGTTTTTGATTTCTTTCTTCCTTTGAATGTTTATAATTTTCTATCTTTTTAATAAAGGCCAATATGGATTAATTGTAATGAAAAGTTTAAACGTGCTTTATAACTAATGCATTGCATGAGGACATTGCAATGGTTAAGTGTAGGGGATTTGATAGGTGTGAAAACACCCATCCTTTTTACCACTTAATTACAATAATAACCGAGCCAAAACGTGTATTTTATGTCATTTATGTCGGAATTATGCGTGGTTTGTGTTTTTGTTGTGATTTAGGACGAAAAGGTGAAAAGTGGAGAAAACAACGGGATTTCACGGGCCTTTATCGAAGAAAAAGACGAAAGAAGAAGTCAAGAATCAAGAGCGCAAAAAGAACGGAAGTCCAAGACCAATTCTGAAGATTTATCAAAGAAAAAGTCAAAAGACGGAAGTTTACTAAAAGCCGAAGAACTCAAGTCTAATTTATTGAAGAATTACAAGGCGAGTTTGAAGAAATCCCTAGACAAAGTCATTAAAGTCAAAAGATTAAGAAGATTAAAGGCTTAATGACGCAATTAGAGAAAGAGGAAAGAGGGGAGGAAGCTTCCTTCCACTAACCACCTCCTCCCCTATATATAGTTTGATAGATATTCATTTTCATGTTGTTGGGTGGCTTGACAAACCACCACTTCCACCATTTTCATTTACCTTGCACTTTAATTTTATGCACCTTTAATTCATTGTATTGCACCTTTAATTCATTTAATTTCCAAGTAAGTTTTCTTTTATTGTTATTGAATCTTTACCTTTATTGTTAATCTCCTTCTACCTTTCTTGTTTGATTTGTTCTTCATCTTTATTGTTCATGTTCTTGATTTTTATTGTTTGGATCAAGTAGGTTATGATTATTTTGGTTATGATTGTTGGTGTTAATGATTTGGTTTGATTGGTTATTGTTAGTAGATCATTCGTGGTTGTTTTGGTTTAATCTTTTGGTTGATCTTGATTAGTTTTGATTTGGATTCGTCCTTATTTTCGTCCTACTATTCTTCGTCTTCTTTACTGTGCCCAGATTCCGAATCAAAGCTTGTTTTCAATTATTCCGAATCAGAGTCGTTCATCCGGAATAAGTTTTTTATTCCGGATCAAGTTCCCTTTTTGTTCATTCCGAATCAAGCTCTTCATGCGGAATATTTGATTATTCCGGATCAAACTCTTCATGCGGAATATTTGATTATTCCGGATCAAACTCTTCATGCGGAATATTGATTATTCCGGATCAAGTTGTTTCATCCGGAATATTGGTTATTCCGGATCAAGTTGTTTCATCCGGAATATTGGTTATTCCGGATCAAGGCCCATATTCCGAATCAACATTATTTTCTTTTTATTCCGGATCAAACTCAATATTCCGGATCAACCTCTTTTCTCTTTTTATTCCGGATCAAGCCTTATTCCGGATCAACTGGTTTATTTCGGATGAGTGACATATTCCGGATGAGCTTTGTTATTCCGGATGAGGGTGATATTCCGAATGAGTTTTTCAGTTTTTTTGTAGTTTTGTATTTTTAATTCTTAAGTTTTACTTTTCCCGCTTTTTTCTTTATTTGCACTTTTACTTGCCTTCCCTTTTAGTTTAAGTTTCAGTTTGCATTATTTACCTTAATTGCTTTTAATTTCTCGTCATTTACTTTTCGCCAAGTTTTTTTCTTTCAGTTGTTTCTTTTACCGTCTTTATATTATTTCTTTCAAGTCTTTATATTTCATTAGTTTTAGACAACGACCCTCTCTTATTTGATTTACCAAGACAACTGAGTCGCACAATTAACCGAAAATCAATTCAATTAGACACCGAGAAAACGAACTTTCCAACCTAGCAAAATCTTTATATTAAACGACTTTAAATTTAACGGTTACACCCTTTCCATGCTAGATTAAGCATTCGACTACGTCTCTAGTATGGGGGTTTTCCAACCCTTAGACTCTTTACATTGAGGACAATGTTTAACTTTAGTATGGGGGGGGGGGGGGTGAATAGATACTTTCCTTGCCAAACCTTCACGCTTTCCAAAGTTTATCTTTTTGTTTATCGTTTTGTTGCAAAATAAGGCTAAAAATGGCCAAATTTTAAAAATTTTCTCATGTTTTATAAGTGTTTGAAGACACGAATGTAGATTTTCCGATGGCGAGAGTAAGAGTAATTTTTGACTCGACCGTGCGTGTTGAGCACTTAGCTTTGATTCCTTAACTTCACAATAGGCTAAGTCTCTTAAATGAGGACGAGAAATGATAGATTTAATTATAAGTTACTATGCTAAACGTAGACTATTCGTATTCTTTCAAAAACCCATGTGTTCTCGTTATTTGCTTATTCTCCCTTCGCTTGTAAATATATTTTGCTTAATAAATATTGACTTAGCGGTTTAGTGTTGATTGTTGGTTTCTAGTCTTTTCTAGTAGCTTCCATGTAATTAAATTGGGAAGACATTAAGGTATCGCCAGCGTCACGTTTTGAAGTATTGGCAACCCGAATAATCGAAAGCTTCACCCAATAATAAGATTTCAAGTGCTCACCTAAATCAAGCAAATAATTTGAAGCTCACAAGGCCGAAAAATCTATGCGAAATTGAAAGTGAATTATGCCTTAATCTTGGAAGCTTTAAAGATCCAAAATTCGCCTTAGCATGAGGATATACGTCTTTGGCCATAATAAACACCTCATGGCGAGGTTAAATAAAAGGCAAGGCAAGACCAAATTCATAATAAAAGCTTCATGGAGAAGTTGAATAAAAGATGGAGTTAAACCTATGATAATAAGGCCTATCTGGTAGGGGGCGTATAAAAGTCTTGGTAATAAGTCTCATGTTCAAAACCGTTATAAAACCGTGTTTATCGATCCTTCTTGTTGACTTAATTTTTTGACATCGTTGTCTATTAGGTGGGGTTATTAATTCGATGGTCTTGGTTACACCGTTAAAAATGTATCCTCGTGAAACATTCATGACAAAATAAAATATAAGAGATACAACTTAGGAAAATGGGAGGATAAGTATGTGATTAGTGCATATGAGTAGTGTTAGCATTAGTAACTTATAATGACAATGATCTCATTGCACGCTTAGCATGGAATTGGGGTGAAAATCAAGGACGATGAAATTATTTATAACGAAGCATTCACGTGTTCTTGTTCTATGAACCTAAACGTCCCATTTTGCGATGAAAATCATACATTATGTCTAAAACGCAAATAGTAGTAGTTTAGCTAGTTTATCATTCAATAAAAGTGCATAAAATGAATTTTGGAGATGCTACGATACTTTATTCTAGCATTGCGTGAGGACACGGCAATGGTTTAGTATGGGGGAGTGATGAGACTACTTTTATACATAGTCTCATCGTCTAAAACGGGCTTAAAATATATTAAATATCATGAAAAATGCCAAACATATGCTTGTGTTTGTTACATGTGTATTTTAGGTACGGATATTGAGAAAATGACAAAAGATCACAAGAAACAAGCAAAAACGAACACGGGAAACGAAGCCGCACAATGAACCAAGCCCGAATGGTTATTTTCCAAGAACAACCCTTGAAGAAATAAAGATTGTACAAGAAGGGTCCTCCAATATTGAATAATTGACACTTTAAACCCTTGTTTATTCATAATTACAAGTTTGGTCCTTAAAGTTTGTCAAATTTACAAAAAGGGCCCTCCACTTTGAAGAATTGGCAAGTATGGTCCCTCAAAAATGAATACTTGTCAATATTAGTCCTCCAAGAAGTCAACAATACAAGTCAAGACCATAAAGTTTGAAGAAAATGCCAAAACAACCCTTCAAGAATCATGAATTGGCAAGAAATACCCCTAAAAATACTATGGAAAAGTATTTGGGGCAAAAGTCTAAAAACTGAAACTTGGATTATAAAGGAAATTGAGTTTTGCTTGTTTAAACTTGAAATGAAAGGAATGAAAGAAACAAGGGAGCAAAGCTGGCAAACAACCAAACTTACCTTAACCAATCCCCACATTCCACCTCACTCCACTCAGTCTCTCCACCAATCACAACCCACCAATTTGCCACCTCACTTCCCACCCATAACCGATTTTAAACTAATCTTTATTAGTTTATTAATCCGGCACTAAACAAGTTTTCAAATCCTAAAATGGATTAAACCTTCACTATTCAACGAAGAACAAAATTGGGCATTTGTTTAATCTATTAAATTAACCCTCCATCACCTCAGGATTTAAGATTAAGATGGTGCTAAACAAAACCCCACCCTTAAACCCCATGCCACGTAATCCATCAACTCACATGATAAACCTTTTGTACACGTTTTATGGGAAAATGCCAAAGTGTGCCAGAAAATCAACACACCACATTTAGCTTCATCCCTAAGCTTCTTTGTGAGCCCTTTGATCAATTCCTTCCCTTTACAACTCCACAAAACGCCAACATTCCATCACATGATTCCAAGTTTTCTAACTACACAAGGGGCATTTCAGGGACTTCCCCAGCATTAGGGTTACATTTTTATGCTTTCTAGTTCTTCCATGTAGCCTATGTAAAGGCATTAGGGTTTCACTTTGAGCCCTACTCTTGGTTTTTCCATTGTTCACATTTCTGTAAATCTTTTTTCAATCTTAATGAAAACGTGTTTGAAGTGTTGAAGAAATCCATGTGCCGACCTTATTCTATGCTTGTTTATGTTTCATGTTTATGATTTTGAAGTTTCAAAACCTGTTTTTAAACATTGTGCAAGAAATTGCATAATTTTCCAAATCTTGATATTTTGCTAAGTTCTTGGTTCAAACCCTTGGAATTTTTGGATTGCAAGTGATTATATCACCCTGATAAGGAGCTTATCAAGGTGTTGTAAGCTTGTGGTTCGGGGATAATCAAGGAGTGGGAACAAGGTTGCATTAATAAAGCATTTTTCATCTTTTCTGTTTTATATATTTGTGTTCTAACCTTGTTGAATCTTAGCAGGTTTGTTGTGGAAGCTTGTGCCTTTTTTGCTAGGCACATAAGCTCAAAAATTCGTGAGTCTGGATGTACATTCATGAGGTTTGAGTCCCTTTTCTCAAAAATCTGAAAAATTTGTGTTTTGTTGTTGTTTTTGTTGATATTGTGGCTTAAATTTGCTTGATATTGCATGATGATGATGCTATTGTGTTAGATTGGGCTTGGGTAACACTAAATCACACACTTGCTTTGTTAAAATTGGATTTAAAAAAGTTAAGGGGTGTTTAGGTTAACCTGTTTAAGTTTACAAATTGGATTTGAGTTGTTATTTGTTGGTTATTAGTGTTGGTATCTGATATATGCTTGGTTGAGTGCTAATTGCTGCAAGTTCTTGGCTTTTAAACATCAAAATATTGATTGTGCTATAAAAGTTGGAAATCTGCTTGTTTTGACCTATGATTTTGGAAACACTTAGTTTGTATGCATGCTTAGGGATACCAAGTGATTAAACAAAGTTCATATAACCTGTTAAGAAGATTTGAGGGTTTGAAATTGGATTTGTGGTCAAGTATATCAGCAAAGTATAAAATCTGCTTGTTCTTTGTTCATCAGTAACATTTTTGAGATTGAATCTTGATATAGACCTTGAACCATTGAATGAAACCTGTTGATTTATGCTAATTTGAATTATTTATAGCTTGTGTATGCATTTGATGAAATTTGACTGGCTTATTCTTGCTAAAAGTGCTTATTGATTGAAAACTGCTTATTGTTCAAGTCTGTGTCAGATCTGGTGATGTTTTGATTTAACTTCACTAATTGGCCTGTTGTATTTGTGATTTGATTGTTGTTAATGACTCCTTGTGATTCACTGATCACTTGGGTGCCTTTGCTTAACCTGAATCCAACAAAAAGTCACTAAAGACAAAAAGTCTAAAAATCAAACAGTGGAAACTTTTCCCACTGCTGAACCCCCAAAACTAGCCACTGCTAGTGTTAAAATTCAAACAGCTTATTCATAAGCCATTTTAGCTTATTTAGACTTGCAAAAACTTTGTTTTTGAAATCAATCTTCCTTATTTGACCCATTTAAGAGATCTAGAGCTTTGTGGACTTTGACTTTTAGGTTTGACTAGAAAACGAACTTAGTTGACTTTTACAAAATAGCTTATTGCTTATTCCAGTTTATTGAGTGGTGCTTTTTGAAAGTTTTTTAACTATTAAGCTTAGTTAAGATATTTGTGACTTATTGCAACTTGAATCAGCTCTTGAAATAGCCTAGAACTCGAAAACGACTATTTTGTTGTTTTGTGTAGAAAGCTTTTGCTTATTTCAGGCTTATTCCTTGGGCTTATTTCAAGTTTCTTTTTGCAAATAGCTTATTTAGGTCAAGAGAAGGACGTGGGTAAAATTTTAGCTTATGGCATCAGCTTATAGCTTAATGGGCCAAAAAGCCCATTAAGAATAAGCTGTTTTGAAATAAGCTATCTTAAGCTCATTTTCAGCTTTTGGGCCTTTGGAAAATTGTGTTTAAAATCAGATTTTAAGCTTAACTAGAGCTTTTGGGCCATTTATGTGTACTTTTTCTTATTGGGCCTGATTTTAGCCCATTAAGGGACTGTTTGGGTATTTGGCCCATTTGAAGGCCCAATAGGGGTATCTTTGTAATTTCAAGTTCATTTCTATTTTATTTAGGTTAAAATAAACTAGTTTGCAACTTCTTACAATTTTTTTTAAATTTTGGATTTTTATTAATATTTTATTATTATTTTATTATTAAAAATTAAAATTTATATTTTTGCAAGTTTTTCATTTTTCCTAGTTTAAATTCATTAAGTTAGGAATTTTAAAATTTTTAGGTTAATTTTATTGTCATTAGATTAATTTTTAGAATTATTTTAATTTTTATTAGTTTTTAATCATTTTTAGATAGTCTTTATTAATTTTAAAATTTTCAAAAATAGTTTTTAATTTACATAAGTCATTTTAGAGGTTTACAAAATGAAAAATCTCATTTTGGGCTTTTTGTTAATTATATTGATTTTTTGGACTTTAATTAGCATTAAAAATTAATATTGAACTAAATAAAAGATTTGAGTGATTTTTGATTATTTTGTAAACTCTAATTACATTTTTAGGATTTATTGCAATTTTCTAGGAATTTTTAGGTTAATTTTTAAATCTAGTCACTTTTTATGGTTTTACGTGCACGACTTCGTCTTAGTTTAATTCTTAATCGTAACCGTAATTCTTTTCTAATCTCTTTTCTACTTTTCTTTTCTCATCAATATAATCACAAACACTTAATCATCTCTTTACAAAACACACAAGCCTCCTTGAGAACGATCCCCACTTTGGGTCATTTACTTGTGGTTTTCCTAAATCACTTGTTAACGCTTGCCCTAATTACGTTCTTTTTCATAAAAGACGTATTTCTACAACTATCAACCTATCACAGCCCCATGGCCCCTCTACAAGTGGGGGATCGACATAGTGGGACCTATTCCTGTTGCTGCTAGAGGCGTTAAGTTATTAATCGTAGCCATGGACTACTTCACTCGCTGGGTTGAAGCTAAGGCTGTCGCTACAATCACGGGCAAACAGGTAAAAGAGTTTGTTTGGGAAAACATTGTATGTCGTTTTGGCTTCCCAGGAGAGATTATCTCGGATAACGGGAAACAATTTGTGGACAATCCATTCAAGGATTTGTGCGCGGCGCTGAACATCAAACGGCGCTTCACGTAAGTCAAGCATCCGCAAATCAATGGCTTGGTGGAACGAACAATGATAAAAACTGCATGTCTTATGGGCACACTGAACAATGATAAAAACGGCTAATGGATATACTCCGTTTGCATTAGCCTATGGTACTGAAGCAGTCATACCAACAGAGATTGGAATGCCAACAATCCGTACGACGGAGGTTTACGTCGTTACGAACGATGAGGAACTCAGGGTCAACTTAGACTTGCTAGAGGAAAAAGGGAGATAGCAGCCATCAATGAAGCTAAAGCTAAGGTGCGGATGAAAGCTTATTACGACTCCAAAGTCAAGGGTGTTTCCTTCCGACCAGGGGATTTTGTATATTGTGTAAACGAGGCAAGTCGCGTGGAGAACACATGGAAATTGGGCTTAAAGTAGGAAGGACCATACGAGGTCGTGGAAACTTTGGGACAAGGCGCGTACAAGTTAGGTGACATGGATGGTCGTGATTTGGATCGTACATGGAACATCTGCAACCTCAAAAAGTGACATCTCTAATAGGCTACGGCTTCTGCATGGACATCTAGCTGTAGACAGCTCCAATAAAGATCCATGTAACTCTGCCTTTTATGTTTTCTAGGTCTTATTTGTCTTAGGATTTCATCATTCTGTCAAAAACGTAACCGTAATAAGAAAACACCATGGTGCCTAGCCAGCTCCACGGCTTGTTCTTGTGCAAACTATTGTTCTTTTGTACTTTGGATTATTTTTTGTTGTTTGTGTGCTTAATATTATTTCTTGTTCATATGCATTCATCAAGTAGTACATGTACTATTCGCTTCCATGTGAAGCAAGAGGATTAAGTGAAGCTAATAATTCAACTTGTCGCATAAGAGGGATGCAACCCCCGCGACCATGGATCATGAATCCTTACTAGACACCTTATTAACAAGACATTGTAGTAAGTTTAAAAATACCGTACGTACGAAAAGGCCGGACATGATAAAGCCGCACAGTGCACGTCTAGTAACATATTGACTCCGTCTTTGTATAAGCTGTGATACATCACGCGTGGGTATAAAATAATCTAATAAAAATATTCAAAAGACAAGTTTCAAATACATACACAGAGCACCGTGGATATCCACGGCCAAATGGATTACCAAAATAAATGTTACATAATTCACAAAACGATGATAAGTGTATAGGAGGAAAGTGCTGTGGACATCCACGGATGAATGTTACAAAACATACCTTAATGTTTGATAAATACAAGTATTATCATTTGAGAAGCATAGACTCTCCCATTCCTTCCTCTGTTGGGTCAGCAGTGCTAAGGAAGATCTGTTAGGGGCAGCGTCACCTTCCATCAAAAGGGTTGCACCGGGTCTTGTAGGGGCTGTCACGAGAACGCCATCGGACCTAGGTAGATGGGCGGACCCCGCGGTAAGGTACGACATATTACGCGACTCCCTCGCTTCCCCTTGGCACGGTCCAGGTTGTTCTTAATAGCCTCCCCTAAATCTCCTTCTCCTTTTAGGGCTCATGGGTTCTCGGGGGGGAGGATTATCAACATATAAGAGTACTATGAGTTGGGAGTCGAAGTCTGCCTCATCACATAACTGCTCCATGACCACGTCTATAGGAGCGTCCTTTAGAGCTTCAAGATTGTTTAGCAATGGGTATTCGATTTGGCTCAATGTTGTCATGGATGCGGTCATGTTGTCCTCTGCGTCTGGCTTATGATAGGTGTGATTTGTGGCAACCTTACCCAACCTAGCCCAGCCCATTCCATCCCGGCTAAAAGACCTTCATGTCTACCGTGGTCTATACCATCGGAGACTATGTCGGTAAATGGCTGGGCTAGTTAAGGTGAATCAACAATTTTGGTCATCGCTAATCTTAGGCTAGACCCAATCATCCACCTGCGATAAGCGATGGCCGTGAGAATATGTGGGTACAACTCCTCATCGAAGTCAATAGCCATGGCATGCAGCCGCGTATCCATCTCCTCAATACGTCCTTCCACGACTCTCTCATGCCCAACCCTGTAGTCGAAAAATGTTGCGGCTAGCTGCTCCTCACCCTTTACTAGTTGGCGTAGATTGTCGTGTTCTTTAGAAAGGGTGGTCACATCATTGACCAAGGATTGAGCAGTGGCCTCGGCGGTAGACACATGTGGGTAGGATGGTATGTGTCACTTGTTATTCAACATACTTCAAGCTTATAAACATAGAAGAAAGAAACAAAACAAAGGTTACATGTGTACTAGGCATACCTTGTCGCGTAGGTATTGGGCCTAGGCCTCCAGTTCCTTGATCCGGGCTTCACGAGTAGCGGCATGGTTCACCTGCTCTTTTATAGGCGCCTCGGCAGTGGTCAGGTTATCTTGATGGGTGGATATGGTTTGCTCGTGATCTTCAATCATCATTTCCATGTGAGCTATCTTCCTATCAGAGCTCCTTATATGGCCCAAGGCGCCATTGAAACAGTGTCGTAGGGCCGCACTAATATTCATTTGATGAGCGGTGGCCACATTAAATTGCTCCAATAATATGTTGTGGGTCAGCTCATTCAAGTCCTGAATCAGGCCGAGAGGGGTCAAGTGATCTATGGAATCTTTACATGCCTCCTCCATCTCTAGCTTACTGAGCTCGGATAGGTTCCATTGAGGGCAGAAGCGTGGGACATGTCCCTCAGACGGGGCTCCTCTACGGAGGTTGGTGGAGGAGTTGGTGGTGTATCTTGGATCACGGGCGAAGCTAACCTGCCAGTATCCTCTTCATGGGGTGCGGCGGTTGATATGAGTGATTTTACTCATATCATTTGTATCTTAAAACGAACGATAAATGCATATAATCAATGAAAAATGCCTTGTATATGCTTGTTTGTTGTTTGATGTGTGTAGGTACCAAAGTTCGTGAAAACGGACAAAAATCGGCACGAGTTTGAAGAAAAGATCAACAATGCCAAAGCCAAGCTCGTTTTTAGCGGATTTTATCTTAATGAAGGACATTTGGGCTTTTTGGGTCCCACTTTTGGTTAATGGGCCCAAAAGCCCAATTGTGGAAACAAGTTACTCACTTTTGGATTTAATAAGCCCAAAATGAGCCCATGCTACTATAGAATTGAGATGGAGTGGAGTAATATTTGGTGGGCTTCAAGCCCACAAAAGAAAGAAAAGATGTAGACGAATTGTGAGGTCCAAGATAAAAAGTTTATATAACTTTTTAGTTTCAGTAAAATAAATACCATTCACACGCTTTATTAATTATTTACCCACTCTCACTTACACGTTTTTTTTATAAAACGTTCTTATTTTACCCACTCCCCTCATTCACCTTTTCGATACAAACAATAAAGTTTCACCCACCTTCACCTTTTCCATTTTTATCTCTCTCTTAAAACAAATAAACCAGACACTCCCTTCCCAAACCCTAATTAACCCTAGTTAACCTTAATTGTAAGTAACTTTTGGGGGTTTTGATTCACACGTTTAATTCACACGAGTTGGGATAAAACCCCCACATTTTCGGATGTTGAAGTTAGATGCCTTGTGAGACGTGGCATCACCTTACTGGTTGTGACAGTAAAGATTCTCTCAATCCTCCAATAAAGAGTGGCCAAATCAGCAATCAAAGTAGCACAACTAGCACAACGGATGCCACGTTGGCAATCTGTGTGCTAGTGTGTGAATATCAACCGTAGGATGCTCAACTGACAAGAAAGAGAAAGAATAAAGATGATCCAAGGGCTCAAGTTCGATTCTGCATCAACCAACACCTCACCCCAACCCTCTCATTCAGCTATAAAAACCCCCTTATTTCTTCAGTAATGGTATCCCATTTTTTACTTTACTATTATTATGTCAAAATAGATTTATGAATATTTGTAATTTTCTTTAAGAGTACTATAACAAATTCTCAGTTATTAATAAAAGTTCTGTCGATTTATATTGATCTTGGTTTTGTTTCTCTTTAAATTCTTGCAATATTCTTATTATCTATTTTATTAGAATAATATAATAATTTATTTAATTGAGCTGAATAAAATAGCTTTAATTTAATAACTAAAGTGAAATTTGGGAAAAGCTTTTCCCTACTGGAAAAGTTATAATTAAAGCTGTTGAGAAGTTTGACTGTTGGTTCGAGTCATATCTCGACAGTGATGTTCTTGATTCGTGAATGTTTGATGATGTTCGATTGATGGTGAATGGTGGTTCGTATGGTGATGTCGTTTCTGGTTCATAAGGTTGTTCAGCACAACCTTCTTCTCAAAGGTTTTCTAAAAAAGGTTCTAAATCCTTTTTAGTTATTTTATATTAGAGTTTGAATGTTTTATTTTAGATCCTATCTGTTTAAGTGTATGATTTGTAAGCCTGCTTTAGTTAATGAATCTGATATAGTTTTGTTATGGCTGTATTTGTTTGAGGAGAATTAATTTAATCTGTTTTGGTATGCTAGCTTTAACTGCGTATGAGAGTATGAGTCTGATAGATCCGAGTTGGATTAATCTGCTTAATTGTAGTCTTATTAGCTGTAAGTTGGATTTAAGGGTTTCTGAGTTTTGATCGTAGTTGAGTTTTTATATTAACTTTGTATTGATTTAAGTCTGCTAATCTTAGAATTGGATCTGCAAATGTTAGATGAATCAGTGATTATTTAGGAATGTTAAGTCTGTATTGAATTTTTAACTTGCTGATATGGATTTCTGGTTATGTTATTCATTAGTCTGCTGATAAATTTTGGGATGATATTGATTTGTTTAGTTTGCTAATTGATCACGTTTGCTGATGTTTCTTCGAGTTAAATCTGCTATCGATTTAACTTGGATATTAATATGCTAAAATGTTGCTAGCTCGACTGATGTTAGTTTGCTGATATAAGTTCATTTAGCTGTTTCATTTTGCTGTTATAGATTTGTGCTAGATAGATTTATGTTTTGTTTTTAACAGATTGATTTGGTGTTTACTTTTGTACTTTAATTGATTAATCTTACTGGATGGTTAAAAGTTTAAATAGGTTTTATATTTCTGTATTCATACATGTGAGTTCGTCGTATGTTTCCTAACATACTTTCTGTTCCAAAAAGATTAAATCCACAAAAGAAATCACAAAAATTGTCCCTAGCTGGACTCGAACCTGCGACCTCGCAGTTGAATGCTAAGTGACTTATCCAGCTGAGCTAACTACTCTTTTGGTTTTAATTTCAACCAATATAATTAATATAGCTTCTCAGTTTTAGGACTGTCAGTTTTTAATTAAAGTTTTCATTAATAAAAATTAGATTATTTGTTTTAAAAAGATTTTATAAAGTTAAAAAAAATTAAAAAAATAATAAATACAACAAATAAAAATATATTTTAAAATTAGTTTTCTTTAAAATTAGTTTTAATATAATTAGTTTTTTTTATAAAAGTTAGTTCTTAAATAGACTTTGTTTATTAAAAGTAAAAGTAAGATTTTTTAATAAATTAAATTACTTTATATATTTTTTTAAATAGTTTTTAAATTTGTTTAATTATATTTTTAATAATTTTGAAAGTACTTTTAATTAAATAGTTTAATTTTAAATAGTTTTATTTTGTAAAGTTTTAATATTTAAATAATCGTCCATTAGATTTAATTCAGTGTAACGATTCATGCACTTTAGGATAAAATTAAGTTAAAAATTGGTAGAATTAATTTAGTTAAAAACCGAAATCAATTCAAATCGATCGTCCAAATGAAAGCAAAACGTCTCAAATTCATAAGATCTTCGTGTACAACGAACTTGGTTCACCCACATGTTTAATTGAATCCGTCTTTGGTAATTTTAGACTATTACTTTTTCCTAAAGGTAATTTTCAAATTTACCCTATAACGTATCTAATTATCACTATACTATCACGATCACATCAAAAATTTTGGCGCCGCTGCCGGGGATCTTGTGTACGATTCGTTTTCGTTGAGATTTGTTGATCGTTGATTTGAAGACCCTTTCCGTCCTCGGAAAGTTTTGTTATTTTTCTATTATATAGTATGTATCGTTTTTCGTGTTTTTGTGATTAATATATTGTATTACATAGAACAATAAATTTACATACTTTCAAATAAGACCTTAGTTAGGATTTCATCACCTAGCTATTGTATTCGAATCCATAACGAAATTAAAAGGAAAAATAGATAAATACTAATAAGAAGTTGGAACTCGATTTATACAAACTATAAGGTGGGTATAAGGCGACGCGCTATAAAAGGCCGTCTAAGGAAAAAGGTTTTTAAGTGCTTTGTGCCACCTCGTTTCCCCGCTTGCTTGTGCGTATATTCAGAGGGACGACATATTATTGGTTTGCCGACTCAAGTAGTATTAAATCTTGTTTTTGTAGTTTACTTATTGAACCTCGAGACGTTTAGGTTTTCACCTATCGTTTCAAAGTCGACCGAGGGTAATTTACTTCCATAGTAGTTATCCTTATTCCTTGTTTTTATCGACCATTTTTTATTGAGCAATACCAAATAAAAAAAACCAAAAATAATCTTCTTCTTGTCTAATTTCTTTCCTTCAATCCTCTAAATTCTCGTCTTTGTAATGTAAACAATTACGTTTGGACACGACAAAAGCATTTGCAAGTGATTATTTCTTCTAGACTTGTGATTGATTTTAATACGCTTGAAAATATTCCTCGTAGAAATAGAAATCGTCAACAACGAATAGTGGAACCCGAGCTTCCACCTATTGTTGTAGAGATGGCCGATAACCGAACCATGGAGGAATTGCTTCGTGCACCCACTGAAGGGTATGGGGAAGCAATCGTTGTGCCGGCTATTTTGGCGGATCATTTTGAGATTAAGTCGGGTCTTTTATCGCTCATTCGTGCCGACCAATTTTATGGCAATGAGACCGATAGCCCGCACTCTCACATTCATAATTTTCATTGAACTACCTCGACTCTCAATTTTAGAGATGTGCCGAATGACGCGATTAAGCTCATGCTTTTTCCGTACTCGCTCAAGGGTAATGCTAAGATTTGGTATGAGAAAGAACCACCGGGTTCGATCTTAACATGGGATGATTTAGTGTCTAAGTTCATGAATTATTTCTTTCCACCATCTAAAACAACACACTTTAAGAACGAGATCACTAAATTTGAACAAAAAGTGCATGAATCATTTGGGGTTGCTTGGGAAAGATTTAAAGATTTGTTAAGACAATGTCCACACCACGGTTTCTCGGAATTGCATCAAATAAATACTTTTTATACTGGGCTTAATATGATTGAACAAGATTCTTTAAATGTCGCCGCGGGTGGTAATCTTTTAAGAAAAACTCAGAGAGACGCGTGGGGAATAATTGAGAATAAGTCTAGAGCACAATATTCAAGAAACACACCGGGTGTTTCCAATGTGAATTCGTCTAATATCAAGATTGCTAGATTGGACTCTAAGATTGATAATGGATTTGCGACATTGTTGAATGAGATTAGGAAGAATCCTCATGGATCGATTAATATGGTTGAGAATGTTTGTGTATCATGTGGTGGAGCACATCCTAATTATGCTTGTTCAACCACGGGGTTTGATCAAGCTTGTGCTTTTGCCGCGACGGGAACTTATGGCTCCAACGGTCAAGTTCCTCGTCAAAATCATGTTGCTCCACCGGGTTTTCCACCGGTTCAAAATAGGTACAACAATGGAAACAATGGGAATAATTTTAACCGTGGTAACCAAGGGAATTTTAATCAAGGAATTGGGTTTAATGCTAATCAAAACAATCAAGGTTTTCGCAATAACCAAAATGATTTGTCAATCTACATTAAAACGAATGAGGTAAATTTGAAGGCTTTTCAAAACAACATTCAAGGGCAAATTAATACTTTGAAACTTGATTTTCAAAATACGATTAAAGGGCAAAATAACAAGATTGAGCTTAATCAACAAAGGCTAGAGCAAATTCAAAATCGTATGCAACAAAGTTTGGAACAAAGTCAAAATAAATTGCTTTCGATGTTTGAGGGATTTATGTCTAAACCATCATCTTCTTCGGGTTGCTTACCTAGTAATACCATTCCAAAACCGAAGGGAGAGCTTAAGGCCATAACCGTTTATGATGATTGTGATAATTTAGAAGAAGTTGAAGTGATTGAGTTTAATCCTCCACCTAAGGAAACTTTTTTAGATGTCACCAAGGCTACTTTAAATGTGATTAGTACCTCGGTTTTCTTTGATTTCTTTCCCGAGAAGTATAAAGATCTGGGTTAATTCTTGATACCTTGTGTTTTCAATGAGCTTGGGGTGTGCAAAGCTCTAGCCGATCTAGGAGCTAGCATTAACTTAATGCCCCTAGCCATTTGGAAAACAATTGACTATGCACCAGTTAGTACCACTCGAATGATCATTGAGCTTGCTAATGGTACCACCACCCGTCCGGTTGGTATAGCGGAAAATGTCATTGTTAAAGTGGGAAAGTTTTTATACTTAGCCGATTTTGCTATAGTTGATTATGAGACCAATCCTCGTGTGCCTATCATTTTAGGACGACCATTTTTATGCGCGGCTCATGTTCAAGTTGATATGAGGAAAGAGGAGATTAAATTGTTTTATGGGGATAAAAGCATTACTTTTAAATCGGAAAAGATTCCAAGATTTGTTTCTAAGAAAGTGGAAAGTGTAAAACTTGTTGAGACAATTGAAAGTAATAAGAATGCTCTCTTTGATAAAGGTGTTTTTTCAATTTTGGAAACCTCATTTTGTGATAAAGAAAAGTTAAATTCAAAGGAAGAAGCTTGCTTGGTTGAATCATGTTGTAATCTTTCCTCATCTCCACTCACTCCACACGAGGATGATAGTTCTAAGATTGAAAAAGAAATTGATGAATACCTAAGTGAGCCATTTGATGCTAGTGAGTTTAATAGTGAGAACTTTTATCCCGAGAGTGATATTGCTTTAATTGAACAATCTTTGAAAATGGACTCATTTTCACTTTATTCGAAGAACCAAATTGATGTTCCTAAGGCACAATCTTCATGTGAAGAGCCTTTGATTCCTAACTTCACACCGAGTGAGGTTAGTGACTATTCATTTGATAAGTTCGCCGATGAACTTTTTGCTATCATTGATGCACTTCCACAGGGAAGTGAAGACGTTTCCGATCTCGAGATCGAGCGTGATTCTCATGTTTTACCTACCATTCTCGAGGAATTCACCGATGAAATTCCTTCTAATGAGAATGATGATCTTGTATCCGAGTGTGACACACTTGATACTTTGTCGGATATTTCTTGTTATGACGAGATTGATGACACTTTTGTGACTTACTCAAATCCTCTCTTCGAAGCTTCAATGAAAAATAATCCATTGTTTCAAGAGGATTTTGAGAGCATCATACTTCCTACATCTCATAACCTTTGTGATGATGATCTTATTTTTGAAGGAGGTTGATGAGTTTCTCTATATAGACATTCCTTCGAAATTTGAGGAAGAGTCTTATGACGGTTATGAAGATTCTTGGTTTGATCACCCGATTTATAATGATGATAATGTTAACCCGGAGGGAGAAATTACTTTTGCTCCAATTATCCTTCCCACTCGCTTTGATCTTAATGTGCGGGTTTTTCATGCGACTCATTTTGAGTACCATGAACCCTGTATTCACATTACTAAGAGTGACAAGGTCGACAAAGTCATGCAAGTTGATAGAACTAGTGTTGAGACTTTTATCCCACAATTACCATGTGCTTCATATGATTTTGGATTAGCATGGGGGGACGACACCGTGTTGTCTATTCCTTTCTCCACCAAGGACGAGGTATTCGACCCCGGAATCGTTGATTTAGGGAAATCTCGCCCTTTCACCGATGCAATAATTGAAAGACTTTTCTATCATGTTGGTGCGAGTTTATCTCTGGGAGCATGCTACATTCATATCATGATTTGTGACTACCATCTCTTTTTAGAGATTTATGTTGGAGTTTTATCCTTTCGGTTGTCATCCAACAACGAGGATGTAATCTTTGACCCTGGCATCGTGCTTTATCATGGATTCTATTCCATTATGCCAGTTTTCACCATCTTTCCCTAAGGACCAATGAATGCGGGGATCGAGTCGAGCTCTTGACTCGGTTAACAAAAACGAGTTGCCTTGTGGGGGAGTCCCATACATTCTATCTTCTATCTATTTTCTCACACTAATAAGGCTTGATCTTTTAAGCTCATGCTCGTGTTTTTTTGTGTTGTGAATCTTAGGTATGACCCTAATCTTTAAAGACTCACGTGTTCGGTTTTTGCTGGTCCACTTGATCTTCCAATATTTGATTGCCAAAAAGGGGCACACTCTTTATCCTTTGATTTTTATCCACTAACATTTTATCTTGAGGCATAATTAATAAACGACTTTTAGATTTGCGTGCCCTTTCCATGTTAGGATTTTGCATTAGACTCTTCGTGTTTTAGCAAGGGGGTGTTACTCTTGAGCTAAGAAACATTGAGGACAATGTTTGGTTTTAGCATGGGGGAGTCAATCGATATAATCGCTTGCAATTGCTTTTGTCGTGTCTAAACGTAATTGTTTTTTCCCATTTTTCATAAAAAAAATAAATTTTTAGTGTTATTTTTAAGTTTTTAATAAAAAAAATAAGTGCTTTTGACACAAATGTAGGCTTTCCGTTGGTGAAAATAAAAATAGTTTTTGACTCGACTCGGTTTTTACCTTAGCTTTTCCTTAACGTGTTTGAATTAAGTTTTGCTAGGCTTTTATATAGGGAGCTTTAAAACGCGAAAGTCTTAATTCATTCGGGTTAAGAACAAGAACTTTTCGCAAGTTCCTATAATTGATCCTAGAAAGTCGTTTATCAAGGGAACTTTAAAACGCAAATTCTAAAACTTGAAAAAGTATAAGAAGATGCAAGATCCTATAGATGACTTAAAAACCTAAAACTTTGATTTAATATGCTAAGTATCGATTGATTTCACATTTTTGAAATTTTACAATATGTAGAACAAGAAATGATAGAGTTCAATCATAAGTTTCTAAAATTAACTCTTCTTTGTGCAAGTATTTTTGTGTCTGATTTAATCTCCTCGTATTTACTTTCCACACTTGAAAAATAATTGCTTAATAAATGAAGTTTTTAGCGGTTTAGGCTTGATATCTTAACTCGTAACTCCTTTTCTTTATTCCCTTGTAATTAAAGTAAGAACACATTAAGGGTGTCAGCGTCATGGACTTTTGATCATGGGATTGCGGAAATTTGGCTTACTATAAATATCATATTGATAAAGAAGAATAAATAAAAACATGTTCTCTAGGAGCCTTCGTGTGGGAGTCATGTAGCACTAACCTTGTCATTAGAGCCTTAGGGTGTATGGCAAGGGGACGTGTTGAATAAAAATTGCTTCATCATCATGAGCCATAAGGTGGGATGGTGATGTCAATTCCCTTATTTTTGTCCAAGGAGCCTTAGGGTGTGGATTTTAAATAAGGAGCATAATTGCATCTTAAAATGCCTTCTTTTACCATGAAATGGAATTTTTCCCAATTTAGAACAAGGCGAGTGTCTTCACAGCGCTTAAGCATGCGTTCCAAATTGGCAAGGCAATGAGAGAAAAAATCACCATAAACCGAGAAATCATCCATGAAGACTTCCATAGTTTCTTCAACTATGTCATAGAAGATAGCCATCATACACCTTTGGAAAGTCCTAGGAGCATTGCATAAGCCGAAAGGCATTCTTTTATAAGCAAATGTTCCGTAAGGACAAGTGAATGTGGTTTTCTCTTGGTCTTTGGGATCGATGGGAATTTGAAAATACCCGAAGAAACCATCTAAAAAGCAGTAATAGTCATTACCCGCTAGACGTTCAAGCATTTGGTCCATGAAAGGAAGGGGAAAATGATCCTTTCTCGTAGCATCATTGAGTTTGCGATAGTCTATACAAACTCTCCACCCTGTAACGAGACGAGTAGAAATCAACTCGTTGTTTTCATTAGGCACAACGATGATTCTGCCTTTCTTAGGCACACAATGGACGGGACTAACCCATGGTGAATCCGAGATAGGGTAGATCATTCCCGCATCAAGATGTTTGATAACCTCTTTTTTGATAACGTCATGGATCTTAGGATTCTACCTTCTTTGGCTTTGAATAGTGGGTTTAAAATCGTCCTCCATGAGAATTTTATGTGTGCAAAAGTGAGGATCAATTCCACGAATATCGGAGATTTTCCAAGCAATCGCTTTCTTGTGATTCTTCAGCACGGCGATAAGTCGGGATTTTTCTTCCTCTTTCAAGTCCTTAGCGATGATGACGGGTGACTTCTTGTTGTCTTCAAGGAAAACGTACTCGAGATGAGACGGTAGGTCCTTAAGCTCTAAATACGGAGGATTTTCGATGGAAGGCATAGTCAAATTCGGTTCATCGATAGAGATATCCTTTGGAGATGGTGGAGAAATATGGTCCTCATTGAGAAGTTTCTCAATGGTACGAATGTCTTCATCCCAAGTGGAGGGAGAATCGTCATATTTTAAGTCCACATCTCCCAAAGTTGCTTCAAATTCTTTCAAGATGAAATCACTTTCTCCAAATGGAGTTAGTGATGGAGCAATAGAGGCAACGGTCTCAACAGTGGGTAGAGAAGAAGAACCACTTTTACAAGCATCTTTGAATTGTTCTTCACAAGCCTCATCAAGAACATCAAAGAAATTAACACTCTCGTTTTCAGAAGGCTGCTTAGAAAGTTTACCCATGTTGAAGACGATTTTATCATCACCAACTCTCATGATTAATTCGCCAGCGGCTACATCAATTAGAGTGCGATCGGTCCTCAATAATGGACGTCCAACGATTAATGGAACACGGCGGTCCATCTCGTAGTCAACGACAACAAAATCCACCGGAAAGGTGAATTTGTCGACACCAACGAAGACGTCTTCGGCTATCCCCACCGGATAAGCAACCGTACGGTTAGCTAATTCCAAAGTCATTCGTGTGGGGACTAGCTCAGGTAGAGAAAATGGTTTCCAAACGCTTAAAGGCATTAAGTTTATACTAGCACCTAGATCGGCTAGGGCCATACAATCCTCTACCCCAGGGAAGTTGCAAGGAATCAAGAAACGACCCGGATCACCAATTTTGCTTGGTAATTTCCTTAAGAGCACTGCGGAGCAATTCTAATTAAGTTGGGTCTGAGCAATATCGAGAAGTTTCTCCTTATCACTAAGAAGATCTTTAAACATTTTAGCATATTTCGGCATGTGAGCAAGAGCCTCAACAAAGGAGATATTGAAATTCAGTTGTTTAAACATTTTGAGAAAGTTAGAAACCTGAATATCATCCTTGTTCTTCAATTTCTCTTTCCTCAACCTTGAAGGATAAGGTATATTGGGTTGATATGAAGGCTTTGGAATGGAATTCTCACTCACATCCTTGGGTGGTGGAGGGGTAGAAGTAGAAGGTGGTGGAATTGGAGAAGTAGAAGTTGGAGGAATAGAAGATGGAGGATTTGGAGAAGGAGACTCATTTTCCTTTGTCACAATCACCGATGTAGGTGTAGGAAGCTCGGGTTCCTTTAAACCTTTTGCACTTCTAGTGGTGATTGCGTTCATCTCCCCTCTTGGATTAGCAACGGTGTTACTCGGAAGAGAACCCGATCCAGAGGCTTGATTACTTGGGAAGAAACTAGCCATAATGTTCCTTAAGTCATTCGTTTGACTTGCCAAAGTTTTTCTCATATCGGCTCGAAGATCGTTTCCTTGTTTCACCATATCTGCTTTCAAGTTGAGCATTTCCCGCTGAATATTTTGCACTATCGCATCATTAGTCCTCATGTAAGTTTAAACGTCTTGGTGTAATGCGGTGGGTTGGTTGGGAGGAGGAGCATGGTAGGCGGGTGGTTGATAAGCAGGTTGTTGGTAAACTTGGTTGTTTCTTTGAGGTGGATATGGGTTTCTTTGGTTTTGAAATTGATTTGGAGCACGAGGTTGGTTTTGATTGTTGCGATTGAGGTTGTTTGGGTTTTGTGGGGGAAAATCGGGAGGTGAAAGAAAGTTGTTTGAGCGATAGCTGAGCAAATTGCGGTCACCTTGAGGACGTGCTTGATAACCTCCTGTAGAATAGGTACCGTTGGCGGCATACATATTTTTCGGATTGTCATGAGTCGAAGGACAATCGGTGTATGAGTGAGATCCCCCATAAATTTCACATGATTGAGTCAAAGTACTAGCTTGGGCAGTGATAGCTTTGGTATTGTTGGCGGCTTGGAGAGCAAGTGATTCAACAAGAAAAGTAAGCTTATCAATTCTCTTGTCGCTCTCATTAGTGCTAGCACTAGCCACATTAGTCTGAACACTCTTGGTTTACACTCTAGACTTGTTCTCAATAATATCCCAGCAGCATTAGCAGACTTAACCAAAATGTTACCCCCCGAGGCACTATTTAGTGAATCTTGGTCATTCATGCTTAAACCATTGTAAAAAGTATAAATTTGATGTACTTTTGTTAAACCATGTTGTGGACACTTTCTTAAAAGTTCCTTAAAACGGTCCCAAGATTCACTAAATGTCTCACCGTACTTTTGTTTAAAATTAATGATTTCATTCCGCAAAGCGGTAGTACGTGAGGGTGGGAAAAAGTAATTAATGAATTTGGTCTCTAAATCCGTCCATGTAAGAATACTTTGTGGTGGTTCCTTATCAGGCCAATGCCGAGCTTGTCCCTCTAAGGAGAAAGGAAAAAGTTGCAAGCGAATTACCTCTTGTGAAACCCCATTATACTTAACCGTATTAGTGAGTTGAAGAAACCTTTTTATATGGTCATGAGGATCATCAATTAAACGCACCAAGAAGCGTTCAGCAGAGACCATTTGAATGAAGCCTGATTTAAGCTCAAAGTTGTTGGCTCCAATCTTGGGTATGACAATAGCATCGGTGTTGCCCTCTACGTGCGATTGCAAAAGCTCGATCATTGGTTGATTGTCCATGGTGACAATAGGTTGAGTAATGACTTCGGCTTGAGCTACTTTCTTCTTACGAGCACGAGTACGCATGCACACCTACAAAAAGAAAAAGAAAATAGACAAGAAATATTTTTGGTTTTTATATGATTTTTTATTTCTTTTTGTGTTTTTGAAATATTTTTAATTTTTATGGATTTTTTAAAAAAATTTAAAGCAAGGAAAATAACGTTCAAAGATGAACGGATCCCAAAATCCAACGCGTCTCTCACTTAAAACCTTTAATATTAACGAAAAAGAGCCGGCAGAGGCGCCATTTAATAACTAGGTTTTTAAGCCTAGTATGAGATAATTTCGTTCCAAGTCTTTTCGAATTGATTATTGGAAGAAAGTGCGACTCAGTCGTTCTTGGTGGAAAGATAAAAGGGTTTGGTTATCTATTTTAAACTAAAGATAAAAATGTCGTTGAAAGATTGAAAATTTAGTCTAAGATAAAACGAGTTAAAACAATGCTAAGTAAAAAGGCGGGAAAAATTAAAGTTTAGAAAATAGAAACAATTCAGAAAATTCCTAATTAAACTAAGTCTTAGAATAAGGTAATAGGTATTTCAGAAAAATGAAGTCTTCGGAATAAAGACAAATTCAGGAAATGGTTTCTTCGGAATAACAAGCTTTTCAGGAAAAAATTGGATTTTCGGAATAACAATATTTTCGGAAAAATGGTGTTTTCGGGAAAAAGGCTTTTTCAAAAAAATGGATTTCTTCGGAAAAACCAGGTGTTGATGCAAAAGTTGGGTGATCCTTGCTAGACCCGAATTAGGCTTAATTCAGGTTGGCTGGGTTCCGGCTCCTGTAGCAAGTGAACTGTATGGTTTGGATCATGCATACTAAACAACACGCGTTAGGCTTACCGTGGTAATGTTTCCCACGATTAGACTCCGGCGTGAGAGTAAGTAATCGGTTAGGGTTTATAGGAGTTGAGAGCATAGAACGTAATACCTTTGTGGAACCCTTGGGGGTTCCTTTTATAGGCAGTGACAACCCTAATGGGCTGTCATTGATGCTTCGGCCCCAAGGAAAGGATAAGCACCAGAATTAGATTGATTGTTATCTTCTAATTATGGTGAGTGAATATCCTCTTCTTTGGGGTGAATCCTATTCATAGATAGAATATGATTCTGTCTAACCCTGTACTGGTCATGCCGGGCCGTGGGCCACATACATGTGTGCAGTTACTGTTCATCTAAGCCCATAAGCTCAAATGACATTATTCCCACCCATCTGTGATGGGTCGGACACGGGTAGTGCCCGTGGGCCGGGTTCATGACCCGGCTGGGGACTATACGTCATCATGTTCCCCCAGTCTAGTTGTTACAGCCGTAGGCGTAACCTCTAGACTATCAAGATGCTCCCTGGACGTACCAAGAAAGATCCTTAGGGAATGATAAATTATCCAAGAATTTGTTTCGGCCGCACGTGGCAACCTAATTTTGGAATTTATTCCAATAACACCTCAGCCGCACGTGACGACCAAAACAAATTAAATGTAGCATTGAATTTGGGTCTTACGTAAGACCGCATATCCCGACATAAATGACTGTTCACCTGCCACTTTGACTGACAAAGTGCAAACAGTCAGAACCTCGAGCAGCGTAAACTTCTGAGTCAGAAGTGACCCGTGGGTCCCACCTGACGTTTCACTTGCCACTTACACCCTAACCACACGATTAAGGATAGTGGCAAACACGTGTCACGCATCTAACAGACCATGACCCACGAGGCAACCCTATAAATAAGCCACCCCGACGGCTGTGTGAAATACACAGTCTTTATCACCATTTCTGCCATTAAAGCTTTTCTTCTTAGCTTCATTTAAGCACGCACGAATCCTTTCCTCCGCAGGTTAGAATACCACGTCCTTACCTTTTTATTTAGTAATGTCCCAAAGAAACAACCCCACAATTGGATCCGTGCTCAATGTAATGACCCAGAAACAATTAGATCACTTTTTTACCAATTATCTCATTCCTACCAACCTACACCCCTCGCTACCTGGCGCCGGAGACCTTATAACTGAGGCTCCACAGGGTAAAATTGGCCTATACACTCGCCTTTTTGATGCGGCCAACTCCGCATTCCGTTTACCCGTTTCCTCATAGATCTATTAGGATATTATGATGTACATATTAGCCAGCTTCACTGTATAGGCGCATGTAAGATAAGTCAATTCGATATTCTTTGCCGTGCTAGAAGAATCCCCCCAATCGTAGAACTATTCCGGCTATTTTACACCCCCAGTATAGTAAATGGTTGTCTATCTTTTAAGAAACGATCTCCCAACAGCCCCCAGTCCCATAATAAGCCCATGGACTCATTGAAAAACTGGTACGACCATTACTTTTTCATTGACTCGATAGTGTGGCCGGCCGATTATGCCTTCAAACATAGGTTATCCCACGACCCCTTGCTGCACGTTAGTACATATAACCCCCAACACTCCCGAGAAATAGATATGAACAGAACAGGATTCCATAGAAACCTCCCCGAATCATTCCTCTGTTTTCTAGGGATTAGCCGCAACTATTTCGGCTCGTCCAACAGATATCCTGTGTTTTGGAGAAGGCAGGGTGAAGGTAGGTTAGCATCCGCATACCAAAAAGCGCATTCAATTATTTTGTAATGCCTAATATATTTTGTTTATTGTGGCAGAAATGAACTTCTTTGGACTCCTACGTCAAGGCGACCCAAAGCTCGTACCAGAGGGATCTCGTCCCAGACGTGAGAACGAATTACCCCTCCTTGAGCATACCCGAAACATGACGGTTGCTCTGGAGGCCGTGCCGGACCCTCACTCAGACGAAGAAGAAACAACTCTCTTGAGAACCCCCGTCGATTTTGACAACGAGGATGGTGATAATAGGATGCTCGAAGGAGGAGCCGGGCCCTCCTCGCCGCCTAAGACTGCCACTCCCGCACATGGGGAAGAGCAAGGAGACAATATTGAGAGGACCACCTCCAGCCTTCGCCAGATGTTGGGCGACGACGAGGAGGAGGTACAGCAAGTCAATGAAGATGAAGACGAGGAATCCAAAAAAGAAGTTGAAGAGGAGGTTGAAGAAGCAGCAGCTCAGCCCGTCGCTAAGCGTACCCGCAGAAAAAATAAGCGGGTAAGAAGAGTCGCTCCGGCCGAGGTTGGCGAACATAATGCCCCCGCCAAAAAACTTCGCGAGGACCACCCCCTATATCAATCTGTTGGGAGCACCACCCAGGCCTCCGAGACGGTACGGGCTGCACATGTGGATCCAGTTACTCAGATTCCCCCGACTGCATCAGAACTAGAAGGAAATAACATGTAAGGCTTCATCTTGCTAAGTAAGAGCCACGAATTTCCTTTAATCAATACTTGATATGTATCCAAATGTTTGTTTTGTAGAAATGAACAAACTGGTGCCGTGCCTCCACCTGATGCCCAAAAGGAGAAGGGAAAAGAGAATGAAGTGGAGAGAGACCCTATGTTTCATATGGCCGCCACAAGATCCGGTCCTGCATTCGAAGAAGGTACCCCCACAGCCTCCCAAGACCTCCCAACATCCGGCCCCCCTCAATCGTTCAACCCTGTTTGGAATATTACCACTGCGTCACGAATGAGGGAAGCCGAGGATTGCCGTGAGTACCTCAATAACTGCATCCCACCAGGTTTGGTACGAGACGTGAATGTACTAAGCCATGCTGACCTGGTGGATGAGTACAACGACGCCCTGGTGCATCATATGGCAATGGGCACTTCGATGAGAGTGAGATTCGAAGCCGCGCTAGGGCATGTGGAGTCCCTCAAGAGGAAAGTTGGATGGAGGGAGAGGATGATCGAGGAGAATGAAGCTCAAATTGCTGCCCTCCAATCCCAACTTGCTAGTGCCGAAGCGACCGTGAAGGAACAATCAGCCCACGCTAATGCTTATGACCAACAGGTGGCCGAGCTCGAGGCAAAACTTGAGGCCGCAACAACCAAGGTACTTATCCACGACGCATCACTGTCATTCCATAAGAATCATAATCTAACAAGTAATCTTTCTCATATAGGTGACCGCAGCAGAGGCGTCTGCCAAGTCCTCCTCCAGCCAAGTATCCGTGCTTACCAAAAAACTTAAGGATGCCTAGATAATAATCCAAAGCTTGGAAAAGGTACAAGAATAGCTTGCTTACGAGAGGGTTATGACCAAGGAGCTAAGGGAGGCGTCCGCCCAAAAAGATGTGATAATAGATGCCCTTACCACCGAACGCGACGACGTGCTATGCCCCCAACTACTAGCAGCCATTACCGGCCGTAGGTAGATGGTAGGACACGGGGCACGTCTTGCCGTTACCAAGGTGCTGGAAGCCCCTGAATTTGTACAACAGTTTACGAGCTTTGTGTCAGATGGAATTGATCACGACCGCCATGAAGGAATGGTCAAGGCCGTAGAGGTAATCAAGGAAAAGGAGAACTTCACCAGGCATGCTTTCTTTAATCCTGAAGCTGCTAACAAGATAACTGCTCCCATGGTCGCAATGCGAGATCTACATTACCCATTCTTGGCCGAGATAGAAGCCACAAAGGATGCATCAAACATGGAGATCATGGAAAAGCATAGTCTTGGTGCGTTCTCTCAAGATGAGGGTCATTCCCGTGCTTCCTTCACTCCCTCGCCCAGCCACCTTACACTTCCTATCTATGAGGACGTGACCAGGATCGTACTTGATGAAGAACCTTTAAGCGGGGTGCTAGAGAGGAATGCGGCTCAAGCCTTGAAGCTGAGGGAACGTGGTGAGAGATTGCCTTGCTTGGCTGAAGAACAAGTGAAGTTAGGTAAGTTTCTCCCCCCCATGTAGGGTGCCCCTAATTTGTTATCTATTTCAGAAAATTTGGTTTGTAACCTTTAAACATTTTTCCGTGGATGTCCATGGTACCTTATGATTGTAGACATTTGTTTTGCTATGTATAAGTTCGTGCGGAGGCACATCAATTTTGATGTTTTTGGAAACTTTTTTATGTTTTTAGATATCATGTATCTGTGTCGCATGACATGTCACGTCTTACCCAAAATATAACAAAGTCTATACTTTACTAGACGTGCGGCGTGCGTCTTTACTATGCAAAGCACTTCGTGAGCGCGACATATGGAAACTTATCACAACGTCTTGTGGATAAGGTGTCTAGTAAGGATACGTGATCCGCGTCACTAGGGTTGCATCCCTCTTATGTGACAAGTTGAATTATTAGGTTCACTTAATCCTCTTACCCCACCTGGAGGCGTATTGTACATGTACGGTATTGAATGAATGCATATGAATAAGGCATGGCACATTATAATAATAATTAAATTCATACGACTCTAATGAAATCCTAAAAAATAATTTGCACAAAACAAGCCGTGGAGCTAGCTAGGCACCACGTCATTTTATTAGAACGTTTACATTTTTTAACAGGAATGATAAGTCCTAAAGAACAAAAAGGAACCTAGAAAAAACATAAGAAACAAAACAGATAGAGTGCATGGATCTTCATTAAAGACATATATAGCAAAGTACCCATGCGGAAGTCGTAGCTTTTAAAGATAGCACCTTTTGAGATTGGAGATGTTCCATGTGCGTTCCAGATCACGGCCATCCATGTCACGTAACTTGTACGCGCCTCGTCCTAAGGCTTCCGTGAGGTCATACGGTCATTCCCACTTAGGGCCCAGCTTTCCTGTATTCTCCGCTCGACTTGCTTCGTTAGCACGATAGACACAATCTCCCGATCGAAAAGAAACACTTTTAACCTTGGCGTCATAATAAGCCTTCATTTTAGCCTTGGACTTAGCCTCATTGATGGCTGCTATCTCCCTTTTTTCTGCCAATAAATCCAGTTTGATTCGTAGTCGCTCGTCGTTCGTGACGACGTTAACCTTCGCTGTGCGAATGGTAGGCATTCCAATTTCCGCTGGTATAACAGCTTCAGTGCCGTAGGCCAATTCGAATGGAGTGTCCCCGTTGGCTGTTTTGATCATAGTCCTATGCGCCCATATAACATGTGTTAGTTCATCCACCCATTTGGCACTTCGTTCCTCCAAGCGTGCCTTGATGCCGTTTCCCAAGCTTTTATTTGCTCGTTCCACCAGGCCATTTGTCTGCGGGTGCTTAACAGACGCGAAGAGCCGTTTGATATTCAATGATGCGCACCAGTCCTTGAATGGATTATCCGCGAACTGTTTACCGTTGTCCGAGATGATTTCTCCTGGTAAGCCAAAACGGCACACAATGTTCTCCCAAACAAACTTTTTAACTTGTTTGCCTGTGATAGATTTGACTGCTTTGGCCTCTATCCAACGTGTAAAGTAGTCCATTGCGACAATCAAGAACTTAACTCCCCCCGCAGCTACAGGAAATGGTCCAGCGATGTCAATTCCCCACTTATAGAATGGCCATGGGGATGTAATAGGTGTAAGCTCCTGCTGCGGATGTCGCGGCACTGGTCTATGCACCTGGCAATCACTGCACTTGCGAATCATGTCGCGTGCGTCCCTATGCATGGTAGGCCCATAATATCCTGTACGTAGGGCTCGAGCTACCACGGATCGTGGACCTGCGTGCATGCCGCACAACCCTTCATGTATCTCAGTGATCACATAAGTGGCCTGACGTGGTCCAACACACCGCAACCACGGCTGCAAGAAAGAGCGCTTATAGAGGATACCTTCTCGAAGTTCGAAGTGCTGCGACTTCCTTCTGATGCGTCGTGCCGCTTTTTCATCGTTCGAAAGGGTTTCATTAGTCAAATAGTTGACGATCGGGGTCATCCATGTAGGTCCATCCTCCTCAACTATAGTAGCGACCTCCCCTTCTGTTGTAGACTTTCCCTTGAGTATTTCCACCAAAACATGCTTGGACAAGTGGGCGAAACTTGTGGATGCGATCTTGCTAAGAGCGTCCGCCTTCTTGTTCTCACCTCTTGGTACCTGCTTGATGGAAAACTTTCTGAAATCCGTGATGAGTGACTTGACTTTCTCCAAGTATCGGACCATGTTGTCCTCCTTAGCCACATATCCACCTAGAATGTGGTTCGCGACAAGCCGTGAATCCACGTAGGCCTCAAGGTTGCGGACTCCCATTCTAGCGGCGATTTTTAAACCCGCAATTAATGCTTCATATTCCGCCTCGTTGTTGGTGGATGTGAACTCAAAGAGGAGGGCGTACGTAAACTCCATTCCTTCTGGACTTGTGAGGATGAGACCAGCTCCCGACCCATCCGTACACGAAGATCCGTCCGTAAATAACACCCATGGTTCTGCTGGAGTCTCGTCTTGTTTTACGACTGGTCCTTCCTCATTTGGCTTCTCTATCAAGAAATCTGCCATGATTTGGCCTTTAACAGCCGTCCTTGGCCTATAAGATATATTATGCTCCCCCAATAGAATGCTCCATTTTTGTAGCCTTCCTGCCACATCCGGTCTAGAGATGACTTGTTTTATTGGTTGGTCGGTAATGACTACAATTGGGTGCGCCTTGAAGTATAAGCGTAACCGTTTTGTAGCAAACACTAGCGCCAAAACCAATTTTTCCATAGAGGAGTAATTCAACTCCGTCCCTTGTAATGTTCTACTTATGAAGTAGACCGGAGTTTGTACCGTATCCCTATCCGTCATGAGCACCGCACTTATTGCTCCATGTGTGGCTGATAGATACATAATGAGCTCCTCCTTTGGCCGGGGAGCTACTAGCATAGGGAGAGATGCGAGGTGTTGCTTGAGTTGACCAAAGGCTTCCTCGGCTTCTTTTGTCCACCGGAAGTCTCCCTTCCTAATGCACTTCTTGAGTGTTTTGAATAGGGGGAGTGACTTTTCTACGGACTTCGATAGGAACCTATTTAGCCCGGCCAGCTTCCCATTTAAGGACTGGACCTCTTTCCGTGTCTGAGGGGATGGCAGCTGTATTACTGCGTCCGTTTTTTCTGGGCAAGGTTTGATGCCATTTGGATCAATCATATATCAAAGGAACATTCCCTCCGTTGCCCCGAACGTGCACTTCTTTGGATTTAGCTTCAAATTAATCCTCCTCAGTGTGTCAAATGTCTCTTGGACATCCCGGAGAAGTGCATCCTCCGTATGACTTTTTATGACTAAGTCATCCACATAGACTTCCAGGTTGCGGCCTATCTGTGAGTCAAAGGCTTTTTCCACAAGCCGCTGGTATGTAGCCCTGGCGTTCTTTAGCCCAAACGGCATTTTCATATAACAATATACGCGTTGACTAGTATGGAACGCCTTCTTCTCTGCGTCCTCCTCCGCCATCTGGATCTGGTGGCATCCTTTATATGCGTCTAGGAATCACTTAAAGGGATATCCACATAGAGATTCCACCTTCCTGTCAATCTCCGGTAACGGGTAACAATCCTGTGGACAGGCTTTGTTCAGATCCGTGAAATCCACACACATGCGCCAGCTTCCGTCATGTTTTTTGACCATGACTGGATTGGATAACCACTCGTGGTAGTATACCTCGCGCATGATACCTGCGTCTACTAGTTTCCGTACTTCCTCCAGTATCACTTGGTTGCGCTCAGGTGCCTGGCCACGCTTCTTTTGATTGACGGGTTGGTACCCCTAGCGGATTTGGAGCTTATGTTCTGCTATCGCGCGTGGTACGCCTGTCATATGCTTTGGCTCCCATGCGAATATATCTAGATTTACATTTAACAGAGAGCACATGGCCCTTTTGTCGCTATCCGAGAGCGTTCCCCCTATGGACACCTCATGTTCCGGATAATCAGGATGGATTGCCACCCTCCAATTGGGAGGTGGTGATCCATCCTTGGGTGGAACAGGTGGAACCGGTGTTGTCACCGTATGACACTCGGATGCTGGTACGATTGTGTTGTAAATGGTGACGATTCCTCCCTCTATAGGAAATTTGATCATTTTGTGTGCCATGGAAGGTACCGCCCGTATAGCCAGAATACCTGGTCTGCCTATGATCCCATTGTACGGAGAATGTGAGCGTATCACCATGAAGTTCATCCACGCAGTGGTGGAGTGTTCCTCATTCCCAATAGTTACAAGCAGACGCAGTTGCCCTATCGGCCAGATGGTGTCTCCACTAAAACCAGTGAGCGGCGCCGTGGCCGGTACCAATTGGCTTCTTATTTCTGGCCGTAACTGCACAAAACAGTGTTCGTACAGTACTTCTGCTGACGACCCTCCATCCACATACATGCGACGAACATTGTGTGTTCCAATGCTTATCTCAATAGTGAGAGGTGCATCAATCACATCGCTTGCTGTGATGGGAGGGAATGAGACTTCCCTGCCACGTGAAAATTTTTGGCCAATTTTCTGCCTCTTGCGGCGTTGTCTGGATTGGATCATGTATATGGTCGAAGGTTTGTCCTTTTGGGGATCCTTTTATCATACTTCTTGTTGTCTTTTCCATCCTTCCAATCCTTAACCAAATGCTTGAGTTTACCTGATTTGATTAGTGACTCAATGTGCTTCTTGAGCTGGATACACTCCTCCGTGCCATGGCCCTTGTCATTATGGAACTCGCAGAAACGATTTCCTTGACGACGGTCCGGCGGAGTCGTCATTGGGGGAGGCCTTGGAAAATTCGCCCCTTCCGTCAGCAAGATCTCCCGGTAGGACATCTTTAGAGGGGTAAACTTATCGTCCGACCGTCATCCTTTGTTTTGGCACTTGAAATCTGAGCCCCTACTATTGTTCTGATTGCTTTGACCGCCCGACTGTCTCTTGGACTGGTCGTTTGATTGGTAGCCGTTTCCTTTTGAAGGGTAGGCTGCGGCAACCGCTGTTTCTCCCTCTATGAAGTTTCTGACCCTTTCCATGAGGTCGTCATACCTCTCCGGACGCTTGTCATTGGGACGCCTGATTAATTCCATGTCTGTTATGGCGTGCATGTAGTCGGAGATTTTCAGGAGTTCCGGCATTGTCTTTGTGCGTGTGCACTTGTCGTTGAAGCGTTCAGTGAAGGCTTCTGTAGACTCCCCCGGCCGTTGCTTGACAGTTGCCAATGAGACCGGATCCCTATTATACTTCTTCCGCTGAGTATAATTATTCTTGAACGCAGTGCGTAGTTCCGTGAAGCTATCAATGCTTCGCGCAGGGAGTCCCTCAAACCAGTCACGGGCATTGCCGATCATGGTTGAATTGAACATTTGGCACCAAATAGGCATGGGCCATCGCTCAATTTTAGCATGCGAATCAAATATTTTGAGGTGATCATCCGGATCACCAGTTTCATCATAAGTCTTGACACACGCCGGCATGCGACGTTTTGTGTCCTCGGAGTAGTTCCGTATGCGGAGAGTATAAGGATCTTCCCTGGGGTCTGCCCATGGACGAGTGAGCCTAGGATCTTCCCACGGGTCACACCATGGGCGGGAAAGATCCTCCACTTCTGCCTCCCGATAATAGGGGCCGCCATAATATTCATTATTGTTTGGTGGCGGTGGAGGGGTACGCCTAGGTCGGCGACGCTTGGGCGGATGGTCATCCGAGTCCTCTCCCGATGGATCTGGAGAAGGAGGTGGTGCCCATCTCTTGGGTGAGGACCGCTCTATTGAGAAGAGCCAGGAGCCTTCTTCCCAGTGTTCATCCTATCCCACACACTTGTGCGGCGAGTGGCTCTGGTTAGTTCCCGATCTGGTCGCTCGGGTGAACCGTCGGACTTCTCTCCCCCTTCCCGAGACTGCGTTAGTTCCTGTATGAGTCGATCTCCAATGCGCTCAAACACATTCCTAGGTTGGGGAGTTTCCTCGAAGATACTCTGCTCCTGAGGCCAGGTCTTCCTCTTCCTCTGATTTTGGGAAGAGGTGCTTGGTCCGGTATTGCCAAAGTTGAGTCTAGATTGGAGGTTTCTCCCTAGATTCAACCTTGATGCAATCCCTGGGATTATCCTATCAAAGTTCTGTGTGAGAACTCGAGTGAGATCCTCCTCGCTGAGTGGTTGAACTTCTACTTCCTCCTCAATCGATGGTCTGCGCGGCTCCTTGTTAGGGGGATTGGGCGCACTCCCTGGATCAGGTTTGTCCAGGGTTGAAGTAGGTGGGGGAGTTATAGAGATCGTGCTCGTCACCCCCATGGACTGAAAACCACCGCGGTTGTTTGGTCCGCCCGCTGGGCGGCTAGGGGATTGATTGGGAATGAGTATCCCTTCCCCTTGGGACTTCCGATTTCCAGGATTCGTGTTCCTGTGATTAGCTTGGGGATGCCCCTTCGTCATTGGAAATTCAAGATGAGATTTCGCTCTAGCTTAGTGTAATGGGTCCCACGGATGGCGCCAACTTGTTGATGCAAAAGTTGGGTGATCCTTGCTAGACCCGAATTAGGCTTAATTCAGGTTGGCTGGGTTCCGGCTCCTGCACCAAGTGAACTATATGGTTGGGATCCTACACACTAAACAACACGCGTTAGGCTTACCGTGGGAATGTTTCCCACGATTAGACTCCGGCGTGAGAGTAGGTAATCGGTTAGGGTTTATAGGAGTTGCGAGTATAGAACGTAATACCTTTGTGGAACCCTTGGGGTTCCTTTTATAGGCAGTGACAACCCTAATGGGCTGTCACTATGCTTCGGCCCCAAGGAAAGGATAAGCACCAGAATTAGATTGATTGTTATCTTCTAATTATGGTGAGTGAATATCCTCTTCTTTGGGGTGAATCCTATTCATAGATAGAATATGATTCTGTCTAACCCTGTACTGGTCATGCCGGGCCGTGGGCCACACACATGTGTGCGGTTACTGCTCATCCAAGCCCATAAGCTCAAATGACATTATACCCACCCATCTGTGATGGGCCGGATATGGGTAGTGCCCGTGGGCCGGGTTCATGACCCGACTGGGGACTATACGTCATCACCAGGGTTTTCGGAAAAGTGATTATTTCGGACTAAAAGCTTTTTCAGAAAAATTTGTTTTTCGGAATAATGAACTTATGATAGAAAAATAAATTTTCGGAATAAAGGACTTTTCAGAGAAATTGTGGTTTTCGGAATAACAAGGTTTTCAGAGAAATAGGATTTTCGGAATAAATGAACTTTTCATAGAAATGGTGAATTCATAAAAATGATGAATTCAGAGAAAGGGAATTTGGGAATAACAGCAATTTCAGAAAAAGGAAGATTTCATAGAAATGATCAATTCAAAAAAATAGCATTTTCGGAAAAACTAACCCTAATCCGAAAATGTTAAAACTCAGATACGAATAAGCAGAAACAACCAAACTTAAGGATTAAGCCACAAATAAGCACAAACAAAACAAGCAATTAACCAAAACTTTAACCAAATAAATTTTAAGAAGAACTAAATAAGCCACAAATTAAAAACTATAAAAAACACTAAATAATCAAAACATTTAAAATCAACTAATAAGAAACTCTATTAATCTATCAAAACAACTTAATCAAAAATAAGCCAAACACTAAAAGATCAAATACCACAATAAGCTCAAAACATCCACCACATCAAAACTACAAGATCAATCACATGAATAAAACAATCACTTAATCAAAGAGATGAGATTAACTACATGATTATCAAGATTAAGAAAAAGATAAAGAAAAGTAGAATGAGAATTAAGAAAATAAGCTTGATTGATTAAAGATGAATATCAAAAGATTACAAGATTAATTTAAAGATTAACAAGTTTTAAAGAAAAACTAGAGAGAAAAATAAAACACACTTAAAAATTAAACTACTACTACTAAAAACTAAAACACCTCACACCCTCTTAATGACACATTAGGAGGGTATTTATAGTAGGTGGGGAGATTACATGCTTAAGCTATCTTATTTCTTTCTTCTCGTCACGACTCGACTTAATTTCTTTGTCTTTCTCGACGTCGTCTCGGGATTAGTCGATATAAATTGAACTTGTCTTATAATTTTCTTCTATAATTAGACTTGAGTTCTTCGACTTCATTAAACTTCCGTCTTTAGACTTTTTCTTCGATAAATCTTCAGAATAGGCCTTGGACTTCCGTTCTTTTTGCATTCTCGATCTTTCGACTTCGTCTTTAGTCTTTTTCTTTGATAAAATCCCGTGATAGCCCATGTTTTATTCCTTTTGCATCTTTTGGTCCTAAAACACAATAAAAACAAAAACCACGCATAATTCCGAGTTTTACGACATATAATAAACGATTTGGTCTTGTTATTATTATAAATAAGTGGTAAAAGGATAAGTGTTTTCACGCTTATTATAAGACAAATTTGAACGCTGACATGACACATTTCCAACGCTGACAAGAATATAGCCGTTAGACGCTGATGTTTACTTTTTAACCGTTGAAAAAAATTGGGTCCTACCCAGTTGTTATTTTTGACGAAAATATGGGCCGTAATATTAGAGAGTTGGTAACTTTTAATTAATGAATGAGATAAGTTATATATTTTTCAAGATTTCGATCATTACTTTTTGAATATAACTGCCTCATTTTTCAACCAATAGTATGTTTTTACCTCTGCTATAAATACGCCTATTTTCTTTCAAACAGGGTAACTGCTATTCTTGTCTAACTAAAATCTCTCAAACCTTCATATCTCTATAACTTTCATCTCACAGTTTCTAGCATCAATCTTCATGGCACCAAAGTTTAAACCTACTCAAGTGGAATTGGGATTCAGAAGCCAACACAATATGGTGAGTTACTTGGAGGCTGATAATACTCTGTTTCCCTAATACACTAAGATGATTGGGTATTTGAATGCGTCTCCTTTAAGGTATGCACTTTCACATACTCCTCTTGTCTCTATCACATACATTAAATAGTTTTGGAACTTTGTTAGTTCTTCAACAGTTAATAGAGTGATTACATTGACTACTACTATTCATGGGGTTCCATGGGTGGTTACTGAAGCTTTGGTTCGCCAAGCTTTGCATCTTGATGATGCTGATGGTAAAACCACCCTTCCCCTCACAGAGCTAGAGCTAGGACTCCAAGCTTTGGGTTATGCTTTGCCCCAGTAGGGCATTTAAATAAATATACAAAACAACAATTTCCCCCAGCTTGGAAGTTCCTTATACATGTCATCCAACAATGTTTGAGTCCTAAATGCTCCTCACACAATGAAATCAACTGTTCAATTAGGAGTGCCATTGTGTATATTGAAACTGGGCAAAACTATAATTTTTCAAAAATGATTTTTGATGGCATGTGTCACAATAAGGGTAACAAGATGACTCTTGCTTACCCAAGGTTTTTACAAATGGTTTTTGACATGCAAGGATACTGCAATAGGGATCATGACAATTTTTATACGATCCTTGTTCAAAAGAAAACAGTTTTTGGTAATATGAATACACCACCATACAGAGACTTACCACTAACCCCAGCCATGTTTGTTGTCATTGAGGCAGCAACAAACCCTCAACCTCAACCACAACCTCAGCCAGACCCATTACCAGAACTCCCTCCATCACCCCAGCATATGGATATTGACCCTCAACCATCAGGCCCTGACACACACAATGTGGGCACTGACACATCCAATCCAGACGTTGACACCATTTTACCACACACCGAAACATTCCCTAACACCCAAAAAGACCCGCAATCCACTTCCTCTTCTGACCAACCCGATTTTAGGTTGGAAAACGCCAAAGAATTGCTGGAGTGTTCTCCTCTAGTTAGCCTAGCTATGTAAAGAGAACCACCACCACAAGTGTGGTTGGTGACATGGGTGGGGCTGGGACTATTGACTCTGGCTTAGATGCAGGTCAAGACAGTCCCAACATCATTAAGACCCCATCCATGCCCAATGAATCTCTTTTGAGAGGTCATGTTCCCATCATAGAGGAGGACAGATTGGAACCTTATACAATTTTGGAATTGACGGCGGTTTGCATTAGCTTGCAAAAGCAAAATGCAGACTTTATACAAGTTGTCACAGGTCAAGACCTTGAACTCAAGCAATTGTGGGAGAGGATAGTTGTTTTGGAGTCTGCCAATGCTAGGAGACAGCACACAAGAGTCCTTTCATAAGGGGAGGCTTCTTACAAAGGGGAGGATGATGCACCAATAGAGCCATTCAATTTGAGTGACAAGGGCTCACAAGAAGAAGAAGGTGGTTCTTTTGGTAGTAAACAGGTGGAAATAGTTGAAGCTTTGACTAGCTTGAAGGAGAATCCTGTTCTTGATGTTTCATTACTCACTCTAAAGAAGTTGTCATGTTTAGAGATGATGGAACAAGCTACAAACTCATTCGTTGACATTCAGAGTTTGAGTGCTAACACGAGCAACGCAAGCGCTGACAGACCCATAGGTATGATTGGTGTATCCCAACCACCAGTTATCATTAGGGATGTGACTACACAGGTGCCAACAACAACCTTATCAGCCATTGGAGAACAAGATAAGGGTAAAGAAATTTTTGAAGAAGTTGAGGTACCAAAGAATGCATCACAGGTACACTTTGATCATGTTTTGGCTGCTCAATTACAAGAACAAGATTGGACTACCACAGAGAAAGCTATGGATGGTAGTGATGATGATGAGATCTCTGATTATAGTGTGATGATCTTAGAAGATCCAGAGAAATTGGAGTATGGGGAAGATGACTTAGCCAAGGAGAGGCAAAGAGAATTGAAGATGAAAGTAGAATTTGACATGCCTGAAGTTAGAGAGATGTATTTTGCATGGGAGTCTAAGGTTGAAGAGAACCCAGATATGTCTATAACTAGACAAATTTAGGGTTTGGAAATATTGCTGAGAGTTCAGGAGGATTACAAGGTAATTTTGAAGCACAAGGCTAGCTAGGTGCTTTCAGAACTCAAGAGCGATAGAAGGGAGTTGTACTTTATGTTGCTTAGATGTCATCAAGGTGGATGGACCTATGATAGATTAAAGAGGCTCTCTTTTGACGAATTGGAACATCATGCTTATCCAATTTGAGTAAGATTTTGTGAGGAGAATACTATGAGGCTTCTCTCAGCTGAAAGGAGAGAAGAGATAGAGGAGAATATGTAGATCCAGAGGGCTTCTGTTGCACAAAGACCAGGGAAGAAGGGAGTTCCCATTGAATTCCCAGTTCTTCATTAATTAAATCCTAGTGAAACAATAATCAGAAAGAGTATTAAGCTTTCACCATTGGAGGCTTCAGATATTCCAGAAGTATTACCCTTGGATTTCAGTAACCCAATAGTTAACTATGAATAAGATGCAAGTGGGTTCTGGATGATCACCAGATATGGCAAGAAGGTACATACTTTTACTTCTTTGATCTCATTATTTGCAAGCCTGGATAGAGAAGACTTGGTAGATCTTTGGAATTTGATGAAGACCAAGTATGAGGCTGAAGCACCTACTTCAGTCAATGGAATAAAGATCTGGACATCCTTCAAAAGGATGATTCAACCAGATGAAGCAGATCTAATACGGTTGGATCTAGATTAACATCTAAGCATTACAAAGTTTTAAGAATATCTTCTTGTGGATGCTCAATATCCTATGTCCAAGGATGTTTTGAAGAAGATGGTGTCTACACAGCCAGAAATGGATTATACTAGTGATGTTGGCAAAGATTTAATTAGATTTGTTTACTTTCTAATTAACAAGTAATTTGTATTTGAAAGAATCCTCCTTGTACTTAGTTTTTATTCAGAAACTTGATTACTAGAGTAGATATCAAGTTTAGGGGAGGATTGTTGGGAATAAAATATGCTAAGTCACTCAGACGCTGACAAGAGTAAATTAGACGCTGGCAAGAGGAAATGAAGCGCTGACAGATCAAGCATTGACAAGAGATATCCAAGCGCTGACAAGAAGAAGTCCAACCACTGATAGGAATACTTAGTCAACACGTTTATTATTTGAAGTAAAGATATACTCAATATTGTATTTTCTATATTTATCTTTACCTAGAATAGTTGATAGGTTATCCTTTGTACACGACTCCTTATGTTATAAAAGGATGTCGTAGGGTTTGTAGTTTACATATACAATATTCAGTATTCAACTTTCATTGTAAGCAAGTTCGATTATCAATCAAAAGTGAAAGTTTGGTTTAATTGTTTTACTTGTTCTTTATTCTAAGTGTTAATTCCGCATAACACTTGGATTGTTCATAACAATAAAGTTTCTTTACGTGTTAAACTTGATTTAATCTCGTTAACACAAAGCTAATCGATCTAAGTTTGGGATCAAAAGGAGATCTTGGAGTGATGCCCTCAATAAAAGAACCTATTGATATATATTGCGACAATTCTGCTGCAATAATATTCGCCAATGTTTCTGGAGTCATGAAAGGCACCAGACACTTTAAACGTAGACATCACTACGTCCGAGAACAAGTTGAAGCTCGTGAAATCAAATTAATAAAAGCTCACATAGATGATAACGTAACTGATCCTTTAACTAAGGCTTTGCCTAGACCATAGGTAGTTAAGCATGCCAAGGCGATTGGGCTGAAACTAGCTAGAAAACTCATGCAATAAATATGTGATTAGTATTTAGATAAATGATGTTATGTCATTATTATTTAATAAAATAAAGATAGGGTTTTGTTTATTCTTATTACTGAATTTTGTATCCTATTTTACATGTTTGAATCCATGAATAAATTGTTATGCTAAATGTCCGTTGTCAATTAATAATATGGGAATATTATTAAATTAAGACAAATCAAAATGGCGATAGAGTATACTTGAAAGTATATTGATCGATTTTGGATAATATTCGATGATTCGAACGTTGGGCTTATCCCAACTATATGATTTACTCTAGTGCACCTCTGTGGAATAATCTAACTCTAGATGTAACTGGTATCTATAAGGATTATTTTCGGAAGTGTTGCAAAATTCATAAGTTTTGCTCGTAGTCAATATGGGATTTATTTTCTCTAGTTATGTTTGGGAGTTTAATACAGCTGGGCCCCTTGTGGGATTAGTAAGATGTTTGTGTGGCCACACCCAACTTTGTTTTGGTAATCTTGCTGAATATGTGAACGAGAAACAGAATGGTTACTTAAAGGAATGACTAAGATCCATATCCTTATTAACGTTGTATTAGAAATAAAAGGATAATAATAATAATGATGAATCATTAAAAGGTTTTATCCAAGAGACCTTACTCGAGTTGTACTAGAGACATTGCTAAGTGTAACTAGACGCTAGTCAATGTAATCACGATATTCGAATATATCCAAGTGGGAGCTGAAAGTTTATGGACTTATATTTAATAGTCGTGTAATAGGATCGAACTTCAGATTATGGGATTGCACACAATACATAAAGAGCTAATTTAATTAATAAATATATTTATTGTATTTATTAATTTATTTAATAAATATATATTTATATATTTATTAATTTAAACTGATACATAACTTTAACGATCGTTAAATAATTACGAGTTAAGTATAACGAGTGTTAAACAAATATATAGTAAGTAATATAATAAAAAGAAGGATGGAAGATTCCGGAACACCCCTAAGGGGTGTTTTGGTCGGTCGGTTATGGAAGAAAAGGAAAGGGGAAAAAATTTCCTTTTATTTGTTTTGGATACAAGTTTAGGCCTATATAAACAAACCTTCTCCTCATAATTCAAGACACACAAAAATCTCTCCCCTCTCCTCTCTCTTTGGTCGATCGCAAGATAACCCACACAAGAGGTTTTGGTTTGTTTTCTTGTCTGATAAATTTACTTATTATCTAGACGTAGCCCCTCTCTAGGGTTGTTGGGTAGATTATTTACAAGCGTTGTAGATCGGTTTACACGTGCTAGAATCACGGTTAGCTCGTTTTATTACGTGTGTACCAGATCGTATTATAGTCTTAATTTAGACTATATCTTGGTGATATACGGAATAAATCCGAATTGGTGATTCGTTCTTCGTCTTATGGATTTGCTTTAGCGTAAAGGTATGTAACCCTAATTCGATTAGTTGTAATTGTGTTATTATTATGATCTTGTTAAATCGCTTCCGCTATGTGTGCTTTGATCTCCTTTAACGTTTTATATAATTGTTATGATGTTAATAAATCTTCAAAGAGTTTGAGTTTAATAGCATCTACATTGACATCGGATCCATATCAGAATATGCCACATATCTCTACGAATTCGGCAATGTGCTTTTGCGGATCGGCCCGCGCACAGCCGTTAAATTGGCGGTCTTTGATCATTGAAAGGTGATGACCTTTCACGGTGAAGTTAAGCTCAACTTTAACAATAGGAGCCCCGGGAGTGGGTGCTACTACTCAGTTAGCGGCCCACATAGATTGATCGTCGACCATTAGGAATGGTAGATCGTTAAATGGGTTGTAGACAACAAATGCGTCTAAAATATTATCGAATGGTGGGTTTTTGAATCTAGGAATTCTGTTTTCTAAAGAAATACAGGGTTACTTCTTTCGAGATTGATGAATAAATAGTTCTAGATCGGTGTATTGACTAATTCGTTCTTAACCGGAAGAAAGGGTGTTCATTCAAGTCTTAAAACACTTTTGGAAAAGATTACGAGTAACAAAAACAAAAATAAACAAACAACTACTAATAGTAAAATTAGAAGATAGGAAATTAAATAGACTAAAAAAATAAAAACATAAAAAAATTAAAAAATTTGTATCAGTGTGAAAGTAGCCGGTGGCTCCTTTTGGAGTGCCGACGGCTGCTTTGGGACTGTGGACGAGATGCAGGCGGCTGTATGTAGTTGCGGATGGCTGCTTCGCACGAAAAGGAGCTGACCGGCTCCTTTCGGATGCTGGTCGGCTTCTTTGAAGCTGTGAAAAATATGCAGCCGACTCCTTTTGGAGTGTTGGTGACTGCTTTGAGTCTGATGAGCAGTTATGGGCGACTGCTCGCTGTTGTGGGCGGTTGCTTTGTGACTGTTGAAAAAAATAAATATTATTTTACCTTTTTTTTTAGAATTTGGCAACAAGAAACACTACAATGGGTTTGATTATAAGATGATTTTGGAATTAAGAACACAATCAAATCCCCGGCAACAACGCCAAAAACTTGATGTGTCCGGTGTGGGTTGGATTGGAACAAGTTTTAAATTTATAACACGAATTACCATAATGAACTAAAACGCACGGCCAAGTATGACCCTTCTGTTTGTGTATAGCATTTTATGTGGTAATACCAAGATAGTTCACGGGGATTCGGAAAACTTATGATCATTCAAAAATCGACTATAACCTTTTTTATTGTAGCAATAAGATGATAAATAATAACAATTAATTTTTATGAGAATAAAAATAAGATTAAAACAACACTTAGTAAAGATTAGTTTGGGCATCGGCTATAGAATGATTGTGATGAAATGATAACATATATGATTATGATAATTAGATGGTTAATCCAATCTATTGTTTTCAAAAGCTTTAGTCTTCGTCAAGACTTTGGTTAAGGAAAACAAGCGTTAGACTCAATCACTCAATACAAGACTTATTCCATTTTAAAACATTAGATTCACGATCGTTTCACAAATTTGTTAACACCTATAATTATGTTTCTTAGTGATCAAAACATCTTAACAAATGGTCAATACAAAAGATAGCTAATCATAGACAAACCGGCTATGACTTGTTCTTATAAAATAACCCTTTCGACCTATGAAATCTTCAACAATAAATTATGTTTTGATAACTAATTGTCACACGAAACATAAGTAACAATGGTTCAAGGGAAAATCTTAAATTTGAATTAAAATATAAATCACAATCACAATCACAACTTCATACCACAAACATCATCCTACCAAGTGTAGAATGAGATTTAGCCACTCATATTAAACATTCAAATAAACTCATAAATAATAGCCTTAGAAGTCATAATCAAGAGTCTTACAAAGTAGAAATATAGTGCTAATGGTTAGGGTAATGATCCCTAAGAGTTTGGTTGTAAGACCCGTGAATGTGCCGTATGATGCTAAGTTATTGTCTCAAGAGCTGTTCAGTATGAGCATCTCTCTTAAGTTGTGGCTCACTTGTGGATGTGATATCCCGAGCCCAACGATATTTATTTAATCCTATTTTACGTATATTTTTGAAAATTTTAAGAATTTTTATCGTGGATTTATTTGACGGTTTAAGTTGAAACCAACGTTTAAGGTCGTAATTTTAACGTTTGACTATTTAAGAAGAACCGATGACGACTACGATACCGACGGATGCCCAAAATTTACCTTTTATTATCGATTGATCGATATTTGAGTCTTTCGAGATTTTATTTTTATTACGTGTTAAGTCGAGTCGGAACCCTATGAATATTCGTTTTGTGTGCGTTTTAACCAATTAAAAGTATTTTGAGGTAGTCGGGACGACCCCCGACCCCCATAAATTTTCGTAATAAACTAGTAAGTCGTTTTCCACTATTAAGTAGTGTCGTTTAAGAATAAGGACAAAAGAAAGCCCATTTGACAAAACAAGTCCCCCTAATTTTTACAAAAAGAAGAAAATAAAAAACACACAAACAAACACTCTCCAAAATTTTCTCCTTTCTCTCCCTTTTTCTTCTTTGGCCGTCGGCCACCACAAACAACCACCACAAATATTTTTTTTCTCTTTTGATTTGATTAAATCCAAGTTTAGACCACCTTCTCATTTTCCATTGTAAGTGTTTTCAAACAATCAATTATAACATGCATTAACACAAATTTTTCAAGAATCAATGATTTTTCAAAAACATGTTTTAATCTAATTAAACCTGTTTATTGTTTAATTCATGTGTTTATAATGATAATTAATCCATAAAATAAGATGGATTATGTTGTTGGTGTTCCACAGCCCCAAAAACCCACGAATTTTTGGGGGTTTTTGGGTGTTCATGGTGTTTGATGATTTTGCTTGTGGGTTTGTGTTTAGAAAGTCGTTTTTGGTGTTTTTGAATGGGTTAAACACATTGCATGTATGATTTGGGATTGGGTTTTGGTTAGGGTTTGAAGTTTTTGGTAGAATAGGCTGCTTAGGATGATTGGGTATGATCTTAAGTGGCTAGAATAGGTCTAGGTAATGTTGTATTGGATTGAAATCAAGTGTTAGGGTGATTTTGAAAGGGTGATTTTAGACCAGATTGGTCAAGCATGTTTTTCGTGAGTTTAATTTTGAAAACAGGTCATGAACATAGGATGTAGTTGTAGAGCTTTGTTTTAGCTTCGTTTTGGTATAAGGTAGAGCTTACGAATCCAAACGAGTAAAAAGTTATTATATTTTGAAAGTTCGTATACCGGGAGATGAGAATCAACACAATCCGAATTTGTGTTTGGTTTTGGGTCAAATCCCGGGGACCATAGATAGAGTTTGGTAAATGATTGAAAGTTTATTTTTGGTCTCAAACCTGCACTTGTGAGTCTATTTTTGGACTTAGGTGTTGTATTGGTCGATGGTGTATTTTAAATGGGTCAAACAAGTCCAACATGGTCAACGTGTAAAATCAGTCCAAAAAGTGTATGTTTAGAAATGTGTTGTGTAACGAGTCATAGAAGTGAAAACTTTTCATGGGAATAAATATGGGTTTTTATACAGGTCATGAGGTATTTTGTGAATTTTCTTGAATTTTATACAAATGCTTAAGTCGTAGAAAACAGCCCGTACTTTTAGTAAGTACCGGCAAATTTATAAAATGAGAATCACTTTAAATACGTAGGTAAATGGTATAAGTCTAGTAACAACTACTTGTTTGGTTTTGGCGTGAGTTTTCATAAGCATTAAGTGTTTCGATTTGTGTGTGTTTAGTACAATTATGTACGCGGTGCATTGATTTGGTTTTCGTACTTTGACTTTTAGGTCAAGTGTTTGATTTTCCCGGGCATCCACGTCGTCGGTGACATTTCTCATTACGTCTTCACTAGAACCACTACTACGCGAGGTGAGTCTATAGCCTCGCTCTTTACTTATTTCAAATGTTTTTACCCGCGAGAGGGATACATGCTATTTAAATGAAAATGAACATAAGTCATGAATGATTGTTGGACCCGAATGTTGCCTTGAAATTGTGTTGAGTACCTAGTTGCAAAAGGCCCTAATTTCATGAACTATTAACTATTGTCTTGCCCTTGCGAAGGGGGAAATAGCCGCTTATACAAAGTGATAGTACTATGGGGTTGACTACCCTATCCGAGACGAGGACTAGTACGTTGATACCCCCTGCGGACGGATAATTTGTGATAAGAGATAAGGTATAATTGCAACTAATGCCTTTAGTAGGGGCACTGGTTTCATCTGAATCACGCCGGTAATTATTACGCGGGTGATTGAGTTAACGGATTAGTGTCATGAGCTTAAACACAATTCTCATATCCTTGAATAATAGATTGTTTGCGCGACAATGCTATTGAATGATCATGATTGGTTTTTAATACTTATGTTCAACTTATGATTTGATAAACCTATAGATTCGCTCAACCTTTATGTTGACGGTTTTAAGCAAGTGTTTCAGGTAACCAAGATTGATAGCAGCGGAGCATGCGAGGATGGAAGTTGTTGTGGCTTGGCGGTCTACTTGTTTTTCCACCCTTATTTAACTTAAAACTCTTTTATTATTCTGTCATGTGAGCAAAAATGTACTTTTGGGTTGAGATTCAGTGGGGACCTAACGCAAACTCTGTTTAGTATTATCTTGGGATTTGGAAAACTGTAGACTTGTATGATTTTAATAATGTTTAAATTTATGTTTAAACTTTTACGTCTCTTTGAGTCGTTTAATATAGCTTATGTGTGATGATAACTAGGTAGCACCCAAATGTTGTAGTTCCGCTGCGCATAGCATTTGTTGGGGGTGTTATAGATTGGTAATCAGAGCCATGAGTTATAGAGAACTAGGTCATTTTAAAAAATCCTAAACTATAACTTTTGGTGTCGTAAGAAATTGTCCAAGCACACAACTATCCTGCATGGCTCCGGTAAGATTTCTTTAGCATTGCTTTATATTTTAGATGTATCCCTCAAAATTGACATGAATTCCCTAGTATTTATTAAGTAAATACTATCATATATATTGAGATATATTGTTGTGTACGTTGAGTACTTATCATCGTAATTTGCAAATTCTTGTAAAGGCTATCATATATGTTGCATGTAATTGGCATACGGGCTACATTGCATTACATGGCAACACCGCGTTGTAATCCTACGTGTATGTAGGAATAATTTTATGTATAAATATGTATATACTATGGTATTTAAAGGCATTGCACGCGAAGCAATGGTCCTTGGGTAATTATCGTACATTAAAATGCGGTTTTGTTGAGAATTCGGCCTTAACGCTAATTATCAATCTTGATAATTAATTTATTGTTCGGATAACCAAATATGAACCTCGTTTGATACTCTAGATACGTAAATAACGCTTCGTAACATATTGTATATTGACTAGATTGATCTCGATTGTCGTTATCGCACCGTAATGTGTCATTTTGGACATTTTCTTTTGAAACGTAATTTACTTACGTATTACTTTATTTCCTTTAATATAGACGAAGTATAATCAACGACGCGTACATCGTAGCGACGAATCACATGTGTGTGTTATAAAATGTGGTTTAGGCGTGTCGCCATTTAATCGTTGTTTACTATTCTACTTGAATTTTAAAGATGTGTTTTAAAATAGACTAGCGTTGTGATCAATCGCGATAACTTGGAATTTGGTTGGTTTTTGTGTTAATTTTGTGGAGTACAATTTCGAGACTCATCCGAGGCCGATAACAACACTTAGTTGACATACGTATTCTCGCTTCGTTTATTTCATTTTGTTTTTATTGTTTCATTATTTTGTATTCGATATTATACATGACGAGGTCCGGCATTTGTGTGAGTTAAGTAAGCACTAAACTTTGTTGATTGGATAATTTAAACATAAAGTGTTTTACATATTAAATAAATGGTGAATGAAACTTTTGGATAAAAATGATTTATGATGTGTCTTGTAACAAAGCAGAATTTGTATAGAGAATAAATGGACAAAGTGAAATTGTTTTTCCTTCAACCTTGGTTAGTATATCATAATAAGTAATTTATACTACTCGTAAAATCCTTGTTTTTATATATTAACAATTTGATACTAGAAGCTAGTGATGGATTTGTTAAGAATTTATTTAATATAATTTGAAAAAGGAGTTTATAATAAAATTTACGATATGACTGTTGAGTATATGTAACTTGGATTTAGTATGAATTAATTTTCGGGTCAATGTAGCAAACTTTTGGCGTATCTTGTAATATAAAACATGAGTAGAAGAATTGGTCATGTATTTTGGAGATAAAAACTTTGCAAAATTTGTTTTATTTTAAACATAAGGTTATGTTATGTATGCATTGGTATAAACTAGAACACGTTACTTGTTATAGCGAATAAACTGGGATAAAAATCGGAATATACACTATAAGTGAGAAATTCTAACGCTTGAAATAAATTATTAAATATTGATGGAACGTCATTGGGAATCATTTGTTTATTTAATTGTCGTTATAGAGAATCACTATGCATAATTCGAGGATGCTTGTTTAAAATCGTTTGAAAAATCTTTTGTTTTATTCCGCTGCGAGATGTGTTAATGTTAAAAACCGTTTGATAATGGGCTAAGGATTAAAAGTTGAATTTTCTACATTTTAGAATTATTGAAATAAGCATTTCTGATTAATTATTACATTATTATATTTTATTATTTTTATCGAGATTCAAGTGTCGACTAAAATCAGTAATTTATCCGAAATAATACTACGTGAAACTTCTTTAGCATTTGAGTCGAATCGCGTGAATATGATTTAATAAATCAGTTTTAAGGAACACATGTGTATAATAAAAAGTCAAAGGTTGATTTTTAAGAGTTAATTGGACTAGATTGAGTTATTTTGGATATTTGTATATACGTAATAAGATATGTCGTAATAACGTAAAACTTTGAAAATTCTTACTCTGTACGTTTTTGGTACTTAAGACATGAACATTAATGACATTCTGACACAAGTAGCGAGATTTCAAATTTAATGATTTTACCAGTTATAATAACCGAGTCACCGCATCTACTAATGTTAATAATTACCTAGAGATTGTAATTTTTCCATAAATAAAAACTTTGTAAAGATTGAGAAATGAAAGGTCTGAAATCTTTAATGGGGTAACACGAATTAAAAATGTGCAAATGTTCGGTTTTACAATGTACCAGGTAACAGTAACTAGAAAATGCAAATGGATTACCCAACAAACAAATATTTATATTATTTTCTTAAGATGTATATGTGATGTTTTGAGTCACAATGGTTCGATCGTCCGACATCCCTTCTTTGATTTTATGAGTCTGTATCTAAACTTGAGTCGTCATGTGACTGTTCATTTTAATATTTTCTATGATATGAAACCATTATTATTATATTTATTTTAAAACTACTATTTCGCTAGGACTTGATGATGAGGGTATGTCACCCGATATATTTTGTCCTGTTCATGGACGTTGTGACTTTTCTTCCTTCGGTTAATGGAACCTAAAATTTTGTATTTACTTGAATGATGCTATAAATCCTCATTAAATTGGTTATTTATTTATATTGAACAAAAGCGAGGAGGCGAAGCCGCTTTACCAAGTTGTAGAGGTGAAAGAACTCGATCTTCCTGGTGAAATTGTTTCTATTCGACCAAGTGATTAATTTCCTCTCCCCGTATACCCTTGGTGGAATGTGTGTGTAACTCGAGACGATGGGAATTATGATCGTTGTTTTATTTTTGACGCTTGTGTTGATATTCAATTTTTACTCTATGTATTCGTAGATCGCTGTTGTTATCCCGAGACTTTTGTCATATGTTTGAAGTATTTTCATTTCTAATATAGTTAATTATAGATTTCTCATTATATTACTCGTTTACTTGTTCGATCTCATTGATTTTTGATTTTATTACTTGTTGTGCTTGCAATGATCTTTTATCATGAACCACCTTACTGTTATTTTGTGAGTAGTCTATTTTGAAAATATGTATGAGTGTGAAATGTTTCGTTTAACCAAATGTAAATGGTGTCGATTTATTTACTTAATTATTTATTCATTTTTTTTGCATAAATAGGCAAAGTAATGTATGTTTCCAAAATAGACGAAAAAAATGTTTGATATGTTTCTTAAAACGATGGTAACAATATTTTCCCATTTCAAATTTCATTTCAAATGGTTCAATTATTTTGAAGATTAGGTCGAAAACTTTCGTAGTCATATTTGGTATGTAATAATAATGTTTGTGTCGTCACTCGATCCTCAATTATGCACAGCTTAGCTAACTATGCATAATTCGGGAAGAGTCCTGTTTTGTTAATTGTCGTTGCTTGACCCTTAAGTATGCATGATCTAGCTAATTATGCATAGTTTAGGAAGGGCACTATCGTGTCAAACAAATTGGTCATCTTGAAACTTGTAGTGTTTTGATAAACGTTTGGATGAGAACGTTTCTTTTTTAAATGGTGGATTATTTTTGCAAGTAGTCGTAATTTCTTTGATTCTTAAAGAAAATTTTTGAATTTTCTTGTGTTCTTTGAAATCTTTTCTTTTTGTTTGACGTTGACTTAATAAGTCACTGTGACCGAGTAATTTTGGAAAATGTTTTTATGTGTGTGTGTAACGTGCGAATTTCATCGGAATCACGAGGGTGTTGATTAAATACCTAAGGGGCTCGTATCGACACTGAGAAGAAATTTTAAACAAGAATAGAAGACTGCCAAAGTAGAGGAAATCAGAGTTCAAGTGACTCTGAGGGGAATGACGAAGACTTCTCCTACATCAAACGTATCGTACCTTATTTATTTTCTTTTCTCATTCTTTTGATATGTTTAACGACACGCGATAAATTGTTGAAGTTTACCAACTATGCATCGGTAGTTGGAAGATAATTCCATTGCCGTCTTCGTTTATTTAAGTGAGGAATCCTCTTTGCTTGACTCAACCATCCTTGATTATCGATGGTTAAACGATAGATAGCCATAGTTGATGTTTTTGTGGTAAACCCTTGCCTTTTATGTATTTATGTGGTAAGTGATCTGGTCGAGTGATCGTAAGTTGTGAGAACTTGAGACGACATTGTCCAATAAAGTCCGATCATGAAGAACACGTGCCATGTAACATATTTATAACTGCGAACGGCGATGCTATTGAGATTTTGACCACGGTTGGGACGAAAGTGAGATTGTGTTCTTGTAATATCTTTTGTGTATGAATCCATGGGTGAGTCCCCTGCGATGACATATGTATGTATTTTATTTCTTTTGGATATGCATCCATAGCTGGCAAGCTCGTAAACCTTCTTTAACTTGCAATTTTCTTTTGACTGGACTCGTCCGAGAAATATGTCAACATTTCTTATTTTAACATGGCTTGGCTGATTAGCAAGCATGAGGTAACTTGGTTGAACTTATTTACGTGACATGGTTTGGCTATTTCGCAAACATGTCATGATACGGCTTTATGTCCTTCATAATGGCTTTTGTGCTTTTGTGTTTGATTGGTTTGTGATGTTTTCGAGAGAGTTATGTATACGTCGAATGATTAGCGTATCGATGAATTCGTTTTTGACGAACTAGGGTTGTATGTACGTTGATGAGATGGCATTTATACATGATCTCATCGTTCTTTTCGGGCTTTAAATGCACTAAAATGTCATAAAATACCATATATATGCTTGTGTTTGTTTACTTGTGTGTTTTAGGTATGGATATCGTGAAAAAGACAAAAGATCACAAGATACAAGGAAAAACGGACACGAGAAACGAAGCCGTACAATGAACCGGGCCCTAATCATGGAATTTTCATCAAATACCCTTGAAGACTTGAAGACAATACAAGATTGATCATCCAAGAATGAAGAAATGACACTTAAAACCCTTGTATATTAATAATTACAAGTTTGGTCCCTTAAGTTTGTCAAAATTACAAAAAGGTCCTTCAACTTTGAAGAAATGGCAAGATTAGTCCCTCAACAATTCAAAATTGCCAACAATGGTCCCTCATAAAGTGGAAGACTCATTGAAGACCTTTGAAGATCAACATTGTCCAAGATTAGTCCTTAAAGAATCACCAAATGTCAAATTACATCCTTGATAACCTTTTATCAAAAGTTGGTGCCAAATATGTCAAAAGGTGAAAGATATTTGCAAAGGATTATGTTTTTTAGGCTGAAAATCCTTAAAAGCCAAAAACTTCAAAACAAAAGGACCAAATTCGCCAACTCTGAAACATTTTAAAAAAACAGGCGCCTAACACCTTTGCCTCCCCCTTTTTAGGATCAAAATACTTACTATTCATCCTCTTTCACCCCAGGTCCGAATTTACTCATTACTTGGGTAAAATTAACCATGCACACACTTAATTCACACACTCACAAACCTTTCCCACTCCTAAAAACCTGCATCCCACTCATGTGCACCAAACCCCCAATTCCCCAATCCACCAATCACATCATTCCTTAGCCCCCAAGCTCATGACGTGGCTTAAATCAATGGCCAAGATTATATGCTTGCTCACAAAGCAAAATTTAAAGGCCAAGATCAAATGGACAGCTCATATGCACTCAAAATCATTCAAGGGCACATTTGGGATTTTCTATGTATTAGGGTTTTATGTTTTTATACTTCTAGGATGTTCTATAGGCTCTATAAAAGGAGACCCAAGTTGTGGTGATCCCTTTGTTCCAGTTTCTAGTCTCTCACATGTAATTCCTTTTTAAAGAAATAAAAAGTTTGGTTTTTGAAATATTCAAGTGTAATTCCTTTTTTATTGTTTTTAAAAGTTTGTGTGTTGTGAGGAGATTGATTCTGAGTTCCACTTTGATTTATGGTTAAGCAACTTTGAATTTCAAAGTTGTTTAAGGTTTTGGGATTTTGAGAGATTTTGGTAAAATCTTCTCAAAAGGTTTGGATGTTAAGAGGTTTTGATTAATTGATGTTATAGTGTTTTAAAACGTATTTAAAAAGGTTGGTTAAGGTTTTGAAAGTATTTTGGAAAGAAGAAAAAGGAAACATAAAAAAATATATATTGTTATATTATTTTGTTGTTTTCTTGTTTTGTGTTCAAATAGGTTGAAGGCTTGTTGATTTGGTTCAGCTCCAACCCGGGTTGGATTGGAGGAGGATTTTCATCCTCTAGGTTCTTGGATGTAAGAACCTAAGGTATCTTCCTTTTACCTTGAAAAAGTTCAAAAATAGCTAGTTGTATGATCTTAAGTGATTTGGTGATTAAGTGTGTTTATATTGCATGATTTGTGTTCTAGTGTGTATGTTTACATGTTAGATGCACTTGGAATCAATTTGGTAGCTTTTGTAAGCATGTTGGTATGTTAAAAGTTGGTTTCAAGTTTTTAAAAGGGTGTTTGGCAACAGGTTTAAGCAGGGTACAATCATTGATTTGTGTTGCTAAAAGATGTTAGGTTACTAGATTAAGGTTAAGTTAGATGTTAGTAAGATGGTAATATAGTTTGGCACACGTTTTGAACAAGTTTGTTGAGTTTAAAAGGTAAAAAGGGTGTTAAAAATCTGCATATTGCTAATTTACTTGATTTGTGATGAACTTTGTGCATGATCTTTGATTGTTGATCTTTGATTCTTGTTGTTATTTGTGTGTTACTTGACTCCTTGAGCTTCAATAAGCTCAAGGGTGCCCCAATTGATCCAAAATACCATCAAACAAGCACATTGCCAAGTCCTCTTGGCTTGTATCATACTTGGAGAAAGCTAAACAGCACAAACAACCAGACACGTCACACAAGTTGCGGCGCAAGACCAAAGTGTTGCGGCGCAACACAAGGAGCTGCAGATTTTGGTGTGCCCGTTTCACAAGTTGCGGCGCAAGACAGAAGCATTGCGGCGCAACTGAAGGTGCTGCTGATCTTGGTGATCCCGCAACACTAGTTGCGGCGCAAGACCCCATTAGTTGCGGCGCAACTGGGTGACTTTTATTTTTTTGTAGTATTTTAATATTATTTTATTAATTAATTTTCAAAATTTTATTTTTCTTTCTTTTTTTATTTTTCTTAGGTTCTTTGTCATTAATTAGGACTATTTCCATTTTTAGAATAATTTTCTAGCTTTTAGATTTATTTTTATAATTATTTTAAGTTTAATTAGTTTTTATTTATTTTAAATCATTTTTAGAGTTTTAAAAAATAATTTTAATAGGTTTTAATTTTTAGAAAATTACTTTTTAGTCTTATAATAATATAAGTTGAGTAATTATTCAATAAAATCATATTTTTGACATTTGAATTAATTAAATTTAATTTTAGGGCTTTAATTAGCATTTAAAATTAATTATTTAATTAATAAAAGGTTTTAAAATATCTTTATTGGATTTTTGTCTTTATTTATATTATTTTAGACTTGTTTTAGTCTCTTTAATCTTTTTCTTGATTTTGTTTTTGGTCTTAGCTTAATAATTTTTTAATTTTAGTAGTTTTTCTACGGTTTTACGTTTTCGTTTTTTACGTCATAGTGTAATTTCCAAGAAACCGTCATTCCATCTCATCAATATTAATCTCAAATATATACAAGTTAATTCACAACACCATACCTCCTTGGGAAACGAATCTTTCATCTTTTTAAGTGATTGTGGGTCATTAGTGTTGATTTTTCCTAAAATCATCACTCGATACTTACCGCTCATATTTAGTTGCTTGTTTTTCCTAAAGCAAGTTATCTAGATTTTACCGCAATCATTTTGGCGCCGCTGCCGGGGAGGTGTGTCGTGATTTAATTTGGAAAATTTTGTTTTTAATATTATCCAAAATAGTATTTGTGTTAAGTGGAACTCCCTTAACACGTATTATCGGTTTTCTCGGTTTTTCTTTGTGAATATTATTAATATATTGTATTAAGTATCACAATCAAAATACAATATCTCCAAAAGTGTGAAAACACAACCTTGATTCGGGATTTCATCACTCGATCATTGTATTCGAATCTCAAACAAAAAGAAAAGGCAAAAATAGATAAATACTTTCGAGAAGCTCGATTTTGAAAGATACGAACTATAAGGTGGGTATAAGGCGGGTATTATAAAATATACCCTAAGGAAAAAGGCTCTTAAGTGCTTCGCGCCGCCTCGTTTCCCCGCTTGCTTGTGAGTATTTTGATTTTGAAGGCTAATCGAGGGTTTTGCCGCCCAAAGTATTAATACGTATACTATATTTGCTTGGTTTTCTTTGTGATTAAACCCTCGTGAACAATTTGGTTTTCACCAAAGTTCTAAAGTCATTCGAAGGCGTTCACTCCACGTGATCGTTTTCATTCCTTTGAGGCTTCTTTAATCAAGAGTTTGATTCGAGGAGAGATTTTGTAGATTGTTGTCTACGAAGATACACCAAAATCCAAAAAAATTAAATATCATCAAAAACACAAAAAATTTTTGAAAATCCACAAAACAACCAAAAAGAATCTTCTTTGCTCACCTCCCATTCTTCGTGAAGTTTATGATCACTCGTAATCAAGCAAAACGAGCTCGTAAACGTCTTCAAAAGCAAGCAAATCAAGGATCGTTGATTGTTGAAGAACCTCCAATTGTTGAACCTATTATAGAACAAGAAGTCGTAATGGCTAATCGTACTATGATGGAGTTGCTACAAGCACCCACCGAGGGTTTTGGAGAGGCCATTGTTATTCCCGCCATCCTTGCGGAGAATTTCGAGATTAAGACGGGTTTAATGTCGATGCTACAAGCAAACAAATTTCGAGGTCACGAGAAAGACAACCCGCATTACCATATTAGGAATTTCAACCGTCTCACGGCCACTAGCAAATTCAAAGATGTTCCGCATGACGCCATTAAGATGATGTTGTTTCCATATTCGTTGGATGGACCCGCAAAAATTTGGCTCGAGAAAGAACCGCCAAATTCGATTTTGACATGGGCCGATCTCGTTTCTAAGTTTGTGAACAAGTTTTTTCCACCATCAAAAACAACACACTTAAAAAATGAGATTTCACGATTTGTGCAACGTAACAATGAAAGTTTTTCTATGGCATGGGAACGATTTAAGGAGATGTTACATGAATGTCCTCATCATGATTTTTCGGAATTGCATCAAATTGATACATTTTATAATGGGCTTAATGATCATGAACGAGATTATTTGAATGCCGCCGCGGGTGGTAATTTTTTGTGCAAGACGACAAATGAGGCTTTACAAATCATTGAGAATCGATCTAAGGTTTATAGCCCTCGTAACACACCGAGTGTTGCCAATATGGGTTCGTCATCGTCATCACAATCGTCTCGTAGCATTAACGCCTTACATGATGAAGCTAATGAGGAAAATCGGTTTTTTGATAGATTTGCTAATCTAATGTCCCATTGGAAGGCTCAAGAAGCTTCCAATTCCGCTTCGGTTAAAGCGGTTGCTAAGAGTTGTTTATCGTGTGGAGGAGCTCATGATTTATCCGAGTGCATTACCGCGGATGGTAACACTTCGAGTGCTTACGTAGCAACGGGAACTTACAACCAAAACGGCCAAGGTTCCCGCCAAAATCAAGCTCCACCAAACCAAAATGCTAATAATTATCGAAACAACAACCAAGGTAATTACCAAGGCAACACACGCAATTACAACAAAGGGAATTATCAAAGTGGGAATGGACAAATCTCTAATCAAAACCAAAACCGTGATTTTCAAAATACTACACAAGGTTTTCAAAATGCTCACACGAAAAATTTGCAAGGAGAATTTTTAGATTATGCTAAAGCAAATGATGCTAAATTTGATAACATGCAACGTGAGATGATTAGCTTAAGGTCCGAGTTGAAAAACGAGCTTAAAAATGAACTTGCTAATGAACTTAAAACTCATGCAAATAAAATGGAAGGAAATGTCCAACGTCTTCAACAAAACCAACAAAAGATGGAATTAGGACAACATGAGATTAAGCAAGAGTTATTGAAAGCGGATGCTAGGCAATCAAAATTTGAGGACCGAATGGCTAAGATGTTTGAAGCTATCATGTGTAAGCCCTCTTCTTCAGGTGGTCTTCCTAGTGATACCATTAACAACCCGAGGGGAGAAATGAAGGTTATTACTACACGAAGTGGTAAAACTTTCAAGGAACCGATCTCTCAAAGTACTTCTACGGAGAAGGAAATCGAGAAAGAACCCGAGGTGATGGTCGAAAAGGAGCACATTACAATCCCACGAAGTACCGCTCGAACCACACCTACGGTTACACCAATACCAATTATGGAACCCGAGATTCCAAGGCCGTTGCCTAATGACCAACCCACACCACCTTTACCTTACCCTTCGAGACGTAACAAAGAGAAAGCACAAGAAAGGAACAATTATCAATTTGAGCTATTTATGAAAATGTTTCGTGATTTGCATTTTAACATAAGTTTTGCCGATGCTTTAATCATGATGCCTCGATTCGCCGCAAACTTCAAAAGTATGCTTAACAACAAAGAGAAGTTACAACAATCGTCTAGTTGTTCATCGGTTTTTCTAAGCCGCATACCACAAAAAGTCGGTGATCCCGGTAAATTTTTGATTCCGTGTGCTATTCAAGATATGGAGGAATGCTACGCCTTGGCCGATCTTGGCGCTAGTATTAATTTAATGCCTCTCGAGATTTTCAAATCGCTTTCACTTCCGGCTCTTACTCCTTCGAACATGTCCATCGAGATGGCCGATCATTCTACGATCATGGCATGTGGAGTAGCCGAGGACGTTTTCGTTAAAGTCGGAAAGTTTTACTATCCCGTTGACTTTATCGTTGTAGACATTCCCATCGATCGAAAAGTTCCTCTCATTTTGGGTCGTTCATTTTTGGATACATCACGAGCACTTATCGATGTTCATGCTCGAAAAATCACCCTTCGTTTCAATGAAGAAGAACTTGTCATCAATGCAACACAAAACTCCAATCTTTCTCATGTATATTCTATTGCAACTTTAAACCATGGTGACTCAACCAATGTCGTTTGCAAAGAATTTTCACCAAGAGTTTTAGGGAATGTCTCCAAAAACAATTTACCATTCCCTCCGCCGGTGGAGGTTATGAGTGCTAAGCCTACAAGGAAGAAACCATCAATACTTGAATCGAAAAATCCTTCACCTTCATTCTTGAAAAGTGTTGATAAGTTGCCGGTTTCTACGGAAGATATTTCGGATGATGAATTTATGGACCCCGATGGGGAGGTTTTCTTCGTCGATAAACGTTTTGAGAACTTGCCACCACCAAAACCAAAACGGTTTCAAAATGTGAGAATTTTTAGTGTGACTAACATCGTCTTAGAAACACCGAATATTTTCGACATAATTAAAAAGGGTTTTCATAAGGAGAGTTTAAAAGATAACAAAGAAAAAGATCTTAAACTTGATTTAATTGATTTTTCTACAAATCTAACTCCGTCATCACCACGTGATTTGAGTGCTACAAACTCGTCTACTCCTTTTGACGATGTTTTGTGTGGTTCTAGTATGGGGGAAGCCCCTTATGTTCCCTCATCCTTGTCCACCGAGGACGAGATATTCGATCCCGGAATTTCATGCAAAGGGAAATCTCGGTCTTCCACCGATGCAATAAATGGAAACTATATCTATTTGCTTGGTGCGAGTCTACCTCGAGTAGCTCAAACATTTGTCTTACCAATTGTCTCACCCTTCTACTTCTCATCTATTTTCTTCAAACTCTTTGAGTTTATGGCACATGTTGGAGTGGCGTTAAATTGTTTTTTCCATGAAAACGAGAACGCCATCTTCGACCCCGGTATTTTGCATCATCTAAGGACTTAGTCCTTTATACCGGTTGCTTTTTGGGCCTTGTTTATCATGTAAGCCCCATCAAAAATTGACCACACCATGATATCCCTAAATGTTCACATTTTAAGGGGATCGAGTCGAGCTCATGACTCGGTAATCAAAAACGAGGTGCCTCGTGGGGGAGATCCCATGCTTATCTTTATGCTTTATGTTCACTAATAAGGGGACTTGTACCCTTCCAACTCGTTGTCTCGTGGTTGTTTGTGATTGTGTTATCTAGATCATCATCATCATCTACGATTGAAGACTCTCGTGTTCGTTTACGTGAGCCTCCATCGTTCGTTTGAAGAAGTTTTTCACGAATCCATGACATATCCTTTATTGTTCTAACAATTATCTTTTAGCATAATTAATATACGGCTTTAGATATATTGTTGATCACCCTTTCCATGCTAGATCCTAAGCATTCGACTCTTCGTCTCTAGTATGGGGGTGCTCCACCTTTAGACTCGAAACATTGAGGACAATGTTTACTTTTAGTATGGGGGGGTGAATAGATACTTGCTTTGCTACGCCCTCACGTTTTCCAATTTTCAATGTTTTGTTTTGCAAATAAGGCTAAAAATGGCCAAATTTTAAAATTTTTCTTAGTTTTCATAAGTGTTTTTAAGACACGAATGTATATTTTCCGATGGATAGAATAAGAGTTAATTTTTGACTTGATGGGCATTTGGAGCCATTTACATTCCTTAACCCGCTCAATTCAAGTTTTGCTAGACTTTTATATAGGGAGTTTTAAAACGCGAAAGTCTTAATTCATTCGGGTTAAGAACAAGAACTTTTCGCAAGTTCCTATAATTGATTCTAGAAAGTCACTTATCAAGGGAACTTTAAAACGCATTCTCTAAACTTGAAAAAGTCCAAGAAAGTGCAAGATCCTATAGGTGGCTTGAAAACCCAAAACTTTGATTTGATATAGTCTTAATGAAAGCTAATCCAAATTTGGCTTAATTTTGACTTGCATGGCTAAGTATTCACGAGTCTCTTTAATTAGAGGTCTTTAAATAGTGAAGAACGAGAAATGATAGAGTTAGACAAGTGATCATGCTAAACGTAGAACATGAAAGTGTTCTTTCAAAAACTCATATGTTTTTAATTGTGGCTTTTTCTTCCCATAAGATCAATGCATTAGGAATAAAACATAATTGCAATAAGTAAGGTCGTACGGTTTGAAAGGTTACTTAGCCTCTAGCGCAAGATCGTTTAAAAGTTGCTCGGGGTTGAATAGAGTTCATAGCCAAGGCATAACTTATTGAAGCGGGACGCGAAGATTGGCGATCATCCAAAAAGGCCCTAACAAGGCATGAGGAGCTCTATTTTTGCTAAAGATCCAAAGATGATGTGAAGTATCATTATTCCAAAATCAATATGAAGGATCGAGACACACGACGAGAAGCTATTACTCCCCTAAAGAATGGAGAAAGTCTATCCAAAAAGACCCTAACAAGGTATGAGGATAAATATATCCAAGTCCGAAAAGGAGGCGGATCGTTGTATATCAAAATCCAAAGTAAAGATTGAAGGAAAATGATGAAGTCATGGTCCTATATGAAGAATCTCTCAAAAACGTCAAGTGAAGAAATTCCAAATATATGAAGAGAAGACCATAATTTCGAGAACGTCTTCCCAAGATTTGAAGTATGAAGTACATGCCAAATATCGGTCCGAGAAAGGTCTCAAATCGTGAAACGAGTTATGCCAAGATATGAACTTAAGGAGATACACGAGAAGCCGTTTTAAAAGATTTTGTCCTTCGGCTAACTATTGATCAAATCGTGCTACTTTGCTTTCGGACTAATAACTACTCAAATAAGTCAATATGAATCACTTGTGATCCATGACAATTAGATAAAAAATGCTAGTAACCCATTTCCTTTTATAATAACTAGGATTGCGGGGAGAAAAAGTATTACACAATTTGGACGTATGAGTAGTGTTAGCATTGTGACTTGTACCAACAATGATCTTGTTTTTGCACTTAGCATGGAATGTACGACAATCAAGGATGACGAAATTTACTCTAAGGGACATTAACTTGTTTCTATTCTTAGACCCTAAAAGTCACTTTTTGGTGATGAAAATCATACATTATGTCTTTACACATTCTCGTAGTATGTTGCAAGTCTTTTACTCTTCAATAAAGGTTAATAAAATTGAACTTTGGTGATGCTTAGATACTTTATTCTAGCATTGCGTGAGGGCACGGCAATGGCTTAGTATGGGGGGAGTGATGAGATGGCATTTATACATGATCTCATCGTTCTTTTCGGGCTTTAAATGCACTAAAATGTCATAAAATACCATATATATGCTTGTGTTTGTTTACTTGTGTGTTTTAGGTATGGATATCGTGAAAAAGACAAAAGATCACAAGATACAAGGAAAAACGGACACGAGAAACGAAGCCGTACAATGAACCGGGCCCTAATCATGGAATTTTCATCAAATACCCTTGAAGACTTGAAGACAATACAAGATTGATCATCCAAGAATGAAGAAATGACACTTAAAACCCTTGTATATTAATAATTACAAGTTTGGTCCCTTAAGTTTGTCAAAATTACAAAAAGGTCCTTCAACTTTGAAGAAATGGCAAGATTAGTCCCTCAACAATTCAAAATTGCCAACAATGGTCCCTCATAAAGTGGAAGACTCATTGAAGACCTTTGAAGATCAACATTGTCCAAGATTAGTCCTTAAAGAATCACCAAATGTCAAATTACATCCTTGATAACCTTTTATCAAAAGTTGGTGCCAAATATGTCAAAAGGTGAAAGATATTTGCAAAGGATTATGTTTTTTAGGCTGAAAATCCTTAAAAGCCAAAAACTTCAAAACAAAAGGACCAAATTCGCCAACTCTGAAACATTTTAAAAAAACAGGCGCCTAACACCTTTGCCTCCCCCTTTTTAGGATCAAAATACTTACTATTCATCCTCTTTCACCCCAGGTCCGAATTTACTCATTACTTGGGTAAAATTAACCATGCACACACTTAATTCACACACTCACAAACCTTTCCCACTCCTAAAAACCTGCATCCCACTCATGTGCACCAAACCCCCAATTCCCCAATCCACCAATCACATCATTCCTTAGCCCCCAAGCTCATGACGTGGCTTAAATCAATGGCCAAGATTATATGCTTGCTCACAAAGCAAAATTTAAAGGCCAAGATCAAATGGACAGCTCATATGCACTCAAAATCATTCAAGGGCACATTTGGGATTTTCTATGTATTAGGGTTTTATGTTTTTATGCTTCTAGGATGTTCTATAGGCTCTATAAAAGGAGACCCAAGTTGTGGTGATCCCTTTGTTCCAGTTTCTAGTCTCTCACATGTAATTCCTTTTTAAAGAAATAAAAAGTTTGGTTTTTGAAATATTCAAGTGTAATTCCTTTTTTATTGTTTTTAAAAGTTTGTGTGTTGTGAGGAGATTGATTCTGAGTTCCACTTTGATTTATGGTTAAGCAACTTTGAATTTCAAAGTTGTTTAAGGTTTTGGGATTTTGAGAGATTTTGGTAAAATCTTCTCAAAAGGTTTGGATGTTAAGAGGTTTTGATTAATTGATGTTATAGTGTTTTAAAACGTATTTAAAAAGGTTGGTTAAGGTTTTGAAAGTATTTTGGAAAGAAGAAAAAGGAAACATAAAAAAATATATATTGTTATATTATTTTGTTGTTTTCTTGTTTTGTGTTCAAATAGGTTGAAGGCTTGTTGATTTGGTTCAGCTCCAACCCGGGTTGGATTGGAGGAGGATTTTCATCCTCTAGGTTCTTGGATGTAAGAACCTAAGGTATCTTCCTTTTACCTTGAAAAAGTTCAAAAATAGCTAGTTGTATGATCTTAAGTGATTTGGTGATTAAGTGTGTTTATATTGCATGATTTGTGTTCTAGTGTGTATGTTTACATGTTAGATGCACTTGGAATCAATTTGGTAGCTTTTGTAAGCATGTTGGTATGTTAAAAGTTGGTTTCAAGTTTTTAAAAGGGTGTTTGGCAACAGGTTTAAGCAGGGTACAATCATTGATTTGTGTTGCTAAAAGATGTTAGGTTACTAGATTAAGGTTAAGTTAGATGTTAGTAAGATGGTAATATAGTTTGGCACACGTTTTGAACAAGTTTGTTGAGTTTAAAAGGTAAAAAGGGTGTTAAAAATCTGCATATTGCTAATTTACTTGATTTGTGATGAACTTTGTGCATGATCTTTGATTGTTGATCTTTGATTCTTGTTGTTATTTGTGTGTTACTTGACTCCTTGAGCTTCAATAAGCTCAAGGGTGCCCCAATTGATCCAAAATACCATCAAACAAGCACATTGCCAAGTCCTCTTGGCTTGTATCATACTTGGAGAAAGCTAAACAGCACAAACAACCAGACACGTCACACAAGTTGCGGCGCAAGACCAAAGTGTTGCGGCGCAACACAAGGAGCTGCAGATTTTGGTGTGCCCGTTTCACAAGTTGCGGCGCAAGACAGAAGCATTGCGGCGCAACTGAAGGTGCTGCTGATCTTGGTGATCCCGCAACACTAGTTGCGGCGCAAGACCCCATTAGTTGCGGCGCAACTGGGTGACTTTTATTTTTTTGTAGTATTTTAATATTATTTTATTAATTAATTTTCAAAATTTTATTTTTCTTTCTTTTTTTATTTTTCTTAGGTTCTTTGTCATTAATTAGGACTATTTCCATTTTTAGAATAATTTTCTAGCTTTTAGATTTATTTTTATAATTATTTTAAGTTTAATTAGTTTTTATTTATTTTAAATCATTTTTAGAGTTTTAAAAAATAATTTTAATCGGTTTTAATTTTTAGAAAATTACTTTTTAGTCTTATAATAATATAAGTTGAGTAATTATTCAATAAAATCATATTTTTGACATTTGAATTAATTAAATTTAATTTTAGGGCTTTAATTAGCATTTAAAATTAATTATTTAATTAATAAAAGGTTTTAAAATATCTTTATTGGATTTTTGTCTTTATTTATATTATTTTAGACTTGTTTTAGTCTCTTTAATCTTTTTCTTGATTTTGTTTTTGGTCTTAGCTTAATAATTTTTTAATTTTAGTAGTTTTTCTACGGTTTTACGTTTTCGTTTTTTACGTCATAGTGTAATTTCCAAGAAACCGTCATTCCATCTCATCAATATTAATCTCAAATATATACAAGTTAATTCACAACACCATACCTCCTTGGGAAACGAATCTTTCATCTTTTTAAGTGATTGTGGGTCATTAGTGTTGATTTTTCCTAAAATCATCACTCGATACTTACCGCTCATATTTAGTTGCTTGTTTTTCCTAAAGCAAGTTATCTAGATTTTACCGCAATCATACGTAATATTGTGATAAGGTGATTTTGTACGACTAGTAATAATTACTTCGTCTTGTATATTCTGAACGTTTTCGATGGGGTTAGGTGTGACCCGTTCGATTTTATTTTGTGAGTAGTTGTTTTTATGAGATGATGAACCAAGTGAAAGGACGATTCGAACGTTGGAAGACATGCTCCGAGCGTGTGTGATCGATTTTGATAGTTGTTGAGACCGACACTTGCCGTTGGTAGTACCTTTGTACAACGACATTTACCAAGCTAACAATGAAGATGCAACATTTGAAGAAATATGTTGATGAAAATGTGAATCGCCAGTTGGATAGAATGAAGTAGGAAAAAGTCAGATGAATGGACTTGAAATGATTTAGGAGGCTACGGATAGATCGAGATGTTAAGAGATTTAAGCAAGGTATAACACTCATTGTGAAGGTGAGATGGAACCCGAGACGTGAACCGAAGTCCACAACGGAACGTGAAGACTCCTTTAGGAAGAAGTACACTTATCTTTCTAGTAGTACGAAATACGAGTATAAGAACCGGAGAGCGCCGGGACGTCGCTCCCTTAAGGAGGGGAGGATGTAAGACCCGTGAATGTGCCGTATGATGCTAAGTTATTGTCTCAAGAGCTGTTCAGTATGAGCATCTCTCTTAAGTTGTGGCTCACTTGTGGATGTGATATCCCGAGCCCAACGTCATTTATTTAATCCTATTTTACGTATATGTTTGAAATTTTTAAGAATTTTTATCATGGATTTATTTGACGGTTTAAGTTGAAACCAACGTTTAAGGTCGTAATTTTAACGTTAGACGATTTAAGAAGAACCGATGACGACTACGATACCGACGGATGCCCAAAATTTACCTTTCATTATCGATTGATCGATATTTGAGTCTTTCGAGATTTTATTTTTATTACGTGTTAAGTCGAGTCGGAACCCTATGAATATTCGTTTTGTGTGCGTTTTAACCAATTAAAAGTATTTTCAGGTAGTCGGGACGACCCCCGACCCCCGTAAATTTTCGTAATAAACTAGTAAGTCGTTTTCCACTATTAAGTAGTGTCGTTTAAGAATAAGGCCAAAAGAAAGCCCATTTGACAAAACAAGTCCCCCTAATTTTTACAAAAAGAAGAAAATAAAAAACACACAAACAAATACTCTCCAAAATTTTCTCCTTTCTCTCCCTTTTTCTTCTTTGGTCGTCGGCCACCACAAACAACCACCACCAATATTTTTTTTCTCTTTTGATTTGATTAAATCCAAGTTTAGACCACCTTCTCATTTTCCATTGTAAGTGTTTTCATACAATCAATTATAACATGCATTAACACAAATTTTTCAAGAATCAATGATTTTTCAAAAACATGTTTTAATCTAATTAAACCCGTTTATTGTTTAATTCATGTGTTTATAATGATAATTAATCCATAAAATAAGATGGGGATTATGTTGTTGGTGTTCCACAGCCCCAAAAACCCACGAATTTTTGGGGGTTTTTGGGTGTTCATGGTGTTTGATGATTTTGCTTGTGGGTTTGTGTTTAGAAAGTCGTTTTTGGTGTTTTTGAATGGGTTAAACACATTGCATGTATGATTTGTGATTGGATTTTGGTTAGGATTTGAAGTTCTTGGTAGAATAGGCTGTTTAGGATGATTGGGTATGATCGTAAGTGGTTAGAATAGGTCTAGGTAATGTTGGATTGGATTGAAATCAAGTGTTGGGGTGATTTTGAAAGGGTGATTTTAGACCAGATTGTTCAAGCATGTTTTTCGTGGGTTTAATTTTGAAAACAGGTCATGAACATAGGATGTAGTTGTGTAGCTTTGTTTTAGCTTCGTTTTGGTATAAGGTAGAGCTTACGACTCCAAACGAGTCAAAAGTTATGATATTTTGAAAGTTCGTGTACCGGGAGATGAGAATCAAATTAAAGAAGGGTTTGTGGGTTGGTTTGGTTCGGTCGACGCCAGGAACCGAGAGCCGAAGCTCTCGGTGGTCCTCGAATCACCAACAACCGAGACCCATGTCTCGGTGTGCGGGGTTGTGTGGTTAGCAGGAACCAAGGGACCCCGACGTGAGTTGGGGTACCGTTTGGTTTGTTGGGGTTCTCGGCAGCAGCAGCCACCAACACTGGCTCAAGACGGTGGCGGTTTTGGTCAAGCAGGGGGAACGCGGGCTGCAGCAGGGGGAACCACCGGCACACAGCCGGTGGGAACTTGGCTGTGGTTAGTGGCTAGCCGAGAGGGACAAGAACAGTGGCAACCGGCCAAGCCGGTTTGCCACTGTTTAGGGTGTGTTTGGTTGGTCTGTTTCATGGGGTTTCGGTCCGGTTCACATGTGTCTCAATTAAAAGTCATAGGTCCGGTTCATGACTAAACTTTTACAAGTATTTCTTTTTACAAGTAAGTTATTTTTAACAAGAGAACTAAATAAGTTAAGACATGACAAATAATTAATTTAATTAATCATGGACTTAGGTTAATTATTATTTATGAAATAATACATGTTTTAACCTAAGTATTTATTTAATTTATTTAGACTATAGTATTAATTAGCTATTTAAGACATGGAATATTATTAATTAATAAACATGACGTAGGTTATAATTAATATAATATTAATACATGTTTAACCTAAGTATTTTATACACCTTAATTTAATTAAATCATGCTTATATTTAATTAAATCATATAACCTATAGTTTATTTTATTAACATGATATTATTAATAAACTCTATTAATAATCACATGACTTATGTTATTTAACTAGTAAACTTAAGCTTATATTATTAGCTTATTAATCCAGCTTATTTCTAAATATGGAAACTTTCTAATTCAGGAAACTTACTATTTTTCGGAACTTTCTATTTTTAGAAACTGATCTATTTTAATAAGTTAATCTATTTTTGGAAACTTTCTATTTTTTGTAAACTTTCTATTTTTGGAAACTTTTTATTTTAGAAAACCTACTATTTTTCGAAAGTTACTTATTATTACACAAGAAGTATAATAATACAAGAAATACAAGTAATACTTAATCAGAATACATAGAATACATGATAAACACAGCATAACCTTAAAATCAGTAAAACAAGACAAGAACATATAAAACAAGTTAAGACATGATATAATCAGTTACGTACTTGGTAAACAGAATACTTATACATGTACCTTATTTATGTAGCATTAGTGAGATCGGAGTAGGACTTCCATTCGTTCGTCATTTCAGTTCACTGGACATAAGGTACGAATTTCCCGTCCTTCAGTATGGACATTCTTTCCTTATTAGGATTCCCCATTTGTAGCCAACTGTTTTCCCAGTATTGTTTTATATGTTTGATTACTTATGTTAGTTTAAGAGCCTAAGCCATATACATGCATGGCCAGTGTCACCTAGTTATGGAGGTACCATAACCATAACACTGGAAGCGCCAGTGTTATGACTTCCCCACGGTAAAGTGATTGATCGTGGCGTCCCATTTCAGGTTTGGCCATTATATTATTTTTTCATGTGGGGCGTATGGGTGCATCCTAGTACATGTTTTACTAGTATTATAAGTGTGAATGCGATGTGTGCCTTGCATCCTTCACTAGGAGTTGCTCCCTCCTACCCAGACTATTTAATTAGAGGCAACCCCTCTAATTGCATGACGAGGTATCCCCTCCAAGTATTCATGCACGGTGGAACCTCATGACCTATATAGGCTATTGGCTAATTAATACAATTTTCACATTTAAACATAAGTCTTTTCAAACTATAAAACCAGTTTTATAAACATGTTCCAGGTATTCCAGGACTTATACATTTCCGATGCTATTAGTCTTATTTGTGTTTCAGTCATTCATACTATGTCGTATATCTGTTCACTGAGCGTATTGCTCAGTCGTTACTTTCTTTTCCATGTCCCAAAATGGAAGGTACCCAAGGACAGACTTCATTGTTAAGCTTTTTTGGAAACTTATCGTGTCCTCCTAGTTTATTTACTTTATTTATGTTTTGGGCTTATGTTTGGGAACCGATGTTTGATTCCGGTTTTGCCTACAGTCATGTATGTTTTAGTACATAATACCTTGCATGCTTTGATGGCACGTCATAAATACGTGTAATGGTCCACTTATCAAAGTGGGGTGTTACAATTATGATATCAGAGCCCAAGGCTTCGACCTGTAGGCTCTAAAACTCAACGTGTGGCTAGTGCGTAGTCACCAGAAGCTTCCTAAGTTAACGCTTGTTATTCCACGTGTTGATGTTTTCAGCACCATGTTGTTTTAACCATGATGTTTTCATCGGTATTGTTTTACTAATATGGATGAACAACGGTCATCCATACTTAGTTATGTGTCATTGTTTCATGCATGATGTTCCTCGTGAACTGTGGCTAATGTGGACTGAACCCAGTAGTTTATAATTGGTCACATAAATTATTTTTTTCTTTTATGTTTTGACAGCTGATTTTCACTCATTTATTCCATGTATTATTGTTACAGGTATTTGACTAAGTAATGGTTGGTACAGGACTGGCCATATTTAGTCGCATGTGCTTTTAATCAGATCATTTTGTTTAGGTGAACCGACCCATAGGTGTTAACGAAAACCCATGTTATTTTCATTATCATGCATCCATACACTGTTTTCATGCATAAAATTTTTCATGTTTATATGCATAATTTTTTTCATGATTATGTATTATGTCCTAATTAAATAAATCATATCAAATTTTATTTTGTGAACCGACCAATGGTCGTCCACACCAGTGATTTTCGGATTCATTTCATTATAGTCATAAATATTTTTTTCATGTCCCCTCATTGGTTACTATGTCTCTTTATGTCAAGTATGTTTTCATACTCTCATGGTTAACTTCATTTTCATGATGATTATGTTTTATACTCCTTTATGTTAAGTTTGTTCCACGTTTCTTCATGTTGAATTCGTCTTCATGCTGATTATGTCTTACGTTTGTTATGTGAATTACGCTTACATCATGTTGATTATGCATTCATGCAAGACATTGATGGAATTCATGTAACACTGCTTTCACGATAGTCATGGTTGGTTTTTATTAATCATGCTTTCTGGCAAATCATCGTTGAATTTCGTTTAACCACACTTTTAGCGTTTGTCTATGCAACCAGAATGATGTCTATACTGGCATTGTCAGGTTATCATGATGGTCTTCTAACCGTTTAACCAATTGTTTTCCCTTAAAATCATGGCAGATGATCGACCCCATATCGATCATTTCATGTGCATTCCATGTGTACTTCATGTACCGTATCCCGTGTGTATTACACGTACCTTAATCCATGTGTATTGCACTGCAATACTCCACGAGTATTTGCTAGTCGATTCTAAAATCATCTCAGGCGTATTCCACTTGTTGATGTTCTACAAGATGCTGATGCTGCTCATAACTTAGAGTTGATACTAAATGTTGATGCTGCTGATTATTGGGAGACGCTGCGAGATGCTGATGCTGTTCACAATCTGGAAATCCTACAAGACAAAGACAAGGGCGTTAGATTAAAAGCGATTGGACGAGAAGATACTTCACCACCAGACGATTTCCATCGCAATCCATGTCCCTATCTTTATGTTACATGTCACACGTCATTCAGTTGTCTTTTCAGTCATATGAGTGGAAACCGGTACCAGCCGGCCACTCAACTGAATAAGTTACATGAGTCATAGTCTTGAGAACGACCGTCATAGAACTGACAGACAAGATGATAGCAACCATTACTTTGACAACAACTATCCTAGTAATCACAATAGAACATCGATCACGGACAAGATCATATATTACAATCGATCCGCCAATTCTGGCATGATAACCTAAGGGTTTCAGTTTTATTTGTTTCACACCTCGAGACACATGTCAAGACACCAGTCAAGACACATGTCATACGTATATTTTTCAAGACACGAGTCATGACACGTGACTCACGTCCATTTCTGGAACATCCCTAAGAAATTCAGGGTACCCTCCAAGGGGTATATCCATTTAGTTGTGCCATGTATTAATCAGGCCACAAGAAGTTCAGTACCATCACTGGCGTATCATTCGCGTTTGGACACGCAGGGTTCATTATGCGTGAGACAGGAAAAACACATCCAGTAAGATCTGTCACGCTTATTTCATGACGCATTCATTTTTTGACTTCATATTTCATATACCCACGACAATAAAGGACGCCATTCGTATAACCTATTTATAGGAAGGTTTTCCTTCCGTCTAATGATAAGATCCAATCCGCTAACGCAGTTACCTCGGACTGATGTGAGTTAAATATGATTTTGATTATGGACTACGAACAGCAGCCCATGCTACGGGTAATCACCATTCATATCAGAGTAGGTACAGCGATGTGCAGGCTACTAAATACATTCAGCATGATTTTCCATCAGGAAAATATGTATAGATAATCATGCTTTACAAGCACGTGTTTGTTTTTCCAAGGCTGCGAAGATTCCAGCTATTATTGATCACACGACTTCTGAAGTCCCTTACTCATAACCAACCGATTATGCCAGAATCTTACCACATGTATTCCTGAGTAACCTTCTAGGAGAGGGACGGTAACATGAGATTATGTGTCGACTACCGTCGATTTAAACAAACGACCCTTCATAACCGTTATCCTCCTCCACGTATTTACAAGATCGACTCATGAAGATCTTCTCGGGCAAGCTAAACCTTTTTATAAGATCGACTCATGATCATGTTGCCAGCCTTGGCGAATGAAAGAGCAGGACATTTCCATGACTTCTATTCGTACACGACTTGGTCATGCTAAATTCATGATTTTATATTAGTTTCATAAATGCTCCACAGCATTAAGGACTTAATAAGTTAAATTTCCATTAACTCATAAACAATTCATCACTGTTTTCATCGAGGACAACCTGATTTTCTCTAAGTCTAGAAAAGAGAAGGAAGACCATATTTGCACTATGTTGCAAATTCTACGACAGGAGAAATTTCACCCTGAAATTTTCCAATATAAATTCGGGTTGATTATAGTGACACGCTGAATTACATGGATTCTCAGGGTTAATCTTACCATGACTCAGCTTATGCGTAAAGGTGAGAACCCTACACTACATTAGGCGTTCCAGAAAATCCTACACTAGAGAAGTCTAATTTCAGAGACTTATAGTTTCGCAAACCCCTATGTATCAAGTTTCTATGAAGCAAGATACAGTGACGTTCATATCTAAGTATTTGTCATACCAACAGGGTAAGATAGAACACCAACAGACTAGGATGTTTTTTCCCATCATAAGAAATTGTGAACAGAAATGGGACAATATCTCCACAGATTTTGGTTACCAGATTAACGTAAACGCAGAAGAAGCATGATGCTATCTAGTTTATTGTCAACAATTTGACCAAGTCTATAAAATTCTTCCATCCGCAAGGATTTCAGAGTCAGCAGATTGATCGAACATGTTGCATCCAAGGCTCATCCGATCAATTGGTAATTCCTTAGCTGTCGTGCCAGACAAAGGTTCACATTTGTGCTCTTTATTTATGTTCACGTCCCTGTTCAAATTTTACGACTAGCTTTCACGCTCACGTTCATGACACTATCACGTTGATGATCGTATCCTGGCCTACGATTTAAGTTTCAGGTTTCGTTCTGGAAGTTTTGTAGAAGCTTGAGAGACCAGAATTAAGTCTAATAAACTTTCCATCACCTTATATCGTTGGTATTACATCCTCAGTTATCTCACGTTCACGATATGTTTCACATGTCATGTTCATTCCACGTTCACGATATGTTGCACGTATCATTGTCCACCATATGTTTCTTATATTACACTCACCAAATCACCATGTATCACGTTCCCAATTGTTCACGTATCACGTTCACAATTGTTCATGCACTACGTTCTAGTATGTCTCGGGCATCACTACTCAGACGTACTTATGTCATTTGCTTCAGATTATTTCGCATCATAACGTTCCAATTACCCTTGCACGTTAATCCTCATCCGCTCGATCAGATTTATGCAAATCTATCTTACGATTGATGAATCAGAAACTTTTGTATCGTCAAGACAAAGTCATGACAACTAATATTGTTATTTTACAAGATCTTGTAGAGGAACCGTTCCGAGAGGGAAGCCACTTGGAAACGGACGAGTCCATCCGGATTTTATCCTCTCATCATTCCATAATTCGGTTATGTTCTTTTCAGGCACGTCGTGTTCCATGTCCTTGTCAATCATGTCGCATTCATGTTCTTTTCAGATTATCTTATCTATAATTCGGGGAAGAATTATTCTTTTTAGGCGGGAGAGTTGTAAAACCCGCATGCTTTTACCATGAACATACACTACGTAAACATATGAACCAATTAAAAATTTCCTTTTATAACACGAACATGTGTCACGATTATTAATTACAGAAGTTTCCTACGTGTTATTACACGATAAGTATTAAGTACGTATAAGTACACAATAATTATTAACAATAACAATTATAATCATGAACGTTAAAATCACGAACATGTAATTACGTACTTATTTATGATAACAGGAACATTTAATTATATTATAACACGAAAACACGAACATACGAACACGTAAAATATTAGACATGGGAAAACTTCGGGGTTTCCCATGTGGGCCCCATATGCCGCGGATACCAAGGAAAGGGAGGGCCAATGTAACACCCCAAAATGTAATATGCGGAAGCGGTGAAGCTCGGGGGCTTTACGTCATTGTAACATAGTTCAAGGTACAAAAGAACGACTCGAAATGAGAAGTTTTATAAAAATACCTCGTTGAATTTAAATAAAAGCATCAAAGTACAAAAGGTCTTAGTTTCAAAAGATAGCGTAGCGGAATGTAAAAGTTTTAAACATCAACGAGATAACATTTCAAAAGCATAAGTAAATAAATGTCCGAAGATATCCAAGAAATGCATGCGGACTCCAAGTACTTCACACAACGGATACAAATCATCATCAATTACCTGAGATAAATGCTAAATTGGGTCAACATAAAGTTGGTGAGAATATAGGTTTCAAGTAAAAATACATAGTAATTCGATTTCAGATTTCATTTCATGTACACATGCAACTATAGGAGATATAGTGCCAAGTGTAGGATAAATTGGGTGTTCACAATACTTATGATAGCTAAGCTCGTGACATCGAAACTAATGATCCAGTACATACAATAGATTGTATATATAAATTTTGCCCCAATAGAGTACCTAGCCAAGATAACTCCGTTCCGGCGTCAGAATGCCCGATTGGAGGTTGTCAACCCTCAATAGATCTATCCATATCATAAGAGCTTACTCAAGGAGAGTAATTAACGATTCACGATAGTGGGGACTACGACTAAAGCAACTTAAGCTATCTCATAAATAGTGCTCACAAAACGTTCACATAAATCTAGTTTTTCTTGCGTTCAGAAGCAAGCATCGAAAGCATTTATCACATCCCAAAACATTAAACATATAAAACAGTTTAATAGGGATCTATAAACTCACCTCAAGCAACGATTTCAAACCGAACAAGTATGATCAAATAGTAGCGAGCAACTCTAGCAACAACCTAAATATAATACTATAGTTTAGGCGCTATTAAATAAGTCACAATAGTTTGTCACGTACGTTACTCATCAATCATATATATTATTTTGTAGTTAAATCATGAATTGTAGATATTATATCGTTATAAGCATTATAGTATATATACTTAGACAAAAATATTTTTATTTTTGACTCGACGAAATTTCGACAGCCTTTCGGCGTAAATTTTAATTTACCCAAATTTATCTTAATAAATTTTCCGACACGATTTCTAACGAAAATTCGGCAACCTTTCGGCGTCACATAAAATTTGCCATTTTTAGTAAGTACCCAAATCTCGTCCTAAAACCCCTAATTTCAACACTTTCTCAATCGCCAATGTTTCAACAAGTCATTTTCCCGCAATAGTATCAATTTCCACTTTCAACGCTCAAACTTTTAACTATGCACCAAGTATTCACATTTCGCGCTAATACCCTTTTACAAAACGAGCCCAACATTTATACATACCATTTAGTACCAATTTCGGCACTTAAAACAACTCCGTTTAACTCGAAAATTTCGTTTCGACCACTTTAAAAATCTTGACAGGAAGTACATAATAGTGTTTTTCACAAAAATTAAGTTTTCCGACAACGAAATTTAAACGACCATATCTTACTCATTTTAGCTCCGTTTTTAGCCCATAATATATCAATACGAAGGTAATAACTTATATTTTCATAATATCGTAGTAAACTAGTGTCAAAACAATTTTTACGACCCTCCATGCCTCCTATAAAAATAGGACAGATTATACACTTTTCGTAAAAACTCGTTTTCGACCATTTTCAAACGTACCCACTAGTAGTAACACTACTAGTTCCCTTCAATTATTCATAAACATACTCAAAATACAAGATTTATCTTCAAATCCATAAATCTAAAAATATACTGTTTTATATTTTACAAGTCTTTCAATTAAAACATTTTAATGCATGGATCTAATAGATCCACCTATAATTTAAATAGATCTAAAATATTTCATGACCAAAAATAATTTTTATCTTTTTATTTCAAGAAAATAGTTGATGAGTAACATGCATGTATTGATCTACAAAGATTATGCATGAAAAAGAAAGAATCAAAAAAGGTTCAAGAAATAACCTTGAGTAACGACTCTACGTAACCACGATAACCCGATCTACGCTCTTATCAACTAAAAATCAACAAAACCCAACTTCTATAAACTTCAACCAAAAACTTCTCAAATCAACAAACCAAGAAAACCCAATCTTCCTTATGCTTGTATAAACCCTAGGATGTATTTGTTTTGTGCTAAATGTTCTTAAAATCGAGCTTCAAGAAATCAACAATAGTGGATTTGGTTATGGTGTTTGCGTCGCGTGTTGTTGAGAGAGAAAGTGAGATGTGTGTTTTTTTTAGTGAAGTGAATGAGTGAAAGTGAGAAATGATTTGAGGTAAATATGGTTAATAAGTTAAAAGGTTTGAGGTGTGTAAGGTTTAAGCTTATTTTGGCAAAGTTTAAGATTTTGGTTTTCCACCAGGTGGTGGTGTTTTTGGCCGGTTAAGGGGGGTCCCACATGGGTAAATAATTCAAAATTTTTACTATGGTAACTAGTTAGAAGGATTAAGGTAAGAAAGTTAATTAGTTTTAGGTAAATGTCAAAAAGTATATAGTTAAGTTTAAAATTATGTAAAACATAAAAATTTGACTATGATTTTTCGACGAAAACTGATATTTTATGATTTATAACGTATTTTATGCATGCTAACGACGATTACGTAAAAACAACGTAAAATACAAAAACGCGATACGTTAATTAAATAATTCACAGAAAATACGATTTATTACTATAAATAGCAAAAATACTAAAATACAGGCATATAAACATATACAGAAATATTTAAATACGATGTTCATGGAAATACGATCACGCTGTTAAAAACTAAACAGTTAAGCACATAATTCATAGATAACGAATAATCTCATGGATTATTGTCAATTCATTGACCGTCTCAGCACTTTGGTCAGATTCATAGGAAGTGTTCAGAATAATGACTTAGCACAGTGTCAAGTCATTACTCGTCAGCAAACAGTTTTTAAGAAAACACGGGATAACTTCCCGGTTCCAACACAGTTAAATCACATAGTTGATTTAATAAAAAGTCAAAGGGTAAAATAGTCATTTTACAAAGTAGGGAAATTACCAGGTGTTACATCATCCCCTTGATAGAGAAGCTTTATCCTCAAAGCTTAGGAGTGTCACGGGCTCTAGAGTTGTCAAAGAGTTGCGGATATTTCTTGCGAAATTGATCCTCACGCTCCCAAGTGAATTCAGGTCCACGTTTAGAATTCCACCTCACCTTGATGATCGGAATACGACCCTTCTTCAATCGTTTAACCTCACGGTCCATGATTTCAACAGGTTCTTCGACAAATTGCATCTTGTCGTCGATTCGGAGTTCCTCCAATGGTATAACGAGTGTCTCATCAGAGAGGCACTTCTTCAAGTTCGACACATGAAAAGTGTTGTGCACACGGCTCAATGTTTGCGGTAGTTCGAGACGATAGGCTACGGTTCCAACCTTTGCCAGAATTTTGAAAGGTCCAATATAACAGGGGTTCAGCTTTCCTCGCTTTCCAAAACGTACCACACCTTTCCAAGGTGATACTTTTAGCATCACTTTATCTCCCACTTGATATTCGAGACGCTTAGGTCGAACGTCAGCGTAACTCTTCTGACGATCACGGGCTGCTTGAATTCGGCTCTTAATTTGAACAATCTTCTCAGTTGTTTCACGGATGAGTTCAGGGCCAGTGAGTTGACTATCCCTAACCTCACTCCAACACACAGGCGAGCGACATTTACGACCATACAACGCTTCAAACGGTGCAACCTTAATACTGGTATGATAACTATTGTTGTAAGAGAATTCCACTAGAGGCAAATTTCTGTCCCATTGCTTCCCAAAGTCAATCACACAAGCACGCAACGTGTCCTCCAGCATTTGAATAGTTCTCTCACTCTGTCCGTCAGTCTGCGGGTGATAAGCAGTACTCATGTCCAATTGCGTACCCAACGCTTTCTGAAGTGATTTCCAGAATTTTGAAGTGAATCTACCGTCTCTATCGGAAGTTATCGAGATCGGTATCCCATGTTTTGCGACTACTTCCTTCAGGTAAAGTCTCATAAGCTTATCTATTGAATTATGTTCCTTAATAGCCAAAAAGTGTGCAGATTTCGTAAGTCGATCCATAATTACCCAAATTGTGTCGTATCCGTTTTTCGTTTTAGGTAGCTTAGTTATGAAATCTATGGTTATGTTTTCCCACTTCCACATAGGAATTATAGGTTGAACCAACAATCCAGATGGTTTTTGGTGTTCTGTTTTTACTCTAGCGCAAGTCAGACACTTCCCTACATACGTAGCGATTTCAACTTTCATATTTGGCCACCAATATAGCTTCTTTATATCCTGATACATTTTGTCAGATCCTGGGTGAATCGAATACTTAGATTTATGCGAATCGTGCATAATCACGTACCTTAGTCCTCCAAACCATGGTAACTAACTTCTACCATTCAGACATAGCGTCCCATTAGTGCTTGTCTCCAATTTCTTAGTAACCATTCCTCCTAATTTCTCAGCTTCAACATTTTCAGGCTTAAGGGCTTCGGTTTGTGCTTCACGAATTTGCACAAGTAAGTTCGGATTGATAATCATAGCTAACGATCTAACTCTATGTGTCATCAATTGTTCCTTTCTACTTAGCGCATCCGCCACTACATTGGCCTTCCCAGGGTGGTAGCGGATTTCACAGTCATAATCGCTGAGCAACTCGATCCATCGATGTTGTCTCATGTTCAGTTCCTTCTGGTCAAGAATATGTTGTAAACTCTTGTGATCGGTATAGACGACACACTTGGTTCCATACAAGTAGTGTCTCCATAATTTCAAGGCAAATACCACCGCTCCTAGCTCCAAGTCGTGCGTAGTGTGGTTTTTCTCATGTGTTTTCAATTGACAAGACGCGTAGGCGATAACTTTCTTCCTTTGCATTAACACAGCTCCCAATCCTTTTGTTGATGCATCATAGTAGACCACAAAGTCTTCCGATCCTTCTGGTAACGATAGAATAGGCGCACTACACAACATTTGTTTCAACTTCTGGAATGCTAATTCCTCTTTATCTCCCCATTCGTATTTCACCTTCTTTTGAGTCAACTTCGTCAATGGTTTCGCGATCTTCGAGAATCCCTCGATGAATCTTCGGTAATATCCGGCGAGTCCTAAGAATTGGTCAATTTCAGTCGGTGTCGTAGGAGCAGTCCACTCCCTAATTGATTCAATCTTGGCAGGATCAACATGAATCCCCTTGCTATCAATAACGTGACCTAGAAATTGTACTATTGGCAACCAAAAATCCCACTTCAAGAACTTAGCGTACAATTCCTCCTTTTTAAGAAATTCTAATATTATCTTAAGATGTTCCTCATGTTCTTTATCATTCCTTGAGTAAATCAGTATGTCATCGATGAACACAATGACAAACTTGTCCAAATATGGTTTACACACCCGGTTCATGAGGTCCATAAATACAACAGGTGCGTTTGTCAAACCGAATGGCATCACTTGGAACTCATAGTGTCCATACCTAGTCCTAAAAGCAGTCTTTGCAACATCTTCCTCACGGACTCTCAATTGGTGATAACCAGACCTAAGGTGAATCTTCGAGTATACGCTCGATCCTTGCAACTGATCAAACAGATCATGGATCCTAGGTAACGGGTAACGGTTCTTAATGGTAAGTTTGTTCAGCTCACGATAGTCGATACACATCCGAAAACTTCCATCCTTCTTCTTTACAAATAAGACTGGAGCTCCCCAAGGTGAAGAACTCGGTCTTATGAATCATTTATCAGTCAGCTCTTGTAGTTGCGTCGCTAGTTCTTGCAATTCCGACGGTGCTAAACGGTAAGGCGCTCGAGCAACAGGTGCAGCTCCCGATATTAAATCGATTTGGAATTTAACTACTCTGGCCGGCGGTAATCCAGGCAAATCTTCTGGAAAGACTTCCGGAAAATCCCGTACGATAGGTACATCTTCCAACCGTTTTTCTTCCGTCTTCTTTTCAGTAACACAGGCTAAAAATACGTGGCAACCTACCGACAACAACTTCTGAGCCTTGACACGCGAGATAATGTTCAGTCGTGACTTCCCTTTTCTGTTACTTGTATCCCCTTGTACCTCCAAAACTTCATCACCGAATGGTAAACGAACGATCTTCTCGTCGCATACAATCTTAGCATGATATCTTGACAACCAATCCGTTCCGATAATCACGTCAAAAGTCCCTAACTCAACAGGCATAAGGTCTATTACGAAAGGATGACCTAGAAGATTTAAAGTGCATGCACGAAGTATAGTGTCGGCTTCTATCAACTTCCCATTAGCTAACTCAATGGTGTGCTTAGTGTCTAAGGGCGAGGGGTCACATCAAGTAAAACACTAAAAACAGTCGACACGAAACTCATATCGGCTCCAGTATCAAATAAAATAGAAGCATAACGACCATTGAGAAGAAACGTACCCGTCACGACGTCAGGGTTTTGTTGCGCTTCTCCTCCTCCTATCACATAGACCCTTCCACGAGCTTCCCCAGCTTTAGCAATCTTTCCTTGGTCCTTATTCTTTTTCTTTGGGCACTTATTGCTGTAGTGTCCCTTTTGCTGACATTCAAAACAAGTGACGTTGGCTTTCGGGTTGGGTGGTGACTTACAGTCTCTAGCAATGTGTCCAGTTTTCTTGCAGTTGTGACATTGTACATTGCATTGTCCATTATGGTGACGCTTGCATCGGTTTCACAAAGGTAACGTCCCATTGTATACTCCCTTTTCCCCAGTACCAGCAGTGTACGCCTTCACGGTTTCTTGCCTCTTATTCGGATAGTTCCCATGGTTGTTCCTTTGGTTATTCCCCCATTTTCTCTTGTTATCCGCGGCATTTCCAGCATTTGCTCGAACAACTTGGTCCATCAGACTGTGAGCCATCCTTATAGTATCACTAACTTTTGTCAGTCCAGACGATGTCACATTCCCTTGAACTCTACTAGGTAAACCCCAAATGTAGCGCTCAACCTTCTTTTCTTCATCTGGAACCATTCCAGGACATAGCAAACACAACTCTTGGAACCTCCTAGTGTACGTACCAATGTCATTGTTCTTCACAGTTAGGTTCCACAGTTCAATTTCCATTTTCTGAGTCTCATTACGAGGACAATATTCCTTAGTCAACAACTTCTTAAGTTCCTTCCAACTCATTCCATACGCCTCCTCGGCTCCAACCGTCTACACATGGGTGTTCCACCAGGTCAACGCTCCAGCAGCTAAAGTACAAGTAGAATAAGTCATTCGGTTTTCAACCTTACATCCACTGACACGGAACACAGATTCCATCTTTTCAACCCAACGAGCTAATCCAACAGCTCCTTCAGTACCATTAAAATTCAAGGGGTCACAACTCCTAAAGTCCTTGTAAGTACACGGCTTAGGCGGTCGATTGTCAACATCGTTCGGCGGTGCTTGGTTCACGTTGTTATTAGCTTGGATGTTTACCAATGCAGCGGTCACTCGTTGTGTAATCAGTTCTTCCAATTGTTCGTCGGTCATTCCGTTACGTGTGTTCAGCATTGTTTCTCTGCGTTAAGACAACAATGCAAATAAGGTTCAAGCACGAATATACACGGTATATATTTCTTATGCTAAAATAAAATGCAGAATTTAACAGTACAACAAACATAGAAAGGATAGTCACTAGTCAAAGTCATAAAGTTAAATTACCATTCATAATCAAAATATCAAGTACATAGTCATAAAATAAGAGTTTGATTACATCTAGTCTACTCCAACTAATCGAGTACTACTCTAGTTTAGTGGATATAATGCCCAAAAGATAAAAGATGTCAATCTACTCTAGAATTCAGCACAATAACGATGAAACTATAAGTGCGAACGACGACGATCACACTCAGCACATATCGGTGAGTCACTCCTCGGGTCTCCATCTACAGCTTGGTCTCCTCTACGAACTGACTCCAACTCACGCCTCATAACAGCAATCTCCTCAAGTGCGGTCTCCAACAAGTCGCGGGTATCCCCGTTATCCTCTAACAATCCAAAAACTGCATCCTCAAGTCGACGGAAACGAACAACATCTGAATCGCTAGTGGATCCTATCATAACAACACATGGCTTAGGTCTAGAGGGCTCTCCAACATGATGAGTAGGTGGTGTAGAAACAGTAGTAGCAGCTCGACTCCCATGAGTAGGCGATGTCTCAGGTGTAGTGTGTGAATCCGACATACGAACCTTCTTCCGTGGGCATGACGAATCAGAATCGGACAAGGCTCGAGATCTAAAACCGGATGGTCCAGCTCCATCAGCAGGTGGTATAGTCTCATCGGAATCAGTATAAACCTCAGCTGGTGGCGTACCCCATAAAGCTTCTCTCTCCTCTCTAAACCGCTGACATGGAACAGTAGGCTTCTTCTTCAAGTTGGATGTCTTCCTAATCTCACTCCTCCTACTGGGCTCAACTCTCTCAGGTACAAAAACCAAAGCATCAACCTACTATCATCATCAGCCTTAGCATCCTCACTATCACTACTAGCCACAACCATCCTAACGTCAGTATCACTCTCAATCTCATCATCTATGTCCTCATCATCCTCACGATCTACCTCATACCTATGTATACTGAGTAACAAGTAGCCACATCGGTTATAGTCTAGGCCTAAGACGCAAACCTAGTTCTCTATAACCAAGGCTTTGATTACAAAATCTGTAACACCCCAAAATTTAATATGCGGAAGCGGTGAAGCTCGGGGGCTGTTACGTCATTGTATCATAGTTCAAGGTACAAGAGAACGACTCTAAATGAGACGTTTTATAAAAATACCTCGTTGAATTTAAATAAAAGCATCAAAGTACAAAAGGTCTCAGTTTCAAAAGATAGCGTAGCGGAATGTAAAAGTTTTAAACATCAACGAGATAACAGTTCAAAAGCATAAGTAAATAAATGTCTGAAGATATCCAAGAAATGCATGCGGACTCGAAGTACTTCACACATCGGAATGTAAAAGTTTTAAACATCAACGAGATAACAGTTCAAAAGATAGCGTAGCGGAATGTAAAAGTTTTAAACATCAACGAGATAACAGTTCAAAAGCATAAGTAAATAAATGTCCGAAGATATCCAAGAAATGCATGCGGACTCAAAGTACTTCACACAGCGGATACAAATCATCAATCAATTACCTGAGATAAATGCTAAATTGGGTCAACATAAAGATGGTGAGAATATAGGTTTCAAGTAAAAATTCATAGTAATTCGATTTCAGATTTCATTTCATGTACACATGCAACTATAGGAGATATAGTGTCAAGTGTAGGATAAATTGGGTGTTCACGATATTTATGATAGCTAAGCTCGTGACATCGAAACTAATGATCCAGTACATACAATAGATTGTATATATAAATTTTGCCCCAATAGAGTACCTAGCCAAGGTAACTCCGTTCACACAAATAGTATACACTAATCCGGCGTCAGAATGCCCGAGTGGAGGTTGTCAACCCTCAATAGATCTATCCATATCATAAGAGCTTACTCAAGTAGAGTAATTAACGATTCACGATAGTGGGGACTATGGCTAAAGCAACTTAAGCTAACTCATAAACAGTGCTCACAAAACGTTCACAGAAATCTAGTTTTTCTTGCGTTCAGAAGTAAGCATCGAAAGCATTTATCACATCCCAAAACATTAAACATATAAAACAATTTAATAGGGATCCATAAACTCACCTCAAGCAACGATTCAAACCGCACAAGTATGATCAAATAGTAGCGAGCAACTCTAGCAACAACCTAAATATAATACTATAGTTTAGGCGTTAGTAAATAAGTCACAATAGTTTGTCACGTACATTACTCATCAATCATATATATTATTTTGTAGTTAAATCATGACTTGTAGATATTATATCGTTATAAGCATTATAGTATATATACTTAGACAAAAATATTTTTATTTTTGACTCGACGAAATTTTGACAGTCTTTCGGCGGTAAATTTTAATTTACCCAAACTTATATTAATAAATTTTCCAACACGATTTCTAACGAAAATTCGGCAGCCTTTCGGAGTCACATAAAAATTTGCCATTTTTAGTAAGTACCCAAATCTCGTCCTAAAACCCCTAATTTCAACACTTTCTCAATCGCCAATGTTTCAACAAGTCATTTTCCCGCAATAGTATCAATTCCCACTTTCAACACTCAAACTTTTAACTATGCACCAAGTATTCACATTTCGCGCTAATACCCTTTTTCAAAACGAGCCCAACATTTATACATAGCATTTAGTACCCATTTCGACACATAAAACAACTCCGTTTAACTCGAAAATGTCGTTTCGACCACTTTAAAAATCTAGACAACAAGTACATTATAGTATTTTTCACAAAAATTAAGTTTTCCGACAACGAAATTTAAACGATCATATCTTTCTCATTTTAGCTCCGTTTTTAGCCCATAATATATCGAAACGAAGGTAATAAATTATATTTTCATAATATCGTAGTAAACTAGTGTCAAAACAATTTTTACGACCCTCCATGCCTCTTATAAAAATCGGACAGATTATACACTTTTCGTAAAAACTCGTTTTTGACCATTTTCAAGCGTACCCACTAGTAGTAACACTACTAGTTCCCTTCAATTATTCATGAACATACTCAAAATACAAGATTTATCTTCAAGTCTATAAATCTAAAAATATACATTTTTATATATTACAAGTCTTTCAATTAAAACATTTTCATGCATGGATCTAATAGATTCACACATAATTATCATAGATTTAAAATATTTCATGACCAAAAATAATTTTTATCTTTTTATTTCAAGAAAATAGTTGATGAGTAACATGCATGCATAGATCTACATAGATTATGCATGAAAAAGAAAGAATCGAAAAAGGTTCAAGAAATAACCTTGAGTAACGACTCTACGTAACCACGATAACCCGATCTACGCTCTAATCAACTAAAAAATAACAAAACCCAACTTCTATAAACTTCAACCAAAAACTTCTCAAATCAACAAACCAAGAAAACCCATTCTTCCTTATGCTTGTATAAACCCTAGGATGTATTCTTTTGTGCTAAATGTTCTTAAAATAGAGCTTCAAGAAATCAACAATGGTGGATTTGGTTATGGTGTTTGTGCCGCGTGTTTTTTTAGAGAGAAAGAGAGATGTGTGTGTTTTTTTTAGTGAAGTGAATGAGTGGAAGTGAGAAATGATTTGAGGTAAATATGGTTAATAAGTTAAAAGGTTTGAGGTGTGTAAGGTTTAAGCTTATTTTGGCAAAGTGTAAGATTTTGGTTTTCCACCATGTGGTGTTGTTTTTGGCCAGTTATGGGGGGTCCCACATGGGTAAATAATTCAAAAATTTTACTATGGTAACTAGTTAGAAGGTTTAAGGTAAAAAGGTTAATTAGTTTTAGGTAAATGTCGAAAAGTATATAGTTAAGTTTAAAATTACGTAAAACATAAAAATTTGACGAAATATATTAAATTTATGATTTTTCGACGAAAACTGATATTTTATGATTTATAACGTATTTTATGCATGCTAACGACGGTTAAACGTAAAAACGACTTAAAATACGAAAACGCGATACGTTAATTAAATAATTCACAGAAAATACGATTTATTACTCTAAATAGGAAAAATACTAAAATACAGGCATATAAACATATACAGAAATATTTAAATACGTTGTTCATGAAAATACGATCACGCTGTTAAAAACTAAACAGATAAGCACACAATTCACAGATAACGAATAATCTCATGGATTATCGTCAATTCAATGACCGTCTCAGGACTTTGGTCAGATTCATAGGAAGTGTTCAGAATAATGACTGCGCACAGTGTCAAGTCATTACTCGTCAGCAAACAGTTTTTCAGAAAACACGGGATTACTTCCCGGTTCCAACACAGTTAAATCACATAGTTGACTAAATAAAAATTCAAAGGGTAAAATAGTCGTTTTTTATAAAGTAGGGAAATTACCAGGTGTTACAGCCAAGCCCATGTTAATTTTACTATGTAAATAAATAAGGGTTAACACATTTTTCATTAACATATTTTTTTATAAAATTAACAAAACCCTAGCCTCTTTTGTCTCTACTACCGTCGGCCTAAAGGAACACCACAAGGGTGTTTGATTTTAATTTGGTTGATTAATTCAAGCATTGTGTTCGTGTTATTAACCTCCATTCGTTACAAGCATTCGGTAATCTGTATTCCTTTTTCTTTTGATTCTTTTATTTAATTAAAAACATGAAACATGTGATCATATACAAACAAGTAATTAAAAACAGGTTAAATAATCATGGATTAAATAAAAGAAGGGTTTTTGGGTTGGTTTGGTTCAGCCGACGCAAGGAACCGAGAGCCGAAGGTCTCGGTGGTCCTCGAATCACCACCAACCGAGACCCATGTCTCGGTGTGGGGAGCTGTGTGGTCTCGGCAGCAAGAACCAAGGGACCCCGACGTGAGTCGGGGTACCGTTTGGTTTGTTGGGGTTATCAGCAGCAGCAGCCACCACCACCGGCTCAAGCCGGTGGCGGTTTGTTGGGGTTCTCGGCAGCAGCATCCACCAGAGCCACCACGTACAGTGGTTTGTTTTTCTGAAAACCTAACATGTTTAGTAGATGCCTCACTAATGTTATATCCCAACCCAAGTCTTTCCTTAGAATACATTTGTTTATTTAACATATCAATAAGAGCACTAGTACCTTTCATGAACTTTTCCAATTTAATGGAGGTACTCTTGAGATCTTCATTCTCTTGTCTAAGGTTTTCACATTTTAGACAACCTAAATCAACTTTTTTGTTTTTCTCAAGCTTAGCTAATTTCTCTCTTAGCTCACTAATCTCAATTTCAATCTTAGTTCTAGATGATTTTAGCACTTTGTTCTTTTTAATGAATTTAAGGCTAAGTTTGTGTAAGTTATTGTATTGGCCTTTTAATTAGATATCATCTTGAGAAGAACTATTATCGCTATAATAATCGGTTTCGAAATGTACCTCTTTAGAAGTGTGAGCCATAAGACATTTCTCATCTTTGGGGTTGTCATCAACATCTTCACTGTTATTGCTCCATGAACCTCCAACGAACGCCATGTGGTTCTTTTCGCGTGAAGGCTTAGGAAAATCACCGATGAAATGGTTCGGATCACCAAATCTAAAGCATTTCCTATCACCTTTATCATCCTTGGTAAATCGGTTTTTTAGAAGGGTTTCTTGTCGTTGCTTGGTTGCCTCACATGTTGACCTGATCTATTGAAGAACCTCTTGAAGTCTCTAACCACCATGGCATATTCCTCATCATCACTATCCGAGGAGCTTTCATGGTCACTTTGCGCCTTCTTGGCTTTAAGTGCTGGAGACTTTCTTTCATTCTTGGTTTTCAACATTTTCGAGTCCTTCAAAATTATCATTTCATGAACTTTCAAGTTGCCAATGAGTTCATCAAGATATAATTTGGTGAGAACCTTTGATTATTCAATCATCGTGACTTTGGCTCTCCACTTTTGATGCAACGCCCTAAGAAACTTTCTAACATTGTTCTTGCTAGAAAAACCGTCATCAAGTGCTTTTAGACTAGTAAAAATAGTGTTAAATCTAGCAAATGCACTATCAATAGTTTCATCTTCTAAGATGACAAATTGTTCATATTGTTGAACAAGAAGATCGATTTTACTTTCTTTGACTTGGCTATTACCTTGGTGGGTTACTAAAAGAATGTTCCAAATATCTTCAGCGGTTTCACACATAAAAATCCTTTCGTACTCTTTCTTTGGTAAAGCATTATAAATCACCATTTTAGCCTCATTATTTTTAGAAAGTTTCCTTTTAGGGTCATCATTAGTGTAGAAACTAGAAGAGGGGGGGGGGGAGTTGAATAGTTTCTCTTTATTGGTGACCAAATTAAAATTACTTTCAATTTGGTTTGTATCAAAACTATCTTTTGCTTGAAGCTAAGTTGCATAATGATTAGGTTCAATTCAAATGCACTAGTAAAGATAATAGGTAAATGTAAAGATAATGAAATAAGTAAAGAGTAAGGAAGGAGACAACCTAGTGGGAAGACACCAAGATTTATAGTGGTTCGACAACGAGGCTCTATCCTCATTTCTACTCCACTCCTCGAGTACACCTACTCGAGATTTCCACTATATCCACAACTCCCTTCTTGGCGGATAAAACCTTACATCGTCGCTTACATTATTTTCTAACACTAAGCTAAATGTCGAGACCTAATCTTTAGCTAGGACCAATCTACACAATGTTGCCTACTTCACAATTTAACGACACAAGGCTAGATGTCGAGTTCTAATCTTATGGTAGAACCAATCTTCACGACGTTGCCTACTTCAAAATTTAACGACATAAGGCTAGATGTCGAGTTCTAATCTTAGGGTAGAACCAATCTTCACGACGTTGCCTACTTCACCATTTTACGACACAAGGCTAGATGTCGAGTTCTAATACAAAGCTAGAACCAATCTTCACGACTCTTCACTTTGAAGCTAAGTGAGAACTTCACACAACACAACTACTAATCACTTTCAAGTTAAGTGAGAACTCACAAGACACAACCACATCACTTTATAGTTTAGTGAGAACTACTAATAAAATCTATTACAACTCAACTAGACTTATCCAAGTACACACATGTAGCTTGGATTTACACAACACAAATCCAAGCAAACACATATGCAATGGATGTACACAACAAATCCAAGTATCCACAAATAACATGGATGAACACAACTAGTCCAAATATTCATAAATACAATGGATTAACCTAAAACAAAAAGGGTATCATGATGAATATGACTAGCTCATAGATTCATATTTATCACAACACTAGTGAGTGAGTGATCTTCTCATTAGACAAGGTAAAGGAGGAGATCGAGAGGATAATCATATGTAAACATCCTTAACACTTTAAGTGATCATTTACTAATGATTATGGTATAGAAAAGAGAAAGGGGGCTGAGAAAAACGTCCAAGAGGCTTATTGGAAAATGAGATTTGACCCACTATTTAAAGGAGACAAAGTATAACGGATATATAACAGCTATTTGGGCGCGGTACCTTTTCTAGCCCGGCGGTTCCATATCGCTAGGGAACCGCCTAGCTACTTAAGGTACCGCCCCTAGAGTACGCTCCGTTTTTTGTCTTTTAGTGGGGTGGGAATATCTGTGGTATTTGAAGCCTTCAAAGGATATTCTAATAGCATACGGAATATGCTATTTTCAAATTTTCATTTTCCATTTTAATAAAACATTTTCTTAAAAAGAAAGTTTATTAAAAAGTCTTTTGTCATATTAACAAAAGTGAGTTTTAAGGATAATCATTTTGATGATCACTAAGTATGATTAAGAAAGGTTAGTGATATGATTATTACCTTGATGATAGTGTTAGTTAAATAATTCCTTTTGTGTTTTATACTAAATGTGTTGTATAGTTTGTTGTGATCAAAACTAAGAAAGATTAGTTAACACTAATAATGTTTTTAGGCAATACTTGCATTAACAATCTCCCCTTTTTTTATTACGACAAACGATAAGCTCATTTACATAGAAACACAAAATATCGAATTATTAACGAGTTTATCACTATCATTTCTCCCCCTTTGTCGTAGCAAAAAGGTTAGCACAAGTCTTTTGAAGAGAATCGGACTTTGCTAGTAGCTCCCCCTTGGTGGTTGCTCCCCCTTGCTTGGGGCACCAAGTATATGAGCTAAGGTGACATGCTACACAAAGGTTAGTAGAAAGGAAAGAAACACCAATGTATATATGATCACTACCTACTAAGTAACTTGAGAGGGAGAAAGAGAAGAAATCTCAAATTAGAAGCAATTATTTTGCTAAGTTTGTCCAAAAAGGTAATTGACAAAATCAAGCTTCAATCAATGAAGATGATAAACTTGTCAATGGGTTAAAGTTTAGAATTGATGGAATCACCCATAAGCATTTGTAAAAGTTAACCATGATCAACTCAAAAGAGAACTAAGGAAATAACACGCAAACAACACAAAGGTTACATAAAAGAAGAGACATAACAAGGTAGATAGTCATACACACAATATGAGTATCTAAAGCAAAAAAAAATGGAAAATAAAAAACTAAGCATAAACTATTCTAATAATGATAATTTTCCAAGATTGCTTAAAAATTAAAAGACTCTAAAACAACTAAAGTGATAAGGACTTTAGTTGGAAAAATAAGACGACGATGCATCCTTCGAAGTTTTGTCTACCGGGACGAAAACTTGGATAGGAGGTCGAGTGAGGAGGAATTCAAGGAAATTTAACTTCTCATATACATGAGCAAGTTCAATTTGTTGAAATCGACAACAAGCACACGAGGATCCATGATGCAACACAAAATCGTTTGATGGGGGTAGGGCATTAAACTTAAGGTTTGGTGGTGGAGGGGTAATGGGGTAGGATATGTTTTCACAATGCCTTGTGATGTTTGGGAAGGTTGAAAGGTCATTGAGTTGAGGGGTCTTAAAGGATTGAGGTGGTGGAGGAACATTTTCTTTTGCTCCGGTGATGGGGTTAATGGTATAAGTCTCATTCCAATACTTGATTGGAGAGAAGGTAGGGTTTTTGGGTGGTTTGGAAGAAGATGGTTCGTTCTTCTTAACCCAAATAGGTCGAACCGAGATTTTCGGTTTCTTTGAAAGCTTGGATGAGGAAGCTTTGGGTGAGTGGGGTTGTGACAAAGAAATGTCAAGGTTAGGAATGGAGGAGTTAGGCATTGTGAGAGTGTGAGAATGAAATCTCAAGGTTGTGTGAGAATGAATTCTCAAGGTTGGGAAGGTGTGAGAATGAAATCTCAAGGTTGGGGTATAAGTAAAATGTAATCAAGGTAAGAATTTGAATACAAAAAATGGATTGTCAAGGAATGTTTAGTCAATTTGAGTAAACAAGGAATCTTGACAGGGTATAGGGTTTAAAGAATTTTGACCAAAAAATTCGTCAAAAGTTGATTTATGTCCGTGGTACCTTAAAGGGACCGGCGGTTCCTTATCACATAAGGAACCGCGCGACTTTTAGTGAGCCGCATCCAGTGGACATGAAACCATGTTTTTCCAGGGTTTTGGGAAAAACTAAGACTTTTTTCAAAAAGTTGCAAATCTTGGAATTTTACCTCTATTAGCACCAAATTATGCTAGGATTGCATAAAAGCAACACATTCACAAAGAATGTCTTGACAAAGGGTGACAAAATAATTTAGATATCATTTTGAACCAATTTTAGTCAAGTTTTTAGAGGTTGTGATAGATTTAGGTTCAATTTTAATTTCAAATTAAAGTTGATTAATGTGCACATAAGGATAGAAACACATAAAGCTAAATCCATAGATCAACAACATGAAACGCACATGAAGGAAGCAACTACAATGACAAATAGAAAAGAAAGACAAGTAACTATTACAAAGCTAGCTTAACATTAGATCTAGATTAGTAGTCTTCTTTGGCTTGGTTTTGTTGAAAACCATTTATTTAGAAAACTTCATCATTCATCTCCTAGGAGGAGGCATGGAGACAAATGCAAGCAAGAACTCTTGCAACATCCTATGTAGTCCAAACATTTCCATCCTAAGGTTATGGATGATGTAGTGTTTGTAAAGACAACATGGACAACTAGGACCATGTGTTTCTTGAAACCCATAGTATGGATCACCCAAAAGGAGGGAAAGTGGAACACCCAAAATTGGAATGTTTGAGTTAGGTGGAGGTGGAGGAGGCATGTTCTCCAATGGTGATGTGGGTGAGAGTGGAGACATGTTCCCTAAAGGGGAAATGGGTGAGTGTGGAGGTATGTTCTCCAAGGTTGGTGAAATGGGTGAATTTGGAGGGGTAAATGGTGAAGTCACCAAGGTTTCATCAAAGTCATTCACAAAAGGAATGCTTTGGATTGGTTGAGGTTGTGTGGTCACATCCAAGGGTGTACTTGGAGTGAAGGGTGAAGAGAGCTCATTCATTCTTGAGTTGAATGAAGAGGAGGTAGAACCAATGGAGTGGTTAGTACCATGGGTGGATGTTATCTTGCATGGTGCAAGGGGTGGTGAAGGTGATGAAGAAATGAGGATAGGAACCATCTCATTCTTAGGTGTGTGGAAGGGTGAGGAGTTAGGCTTGGCTACCTTAATCCTTATTTTGAGTGTTTTCCTTGGGGTGGAGGTCTTGGAAGTGTTTGAGGTTTTGGTACAAACCATGGTTGTTTAAGGATTAGGGAAGTATGTTTGATGTGTGAAGAACATGACAAACAAGGTGGGTTTAAATGGGTGAGGGGATGATCCAAACTAGTAATGGGTTAAAATCATTTTAGGTGAATAATGAATTTAGGTAAGCTAGTTTAGGAAATGTGCAGTTTATTACAGAAAATCATGCAGTGTTTACACATAATTCAGAAAACAGTGTAAAGCAAAAGATGCTATCGGACACAGTGACGGCGGTTCCTTATCTAGGACCGGCGGTTACTTATCGATAAGGATCCGCGGGTCGATATGGAACCGCGACCATAGGTCTTTCAAAAGTTTCACATCCCAAATTTTGGCTAACCAAGATTTTTACCAAAGGATTCACAAGCCAAAGTTAACTACTGACCAAAATCTAAGAAGAAAACTATCAAAAGGCATGCACAAAGCTATGTAAATCACAAACATGAAGACATAAGCAACTTTTAGGATTAAAATAAATAAAAATTCAAACATTTAGCATAAGTCAATACACAACCAAACAAAAGTAATAATAAGCAAATGTTTAAAGCATCACAAGACAAGTAAACTTTGACATAATTCAAAGTCTTCACCTCCGTTTCTTGCCTAATCCCTTGATCATTTTTCCCAAGTACTAGATTCCCTTTCTTGAGTCAATCCGGTGCTCATGCAAATCACCTTGGGTTCGAAGATTTTGATGGTAAAGTTCCTCTAAATTGAGATTATTAGGAACTTCACTAGAGGAATGGTGAGGAGGGGAAGCAATGTCATCTAAACCATCCACGAATGAGTTTGTGGAGTGGTGAGAAGAACTCGAATAGTCAATGGGAGCACTTGTGCCAATGCCATCACCATCACTTGTTGGCATGTCCATGTCCTCATCATTGAACTCTTGTTGATCGGATTTACAATCAGATCTTGTCTTTCTCTTATATACCTCTTGAATAGGTAGCATGACCCGTTTGACCGGTTGAAACTGAGAAAGATCAAGATTTGGAAAATCACGGCCAACCCTTTTAAAAAGGCGAGTGAGAAGCATTGCGTAAGGGAGGTTTGTTTTAGGCTTGTAAATATCATAACTAATCCGCTGAGCGATAAAATATGCCAAATTGTAATTGGTGTTGGTAAAGATGCAATATAACATATGCACTAAACACGCCGGAACATGATCCTGGTTTCCACCAAGACAAAACACATTTTCCCTAAGGATATTGGTCCATTGAACCATATTATCATTAAGGTCGCTTAAGGGAACCTCATGACGTTTCACCGAACGTACCTTAGTATGAAGGCTTCTCTTAACGGGTCGATTATGCTTTTTGGAGACAATGTCGACAATGAAGTCAAGATCAATTTTCTCATGATCATTTGGAGGACAATTGTAGGGTTCAAAAAAAGCTTCCATTTATCCGTGAAGCGACAAGTGCCTACAAATGGGACATCAAGAATTTGACCAAAGTTTTCGAGGGAGTATTGAATCAATTGATCATTCAACACGAAACGAATAAAAATTTCTCCATTGTATTCAAGCATGGAGTAGGTGCTAAAGAATTCAAGAAGGAATAAGGGGTAAATATCTTCTTCTATGTTGAGCAAGCAATCAAACCCCGAAAGCTTAAACATAGATTAGATATAGTCATAACCCGTTATTTCCTTGTCAACGACTCTACCCTCATGGAAACAACGAGTAGAAAGGGATGGAAAAGAGTTTTGAAGTTGGGGGGAAGCATAGGTTTGGGAAAGGTTTGGCATGTATTGTTTAGTGAGTTGATGGTCTTTTTGATATTGTGAAGGCATGATTAGTACCTAAATACAAACAAGAAAAACATATTTCCAATCACTCAAATGAAAAATTAAAATCAAAAATCGAAAATATGAGAATGTGTTTTATCAATTTCTCGACAAACAAAGGATTGAATCCATATCGTTCTCATGTTCACAATGTAGCTATTCCATTATTTACCAAGAACATATGAACTATGTTGGATCAGCAATGGACTAGAACATTGGTTTTTCAAAACAAGGTTTTTAGGTAAGCATTAAAAATGTCATTACCTATTTGTTCATGGGTTCATCTCAAATCCATCTTTTAACCAAAATCATTTAGCCAAAATTCGGATTTGTTCTACAAGTGGGTTTTAGTGAAATCTTAATGAATATGAACCTAATGAATCATAGTAAAATAACCATGTCAACCCACATTCCTATTAAGGTTTTAATTCAATTTCAATTTTAAAAATCCCAAATTATGAAAGGATGAACCCTAGAACAAAATAGATGAAATTGAAAGAAAATACTTACAATTAATTGATGTTAGATGAAAGATGAGTGAAACCCACAACTTGGAATCAATTAATTTGAGTGATTGAATGTTTTTTATGCTTCAACAATGGTGGAAAACAAGAAAAACTTCGGCTGTGTGTTTTTGGGAGAGAGAGATAGTGGTTTGAAAAAGAATAAAATAATCAAACTGGCGCTCTGACAAACTTTACTACCCGCAGTACCTTATCGATAAGGAACCGCGGGTTTGAGCCGCCAAGATAAAGAACCGCCTACAGAGGCAAGTTTTTATCAATGAAAAACGCCAAATTTTAAAAACCAAGTTTTTCTAAGATACTTAAAAATATATCATGAACCTTTTAGAATAACATTGGATCATCATAAACACTAGGCAATATGTTTTAATGAAGGATTACGAGTTGAATCAGGATCGAAAAGAACCGAAACGGACAAACGACTACTCGTAGCAAAACGGCAAAGTGGAGAGAAGTCAAGGGAAGTGAATCAAGACTAGGACCAATGCTCAAGGGATTAATGACAATCTTCAAATAGTGGTAACGAAGAGCTTGTGTCATATATAGTGGTTTAAGACGTGCCATTCTGGCGAAACGTTAAACGGCTTTGGTAATGAATAAACACAAAGCAATTATTCATGTATAGACTAAGATCACTTTCAATAATAGTCTTATTCTAAACCAAAATTTGAGCAAGGTATTAATTCACTTTCTCTCCCACAAAGGGCCTACTAACCGTATGGGTGCAAACCATGGAAATCATGCTTGATACTTTAAGCTACTACTAACTCACTCTACATCACCATAGTGTGTCAAGTATCCAAGCAATGAAGGTTTGAGAGGATAAAAGGAAAGAATCACAAACCACAAACAAATGTCAAGGCAAGGATGCCAAGAACAAGCACATAGTCAAGTAATGATCAAAAGAATGATGAAAGGGCGTGTGGAAGAACGAAAACGTACCTTGGCCACAAGAGCATTTCAATCCATCACTGCAAGCCTCAAGAGTGACTAAGACGAATACTAAGTCTTCAATGACTAGTTTTATTCCCAATCATCATTCAGAGATATTGAAGATCAATGAAGATGAGTCTTCTACAAGTGCAAGTAGCTCAATCCGCAATCAATTCAATGATTAATCTTCATGAGTACCTACACAAGACAAGATGCAATCTAGTAGATACATTTCAAGAGTAGATCTAAAATGTATAAATGCTACTAATCTAAATGGGATGTAATATTACCAATTAAAAAGACCTATTTTCAAAGAAACCATAGTTTTGACCAAAGAGAAACTTTAGTACAACTTGACCTTCTAATTTGAGGAGACAATGGATCGATCCAAGTTTCAAAGTACAATATACTTCAAAGATCTTGAGTGATCATCGATCTGATACTAATTGTAGAAACTAGAAGGGGCGGGTTGAATAGTTTCTCTTTATTGGTGACCAAATTAAAATTACTTTCAATTTGTTTTGTATCAAAACTATCTTTTGCTTGAAGCTAAGTTGCATAATGATTAGGTTCAATTCAAATGCACTAGTAAAGATAATAGGTAAATGTAATGATAATGAAATAAGTAAAGAGTAAGGAAGGAGACAACCTAGTGGGAAGACACCAAGATTTATAGTGGTTTGACAACGAGGCTCTATCCTCGTTTCAACTCCACTCCTCGAGTACACCTACTCGAGATTTCCACTATATCCACAAGCTCCCTTCTTGGTGGAGAAAACCTTACATCGTCGCTTACATTATTTTCCGACACTAAGCTAAATGTCGAGACCTAATCTTTAGCTAGGACCAATCTACACAACATTGCCTACTTCAAAATTTAACGACACAAGGCTAGATGTCGAGTTCTAATCTTAAGGTAGAACCAATCTTCATGACGTTGCCTACTTCACAATTTAACGACACAAGGCTAGATGTCAAGTTCTAATCTCAAGGTAGAACCAATCTTCACGATGTTGCCTACTTCACCATTTTACGACACAAGGCTAGATGTCGAGTTCTAATCCAAAGCTAGAACCAATCTTCACGACTCTTCACTTTGAAGCTAAGTGAGAACTTCACACAACACAACTACTAATCACTTTCAAGTTAAGTGAGAACTCACAAGACACAACCACATCACTTTATAGTTTAGTGAGAACTACTAATCAAATCTATTACAACTCAACTAGACTTATCCAAGTACACACATGTAGCTTAGATTTACACAACAAAAATCCAAGCAAACACATATGCAATGGATGTACACAACAAATCCAAGTATCCACAAACGTGATACCAGAGAAAGTGTCGTATGATGCTAAGTTATTGTCTCAAGAGCTGTTTAGTATGAGCATCTCTCTTAAGTTGCGACTCACTTGAGGATGTGATATCCCGAGCCCAACCTTATTTATTTAATCCTATTTTATGAATATTTTTGAAATTTTTAAGAAATTTCGTTTGCTATATATTTGACGGTTTAAGTTGAAACCAACGTTTACGGTCGTAATTTTATCATTTGACAATTTAAGAAGAACCGATGACGACTACGATACCGACGGATGCCCAAAACTTACATTTTATTATCGATTGATCGATATTTGAGTTTTTCGAGATTTTTATTTTTATTACGTGTTGAGTCGAGTCGGAACCGTATGTATAATAGCTTTTTGTGCGTTTGAACCATTTAAAGGTATTTTGAGGTAGCCGGGACTAAACCCGACTCCCGTAGAATTTTAAAATCGAATACTTGTCATAATCCCGCTCTTTAAATACTTGTTTGCCATTTAAGGCCAAAAGAAAGACATAATTGCATTTTTGTCCCTCATAACCTTACAAAATAAACAAACAAACACACACTCTTCATTTTTAACTTCAAAAATTTTCTCCCCTCTCCTTTGTTCTCTATAGGCCGACTACCAACCTACCACCACCATCAAATCCACCTCAAAACTTGATTTCTTGAAAAACTAATCAAATACACATGTTTATAATCCTCTTGTAAGTGAATCCCACCCATAATATCCAACATGCAACATCTTTAATTTTCCAAAAATTTATTCATATGAACAAGTGGGTTTTGATCTAATTTTTTTCATTTTATGTTTTTAATTTGTGTTTAGGATTGAAGGAAACCATTTAAACAAGCTTGGGGTTAATTTTTCTTGGTGTTATTGCTTCTCCAAACCCACCGCCCAATTGGGGGTGTTTGGTTTCTTTGATTTTGACCTTGATTGGTTATGGGTATGTGTTTATATCCATGTTGTTATTGTTTTAAATTAATTTAATTACATTGCATGTGTGATTTTTGAAATAGGTTTTCTTAGTGATTGTTCATACAAGTGATTAGGTATGATAGGTTTGGTTTAGGATGATTATTAGTTGTTATTAGGGGTATAGGAATGATTGAAATGCGTCAAAATGATCTTTTGATGTGATTTTGGAAAGGGTATTTTAGATCAGAAACTTTAGGGGTATTTTTCGTGGTTTTAAGTCTAAGTCCAGGTTGACAAGATAGGATATTGTTGTAGAGCTTCTTTCTAGCATCGTTGTGGTATAAGGTAGAGCTTACGACTCCAAACGAGTCAAAAGTTATGATATTTTGAAAGTTCGTGTACCGGGAGATGAGAATCAACACAATCCGAATTTGTGTTTGGTTTTGGGTCAAATCTCGGGGACCATAGATAGAGTTTGGTAAATGATTGAAAGTTGATTTTTGGTGTCAAACCTGCACTTGTGAGTCTATTTTTGGACTTAGGTGTTGTATTGGTCAATGGTGTATTTTAAATGGGTCAAACAAGTCATACATGTTAGAAGTGCAAAATCATTCCTAAAAACTTATGTTTAGTAATGTGATGTGTAACCGGTCATAAAAGTGAAAACTTTTCATGGGATTAAATATGGGTTTTATACAGATCATGAGGCATTTTTGTGAATTTTCTTGAAATTTATATAGGTGCTTAAGTCATAGCAAACAGCCCGTACATTTGGTACGTACCGGCAGAATTGTAAAATGTGCAATAGTTCTAATAAAGTATAAAATTGGACGTGTCTAGTAAATATCACTTGTATGGATTTTTGGCGTGAGTTTATATGAACCTTGAGTGTTCTTAATTATGTACATGCAGTACTTGAAGGTACTTGAATGTGTTGATTCATTACATGTTTATTCGTTAGGTGTTGTATTTGATTTCCCCGGGGCATCCTCATCGTCGGTGATCGATTTCGTTTACGCCGTAGTTACTAATACTACCACTACTACTTAAGGTGAGTCTATAGCCTCGCTCTTTACTTATTTCAAATGTTTTTACCCGCGAGGGGGATACATGCTATTTAAATGAAAATGAACATAAGTCATGAATGATTGTTGGACCCGAATGTTGCCTTGAATTGTGTTGAGTACCTAGTTGCAAAAGTCCCTAAATTCGTGAACTATTAACTATTGTCTTGCCCTTGTGTGGGTTGGAGATAGCCGCTTATACAATTGACAGTACTATGGGGTTGACGACCCTATCCGAGACGAGAGCTAGTACGTTGACTACCCTCTGCGGACGGATAACTTGTGATAATAAATAAGGTATAATTGCAACTGATGCCTTTAGAAGGGGCACTGGTTTCATTTTAATCATGCCGGTAAATGTACGCGGGTGATTGAGTTAACGGATTAGTGTCACGAGATTAAACACAATTAATAGCTATTGCTAAATATAATATCCTTGAATAATAGATTGTTTGCGCGACAATGCTATTGAATAGTCATGATTGGTTTTAATACTTATGTTCAACCTACGATTTGATAAACCTATAGATTCGCTCAACCTTTTTGTTGACGGTTTTAAGCATGTGTTTCAGGTAACCAAGATTGATAGCAGCGGAGCATGCGAGGATGGAAGTTGTTGTGGCTTGGCGGTCTACTTGTTTTCCACCCTTATTTAACTTAAAACTCTTTTATTTTTCTGTCATGTGAGCAAAATGTACCTTTTTGGGGTTGAGATTCAGTGGGGACCTAATGCAAACTCTGTTTTGTATTATCTTGGGATTTGGAAAACTATATACTTGTATGTTTTAATAATGTTAAATTTATGTTTAAACTTTTACGTCTCTTTGAGTCGTTTGATTTAGCTTATGTGTGATGATAACTACGTAGCACCCAAATGTTGTAGTTCCGCTGCGCATAGCATTTGTTGGGGGTGTTATAGATTGGTATCAGAGCCATGAGTTATAGAGAACTAGGTCATTTTGAAAAATCCTAAACTATAACTTTTGGTGTCGTAAGAAATTGTCCAAGCACACAACTATCCTGCATGGCTCCGGTAAGATTTCTTTAGAATTGCTTTATATTTTAGATGTATCCCTCAAACTGACATGAATTCTCTAGTATTTAGTAAGTAAATACTTTGATATATATTGAGATATATTGTTGTGTACGTTGAGTACTTATCATCGTAATTTGCAAATTCTTGTAAGATTATCTTATATGTTGCATGTAATTGACATACGGGCTACATTGCATTACATGGTAACAACGCTTTGTAATCCTACGTGTATTTAGGAATAATTTTATGTATAAATATGTATATATTATGGTATTTAAAGTCATTGCACGTGAAGCAATGGTCCTTGAGTGATTATCGTACATGTTATAATGCGGTTTTGTTGAGAATTCGGCCTCACTGCAAATTATCAATCTTGATAATTAATTTATTGTTCGGATAACCGAATATGAACCTCGTTTGATACTCTAGATACGTAAATAACGCTTCGTAACATATTGTGTATTGACTAGATTGATCTCGATTGTCGTTATCGCACCGTGATGTGTCATTTTGGACATTTTCTTTTGAAACGTAATTTACTTACGTATTACTTTATTTCCTTTATTCCTTATGGGTTTGATATGTTAGTTGGCGTAACTATAATATAGACGAAGTATAATCAACGATGCGTACATCGTAGCGACGAATCACATGTGTATGTTATAAAACGTGGTTGAGGCGTGTTGCCATTTAATCGTTGTTTACTATTCTACTTGAATTTAAGGATGTGTTTTAAAATAGACTAGCGTTGTGATCAATCGCGATAACTTGGAATTTGGTTGGTTTTTGTGTTAATTTTGTGGAGTACGATTTCCAGACTCATCCGAGGGCGATAACAACACTTAGTTGACATACGTATTCTCGCTTCGTTTATTTCATTTTGTTTTTGTTGTTTCATTATTTTAAATTTGATAGTATATATGACGGGGTCCGGCATTTGTGCGAGTTAAATAAGCATTAAACTTTGTTGACCGAATGATTTAAACATAAAGTGTTTTACATATTAAATGAATGGTGAATGAAACTTTTGGATAAAAATGACGTATGACGTGTCTTGTAACAAGTAAAAATTCTTGTAGAGAGTAAGGTGAAAAGGTGAAATTATTTTCCTTCAACCTTGGTTGGTATATCATAATAAATAATTTATATTACTCATAAAATCCTTGTTTTTATATATTAATAATTTGATACTAGAAGCTAGTGATGGATTTGTTAAGAATTTGTTTAATATAATTTGAAAAAGGGAGTTTATAATAAAATTTACGATATGACTGTTGAGTATATGTAACTTTGGATTTAGTATGAATTAATTTTAGGGTCAATGTAGAAAACTTTTGGCGTTCTTGTAATATAAAACATGAGTAGAAGAATTGGTCATGTACTTTGGAGCTAAAAACTTTGTAAAATTGGTTTTATTTTAAACATAAGGTTATGTTTACGTATGCATTGGTGTAAACTAGAACACGTTACTTGTTGTAGTGAATAAACTGGGATAAAATCGGAATATACACTATAAGTGAGAAATTCTAACGCTTGAAATAAATTTTTAAACATTGATGGAACGTCGTTGGAAATCATTTGTTTGTTTAATTGTCGTTATAGAGAATCACTATGCACAATTCGATGATGCTTGTTTAAAATCGTTTGAAAAATCTTTTGTTTTATTTCGCTGCGAGATGTGTTAATGTTAAAAATCGTTTGATAATGGGCTAAGGATTAAAAGTTGAATTTTATACATTTTAGAATTACTGAAATAAGCATTTCTGATTATTTATTATTATATTATTTTGAGATTCAAGTCTCGACTAAAATCAGTAATTTATCCGAGATAATACTACGTGAAACGTCTTTGACGCCTGACTCGAGTCGGGTGAATAAAATATAGCATACAAATTCTAAGGAAGACATGTGTATAATAAATAGTCAAAGATTTATTTTTAAGAGTTAATTGGACTAGTTTGAGTCATGATGGATATTTGTATATACGTAATGAGATAAGTTGTAATAATAAAAACGTAAAACTTGGAAAATTCTTACTATGTACGTTTTTGGTACATAAGATATGAACATTAATGACATTTTGACACAAGTAGCGAGACTTTCAAACTTAATGATTTTGTCGATTATGATAACCGTGTCACCGCATCTACTAATGTTAATAATTACCAAGAGATTGAAATTTTTCCAGAAATAAAAACTTTGTAAAGATTAAAAAATGAGAGGTATAAATTATTTAATGGTGTAACACAAATTAAAAATGTGTAGATGCTCGCTTTTACAAGGTACAAGGTAACATTAATTAGAAAGTGAAAATGGATTATCCAACAAACGCATATTTGTATTATTTTCTTAAGACGTAATATTTTAAGTCACGATGGTTCGATCGTACAGCATCACTTCTTTGATTTTGCAAGTCTATATCTAGATTTGTGTAGTAGTGTGAATTGTTTATTTTAATATTGTCAATGGCATGAGACCATTATTTATTTTGAATTCCTACTTCACGATTACATGATAATAAGGGTATGTCACCCGGTGTATTTTTGTCCTCTTCATGGACGTTGTGATTTTCTTCTTTCGGTTAATGGAACCTAAATTTCTGTATTTACTTGAATGATACTATAAATCTTCATTAAATTGGTTATTTATTTATATTGAACAAAAGCGAGGAGGCGAAGCCGCTTTACCAAATTGTAGAGGTGAATGAACTCGATCTTCCTAGAGAAATTGTTTCTATTTTACCAAGTGATTATTCTCCTCTCCCCGTATACCCTTGGTGGAATGTGTGTGCAACTTGAGACGATGGGAATCATGATCGTTGTTCTATTTTTGGCGCTGTGATGATGTCCGATGTCCCCTCTATGTACCTAAGATCGGTCATTTTTTTCTCGAAACTCTTGTCATATATTCGAATTAGCATTAGAAAGAGTACAGAGGCATTACGGGCCGACTACAATACAAGTCATGAGCGATAGCAAAGCCAAGCTGGATAGGCTTTTGTTTTTACTTTTTTTATAGGGAGGATAATCTCTTTTGGTAGCTCAATCCTCACGGTAATAATTATGCCAATTCCGCCTAAAAAATCTTCAGGTGATCAAGAGGGCCCCTTTTTCAGTATATGAGATTAGGATGAAAGGTATTATCTCAACGATGCTTTTCTTTGGCTTGCTTTTCAAAATTTCCCTGCTCGTTTTCCAGTAAATGGATCTCGAGTACGGTCCGTGCGCCGTTTTTCTTCTCTACCATGACGAATCAGTTGATTTAATGTAGGCATCGCTCTTTACTTTTGTCCTTCCCCCCGATTGATTTTCGCCCTATCACTAGTGGTTACTCCCGATCAGAAGAGGGCCTTCACCTGGTCCAATGGATGCAATTTCACCGGGAATACACAACTCTTTCAATAGATCATAACCAGCTCTCTCATCGAAAGTATTTTCATTTCTAACGTAGTTAATTTCCGTTAGCAAATATATTGCTCGTTTACCTTGTTCGATCTCATTGAGTTTTGACTTTATTACTTTTTGTGCTTGCAATGATCTTTAATACTGAACCACCTTACCATTGATTGGTGAGTAGTCTATTTTGAAAATATGTATGAGTGTGAAATGTTTCGTTTAACCAAATGTAAATGGTGTCGATTTATTTACTTAATTATTATTTCATTTTTCTAATAAATAGGGAAAGTAATGTATGTTTCCAAAGTAGACGAAAAATGTTTGATGTGTTTCTTAAAACGATGGTAACAATATTTTCCCATTTCAAATTCCATTTCAAATGGTTTAATTATTTTGAAGATTAGGTCGAAAACTTTCATAGTCATAATTGGTGTGTAATAATAATGTTTGTGTCGTCACTCGGTCCTCAATTATGCACAGCTTAGCTAACTATGCATAATTCGGGAAGAGTCTTGTTTTGTTGGTTGTTGTAACACCCTCATTTTTACATATAGCAGCGGAAGCTATTTTGAGGTATTACTTCATGATACACAGTACTCAATAATAGAAAACGACTCAAAAGAGACGTTTTTAATAGAGAGTTATCATTCACTTATTCATCAGAGTATTTACAAACAGAGGTCCCGAAGAACATTTTGAAAACATAAAAGTAAATGATAACAAGTTTGGACGTCCTCATGTCCTTTGCCTCTCCGTGCCATAGTCCGTGTGATTTTCAGTTACCTGGGATAAATATGCTCAAAGTCAACACAAAGGTTGAGTGAAATTCATAGGTTTGAGTTATAATAGTTTGAATACAAGTTTAATCATCAATGGGATATGTTGTTACACCCGTTAAAATCATAATTATTGCATCTGAGCTCATGACACCCCACGTTAACATTTCCAAGTCCAGTGATGGTACTGCAGACCAATCAATGACTAGAAGTAAGGCGTAACTTGCCAAGGTTACCCTCTTTGTTCTCAAATATAGTGCTATTGGTGCCAAAAGTATAGGCAAACCAACGGGAGTCGTCACACTCAAAATAGATCTATTCACAATATTCGCGTTCATGTTACGGTGATTATGGTTCATGAAATGTATGTTATAGTGGCAGATCAAGGTACTCGTGCAATAATTTATCAGGATAGCATATCAAAATACATGTATTCATGTTTAGAGCGTATATCCCCCTCACCGGTTTGTAAAGCATTTAAAAGTGAGGCTATGAACTCACCTTAGGTTAGGGATATCTGCTTGATATCAAGAGGGACTCAGGTAGACGGCTTTTACCACGCAACCTGAGGTATCGTATGTCAAGTATTTAGTTAAGTTGTGTTATGTTTCAAAACTTTGTTTAATATAGTTTAAAAAGGTTTATTTCTTTGATTCATTAGTTTATGAATATCGTTGTATCACTATTCGGGTCATCATATGTCAGAAGACATTCTATAAACGTTTGAGGAGCAAGGGCACTTTAACTCGTAAACCCAACCACTCACTCAGAACGTAATATCGAGATGGAACATCTTAATATGAAATTCCCTAGTAGTAGGATACGTCTGTGTGTTAAGGAAAATAGGTTTTGAGGTTTCTTTAAAAGTTATTCGATAATAAGTTATGTTTATATTTATAATGTTTTTAGAGTTTATATATGTTTTAATCAATGTATAAAAAGGATTATTTGTATTTAGTTTATAAAATATCAAACCTTATAGGATTATTATATATTTTTCAAAATATCTCATTTAATCCTTTATCTTGAAAATAGTTTAATAACATGTTTTAACACTAAAATAGACTTGTTTTATGAATCAAAAGCTAAAGTAAAGTTTCATTTGTGTTCTTATATGTCTTATAAGACTTATGAACATCTTATAACAATAACATAATAAGTTTAAAACTTTGAAATCAAATTGATCATAAGTAGTAAAAATTTAGGGTTTTCTAGGTTCAATCATAGTTTCATGAATGTTTTAAGGTATCATAAGGCATGTAATCATTATAACAACATCTCTAGGTGTTCATTAACATATCTAAGATCAAACATGGGTGTTTCGAACTTATTTGAATACAAATAGTGCAAGAACAAGATGAAAAGGGGAGTATGTGCTAGTTTTGAGGCCTTGATGATCTCTACAACTTGTTAATGGCTTCTAGGTCTTTTACTCTTGGTTTCTTTTCTTGTAAACCTTCTTAGAACATTATATCATCCTTAGGCTACTGCTAGTGCTTGGATTGAGAGAGTTTTTAGTGCTTTAGAGAAGTTGAGAATGGAATGAAGAGTTATGTGTTAGTTATGGCTATTTATAGGCAAAGAAAGGCTTCATGGCTAAGTTTTGCAAGGATAGTTGTCAAGTTATGGAGTACATGACAAGGATAAGCTAGGAGGATGCTAAGGCTAAGCTAGTTGATTAGTATTACAAGCTAGGGATGTAGCTTTGCAAGGTGTAAGCACATGGTCAAGTTTAGGAAGCATGTGGTGGCAAGGTGCTTGTAAGCTACCTTCTTGCTTACTTAGGATGATGTAGGGAGGTGCTAAGCATGAGGGAGGTGTGTGTTAAGGTGCTAGGATCAGTATTATATTGATCATAGAGGTTCTTGAGTTGTTAGGGTGCTTGGTTTAACAAGGTTATGCTTATACATGGCTGTTTCTGGACAGCCAGCAATAGTCCCGGTAAATTGTTTGTCATTTACAAACCGTGACTCCGTTTAAGCTCAAATTTGTGAGAATTTTTAGATATTTTAGTCCTATACAACTTTTAGTTTTACATATTCAAGGGTTACTACACAAAATCTTGAGATAATAGCTGTTTACTACAAGTATGCCGAATATGCGTACCTTTGGCATTTCGGCTATAACTAATTCATATGATGTCGAATCGGGGTGATTGAATTTGAAAAATGACCACAAGACATAGGGCTAAAACCTAGTTCTTTTACTTAATACTCAAGTCTTATTGATTTGTCAAGCTTCTATGTTTTATTGGCTGGTCATATTCTGAAATTATAAGTATGAACTAGTTTTAGTCATGCTGGGTTTGCTATGGTTTTGTGATTAGGATTTGATAAGTTAGGGTCTTGGTATTTATGTTTAGACAGATTTAGGGATTGTGTTTGAGGTTTAGTAATGACTCACCAAGAGTTTTACGGGTTTTATTGGGTTAAACTAGGTTAAACTTGAAAACTAGGTCAAACCGGGTAAAACTAGGTTAATGACTTGTTTTAGCTTAGGTCATATTGAAATCTTGGATTGAGGTTCTAGATTGGAGTCTAACATGATGTAGAGGTACCGTTTTGGGTTTAGGATCTATAAAATGAGTACTTGTACCTTGTGGTAGAGTGGTGTGAAAGTTTGAACATGATTTAGGACATAAGATGACCAAATTAGGGCTTTATACTTAAATGACTTGTAAATTGTTATTTGAATACTTTCTCAATGATTCAATGGGTGTATCACACTAAACTTTAGTTAAAGTATCCTTTACATAAGCCTTGTATACTTCAAAACTTGTTTCATTTTGTAATTAGGGTTTTTGAATCAACCGTAAAGGTATAATGCTTGTTTTGGTAACTTGTGGGATATAAGATGTTGTATTGATTGAATATTTAGCAAAATGATCTTTGATATATATATACTTGACATACTTAGGGGGTTTACATGATGTAATCATGTATATAATTGGCAATAGTGGTTGCGTAAGCACGTCTAGATTTCTATGTAAGTTACTTTACATAGTTGAGATATAGTGAAGCAAAAATTTAACCCATAAAAGTAGTTCTCATATATTATTACATAGAGGAAATTTATAAGTTGTTACAGTCTTTCCCCCTTAAGGAAATCTCCTCCCGAGATTTAGTTTGATATAGGAGTAGTGTTTGAAAATAGGTGTGGGTATTTAGCACGAATCTGATCTTCGCGTTCCCAGGTAAATTCTGGGCCTCTTTTTGAGTTCCATCGTACTTTGACAATAGGGATACGACTTTGTTTAAGTTGTTTGACCTCTCGGTCCATGATTTCCACAGGTTCTTCTATGAAATTGAGCTTATCGTCAAGCTGAAGTTCTTTCATTGGAATGATAAGAGATTCGTTTGATAGACATTTCTTGAGATTAGAAACGTGGAAAGTATTGTGTACAGTACTGAGCTCTTCAGGGAGCTCAATTCTGTATGCTACTGGGCCAATCCGTTCAAGGATTTTAAATGGTCCAATGTATCGTGGATTAAGCTTTCCACGTTTTCCAAAACGAATGACACCTTTTCGAGGTGATACTTTCAACATAACACGATCTCCAACTTGTAATTCTAAAGGTTTTTGTCTTATGTTGGCATAACTTCTTTGTCGATCTCTAGCGGTTTGTAAGCGTTGTCGAATTTGAAAGATCTTCTCGATGGTTTCATGGATTATTTCTGGTCCTGTAAGTTGAACATCTCCAACTTCAGCCCAGCAGACCGGAGATCTGCACTTTCGACCATAAAGTGCTTCGAATGGAGCCGCTTTGATACTGGCGTGATAACTGTTATTATAGGAGAATTCTATCAACGGTAGATGTCTTTCCCACCCTTTTCCGAAGTCAATAACACAATCTCGAAGCATGTCTTCAAGTGTCTGAATAGTTCTTTCACTTTGACCATCGGTTTGAGGATGATAGGCTGTACTCATGTCTAACTGAGTACCCAAAGCACTTTGTATTGATTTCCAGAATCTTGATGTGAAGTGAGGATCATGATCTGATATGATAGATATTGGCACTCCATGTCGGGAGATGATTTCTTTTATGTATAACCTCGTAAGAGTTTCCATACTATCAATCTCTCGAATGGGAATGAAATGAGCAGATTTTGTAAGACGATCAACAATGACCCAGATTGCGTCATGTCCATTAGATGTTCTAGGAAGTTTTGTAACAAAATCCATAGTTATTCTTTCCCATTTCCACATAGGAATTTCGGGTTGTATCAGTAAACCAGATGGCTTCTGACATTCAGCTTTAACTCTGGAACATGTTAAACACGTGCCCACATATTCAGCAATGATTGCCTTCATGTTAGGCCACCAGTAGAGTTTCTTTAGATCCTGATACATTTTGTCAGAACCTGGATGAATGTAGTACTTTGATTTATGGGATTCGTGCGTAATCAAGCTCCTCAAATTACCATAATATGGTAACCAACTTCTATTCTTGATGCAACGAGTTCCATCAGGACGTATTTCAAAATTTTTGTCCATTCCTCTTAAGTTCTCAAACTTAAGGTTTTCTTCTTTGAGTGCTTCGTTTTGAGCTTTAAGGATTTGTCTAGGTAGATTTGGATGGAGAGTCATAACTAGTTATCTGACTCGAAGTGGGTTAATTCGTTCTTTTCGGCTTAAGGCATCTGCTACGACATTAGCCTTTCCAGGATGATAACGAATTTCACAATCATAATCAGCGAGTAGTTCTAACCAACGTCGTTGTCGCATATTTAGATCTTTTTGATCAAGAATATGTTGTAGGCTCTTATGATTGGTGAACACTATACACTTTGTACCATACAAATAGTGTCTCCATATTCTAAGAGCGAACACGACTGCCCCTAGTTCGAGATCATGTGTGGTATAATTTTTCTCATGAGTCTTAAGTTGTCGAGATGCATAAGCAATGGCTTTTTCTCTTTGCATCAAAACAGCTCCAAGACCTTGATGAGATGCATCACAGTAAACGACAAAATCGTCGTTTCCTTCAGGTAATGCTAGAATTGCGGCTTCACACAACTTTTGTTTTAACAACTGAAAAGCTGTTTCTTGATATTTTCCCCAGATATACTTTTTGTTCTTCTAGGTTAGTTCAGTCAAAGGCTTTGCAATTTTTGAAAAACCTTCGATGAACCTTCGATAATAACCAGCAAGTCCTAAAAACTGGCGTATCTCTGTAGGTGTAGTAGGAGATGCCCAATTTTTGACTGCTTCAATTTTTGCAGGATCAACATGGATCCATTGATTATCAATCAAATGTCCAAGAAATGGCACAACATTGATCCAGAAGTCACACTTTGAGAATTTAGCATACAACTTCTCTTTCTTGAGTAATTCAAGAATTATTCTCAGATGGTTTGCGTGATCTTCTTCATTGCGAGAATAGATGAGAATATCATCGATGAACACAATTACAAACTTATCCATGTAAGGTTTACACACACGGTTCATGAGATCCATGAATACAGCTGGTGCATTAGTTAACCCAAATGGCATCACTTGAAATTCATAGTGTCCATACCGAGTTCTGAATGCGGTTTTTGGAATATCTTCCTCCCTAACTCTCAGTTGATGATAACCTGAGCGTAGGTCGATTTTTGAGTAAATACTCGAACCTTGAAGTTGGTCGAATAAGTCATCAATTCTGGGTAACGGGTAACGATACTTTATAGTGAGTTTATTCAAACCTCGGTAGTCGATACACATTCTAAAAGTTCCGTCTTTTTTCTTGACAAATAAGACAGGAGCTCCCCAAGATGATGTACTAGGACGAATAAAACCACGATCGGTTAATTCTTGAAGTTGAGTAGATAGTTCCTGCATTTTTGAAGGAGCTAATCTATAAGGTGATCGAGCTATAGGTGCAGCACCCGGAATCAAATCGATTTGAAATTCTACTTGGCGAGTAGGAGGAAGGCCAGGTAGATCTTTGGGAAAAACTTATGAAAACTCTCTAACTATAGGTATATCTTCAAGTTGCTTCTCGTCAGGCTTGTTCTCCGTTACTTGAATTACAAATACTTGGCAACCTCGAGATATATATCTCTCAGTTTTTATACAAGATACAAGATTTAGTCAGGTTTTACTTCGATCTCCTCGGATAATTAGAGTTTCATCATTAATAGGAATATGAACGACTTTCTCGTTACATAAGATTTTGGCATGAGTTTTGGATAACCAATCCATACCAATAACAACATCAAAACTGCCGAGTTGAATTGGCATGAGATCAATTTTGAAAGGTTGTTTTGACAAGGTTAAGGTACAGTTTTGGAGAATAGTATTAGTACTAACTAAGTTTCCATCGGCCATCTCGATATCATAATAGGTACTTAAGGTAATGGGGATAATATTTAGTTTAGAAGCAAGAGATGTAGATACGAAGCTTTTATCAACTCTAGAATCAAATAATACTCTAGCCAGATGTTGATTAAGAAGGAACATACCCGTAACTACGTTAGGGTCTTGTGGAGCGTTTTTGTCCCTTAGCATATAGGCTCTTCCTTGGGCACCATTGTTGTTCTTTCGGCATTGATTTGCATAGTGCCCTTTCTCTCCACAGGCATGACAAGTAACTGTCACTGGTAGCTGATTACTTCCGGTGGCTGGTCCCTTGTTTCTACAGTTCTTGGTTAAGTGGCCCATCTTGTTACAAGTTCTGCATTTAACACTGCAGAGACCGGTATGGTGAAGAGAACACTTTCTACACAGTGGTAGACTTCCGGAATACCTATTAGTCTCAGCTGGAGTAGCAGCATAAGATCTAAACGTTTCTTGCCTTTGGTTCTAATAAGGGTTGGTGGTACGGTTCTGGTTATTGATGTTTTGGTTACGATTATTGTTGAAAGTTCTTCTGTCGTCGAACTTTCTTTTATGATCATTGGATCCTTGCACAGGGTTGGTCCTGGTTACTTGATCCATCAGCTTTTGAGTAATGGTAATGACTTCCTCCAAAGATTGAGGTTTAGAGGCAGTAACATTTCCTTTGATACTCGAAGGCAACCCTCCGATAAAAACTTCCATTGTTCTCTCAGTATCTGGCACCATGTTGGGACATAGAAGTGCCAATTCCTGAAATCTTCTTATGTAAGTTTTGATATCGGTTCCCTTTTACAGTAAGATGGTAGAATTCCTCTTCCATCTTCTGGATTTCAGTTCGGGGACAATATTTCTTGATTAGGAGTTTCTTGAATTCAGCCCAAGTAATCTTATAAGCTTCCTCAATTCCCATAGGTTGGGCAAATGAGTTCCACCAAGATAAGGCTTCATCAGTAAGAGTACCAGTAGCAAACTTGACCTTACAGTCTTCAGTGCAGTTGCTACGAGAAAATACTGATTCGCTTCGTTCAAACCAGCGGATTAATACAACGGCTCCTTCTGTGCCCTTAAAAATAAAGGGTTGACAGCTCATGAACTCCTTGTAGCTACTTTTTCTTGCTACGGAAACTTCTCTAGGAGCAGGATTTGCATTATTAGCATTGGCTATGTTTGCAGCTTGAGTTTCTAGTGCTGCAGCAACACTGTCAGCAACTAGTTGCCGGATGGCATCTTGACTCATAGATGGAGGGGTAGATGTTGATGACTTCTTGGGAGCCATTCTATCAACATTTACAAAATACACATGATAAGAATAATATCATAGTTGGGTAAGATTTGCGGAAAATTTTTCAACATAGACATTTTATTTGATACACGATTTATCAAAAGAGTGCATTGCAAAATACAACGGAAAACATCTAAACATCTAAGGATAGTATTCTAATATTTCTTGGATTCTTTGGTCTCTTCGGTTTTCTCGGGAGTTGGTTCACTTCCTAAGGGTCTTGGTATGATCCATAGGGAATTATTCATCTCAGCCAACATTTGATCCATTTTTGCAAAGTCAGGTATTGCATCAATGACATCAGCTATTAGTGGTGGAGAATCTGGTCTAAATGGTGATGATGATCCTACGGATGATGATGGAGATCCAACAGGTGACTCGATACCTCTAGGTGAAATCTCTTGATTATCTTCTTGTTTATAATGTGTAGCCATAAGTCCTATGTATATAGGCTTGGGACAACCTGGTGGTGGACAATCCATAATATTTGCTGATTTTATAAAAATGAGAAATGGTAACCGAACAAAATAAATAACCACTTAATGCAAAAACTTCTTTTTATTTATAAAGAAAACTTCTTGTTTATTTACAAAAGATGATTATTTATATTACACATCTTCTATTTTACATTTGTACAAAAACAGTAAAAACTAAGGATTTGATAAGTCTGGTGGTCTTGTAGTCTCGTGTTGTTCACTTATGGTTTTTAAGGACTTGGATAGCTTCTAGGAGGATCTTGGTATCAGAATGATGACGTAGTTGGATATCTTCGATGATCATCTCGAGAGTAGAGATTCTAACTCGAGCAAGTACGACTTCATCGGCATGGAGTTCTTGTTTCTTTTGTAATTCCATGATTTGAGTATTAGCCTTTTCTAGTTCGATCTCTAACCTCCTAAAGTCTTTCTGAATGAGGACCCTCCCATTTTTAAGACCATAAATATCATTTTCTATTTCTTCAATTCGTTCCAAGGGTATTTCATCCAAGTGGTTTAAGATCATTTCTATCCATTCTTGGTGCCTTTCTAATGGTGATTTGTGTGAACTTTCTCCTGTTTCGAATACATATGGTGGTGTAGGTGATGGAAAAAAAGTTTTCTTATTAGGTGGAAAAGGTTCATCTGGAGTATAGTTATCTGGAGGTGGTGTGGTTGGATCTTGAGGTGGGATAACGAGATTTTCATTATAGACTTGCATATAGGGATCTTCGAGATTAGGTTCAATAGCTAATGAAGCTATAAAGTATTGATTCCATTGTTCCGATAAATCAGAATCAGAGACATCGTTAGGATTCGGGAAATAGTCAGAATCCAAATCAGGCTCAGATTCAGAATCAAAATCCGAATCACGAGAGAAATCTGGTGAGTTAGAATTCGAATTCACTTCTTCCTTCGGGATTATAGGATTGGGAAACATAGTTCTGTAATAGTTTCGATATAAAAATAATCATAAGTACATAAATATTTAATACATATATACTTAGGTTATTTACTCTTCATGTAGCGTTTGGGGAAAGCAGTGGCACGGAGGACTTTATTTTTCAAAAATTAGTTATAGTTAAGGTAAAAACCTTGTTCTCTATAACTGTGGCGCTGATACCAATCTGTAACACCCTCATTTTTACATATGGCAGCGGAAGCTATTTTGGGGTATTAGTTCATGATACACAGTACTCAATAATAGAAAACGACTCAAAAGAGACGTTTTTTAAAAGAGAGTTATCATTCATTTATTCATCAGAGTATTTACAAACAGAGGTCCCGAAGAACATTTTGAAAACATAAAAGTGAATGATAACAAGTTTGGACGTCCTCATGTCCTTTGCCTCTCCGTGCCATAGTCCGTGTGATTTTCAGTTACCTGGGATAAATATGCTCAAAGTCAACACAAAGGTTGAGTGAAATTCATAGGTTTGAGTTATAATAGTTTGAATACAAGTTTAATCATCAATGGGATATGTTGTTACACCCGTTAAAATCATAATTATTGCATCTGAGCTCATGACACCCCACGTTAACATTTCCAAGTCCAGTGATGGTACTACAGACTAAGAAATGACTAGAAGTAAGGCGTAACTTGCCAAGGTTACCCTCTTTGTTCTCAAATATAGTGCTATTGGTGCCAAAAGTATAGGCAAACCAACAGGAGTCGTCACACTCCAAATAGATCTATTCATAATATTCGCGTTCACGTTACGGTGATTATGGTTCATGAAATGTATGTTATAGTGGCAGATCAAGGTACTCGTGCAATAATTTATCAGGATAGCATACCAAAATACTTGTATTCATGTTTAGAGCGTATATCCCCCTCACGGGTTTGTAAAGCATTTAAAAGTGAGGCTATGAACTCACCTTAGGTTAGGGATATCTGCTTGATATCAAGAGGGACTCAGGTAGACGGCTTTTACCACGCAACCTGAGGTATCATATGTCAAGTATTTAGTTAAGTTGTGTTATGTTTCAAAACTTTGTTTAATATAGTTTAAAAAGGTTTATTTCTTTGATTCATTAGTTTATGAATATCGTTGTATCACTATTTGGGTCATCATATGTCAGAAGCCATTCTAAAAACGTTTGAGGAGCGAGGGCACTTTAACTCGTAAACCCAACCACTCAGTCAGAACGTAATATCGAGATGGAACATCTTAATATGAAATTCCCTAGTAGTAGGATACGTCTGTGTGTTAAGGAAAATAGGTTTTGAGGCTTCTTTAAAAGTTATTCGATAATAAGTTATGTTTATATTTATAATGTTTTTAAAGTTTATATATGTTTTAATCAATGTATAAAAAGGATTATTTGTATTTATTTTATAAAATATCAAACCTTATAGGATTATTATATATTTTTCAAAATATCTCATTTAGTCCTTTATCTTGAAAATAGTTACATAACATGTTTTAACACTAAAATAGACATGTTTTATGAATCAAAAGCTAAAGTAAAGTTTCATTTGTGTTCTTATATGTCTATAAGACTTATGAACGTCTTATAACAATAACATAATAAGTTTAAAACTTTGAAATCAAATTGATCATAAGTAGTAAAAATTTAGGGTTTTCTAGGTTCAATCATAGTTTCATGAATGTTTTAAGGTATCATAAGGCATGTAATCATTATAACAACATCTCTAGGTGTTCTATAACATATCTAAGATCAAACATGGGTGTTTAGAACTTACTTGAATACAAATAGTGCAAGAACAAGATGAAAAGGGGAGTATGTGCTAGTTTTGAGGCCTTGATGATCACTACAACTTGTTAATGGCTTCTAGGTCTTGTACTCTTGGTTTCTTTTCTTGTAAACCTTCTTAGAACATCATATCATCCTTAGGCTACTGATAGTGCTTGGATTGAGAGAGTTTTTAGTGCTTTAGAGAAGTTGAGAATGGAATGAAGAGTTATGTGTTAGTTATGGCTATTTATAGGCAAAGAAAGGCTTCATGGCTAAGTTTTGCAAGGATAGATGTCAAGTGCTGGAGTACATGACAAGGATAAGCTAGGAGGATGTTAAGGCTAAGCTAGTTGATGAGTATTACAAGCTAGGGATGTAGCTTTGCAAGGTGTAAGCACATGGTGAAGTTTAGGAAGCATGTGGTGGCAAGGTGCTTGTAAGCTACCTTCTTGCTTGCTTAGGATGATGTAGGGAGGTGCTAAGCATGAGGGAGGTGTGTGTTAAGGTTCTAGGATCAGTAGTAGCTTGATCATAGAGGTTCTTGAGGTGTTAGGGTGCTTGGTTTAACAAGGTTATGCTTATACATGGCTGTTTCTGGACAGCCAGCAATAGTCCCGGTAAATTGTTTGTCATTTACAAACCGTGACTCCGTTTAAGCTCAAATTTGTGAGAAATGTTAGATATTTGAGTCCTCTAAAACTTTTAGTTTTACATATTCAAGGGTTACTACACAAAATCTTGAGATAATAGCTGTTTACTACAAGTATGCCAAATCTGCGTACCTTTGGCATTTCGGCTATAACTAATTCATATGATGTCGAATCGGGGTGATTCAACTTGCAAAATGACCACAAGACATAGGGCTAAAACCTAGTTCTCTTACTTAATACTCAGGTCTTATTGATTTGTCCAGATTCTATGTTTTATTGGCTGGTCATATTCTGAAATTATAAGTATGAACTAGTTTTAGTCATGCCGGGTTTGCTATGGTTTTGTGATTAGGATTTGATAAGTTAGGGTCTTAGATTTATTTTTAGACAGATTTTGGGATTGTGTTTGAGGTTTAGTAATGATTCACCAAGAGTTTTAAGGGTTTTATTGGGTTACACTAGGTTAAACTTGAAAACTAGGTCAAACCGGGTAAAACTAGGTTAATGACTTGTTTTAGCTTAGGTCATGTTGGAATCTTGGATTGAGGTTCTAGGTTGGAGTCTAACATGATGTAGAGGTACCGTTTTGGGTTTATGATCTATAAAATGAGTACTTGTACCTTGTGGTAGAGTGGTGTGAAAGTTTGAACATGATTTAGGACATAAGATGACCAAATTAGGGCTTTATACTTAAATGACTTGTAAAATGTTATTTGAATACTTGATCAATGGTTCAATGAGTGTATCACACTAAACTTTAGTTAAAGTAGCTTTTACATAAGCCTTGCATACTTCAAAACTTGTTTCATTTTGTAATTAGGGTTTTTGAATCAACCGTAAAGGTATAATGCTTGTTTTGGTAAATTGTGGGATATAAGATGTTGTATTGATTGAATATTTAGCAAAATGATCTTTGATATATATATACTTGACATACTTAGGGGGTTTACATGATGTAATCATGTATATAGTTGGCAATAGTGGTTGCGTAAGAATGTCTAGATTTCTATGTAAGTTACTTTACATAGTTGAGATATAGTGAAGCAAAAATTTAACCCATAAAAGTAGTTCTCATATATATCATGAGTGTATATTAAATAGAGGAAATTTATGAGTTGTTACAGTTGTTGTTGCTTGATCCTTAAGTATCCATGATCTAGCTAATTATGCATATTTTAGGAAGGGCACTATCGTGTCAAACAAATTGGTCATCTTGAAACTTGTAGTGTTTTGATAAATGTTTGGATGAGAACGTTTTTAAAAACGGTGGATCCTTATGCAAGTAATCGTATTCTCCTTGATTCCTAAAGAAAATTTTCGAATTTTCTTGTGTTCCTTGAAATCTTTCTTTTTGTTTGGCGTTGACTTAGTAAGTCACTGTGGCCGAGTAATTTTTGAAAATGTTTTTATGTGTTGTGTGTAACGTGTGAAATTTATCAGAATCGCTAGGGTGTTGATGAAATACCAAAGGGACTCGTACCGACACTGAGAAGAAATTTTAAACAAGAATAGAAGACTGCCAAAGTAGAGGAAATCAGAGTTCAAGTAACTCTGAGGGGAATGACGAAGACTTCACCTACATCAAACGTATCATACCTTATTTATTTTCTTTTCTCGTTCTTTTGATATGTTTAACGACACGCGATAAACTGTTGAAGTTTACCAACTGTGCATCGGTAGTTGGAAGACAATTCCATTGACGTCTTCGTTTATTCAAATGAGGAATCCTCTTTGCTTGACTCGATTTTCTTTGATCATCGATGGTTAAACGATAGATAGCCATAGTTGATGTTTTTGTGGTAAACCCTTGCCTTTTATTTATTTATGCGGTAAGTGATCTGGTCGAGTGATCGTAAGTTGTGAGAACTTGAGACGACATTGTCCAATGAAGTCCGATCATGGAGAACACGTGCCATGTAATATATATTTTTTTTGTTATGAACGATGATGCTTATTGAGATTTTGATCACGTTTGGGACGAAAGTGAGATGGTGTTCTTATATTATATATTTTTTGGGTATGGATCCGTGTGTGAGCACCCTGTGATGACATATGTATGTATTTTTCTTTCTTTTTGGATATGCATCCATAGCTAGCAAGCTCGTGAACCTTATTTAACTTGCAATTTTCTTTTGACTGGACTCATCCGAGAAATATGTCAATATTTTTTATTTTATCATGGCTTGGCTGATTAGCAAGCATGAGTTAACTTGATTAAACTGATTGGCTTGGCATGGTTTGGCTATGTTGCAAACATGTCGTAATGTGGTTGTATGTGTTTCATAATGGCTTTTGTGTTTGATTGGATTGTGATGTCTTCGAGAGAGTTATTTATACGTCGAATGATTACCGTATCGATGAATTCGTTTTTGACGAAATAGGTTTGTATGTACATAATATTGCGATTAAGGTGATTTTGTATGACTAGTATTAATTACTTCGTCTTGTATATTCTGAACATTTTCGATGGGGTTATGTGTGACCCGTACGATTTCCTTGTGAATAATTATTATTTTTATGAGACGATGAACCAAGTGAAAGGACAATTCGAAAGTTGGGAGACATGCTCCGAGCGTGTGTGATCGATTTTGGTAGTTGTTGAGATCGACACTTGTCGTGGGTAATATCTTTGTACAACGACTTTTACCTTGTTAGCATTGAAGTTGTAGCATTTGAATAATTATGTTGATGAAAATGTAGATCACCAGTTGAGTGGAATGAAGTAAGAAAAAGCCAGTTGAATAGGCTTGAAATGATTCGAGAGGCTATGAAAGAGATGGTGTAGATTAAGAATCACTTGTTAACCGCAGAAGCTGTGGAAAGAGATGTGTTGATACCCGTAGGAAGAATTTGGGGAAATTGAATTGGAGATCATGGATCGAGATGTTGAGTGATTGAAACAAGGTATAATCCTCATTGTGAAGGCGTGATGGAACCCGAGACGTGAACCGAAGTCCACATCGGAATGTGAAGACCTCTTTAGGAAGTAGTACCCTCATCTTTCTAGTAGTACGAAATGCGAGTATAAGAACCGGAGAGCGCCGGGACGTCGCTCCCTTAAGGAGGGGAGGATGTGATACCAGTGAAAGTGCCGTATGATGCTAAGTTATTGTCAAGAGCTGTTCAGTATGAGCATCTCTCTTAAGTTGCGACTCACTTGAGGATGTGATATCCCGAGCTCAACGTTATTTATTTAATCCTATTTTACGAATATTTTTGAAATTTTTAAGAAATTTCGTTTGCTATATATTTGACGGTTTAAGTTGAAACCAACGTTTACGGTCGTAATTTTAACATTTGACGATTTAAGAAGAACCGATGACGACTACGATACCGACGGATGCCCAAAACTTACATTTTATTATCGATTGATCGTCATTTGAGTTTTTCGAGATTTTTATTTTTATTACGTGTTGAGTCGAGTCGGAACCATATGTATAATCGTTTTTTGTGCGTTTGAACCATTTAAAGGTATTTTGAGGTAGCCGGGACTAAACCCGACTCCCGTAAAATTTTAAAATCGACTACTAGTCATAATACTGCTCTTTAAATACTTGTTTGCCATTTAAGGCCAAAAGAAAGCCATAATTGCATTTTGGTCCCTCCTAACCTTACAAAATAAACAAACAAACACACACTCTTCATTTTTAACTTCAAAAATTTTCTCCCCTCTCCTTTGTTCTCTGTAGGCCGACGGCCAACCTACCACCCCCATCAAATCCACCTCAAAACTTGATTTCTTGATAAACTAATCAAATACCCATGTTTATAATCCTCTTGTAAGTGAATCCCACCCATAATATCCAACATGCAACATCTTTATTTTTCCAAAAATTTATTCATATGAACAAGTGGGTTTTGATCTAATTTTTTTCATTTTATGTTTTTAATTTGTGTTTAGGATTGAAGGAAACCATTTAAACAAGCTTGGGGTTAATTTTTCTTGGTTTTCTTGCTTCTCCAAACCCACGGCCCAATTGGGGGTGTTTGGTTTCTTTGATTTTGACCTTGATTGGTTATGGGTATGTGTTTATATCCATGTTGTTATTGTTTTAAATTAATTTTATTACATTGCATGTGTGATTTTTGAAATGGGTTTTCTTAGTGATTATTCATACAAGTGATTAGGTATGACAGGGTTGGTTTAGGATGATTATTAGTTGTTATTAGGGGTATAGGAATGATTGAAATGCGTCGAAATGATGTTTTAATGTGATTTTGGAAAGGGTATTTTAGATCATAAACTTTAGGGGTATTTTTCGTGGTTTTAAGTCTAAGTCCAGGTTGAGAAGATAGGATATTGTTGTAGAGCTTCTTTCTAGCATCGTTTTGGTATAAGGTAGAGCTTACGACTCCAAACGAGTCAAAAGTTATGATATTTTGAAAGTTCGTGTACCGAGAGAGGAGAATCAACACAATCCGAATTTGTGTTTGGTTTTGGGTCAAATCCCAGGGACCATGGATAGAGTTTGGTAAATGATTGAAAGTTGATTTTTAGTCTCAAACCTGCACTTGTGAGTCTATTTTTAGACTTAGGTGTTGTATTGGTCAATGGTGTATTTTAAATGGGTCAAACAAGTCTTACATGTTAGAAGTGCAAAATCAGTCCTAAAAACTTATGTTTAGTAATGTGATGTGTAACGGGTCATAAAAGTGAAAACTTTTCATGGGATTAAATATGGGTTTTATACAGATCATGAGGCATTTTTGTGAATTTTCTTGAAATTTATATAGGTGCTTATGTCATAGCAAACAACCCGTACATTTGGTATGTACCGGCAGAATTATAAATTGCGCAATAGTTCTAATAAAGTATAAAATTGGACGTGTCTAGTAAATATCACTTGTATGGATATTTGGCGTGAGTTTATATGAACCTTGAGTGTTCTTAATTATGTACATACAGTACTTGAAGGTACTTGAATGTGTTGATTCATTACGTGTTTATTCGTTAGGTGTTGTATTTGATTTCCCCGGGGCATCCTCATCGTCGGTGATCGATTTCGTTTACGCCGTAGTTACTAATACTACCACTACTACATAAGGTGAGTCTATAGCCTCGCTCTTTACTTATTTCAAATCTTTTTACCCGCGAGGGGGATACATGCTATTTAAATGTAAATGAACATAAGTCATGAATGATTGTTGGACCCGAATGTTTCCTTGAATTGTGTTGAGTACCTAGTTGCAAAAGTCCCTAAATTCTTGAACTATTAACTATTGTCTTGCCCTTGTATGGGTTGGAGATAGCCGCTTATACAATTGAAAGTACTATGGGGTTGACGACCCTATCCGAGACGAGAGCTAGTACGTTGAGTACCCTCTGCGGACGGATAACTTGTGATAAGAAATAAGGTATAATTGCAACTGATGCCTTTAGAAGGGGCACTGGTTTCATTTTAATCATGCCGGTAAATGTACGCGGGTGATTGAGTTAACGGATTAGTGTCACGAGCTTAAACACAATTATTAGCTATTGCTAAATATAATATCCTTGAATAATAGATTGTTTGCGCGACAATGCTATTGAATAGTCATGATTGGTTTTAATACTTATGTTTAACCTACGATTTGATAAACCTATTTCGCTCAACCTTTGTGTTGACGGTTTTAAGCATGTGCTTCAGGTAACAAAGATTGATAGCAGCGGAGCATGCGAGGATGGAAGTTGTTGTGGCTTGGCAGTCTACTTGTTTTTCCACCCTTATTTAACTTAAAACTCTTTTATTTTTCTGTCATGTGAGCAAAATGTACCTTTTTGGGGTTGAGATTCAGTGGGGACCTAACGCAAACTCTGTTTTGTATTATCTTGGGATTTGGAAAACTGTAGACTTGTATGTTTTAATAATGTTAAATTTATGTTTAAACTTTTACGTCTCTTTGAGTCGTTTGATATAGCTTATGTGTGAAGATAACTACGTAGCACCCAAATGTTGTAGTTCCGCTGCGCATAGCATTTGTTGGGGGTGTTATAACAAATAACTTGGATGAAACACAACTAGTCCAAGTATTCATAAATACAATGGATTAACCTAAAACAAAAAGGGTATCGTGATGAATATGACTAGCTCATAGATTCATCTTTATCACAACACTAGTGAGTGAGTGATCTTCTCATTGGACAAGGTAAAGGAGGGGATCAAGAGGATAATCATATGTAAACATCCTTAACACTTTAAGTGATCATTTACTAATGATTATGCTATAGAAAAGAGAAAGGGGACTGAGAAAAACGTCCAAGAGGCTTATTGGAAAATGAGATTTGACCCACTATTTAAAGGAGACAAAGTATAACGGATATATAACGGCTATCTGGGCGCGGTACCTTGTCTAGCCCGGCGGTTCCATATCGCTAGGGAACCGCCTAGCTACTTAAGGTACCACCCCTAGAGTACGCTCTGTTTTTTGTCTTTTAGTGGGGTGGGAATATCTGAGGTATTTGAAGCCTTCAAAGGATATTCTAATAGCATATGGAATATGCTATTTTCAAATTTTCATTTTCCATTTTAATAAAACATTTTTAAAAAAAGAAATTTTATTAAAAAGTCTTTTGTCATATTAAGTGAGTTTTACGGATAATCATTTTGATGATCACTAAGTATGATTAAGAAAGGTTAGTGATATGATTATTACCTTGATGATAGTGTTAGTTAAATAATTCGTTTTGTGTTTTATACTAAATGTGTTGTATAGTTTGTTGTGATCAAAACTAAGAAAGATTAGTTAACACTAATAATGATTTTAGGCATTACTTGCATTAACAATTAGCTTTGTCAAAAGTGACTATCTCTTTACTTTAAGAAACTTCATTATATTAATAAGGCAAAAAAATCAACATGGGTAATAACATGCCAAAGATCTAAATTTTTTGATTTCACATAAGTCTCAAATCTATTTTTCCAATAAATAAAGCTATCGGTTTCAAAAAGAGGTGGTCTTTGCATAGATTGCCCTTCTAGGTGCTTGTTGGAATCCATAGATCGATTCAAGTTTTAAAATACAATATATTAAAAAGGCTTGAGCAACCACGCTCTGATACCAATTGTAGAAACTAGAAAGGGGGGGGGGGGGTTGAATAGTTTCTTAAACTTACTTGTAAAAGACGGTTTTTAAAAATCCTTTTCAAAAAAACTTAGGCTTGAGCAAATATGTGAAACCTTCTTATACACAATATGAACAAGGGATATTGAAACTAAACTAATAATCACAAGTTTAAAGAATAATGAATGTAAAGAGATAAGGGAAATAAAGATCAAACCAAACACCAAGGATTTATAGTGGTTCAGCAATAAAGCTCACTCATTGTCCCTACTCCACTCCTTGAGTACTCCTTACTCGAGAGTTCACTAATCAACAAGCTCCTTAAGGTGTAGAAACCGTACACAACGTTGCTTAACCAATTTTCGACTCTAAGTTAAAAGTCGAGCCCTAATCTTAGCTAGGACCAATCTACACCAATATACTTTAAGGACCAAGTATTAACCTTAATGAGATTTGATCTTCAATGGATCTTTGAGGTAGACACAACCCTTAAAGTATGAAAGTGTTCGTCTATTTGCTTTTGGAGAGGAAGAGATAGGGGAAGAAAGAATCACTTCAAAACAAGTAGTAATCAACCAAATTGTAACACCCCCAAATGGTCAAATGCAGCGGAATAGTACGTGGGGTGTTACTTTGATTGGCGGATCGATAGCACATAGTATATAGAGCAATGATAATTAAATGCCATTAAAACATATCACATGAATTTATGTGTGCAAATTAAGTAAATTGTATTGAAAACACACTTATTAATATTTGTGGAAATATCCCAGCCCGATGGTAAACATGAATGCTCCCTATGATGCTGGAATCCAATGCATGCACCTGCTTACTTTCTTGAAAAAACATAAAAAGTAAAATGTGGGGGTCAACACGAAGTTGGTGAATTCACAGGTTTAATTATAAAGTAAATGTACTGATATGTAAAACACCACGAAGATAGTAGAGCAGCAAGCTTCCTACTATAGTAGTTCCTATTACCTTGTAATAGATGCTAGAAAATGTTTCTCAGGTGCCTATCTGGATCATCCTGATGAGAGACCTCAGTCCAACAATGAAATAAACATGTTGCTTGGCCTAAGCGTTTCGTGATAGCAAGTCACGCAGGCCGGGTGTTGTCAATACCCAAATAGATCTATTTAAAACATTTCGCGCTACACTATTAACTATTACAGTCCACGGGAATAAATGGGGCAAACAATAGGTAGTAAATATGTTGTTGTTTGTAAGTGTTTGCATATACAATAATTAAGTATGTTTTCTGCCCCATTTATAAAACAGTAAAAGATGGGGCCATGAACTCACCTCAATGATAAAGTTGGGGTAGAATGTCACTCAGTATGCTGATATGGTATGATGACGGAGCAGTAAAATTCCTAGTAATTTATGTGACTCAGTATATGCACACTAAAAATGCACATATAAATGTAACTGATGAAAATGCATGATCACTAATTAATAAGTTGTTACTATTGTTTAAACGTTAAACTTATAGTAAGTTATCGATAATAATATATTTTTTGTTTCTAAAAATATATTTAAATTGTATGTACCATAAAAGTGTAATTAATTAAATAAATAGATTTTTAATTAATTACGTGATTGTAAGAAAGTAATACGTCTCACCAAATTTCCTTAGCGTTCAAATACACTAATTTAGTTCGTTTGTTATACCAATGTCGTAAATAAACTCTTATTGTTTATTTAATTTAAATAATTAAAATAACTTAATTTAATTTATGTTAAAACAATTTTATTAATGTTTTTAAATAAATTAAGTTGCACTTTAGTCCTTGTAAAGAATATATTTTCCAAAATAACCCCTAGGGTTTCGTTGTTAAATGTAATGCATCGTTAGTCCTTGTCCGTTACATTTGTTTTCAAAAATACCCATAGGGCTCACAATAGTTTCAAAGAATGACAATTATAGTCCCTAGGGTTTAATAACATTCGGCAATTTGCAAACCGAGTCCCTAGGGCTCGGTTAAGGTTTGTAAAATGGCAAGTTTAGTCCCCCTAGTCTCGAAAATAATTGCAAAGCACTAAAGGGAAAACTAGGGCTTGTTATAAGTTTGGGAAATGACACATATGGTCCTTGTGGTTTATTGAAGTCTTGGTATAAAACAAAACGCAACCTTAAACTTTCGAATTTGGCAGATTTAGTCCTTAGACTTTACAAAAGTCACAAATTAAATATACATGTTTTATAATGTCATTATTTTGACTTATACTTTCACCCTTTGGCAAATGTGGCACGAAAAGTCTCCAAATAGTGAATTTGGAAATAAATGTGCTTACTATTGGGTTATTTTATTAGTTGTACAAGTAATTAAGCACTCCTAATAATCTAAAATAATCACACGGGCCTATTGGGCTTAACTTAATACTCGGTTTATATAAAGAAGCCATGTAATAGGCTTATGGCTTATCTAGTTCGCGGCTTATATATGGCTTATGTAAGTTTATAACTTAATTTTTAGCATTCATCTAACTCTAAGTCATTAGCTTAAGCTATGAGCTTATTAGACAAATGATTTATACTCGGCCATTTAAGTAAGCCGAGACCTTATGGGCTTATAATTTGGTGTATACGTTTAGCTTATTAGACCTAGCTTATCTAGGTTTTTTAGAGCAAGGTTCCCAACTAGTTTCCATAGATCTATGATTTGAGCATGTTAACCATGAAGGAAAAATCAAGTTGTGGGCTTCTAGTGTCTTATTGACTCAAGTTCTAGCAAGTTTTACGTATGCATGTTCATCTTGTCACGTTGTATATAGTCCTACACGTATGGTGCATGGATTCGAATGTCATGATGAGTAGGAAAGAAATGAATAAAGGTATGGAGGTGTTTTACTTACTTGTTGAGTGAAGATGATGATGAATGGACAAGACTAGCTAAACTCCTTGTTTCTACACGTCTAGTACCCTTAACCATGACCTTAGGGTAGTTTTGTTTACTTTGACCACCAAGATTCGAGAGATGACTTGCACTAAATGCTCTTAAGACCAAGATTCGTGTAGTAAATGATGTAGGGAATATATGTTTTGTGTTTAAGTGTTATGAGATCCGAAAATGGTGTGTTGTAAGTGAGGTTTGAGTATGTAAATGTTAAGCTTATACTCCAACTTGGGAGATGTTTGTGTTTTGGTTTGTATACACGTCCAAGGAGAGAGGAGGATCAAGATTTGGTAATCCGAGGTTGTACTATGATGATCTAGTTAGGAGATTTGTTTGTACAAGGTTTAATTGCTAAGCAAGTACACTTGCCTCTTCTTTTGCTTCCTAGCCGTCGCATGCGATGGTCAAGGGGACAAGTATGATGCAAGGTATATTGTTAGTCTTAATAAGGAAGTGTTGTAGATGTCAAGTTATGTCTAGTATAAGTTTATAAGGTTTTTAAGTGAGTATATGTGTGATATAGGTAGTATTCGGCTAAGACAAAGTGTATAGGGTAATTTTAGGTTCAAGTATGGTAGTTTGGTGTAGTTATTAGTAGTCTAGGTATTCCAGTGTGAGTGTAGGTTCGAGTCCAAGTCCATTTGGTTAGGTTCTAGGGTTTTTGGTGAAAGTATAATCATAAATAAATAAATGTATAGTTTTATTTATTTAAAGTATGAGACACTCAAATAAATTGTTATAAATTTTGTTAGATACAAAATTATATTGTCTCAATAGCTCTTGATGATTGTAGTAACACTTAAAGTGTGTATAAAATATATAGTGTATATATATATATATATATATATATATATATATATATATATATATATATATATATATATATATATATATATATATATATATATATATATATATATATATATATATATATATATATATATATATATATATATATATATATATTATAGTAATGATAAACTACATAATCGTTATTAATTGTGATCATGGTTTTAGGTTTTCATAACACTAAAATGATGCATGAATATTCTCATGTGTTTAAAGGTGACTCAATAGTCTCCAAATGATTGTTTATAGATTATGTATGCTCATAAAGATGTAGTCATAGTAAATGTTTAATGAAGTGTAGTATGTTCGTATGCTCATAAAATGTAGTCATACATGTTGTTCTTGTGATCCCTTGATTGAATATTCACAATCATAATGTTTTCTTCAAAGTTCTCGTTGCTCAAATGTTTTAACTGTTCCCAGATATGGTAAATTGCTTAAAGATCTTGTGATAAAAATGATGTATGCTCATGTATGATGCATATGATTGTACAATGTTTTCATGTAGAGGTGAATATATATATATATATATATATATATATATATATATATATATATATATATATATATATATATATATATATATATATATATATATATATATATATATATTATGAGGTGACGTGTACAATAATGTCATAGTCAAAACCTGAAAACTACAGGTTTTACAACACTATCCAGTTATTTTAGCTTTGTCCTCAAAGCTTAAGATGACTTTACTGCTCAGGTGAACAGGTGTGGGTACTTAGCTCTAAACGAGTCTTCGCGTTCCCAAGTGAACTCGGGACCTCTCCTAGAGTTCCAACGTATCTTAACCAACGGAATTTGGTTGCGCTTCAGTTTCTTGACTACTCTCTCCATGACTTCTACGGGTTCTTCTGTAAATTGGAATTTGTCATCAAAATGAACTCCCTCCAATGGCATGGCTAACGGCTCATCCGCGCAACACTTCTTTAGGTTCGAAACATGGAAGGTAGAGTGTACCCGACTCAATTGTTGGGGTAACTCTAGTCGATAAGTGACTGCACCAATTCTGGCAATCACTTTGAAGGGTCCTACGTATCGTGGGTTTAGCTTTCCACGTTTTCCAAAGCGTACAACACCCTTCCAAGGTAATACCTTAAGCATAACATGATCACCTAGTTCAAATTCTATAGATTTCCGTTTGCGATCTGCATAGCTCTTCTGTTGGTCTTGTGTAGCTTGAATTCTCTGCTTGATGAGAGTGATCTTCTCATTAGTCTCTTGGATCAGTTCGGGTCCAGTAAGTTGAAACTCCCCTACCTCTTCCCATCACACGGGTGATCCGCACTTGCAGCCATAGAGGGCCTCAATTGGGGCGGCCTTGATGCTGGCATGCTAGCTATTGTTGTAGGAGAATTCAACTAAAGGTATATGTTCGACCCATCCTTTTCCAAAGTCGATCACACATGCCCTCAGCATGTCTTCCAAGGTTTGGATTGTTCTTTCACTCTAACAGACGGTCTGTGGGTGATAAGCGGTACTCATATCCAAATTTGTTCATAAAGCTCTTTGAAAAGCTTTCCAAAGATTTGCCGTAAACCTACCGTCTCGATCACAAATAATTGAGACTGGCATACCGTGTCTAGTCACAACTTCCTTCAGGTATAGTTTTGCTAACTTGTTCAAAGAGTCATTTTCTCTTATGGGTAGAAAATAAGTGGATTTCGTGAGTCGGTCGACGATTACCCAAATTGTAACGTAACTGTGAGATGAAGTAGGAAGTTTGGTGAAGAAGTCCATGGTGATGTTGTCCCACTTCCACTTTGGTATCTCAGGTTGGACTAGTAAACCTGACGGCCTCTGATGTTCGGTCTTCACTCTTGCACAGTCAGACATTTCTTTACGTATGTGGCAATGTCTGCCTTCATGTTTGGCCACCAACACAACTTCTTCACGTACTAATACATCTTTTTAGATCCGGGATGTATGCAATACTTAGACATACGAGATTTGTGCATGATCACGCTTCTCAAGTCTATGTAACATGGTAACCAACTTCTTCCATGTAGAAATAATGTTCCGTCTTCTCCTGGTTCTAACTTCTCCTTGCTTAGATCCGTCCTAAGCATTCCTCCTATGTCTTCTTTTCCAATGTTTTCAGGCTTCTGGGCTTGGAGTTGAGCCTCTAATATCTGCTTGGGTAGATCCAAGCTAATGGTCATAACTAAGGCTCGAACTCTCATAGGAGGATCAGTTCCCTTGCGGCTTAGTGCATCTGCAACCACGTTGGCTTTACCTGGGTGGTATTTGATGTCACAATCATAGTCACTAAGCAGCTCTATCCAAAGACGTTGTCTCATGTTCAGCTCCTTTTGGTCTAGAATGTGTTGCAAACTCTTGTGGTCGGTATGCGCAGTACACTTTGTTTTGTATAGGTAGTTCCTCTAGATTTTTAAGGCAAAAACCACATATCCAAGTTCTAGATCATGAGTAGCGTAATTCTGTTCGTGCTTCTTTAGTTATCTTGAAGCATAGGCAATTACTTTATTTCTTTGCATCAGTACAACACCTAAGCCTTTGTGTGAAGCATCACAGTAGACAACGAAGTCTTTGTTGCCTTCTGACAAGGATAGAATAGGTGCGCTACACAACTTCTGTTTGATGGTTTGGAATGTTGATTCCTCTTTTTCTCCCCATTCAAACTTCACGCCTTTCTAAGTAATCTTCGTCATAGACTTAGCTATCATAGAGAATCCTTCTATAAATCTCTAATAGTAACCGACAAGACCTAAGAATTGGCGAATCTCTTTTGGTGACGTAGGCGATGCCCAATCCTTTACGGATACGACTTTGGCGGGATCCACTTGTATTCCCTTTCTATCGATCACATGACCAAGGAAATGCACTTTACGAATCCAAAAATCACATTTAGAGAACTTGACGTACAACTTCTCTTCCTTAAGCAATTTCAGTAGCTGAGCAAGATGTTCTCCGTGCTCCTGTTCATTCTTGGAATAGACGAGTATGTCGTCGATGAACACGACAACAAATTTATCTAGATACGGTCTGCTCGCTCGATTCATGAGGTTCATCAATATGGCTGGTGCGTTGGTCAATCCAAATGGCATGACCTGAAATTCGTAGTGATCGTATCGAGTTCTGAAGGCTGTCTTTGGTATGTCTTCCTCTCTGACCCTCAAATGATGGTATCCAGATCGTAAGTCGATGTTGGAGTACACACTTGATCCTTGTAGTTGATCGAATAGGTCATCGATTCGAGGAAGTGGGTAACGATTTTTCACAGTTAACTTGTTTAGTTCTCTGTAATCAATACACCTTCGGAAAGAACCGTCTTTCTTTTTGATATATAGTACTGGAGCTCCCCAAGGTGAGGAACTGGGACTAATAAAACATTTGTCTGACAGTTCTTCGAGTTGTTCTGCTAGTTCTTTCATCTCGGTCGGTGCTAACAGGTATGGTGCTTTAGCTGCAGGTGCAGCTCTTGGTATCAAGTCTGTTAACCATAAGATTCAAAGCTATTTAGGGGTGATCCGGAGGTCGGGGAGGATAAAACAAGTGTTTAGACATTTTAGAGAGAGAAAGATTACAAGGTGAAAGGAGTGTGTGTATTTAGAGAGAGAAAGTAAAATACAAAAAATGGGAATCCTCACCCCTCCATGGAAGTATGGAGGGGTATATATAGCCTAGACAGACACGAACTATTCTAACTTAACAAAACTAGTCCCTGCGTGTGTGGCTATATTAAACTAATGTAATTCTGTAAATGGCACTCACATTTTAGGGCTAACAATCTTCCACCAATGTGGAGAAATACAGAATTACTTACAATGTTCCTAACAAGTACATATACAAAAAAATAAAGTGTTCCAAGGCGCTTCCAGTGTTGAGGATATCTTATAATTCTTCTTGTCTTCATAACTTGTACCTCAGCTTGAATCCTCTTTGTCTTTGCTTGTTGTGGAAAAATTGTAATATGCATGATTTGGATTAACTTCCCCCCAATTCATGCAGCATGTATTAAAAAAATTTCTTCATAGACTTCTTTTTGATGAAGTTTCTGAATCAGCTTCCCCTAAACCAATATTTGTATCTTAAGCAGATTTTGACACTTTGATGTAGTTTGAATAATCTTCTAGCTCATTGGTTTAAGTGCACAATGGAAATTTGTAGAAGAACCACACCAGATAATACTGCTTCTATACTGTGTCATGTCGTTTAGGTTTTGGTGATAATCCGTTTGGGGTAACATGCAGGAAAGCAGCAACCCAATTCTTCTCACGCCTGCAGAATACTTCATAAAAATCGTATAAAGTAAGTAGATATCATTCCATGTACACTACTTCCCCTGGAAGTTGATCTTGATTACTTCAAAGTACACGATCTTCCCACATGATGATTTTGAACTCTCGGAAGCATAATTATCGTGGACGTCCATATACTCGAGAAGTTCTTAGTGTTAAGAAAATGTCTTGAAAAATTTGAAAGTCATTGAGAAACTTTGAAATATTTTTGCTTAGACTATGAAGTACCATTGTCGTTATGAGACTCAAAAATATCCCGTGAGAATTGATTGCTGATTCCATCTCTCTCTGTCTAACTTACCAACCTCGAATTCTTTCGGCTATTTGTTGTGACCACATGTGAAGTAAGCCCAATATTCCAAACTTTAAAATTAAGTACAATCCCCCAAATTTGTTACTTAAGCTTGCACTTATGTCGTTTGAAGAACGGTGCAGAAACAATTCTCTTATACCTCTTGAAGTTATCCAAACGAGAAACTACGTGTGACACTAAGAACTGCAACAAAGCTCCCAAAAATGATAGTAATCTATGTCGTCAACCATCCACCCCTTGACAGTGGAAACTAGATAATTCAAGTCTCAATCAAAAATTTTATCGCCCAAGCAAGTCATCAATCGATAGACTGGGTTTGAAGAAAAGGGGTAGAAAAATAGAAGGAAGGCTCGATGATGAAATAAGTAGACGCCTTCGTGAAATCCCACTTCAACTTCAAATAAAGAATACCAAATCCACTCCGTGATCACTTGTCTTTGTAGAATCAATACTAGCTGTTTGTCATTTGAGTGAATCTTATATTGGATCGTTTTAGCGTTAAGTGTTTTGTTTGCTTTGGTGTTGTGTTATGAATGTCGTTATCTAGAACAAATTATGAGATGAAATGTCATTAAGGGACAAAATTTGTCTAGACAACTTGTCATTTACGCCCAACGTCGTCGGAATTTTTTCCGAAAATATTGGGTTTTAAACCAACAATTTCTTTGTCGTTTAAACACTTTCATTCGAACCATAATGTATACCCGGCATAGAAAATAATGTCATCATAGCTCGATAAATCTCTTCCGGGCCACTATCCATATCGCATCCATTAGAAACACTCGATTCAATTCCATCTCATACGAGTCGAATCTAAAAATCAATTTCATCCGAATAACACAAAACCATATTGGGCCCATATGCACGTTAGATAAAACCTACACTTCTGTTTGGATATAAGCCCATCCAAGGATTAGTAATGGCCCAACATGAAACCGATCTAACACCAGCCAAACTTGGGATATATATTCACTAATAATCCCTAATATATCTCACAGTTAACCCTAATCCTAAAACGTAGTCTTGTCCGCCTCTTTTGCAATCTTTTCCTCTCAACAAAGAAAAAAAGACCTCGTCTCTTCAAACTAATCCATAGCAAAGATCTGTTATAGGTCTTTCACAAAGATCTGTTATAGGTCTCGGGTAAGTTTATTTGTAGTGCATGTTTTGATTTTCGTGAATCAAAACAAAGTTTTGTTTGTAACATAATTGTTATAACACAACTCTTTATATTTGAATATAAATGATGGATTGGACCATACAAGCTAAGATCTATGATGATTCAGATTCGTGGGTTGAGTTCTTTAAAGATCTTGACATGCATGTCTAAAAGAAATTGAGTCTGAGATCAATTAGTTGTTTTCTGTTTTTTTTTTTCCTTTTGGTTTCGAGTCAAGAAGTTGATTAAGGAGATGGAGTGTTCATTGTTATATGAGACGATGGGATAGGATTAGGTTAGATAGAGTTGGTTTTTGATGAGTTTTGGTCTCGGTATTTTCTTGTTTGACCATGATCGAAATGTTTTTCTTACTCCATTGGAATAAATCAAACACCCAATCAGAATAACTATCCGAATAGCCATCGGAATAACCATCCGAATAGCCATCAAAATAGCCATCCCAATAAGCATCATCGGAATAAGCATCATCGGGGTAAGCATCATTGGAATCACCATCGGAAAAGGGTTTTGACCCATTTTCTTGGTTTTTATTCCGAAAAAAACTGGATCTGGTTTTTTTTTCTTTCTAGAGTTCTATTCATCTCCCAGAAATCAAGAAATCATGAGATATGCTAAAAAATTAGCTTATAAGAACTCTTGGATAATATAAGCCATAAAAAACCAATAAGATGTGTAGCCGTGACTCATTTTACGGCTTAAAAACATAAGAAAAAAATATAGATTTGAGATGAAGCACCAACACCAAGAAAAAAAGGACCATAGTTATCAGTTTGAGATAAAAAGTAGACTTTTTGGACTGAATATCAAAACAAAGATTACTGATGACATCTAATGGACTGATAAACACAAATAAAAATATCATGTGAGCTTACAGCTTAAAAATACGCATAAATTAGCTGCTATAAGTCACGAACACCAAAAAATACGCAAACACAAACACAAAATACCCCTGGTTAGCTCTGATACCAATTGTTAACCATAAGATTCAAAGCTATTTAGGGGTGATCCGGAGGTCGGGGATGATAAAACAAGTGTTTAGACATTTTAGAGAGAGAAAGATTACATGGTGAAAGGAGTGCGTGTATTTAGAGAGAGAAAGTGAAATACACAAAATGGGAATCCTCACCCCTCCATGGAAGTATGGAGGGGTATATATAGCCTAGACACACACGAACTATTCTAACTTAACAAAACTAGTCCCTGCGTGTGTGGCTATATTAAACTAATGTAATTCCGTAAATGGCGCTCACATTTTAGGGCTAAGAAAGTCGATCTGAAATTCTACTTGACGAGTGGGTGGTAAAAAAGGTAAGTCATCTAGGAAAAACTTTGAGATAGTCGGAGACAATTGGTACGTCCTTGATTTGTTTTTTTCGGGTTCATCTGCTTGGGAAATATGTGCTAAAAAGATAAGACATCCTTTTGGTATGTATTTCTGGACTTTGGTGCATGAGATGACACTTAGTCTAGTGTCAATCCTGTCTAAATTCCCTTCTCCTCGTACAATTAAGTTTTCTATCCCACATGGTATACGGACTAGATTTTCGTCACACACAATGGTTGCGTGATATTTTGCTAACCAGTCCATTAAGGATGATCACATCAAGACTATAAAGATTTACTGGGATTAGGTTGATATCAAAGGGTTGGTTCAAAAGGTTTAGGGTACAACCTCTTAAAATAGCATTAGTTTTGATGATTTTGTCGTCGGCTAATTCAACTCTATAACAGTTGTCTAACTGGTTAGGGATGATGTCTAGTAAATTACTAAGCTCGGTAGATATGAAACTCCAATCAGCTCCGGTATCAAACAAAATGTATGCATATCGATTGTTCAAAAGAAACGTACCGATAACCACATTGGAGTCATCTTGGCGTCTCCTATCACGTAAACTCTGGTTGGTGCTAATCCACCATTCTGGTTCTTGCTTGCTTTATTCGGGAACTCGGGTCGGATGTGTCTTGTCTCTCCACAACCATAGCAACGAACCTCCTTTCGTTTCCACCTGTGGGAGGACGATTTCCCTGCTGTCTACCTCCTTTCGTTTCTCATTTTTTTCTTTTAGTTGTTTAGTTTTAGTTTTTAATCTTTCTTTGTATTTCTATGGCACCAAATAAAGTATGTTGTTCTCATTTTTAAATCAATTAGTCCTTTTTTATTATTATTAAAAAAATTAAAAAAATAAATAAATAAAATAATTTTTCAACTTGCCGCTGGCAACATTGTTTTGTTGGACGGCTTCTTCGCTTCTGTTGACACTTTGCCGCCGGCAACTCAAGGTGCCGGACAACAATTTTGCCACTGTTTAAAAAAATTAGTTTTTTGTATTTAGTTTTTGTTGAGTCGTGTTATGTTTTTAAGTGTTTAGATTGTTTTCATTTGTCATATGTGTGATATTTATATATGCATAATGTTTGTTTTTTGTTTGTGTGTTGTTGTCTAGTGTGCTTGGTTCATTTTGTTTGCATGTATGTTTGTGTTTATGTTTGTTTAAGTTCATGTGGTTAATGTATGAACTTTGTGGGTGTGTTCTCTGGAAACCTCACGAGACTATAACTCGTCAACTCGGGATACCGAGGGGTTTAAAGGCTTGTTGCATACGCTAAATGCAATCGTGTTGCCTACGAAAGTATGCTTAATAAATTTACGTGTTTTGTAGTTTAGTGTATATTGTAGGTTCAATAAGGCTTATGGAGGATGGAGTAGTTAGATTGATGGATTTTATGTCTATACGCTCGTTGGAGATGAAACCGATTGATCTCACAAGCTTATGGTGTAACATCTTATCATATGGAGATCAATTGCAATTTCTTAGCCCGGGGAGTTTCGTTTCTCTTATACTATTTATTTATTTCCTCACTTTTCATGCTTTGAAGTTTATTTTTAACGTTGGGTCGAATACAAAACTTAAGTGTGAGGGGAAATAAATGGGAAAACGAAACCGAATTTTCAAAATATAAATTTTTGGGCTAATTATAAAAAAAATGATTTAAAAAAAGAAAAAAGGGGAGAGTTTGTATACTTGTTTGCCCTTAAGATTTAAATGTTTTCACATGTTTGTATGTAAATTTTTTCCACATGGTGAAATAAAAAATTTAAAAATTCAAAATTCAAAAAAATAAAAAAATAAAATAAGTTTTAGTGAGATCAGACTTGTGTGATATAAGTGTATATGCGTGACAAAGAGGAAACCTTAGGAATAAAACCCAAATAGCCATTTCCATTTTCTTCATTAGCTAGTTACATCTATTAGCTAACCTCCCATATTAACGCTTTCGTTAGCACTCTCGTTTAGTGCTAGATACCCTGAGAACACCCATTGAGCCATTCCTTTCATTTTTGTTCAATCCACTAAAAAGAAAATATATATATATATATATACATATATATATATACATATATATATATATATATATATATATATATATATATATATATATATATATATATATATATATATATATATATATATATATATATATATATATATATATATATATATATATATATATATATATATATATATATATATATATATATATATATATATATATATATATATATATATATATATATATATATATATATATATATATATATATATATATATATATATATATATATATATATATATATGTTTGTATATATATATATATATATGTATATATATATATATATATATATATATATATATATATATAATATACATATATATATATATATATATATAAAAATATACATATATATATATATACATATATATATATATATATATATATATATATATATATATATATATAACCTTAAACCTTAGCCTAACCCGTGTCAAAGTCTAAATGGTGGGTTGCTAGTTGCATGGTGTGTTGGATCGTTTTTATGATTTATAGTTGTCACACTTCGTTATATGTGTGTGTCATTCCAACAAAGATGGAGAGGGCCCGCTTCTTATTTGTATTTTTTGTGGTGTGCGCTTAAGCGAAGTCTGAGGGGAGCATGTGATGTATGTTAAAGAAAATGAAAAAAGAGGGGGATAAGAAAAGAGAAAAAGAAAGAAAAAAGAATAAGTCATCGAGAAAAAAAAAGTTAAGAAAAATATGTGATGACAAAAATAGCCAATGAGCAATATTATGAAGATGAAGGAAGATGAAGTATTTTTAGATATTGATTAGCCAATGTGCTAAGACGTGATATATATTTGTGTTGATCGATATGTGTTGAATAAAGCTCGTAGTTATGATCATTTTTGGGCTTGTAAATTGTTCGGTAACTAGCAACATGGGACTTAGACTTTTAACTTGTATATTCGTGATACCTCTCTCATAAAACTCCCATGTCTTATCCATACCCATTAACCCGAAGTCTTAGCCTTGTAACCCGAATAAAAGTCCTCTTTAGATGTGTACACTTGGTGCTCATGCCATTTGATTAAATCTTGTTTGTATTTAATAGATTTTCATCTTATTTAACTAAACCATTTTTTCATTCACCATGTGGTAAATACTTTCTTTTACTTGCTTGAGGACAAGCAACCTCTTAAGTGTGAGGGGGTTTGCACCCTTAGCGATTTCGTATAAAAAACCGAAAAATATTTTTCTTTTACTTTCTTGAGGACAAGCAACCTCTTAAGTGTTAAAAAAAAATTTCTTTTACCGTTAGCCATTTTTTATAAAAGCCAAAAATATTTTCAATTTTTCATAGAATTTTAAAAATTTTCTTTTCTTTAAGAACCTAGGTATTTTGTTTTTAGTTTTATTTTTCTTTTATTTTCTTGAGGGAAAGGAAAGCTTTTCTTTTCCTTGCTTGAGGACGAGCAAAAGTTAAGTGTGAGGGTATTTGATAATGCTCAAATCTAACATATTTATAGGAGCGTATTCGTGGTGTTTATGTATATATTTATATGATTATTATGAACATTTGATACTTAATGAAGCTTATTTGTTATTGTAGGTTCATCAATGGTTACATCACGAGAAATGAAAAAAAGACGAGTATTAGAGGTGAAAGAATGAATGAGACATGAAAGTGTAGCTCTCGTATGATAACTAATACAAACAATAAGAGTCTTGGAAAGTTTGGAAGAAAGAAAGGTGGAAGAAACAAAGAAAAAGGACCAAAAGAATAAATATGGGAAAGATGGCCAAGATGCCACCGGCATGGCCAAGATGGCGGTGGCAAAGCAAGATTTCGTCGGCAAGACACTCGTGTCGGCCGACACGAAGCCTTCTGTGAACGAGATGCCACCAGCAAATCAAGATGCCATCGGCATCTCTTCTTGCCACTTCTCCAAGTCAAATTAAACACCTCCATTACTTCAGCTTGCTCACCAAGTTCAACCATAACTCCATTGTAACTTCTCCAAGCTTCATTACACTTATCATTACTCACCTTTGGCTCCAAGAAAAGTGCTTGATGGCCAAGGCTAATTCACCTATAAATAAGACCCATGGGGTAGTGTTTTTAGTAATTAATCTATCCTTGAATCATAACCCCATCTACCATCTCCATCATATTTATGTGATTTTGATATAACCCCTCACCCAAGTGGTGAGGGGTGGAATTAATTACCATGTTCATGTTATAAGACATGGAATAAGTAGAGAAGAAAGCCACACACCATAAACAATTCAATCTCCAACAATCCTTATTCCCAAACACCCCAAAGGCTCTATACTCACACCAAGAGGTTTGTAACACCCCAAAACCGGGTATTAAGCGTTTATTTACGATAATGCTGTTAAATGAGTTTGACAACAACTTTTTAAATTTGAAGAAGTTATGTTATTGACTAGTAAACCCGATAGTCAAACTATTGGTTAAAGTATTTCTAATGTTGCTATAGAAAATATGATGTGTCACATATATAAGATAAATATACCCAAGGGACTATGGTTATCATGTGGTAAATTTTCTATATAAGTTAATGTGGCAAATGTATAATGATAGATACTTGGGGGACCATATTTGCCAAGGTGGCAAACTCCATCCAACAAATGTCTGGATCTTTCTAAGACAATCTAAAAGGCTCCAATATGTATGTGTTTGTTGTGTGGGTCGGCAAACAAAGAAGAAAAGAGATAAAAAGATGAAATTGATTATCTATGATGATTTTTGTCTCATCTAATTCAAGTAGGGTATTCATAGTAATCATCCACTGATGAGACTGCTTTTATACATAGTCTCATCGTCCAAAAAGGGCTTAAAATGCATTAAATATCATCAAAATACCCATATATATGCTTGTGTTTGTTTCTTGTGTATTTTAGGTACGGGTATTGAGAAAATGACAAAAGATCACAAGAATCATACAAAAACGAACACGGGAAACGAAGCCGTACAATGAACCAAGCCCTAATGAAGTTTTCCCAAGAAAAAACCTTGAAGACTTGAATATTTATGAAGAAGGGTCCTCTAATATGGAAGAATTGACACTTTATACCCTTGTATTTTCATAATTACAAGTTTGGTCCCTAAAGTTTGTTAATATTACAAAAAGGGCCCTTCACTTTGAAGAATTGACAAGTTTAGCCCCTCAACAAAGCTAAATTGTCAACCATTATCCTCCACAAATTCAAATATATCATGAAGTCCTTCAAAGAACAAGAAATTACAAGTTGGTCCTTTGAAAATATCAAAATTACCAAAAAGACCCTTGACTTTCAACATTTGGCAAGAATGGTCCCTCATAAATGAAGACTTGGCAACTTAAGTCCTCCAAAATTCCAATCATACAAGTTAAGACCATAATCCTTGAAGTAAATGCCAAATCAGTCCCTCAAGAATCACAAAATGGCAAGAATTACCCCTGAATTCATTTTACAAAACTATTTGGGGCAAAAGTGTGAAAATGAAAAGTTGAATAACAAAGGGATTCGGATTTTTGTGCCTTATTTACAAAGTGAAAGAAGAAAAGAAGAAGAAGGGTTAAATGTGGCCAGACAAGGAAGTTACCTAGACCTACCAGCAACCAACACGTGTCCCACTACCACTCCACAACCAATCAAACTCCACCATTCCTCCACATCAGCTATCCAGTCACCCATTTAATTAACTAATCCTAACAGATTAGTTAAGTTTTGGCGCTTAACACATTTTTCAAACCCAAATCTGGATTAAACTTAATACTATTCACTCAAGAACAAGGATTAGGGCTTTTTGATTAAACAAAAATTAAGCCCAATATTCTCCAGATTTATGATTAAGATGACCTTAATCACATCCCAACTTTCAAATAGCCTGCCACATCATCACCCATGTCACATGTTTACCCCGCTTTTTTCACTTTGGAGAAGATGCCAAAACAGTAGCCCTCATCCAATGCCCCACAATCCAGCTTTGTTTCTAAGCTTTGTATAAGCCTTTAGATCAAATTTCCACAGCTACCAAGTCCACTACAATCTAAGAAAACTTCACATGATCCTCAAGTTTTCAAAAGTTCACAAGGGCAATTCAGGGATTCTACCAACTAGGGTTTACATTTTTAAGCTTTCTAGTATCATTGTACACCCTCTATATAAAGGGTACTAGGTCATTCATTTACACTTGTTCTTGAATTTTCCTTGTTCACAAATCTATAAAGCTCATTTTCAATCTTAATGAAATGTGTATGAATTTTGTGAAGAAAGCTCAAATGCCATTGTTATAATCTGTTTATTATTGTTCTTTGTTCATTATTCTTGAATCAAAAACCTGTTTTCGAAAGAGGAGTGTGCAAAAGTTTGCACATTTTCCACATTTTTTTCATATTTTGCTAAGTTCTTGGTCTATCTTGGAATTCTTGGGCTATAGGGCTGATCATAGCATCCTGATATTGTGTTATCAAGGTGTGGTAAAGCTTATAACTGGGGATAATCAAGTGTAGAGGACAAGAGTTGAATTAATCAAGAGGTTTTCATATTTCTATTTTGATAATTGTGCTTCTAACTTTGTTGATTCTTAGCAGGGTTTTTTAAGAAAGCTTGTACTTGTTCTTGCTAGTACATAAGCTCAAAATTCGTGGGTGTGGATGTACATCCATGAGGTACACATCCTTAATCTCAAAATCTGAAAATATTTTGGATATTTGTGATATTTGAGTGTTGCCTATGTTCTTATGTATTTTGTGGCTTAATCTTGCTGGAATCTGCTATATACAACTGTTATTGTGTTAATTTGGGCTTGGGTGGTCTTAAATCTCACTTTTGATTTGAAAACATGGTTTGGAAAAGTTAAAGGGGTGTTTGGGATTACCTGTTTAAGATTATAAAGTGATATTGTGTTGTTAGAAGTTGGAATTTATGCTTGTTATCTGCTATACACTTGGTTGAGAGTTGTTTCCTGCAAGTTTTTGGGTTTAAACCTTGAAATCAAAGATTGTGCTATAACTTGTTGAGTTTGACTGTTTTTGACCTAAGATTTTGGTGAAATCTATAATTTGTGCATGCTTAGGGTTAAAAGTTGTTAAAACATCATTATTATAACATATGTAATAGATCTTGAGGTTTAAATATTGCTTGTTGGTCAATTGTATCAGCAAAAGTGAAAACTGCATGTTCTTGTGTTCATCAGTAACTTTAAGTGCTTGAATCTTGCTTAAAACTTTGAATCATTCCATGAAACCTATTTAGACTTGCTTATTTGAGTTTATAATAGCTTGTGTATGCATTTGGTTGAGTTTGGCTGGCTGAATTGTGCTCTAAGTGCTTATTGAACCTAAACTGCTTATTGTTCTAAGTCTGTGACAGATCTGGTGATTGTTTGAATTAACTGTACAAATTGGCTTGTTGGATTGTTGTTTTCTTTGTTTGTATTGACTCCTTATGATCCAATGATCATTTGGGTGCCTTGTTGAAACTTGAATCTCCAAAAAGTTCACTAAAGACAAAAAAGTCTACAAGTCAAGCAGTGGGAAAATTTCACACTCCTCAACACCCAAATCTAGCCCCTGCTAGTGTTAATTTGTACTCAGCTTATCAATAAGCTATTTTAGCTTATCCAGAGCTGCAACAACTTATTTTTTGTGATAGATCTTCATTATTTGACCCATTTGATTAGACTGGAGCTTATTGGACTTTGACTTTGACTTTTTGCTAGAAAACCAACTTATTTGACTTTTTCATAAGTGCTTATTTGCTTTTTCCAGCTTATTGAGTTAGCTTATTTGAAAACTTTTTGTTGATTTAGCTTATTTAAGTCATTTAAAAGCTTTAGAAACTTGAATCAGCTCTTGGGGTGGCCTAGAACTCAAAAACGACTATTTTGTCGTTTTCTGTAGATTGCTTATTGCATTTTCAGGCTTATTCCTTGGGCTTATTTCAAATTTTATTTTGCAGAAGTCTTATTTAGGACAAAAGAAGCTTGTGTGTCTAATTTGAGCTTATGGCATTAGCTTATAGCTTAATGGGCCAAAAAGCCCATTAAGAATAACCTGTTTGGTATAAGCTTGCTTATTTCACATTTTCAGCTTTTGGGCCTTTGGAAAAAGTTGTTTAAAATCAAATTTTGAGTCAAGTAGTGCTTTTTGGGCTTATTTGGGCCACTTTTTCATTTTGGGTTCAAATTTGGCCCATGAAGGATCTGTTTTGGGTTTAGCCCATTTTCTAGGCCCATTAAGAGTATATAGGTAATTTCAAGTTCATTTCTGTATCATTTAGGTTAAATTAAGCTAGTTTGCAACTTTTTAGAATTTTTTAGGATTTTTGGATTTTTATTAATATTTTAATATTATTTTATTATTAAAATTAAAAGTCTTATTTTCTAAGTTTTTACATTTTCCTAGGTTCTAGACACTTAATTAGGAATTTTACAACTTTACAAATATTTTTAGGGTCTTTTAATTATTTTCTAGAATTAATTTAAGTTTTATTAGCTTTTAATAGTTTTTAATTGTTTAAAAATAGTTTTTAGTGGTTTTAAAATTTTGAAAAATACTTTTTAGCTTAATTAGGTTATTTTAAAGGTTTATAAACTTTAAGATCTTGATTTGGACTTTTTTATTAGTTAATATTGATTTTTAGGGTTTAATTAGCATTAAAAAATTAATATTTAATTAATTAAAAGGTTTTAGCAAGTTTGGATTTTTTGTTAACCCTTAGAATATTTTAGTGGATTTTTAGTGATTTTTAGGAATTTTTAGGGTAAAATTTTAATTTTGGTGCTTTTTACGGTTTTACGTGAACGACTCTTTCGTCTTAGTGTAATCCGTCTTCGTAACCGTCATTCTCTTCTTATCCCATTTCTATTTTCTTTTCTCAAATCAATATAATCACAAAGTTAATCAATTCATTACACACACACCAAGCCTCCTTGAGAGCGATCCCCACTTTGGGTCATAACTTGTGATTTTCCTAAGTCACTCGTTAATACTTACCCTAATTGCCTTGTTTTCCTAAACAAGTGCTAATTTACTCAACATCATTTTGGCGCCGCTGCCGGGGAGGCGTGTTGTGTTTTGATTTTGAAATTGTTGTTTTTATATACTAACCATAATAGTATTTGTATTAGTAGCACTCTACTAAAAGGTATAATCGGTTTTCGTTTTTTGTGTGAATACTATTACTATATTGTATACGTAGAACAATAAATTCACAAGTACTCAAAATACGTGAGAAATCACAACCTTGACTTCGGAGGTCATTACCCAATCATTGTATTCGAATCTCAAACCAAAGAAAAAGGCAAAAATAGATAAATACTTTCGTGAAGCTCAATTTTGAAAAATACAAACTATAAGGTGGGTATAAGGCGGATATTATAAAATATATCCTAAGGAAAAAGGCTCTTAAGTGCTTCGCGCCGCCTCGTTTCCCCGCTTGCTTGTGAGTATTTGATTTTGAGAGCTAATCGAGGGTTTTGCCGCCCAAAGTATTACTTAAGTATCATATATACTTTCTTGGTTTCATTTATTAAACCCTCTTGAACGTTTTGGTGTTCCACCAACGTTCTAAATTCATCGAAGGCGTTCACTTCACGTGATCATTTTCATTCCTTGAGGTTTCTTTAATCAAGAGATTTGATTAAGGAGGAGATTTGTAGATTTTTGTTTACTTAATACATTCACCAAAATCCAAAAAGGTTAATACAATCAAAAACCACAAAAAAAATTTGAAAAATACAAAACACAAAAAGAATCTTCTTTGCTCGTCCCCTCGTTGTACGTGACGTTTATGCTAACTCGTAATCAAGCAAGAGGTGCACGTAAACGAAAGAACAAAACTCCCACTCCCAATCTTTCTAGTGAGGAGTCTCCTATTGACGAACCCATTGTAAGAGAAGCACCAACCATGGAGAATCGAACTATGATGGAGTTACTTCAAGCACCCACCGAGGGTTATGGAGAGGCTATTGTGATTCCCGTTATCCTTGCGGAGAATTTTGAAGTGAAAACGGGTTTGTTGTCGATGATCCAAAACAACAAATTCCGTGGTGATGAGAAGGACAATCCACACAACCATATCCGCCAATTCAATCGTCTTACCGCCACTTGCAAGTTTAAGGATGTCTCGAATGACTCGATTAAGATGATGCTTTTTTCCGTATTCCTTAGCGGGGCCCGCTAAAATTTGGTTGGAGAAAGAGCCACCCAATTCCATATTGACGTGGAAGGATCTCGTGTTTAAGTTTGTGAACCAATTTTTTCCGCCCTCTAAGACTACGCATTTGAAAAACGAGATTTCAAAATTTTCACAAGAGTTTAATGAAAGTTTTTCAACGGCTTGGAATAGGTTTAAGGAAATGTTACATGAATGTCCTCATCACGGTTTTTCCGACTTGCATCAAATTGACACGTTTTAAAATGGACTTAATGATCATGAAAGGGATTATCTAAATGCCGCCGCGGGTGGTAATTTTTTGTGTAAAACGGTTGAGGAAGCTTTGGTGATAATTGAGAATAGATCTAAGGTGTATAGTCCTCGTAGCACGTCTAGTGTTCGTAAGGCTTCGTCTTCGGCTTCACCTTTTTTGTCTACTACCATTGATGCTTGCCAAATTGAGGCGAACTTGGAAAACAAGATTTTTGATAAGCTTAAAGGTCTTTTGATTAAGTTCAAAGTAGGAGAACCAAGTGCTCCCGCTACGGCTAAAGCGGTTGAGGTTTCATGCATGTATTGTGGTGGAGGTCATGATTTCTCGGAGTGCATTACCAACAGTGGTAACACTTCGAGTGCCTACGCGGCCACGGGAACTTACAACCAAAACGGTCAAGTTACCCGCTCTAATCAATTGACTCCACCGGGTTTTGGTTCAAATCAAAATGCTAACAACAACTATCGCAACAATCAAGTTGGTTTCAAAAACAATTACAACAAGGGAAACTATGGGAATCAAGGTGCTAATAATCAAGTTTCAAACAAAAATCAAAATCATTTTCAAAACAACAACAAAGGATTGCAAACGTTGAAAGATCTTCCAAATGAATTTGTTGAATACGATAATGGGAATGATGCTAGGTTTGACAATATACAAATAGAAATCATTAGCCTAAGATCCGAGTTTAAGACCGACTTGAAGAAAGAGTTGAAAAATGAGTTAGCTAATGAGCTTAAAATCCATACCAACAAAATGGAAGGGAATGTAACTAGGTTACAACAAAACCAACAAAAAATGGAACAAGGGTAACATGAGATAAAACAAGAGATGATTAAAGCCGAGAAGAGGCAATCCATGTTTGAAGATAAAATCTCATCTATGTTTGAGGCAATTATGTGTAAACCGTCTTCGAGTAGTCTTCCTAGCAACACCGTATCAAACCCTAAGGGTGAGATGAAAGTGATTACCACACGTAGTGGTAAGACACTTAAGGAACCGACTCCTCAACTAATTGCTCCTACGGAGGAGGCAATTGAGGAAGAACCCGAGGAGGTGGTCCAAAAGGAGCATGTCCCAATCCCACGAAGTACCGTTCATGCCACACCTACGGTTGACCCATTACCAACATTGGAACCCGAGATTCCAAAGGCTATGCCTATGCCTCAACCCACACCACCTTTTCCCTATCCATCGACACTTAGAAAGGAGAAACGTTAAGAGCGCGACAATTACAAATTTGAGATTTTTATGAAAATGTTTCGTGATTTGCACTTTAATGTGAGTTTCGCCAATGCTTTGGTCATGATTCCTCGATTTGCCGCTAACTTTAAGAGTATGTTGAACAACAAGGAGAAATTACACCAATTATCTAGTTGTTCGTCGGTTTATCTTAATCGCATACCTCAAAAAGTCGGTGATCCTGGTAAATTTTTGATCCCTTGTGCAATCCAAGATATGGAAGAATGCTTTGCCTTGGCCGATCTTGGTGCTAGCATTAACTTGATGCCACTTTCAATCTTCAAGTCGCTCAATCTTCCTAATCTTACTCCTTCACTAATGTCTATCGAGTTAGCCGACCATTCCACGATTCCCGCATGTGGATTGGCGGGAGACGTTTTTGTGAAAGTGGGAAAGTTCTACTACCCCGTAGACTTTATCGTTGTTGATATTCCCACGGATCCTCAAGTTCCTCTCATTTTAGGTCGTTCGTTTTTAGATACGTCTATGGCTTTGATCGATGTTCATGCTAGAAAGATCACCTTACGTTTCAACGATGAGGAACTTGTTATAAACGCAGTCAAAACTCTCAAATTACTCATGTTTATTCCGTTGCAACCATAAACCTCGTTGATATGATTGACGTGGTTTGCGAGGAATTTTCACAAGAAGTTCTAGGTTTTGGTGATGATGAAACTAGTGGCAATCCCACTATGTTAGATCGAATTCTTGATAATTCGACACCAACATTCACTCCATTTGAAGGTGGTGGTTTTACGTTGGAAGAATTCGATGTTCCACGTACTTGTAACGAAGACCTCGACAACGATGAGGACTTCTCGATTATCAAGGATTTTCTTAACGATTTCCCATTTCCTCCACCCGAGGAGGTTATGAGTATCGAGCCCAAATCTTCACTTGAGGAACAACCTATCCTCGAGTTGAAAGATTTACCTCCTCATCTCGAATATGTCTATTTGGAGGAGGGCGACAAGTTGCCGGTTATTATTGCGAAGGAACTTTCGAATGATGAAAAAACCGCACTTGTCGATGTTCTAAAGGATCACAAAGGGGCAATTGCGTGGAAGTTATCCGACATTAAGGGAATCAATCCCAAATTTTGTAACCACAAAATCTTCATGGAGGAGGATTACAAGCCTGCAATACAATGTCAAAGGAGGGTGAACCCCAAAATTCACGACGTCATCAAAAAGGAAGTCCTTAAACTCCTTGTCGCGTGAATGATTTACCCTATTTCCGATAGCCCTTGGGTGCGTCCTATTCATTGTGTCCCTAAGAAGGGAGGAATGACCGTTGTGCCAAATGATGCCAACGAGTTAATTCCCACTAGACTCGTGACCGGATGGAGAGTGTGCATTGACTATCGTAAGTTGAATGAAGCCACTCGAAAAGACCATTTTCCCTTGCCCTTCATGGACCAAATGTTGGAGCGTCTTGCGGGAAACGATTTCTATTGCTTTTTAGATGGTTTTTCCGGTTACTTACAAATCCCCATCGATCCTCGTGATCAAGAAAAAACTACGTTTATGTGTCTATATGGAACGTTTGCCTATCGTAGGATGCCATTCGGACTTTGTAATGCACCGGGAACCTTTCAAAGGTGCATGATGGCTATTTTTCATGATATGATCGAGAAGACGATGGAAGTCTTCATGGATGACTTTTTCGTGTTTGGTAATTCGTTCACTTCGTGTTTGTCGAATCTTGAGAGAATGTTGAATCATTGTGAGGAAACCAACCTTGTGCTCAATTGGGAAAAGTGTCATTTTATGGTTAAGAGTGGAATCGTCTTAGGGCACAAGGTCTCGAAAGCGGGGATTGAGGTAGATCAAGCTAAGGTAGACGTCATCGCTAAATTACCTCATTCCAAAACCGTTAAGGGAGTTAGGAGTTTCCTAGGCCACGCTGGCTTTTATTGTCGATTCATCAAGGATTTTTCAAAGATCTCTCGACCCATTACACATCTTCTTGAAAAAGAGGCAAGTTTTGTCTTTGACGAAGATTGTGTACGAGCCTTTGAAATCCTTAAGAGGAAACTTACCGAAGCTCCCATTCTTGTTGCTCCCAGTTTGAACCTCCCCTTTGAGCTCATGTGTGATGCTAGTGATTACGCTATTGGGGCCGTATTGGGGCAACATCATGAAAAGAACTTCTTGCCTATTCACTATGCTAGCAAGACGATGACCGAGGCTCAACTAAAATACACTACAACGGAGAAGGAGTTCCTTGCCGTGGTGTATGCATTTGAGAAATTCCGACCTTATCTCGTCTTGACGAAATGCATAGTGTATACGGATCATTCAGCTATCAAGTATCATATGGCTAAACAAGATGCAAAGCCGAGATTACTTCGTTGGATTATCCTCCTTCAAGAATTTGATCACAAAATTGTTGACAAAAAAGGAGCCGAGAATCTAGCGTCCGATCATCTTTCCCGTTTGGAAGATCCTCACCAAAGTGTTTACGAGCCCAAGGAAATCACCAAAACATTTCCGCTCGAGACACTTAGTGTAGTGAATTCTAAGCTTGATTATTCCACCCCATGGTTTGCAGACTTTGCAAATTACCATGCGGGTAACTTCATCATCAAGGGTATGACGACTCAAGAAAAACGAAAATTGACGTCAAGTTCTATGTTTGGAACGACCCTTACTTGTTTCGAATTGTGCGGATCAAATCATCCGACGTTGTGTATTTGGCACCGAAGCTTATAATATCCTTAGTTCTTGTCACGAGGGACCAACGGGTGGTCACAATGGTGCTAATCTCACGGCTAAGAAGGTGTTTGATGCCGGCTTCTTTTGGCCTACTATTTACCGAGATGCACAAGATCTTGTGAAGTCGTGTGACTCATGCCAACGACAAGGAAAAGCCTCACAAAAAGATGAAATGCCACAAAATATCATTCATGTGTGTGAGATCTTTGACGTTTGGGGTATAGACTTTATGGGACGGTTCCCATCATCTCGTGGTAATAAGTATATCCTTGTTGCGGTTGACTACCTATCTAAGTGGGTGGAAGCTAAGGCTTTGCCCACCAATGATGCTCGTGTGGTAGTCAAGTTTTTGAAAAGCTTGTTTTCTCGGTTTGGAACCCCTCGTGCGATCATAAGCGATCGTGGAACCCATTTTTGTAACGACCAATTCGAAAGGGTCCTAAGGAAATATGGGGTTACACATCGGCTTTCTACAGCTTATCACCCACAAATGAGTGGGCAAGTCGAGGTTTCAAACCGAGCGTTGAAGAGGATCTTGGAGAGATCCGTTAGGGAAAACCGACAATCTTGGTCGGATAAGTTGGACGATGCTTTATGGGCCTTTAGGACCGCTCATAAGACGCCCATTGGGTGCACTCCCTATAAGCTTGTATATGGAAAAAATTGTCATTTGCCAATTGAATTGGAACACAAGGCTTATTGGGCCCTAAAGCATTGTAATGATGACATGGAGACCGCGGGAAAACACCGGAAAATGCTATTAAATGAATTAGATGAATTAAGGGATATTGCTTATGAAAATTCATTGATTTATAAAGAAAAGACCAAAAAGTGGCATGATTCTAAAATTAAAAATCGGGTTTTTAACATTGGGGATCAAGTTTTGCTTTTTAATTCTCGTTTGAAAATCTTTTCCGGTAAGTTGAAATCCCATTGGTCCGGTCCATTCACCGTGACTCAAGTATTTCCATATGGGACAATCAAGCTAGCTCAAAATGATGGCCCTAATTTCAAGGTGAATGGACATAGGTTGAAGCACTACTTTGGCGGGGAAGTTCCATCCTTGAACTACCTCGACCAAGTCACCTTCCCCAATGATAATTAGTATTGAGGGGATCGAGTCGAGCTCAAGACTCGGTAATAAAAAACAAGGTGCCTTGTGGGGGAGTCCCATGATTATCCTATGTACATATTATCGCTTTCTAATGTAGTAATGTGAGGGGATTTATGCCCTTCCAACCTTTGTTCCGTGGTTGTTTCTGAAGTGTGGACTTTAGATGATCATGATCTTCACGATTGGAGCCTCTCGTGTTCGTTTTATGGGAGCACTCGATCGTTTGCTTTGAAGACTTTCTCAATATCCATGATATATCCTTTGATGTTCTAACCATAGGTTTATAGCACACTTCATAAACGGCTTTAAATTTAACGGTTACACCCTTTCCATGCTAGATTAGGCATTCGACTACGTCTCTAGTATGGGGGTGTTTGCACCCCTAGACTCGAAACATTGAGGACAATGTTTAACTTTAGTATGGGGGGGTGAATAGATACTTGCCTTGCCAAACCTTCACGCTTTCCAAAGTTTATCTTTTTGTTTATCGTTTTGTTGCAAAATAAGGCTAAAATGGCCAAATTTTAAATTTTTTCTCATGTTTTATAAATGTTTGAAGACACGAATGTAGGTTTTCCGATGGCGAGATAAGAGTAATGTTTTACTCGACCGTGCGTGTTGAGCACTTAGCTTTGATTCCTTAACTTCACATTAGGCTAAGTCTCTTAAATGAGGACGAGAAATGATAGGGTTAATTATAAGTCACTATGCTAAACGTAGAGTAATCGTATTCTTTCAAAAACTCATGTGTTCTCGTTGTTTGCTTATTCTCCCTTCGCATGTAAATATTTTTTGCTTAATAAATATTGACTTAGCGATTTAGTTTGGATTGTTGGGTTTCTAGTCTTTTCTAGTAGCTTCCGTGTAATTAAATTGGGAAGACATTAAGGTATCGCCAGCGTCACGGTTTTGATGTATTGGCACCCGAATAATCGAAAGCTTCACCCAATGATAGGATTTCAAGTACTCACCTAAATCAAGCAAACAATTTGAAGCCCCACAAGACCGAAAAAATCTATGCAAAATTGAAAGTGAATCAAGCCTTAATCTTTGAATCTTTAAAGATCCAAAATTTGCCTTAGCGTGAGGATATACGTCTTTGGCTAATAAAACTACCGATGAGGTGGATAATAAAAGTCAAGGCAAGACCGAAGTCATAATAAAAACTTCATGGCGAAGTTGAATAAAAGATGGAGGTAAACCAAAGATAATAAGGCCCTTCCGTTAGGGGGCATATAAAAGTCTTGGTAATAAGTCTCATGTTCAAAACCGTTATAAAACCGTGTTTATCGATCCTTCTTGTTGACTTAATTTTTTGACATCGTTGTCTATTAGGAGGGGTTATTGATTTGATGGTCTTTGTTACACCGTTAGGACTCTATTTTTAGACCTAAATCTCTATTATCGCATAAGTCAAACAATGTATCCTCGTGAAACATTCAAGACAAAATAAAATATAAGAGATACAACTTAGGAAAATGGGAGGATAAGTACGTGATTAGGGCATATGAGTAGTGTTAGCATTACTAACTTATAATGACAATGATATCGTTGCACGCTTGGCATGGAATTGGGGTGAAAATCGAGGACAATGAAATTATTTTTAACGAAGCATTCACGTGTTCTTATTCTATGAACCTAAACGTCCCATTTTGCGATGAAAATCATACATTATGTCTAAAACGCAAGTATTAGTAGCAATAGTAGTAGTGTAGCTAGTTTATCATTCAATAAAGTGAATAAAAATGAATTTTGGAGGTGCTACGATACTTTATTCTAGCATTGCGTGAGGGTACGGTAATGGTTTAGTATGGGGGAGTAATGTGACTACTTTTATACATAGTCTCATCGTCCAAAAAGGGCTTAAAATGCATTAAATATCATCAAAATACCCATATATATGCTTGTGTTTGTTACTTGTGTATTTTAGGTACCAATTTTGAGAAAATGACAAAAGATTACAAGAATCATACAAAAACGAACACGGGAAACGAAGCCGCACAATGAACCAAGCCCTAATGAAGTTTTCCCAATAAAAACCCTTGAAGACTTGAAGATTTATGAAGAAGGGTCCTCCAATATGGAAGAATTGACACTTTATACCGTTGTATCTTCATAATTACAAGTTTGGTCCCTAAAGTTTGTCAATATTGCAAAAAGGGCCCTCTACTTTGAAGAATTGACAAGTTTAGTCCCTCAACAAAGCTAAATTGTCAAACATTATCCTCCACAAATTCAAATATATCATGAAGTCCTTCAAAGAACAAGAAATTACAAGTTGGTCCTTTGAAAATATCAAAATTACCAAAAAGACCCTTGACTTTCAACATTTGGCAAGAATGGTCCCTCATAAATGAAGAATTGGCAATTTCAGTCCTCCAAAATGCCAATCATACAAGTTAAGACCATAATCCTTGAAGGAAATGCCAAATCAGTCCCTCAAGAATCACAAAATGGCAAGAATTACCCATGAATTCATTTTACAAAACTATTTGGGGCAAAAGTGTGAAAATGAAAAGTTGAATAACAAAGGGATTCGGATTTTTGTGCCTTATTTACAAAGTGAAAGAAGAAAAGAAGAAGAAGGGTTAAATGTGGCCAGACAAGGAAGTTACCTAGACCTACCAGCAACCAACACGTGTCCCACTATCACTCCACAACCAATCAAACTCCACCATTCCTCCACATCAGCTATCCACTCACCCATTTAATTAACTAATCCTAACAGATTAGTTAAGTTTTGGCGCTTAACACTTTTTTAAAACCCAAATCCGGATTAAACTTAATACTATTCACTCAAGAACAAGGATTAGGGCTTTTTGATTAAGCAAAAATTAAGCCCCAATATTCTACAGATTTATGTTTAAGATGATCTTAATTACATCCCAACTTTCAAATAGCCTGCCACATCATCACCCATGTCACATGTTTACCCTGCTTTTTCACTTTGGTGAAGATGCCAAAACAGTAGGCCCTCATCCAACGCCCCACAATCCAGCTTTGTTTCTAAGCTTTGTATAAGCCCTTAGATCAAATTTCAACAGCTGTCAGCTCCACTACAATCCAAGAAAACTTCACATGATCTTCAAGTTTTCAAAAGTTCACAAGGGCAATTCAGGGATTCTACCAACTAGGGTTCACGTTTTTAAGCTTTCTAGTATCATTATACACCCTCTATATAAAGAGTACTAGGTTATTCATTTACACTTGCTCTTGAATTTTCCTTGTTCACAAATCTGTAAAGCTCATTTTCAGTCTTAATGAAATGTGTATGAATTTTGTGAAGAAAGCTCAAGTGACATTGTTATAATCTGTTTATTATTGTTCTTTGTTCATTATTCTTGAATCAAAAACCTGTTTTCAAAAGAGGAGTGTGAAAAAGTTTGCACATTTTCCACATTTTCTTGATATTTTGCTAAGTTCTTAGTCTATCTTGGAATTCTTGGGCTATAGAGCTGATCATGGCATCATGATATTGTGTTATCAAGGTGTGGTGAAGCTTATAACTTGGGGATAATCAAGTGTGGAGGACAAGAGTTGCATTAATCAAGAGGTTTTCATATTTCTGTTTTGATAATTGTGCTTCTAACTTTGTTGATTCTTAGCAGGGTTGTTTAAGGAAGCTTGTACTTGTTCTTGCTAGTACATAAGCTCAAAATTCGTGGGTGTGGATGTACATCCATGAGGTACACATCCTTAATCTCAAAATCTGAAAATATTTTAGATATTTGTGATATTTGAGTGTTGCCTATGTTCTTGTGTATTTTGTGGCTTAATCTTGCTTGAATCTGCTATATACATCTATTATTGTGTTAATTTGGGCTTGGGTGGTCTTAAATCTCACTTTTGATTTGAAAAACTTGGTTTGGAAAAGTTAAAGGGGTGTTTGGGATTACCTGTTTAAGATTATAAAGTGATATTGTGTTGTTAGAAGTTGAAATTTATGCTTGTTATCTGCTATACACTTGGTTGAGAGTTGTTTGCTGCAAGTTTTTGGGTTTAAACCTTGAAATCAAAGATTGTGCTATAACTTGTTGAGTTTGACTGTTTTTGACCTAAGATTTTGGTGAAATCTAGAATTTGTGCATGCTTAGGGTTAAAAGTTGTTAAAACATCATTATTATAACATATGTGATAGATCTTGAGGTTAGAATCTAGCTTGTTGGTCAATTGCATCAGCAAAAGTGAAAACTGCATGTTCTTGTGTTCATCAGTAACTTTAAGTGCTTGAATCTTGCTTAAAACTTTGAATCATTGCATGAAACCTGTTTAGACTTGCTTATTTGAGTTTATAATAGCTTGTGTATGTATTTGGTTGAGTTTGGCTGGCTGAATTGTGCTCTAAGTGCTTATTGAACCTAAACTGCTTATTGTTCTAAGTCTGTGACAGATCTGGTGATTGTTTGGTACAAATTGGCTTGTTGGATTGTTGATTTCTTTGTTTTTATTGACTCCTTATGATCCAATGATCATTTGGGTGCCTTGTTGAAACTTGAATCTCCAAAAAGTTCAATAAAGACAAAAAAGTCTACAAGTCAAGCTGTGGGAAAATTTCCCACTGCACAACACCCAAAACTAGCCCATGCTAGTGTTAATTTGTACTCAGCTTATCAATAAGCTATTTTAGCTTATCCAGACCTGCAACAACTTATTTTTTGTGATAGATCTTCATTATTTGACCCATTTGATTAGACTGGAGCTTATTGGACTTTGACTTTGACTTTTTGCTAGAAAACCAACTTATTTGACTTTTTCATAAGTGCTTATTTTCTGTTTCCAGCTTATTGAGTCAGCTTATTTGAAAACTTTTTGTTGATTTAGCTTATTTAATTCATTTAAAAGCTTTAGAAACTTGAATCAGCTCTTGGGGTGGCCTAGAACTCAAAAACGACTATTTTGTCGTTTTCTATAGATTGCTTATTGCATTTTCAGGCTTATTCCTTGGGCTTATTTCGAATTTCTTTTTACAGAAGTCTTATTTAGGACAAAAGAAGTTTGTGTGTCTAATTTGAGCTTATGGCATTAGCTTATAGCTAAATGGGGCAAAAAGCCCATTAAGAATAAGTTGTTTGGTATAAGCTTGCTTATTTCACATTTTCAGCTTTTGGGCCTTTGTAAAAAGTTGTTTAAAATCAAATTTTGAGTCAATTAGTGCTTTTTGGGCTTATTTGGGCCACTTTTTCATTTTGGGTTCAAATTTGGCCCATTAAGGATCTGTTTTGGGTTTAGCCCATTTTCTAGGCACATATTAAGGGTATTTAGGTAATTTCAAATTCATTTATGTATCATTTAGGTTAAACTAAGCTAGTTTTCAACTTTTTAGAACTTTTTAGGATTTTTGGATTTTTATTAATATTTTAATATTATTTTATTATTAAAAATTAAAATTCTGATTTTCTATGTTTTTATATTTTTCCTAGGTTCTAGACACTTAATTAGGAATTTTACAACTTTCCAAGTATTTTTAGAGTCTTTTAATTATTTTCTAGAATTAATTTAAGTTTTATTAGCTTTTAATAGTTTTTAATTGTTTAAAAATAGTTTTAAGTGGTTTTAAAATTTTGAAAAATACTTTTTAGCTTAATTAGGTTATTTTAAAGGTTTACAAACTTTAAGATCTTGATTTGGACTTTTTTATTAGTTAATATTGATTTTTAGGGCTTTAATTAGCATTAAAAAACTAATATTTAATTAATTAAAAGGTTTTAGCAAGTTTAGATTTTTTTGTAAACCCTTAGAATATTTTAGTGGCTTTTTAGTGATTTTTAGGAATTTTTAGGGTAAAATTTTAATTTTGGTGCTTTTTACGGTTTTACGTGAACGACTCTTTCGTCTTAGTGTAATCCGTCTTCGTAACCGTCATTCTCTTCTTATCCCATTTCTATTTTCTTTTCTCAAATCAATATAATCACAAAGTTAATCAATTCATTACACACACACCAAGCCTCCTTGAGAACGATCCCCACTTTGGGTCATAACTTGTGATTTTCCTAAGTCACTCGTTAATACTTACCCTAATTGCCTTGTTTTCCTAAACAAGTACTAATTTACTCAACATCATCCACCTCAAGTAAGCTTTCAATTGTGTTGATTGATTATTTATTAATTAAGATTCATATACATGAAATGGGGATTATGGGTAAATATGTTTCTAAAGTAACAACTAAGATGTTGTTAGAAATGGGTAAATCTCAATTAATGATTTAAGAGAAATTGGTAATTGAAGGTATCATCATATGATCAAAGTGTGATCATATGATGTTAAATAGTGATGAAAGATAGGTATGTTAATGGGTTGTATAAACCCTTGTTATTTATATTATTTTGTGTGTAAATATGTCTTGATAATGAATTGGTTAGGATCCAAGTGGTGGTGATGATGATGTTGATGCGCATGGTATATATAGCTTGGAAAGGAGGTAAATAAATGGACTATATTAAGATGTTATATTGTGTTTACCATGTTTGTATTATGTGCTATATAATAATGGTTTATACTAAGGTTATAAAGGATTGTGGATCATATGCTTGATTTATGATTAAGATGATGCTAGTGGTTAAATTAGCTAGTTTGAGTTTGCATAATTGATATGCTAGTGAAGGTATGTGTTATGAAGTTTATTTGTTGGTTGATGAATGATGGATGAAGCTTTTGTGATGCAAACGTGTTAAATGATGTATAATAGGTTGTTATGTCATTTACTTACTAAGCTTAATGCTTATGGTGTAGATGTTTAATGTTTTGTAGGTTCAAAGGAAGAAGGTAAAGGAGTTGGTAATGGTTAAGATGTGGAAGTAGTGGATAAAAGTATGTAAATTGTGCATTAAAAGCTTTGTATAGTTAGAATACCGAGCTCGGAGTAAAGTTTAACCCCATGTGTCGTAAACGGTGTTTTGGTAATGTTGATATAAGTCAAATGCTTTGTATAAGATAAAGTTAGAGTGAGTCAAGATCATTTGTTAAAGTTGTAAGTTCTAACCTATATAAACGGGTCAAAATTGGTGTTTGGTAAACCACAAAAGGAATGTGCAAGAAAAGGGGTGTATGGGACAACGTCCATGTCAACCTATTTTTAGTCAAACGGGTCTAGAATTATATGAAACAGTGTCCATGGTATATTTGTATCTTAATGTGATGTTCATATGTTTAAGTATAGGTTTAGAAAGTTGATCTCATGTTTCAATAGCTTATGGGTCGTTTTGAGAAATAGTGCAATAAATGGGGTCTTTAGTGCACTAGAGGGTCTTTAGTGTACCAAATGAGTATTTAGTACACTAGAGGGTCTTTAGTGTACCAAAGGAGTATTTAGTGCACTAGAGGGTCTTTTGTGTACCAAAGGAGTATTTACTACACTAGAGGGTCTTTGGTGTACCAAAGGAGTATTTAGTGCTCTAGAGGGTCTTTAGTGTATCAATGAGTAGTTAGTGTACTAGAAAGCATTTAGTGTACCAAAGGGGGTCCTTAGTGTATTATAGGGTCCTAGTGCACTCAAGAGATCTTTAGTGCACTTGAGGTGTCCACAGTGCACAAGAGGGGTTGACAGATTTTGATTATTTCTTTTAAAAGGCCATATCTCGTAATCCGTAAGTCGTTGGTATTCGTGTCACGTATAATTTTGTAGGTAATCGAATCTACTTTAATGAAAATATTGTATCAATGTCCGATTTGAAATAGATCGTTGTCGGTTTATAAAATATTCACAGAAGGTCAATTTTGGGCCATTTCGTTTATACGAAAAGTTTTTAAATTTTTGGTCAATTCGAGTATGGGGCGTTTCAACTTGGTATCAGAGCTTCGGTCTAAGAGAAATAGGTTCTCATGATAGGTTTCCTAAACTTAGACCACTTGTATATGCGTTTGCCATAGGTGTAATGTAATATGCAAAGTAGATGCCTTAATTATAAGGTTTACCTTATGCATAATATGATGGAATAGTAACAATGCTTAGATATAAATGTTGTATGGTATTCTATATAAGATACAAGAAAATTGAGTTAATTGTGATTGGTATGTTTCAACCCTTATTGATAATGTTAAATGTAGGATGGAAAAATTGTATAAAAGCGAAGTTATGACTTAATCGATTAAACCCCGTGGATTATGTGTATGTGGGTCATTTAGACCTTGAATGTTTATGACAATGATGTAATATGTTATGATAACGATTTCCGGAAAGTATAATGTCGTCTGAAGTTATAGAGGTCATTTTATGAGAAAATGGGTTAAAAGTGCACAAGAAGGGTATTGCAGAAAATAGTGCACTTGAGGGGTTCTTTAGTGCACTAGAAGGGTATTGTAGAAAATATTGTACTTGAGGTTAGTGCACAAATAGGTTTGCCAAATTTTAGTCCTTTTGTTTAATTTTTTATATAATGAACCATAAGGAGGTAGATGTTATGTCATACACCGTTAGAAAGATATTGTTATGAGAATAAGGAAGAAAGATGAGTTTACTTAAATGCATAAAAAATAATATATTATTATTATTAAATGAATGATAAGAAGTAATGAGATATGTTATATATAACATGATAACGTAATTGAATTAACGAAATATGAATAAATGTGATAAATGAATGATGCTCAGGTCTCTAAAAAACTAAATAATCCTTAATGCACTAAATGAATGATAATGAATAAATATATTCATGCTGATGAATGAAAGAAATGTATGATGAATAATATGGATTAATGTGTATGTTGTAAAGTAAAGCTAATGTGAAGTTATTATGCGTAAAGAAATCTAATGGTCGAAAGTGAAAACATTGTTCAAAATGAAGTAATGGGTCAACTTGTGATTGACGAGAAAAAGATAATTGCATTGTGTAAATGTATCATATGGATCTTGTAAAATATAATGAAAGAAGATGAAAGGTGTCTTTAAATTGCGTAAGGCATTAAGAAAGAAACTGAAAAAAGTATTTGATTATAAAAGTATGTAAATAACGAAAAGGGGTAAAGAATGGTAAATTTAAATTTAGCTTGGATCCAATGATTAATGTGATGGTATCCTTTGGGGTAGCCTAGTGTGATAGTATCCCCTGGGATATCTAAATGTGATGGTATCCTTCGGGATAGCCTAATGTGATAGGATCCTTCGGGATAGCTAAATGTGATGGTATCCTTCGGGATAGCCTAATGTGATGGTAGCCTTCGGGATACCTTAAAAATGTGAATACCAACACAAGGTTGGTGATACCGTAAGGGTATGTGTAAAAGGGCAAATCCCTACTGGGAGAGTGCCAAGTAAAGTTTCCTACGAGAAAAGAAAGTTAATAAGATTGGATCCAAGGCTATTAAAGAAGAGATTGAAAATGAATGTGTTATGAAATTGGGATGAATGGAAAGCAATGAAATAGTAAGCGAGTATGAGTGTGGTGTTGGGCATGCTTAAGTAGGATGATTTATAATCTCCTTATTTAAAGGGATTGGGACGCCTTTTCATTTAAATAAGGAAGTTGTAAATAACCGAACCATAAGTTTATAATTCATTACTTACATATATTGGGACGCCTCTTTATGTAAGTTGTGAATTGTAAATGAGTGGATTTATGTGTATCCGACATTGCATGAGTACATGTATAAAAGAATGGAAAATGAAAACTAAAACAAGTTTGACATTGTAAAAAAAAGATATTATATGAAAGTGGAAAAATATGATGCCATTAAGGTTATGCGTAAAATCTTAAAGAAAGAAACTTAAATTAAAATTATGCTTTAAGTAGTAAATATGAACGGGTAATTATTTCCCGAAAGATTTTAAAAAGAAAAATGTTTGTGAAGGTTGAAATTAAATACCTTTTGGAAAGTGTTTATCATAAGTTAGAAATGAGTTACCGACTTTTAAAGTATGTGATTTAATTTGTATTGTGTTAGTTATGTGAATATAAAATGGAAGGTTAACATGTCTTGGTCGAATTACAATTGTTAATCTATGTGAATTTGTTGAAATTGAATGTATGGTAATCAATGTAAAATATATGAAATGATACAAGTATATAGGAAAGTTTGTGAACGGTCACAAGTTTCAAGCAAGTAAGATTTTTGGGACGAAATCTAAATAAGGGGGATAGATTTGTAACACCCCCAAACCGGGTATTAAGCGTTTATTTACGATAATGCTATTAAATGAGTTTTACTACGACTTTATAAATTTGAAGACGTTATGTTATTGACTAGTCAACCCGAAAGTCAAACTATTGGTCAAAGTATGTGTAATGTGGCTATAGAAAATATGATGTGTCACATATATAAGAGAAATATACCTGAGGGACTAAGTTTATCATGTGGTAAATGTGCTTTATAAATTAATGTGGCAAATGTATAATGATAGATACTTGGGGGACCATATTTGCCAAGGTGGCAAACTCCATCCAACAAATGTCTGGAGCTTTCTTAGACATTCTAAAAGGCTCCAATATGTATGTGTTTGTTGTGTGGGTCGGCAAAAAAAGAAGAAAAGAGAGAAAAAGATTAAACTGATGATCTATGATGATTTCTATCTCATCTAATTCAAGTAGGGTATTCATAGTAATCATCCACCTCTAGTAAGCTTTTCAATTGTGTTAATTGATTATTTATGAATTAAGATTCATATAATAAATTGGGGATTATGGGTAAATATGTTTCTAAAGTAATAACTAAGATGTTGTTAGAAATGGGTAAATCTCAATTAATGATATAAGAGAAATTGGTAATTGAAGGTATCATCATATGATCAAAATGTGATCATATGATGTTAAATAGTGATGAAAGATAGGTATGTTAATGGGTTGTATAAACCCTTGTTATTTATATTATTTTGTGTGTAAATGTGTCTTGATAATGACTTGGTTAGGATCCAAGTGGTGGTGATGATGATGTTGATTCTCATGGTATATATAGCTTGGAAATGAGGTAAGTAAATGGACTATATCAAGATGTTATATTGAGTTTACCATGTTTCTATTATGTGTTATATAATGATGGTTTATACTAAGGTTATAAAGGATTATCGATCATACGCTTGATTTATGATTAAGATGATGCTAGAGGTTAAATTAGCTAGTTTGAGTTAGCATAATTGATATGCTAGTGAAGGTATGTGTTATGAAGTTTATGTGTTGGTTGATGAATGATGGATGAAGCTTTTGTGATGCAAACGTGTTAAATGATGTATAATAGCTTGTTATGTCATTTACATACTAAGCTTAATGCTTATGGTGTAGATGTTTAATGTTTTGTAGGTTCAAGGGAAGAAGGTAAAGGAGTTGGTAATGGTTAAGATGTGGAAGTAATGGATAAAAGTATGTAAATTGTGCATTAAAAGCTTTGTATAGTTAGAATACCGAGCTCGGAGTAAAGTTGAACCCCATGTGTCGTAAACGGTGTTTTGGTAATGTTGATATGAGTCAAATGCTTTGTATAAGATAAAGTAAGAATGAGTCAAGATCATTTGTTAAAGTTGTAACTTCTAATGTATATAAACAGGTCAAAACGGGTGTTTGGTAAACCACAAAAGGAATGTGCAGGAAAAGGGGTGTTTGGGACAACGTCTATGTCAACCTATTTTTAGTCAAACGGGTCAAGAATTATATGAAACAGTGTCCATGGTATATTTATAGCTTAATGTGATGTTCATATGTTTAAGTATAGGTTTAGAGAGTTGATCTCATGTTTAAATAGCTTATTGTTCGTTTTGAGAAATAGTGCACTAAATGGGGTCTTTAGTGCACTAGAGGGTCTTTAGTGTACCAAATGAGTATTTAGTGCACTAGAGGGTCTTTAGTGTACCAAAGGAGTATTTAGTGCACTAGAGGGTCTTTAGTGTACCAAAGGAGTATTTAGTACACTAGAGGGTCTTTAGTGTACCAAAGGAGTATTTAGTGCTCTAGAGGGTCTTTAGTGTATCAATGAGTAGTTAGTGTACTAGAAGGCCTTTAGTGTACCAAAGGGGTTCCTTAGTGTATTAGAGGGTCCTAGTGAACTCAATAGATCTTTAGTGCACTTGAGGTGTCCACAGTGCACAAGAGGGGTTGACAGATTTTGATTATTTCTTTTAAAAGGTCATATCTCATAATCCGTAAGTCGTTGATATTTGTGTCACGTATCATTTCGTAGGTAATCGAATCTACTTTAATGAAAATTTTGTATCAAGGTCGGATTTGAAATAGATCGTTGTCAGTTTATTAAAGATTCACAGAAGGTCAATTTTGGGTCATGTCGTTTATACGAAAAGTTTTTAAACTTTTGGTCAATTCGAGTATGGGGCGTTTCAAGGTTGACGTCCATGATGGTTATGGGTAGAATGTATTGTACTTTGGTTGTTCATTTGGGTAGAATCATTTGGGTACTTTGGTACTATGAACTCTAATGTTTGGTAACTTCTTCTTTATTATTCAATGTAGTTTATGTTTATGTTCATGGTGATTCTTATGTTTTTTGATATTGTAAATGTTGTCTTGATACTTGTATTGTTCATATGAAACTTGTGATATATGGATGTTTAGATTTTATTAGTGCTTGTCATTGGATTATGGTGATAACATTATATTTGGTTGAAATGGAACTTGTTCTTTTTTATCAATTTGGTTAATCATTGTTGAGTCTATATGTCGGAATTATTCTTAACATGGTTGATTTCAATTCGTTAACCGACTAATGATTTGGTCTTGTGCTTGTTAAGATTTTGCAAGAGACTTAATAAGCATAACAAGTAATGGTTTAATCTAGATTCTACGTCGAAAGGAGTCTTTTGAATATATTGTTCTAATCATCTTTCAAGTATATGGAACTTATCAAATCGATAACCAAGTCTATGGGTCGAAAGGATTCTTGTTGTTACTGGTTTAGGCGTAAGGCTCACGAGTGACCACTTGATTGAGACTTTTGTATATTGATTTATAAAGCACTAGTGTCTTATTATTGGATCTATAGGTCAAAAGGATTACCTTTAATATGTTTTCCAAACTATGCATCCTAATGTCCATGTGATCATTTGACTATACATGTATGTTCTTTGTGTGCTTGTGCCTTTAAACGATTCTCATGGTGGTGTGATCGTGACAACATATTTACCATTGTTACAAACAAATACACTTGAGTATAACCAAGTCCCATGGGACAACCTTAACTTACCAACCTAATTACAACATGATTAGAGTATACTTACTCGAATTTGTATTCCTAATTAATATCGGTAATTCTAGTTTATAAATTTAAAATCCAATGTGTGGAAGAACGCACATGAAGTTTTTGGCTTCTTGTCGGGGATTTGTATTTACATTCTTTAAATATCTATGTCCGAACACATCACCATTGCATGAGCTCAACTACTCCTTCTTTGCCTTTGAAGTAACTGGGCTTGTGTTGGGAATTATTTGTTAAGTGTCAAGTACCGTTAGTATTATTGAAGTACTGTTAGTATCTTTCAAGTACCGTTAGTGTTAACGTAGTACATTGTAAGAACTGCTACTTATAAAGTAAGTACTACTATATTGATTAGGACAAATATACCTTTGTATAAGATATGTCATAGTTATAGTTAGAGTATATCTTGTGTGATATATTTAATAGTTAGAATATTGATAATATATCGTCTGTGATATAATTATCTTTATAGAATATTCTAAGGTTTCTAGAGTTCCTTACTTTATAAAAGGAACATAGGTACGATGTCATTTATGTACCTCATTCAAGTCGATTAATAAGAGAATCGAATAGTTAAAAGTAATCATGTTCTTTTGTGCTTTATAAGTTAGATTCAACATAACTTATTTAGCTTGAGTAAGAGTTCTCAGAGTGTTTTAGTTTGATTACAAACTACTATACTAGTTCTTAACAGAATATAGATCCAATAAAAGGGATCAACAAGTGGTATCAGAGCTTGTTGAGAAACTCTGAAAAAGAAGAACACAACCCCAAAAACTCCACTCACACTAAAACTCAATGTCTCAACCTGGTGATGACCCTCACTTGGAAGAAATTCCAGATCCTGATCCAATACCACAGGGACAACCTCAAGTTGTGCATCCTGCACCACCACAAGGTGTTCAAGCCATAGATGTTGTAGCTACCTCTATAACTACAACACCTTCATATACTCTTTTTGTTGTCAAACTCCTAGTTCTCAACGGTGATAACTATGAGACATGGGCTATGTAGATGGAACATTACTTGAATCACACAGATGATACTTTGTGGCAAGTTATCAAGAATGGGAATGCACCTAAGAAGCTAGACTGGTTTCCTGATGGTACATGATATGCTCTACCTGCTGTGACTGATGAGGAGGTACAAGTAGAGATCAGAGAAAGAAAGGCCAGAACTGCTTTGGTTATGGCACTTTCAGAAGACATCTTGCCTAGCTTTCATCACTATAAGGATGCAAAGGCTATGTGGGATGCCATCAAACTTAGATTTGGAGGTAATGACAAATCTAAGAAGATGAAGAAGATTGTTCTGAAACAAGAATTCGATAACTTCTCAATATCCAGTATAGAAGGAATCCATGGTGGCTATAGAAGGTTCGGTAAGTTGCTTATTAAATTGGCAGTTTATGGACAAATTATTCCCAATGAAGAAGCTAATCTGAAATTCTTAAGGAGTGTTCCACAAGAGTGGAAAGCAATGGCTATGGACTTCATCACAAGAGATGATCTGGATACAATTCCTTTTGATCATCTCTACAACAATGTTAGAGCATATGAGATGGATGTAAAAGGCATTGAGGTGACCAAGGTAGCAGCAACAACAAAGTCTAACTTGGCTTTTATGTCAGAAGGTAACCGCGGTACTTATTTTCCAAATACCGCTAGTGGATCTAGCAGCGATACTTACTTCCATAATACCGCAGGAGGACTTACAAGCGATACTTACTCACAAAGTACTGAAGGCAGTCCCATATTCTCTCAAAATCCACAAGGAAGATCTTCACCATTATTTAGTGACAATGATGCCTTCTCATTCTTTGCTGGACAAGACAACAGGCCAAAACTAACACTCAATAACTTGTTCCAAATGGATGATGCTGATGTTGAAGATAAGGACCTCAAATGGCAAGATGTTATGGTTTCTGTGAGATCTAATAGGTTCCTCAAGAAGACTGGAAGGAAGATGACTGTTGATCCTAATGAGCCATTAGGATATGACAAGTCTAAAGTTGAATGCAATAACTTTGGAAGGAACGAACACTTTGCAAGGGAATGCAATAGAGATAAGGCTAAGAGTAGCTGTCAAAAGTCTAAAAACAGCTATAGAACCAGTCCAAGAATCACTGAAAGCTTTCCAAAAGGAAACAGCAGGAGTCCCAAGGGAACCAAAACATTGGTGACTGTAGATGGAGTGGTGAACTGGGCTAAAGATGAATAAGAAGAAGTGCTTGGTTTGATGGCTCTCTCACATGAAGATACAGAGGTACATCCTTATTGTAAAGATTATGTTCTTAAATTTAATAGCTTAAAAGTAGAACTAGATGAACAGTATCAAAAAGTCAACGCATGCACTATAGAACTAAATGCTTTTAAACAGGGTGTTGCTAAGTTAGAAGAAAATATAGTTTTGTATAAAAAGGGTCAACAAAACTATGAAGAGAAAATAAGGATTTTAACTCTTTAAATAAGGGAAAAAGATGTGGAAATTAAAGCTTTTGATAGTATCAGCAGAAAATGAAGCTTTAAAAATCAGTCTTTATAATGAAAGGTGTTTATGCTAAAGTTCGGGTAGACCGAGCTTAACCCAAATTAGGCTTAATTTGGGGTCTTGTGGACTACGACTCTCGCACCAATTGAAACTTGCTTTAGGACCCTGCGCACTAAACAGACACCGTTAGGCTTACCGTGGGTATGTTACCCACGATTAGACTCCGACGTGAGAGTAAGTACTTGGTTTGAGTATATTAGTGTTTAGGGTATTGTGTGTATCGTACCTTTGTGGAACCGAAGGGGTTCCTTTTATACTCGAGAGAGTCCAGGGTGGGCTCCCTGTTCTTGCGGCCTAAGGAGGAGATAATGAATCGAAATAGCTTGATCTTCATTATCCAACTAAGGCAAGTGTATATCCCTTTTCCTTAGGCGAATATAACTATAATATAAGTTATATTCGGTCTGATCCTGTCACACTGCGACGAGGACTTGGCTAAGTAATCAACCTCTTGTGCGACAGCGGCTTACCGGGCTTTATGGACCATGTGCGCACATCACACAAGTATCCAATCCATTCCTGATGGATGTGGGTAGTACCCGTGAGTCGGTCTATCTAGCCCGTCTAGGGACTATACGTCATCATGTCCCCTAGTTTAGTGGTCGCAGGTTCCAACCGCGGCTACTAGACTATTAATCATCAAGGCCCACTCACATAGATGCCCATCAACAAAGGGAAACCACAGAGCTATGTACTCAAATAAGGAACAACGTCATATTCCACTATCATAGCCCTTTATTGGAAACCGTGAAAAGCATTTAATCATGTCAGAAGAAGTAATAAGCGGACACCATAAGATGAACCAAACGTCACAGACACGTGCCACAAGAACCATTACATCCATAGGGTATTTAAATGCTGTCTGACTGTAAATTTCTTCACCTTGCCAAAAAATCTTTCCCTCCATTGATAAAAACTGTAAGAACCACTATTCCAAACAAAATATACCACCTTCGCCCGTGCTTAAAACACCCACAAGAGCAAAAGATGGTAACCCAACTATTTGATGTGACGTCCAACATATCCGAACAAGAGCTCTCCCGTTTTACCACCAAGTACTACGTTCCTGCAGATCTTCATCCGACTGTTCCAGATCCACAAGCACATTTTGGGAGTTTTACCGACGGAAAAATTGGTATATACACCAGGTTCATTGAGTTTTCTAACAATCGCATACCTCTAAGCCGCTTCCTGATAGACATACTAAATTATTATAGTATACACCTCTCCCAGCTACATTGTATAGGAGCCGCAAAAATTTCAATCTTTGAGATAAACTGTTTACTCAAAAATGTTGACCCAACCATAAACCTGTTACGGGCCTTCTATAGGCCCACATGGATGAACGGATGGGTAACCTTCGTGAAACGCCCTGGTCAACTTTATTGTTACTCGGAAAAAATAGATTCCCTGAAGAAGTGGACCGACAAATTCTTTTGGATTGACAAGGTTGTTTTCCCATTTGACCATGATTTCATGACCCCGGAGACAATGATAAAGGATGACCGCCCTATTGCTGGTTCGTATAACAAGGCAGACACACAATTAATTAACGTTGATCGGATACAAATGCAAGAATATCCAGAGACACTGCTATACGACCTAGGTCTGAGCTATGAACCAATTCTTCCTGCCAACCACCTTCCTCAATACTTTGATGACTTTGACCATGGTAAGAAACCTTCATTTCGTTCACTTCCCCTTCCTCTTGTGGTTGTGTCTTTGTATTTGGCTACAAAAAAAACCATTCCTGCACATATACTTACCCGTCCTTCATATGAATGCAGAGATAACTTACACACAGCTCGTGAAGTGTGGGAATCCATGCGCCGTGACCATGCGCGCCCGACTCTTCACATTAATCGAGATATCAAATTTTTGGCGCATTGGTCAACGAAGTGTAGCTTTGAAGTTTCCTTCTCCCACACCTAGTGGGAATGCCGAGATGACTACCGCCATAAACGATACCCCTGTCTGAAGCGTACCATACATCGTAGAGTCTCCGTCAGAGGAAATGAGTCAAGGAGACGAAGAAGAACATGGTGTCGCAGAGGATTCGCACACCGGCCCATTTGCAGAGGACATACATGTGCCATGTTACAAAAAATTACCGTGCTCCCCTACGCATCAAATTTCAAGAAGGGGGGGAACATTGCAAACAAGGCCACGTGCTAACGCAACATCGTGGGGAGCCCCATCAAGGCCATGGGAAAACATACAACTTTCAAGGTATCTTCTGGCGCCCTTCCTTATTATTTCGTAAAAATAAACAGTTTGCACACCTCCAATAATCGTAATACATCAAATTTGCAGCTCCCTTGCTTCTACGACCGAGGCGGATGCAGGTGCCGTGAAGTCCATCATATTTACTCCTCCCTGGAAATGCACTCTCTCCTGCGCTCTTGATGGCGCAGACGCTTGTGGGGACATCATGCAACACATAACTCCCCTTGTCCGCGCTCAACATTTACACCAGATGTCCGATGAACTACTAATGAAGGAGCTAGACACAATTTCCGCCCAAGAAGTAACTTTAGCTGCCCACTTGAAAAAGAAAATATCCCAGCTGTCCGAGCGTTTAGCACAAGTAAACGAAGAGGTCCGCCAGGTTACAAAACAGAAAGACCTCAAGCTTGTAAATGCAAAGATCGAATTTTCCCGCTTGCGCGTCGTGTCCAGTATAAATGCCGGATCCATCCAATATTTAGAGGAAGAAAAATCCTCGCTCTCTGAGTTCCTAGACCATGAGCGCCGCTTGCGAGCGAAGCAAGAGGACGAAAACCGTTGGGCCATGGCGAAACTAGAAGAAGGAATGAATGCCCTTGCTCTGAATTGCGACAATTTTGTCACTAACTGCTAGAGGGACATGGCTAAGAAGTCAGAAGTTCTGAAGTATATGAGTACGGATTTTGATGAAGAGCTATATCCGCACCTCACCGTAGTGCGCGCTGAAAATCGATGGCTAATATAACATGGTCTTCCACTTGCTGCCAAAGGTGTCATAAACTTACCCCCTTTTGACAAAGCCATCAAGGATGTATATGATGTCGCGCTACTGCTTCGATCCAGTCTTGCCATGGAACGTGCTTCCAAAGAAAATTTACTAAGGGGTCCTTTGAAGGGAAACGAGATCTATTCCAAATATGCGCATGAGATGTTTGACGCTGCTTTCCACATATTGGAGAGCCTCCCAATGCCAACCATAGATCTAATCGAGAAAGGTCAGGACCTCCCCATTAGCGTGACCATGACAGGCCTTATGCTTCCGAGTGATAGTGCAGACCCAACAGAAGGAGACCCTAAAACCACTGGCGATCCAAAACTATCCCAACTACAAGTCCCTTTGTACATTTCTGGCACTCCGATATTGGTTCCGCTGGAAGATAAATTAAAGCAACACGTGCGTCGTGTCTCCAAGAAGAATCATACCTCCACCAAAGGCGCTGTTATCGGCCTAGGCCGAGCACACCCTAGCCGGTCTGATGGTGTACCCGTGAGTCTTCTATCCATTGACGTATACTATACTCGTGTGCTTCAATATATGAAAGAGGCATGGGCACAGCATCGTACGTCGCAGAACCCACAATATCGCAGGTTAAAGAGGTCACTGTTGATGAGCGACCTTTTATATAGGCTGTCTTGCCCCACCATATTTATTGTTGTATCTGATGCTAACTAATCTTGTAAATTAATAACCTGTTCAATGATAATAGAGTCCTACATCATACTCATGTGTAGTCACATATATATGTGTCCAGGTTCCTACACCCACACCTGAGATGGTGAGGGAGAACACCTATTTATGATTACGCCCGTTGGGGTGCGACTCTGCACTTATGGGTGAGTCTAAAAGTCATTACGTGTGGTCCTGCCACTACTACCATAAGTAATGTCATTGAAAATGACATGTTTGCTAGGCGTGCACACTGTGCGCATCCGTCATAAAGTATGAGGTCAGCGATACTTACCACAACATCTTGTGTAAAGCTGCCTAACAAAGGATACCTGATCCCGCGCCGCTAGAGGTGCATCCCTCTTACGCGACAAGTCTAATTAGTAGGGTAAACTTATTCCTCTTATTCCGCCTGGAAAAGTTATTGTACATGTACATCTAAAGGCCGAATATATATTAAAGAAATAATACTTGCATGCATGGGTTAAAGATGAAAAAGAAAAAACATTATATGGATTGCGGAACTATCTAGGAACCGTAGTGTTTTATTCATACCCTTTTGCAAATGTTTTGAAACAAAAAACAAAAACCTAAAAAATGATTAAAAATAAAAAAAATACATGGATCCTTATTGGGGGTGCTAGCAGCCAAGGGAATGGTCCATGCCATCTATGCGATATCTCAAGGAGAATATCGTCCAGAACTCTAGTCGTCTCTTAAATCATTCCTTGTAGGGCCAGATAGCGATTCTGCATAGCCATGCGCACTTATCCTAGTTTGTGAGGAACCTTTGCTAGCTTGACCGCGCTGCTTCATGCTTCGTACTACTGGTATTACGCCCATATGAAGCCGTTGTTTCTTAGCGAGTGAAGTTATCCTTACTGCAGGGACCACTGATCCCCTGCGCTACTGTTGAGAGTTACCTTTAGTCGGGAGCAGCGTTACCGCGTGTCGCTCCATATTTCTAATTGACGTTACTAAGGAACCTAGAGCATGTCCCAGCTGTGAGAATAGTCCCCCTTCTACTGCACCTTTGGTTGAGAGTGGGCTGATGAGATGGCATTCATACATGATCTCATCGTTCTTTTCGGGCTATAAATGCATAAAAATGTCATAAAATACCATATATATGCTTGTGTTTGTTTACTTGTGTATTTTAGGTATGGATATCGTAAAAAAGACATAAGATATCAAGAAATGAGGAAAAACGGACACGAGAAACGAAGCTGTACAATGAACCGGACCCTAGTTATGGATTTCTCATAGAAAAACCCTTGAAGACTTGAAGATGTATAAGATTGATCCCTCGTCTATGAAGAAATGACACTTATATTCATAATTACAAGTTTGGTCCCTTAAGTTTGTCAAAATTACAAAAAGGTCCTTCAACATTGAAGATTTGGCAAGTTTAGTCCCTCAACAATTATAAATTGTCAACAATGATCCCTCATGAAGTCAAATACCCAATAAAGACCTTTAAAGATCAAGAAAGTACAAGATCAGTCCTTGGAAAATCAAGAAATATTTAAAACAAACCCTTAAAACCCTTGTTAAAAAGTTTTGTGGTCAAAGTAGGAATTTGGAAACTTAAATAACAAAGGAAAACCGAGTTGCAAGCTGAAAAACACGTTTTTCATACTTTCCCAAAACACAAGGACTCATATTGTCATTTCTGAAAGTTCAAATCAAAGAAACACGCGCCAAACAACTTTTCCCCACTAAACTCGGATCAAACTTGTTACTATTTCACGTGATGAACCCAAATTTACCTCCCACTTAAACAAAGGGTAAATCAAAATTACCCAGTCCCACATTTGATTCACACGCTCAAAAACCCATCCCACACCAATAACACTCAATCCCACTCACCAATGGCCCCTACCATTCAACCCGTTACCAAATCATGTGACACCCTCCTCTCCAAGTAAAGCCACTTGGCCAAATCAACAGCTAATACTCATTACTTGCCCCCAAAGCAAAAATTAACGTCTATGATTCATTTGGACAGCTCAACAACAAAATTCGTCTAGAAGATTTCAAGGGCATTTTAGGGACTTCATAGCCTAAGGTTTTGCTTATTTATGCCTTGTATTCGTCTATATAAAGACTCCTCAACATGTGAGAGAGATTTTGTTCCAGATTTTAGCTATCTTCTTTGTAATCCCTTTTTATGAAATAAAATTTGAATTTCTGAAAGTTTTAAATTCTTTTGTGTTATTTATAAAAGTTTGGTATCTGAATAGCTAAGATCTGAGTTCAAATTTAACATTTGTTGGTTTTAGGTTTTATGGATTGAAACTCTTGTTTAAAAAAAATTGATTTCATAGTTTATTGTTCATCTTTGCCGTTTGTTGTTCTTAGCAGGTACAAGGAAGCTGGTGCTTGTTTTGCTAGCACCTCAGCTCAAACATTCCAAGGCTTGGATGTGAGTCTTGGAGGTTTGTATCTCTAAACCTTTTTATTTTTTTTTGAAATTTCATGCTATTTTGGTGAATCTGAGATTTAGTGTTTGATTGTGTGATTTTGTGGTTTAATCTTGTTTATCTGAGGTATTTGGTTGTTATTGAATTGATTTGAACTGGTTTTGTGGTCTAATTCGTACTAGTCCTTTGAAAATTTGTGAAAACAGGTTATTAAGCGGTGTTTGGGTTAACTCTTATACCAGGATTTGAGGTGATTGTAGTAAGTGTTTGTTGTGGCTTTGTATTGGTAATTGTTTATCTGGTGTAAAGGGTTGGTTATCTGCAAGTTTTGTGGGTTTAAACACTTAAATCAATCAAGGGTTCAGAAAATCAGTTTTTCTTGGTAATATTGGCTAAAATGTTGGGGATACCTAGATCTAAGGGTAGACTAGGGTTAACAAGCGTTAAATTTAAGTTAATACAACCAGGGAAAGGGATTTGAGGGCTTGAAATTGGATTGGTGGTCAAATAGATCAGCAAAAGGATTTTGGATAATCACCTTTGCTAATAAGTAACTTTTTGTGCTTGAATTTGCTTTTTACTTTGATCCAGTACTTAAAACAAGTTTATTTGTGCTTATTGGACTTTATTATAGCTTGTGTATGCATTTGGTTCAATTTGACTGGCTTATTCATGCTCAATCTGCTTATTTGTTCATAACTGCTTATTTTTAAGGACTGTGACATATCTGAGAACTGTTTGCTTATTCTGTGCTTATTGAGTGAACCAAATTTTGATTTCTTTGTTGATATTGACTCCTTGTGATCCACTTATTACAAGGGTGCCCTTGTTTCCATTTGAATCCAACTGGATCTCTCTAAAAAAGCAAGTCAAATAGTCAAAGCAGTGGGAACTCCTTTCCCCTGCTGCTAGCCACTGCTAGTGTTATTTCAACTGGTGCTTATCAATAAGCTATTCTAGCTTATTTAAACCTGCAACAACTTTGAAATTGTAATAGGTGTCACTAATTTGACCCATTTGTTCATTCTGGAGCATTTGAGGGGTTGACTTTGAGGTTTGACTAGAAAACCAAGAACTTTGACTTTTAAATAAGTGCTTATCAACTTATTCTGCTTATTTGGCTTGGCTTATTGAACTTTTCTTTGTTCATTTGTCTTAATTAAGTCATTTAGAGTCTTTTGCAACTTATTTGAAGGTCTGAGGTGGTCTAGAACTCTAAGTCGACTATTTTGTCTTTTAGTGAAATTCTACTTTGCTTATTTCTGGCTTATTGGGTTTGCTTTTTCAAAATTTCTTTTCACAGATCTCTAAGGCATCTCAAAAGAAGGTTGTGTGTCAAATCTGAGTTTATGGCATTGTCTTATTGCTTAATGGGCTTATTGGCCCAATAAGGATAAGCTGTTATACCAATAAGCTGTGATAAGCTCAAAACCAGGTTTTGGGCCTTCAGACTTTTGTGTTTAGAAATAAATTTTGAGTCAGATAAGGCTTTATCAGGTCATTTGGGCTTTTGAAGTTTTTGGGCCAAAAAGCCCATTAGATTGGACTGTTTTCTATTTTAGCCCATTTGGGAGCCCATTAGGGGTATTTTGGTAATTATACTTACATTTTCTATTTTTTAAGTTAAAATAAACTAGTTTGCATGTTTTTAGAATTTATTATAATTTTTGGATTTTTAATATTATTTTAATATTATTTTATTATTAAATTTAAAATTTCACATTTTTGCACTTTTTATATTTTTCTTAGGTTAAATACATTCAAATAGGATTTTTGCAACTCTTAGATTAATTTTATCATCATTTTTCTAATTTCTATAATTATTTTAAGATTTTAATAGTTTTTAATCATTTTAAATAGTTTTAATTAGTTTAAAAATTCATTAAAATAGTTTTTATTCTTATTTAGTCATTTTAGAGGTTTACAAAGTGAAAAATCTTTATTTGGGTTTTTTTTAATAATTATTTGATTTTTAGGGCTTTAATTAACATTTATAAATTAATATTTAATTAATTAAAAGGTTTGAAAAAGTTTTGATCATTTGTAAACTCTTAGTTTATTTAATTTGATTTTTGGGTAAATTTTTTGGGAATTTTTAGAATTAATTTTTATTTTAGCACTTTTTACGGTTTTAATTTAGTCGTCGTAGTAATAATTTTCACGTATCCGTCATTCTAATTTCTCATCCCCTTCTTTTAAATATTAATCTCAAATCAATTACGAATTATTCACACACATATACCTCCTTGGGAAACGAACTTAATTGGGTCATTAACACTTGATTTTCCTAAATCATTTGTTTAATACTTTCCGCTTTTACGGCTTTTTCCTAAAAGGTCGTATTTTTACTAAAATCATTTTGGCGCCGCTGCCGGGGAGGTGTTTGGTGATTAATTTGTCATTTTGTTTTTAATATTAGCCATAAATAGTATTTGTATTAGTAGAACTCTACTAATACGTATTATCGGTTTTTTCATTTTTCTTGTGAAATTATTATTACTATATTTTATTAAGTATCACAACAAATACTAAATATCTACAAAAGTGTGCAAACACAACCTTAATTGGGGTTTGATCTCCTAATTTTTGTATTCGAATGTCAAACAAAAAGAAAATGGCAAAAAAAGATAAATACTTTCGTGAAGCTCGATTTTGAAAAATACAAACTATAAAGTGGGTATAAGGTGGGTATTATAAAATATACCCTAAGAAAAAAGGCTCTTAAGTGCTTCACGCCGCCTCGCTTCCCCGCTTGCTTGTGAGTATTTTGAGATTGAAAGCTAATCGAGGGTTTTGCCGCCAAAAGTATTATTGCGTATCATATATATTTGCTTGGTTTCTTTGTGATTAAACCCTCTTGAATAATTTTGTTTTCACCAAAGTTCTAAAGTCATTTGAAGGCGTTCACTCCATGTGATCGTTTTTATTCTTTTGAGGCTTCTTTAATCAAGAGTTTGATTCGAGGAGAGATTTGCTAGATTGTTGTCTACGAAGATACACAAAATCCAAAAAACAATTTAAAAACAATCAAAAACACAAAAAAATTGAAAATCCACAAAACACCCAAAAAGAATCTTCTTTGCTCACCTCCCATTCTTCGTCAAGTTTATGCTAACTCGTAATCAAGCAAAAGGAGCTCGTAAACGTCGTCAAAGTCAAGGAAACCAAAGTCCTTTGATTGAACAACAACAAACTCCAATTGTCGAACCCGTTGTAGAACCAATAGTCTCCATGGCTAACCGTACTATGATGGAGTTGCTTCAAGCACCCACCGAGGGTTTTGGAGAAGCCATTGTAATTCCCGCCATCCTTGTGGAGAATTTCGAGATTAAGAGGGGATTAATGTCGATGTTTCAAGCAAGTAAGTTTAGAGGTCATGAAAAAGACAACCCGCATTACCACATAAGGAATTTTAATCGTCTCACCGTAACAAGCAAGTTTAAGGATGTTCCACACGAAGCCATTAAGATGATGTTGTTTCCGTACTCGTTGGATGGACCCGCTAAAATTTGGCTCGAGAAAGAACCACCAAATTCGATTTTGACATGGGGTGATCTCGTTTCTAAGTTTGTGAACCAATTTTTCCACCATCTAAAACAACACATTTCAAAAATGAGATTTTAAGGTTTGTACAACGAAATAATGAAAGTTTTTCAATGGCATGGGAACGATTTAAGGAAATGTTACATGAATGTCCACACCATGATTTTTCGGAATTGCATTAAATAGATACTTTTTATAATGGGCTTAATGATCATGAACGAGATTATTTAAATACCGCCGCGGGTGGTAATTTTTTGTGCAAAACGACTGATGAAGCTTTAAAGATTACCGAGAATAGATCTAAGGTTTATAACCCTTGTAACACACCGAGTGTTGCCAATATGGGTTCGTCATCATCTCGTAACATGAATGCCTTACATGAGGAAGCAAATGAGGAAAATCGGTTTTTCGATAGATTTGCAAATCTTATGACTCATTGGAAAGCACAAGATGCTTTGAATTCCGCATCGATTAAAGCGGTTGATAAGAGTTGTTTATCTTGTGGTGGAGCTCATGATCTTTCCGAGTGCATTACCGCCGGTGGTAACACTTCGAGTGCTCACGTAGCAACGGGAACTTACAACCAAAATGGCCAAGGTTCCCGCCCAAATCAAGCTCCACCAAATCAAAATGCTAATAACTATCGAAACAACAATCAAAATGGTGGTTATCAAGGAAATTCACGTAACTATAACAAAGGGAATTATCAAAGTGGGAATAGACAAGTTGCAAATCAAAACCAAAACCGGGATTTTCAAACTACTACACAAGGTTTTCAAAATGATCACACCAAAAATCTTCAAGGAGAATTTTTGAATTATGCTAAGGCAAATGATGCTAAGTTTGATAATATGCAATGTGAGATGATTAGCTTAAGATCCGAGTTGAAAAACGAGCTTAAAAACGAACTTGCTAATAAACTTAAGACCCATGCTAATAAAATGGAAGGAAACGTTCAACGTCTTCAACAAAATCAACAAAAGATGGAACAAGGACAACATGATATTAAGCAAGAATTGTTAAAAGCGGATGCTGTGAGACCCCCAAAATCTGACATGGAACAACTAGGCAACGAGGGGGTAACACGTCATAGTACAAAAACAATGAATTACAGTTCATACAAAGCTGACGAAATAAAAACATGTACATTACATCAAAAAGGCCAGAGTTTTTAATCATAGGTCCTAGAGTTAGAAGCGGAAAATTATATTATTTCGTCTCAATTTATAACATAAAGTTTCCCAAAAGATAGAATAAACTCCTGACAGTTTTTTACTAAAAATAGTCTTTTTAAAGCGTCACAGAAATCTCCAAGCTGCGATAATATCCTACGGGCTCCCATCCAAGCAAAGCTAAGTAATAATACCTGAGATTAAACATGTAAAATCGTCAACACAAAGTTGAGTGATATTCATAGGTTTAGCAGTAAAAGTGTGGAACACAATAGAATTCGTAAAACACGTAATAGGGGGGTTAAATATGTACGTTAGTCTCATGAACCGAAGCTTAACTCAAATGTAAGTTCCTATAGGGAGTATTCAGCCTAAATACTCAAGTATAAACGAATATTAGTGCGTCAAAGTAATCGGGACGGGGATTGTCAATCCCGATGGATCCACCAACAACATTCGCGCTTAGCGCAAAGCATACGGGACAATTAACGGTTCATGATAGGAGATGAAACTCAAGGCTAACGTCTAAAAGCAATAATACTATTGAAATCATCTGTAAAGCATACACGTTCAGAATAACATACGAATTCTGGATAGCAATACAGTTTTTAATTGGTTGTGTTCCACCATGTAAAATCTCACCCCGTGTTTAGAAACCATGTACAAGTAAAAAGGGTCTATGAACTCACCTTAGCCACGAGGTAAGTCAATCACGGTACTCAGCAACTGAGTAGAAACGGTAGTGGTAGACGATCACCGACGATATGGATGCCCGGGGAAACACGAAAACCGCAACCTATCAAAATAAGGCGCGCGTTAAGACTCGAACTCGAATATCGATATGTACCAAATATAATATGACTCAACTGTTTTCAAAGTATTCATGTTTCAAAACCATTGACACGAACCAAATGAATCCTTTTATCCAACGTTATTCGTTAAAACACTTGGACACTTGAAAATGACCCGTTATACGACGCCAAGTCAACACAAGTCAAACTATCCTTTACCCTTATTCGGACCAGTAGCTAAGTCATTTATATAATGACTAAGCACTTGAGTAAGTCACCATGTCCGATGGTGAATACTCAAACTCACGCGACACAAGCATTGAACTATGTGTCCAAAATTAAAATCAGCAAGTACACCCCGAATGTACACACCGATCTACCCTATCTATACTTGTCCGTTTTAGACAAAAATTGGTGTCAAGGTCACTTATAACCTGTATAAGACCTCACCAAAATTTGAGCCAAAGTTCACACTTTAAAATCCATCAGCTCGACACTTTACTCGACTCCAAATTTGAGACAGATTTGTGCACTTGTTTTGTAAAATCGTTTAGACCACTTTAAAAGTACTAATTCGACAATCCGTCTTTTAAAACTACTACTAGACTCATAAAACTCAGTGTGTAAACTTTGAAAACCAGTAGGTACATTTATCTAACCAAGCCTAAAGTCCCTGAGAGTCGACCCAAAATCAGCCACAATTTCGGATTGTGCCGACTTGCGTCTCCCGGTACACGAAAACTAAAACTAGCATAACTTTTGACTCGTAATGACTTAAAAGCTCTATCTTATACCAAAACGACCGTCTCAGAAAATTCTACAAATAATCTCAGTCTTTCACAGATCTTAAACCCACGAAACAATCTGTTTAAAGCTGCTGTCCCAAAATACCTTTTTAGAAAACAAGTCAAATCAATTTTCCGAGCAACACCACTCATTCCTATACCTATAGAATCATCATACTATCATACCCATCATCCAAACACTCCTAAAAACACTTGCATGTAAAATCTAACAAAATCAAAGATTAAAAACAAGACTTTTAAGGATTAAAATGTGATGATCTTACCAAAAACAATGCATGCAAGATGATTTAAACATCAATTCACCATGAAATCATAACTTTGTGAAAACTTGATGCATGTGTACAAATTTGGTATTAATAGAATCAAAAGATGATTTTAGAGATGGGGTATTGATTAGATTTTGTTAAAAATCAAATTTGAGGGGTGTTTTTGGCTTGGAAGCTCACGGCAAGAAAGGGTGGGGTGGGAGAGTTTTGGTGAAAAAATTTAAAAGTTTGGTTTGTATGTGTTTATGTGAAGAAAATTTGATTTATATATGTTGGTAGTGGAGGGACCTAAGTTGCCAATTTTCAAACTTGTGCACTTATAAACAAATAATAGTTTTTAAGGGTAGAAAATGGTTATTGGTAAATCTTGAAAATATTTACGCGGCTCGGGTTTCGTAAAAACACTTTTCAAAAGTTACAATGCATCATAAAAATGATTATATGATTTCCCGACACGACTTAATACGTAATTAAAACGAAATCGTCAAAAATATTAATTATCGAAACAATCGATAAATAAACGTAAACTTTTGGGTATCCGTCGGTATCGCGATCACTAGGAATTCTCTTTGTACATTGATTTTGAATAAACTCGTTGTAAAACGCACGTGGGTGATTTTAAATCAAAAACTTTGATTTAAATTAAATATGGAAAAATAAAATAAAGATTTAATAATTCCCGATAAAGTATTTATCAATGATCCGAAAATACTTGAAAAGTATAATTTATAAATCTCAGGATTTACATATAGCAATACAAGAAAACGTTGTACGTTGGAAAATGCAAGAAGCACGAATATAAAGAATAAAATAATGCTGAGAACGTACGGGTTCTCACAGTCTTCCCCCCTATAGGAACTCTGGTCCCCCAGAGTTCTCCTGAAAACAGTAGAAGATGCAAACAAGAGGAGGTACAAAGTGTAGAACAAAATTCATTGCTTCCCAGGTAATTTTCCGTACCACGACGAATCTTAACGGTTAGAATTCACGATGCTTCAGTTTCTTAACTCCTTTTCGTATAACTTTTCAATCTTGGATTAGAATAACGATCTTTCAATACGGAGTTACATCAAGAGATTGAATTGTTGGAAATACGTGCGATAAACTAACAAGAATGAACACGAGAATCGCTTAAACAGGCAAAGTACGATAAAATGAATCAAGATTGTAAATCAACAAGGGGTCGCAATTCGTGCAACTGTAAAACGTGACAGTCTTAAAATATAAGAATCTAGTCACAAGCGAAATAGAAGGGAAAAAAATGAATAACATATGATCATTTAAAATACAATCTGTCGAAATCAGTTGTCTAGAATTTTGGTATTACTTCAAAACTTAGTTTTAAATATTTTATTTATTAAAAGAAAATTTACAAGGTGTAGTGATTTAAAAATCAAACTCTATATAACATGAGTGGGTAAACAGTTGTCAAATCTTTTTCTTGATCAGGACTTCAAGGTAAAAGTAACTCAGTTCAAATAGTTATTTTGATCAACTTAAGAGCTTTTGGGTGACTTCATGAAACTATCGTTAAAACTCAGGTTTATCGTTACCATTAGAGAAAATTCAGATTTTCCAAGTTATTTAGAAACATTGTGTAGAAAGTATAAATTAATTTAATAATTTCATTTGGTTGACAGTAAAGTATGATAAAATCAATTACTTTAAGAGATACAACTTTACACTGTTTAAACATAAGTTACAAATTTACCCAAGAGGATTTACATATTGGATATTAAACATGAAATGGGTACTTTGACAATTTAAGCATTTGGTAAAATGTATAAAACGTTCTTAAAAATTAATAATAATTATTAGAAATTCAAGAAAGTGTTTAAGATATCAAACGATAAACACGTAACAGTTTCTGGTTTTCAGAAAGTGACAAAGTAGCAAACGATTATGAAACAAATATCGATCAACAATTAGTATACAAGAAATAACACTAGGGAATAAAACGGAAATCGTATCAACTCTTAACGAACATGATAGAATAGATGCATCGATGATAAGGACAATAAGAAACAAAGGATTTAGCAAGATTAATTCACGAGTGCGGTTGGCGTCACCAATAACGGCTTATTAAGTTCCCGGTGCTCGAAATACGATCGAAAGGGAAAAGCCACACAATAGATTTTCGAATCACAAAAAATTCTTAAGAAGTCAATTGAGAGTAAATTCAGTAAAATGAAAATATTAGCAATGAAAGGCGAAATCAACACATGATTCACACGAATGAAATTTCAAGACGATAAAGTCTAACACACATCATGATAACTACACGAAATCATCGTTCACGTCCAGTCATAAATCATTAATCGCGTCCAAAGACGTTTCGTAGTTCTACCAAGATAGATAGAGATGGTCGATCATAGAAGCATAACAACGTTGAAACATTCAAGTCTGGTATCAGTGGTAAGAATTTAGGCAAATGATAACAAAAATTGTATCATGAGGATGATGAGGTAACACGTAAAACAAAAGTCGTTGAGTAAGGAAATATGTGCTTGAGGCATGCACTTCGTTCAAGAAAAGATAAGGGTTCATATGTGTAAGTCACGAATTGTTGTTACTCGCATAGGATGTAAAAGTTTTCTAAACTTTATTTTATCAAACTTGTTAAGGAACATAATTAAAAAGTTGATTGTTGGTCAAATATTTAGGGCGACTACTATTTGGCCTTGCATGGCTCTTTCTAAATTAGGCATAGGTGATCAGGCCATGCATAATTTAGGACTAGCAATGCGATGCTCATCTTCGTCAAACCAGTATTACAGGTCATATTATTTAAAATATGTATATAATGCCATTTGTAAAAACAGAAATCAAAATAGTTTATGAAACTATTCGCCAATAAGTTACTGGCTAGATATTTAATTCAACACCGGTAATGTTACAAGATTCTTTACAAGACCCCAAGGTAGAACAATTGGTGAGAATACATTGTAAAATTAATATAAATTAATTTTATAAGATAGCATTCAAATATTTAAGAAAGCCCAAATGAAACCTTTTGTAAAATGATTCGCAAACAAGACCAGTTTGAGTTTATATGGTAACATGACAATAGTTTATAAAGTAGTGAGTGGGTTACAAGAGGTAAATAAGGAGTAGTTCAAGGCAATCTATGAAATGGTTACAAGGTGCTAAGGTTTCGAGAAGTTTAGCTAAAATCGTCAGGAGACACGTGTCAAAACGATAACGAACGATATGAAAACAAGATCTTCAATTCTCGGTCCAACTCAGTGGTACGATAGAAGCAAAGAAAGGAAATGGAATGACAAATAAATCATAAATAAAAGAAAGGAATAAGGAATCCGTAGGTGTGCACATCGTGATTAATTTAACAATAATATACTTTTAAGAAATTAGTGTATCAGTTAACAAATAGTACAATAACTCCGAAAAGTTTCTATATTAAGAATGTTAATGCAAGTGATGCCTAAAAACATTATTAGTGTTAACTAATCTTTCTTAGTTTTGATCACAACAAACTATACAACACATTTAGTGTAAGTCACAAAACGAATTATTTAACTAACACTATCATCAAGGTAATAATCATATCACTAACCTTTCTTAATCATACTTAGTGATCATCAAAATGATTATCCTTAAAACTCACTTTTGTTAATATGACAAAAGACTTTTTAATAAACTTTCTTTTTTAGAAAATGTTTTATTAAAATGGAAAATGAAAATTTGAAAATAGCATATTCTATATGCTATTAGAATATCCTTTTAAGGCTTCAAATACCTCAGATATTCCCACCCCACTAAAAGACAAAAAACGGAGCGTACTCTAGGGGCGGTACCTTAAGTTGCTAGGCGGTTCCCTAGCGATATGGAACCGCCGGGCTAGATAAGGTACCGTGCCCAGATAGCCGTTATATATCCGTTATACTTTGTCTCCTTTAAATAGTGGGTCAAATCTCATTTTCCAACAAGCCTCTTGGACGTTTTTCTCAGCCCCCTTTCTCTTTTCTATAGCATAATCATTAGTAAATGATCATTTAAAGTGTTAAGGATGTTTACATATGATTATCCTCTTGATCCCCTTCTTTACCTTGTCCAATGAGAAGATCACTCACTCACTAGTGTAGTGATAAAGATGAATCTATGAGCTAGTCATATTCATCATGATACCCTTTTTGTTTTATGTCAATCCATTGTATTTATGAATACTTGGACTAGTTGTGTTCATCCAAGGTATTTATGAATAATTGGATTTGTTGTGTACATCCATTGCATATGTGTTTTCTTGGATTTGTGTGGTGTAAATTCAAGCTACATGTGTGTACTTGGATAAGTCTAGTTGAGTTGTAATAGATTTGATTAGTAGTTCTCACTAAACTATAAAGTGATGTGGTTGTGTCTACTGAGTTCTCACTAAACTTGAAAGTGATTAGTAGTTGTGTTGTGTGAAGTTCTCACTTAGCTTGAATGTGAAGAGTCGTGAAGATTGTTGTAGCTTTGGATTAGAACTCGACATCTAGCCTTGTGTCATAAAATGGTGAAGTAGGCAACGTCGTGAAGATTGGCTCTACATTGAGATTAGAACTCGACATCTAGCCTTGTGTCATTAAATTGTGAAGTAGGTAACGTTGTGTAGATTGGTCCTAGCTAAATATTAGGTCTCGACATTTAGCTTAGTGTCGGAAAGTAATGTAAGCAACGATGTAAGGTTTTCTCCGCCGAGAAGGGAGCTTGTGGATATAGTGGAAATCTCGAGTAGGTGTACACGAGGAGTGGAGTAGAAACGAGGATAGAGCCTCTTTGTCGAACCACTATAAATCTTGGTGTCTCCCCACTAGGTTGTTTCCTTCCTTACTCTTTACTTATTTCATTATCATTATACTTACCTATTATCTTTGCTAGTGCATTTTTAATTGAACCTAATCATTATGCAACTTAGCCTCAAGTAAATTATATTTTTGATACAACCCAAATTAAAAGTAACTTTAATTTGGTCACCAATAAAGGGAAACTATTCAACCCCCCCCCCCCCCCCCCCCTTCTAGTTTCTACAATTGGTATCAGAGCATGGTCACTCAAGATCTTTGAAGTATATTGTACTCTGAAACTTGGATCGATCCATTGTCTCCTCAAATTAGAAGGTCAAGTTGTACTAAAGTTTCTCTTTGGTCAAAACTATTTTGTTTTTTTAAAAATAGGTCTTTTAATTGATAATATTGCATCCCACTTAAGATTAGTAGTCTTTATACATTTTAGATCTACTCTTGAAATGTATCTACTAGTTTGCATCTTGCTTTGTGTAGGTATTCATGAAGATCAATCACTTGATTGGTTGTAGATTGAGTTACTTGCACTTATAGAAGACTCATCTTCATTGATTTTAACATCTTTGAATGATGATACCAAGATGATTGGGAATGATACTAGTCCTTGAAGACTTAGTACTCATCATAGTCATTGATTGGGCATAGCATTGACTCCTTGATGGATTGCTCTTTGTGGCCAAGGTACGCTTTCGTTCTTCCACACTCTCTTTGATCATTCTTTTGATCATTACTTGACTATGTGCTTGTTCTTGGCATCCTTGCCTTGACATTTGTTTGTGGTTTGTGATTCTTTCCTTTTATCCTCTCAAACCTTCATTGCTTGGATACTTGACTCACTATGGTGATGTAGAGTGAGTTAGTAGTAGCTTAAAGTATCAAGCATGATTTCCATGGTTTGCACCCATATGGTTAGTAGGCCGTTTGTGGAAGAGAAAGTGAATTAATACCTTGTTCATATTTTGGTTTAGACTAAGACTATTATTGAAAGTGATCTTAGTCTATACATGAATAATTGCTTTGTGTTTATTCATTACCAAAGCCGTTTAATGTTTCGCCGGAAAGGCATGTCTTAAACCACTATATATGACACAAGATCTTCGTTACCACTATTTGAAGATTGTCATTAATCCCTTGAGCATTGGTCCTAGTCTTGATTCACTTCCTTTGACTTCTCTCCACTTTGCTGTTTTGCTACGAGTAGTCGTTTGTCCGTTTCGGTTCTTTTCGATCTTGATTCAACTCGTAATCCTTCATTAAAACTTATTGCCTAGTGTTTATGATGATCCAATGTTATTCTAAAAGGTTCATGATATATTTTTAAGTATCTTAGAAAAACTTTGTTTTTAAAATTTGGCGTTTTTCATTGATAAAAACCTGCCTCTATAGGCGGTTCTTTATCTTGGCGGCTCAAACCCGCGGTTCCTTATCGATAAGGTACCGCGGACAGTAAAGTTTGTCAGAGCCCCAGTTTGATTATTTTTTTCTTTTTCAATCCACTATCTATCTCTCCCAAAAACACATAGCCGACATTTTTCTTGTTTTCCACCATTGTTGAAGCTTCAAAAACATTCAATTACTCAAATTAATTGATTCCAAGTTGTGGGTTTCACTCATCCTACATCTAACATCAATTAATTGTAAGTATTTTCTTTCAATTTCATCTGTCTTGTTCTAGGGTTCATCCTTTCATAATTGGGGATTTTTAAAATTGAAATTGAATTAAAACCTTAATAGGAATGTGGGTTGACATGGTTATTTTACTATGATTCCTTAGGTTCATATTCATTAAGATTTCACTAAAACCCACTTGTAGAACAAATCCGAATTTTGGCTAAATGATTTTGGTTAAAAGATGGATTTGAGATGAACCCATGAACAAATAGGTAATGACATTGTTAATGCTTACCTAAAAACCTTGTTTTGAAAAACCAATGTTCTAGTCCATTGTTGATCCAACATAGTTCATATGTTCTTGGTAAATAATGGAATAGCTACATTGTGAACATGAGAATGATATGGATTCAATCCTTTGTTTGTCAAGAAATTGATATAACACATTCTCATATTTTTTATTTTTTAATTTTACTTTTCATATGAGTGATTGGAAAAATATTTTCTTGTGTTTATTTAGGTACTAATCATACCTTCACAATACCAAAAGGATCATCAACTCACCAAACAGTATATGCCAAACCTATCCGACTTTTGTCACTCAACTCACCTTGCCCATACTTTTTCCTCTCTTCAATCTCGTTGCTTTCATGAGGGTAGAGTTGTCCAAAAGGATATCAAGGATTATGTCTACATCAAGTCCATGTTTGAAAACATTGGATTTGATTGTTTGTTGAACATTAAGGAATACATCTATCCTCGATTCCTATTGGAGTTCTTTAGCACATACTCCGTCATTGAAAACAACGATGGAATGTTTCTTAGGTTCATCTTGAAAGATCAAGTCATTCAATGCTCTCTCGAAGTGTTTGGTCAAATTCTTGATGTCCTATTTGTAGGCACTTGTCGCATCACGGATAAATGGAAGCTTAGTGCTCTCCTTGAATCCTACAATTGTCCTCCAAATGATCATGAGGAAATTGATCTTGACTTCATTGTCGACATTGTCTCAAAAAAGCGTAATCGACCCGTTAAGAGAAGCCTTCATACTAAGGTACGTTCGGTGAAACGTCATGAGGTTCTCTTAAGAGACCTTAATGATAATATGGTTCAATGGACCAATATCTGTAGGGAAAATGTGTTTTGTCTTGGTGGAAACCGGGATCATGTTCCGGCGTGTTTAGTGCATATGTTATATTGCATCTTTACCAACACCAATTACAATTTGGCATATTTTATCGCTCAACGGATTAGTTATGCTATTCACGAGCCTAAAACAAACTTCCCTTACTCAATGCTTCTCACTTGCCTTTTTAAAAGGGTTGGCCGTGATTTTCCAAATCTTGATCATTCTCAGTTTCAACCGGTATATAAGAGAAAGACAAGATCTGATCGTAAATCCGATCAACAAGAGTTCAATGATGAGGACATGGACATGCCAACAAGTGATGGTGATGGCATTGGCGCAAGTTCTCCCATTGACTCTTCAAGTTCTTCTCACCACTCCACAAACTCATTCGTGGATGGTTTAGATGACATTGCTTCCCCTCCTCACCATTCCTCTAGTGAAGTTCCTAATAATCTCAATTTAGAGGAACTTTACCGTCAAAATCTTCGAACCCAAGGTGATTTGCATGAACACCGGATTGAGTCAAGAAAGGGAATCAAGTACTTGGGAAAAATGATCAAGGGATTAGGCAAGAAAAGGAGGTGAAGACTTTGAATTATGTCAAAGTTTACTTGTCTTGTGATGCTTTAAACATTTGCTTATTATTACTTTGGTTTGGTTGTGTATTGACTTATGATAAATGTTTGAATTGTTATTTATTTTAATCCTAAAAGTTGCTTATGTCTTCATGTTTGTGATTTACATAGCTTTGTGCATGCCTTTTGATAGTTAGCTTCTTAAATTTTGGCTTGTGAATCCTTTGGTAAAAATCTTGGTTAACCAAAATTTGGGATGTGAAACTTTTGAAAGACCTCTGGTCGCGGTTCCATATCGACCCGCGGATCCTTATCGATAAGGAACCGCCGGTCCTAGATAAGGAACCGCCGTCACTGTGTCCGACATAATCTTTTCCTTTACACTATTTTCTTAAATCTGTGTAAACTTTGCATGATTTTTTGCAAAAACCTGCATATTTCCTAAACCAGGTTACCCAAAATTTATTATTCACCTAAAATGATTTTAACCCATTACTAGTTTGGATCATCCCCTCACCCATTTAAACCCACCTTGTTAGTCATGTTCTTCACACATCAAAACATCCTTCCCTAACCCTTAAACCACAGTTGTCAACCATGGTTTCTACAAAAACGTCAAACACCCCTAGGAAAACACTTAAGGTTAGGATTAAGGTACCCAAGCCTAACTCCTCACCCTTTCACACACCCAAAAATGAGATGGTTCCAATCCTCATTTCCTCATCACCTTCACCACCCCTTGCACCATGCAAGACAACATCCACCCATGGTACTAACCACTCCATTGGTTCTACCTCCTCTTCATTCAACTCAAGAATGAATGAGCTCTCTTCACCCTTCACTCCAAGTGCACCCTTGGATGTGACCACACAACCCCAACCAATCCAAAGCATTCCTTTTGTGAATGACTTTGATGACACCTTGGTGACTTCACCATTTACCCCTCCTAACTCACCCATTTCACCAACCTTGGAGAACATACCTCCACACTCACCTATTTCCCCTTTAGGGAACATGCCTCAACTCTCACCCACATCACCCTTGGAGAACATGCCTCCTCCACCTCCACCCAACTCAAACATTCCAATTTTGGGTGTTCCACTTTCCCTCCTTTTGGGTGATCCTTAATATGGGTTTTAAGAGACTCATGGTCCTAATTGTCCATGTTGCCTCTACAACCACTACATCATCCATAACCTTAGGATGGAGATGTTTGGACTACATAGGAGGTTGCAGGAGTTCTTGCTTACCTTATTCTCCATGCCTCCTCCTAGGAGATAAATGATGAGTTTTCTTAATAAGTTCTTTTAACAAAACCAAGCCAAAGAAGACTACTCATCTAGATCTAATGTTAAGCTAGCTTTGTATTACTTAGTTTTTTCATTTGTCATTGTATTTGCTTCCTTCATGAGTGTTTCATGAAGTTGTTCTATGGATTTAGCTTTATGTGTTCCTATTCTTATGTGCACATTAATCAACTTTAATTTGAAATTAAAATTGAACCTAAATCTATCACAACCTCTAAAAACTTGACTAAAATTGATTCAAAATGATATCTAAATTATTTTGTCACCCTTTGTCAAGACATGCTTTGTGAATGTGTTTCTTTTATGCAACCCTAGCATAATTTAGTGCTAATAGAGGTAAAATTCCAAGATTTGCAATTTTTTGAAAAAGTCTTAGTTTTTCTCAAAACCCTGGAAAAACTTGGTTTCAAGTCAACTGCACGCGGATCCTTAAAGTCCTGCGGTTCCTTAAGTGGTAAGGAACCGCCGGTCCCTATAAGGTATCGCGGACAGTAAATGACTTTTGACACATTTTTGGTCTAAATTATTTAAACCCTATACCCTGTCAAGATTCCTTGTTTGCTCAATTTGGCTAAACATTCCTTGACACTTCACATTTTGTATTCAAATTCTTACCTTGATTAGATTTTACTTATACCCCAACCTTGAGATTTCATTCTCACACCTTCCCAACCTTGAGAATTCATTCTCACACAACCTTGAGATTTCATTCTCACACCTTCCCAACCTTGAGAATTCATTCTCACACAACCTTGAGATTTCATTCTCACACTCTCACAATGCCTAACTCCTCCATTCCTAACCTTGACATTTCTTTGTCACAACCCCACTCACCCAAAGCTTCCTCATCCAAGCTTTCAATGAAACCAAAAATCTCGGTTCGACCTATTTGGATCAAGAAGAATGAACCATCTTCTTCCAAACCACCCCAAAACCCTACCTTCTCTCCAATCAAGTATTGGAATGAGACTTATGCCATTAACCCCATCACCGGAGCTAAAGAAAATGTTCCCCCACCACCTCAATCCTTCAATACCCCTCAACTCAATGATCTTTCAACCTTCCCAAACCTCAAAAGGCATTGTGAAAACATTTCCAAACCCATTACCCCTCCACAACCAAACCCTAGGTTTGATGCCATACCCCCATCAACCGATTTTGTGTTGCATCATGGATCCTCGTGTGCTTGTTGTCGATTTCAACAAATTGAACTTGCTCATGTGTATGAGAAGTTAAATTTTCTTGAATTCCTCCCCACTCGACCTCCTATTCAAGTTTTCGTTCCGGTGGACAAAACTTCGAATGATGCATCGTCGTCTTATTTTTCCAACTAAAGGACTAACTACTCTTGGAGTCTTTATTACTTTAGTTCCTTTAGAGTCTTTTATTTTCTAGCAGTCTTGGAAAAATATCACTATTAGAATAGCTTATGCTTTGTGGTTTATTTTCCATATCTTTTGCTTTAGATACTCATATTGTGTGTATGACTATCTACTTTGTTGTGTCTTTTCTATTATGTAACCTTTGTGTGTTATCCCTTTAGTTCTATTTTGAGTTGATCATGGTTAATTTTTACAACTGCTTATGGGTGATTCCATCAATTCTAAACTTTAACCCATTGACAAGCTTATCATCTTCATTGGATTGAAGTTTGATTTTGTCAATTACCTTTTTGGACAAACTTAGCAAAATACTTGCTTCTAATTTGAGATTTCTTCTCTCTCTACCTCTCAAGTTACTTAGTAGGTAGTGATCATATATACGTTGGTATTTCTTTCCTTTCTACTAACCTTTGTGTAGCATGTCACCTTAGCCCATATACTTGGTGCCCCAAGCAAGGGGAAGCAACCACCAAGGGGGAGCTACTAGAAAAGTCCGATTTTCTTCAAAAGACTTGTGCTAACCTTTTTGCTACGACAAAGGGGGAGAAATGATAGTGATAAACTCGTTAAGAATTTGATATTTTGTGTTTCTACGTAAATGAGTTTATCGTTTATCGTAATCAAAAAGGGGGAGATTGTTAATGCAAGTGATGCCTAAAAACATTATTAGTGTTAACTAATCTTTCTTAGTTTTGATCACAACAAACTATACAACACATTTAGTGTAAAACACAAAACGAATTATTTAACTAACACTATCATCAAGGTAATAATCATATCACTAACCTTTCTTAATCATACTTAGTGATCATCAAAATGATTATCCTTAAAACTCACTTTTGTTAATATGACAAAAGACTTTTTAATAAACTTTCTTTTTTAGAAAATGTTTTATTAAAATGGAAAATGAAAATTTGAAAATAGCATATTCCATATGCTATTAGAATATCCTTTGAAGGCTTCAAATACCTCAGATATTCCCACCCTACTAAAAGACAAAAAACGGAGCGTACTCTAGGGGCGGTACCTTAAGTAGCTAGGTCGTTCCCTAGCGATATGGAACCGCCGGGCTAGATAAGGTACCGCGCCCAGATAGCCGTTATATATCCGTTATACTTTGTCTCCTTTAAATAGTGGGTCAAATCTCATTTTCCAACAAGCCTCTTGGACGTTTTTCTCAGTCCCCTTTCTCTTTTCAATAGCATAATCATTAGTAAATGATCACTTAAAGTGTTAAGGATGTTTACATATGATTATCCTCTTGATCCCCTCCTTTACCTTGTCCAATGAGAAGATCACTCACTCACTAGTGTTGTGATAAAGATGAATATATGAGCTAGTCATATTCATCATGATACCCTTTTTGTTTTATGTCAATCCATTGTATTTATGAATACTTGGACTAGTTGTGTTCATCCAAGTTATTTATGAATACTTGGATTTGTTGTGTACAACCATTGTATATGTGTTTGCTTGGATTTGTGTTGTGTAAATCTAAGCTACATGTGTGTACTTGGATAAGTCTAGTTGAGTTGTAATAGATTTGATTAGTAGTTCTCACTAAACTATAAAGTGATGTAGTTGTGTCTTGTGAGTTCTCACTAAACTTGAAAGTGATTAGTAGCTGTGTTGTGTGAAGTTCTCACTTAGCTTCAAAGTGAAGAGTCGTGAAGATTAGTTCTAGCTTTGGATTAGAACTCGACATCTAGCCTTGTGTCGTAAAATGGTGAAGTAGGCAACGTCGTGAAGATTGGTTCTACCTTGAGATTAGAACTCGACATCTAGCCTTGTGTCATTAAATTGTGAAGTAGGTAACGTTGTGTAGATTGGTCCTAGCTAAAGATTAGGTCTCGACATTTAGCTTAGTGCCGGAAAATAATGTAAGCAACGATGTATGGTTTTCTCCGCCGAGAAGGGAACTTGTGGATATAGTGGAAATCTCGAGTAGGTGTACTCGAGGAGTGGAGTAGAAATGAGGATAGAGCCTCGTTGTCGAACCACTATAAAACTTGGTGTCTCCCGACTAGGTTGTTTCCTTCCTTACTCTTTACTTAGTTCATTATCATTATACTTACCTATTATATTTGCTAGTGCATTTTGAATTGAACCTAATCATTATGCAACTTAGCCTCAAGTAAAAGATATTTTTGATACAACCCAAATTGAAAGTAACTTTAATTTGGTCACCAATAAAGAGAAACTATTCAACCCCCCCCCCCCCCCCCTTCTAGTTTCTACAAAGAAGTTACCGAATCTCAAAAGTTCAAGATCTATGTATATGTATGACCGTACTCAAAGTTACTATTTTATACTTGTTCAAACGCAATCATTGTTTTTAGTTTGCAAAATATCATTAGTTAAAGTTTTACGAGCTCAAACGAACTAAAAAACGTTTGAAATCATATTTTTTTTAAAGTCTATTAGTTTTGACTTTTGGGTTTGACTAGACCATTTAACTCACTAAACGATATTCTAAGACTTAAAGTCTAATGCAATTCGATGTAAAACGACGTTTTGAACAACTTTCTAGTTTTACTCGAGGCTTGAAACGGATTAAAAATAGACGAAAATGCCCTTGCATTAAATCTGTCAGCAAAACGATATTTTAGAACTACGCAAAAATAAGTTCTTAAATTTCAGAATCTCAAATGAGCGTAACCTGCTCGATTTTAATGTTTATTGGCCAAATTTTATGTCCTAAACGGACGTCTCAACAAGTAGAAATATATATTTTTATGTCTAAGTTATAAAAATATTTTCTCGACACTGTTAAATTCCCTGTAAAGTTTCTATACAAAGTATATTTTTCGACACAGCTAGAAATTAATCCAATTTCATAATAACTCAAAATTAATGTACACACAAAATTAGTGGATTCCATAAAGACGAAAGAGAATAAACTGTATAACTAATCATGTAAAGAAAACACAGTATAGAAATGATTCAAGAATACCAACGATAATCTGAGAGATAAAAACGACGCATGTCATCCTTGTCTTCGGCTGCAAGATGCAATGCAAGAAGGTCTCCTGGCGGCGTGATTTTCCAAAATCACAAGACATACCGAGAAAGAAACTAAATATTAACAAGTCACACTCCTGAGGCGAGGAGGTTTAATGAAAAAGGGAGGATACAAATAGGATCGTATTCCAAACAATTGTAACATAATAAATGACGATCATGTGTTCAAGGTACAACGGATGTTGTAAGTCGAAGTCGAAACCTATAATGGTCAATGAAATAAGAGGTAATCTATGTACAAGTGTCGTGCGAAACGGTGACGTAAAGGTCAATCAAAATTTGGAAAACCCACGATATTATTCAACACTGATTCAACGAATGCTTCGAGATGTGTGACTCACATGGTGTCCTTTAGTCTTTTTCGGAGACACATTGAGCTACACAATGGTGTATAGACTATACATTCAATTACGAATGGTCGGAAGGAAAATCTGCGTATCTAAATAGATATTTTAAAGGAAATAAACAATGAAAGCAACATGCACGGTAGTAGAACGAAAATCAGAAGTTTTATCGAAAACAACACATATTCAATCCCGGACAATGGTATCACGAGAGTATGCACAACATGTAACAGCGAGTCGAGAAAAACAGATGATTCAAAACGAACGAGCATATGAAGTCAGTCGTATCACGCATAAATGAAATAGCAATAGTACTCAGAAAATTGAGCATGAAAAGTTAGCAGTACACGCGCTCTGAATACAAGTATTTAATGTCATAACAATGTAAAAATCATCGTAACCAGATCGGTTCACAAGAACAAGAATTCCAGAAATACAGTAAGAGCAGATGAAATCACGGTAACAACCTATAATAATTCATGAAGCACAAAGGCTTTAAAAAGAAACAGTAATTATCGTCATCAGGGTAACGTAATATTTCAACATGTAGTCAAGAGATGAAATACTATAACGATAATTAAAAGTAAATAGTAAGGATTAGAGAGTTACCCGCGCAGATATCGAACAACATTGGCAGATTCTGTGGTTGACACTTAAAACATGAAATATTTGAACTTTCGGTTATAGACTAACTTTTGAAAAATGACTCAGTTCCCTATAACCATCACTCTGATACCAATCTGTGAGACCCCCAAAATCTGACATTGAACAACTAGGCAACGAGGGGGTAACACGTCATAGTACAAGAAACAATGAATTAGAGTTCATACAAAGTTGACGAAATAAAAACATGTACATTACATCAAAAATGTCAGAGTTTTTAAACATAGGTCCCAAAGTTTTAGAAGCGGAAAATTATATTATTTCGTCTCAATTTATAACATAAAGTTTCCCAAAAGATAGAATAAACTCCTGACAGTTTTTTCACTAAAAATAGTCTTTTTAAAGCGTCACAGAAATCTCCAAGATGCGATAATATCCTGCGGGCTCCCATCTAAGCAAAGCTAAGTAATAATACCTGAGATTAAACATGTAAAATCGTCAACACAAAGTTGAGTGATATTCATAGGTTTAGCAGTAAAAGTGTGGAACACAATAGAATTCGTAAAACAAGTAATAGGGGGGATAACTATGTACGTCCATAGTCACGATGCATATTATTGCTGTTTAGTCTCATGAACCGAAGCTTAACTCAAATGTAAGTTCCTCTAGGGTGTATTCAGCCTAAATACTCAAGTATAAACGAATATTAGTGCGTCAAAGTAATCGGGACGGGGATTGTCAATCCCGATGGATCCACCCACAACATTCGCGCTTAGCGCAAAGCATACGGGACAATTAACGGTTCATGATAGGAGAGGAAACTCAAGGCTAACGTCTAAAATCAATAATACCATTGAAATCATCTATAAAGCATACACGTTCAGAATAACATACGAGTTCTGGATAGCAATACAGTTTTTAATTGGTCGTGTTCCACCATGTAAAATCTCACCCCGTGTTTAGAAACCATGTACAAGTAAAAAGAGGCTATAAACTCACCTTAGCCACGAGGTAAGTCAATCACGGTACTCATCAACTGAGTAGAAACGGTAGTGGTAGACGATCACCGACGATATGGATGTCCGGGGAAACACGAAAACCGCAACCTATCAAAATAAGGCGCGCGTTAAGACTCGAACTCGAATATCGATATGTACCAAATATAATATGACTCAACTGTTTTCAAAGTATTCATGTTTCAAAACCATTGACACGAACCAAATGAATCCTTTTATCCAACGTTATTCGTTAAAACACTTGGACACTTGAAAATGACCCGTTATAGGACGCCAAGTCAACACAAGTCAAACTATCCTTTACCCTTATTCGGACCAGTAGCTAAGTCATTTATATAATGACTAAGCACTTGAGTAAGTCACCTTGTCCGATGGTGAATACTCAAACTCACGCGACACAAGCATTGAACTATGTGTCCAAAATTAAAATCAGCAAGTACACACCAAATGTACACACCGATCTACCCTATCTATACTTGTTCGTTTTAGACGAAAATTAGTGTCAATGTCACTTATCACCTGTATAAGACCTCACCAAAATTTGAGCCAAAGTTCAGACTTTAAAATCCATCAGCTCGACACTTTACTCGACTCCAAATTTGGGACAGATTTGTGCACTTGTTTTGTAAAACCGTTTAGACCACTTTAAAAGTACTAATTCGACAATCCGTATTTTAAAACTACTACTAGACTCGTAAAACTAAGTTTGTAAACTTTGAAAACCAGTAGGTACATTTATCTAACCAAGCCTAAAGTCCCCGAGAGTCGACCCAAAATCAGCCACAATTTCGGATTGTGCCGACTTGCATCTCCCGGTACACGAAAACTAAAACTAGCATAACTTTTGATTCGTAATGACTTAGAAGCTCTATCTTATACCAAAACGACCGTCTCGGAAAACTCTACAATAATTTCAAATAATCTCAGTCTTTCACAGACCTTAAACCCACGAAAAAATCTGTTTAAAGCTGCTGTCCCAAAATACCTTTTTAGAAAACAAGTCAAATCAATTTTCCAAGCAACACCACTCATTCCTATACCTATAGAATCATCATACTATCATACCCATCATCCAAACACTCCTAAAAACACTTGCATGTAAAATTTAACAAAATCAAAGATTAAAAACAAGACTTTTAAGGATTAAAATGTGATGATCTTACCAAAACAATGTATGTAAGATGATTTAAACATCAATCCACCATGAAATCATAACTTTGTGAAAACTTGATGCATGTGTACAAATTTGGTATTAATAGAATCACAAGATGATTTTAGAGATGGGATATTGATTAGATTTTGTTAAAAATCAAATTTGAGGGGTGTTTTTGGCTTGGAAGCTCACGGCAATAAAGGGTGGGGTGGGAGAGTTTTGGTGAAAAAATTTAAAAGTTTGGTTTGTATGTGTTTATGTGAAGAAAATTTGATTTATATATGTTGGTAGTGGAGGGACCTAAGTTGCCAATTTGCAAACTTATGGACTTAAAAACAATTAATAGTTTTTAATGGTAGAAAATGGTTATTGGTAAATCTTGAAAATATTTACGGGGCTCGGGTTTCGTTAAAAAATACTTTTCAAAAGTTACAATGCATCATAAAAATGATTATATGATTTCCCGACACGACTTAATACGTAATTAAAACGAAATCGTCAAAAATATTAATTATCGAAACAATCGATAAATAAACGTAAACTTTTGGGCATCCGTCGGTATCGCGATCACTAGGAATTCTCGTTGTACATTGATTTTGAATAAACTCGTTGTAAAACGCACGTGGGTGATTTTAAATCAAAAACTTTGATTTAAATTAAATATGGAAAAATAAAATAAAGATTTTATAATTCCCGATAAAGTATTTATCAATGATCCAAAAATACTTGAAAAGTATAATTTATAAATCTCAGGATTTACATATAGCAATACAAGAAAACGTAATACGTTGGAAAATTCAAGAAGCACGAATATAAAGAATAAAATAATGCTAAGAACGTACGGGTTCTCACAGATGCTAGGCAATCAAAATTTGAAGACCGAATGGCAGAAATGTTTGAAGCAATCATGTGTAAACCCTCTTCTTCGGGTGGTGTTCCTAGTGATATCATTGCAAACCCAAAGGGAGAAATGAAAGTTATTACTACACGTAGTGGTAAAACTTTCAAGGACCCAATCTCTCGTCCAAGTACTTCTACGGAGAAGGAAATCGAGAAATAGCCCGAGGTGATGGTCGAAAAGGAGCATATTACAAGCCCACAAAGTACCACTCATGCCACACCTACGGTTAAACCAATACCAATCATGGAACCCGAGATTCCAAGGTCGTTGCCTAATGTCCAACCCACACCACCCTTACCTTACCCTTCGAGACGAAACAAAGAGAAATTGCAAGAATGTAACAAACAACAAATCTAGCATATTATAAAAATCTTTCAACAAGTTCATTTTGATGTAAGTTTAGCCGACGCGTTGTTATATATGCTTCGTTTTGCTTCCACTTTCAAAAGTATGATGAATGATAAGGAAAAGCTAACAAAGATTGCTAATTGTTCTTCGGTTTATCTTAACCGCATACCAGAAAACGTTGGTGACCCTGAAAAGTTTCTCATTCCTTGCGATATACAAGATATGAAAGAATGCCTCGCCTTGGCCGATCTTGGTACGAGCATTAATTTGATGTCATTTTCCATTTGGAAATCGCTTTCGCTTCCGGCTCTTACTCCTTTAAACATGTCTATCGAGATGGCGATCATTCTACGATTTTAGCATGTGGAGTAGCCGAGGATGTTTTCGTGAAAGTGGGGAAGTTCTACTATCCCGTTGATTTTATAGTAGTTGACATCCTCGTGGATCCTCAAGTTCCTCTAATTTTAGGTCGTCCATTTTTAGACACCTCGAGATCGCTTATCGATGTTCATGCAAGAACTATTACTTTGAGATTCAACGAAGAGGAACTTGTTATAAACGCTACTCAAAACTCAAAACCTTCTCAGGTTTATGCAATCGCTACCATCAATCACATCGACTTAGTTGATGTGGTATGCGATGAGTTTTCACAAGAAGTGTTAGGTTTTTCCGATAGCTCGTCAAGTAAAAATCCCACTATTTTGGATCCAATTCTTTCTAATTCTACACCAAATTTCACTCCATTCCAAGGAGGTGATTTTACTTTAAATGAAATCGACAATGAAGATGAGGTGATAATTGTTAAAGATACTTCTATTCCACCATTTCTTCCGTAGATGGAAGTTATGAGTGTTGCGAAAAATCTTCAATCGAGGAACCGCTAATAAGTGTGTAAACACTTATCCTTTTGCCACTAAAATCAAGGAAAAACAAGACCTAATCATGTGTTTTATATCGTAAAAGTCGGAATTACGCGTGGTTTTGTGTTTTGTGTCAAAATAGGTACAAATGATCAAAAGGAAAGAAAACACGGGATTTCACGGTCAAATGTTGAAGAAAAGTCCAAGAAAAAGACGAAGACAAAGTCAAAAGACCAAAAGTGTGCCCTAGTTCATGAACACCAGCGAAACCGACATGAGTTTAAAGAAAAAGATTGACAAAACCGAAATCGAGCTCGTTATTAGCGGATTTAATATGTATGGAGTTAGTCTAGCTTGTGGGACCCACATTTGGATTAATGGGCCCGAAAGCCCATTAACATAAGCTAAAGGAACCACTTTTTCACTTAAGCCTATACATGGCCCAACAACACTTAACAAAATGAGACGGTGGGAGTGTTATTTGGCCAAAGCCCAATTGACGAATTATCAAACGAAAGGAGTGTTATCTTAAATGGGTCAAAGCCCAAGTGGAAAAAAAAGAAGTATTTGGTTAAAAAGTTATTTATTAACTTTTAGGGTCAGATTTGGTCAAAATAACACAACTCACAACAACCCTCATCTCACACGTATCACAACCTTTTATCCCCTCACACACGGTTTATCAATAAACTATTTACCCATTACCCCACTCTCCCATTACCATTCGATAGAAACAAGAAAGCACCCACTTCATCCCTTTTTCTCTCCCAACAAATAAACTCAGCACCCCTTTTACTGTACAAACCCTAAATCACCAAAAATTACCCAATGAAAATTGGGGGTTTTACTATATCCGTGTGATTCACACGCGCCCCATTTAATCCCCCATAAAATCGGAGAAGAACACCAAGGGGGTGGTCCTCAATTTAATCCAACGTGGCATTCCCTCCTCTTGTGATTGGATTAAACAACTCATCACACACAAATCCTCCAATCATATTATTCTAGCGTGGCGATCTGTGGGAAGTGAGAGAAAAGCTAAAAAGATCAAACGGCCACAATTGTTGCTGAATTTACAAGCTAGATCCAACGGACCTCAATTAAACCCTTTAAGAAAGAGAAAGAAGACCCCAAGCTCCTTGTTCATCTATAAATAGTGAAGGATAATCAGTTATAATATTATTCCATCTTTCTTTATTTTTACTGTTTTTTAATTAATTTAGGAGTAGGATTAAATTAGTTTTAATTTATTAGATGATAGGTAAATTGTATTTTCAGTTTTCGGATTATTGTAATGATTTTTGATTATTAATGAAAAGTTAATTTCAGTTTTAATCTTGTGCATCAATTACTTATTTCTGATTTAAATTTGCGAGAGATTTACTTTATTACTGTTTTTTTGGATTAATTAATTTAAAATGGCGCCGTTGCCGCTTCGCTCGTTACGATTGACGATTTGTCGTGAGACGATTTGGATTTTGGGATCCGTTCGATTTTGAACGTTATTTTTCTTGTTAAAAAAAATCTAAAACATAAAAAATCAAAAAAGATAAAAATACAAAAAATTATAAAATCATCAAACGAAACTCTTTCCTAAGATTTGCACCAAAAAAACCAAAAAAAATCCAAAAGTAATACTTTTCCTTAAGTATTACACCAAAAATATTCTTCTTTATCCTCTATTGTGTTTAATTCTTTTTCTCAACCCCTCTTATTTTTAATTCTTAATGGATTCATATTGTATAGGGTGTGGGTCGTCTGATAGTCAATCATGTTATTGGTGTTCATGCGAGCGGTGCGGTATGGCTATCCCTAATCACGAATTTCGACATTGTTCATTTTGCAATTCGAACAATTCATACTTCACCTGTAATGACACTATCTCACACTCTCCCATATATAACGATCCGTATCTGCAACATGCACCGGGTTTTTCTCAATACCCGTGTTGTAATCATTGTGGGGGCCCTCACGATACTTCTTATTGTCAGCCAATGAATTATTATGAGCCAAATCTGTGTCCTCATTTTTCTTCACCGATGGATTATTATGAACCAAATCCGTGTTCTAATTTTTCTCAACCGATGAATTACTATGAGCCACATCCGTGCTATAATTCCGGTTTTCAAAATTTTGAGCCCCCACAATACATCCTCGATCATCAACCTTCTTTGAATCCGAATGACGAAAGACACGCCCTTCTTTTGAAACTTCATGACGGCTTAATTCAACTGAGAGAGGCATTGAAGGAGCGACAACGACAACGACAAGAGCAAGTATATAATCTTAGTGATTATACTTCGCGTCTTGTGCGTTCTTTTTATTACGATGATGACGAGGATAATATTTACAATCTCAATCCATCATGTGAGACTACCACTCCTATTCTCGATTCTTCCACTACGAACACCGATGCCTCTCTCATCATGGGGATGAGGGTCTTATCACTATTCCTTGTGATGAGATTCTTATTCCAATCCAAAGTGAGTCTACGGTTGCTTCCGATAGTGACGACGAGTGTGAATCTCTTTCTAGTGATGATTCATTACCTCCTACCGACATCTTGGGAGACGATTCTTTGGCTTTCCTTAATCCTCTTTTTGATCTCGATGATGATTTTACTTCTAGTGATGATGAGTCACTATCCGATGAAGACGTTCAGAAGGAAAAGTTCAAGATTTATTCGAACCCTTTATTTGATTTTGATGACGCCTACATCTCTAGTGAGGTGAATCCTCTCTTAAAAGAGGGGATTGAGGACATTGATAGCTCTGACTCTCTTGCTATTGATGAGCATTCTTTGTTAGCTATGCCACCTCCTATCGTAGAGGAGGTAGAGAGATTTGACCCTACCTTCCGTTTGATTCGGTCTGGTGAGGTGACGCGGGTGGTAGATATGTCTTCTGATATTTCTCATATTATGTTGCCACCCCGTCCTACCACGTGCACATCCAAGCGGGTGATGTATCGCTTTTACTCTCCTCATTTTATACCGGGAAATGAGGATGTGTGCTTTGACCTGGGAGTTGACATTGACCATTCTATGATTGATACCTTTACGGCTTTGCCGAATAGTGACCATCCATTGTCTTTGGGGGATGACAATTTGTCTCCTTTACCCACCCCACCTCCCGTGGATCAGGACTTATCCTCCTGCCTCTCATTTATTATGTTCCTCCGGGACCGAGGATAAGATTTTTAATCCCGGTATTACATTAGAGGCTTCCCCATGGACCATTTAATTCGGGGTCGAGTCAGGCTCGTGACTCGGTTAACAAAAACAAGCGCTTCTCGGGAGGCAACCCGATGATCTTTTATCTATTTTCTACAATAAGTGTAGGGGGAGCCTAGTAGGTTGTTTGTGTGTTGTGATGTTGTGCAGGGATGTGTGCTTTCATGATCCACTTTTGGTGTTTTTGACGCGACCCGTGATCCCGTGTACCCGGTTCCTTCGATAAGTTTTTGCTATTGTGATTCGATCTTGTATATAAATAAGACAAATAAATGTAATAACTTTAGTTGTCCCTTCCTTAGCTCTATATTAAACAACGTACTCAATGTACTAAGTGTAGGGGAGTTTATTCTCCCACATGCTTAAACATTGAGGACAATGTTTATATTAAGTGTAGGGGGGATTTCTATCGAAATTTTAGTGGGCTTTTCCATGAATTTGACCCCAGTTAATCGGAAAATTTAAATTTTTTTCAACGTTTTTTAAATTTTTGATCTATTTTTTCCTTGTAGTATTTTTATTTATTTCCCTTTTTGTCATCGCATCGTATTTATATTTTCCGTTTCAAGAATAAAGTCAAAAATAAATAAATAAATAAAATGGTTTTAACAAGTTTAGATATCTTTGATATATTATGCCCGTGATGAACATTTTGACTCAACCCGAGTTTACTTATCCAAGTTTACTCTAGCTAGTATCCTTAACCATATGGACCTTAATTGGTTTATTAGGCTAAGCATCCACGAGTCTCATTCCTTGAGATTTTAAATTGTGGAGAACGAGAGATGATAGAGTTGATAATAAGTTTAAGGGTTAATTGTTGCTTATATGGTTTTTGTGGCTCTTTCTTCCCGCTTGTATATTTAATTGCTTAATAAATGAGGATTTTTGCGGTGTATATTCGATATCTTAACTCTTAGCCAAATCTTTATTCTCCTTGTAATTAAAGCATGAACACACTGAGAGTGCCAGCGTTGTGGACTTCCGACTAAGGTGGCTCATAACCACTAAGTAGGAGGTATTCAGACCATGGGACCGCGGAATTTGGCTTACTATATATATCATAAATAAAGAAAGAATAAGATTAAAACATGACCTCAAGGAGCCTTAGGGTGTGGGGCATGTAGCACGAACCTTGTCATTAGAGCCTTAGGGTGTATGGCATGGTAAGTGTTGAATAAAAATTGATCAAAAATCAATTCCCTCGTTTATCGTTCAAGAAGCCTTAGGGTGTGGACAATAGACGGGGAGCATTTTTACATCTTAAAGAGCCTAAGGGTATATGATGTGAACTTGCTAAACTCCACATAAAGTCTACATGACTTTGGAGGAATAATTAATAAGTAGTACTATTGGCCAAATTTTGGGTCCGAGAATTTATTCCCCAAATCGTGTTAAATCATCCTTGATGTGGACTTACTTTAGTGACAACGTTTTTGAGGACGAGGTTAGGTTTTGAGTATCGGGTTTGCATCGTTTGGCCTTCATTTTTGGAATAATAATTATCAAATAAGTCAAATGAGCCTACGGGTGAATGACAATCAATAAAATCTAGAGATACAACGTAGGAATTGGAGAAAGAGTTTACACAATTGTCTTATATAAGTGGTTTTAACCTAAGGACTTATGGTAAACAATGATCTCGTTTTTAAGCTTGGTACGGGGAACGTGAAACTTGAGGGTGATTATTATTCATAACACCAAAGCCCTAATTTAAGTCTTAAATTTCTTTACGAGTTTCTTCCATCAATAATTTTCAAGTTAATAAATTGTTATAACTTTTGTTTCCTTTAAAGTTTTTATCTTTTCATCGTAGTAGTAGTAGTAATAGTAATAAAGGGCGAGATGGATTGATAATGAGAAAAATGTAACTTTATGCTTTAAAATAATGCATTGCATGGGGTCATTGCAATGGTCAAGTGTAGGGGATTTAATAAGTGTGTAAACACTTATCCTTTTCCCACTAAAATCAAGGAAAAACAAGACCTAATCATGTGTTTTATATCGTAAAAGTCGGAATTACGCGTGGTTTTGTGTTTTTGTGTCAAAATAGGTACAAATGATCCAAAGGAAAGAAAACACGGGATTTCACGGTCAAATGTTGAAGAAAAGACAAGAAAAAGACGAATATAAAGTCAAAAGACCAAATGTGTGCCCTAGTTCACGAAAACCGGTGAAACCGACACGAGTTTAAAGAAAAAGATTGACAAAGCCGAAATCGAGCTCGTTATTAGCGGATTTAATATGTATGGAGTTAATCGGGCTTGTGGGACCCACATTTAGATTAACGGGCCCGAAAGCCCATTAACATAAGCTAAAGGAACCACTTTTTCACTTAAGCCCATACATGACCCAACAACACTTAACAAAATGAGACGGTGGGAGTGTTATTTGGCCAAAGCCCAATTGACGAATTATCAAACGACTGGAGTGTTATCTTAAATGGGTCAAAGCCCAAGTGGAAAAAAAGAAGTATTCGGTTAAAAAGTTATTTATTAACTTTTGGGGTCAGACTTGGTCAAAACAACACAACTCACAACAACCCTCATCTCACACGTATCACAACATTTTATCCCCTCACACACGGTTTATCAATAAACTATTTACCCATTACCCCACTCTCCCATTACCATTCGATAGAAACAAGAAAGCACCCACTTCATCCCTTTTTCTCTCCCAACAAATAAACTCAGCACCCCTTTTACTGTACAAACACTAAATCACCAAAAATTACCCAATGAAAATTGGGGGTTTTACCATATCCGTGTGATTCACACGAGCCCCTAAAATCCCCCATAAAATCGGAGAAGAACACCAAGGGGGTGGTCCTCAATTTAATCCAACGTGGCATTCCATCCTCTTGTGATTGGATTAAACAACTCATCATACACAAATCCTCCAATCATATTATTCCAGCGTGGCGATCTGTGGGAAGTGAGAGAAAAGCTAAAAAGATCAAACGGCCACAATTGTAGCTGAATTTACAAGCTAGATTCAACGGACCTCAATTAAACCCTTTAAGAAAGAGAAAAAAGACCCCAAGCTCCTTGTTCATCTATAAATAGTGAAGGATAATCAGTTATAATATTATTCCATCTTTCTTTATTTTTACTGTTTTTTTAATTAATTTAGGAGTAGGATTAAATTAGTTTTAATTTTATTAGATGATAGGTAAATTGTATTTTCAGTTTTCGGATTATTGTAATGATTTTTTATTATTAATGAAAAGTTAATTTCAGTTTTAATCTTGTGCATCAATTACTTATTTCTGATTTAAATTTGCGAGAGATTTACTTTATTACTGTTTTTTATTAATTAATTTAAGAAAAAAAAGTGGATATAGTTATTTTTCCCTACTGGAAAAATGATATAAAACTGTTCGAATAAGTAATCTTGGTTCGGGATAAGATTTTGGTTCGAAGAAGCATGATTGGTTCCTGGTTCGATGGTGATGATTCGGTGGTTCTGTTTTGTTCACAAAGACGGCTCAGCGCCGATCTTCTCCTCAACGGAATCAACAACAGGTTTACAATCTCTTCTTTTATTTTACAAGTTTTTTTTAAGTATTTTATTATCTGCTTGTGTTTGAGGTTGTTTGTATCTGCTTATGTTTATTGGATTCATGTTTGTTTAAGTTTTGCCTATTTAAGTTAGTTTGATTTAATCTGCTTGGTAAGATGTTTTATGATTAGTTTTTGTTAGTTTATTTAAACTGTCTCGTGTTACCTGCTTATTTTTAGCTTGTTTCTTATTAGGTCGTTCGCTTAATTAATTTCGTGATCTGCTTATTGTTTTTTTATGGTTCGTTTTGCTTATGATATTTAGACTGCTTGTTATGTCAGTTTTAGTTGTTTAAATCTGCTTAATCAGTTTGTTAGTGATTTTCGCTAGCTTATTTACAATTCTACCTGCGTTGCTCATTTGGTTTTGGCTTTAGAATATCTGTCTGTTGCTTGTCTAATTTTGAGTTCAGTTTGTTTATTTGATTCGTTAGGTACTTAGCTTATGGTTTGTTTTAGATTATCTGCTAGTTGCTTATTTTAAAAGCTTATTTGTTCCTTTTTAGTTTAATCTCATTATTAGCTTATTTGATTCAGCTTTTCTGATTTATTAGCTTATTATGTTTGTTTATGCTTAGTTTTTGTTAGATTGCTTAATTAGACCTTTTTCTTATTTTACTTCATCTTGTTTAGCCTTTTTCTTATCTGCTATTTGGGTTTAGGTTCAGCTTATTTTTCTTATTACTGTTATTATTTGTTTTCAAACATACAGATTCAATTGATCTGTATGAAATTTCTTTAAATTCCAAAAATAATTTCAACAAAAAGGTCATAGCGGGACTCGAACCCCTGACCTCGCACTTAACTGTCCAATACCTTAACCATTTGCTCTTGTCTCTCTTTTGTGTTTCAATACACTTTCTTTAACTAATATAGGTAGTTGCAACTATCAGATTTAAAATTAGTTTATTACAAGTTTTGTAGTTTAAATTTTATATTAATTGCTTTATTTAAATTTCGTTTTATTAAGTTTTAAATAAAAATAAAAAGATAAAAAATATTTTATTTAAATTACTTTTATAATTTTAAATTAGTTTTCAACATAGTTTTAGTTTAAAAAATAGTTTTCATTAAAAGTCTTTATTTTAGATTCAAATTTTGATTTAAGTTTTATTTATAAAATTAGTTTTAATTTTGTTTAAGTTTTAAAATAGTTTTATTCACATTAGAAGGTTTTTATTATTAAATAGATTTTAGTTTAAAATACTAAAAAGATACATTTTACCAAGAACAAATAAGTTTTAGGTTTAGTCCGATTTCAATTCGAGTCGATTTGTGGGACGATAAACGAACATAAAAAGAATTTGCAAAAATTCTAGTATTAACGGCCTATCCTTGAATTGAAAGATCTTCCATCTCACCTTGAATAGACATTCTTGGCAGGTGATGACAAGTTGCTGGTGATTATTGCAAAAGGTCTTGCTAATGATGAAAAAATCGCGCTCTTGAAAGTTCTTAAAGCTCATAAAGGGACAATTGCGTGGAAAATTTCCGACATTAAGGGTATTGACCCAAAATTTTGTACTCATAAGATTTTAATGGAGGAATACTACAAACCCGTAATTCAAAGTCAAAGAAGGGTAAACCCAAAATTCACGATTTCATCTAAAAGGAAGTCTTAAAACTTCTTGACGGGGGAATGATTTATCCTATTTCTGATAGCCCATGGGTGAGCCCAATCCATTGTGTCCCTAAAAAGGGAGGAATGACCGTTATGCCGAATGAAAACAACGAGTTAATTCCCACTCGTGTTGTAACCGGTTGGAGGGTGTGTATTGACTATCGAAAGTTAAATGACGCCACTCGGAAAGACCACTTTCCTTTACCCTTCATGGATCAAATGTTAGAGCGACTCGCGGAAATGAATTCTATTGGTTTTTAAATGGTTTTTCTGGTTACATTCAAATCCCTATCGACCCTCGTGATCAAGAGAGGACTACGTTTACGTGTCCTTATGGAACGTTTTCTTATCGTAGGATGCCTTTCGGACTTTGCAATGCACCGGGTACGTTTCAACGGTGTATGATGGCTATTTTTCACAATATGATTGAGAAGTCGATGGAAGTGTTTATGGATGACTTTTTGGTGTTTGGCAATTCGTTCACGTCGTGTTTATCTAATCTCGAGCAAATGTTAAAACGTTGTGAAGAAACCAACCTTGTGCTTAATTGGGAAAAATGACATTTTATGTGTAAACAAGGAATCGTCTTAGGACATAAGGTCTCGAAAGCGGGGATTGAGGTCGATATTCGATAAAGCTATGTTAGACGTCATCGCCAAGTTACCTCATCCCAAAACTGTTAAGGGAGTTAGGAGTTTCCTAGGCCCCGCGGGCTTTTATCATCATTTCATCAAAGAATTTTCGAAAATCTCTCGAGCTATGACACACCTTCTCGAGAAGGATGCTCCTTTTAATTTCAATGAGGATTGTGTTAGAGCTTTCGAAACTCTTAAAAGGAAACTTACCGAAGCTCCCATTCTTGTTGCTCCTAATTGGTAATTACCCTTTGAAATCATGTGCGATGCAAGTGATTATGCTATAGGGGGCGTCTTAGGGCAACGTTATGAAAAGCATTTCCGTCCTATCCATTATGCTAGTAAGACGATGACCGAGGCTCAATTAAAGTACACCACAACGGATAAGTAATTCCTTGCCGTGGTCTATGCCTTTGAGAAATTCCGACCTTATCTCGTCTTAACTAAAAGCATAGTGTATACCGACCATTCGGCTATCAAGTATCTCTTAACTAAGCAAGATGCTAAGCCGAGATTTCTTCGTTGGATGTTCCTCCTCCAAGAATTTGATGTCACCGTGCTTGACAAAAAAGGAGCCGAGAATATAGCGGCCGATCATCTCTCTCGTCTAGAAGATCCTCACAAAGATGTTTTCGAGAACAAGGAAATCACCGAAACATTTCCTCTCGAGACTCTCGGTGTAGTGAATTCTAAAGACACCACCCCACGGTTTGCCGACATTGCAAATTACCATGCGGGCAATTTCATAATCAAGGGTATGACAACAGAACAAAAGAGAAAATTCTTTCGTGATGTTAAGTTCTATTTTTGGGACGACCCTTATCTCTTTCGGGTTTGTGCGGATCAACTCGTAGACGTTGTGTTTTTGGTACCGAAGCTTCTATAATCCTTAGAGCTTGTCACGAGGGACCCACGGGTGGTCACCACGGTGCTAATCTCACGGCTAAGAAAGTGTTCGATGACGGCTTCTTTTGGCCTACGATCTATCGTGATGTACACGCACTTGTGAAGTCGTGTGATTCTTGCCAACGTCAGGGAAAATCATCTCAATGTGATGAAATGCCGCAAAATATAATTCAAGTGTGTGAGATTTTTTACATTTGGGGCATAGAAATTATGGGGCCGTTCCCATCGTCTCATGGTAACAAGTATATCCTCGTCACCGTCGACTACCTTTCTAAGTGGGTGGAAGCTAAGGATTTACCTACTAATGATGCTCGTGTGGTAGTGAAGTTTTTGAAGCAACTATTCTCTCGGATTGGAACCCCTCGTGCTATCATAAGCGATCGTGGAACCCATTTTTGTAATGAGCAATTCGACAAGGTCTTAAAGAAATATGGAGTTACTCATCTTCTTTCTACGGCTTATCACCTGCAAACGAGTGGGCAAGTCGAGGTTTCAAACCGAGCTTTGAAGAGGATTTTAGAGAGGTCGATTGGAGAAAAGCGTGCTTCATGGTCCGACAAACTCGATGATGCTTTATGGGCCTTTAGTACCGCTTATAAGACACCTATCAGTTGTACTCCTTATAAGTTGGTTTATGGTAAGAATTGTCATATGCCCATTGAATTGGAGCATAAAGCATATTGGGCCCTTAAGCATGCAAATTATGACTTGAACACCGCGGGGGATCACCAGAAAATACAATTGAATGAATTGGATGAACTAAGAGATAATGCTTATGAAAAATCATTGATTTTGAAAGAAAAGACTAAAAAGTTTCATGATGCAAAGATTAAAAACCGGGGTTTTAACATTGGTGATCAAGTGTTACTTTTTAACTCTCGATTAAAGATATTTTCCGGGAAATTGAAATCTCGTTGGTCGGGTCCTTTCACCATTACACAAGGGTTTCCTTATGGGACCATCGAGCTATCTCAAAATGATGGTCCTAACTTCAAGGTGAATGGACATAGGCTTAAGAACTACTTTGGTGGGGAAGTTCCTTCGTTGGACGACCTTGTCCAAGTCACCTTCCCCAATGATAGTTAGCATTGAGGGGATCGAGTCGAGCTCATAACTCGGTAATAAAAAACGAGGTGCCTCGTGGGGGAGATCCCATGCTTATCCTTTTATGCTTTCAAATAAATAATGTGAGGGGATTTGTGCCCTTCCAACTCGTTGTCTCGTGGTTGTTTTTGAATGTGTTATCTAGATCATCATCACTACGATTGAAGACTCTCGTGTTCGTTCTCGTGAGCCTCGATCGTTTGCTTGAAGAAGTTTTTCACGAATCCATGACATATCCTTTATTGTTCTAACAATTATCTTTTAGCATAATCAGTAAACGACTATAGATATATTGTTGGTCACCCTTTCCATGCTAGATCCTAAGCATTTGACTTTTCATCTCTAGTATGGGGGTGCTCCACCTTTAGACTCGAAACATTGAGGACAATGTTTAATTTTAGTATGGGGGGTGAATAGATACTTGCTTTGCTACGCCCTCACATTTTCCAACTTTCAACGTTTTGTTTTATTTTGTTGCTAATAAGGCTAAAAATGACCAAATTTTAAAAATTTTCTTAGTTTTCATAAGTGTTTTTTAGGCACGAATGTATATTTTCCGATGGGTAGAATAAGAGCTAATTTTTGACTTGATGGGCATTTGGAGCCCTTTACATTCCTTAACCCGCTCGAATCAAGTTTTGCTAGACTTTTATATAGGGAACTTTAAAACGCGAAAGTCTTGGCTCATTTGGGTTAAGAACAAGAACTTTTCGCAAGTTACTATAATTTATCCTAGAAAGTCACTTATCAAGGGAACTATAAAACGCATTCTCTAAACTTGAAAAAGTCCAAGAAAGTACAAGATCCTATAGGTGGCTTGAAAACCCAAAACTTCGATTTGATATAGTCTTAATGAAAGCTAATCCAAATTTGGCTTAATTTTTACTTGCATGGCTAAGTATTCACGAGTCTCTTTAATTAGAGGTCTTTAAATAGTGAAGAACGAGAAGTGATAGAGTTAGACAAGTGATCATGCTAAACGTAGAACATGAAAATGTTCTTTCAAAAACTCATATGTTTTTAATTGTGGCTTTTTCTCCCATAAGATCAATGCATTAGGAATAAAAATAATTGCAATAAGTAAGGTCATACGATTTGAAAGGTTACTTAGCTTCTAGCACAAGATCGTTTAAAAGTTGCTCGGGGTTGAATAGAGTTCACAGCCAAGGCATAACTTATTGAAGCGGGATGCGAAGATAAGTAAGGTCGTACGATTTGAAAAGTTACTTAGCTTCTAGCACAAGATCGTTTAAAAGTTGCTCGGGGTTGAATAGAGTTCATAGCCAAGGCATAACTTATTGAAGCGGGATGCGAAGATTGGTGAAGATCCAAAAAGGCCCTAACAAGGCATTAGGAGCTCTATTTTGTTGCTAAAGATCCAATATGATGTGAAGTATCATTATTCCTAAATCAATATGAAGGATCGAGACACACGACGAAAAGCAATTACTCCCCTAAAGATCATGGATAAATTCTATCCAAAAAGACCCTTACAAGGTATGATGATAAATATATCCAAGTCCGAAAAGGAGGCGGATCGTTGTATATCAAAATCCAATATAAAGATTGAAGAAAAATGATGAAGTCGTGGTCCAAGTATGAAGAATCTCTCAAAAATGTCAAGTGAAGAAATTCCAAAATATGAAGAGAAGACCATAATTTCAAGAACGTCTTCCCAAGATTTGAACTTAAGCAGATACTCGAGAAGCCGTTTTAAAAGATTTTGTCCTTCGGCTAACTATCGATTAAATCGTGCTACTTTACTTTCGGACTAATAAATACTCAAATAAGTCAATATGAATCACTTGTGATCCATGAAAAATAGTTAAAAATTCTAGAAACCCATTTCTTTTCATAATAACAAGGATTGCGGGGAGAAAAAGTATTACACAATTTGAACGTATGAGTAGTGTTAGCATTGTGACTTGTACCAACAATGATCTCGTTTTTGCACTTAGCATGGAATGTATGACAATCAAGGATGACGAAATTTACTCTATGGGACAGTTACTTGTTTCTATTCATTAACCCTAAAAGTCACACACGTGATGAAATCATGCATTATGTCTTTACACATCTTAGTAGTATTGTTGCAAGTCTTTTACTTCTCAATAAAGGGTAATAAAAATGAATTTTGTAGATGTTAAGATACTTTATTCTAGCATTGCGTGAGGGCACGACAATGGCTTAGTATGGGGGAGTGATGAGATGGCATTTATACATGATCTCATCCTTCTTTTCGGGCTTTAAATGCATAAAAATGTCATAAAATACCATATATATGCTTGTGTTTGTTTACTTGTGTATTTTAGGTATGGATATCGTGAAAAATACAAAAGATATAAAGAAACAAGGAAAAACGGACACGAGAAACGAAGCCGTACAACGAACCGGGCCCTAGTTATGGATTTCTCAAAGAAAAACCCTTGAATACTTGAAGATGTACAAGATTGATCCCTCGTCTATGAAGAAATGACACTTAATACCCTTGTATATTCATAATTACAAGTTCGGTCCCTTAAGTTTGTCAAAATTACAAAAAGGTCCTTCAACTCAAAAGATTTTGCAAGTTTAGTCCCTCAACAATTCTAAATTGTCAACAATGATCCCTCATGAAGTCAAATACCCAATAAAGACCTTTAAAGATCAAGAAAGTACAAGATCAGCCCTTGGAAAATCCAGAAATATTCAAAACAAACCCTTAAAACCCTTGTTGAAAAGTTTTGTGGCCAAAGTAGGAATTTGGAAACTTAAATAACAAAGGAAAACCAAGTTGCAAGCTGAAAAACACGTTTTACATACTTTCCCAAAACACAAGGACTCATATTGTCATTTCTGAAAGTTCAAATCAAAGAAACACGCGCCAAACACCTTTTCCCCACTAAACTCGGATCAAACTTTTTACTATTTCACGTGATGAACATAGATTTATCTCCCACTTAAACAAAGGGTAAATCAAAATTACCCAGTCCCATGTTTGATTCACACGCTCAAAAACCCATCCCACACCAAAAACACTCAATCCCACTCACCAATGGCCACCACCATTCAACCCGTTACCCAATCATGTGACACCCTCCTCTCCAAGTAAAGCCACTTGGCCAAATCAACAGGTAATACTCATTACTTGGTCCCAAAGCAAAAATGAACGTCTCTGATTCATTTGGACAGCTCAACAACAATATTCATCTAGAAGATTTCAAGGGCATTTTAGGGACTTCATAGCCTAAGGTTTTGCTTATTTATGCCTTGTATTCGTCTATATAAAGACTCCTCAACATGTGAGAGAGCTTTTGTTCCAGATTTTAGCTATCTTCTTTGTAATCCCTTTTTATGAAATAAAATTTGAATTTCTGAAAGTTTTTAAATTCTCTTGTGTTATTTATAAAAGTTTGGTATCTGAATAGCTAAGATCTGAGTACAAATTTATCATTTGTTGGTTTTTGAGGAAAGGTTTTATGGATTAAAACACTTGTTTAAAAAAAATTAGATTTCATAGTTTATTGTTCATCTTTGCTGTTTGTTGTTCTTAGCAGGTACAAGGAAGCTGGTGCTTGTTTTGCTAGCACCTCAGCTCAAACATTCCAAGGCTTGGATGTGAGTCTTGGAGGTTTGTACCTCTAAACCTTTTTATTTTTCTGAAATTTTATGCTATTTTGGTGAATCTGGGATTTAGTGTTTGATTGTTTGATTTTGTGGTTTAATCTTGTTTATCTAAGGTATTTGGTTGTTATTGAATTGATTTGAACTGGTTTTGGTCTAATTCATACTAGTCCTTTGAAAATTTGTGAAAACAGGTTATTAAGGGGTGTTTGGGTTAACTCTTATACCAGGATTTGAGGTGATTGTAGTAAGTGTTTGTTGTGGCTTTGTATTGGTAATTGTTTATCTAGTGTAAAGGGTTGGTTATCTGCAAGTTTTGTGGGTTTAAACACCTAAATCAATCAAGGGTTCATAAAATCAGTTTTTCTTGGTAATATTGGCTAAAATTTTAGGGACACCAAGATCTAAGGGTAGACTAGGGTTAACAAGGTTTATATTTAAGTTAATACAACCAGGGAAAGGGATTTGAGGGCCTGAAATTAGATTGGTGGTCAAATAGATAAGCAAAAGGATTTTGGACAATCACCTTTGCTAATAAGTAACTTTTTGTACTTGCATCTGCTTATTTACTTTGATCCAGTGCTTAAAAAAAGTTTATTTGTTCTTATTGGGCTTTATTATAGCTTGTGTATGAATTTGGTTCAATTTGGCTGGCTTATTCATGATCAATCTTCTTATTTGTTCATAACTGCTTATTTTTAAGGTCTGTGACATATCTGAGAACTGTTTGCTTATTCTGTGCTTATTGAGTGAACCAAATTTTGATTTCTTTGTTGATATTGACTCCTTGTGATCCCTTGATTACAAGGTTTCCCTTGTTTCCATTTGAACCAACTAGATCTCTCTAAAAAAGCAAGTCAAATAGTCAAAGCAGTGGGAACTCCCTTCCCCTTTCGCTAGCCACTGCTAGTGTTATTTAAACTGGTGCTTATCAATAAGCTATTCTAGCTTATTTAAACCTGCAACAACTTTGAAATTGTAATAGGTGTCACTTATTTGACCCATTTGTTCATTCTGGAGCATTTGAGGGGTTGACTTTGAGGTTTGACTAGAAAACCAAGAACTTTGACTTTTAAATAAGTGCTTATCAGCTTATTCTGCTTAGTTGCCTTGGCTTATTGAACTTTTCTTTGTTGATTTGTCTTAATTAAGTCATTTAGAGTCTTTTGCAACTTATTTGAAGGTCTGAGGTGGTCTAGAACTCTATGTCGACTATTTTATCTTTTAGTGAAATTCTACTTTGCTTATTTTTGGCTTATTGGGTTTGCTTTTTCAAAATTTCTTTTCACAGATCTCTTAGGCATCTCAAAAGAAGGTTGTGTGTCAAATCTGAGCTTATGGCATTGGCTTATTGCTTAATGGGCTTATTGGCCCAATAAGGATAAGTTGTTATACCAATAAGCTGTGATAAGCGGAAAACAAGCTTTTGGGCCTTCAGACTTTTGTGTTTAGAATTAAATTTTGAGTTAGATATGGCTTTTTCAGGTCATTTGGGCTTAGTTGAAGTTTTTGGGCCAAAAAGCCCATTAGATTGGACTGTTTTATATTTTTAGCCGATTAGGGGTATTTTGGTAATTTTACTTTCATTTTCTGTTTATTTAGGTTAAAATAAACTAGTTTGCAAGTGTTTAGAATTTTTAATAATTTTTGGATTTTTAATATTATTTTATTATGAAATTTCAATTTTCACATTTTTGTACTTTTATATTTTTCTTAGGTTAAATACATTCAAATAGGATTTTTGCAACTCTTAGATTAATTTTATCATCATTTTTTAATTTCTAGAATTATTTTAAGATTTTAATAGTTTTTAATCATTTTAAATAGTTTTAATTAGTTTAAAAGTTCATAAAAAATAGTTTTTACTCTTATTTAGTCATTTTAGAGGTTTACAAAGTGAAAAATCTTTATTTGGGCTTTTTTAATGATTATTTTGATTTTCAGGGCTTTAATTAGCATTTAAAAATTGATACTTAATTAATTAAAAGGTTTGAAAAAGTTTTGATCATTTGTAAGCTCTTAGTTTATTTAATTTGATTTTTAGGTAATTTTTTGGGGAATTTTTAGAATTAATTTTTATTTTAGCACTTTTTATGGTTTTTAATTTAGTCGTCGTAGTAATAATTTTCACGTATCCGTCATTCTAATTTCTCATCCCCTTCTTTTAAATATTAATCTCAAATCAATTACGAACTATTCACACACATATACCTCCTTGGGAAACGAACTTAATTGGGTCATTAACACTTGATTTTCCTAAATCATTTGTTTAATACTTTCCACTCTTACGCCTTTTTCCTAAAAGGTCGTATGTTTACTACAATGATGGGCCAGTAACCATGTTAGAATTCGTCCGACGTCTTAAGTCCGCTTAGCATTTCTGACAATGCGCCACTCTTTTGCGCGCATCTTTATGTGAAAATGGCCAAAAGTACCCTGAGCGAGTGACTTCCTCCACCATAGCGACTGAGCCGCGAGGACACACTCTCTTATGCGCAGCTTCTACTACTGCCCGCGCATGATCTGGTGCTAAGCATTGCAACATCCGACCTTTGCCTGTTTTCCTATATAGTGTCCCTTTGATAATTTGAAAATGCCTAGCTCGCAACTGTATCTGCTTAGCCTTCCTTCTGCTGCTTGGCAATTTGTTATGTGACAAAAACTTTCGGATGGGTGTCATCCATGTTGGTGACTCCATGTTCGCACTCACATTTTTGTGCGAGATAAAATCGACGAGAACGTGACAAGGAGGCTTATTCGTGTTTACAATGGAAAGTTGGTCCATGTCCACTAATATTTCATCTTCCTCTTCTTCAACCCTTCGTATAGCAAACTCTGTGAACCGTGCCGTCATGTCTCGTATCTTTTCCATAGACTCGATTAGCACCCGCCGTCGTGGCTCACATGACCCATTGACTCTACTTGCCACCAGAGGGTTGTAGGTGTAGGCCACCAGGCGCCTTATGTCCATTCTTAGCGCTAACCTAAGACCTTCTATGAGGGCTTCGAAGTCTGCTTCCATGCTGGTAGTGGGGAAGTCAAACAACAATGCGTATGTTATTTTTATGTCGCCCTGGTTCGTGAGGATGAACCCTGCATCTGCCCCCTTCTCCTGCGAAGCCAGACAAGAAGAGCACCCATGAGAGTCCTGGCGGCGATTCAGCGCGCACAGATATGCTTGGCCCCTGGGATTCCTCCAAGACACGCCTCCTTCTGCTCATATGTGGACTAGGCTCTATATTATGTTGACACCTGTCTGCCTGCTTCCTTTTAGTGCTGGTGCTAGAAGTACTATTACCTCCTTCGAGTGTGTCTATATTACGGATGGTAACTACTCCATCTTGAACCGGGAATTTGAACATACCGTGTGTCGTGGAAGGTACTACGCGCAGTGTCTTTAGCGTCGGCTGTCCGATTATCCCGTTGAACGAGAATTGAGAGCGCACAACCATGAAGTCCATCCATACCGTCGTCTAGTGTTCCGCGTTCCCAACGGTCACCTGTGTGTAGAGATGCCCCAGTGGTCGAGTCTTATCACCGCTAAACCGTGTGAGAATCTGTGCTCTCTCTTCTAGCTCCTTCCTTATTTCCCATGTCAACCATGCGAAGCAATGCTCGTATAATATGATCGCTACAGACCCCCCATCGACGCACATGCCTTATATAGTGTGGTCGCTGAAGGCTATGTCAATCATCAACGAGCCGACTCTGTAGTCCGTATCCGAAAGGATGGGGAATGCTATTTCCTTATCGTGCGAAAATTCTGCGACCACTCTTCTTTGCATGAATGATTTTTCCCTCTAAACCATGTATATGGTTATAGGTTTATCCTTCTGTTTTTTCACTTCAACCTTCTTCGCATCCGCGTTCTTTCTCAAATCCCTTATCAGGTGGTTCAGCTTTCCTGCCTTTACCAAGCTTTCAATGTGTCTTTTCAACTAAATACACTCATCCGTAGCATGCCATTTAGCATCATGGTACTCGCAGTGCTTTGTATTATCCCGATTATCCACTGGTCCCAACATTGGGTTAGGCTTTGGAAAGTTTGCTCCTTCTGATAGAAATATCTCTCTAGAGTTTTTTTGCAGCGGGGTGAACTTGCTTTTGTTGTTATTGTTGTTGCGCCCTTGCTTTGCCGCTCCTTGGAAGTCCAACGTGCGACTGATATTTTGCCCATATGTTTGTTTCTTGGGCCTATCTTGGTACCTGTAGCGCGACGCCATTTGTCGGCTATCTGCTGCTACGGTCATTCCTTGAATAAAAGCTCGGACCTTTTTCATTACCCCGTCAAACGTTTTCGGGGTTCTGTCGTTCAACTTTTTTATTAGGTCCGGATTTGTGATGCCTGCGAGGAATCCAAAAATCTTTAGAATTTCTAGGAAATCCTTAATCTGGTTGCACTCAGATTTAAAGCATTCCATGAAGTCCTCTAGGATCTTGTTGTGCCTCTACTTCACTCTTGCAAGTGAAACTGGACTTTTGTCATACTTCTTCTGCTGCACATAGTTCCTGTGGAACGCTCTTCGAAGTTCTTCAAACCCATGGATGCTCCTTCGCGGGAGACGGTCAAACCATGTCCGAGCGTTCCCGATGAGCTTCGAGTTGAACATATGGCACCATACGGCTTCTGGCCATTGCTCTATCCCTGCCTACGATTCGAATACTTTCAGGTGATCATCCGGATTCGTCGTGCCGTCGTAGGTCTTAACATTAGACGACATGCGTCTTTTCCTGTTATCCCTGAAAGTAGTTATGCGTTCTGAAAACACGCTTCCTTTTCCTCGACGCCATGGCATGGTCCATTGATCTTCATCTTATATCCTTGGCCTTTTTGGCGCCCTGCGGTGTTTTCTTTCGTTGTCAGAGGAGTCAGAGTCCTTAGTGGATGAAGGAGAGGCCCTTTTACGGCGGGGGTGGCGGTCGCTATGAATAGAATCTTAGGAACCTTCGCTCGACGAATTCCTTTGGCGCCTCCTTTCAGTGCTCTTACTCCTTTTCTGAACTCGCGGATCCTGAGATTCATCTCCTTCTATGGGGCCTACCCTTTTTAAGGCACTTTGTCTACTAGTAGGGTTAGGCCCTAGCATGTCCTTCACGCTTGTGCGCTAGTGGTCATTTACTTGTGTCATGAAACCATCCTCTTCTCCTGAGTCCCTGGAGCTATCTGAGGACGATGCGTACTCAAAGAGAGGCGCATCCGAAGTGGATGATGGGATCTCAGTTGCTCTCTGCTTCCTTCTCTTCTCCTTTCTAGCTTCCTGACTGGATCTTGAGCCTCCCTTAGACTTGAATTCTTTATCAAATTCTAAACTGACCCGAAGGTCTCTTGCTGGATTCGCCCTCATTTGCGCCCTTATAAGTGGGATTAGCGCCTCATAGTTTTCTGCGACATAGTCGCTCAGACTTTGCTTCGCCGCGGGGGAAGTTTATGTTTCCGCCTGCGGATTTGTTATAGCCCTTGCCTCCAGAGTCTCCTTGCGACCTTGATTAGGGATCTCCTGAGAGGACGATGTTGTTCCGAACGTTTGTAGGGTCGGAGTGACCAGCGAAGAGAAAGATACTTGCAGTCCTTTCCCCCCACGACTTGGGTTATTGGGCTCAAGGCTTGAGTAAGGACCCGTTGCCTTCTTGGATCCACCTTTGGGTGGGGGCGGGTTTGCGCCGTTTTTTGTCATTGGCTAGAGTTTAGTTTGGGTCCCACGGATGGCGCCAACTTGTTGATGCAAAAGTTTGGGTAGATCGAGCGTAACCCAAATTAGGCTTAATTTGGGGTCTCGTGGACTCCGACTCTCGCACAAAGTGAAACTTTCTTTAGGACCCTATGCACTAAACGGACACCGTTAGGCTTACTGTGGGTATGTTACCCACGATTAGACTCCGACGTGAGAGTAAGTAATTGGTTTGAGTATATTAGTGTTTAGGGTATTGTGTGTATCGTACCTTTTTGGAACTGAAGGGGTTCCTTTTATACTCGAGAGATCCAGGCTGGGATCCTTGTTCTTGTGGCCTAAGGAGGAGATAATGACTCAAAATAGCTTGATCTTCATTATCCAACTTAGGAAAGTGTATATCCCTTTTCCTTAGTCGAATATAACTATAATATAAGTTATATCCGGTCTGATCCTGTCGCACTACGACGAGGACTTGCCTAATTAATCAACCTCTTGTGCGACATCGGCTTACCGGGCTTTATGGACCATGTGCGCACATCGCACAAGTATCCAATCCATTCCTGATGGATGCGGGTAGTACCCGTGAGTCGGGCTATCTAGCCCGATTAGGGACTATACGTCATCAAAAGGTAAGTGATTAATCATTGGCAAAAGTCCTCTAAAGGATTGGGTAAACTGATTAATCCACAAATAGGGTATTATGATAAGTCAGGCCTAGGATACATTGAGGACCAACCTGGGATAACTTTAACTGACAAGGACGTATTAAAGGGGATTTTTGATAGTTCTAGTGATTCAGATAATACACCTGAAAATGATAGATATGCTGAAGGAATGAAGGCAGTTCCTCTACCATTATCAGGAATTTTCATGCCCCTATGTAATGATACAAGTATAGAGTTAGAAGAACCAAAGGCTGTTAACGATTCAAACTCTAGTACTTTGTCCCAAGATAAGTCTGTTGTGACCAAAAACATTGTTTATCCACCTTTAATGAACAATTTTGTTTCTGAATAGTCTAAAACTAGTTCTGATCCTAAGCAGGTAAAAACTCCTAGCAAGGCATTGGATAATGATGTAAAACATAATAAAACCAAGAGGGGTGGGATAGGTTTTGAGAAAGTTAAGTGAAAACAACCTTTTGGGTCTTCTTTGTGAAGAAAAAGATGTTATGTTTGTGGTAGTTTAAGTCATTTTATCAAAGATTGTACTTTACATGAAGATAAAATTGTGAAACAAAAGGCTACACAAAAGGCCACAAGAAACTGTAATGGGAAAATGCACAGGTTAATAGGCAACAGAGATTTAAAGATGACAAACCTAAGTTTGATCATTCTAGAAGGGTAGCTAAAAAGGTTACAAATAACTCTACCAAGAACTTTGTTCCTAGAGCAGTACTTATGAAGCAAGTTCTAGTACCTTTGAAGTCTGGTAAACCAAGTACCTTCAAGTCTATAACTGCAAGTACTGCTAGACCAAACTCAATTACCGCTGGTTCAAAGTCTGTTAAACCAAAGTCCCACAAGACTTCTAAGAATGTTATTGAGAAAGCCAAAACATCTAGAAGTAAGCCTAATAATAAACCAGTGCAAATGTGGGTTCCTAAAGGTGAAAAACCGTGTGTTCAAGCAAGTACTGCTAAAACAGTACTTAGGCCAAAAATGTACAAAGACAACTCACCTACCTATTTCTTTGACTATGTGATTGGAACCATGAAATATAAGAGTGTATGTAGTCTTACTAGAAAATTACGTATCAAACTCTTAAGTATGTAGGTCCCACAAGACCCGAGCCAAATGTGGCTTGGGTCCCTGTTAAAAACTAATAAGTTTTGTTTGTGTGCAGGGGCATCTAATTGATGAATTGAAAGATAAAGGTATAGTAGATAGTGGATGCTTAAGACACGTGACAGGGAATAAAGATTTCCTTGCTGAATTTGAAGAATTCAGAGGTGGACCAGTAGCCTTTGGAGGTAGCAAAGGTAGAATCACTGGCAAAGTCAAAATCAATACAGGGAAGTTAGAATTTGAAGATATGTTCTTTGTAAAAGAATTGAATGAATATCGTCTCTTTTATGTATCACAAATGTGTGATAAGAAAAACAAGGTGTTGTTTATAGATACAGACTGCTTGGTGCTCTCCAAAGTCTTTGAGATGCCTAAAGAATCTCAAGTACTTCTTAATGTACCCAGGCAAGAAAACATGTACACCTTTAATCTTCATACTATTACTCCAACACGTGGTATTACATGTTTGCTAGCTAAGGCTTCTAATGATGAGTCTAACTTATGGCATAGGAGGTTAGGTCATGTGAATTTCAAGAATATTAACAGATTAATGAATAGAAATTTGGTTAGAGGGCTACCTAATAAATCTTTTCAAAATGATTTCATATGTGCTGCCTGTCAAAGAGGTAAACAACATAGAACCTCTTGTAAGACCAAGATTGTTAATACTGTGACAAAGCCTTTGCAACTTTTTCATATGGATTTGTTTGGTCCAGTTACTATAAGAAGCATTAGTCATAAGACCTTTTGTCTAGTCGTAACTGATGATTATAGTAGATTCAGTTGGGTTTTCTTTTTAGCTCTTAAGAGTAAAACTAATGAATTACTCAAGGATTTTATCACTATAGTTGAAAAGCAGTTCACTAAACAAGACTTAATCATTTGGACAGATAATGGGACAGAATTCAAGAATGTTGAATTTGATGAATTCAGTAGGTCTAAAGGAATTAAGAGACAATTTAATAATCCTAGGACTCCACAACAAAATAGAGTAGCTGAAAGGAAGAATAGGACACTAATTGAGGCTGCTAGAACTATGTTGGCTGATTCTCTTTTGCTAAATACATTTTGGGCAGAAGCAATCAATACTACATGTTATGTGTTAAATAGAGTCTTAGTGACCAAGCCTCTAAACAAAACACCTTATGAACTTTTGACTGGTATTAAGCCAACCATAAGTCATTTAAGACCTTTTGGGTGTCATGTGTCTATACTAAATACTCTGATCATTTGGGGAAGTTTGATGGAAAATCAGATCCATGATATCTTGTAGGATATTCATTGCAAAGTAAAGAATATAGGGTTTATAATTTGGCATCTAAAAAGGTTGAAGAAAATGCCCATGTTAATTTCTTAGAAAATAAACCCAATGTCCCAAGAATAGGTTATGCTTGGATGTTTAATTTAGATTATCTAACTAATTCCATGGATTACTATTCTGTGCAAAAGGATTGTCAAATTAACAATGCTAGTGAAGAGTCTGGTACAACTAAGTCAGGTACTCAAGGAGAATCTTCTTCATCAGATGATGACGTTCACATCTATGTACCTAGTATGCCTACTGTTACTCCCATGTCTGCTACTCCCCAGAAGCAAACTATTCCATCAACAGATGATCAAGCCTCCCAAGAGCTTCAGAGGCTTCAAGATCAAGAAAATAATGCTACATATTCTAATAAGCATTCAGGAGAAGACTCTTTTGAGTCACAACACTCAGCAGTACATACTACACCTAGCGGTACCTCATCTACAAGTACTTCTAAGTCAAAATCTGCAAAGTCTGTTGATTCATTAAAAGATATTTTACAAGCTATGGACGATGAAGACATTTTTATGGTAGTCCAGCTGAAGGAATCTTCTCCAAAGCTCCCGATGATGAGCAGAGTGCAGTAACTGATTTCAACAATTTGGAAACTGAAATTCCAGTCAGTTCTATTCCCACTCATAAAGTCAACAACAATCATCCTACTACTCAGATCATTGGAAACCCAAAGTCTGCTGTGCAAACTAGAAGACAACTTCAAACCAATACTGAAACTTATGCACTTGTGAGTTATGTTAAGCAACAGCAGAGAACCAATCATAAGGATACTTAGCATTGTTTGTTTGTCTGTTTCTTATGACAAATAGAGCCAAAGAACGTTTATCAATCTCTTAATGAAGAAAGTTTGGTAGATGCCATGCAAGAAGAATTAACACAATTTAAGCTACAAAAGGTTTGGATTCTTGTGGATCTTCCCTCAGGAAAAAGAGTTATTGGTACTAGATGGGTTTTTAGGAACAAGAAGGATGAAAGAGGAGTTGTTGTGAGGAACAAGGTAAGGCTTGTTGCTCACGGCTATAGATAGGAAGAAGGGATAGACTATGATTAGGTTTTTGCACTAGTGGCAAGGATAGAAGCCATTAGGTTATTTTTGGCCTTCGCATCATATATGGGTTTTATAGTCTATCAGATGGATGAGAAAAGTGCCTTTCTTTATGGTACTATTTCAGAGGAGGTATATGTTTCACAACCTTAGGTTTTGTAGATCCTAAGTTCCCCAACAGAGTCTACAAGGTTATCAAAGCACTTTATGGTCTACATCAGGCTCCAAGGGCTTGGTATGCCACATTATCCAATTTTCTCTTAGAACATGGGTATAGGAGAGGGAGTATTGACAAAACTCTGTTCATCAACAAGAATGCTAAGGATATTATTCAAGTGCAAGTCTATGTTGATGACATTATTTTTTGTTCAACCAAGAAATCATGGTGTGAAGAGTTTGAGGCTTTGATGAAAGGAAGATTTCAAATGAGTTCTATGGGAGAACTTACTTTCTTTTTGGGACTACAAGTCAAACAAAGGAAAGATGGAATATTTATCGGTTAAGATAAATATGTTGTTGAAATCTTGAAAAAGTTTTCATGTATGGATTCAAGGAGTACAAGCACACCTTTTGAAGCTAAGAAGTCTTTGTCAAAAGATGAACATGGTGAAAACGTTGATATTCATCTATACAGGTCAATGATTGGTTCATTGATGTATCTTACTGCTTCAAGACTAGACATTATGTTTGATGTTTGTGCCTGCTTAAGGTTCCAATTTAATCCAAAGGTGTCACATCTACATGATGTGAAGAGAATTTATAAGTATCTTAAATGTCAACCTAATTTAGGATTATGGTATCCTAGAGATTCAACCTTTGAATTGGAAGCTTACTCGGATAGTGATTATGCTGGAGCTATTCATGATAGGAAATCCACAACAGGAGATTGTCAATTCCTAGGCAGAAGACTCATATCATGGAAGTGTAAGAAGCAAACCATCGTTACTACTTCTACAACTGAAGCTGAATATGTAGCTACTGCTCATTGTTGTGGACAAGTACTTTGGATTCAAAATAAGTTGTTAGATTATGGGTTCAACTTCATGAACACCAAGATTTACATTGATAATGAAAGTACTATGTACATTGTCAAGAATCCAATATTTCACTCCAAGACCAAGCATATTGAAATAAGACATCACTTCAAAAGAGATACATATGACAAGAAGCTTATTTAAGTCTTGAAGATTCATACAGACAACAATGTAGCTGATTTGTTGACCAACACATTTGATGCAAAGAGATTTGAATTCTTGGTGACACATAATTGTATGCTCAACCAATAGACTATTGCATATGTTGAGGGGAGGTAATAGCTATACAATTTTTATGCAAATTTTTATTATATAGTGTATTTTTTTTGTTTTGATGTGATTACAGGTTGATAGAATAAGATAAAAGATGTTATAATGATAGTAGAATGCATGAACTGGTCAAAATTGTAAGGTATCATTATGGATCCAAGTACCCGTAGCACAAATCCATGTACCAAGTATGTTCCATGTACCACTACACGTTCGTTGTACCGTTAAGGGTCTCTTTTGTAGGTGGTTTCTTCGCGCTTGGGTTTGTTATTTACATAAATACTTACTCCAATTATATAAATGATTCACCTAATCTTTTATTCTTATCTCTTAATTCTATAACCTTCTCTCTAATTTTTCGATCATCAAAAATACTAATGGCTACTTTACAAGTGATCTCTAAGCATAATTTGGTTGCGAATCTTGCTTTGAATGATGACTCTCTTAGATTCCATGAGATTCTTGGATTCTTATATCGAAGTCATATTCGTTTCACACTCACTGTAAGTCCCATTATCTATGTTCCCATTGTTGAAAATTTTTGGAATACTGTTGTGTTAGGTACTCGGTTTGATCAACCTTGCATTAAGGCTAGGGTAAATGATAGAAATATCTATGTAACTGAGGTACCGCTAAGGGCTAGTTTGAGATTAAATGATGAAAATAGACTTAGTATGCTTAATAATATAGAAATAAATGATGCCCTTGCAGCCATGACTTATGATGGTGGTAGGGAAAGTCTCACTTTCTTTAAAGCTTTGTTTTCACCACAATGCAAATTGCTTTTTCATGCTATTATTCAATGTTTAAGCTCCAAAAGTACTTCTTTTGATCAAATTCATGTTGCATTGGCATCAGCTGGTATTTGTCTAGAAAATAATAGGGTTTTCAATTTTTCAAGATTAATTTTTGAAGGCATGACTAGGAATTTGGAAGGAAATAAGAAGTTTTTAATGTATCCTAAATTCATTCAGACTTTAGTTAATGACCAAATCCCTAACCTACCAGAGTTGACAAATACATGGGATGTTCCTACCTTCACAAAGAGAACTTTCTCTTTCTTGACCAAACAAGGCAATGCCTTACAGGAACTGTTACACCATTATTTGCTCATATGTTAGCCCAACCGGCCAACCAAGAAGGTGAGGAACCTAGCAATGCTAGTGCTTCTTAGCAAACTCCTTTTAACCAGAGTTCCTAATCCTTAGAAGACTCTCAATCTTCTTCTCACAATATTGGTGTTTAACCAAATACTGATGAGATGATCCCTACACCTGTTGCTTCCATTGCTGCTAGTGGTTCACCACAAGCACAGGCACCAGAGGTGGTGGATGTTGCAAATTTAACTCCTTTGTGGAATATTTTGTCCCAACAGGTACATGTGTTACAAAAGGAACAGATTGTCCAAGACAAGAAAATTGCTTAATTGGATGTCAACCTAATCAAGTTGAGGAATAAAGTATCCCCTTGGATGAGGCAGAATAGGTCTATTAAAAAAGCTCCACTTAAAAAGCAAAGGTTCAGAAACCACAAGAAAAGGAAACTGACTGCAACCAAACAGGGGAGGAGTTATGAAGAGCAAATACCTTCTTCTGATAATCTAGAAAGGGTCTCTGGAAATGACATCAATTTTGAATTGGATGATGATGTCATTGGGAATTATGAAGATGGAACTAGTTTAGAGACTGGTGTGGATGAACCTACTAACATGGAGTTTCAACAGGAAGAACCACAACTTACTCATGAGGAACCACAAATTGAAGAAATAGTGGTAACTCAGCCAGAACCACAACCTCAATCAGCACAACTTCAATTGAATTGGAGTACTTTCTATGAGAAGCTGGAGGAGATTAATGTTCAATTTCCTATATCTTCAACTCCACCACAAAGACAATTCTGGTTTCACAAGAAACAATCTTTGCAAGTACTATCAAGATCAAGAGTGAGCTATAGATCAGAAAAGACTGAAGAGGTACAAGTTGAAAGGATAGCTTCAGTGGAAGAAAGGGTATCTATAGATACACAAGTGACTGAAGAAACAAGTGTGTCTAACACTGGTGAAGTCAAAATTGTTGAAGATGCAAGTTGATGACGTATAGTCCCCAACCGGGTCGTGAACCCGGCCCACGGGTACTACCTACATCCGGCCCATTACTGATGGATTGGATTAATATCATTTAAACTTATGTGCTTAGATGAACAGTAACCGCGTACATGTGTGTGGCCCACGGCCTGGCATGACTGTTACATGGTTAGACAGAATCATACTCTTATTATGATTAGGATTTATCCCAAAGAATAGGATATACACTCACCATAATTAGAAGATAACAATCAAACTAATTCTGGTACTTATCCTTTCCTTGGGGCCGAAGCATCAGTGACAACCCATTAGGGTTTCACTGCCTCTATAAGGAACCCCAAAGGGTTCCACAAAGGTATTACATTCTACACACTCACAACTCATCTGATTCTCAAACCCTAACCGATTACTTAATCTCACGCCAGAGTCTAATCGTGGGATACATTCCCACGGTAAGCCTAACGCGTGATGTTTTAGTGTACAGGATCCCAACCAGATATTTCACTTGGTGCAAGAGCCGGAGCCCAGCCAACCCAAATTAAGCCTACGTCGGGTCTAGCAAGGATCATCCAACTTTTGTATCAACACAAGTACTTCTAGGACAACTAAGCTGACTGCAAGTACCGTTAACATTGTTGAAGACCCAAGTACTGCTAAGCCAACTAAGCCGAATACAAGTATCGTTGGTGATCATCCTTCACTAGAAAGTCAAACTCCTTTTGGAGAGGATGAGACTTTAGCCCAAATATTGCTTGATCTAAGAGAAAAGAGTTCAGCTGAAAAAGCAACACAAGCAGAGTTTAATAAGAAGACACAACAAGAAGTTCTTGCCAAAAAGGATCAAACTAAAGGTAAGAAAGTTTAAGCTTCTCATCCCACTAAAGGTATAGTTATTCAACATCAAGCTGATGAGGAAAGACCTTCCAAGCTGAAGAAGAAGTTACCAAAGATTAATCCAAAGGATAAGGGAAAGAAGCAAATACAATCAGATTTTGAAAATGAAAGTGATTCAGATGAAGATATCAGCAAAGTCATGTATAAATTTAATCAATTGGACCATGATGAGGAATATGCTCTCAGAATGCAAGCTCAAATTCGTGAAGAAGACTTACAAGAAGAACTTGCAGCAAAGCAGCATTTGCTAGAAGCTAAGAGAATACAGTAAGAATGGAACATACAAGAGTATGATAGGATTCAAGCTGAATTACATGCTAGTGAGCTTCTTGCAGACTCATTGATAGCTGAATAAAGAGATGCTTATGATGAAGAAGAGAAATCAAAGTTGATTGATGATCTGGTAAGGGAGCAACAAAGATTCTATGTTGAGAAAAGAAGAAGAGAAAAGATTAAGCCTCCAACTACCATGCAGATTAGGAATCAAATGATGATATTTTTCAATAAAGTTAAGAATTTTACTCATACTCAACTGGTTAAGAAGAATTTTGAAGAAATCAAGACTTTGTATGAACAACATAAAAGAGCTGAATTGAATTTTGTTGAGATTGGATCTGAAGCAGATAGGATAGCTGTTGAAAAAGCTAGAAGACATCTGCAACAACAAAGGCAATTTGGAAGTGCTCCTAGAATTGAGCCACGTACTGCTGAACATACAACAACATCTCCACCTATCAAGACCACATATGTGAGGAAGAATAGAAAGGAGAAGTTAAGTTCAAAAGAGGAAGAGACTGCTCAAAGAATGAATGAACGAGATAAAGCTCAAGATGTTGATCAGACTGAAAATGTACAAGAAGTACATACACAGTCAACAGTACATACTGAAGAAACGGTACATACAAACTTGGAAGAAGGTTCAATGGAATTTTAAGGAACCTCTAAGGGTGTTAAGAGGAAAAGATCAACAAAGAAGAAGCAGAAAGTCAAGAAAAAGGCTAAATCAACAATAGAAGATAGTGATGATGATGAGAGTTTAAAAAAGTACTTGAAGATAGTAAGTTTTGAAGATCAATGTATTGATACAGAGATTTTTGGAAAGAGATCATCCATTGCTAGATGGATATACACTATGGATCAAGGACTGGAAGCTCATGGAATACAAAGAACTGATGGCACAACAAGGATGTTCAGACTTTTGGAAGACATTCTTCACATTCTTGATAGACAAGATATTCAAGATCTTTTTAGGCTAGTTCAAAAACAGCCAGTGCAGGTAAAACTGAGGTATCACTATTATACAATGAATTACTCTTCATGTATGAGCCACACAACTGTGATCAGAAAATGTTGAAGGTATTAGAGAACCAGGTTCCTAGTTACTAGAGATATTATATGTCATGTGGATTGCATATTTTGGATATAGATGATGTTACTTACTATATGATACAAGATAAGAGATATCCATTTGAGAGAAGATTGTTGGAGAGTATGTTAGAACAACAATTAAAAGTCTCAGAAGAGTCTGTTGGTGCTTTGGAGTTGATCAGAATGGTTAAACAACAAATCAAGGATTTGGAGCAAGAGGAAAAAGCTTAGAAAGAGCCTTAAGTGTTTGACTTTCAGTCACACTTCACAAATGGTTCTTAGTTCACCATGTCTAACACATATAAGAACTGGCTAGTCCATAAGCAAATGGTTTGTGATAAGGACTTCTCAAATCCGTTAAAAGCTGGTAGTTTGCTAAAAACTATATGGTTCTGACTTACCTTGTTTCGAGACAAAGAGTTAGCTAGTCCTAGACAAACGATACTAGGTAAAGACTTAATCAAATCCGTTGATGGTTGACAATTTACCAAAAATTGTAGGGTTATTAGTACACCTTATTCATTGTGAATAAAGTATTGGCTATTCCAGAGGGTACGGCTAACTGGTAAAGAATATATCAAATCCGTTGATAGCTGATGATTTGCTAAAAATCATGAAGCCAATACAAATTGGTTTTTGTTGTTAACTGTTGAAACTCGGATTTTAGTCCTTTTTAATGTTCGTTTTTCCTCGATTCGACTCGAATTTGATTTCCGGTTTTACGTTTCAACTTAACTTGTTTTTGGTAAAATCTCTTTTTGGTATTTTTTAAACTAACTTAAATTATATTAAATGAAATCTACTTTAATTAACTATTTTAAACTATTAATTTGAAAATAAACTTAAAACTAATTAAAAATTGTAACTAATTAAAAATAAAAGTAAATTTATTTAAACTAATTTGAAAGTAAATTTGAAATAAGAATATTTAAACTAATTTAAATTTAAAAATAAAAGCAAATCTATTTTAAGTAAATTGGAAACAAATTTAAAGTAAAAAGAAAAGTTAATAAAAATATTTTTTTTTGTCTTTTTATTTTTTATAAAAACTTAAACTGAATATAAAGAAAAATATTTAAATACTTTTAATTAAAATTTAAATAAACTTAAACTTGCATTAAACTAATTAAAAACGGACAGAAGTAATTATCTTATATTAAAGACCTAACGCAAACTAATACACAAAAAGAGTGATAGAATAGATGGTTGGGGCATTTGACAGTTAGACGAGAGGTCCTGGGTTCGAGCCCTAGGACAGACAAATTTGCTTAATATTTTTTTTTTACTTTTTGGTGAACTTTTATTTTGGACAAGTAAAAGCCTCAGACCAATTGGGTCTGAGGTTATAGCAGCGAATAAGCAAAAAGCAGTCAAATAAGCCAAGCCAAACAATAAGCTGATACAATTAAGCAGGAAATGAATGAGCTAGATAAGCAGAAACAAATAAGCTGATAAAAACTAAATAATCTAAATAGCAAGACTAAATACCAATAAGCTGATACTCTACTTAAGCAGAATCCCAATAAGCCAGATTAGAAGTCTAAACTAATAAGCAAAACCTAAACCACAAATAAGCCGAAATCTAATAAGCTAATCAAAACACAATAAGCAGATCCAAACTAAGCATTCAAGACTAATAAGCACGATTAACCAAATAAGCTAACACTATACGAACTAATTTTAAGCAATTAAAATGATTCTAAATGAGCAAAAACCAACACTATAAACTTATCAGTCCTAATATTTAATCAAAATACTAAAACAAATGAAACAAAAGCAAACAAATAAACACCACCTTATATCTAAACTAACAGATCCTAATTAAATAAAATGCAAATAACACACAAGCAGATAAAAATAAAACACTAACATATTATATTAAACTAATTTTTAACAAATAATAAAAAGAAATTCAAACCTATTGTAGAACCCTTTTAGAACAAGCGTCGCGCTGAGCGAGCTTAATGAACCGAAACCGTCACCATTTTAACCACCACACTTAAACACCATCTCGTACCAACGATCCGAAACGAAGAATGCCCAACAGTAACTTTTTATAATCTTCCCAGTAGGGGAAGATATTATCACTTTTTTTTTTATAATAATAAACCGACGAACAGTAATAATATATAAAAAACAGATTCAAATTTAGAATAAGAACAGTAACAGAAATTAAATTGAGACTTGAATTAAAAACTAAATTTAATATTTCATTAATTTAAATCAAACTTATAGTACTAGAAAAAGAAATTACAAGATTTTTATCCTATCAATCTAATTTAACTGAAAATAAAATAAAATAAAGAAAAAGTATAACAATTACATGATAAAGGGGGTTTTTATAGGGTAACCCCGAACCTTCTAGGTTCTCTTGGTGACCGCGGCTTGAAATCCTAGCCATTAATATCTTCTTTCTTCTTTTCTTCTTGATCATGTGGCTCAGAATCATCCTTGTGCACACAGATTGCCACCGTGGCACAAGGATGTGTTAGTTGTGCTTCTTGATAGGTGATGTGGCATGATATCTTTGGGGGGATTGGTGATGGAGAGGTGGCATAGCCAATCAAATCCACTGATTTGGCCATGTAGGATAGAGAGGATGAGTGGATGGAGCGATTTTCATGGGGTTTTTATTTATTTGGGTGTGAATTAACCCACAAAGGTAAAAACCCTCTTTTTTGATTGGTTAATTTTTAACAGTAAAATGAGGGTTTGTGAGGGGAGGATAGTGTCTTCGTATTTTATTTTTTTTGGAGAAGAGAGGGTGGGTGAGAGAAAGTAACTTCGTTTGTATCAAAGTGTAAATGGGGAAAAGTTAAACGGTTTGATTTTATTAATGTGAGTGGGGTGGGATTTTTTTGTGAGACGTGTATGAAACACGTGGGGTGAAAGGATGGGGTAAAAAATGAATAGGTTGACAAAGCAATATGACTAGATACAATGTATCCGTCCAATATCATTCACCAATGCCAAATGAAATACTCCAAACCGTCAAATTTTTTTTATTTGCAATTGGGATGTTGTTGACTGGACCTTTGACCATAAAGCAAAGCATCCGTCCCATGGGCTTTTGTTGGGCTGATTATATCCATAAATGAATAATGTTAACTCCCTTATTGGGCTTTTGGGCCCGATGAGTAAATGTGGGACCCACTAAGCCTAAAATCTTCGTGAATAATTAAGTCCACTTAACACGATCTTGATTTCGGCTTTCTTCGATCATTTTTTCAAAATTAAGTTGACTTAGCCGGTTTTCGTGATCTTGGCACACTTTTGGTTTTTTTACTTCGTCTTTGTCTCTTTCTTGGACTTTTCTTTATCATTTGACCGTGAAATCCCGTGTTTTCTCTTCTTTTGATCATTTGTACCTATTTAAACACAAGAACACAAAACAAGCGTAATTCTGTCTTTTATGATATAAAACACATGTTTAGGTCATGTTTTTCCTTGATTTTAGTGGCAAAAGGATAAGTGTTTACACACTTATTAAATCCCCTACACTTGACCATTGCAATGACCCCATGCAATGCATAGTTTTAAAGCATAAGTTTACATTTTTCTCATAATCAACCCATCTTGGCCTTTATTAAGATAAACTATTACTACTACGACGAAAAGATCAAAACTTTAAAGGAAACAAAAGTTATAACGATAACTTGGAAATTATTCGATGGAAGAAACTCGTTAAGAAGTCTAAGACTTAAATTAGGGCTTTTGGTGTTATGAATATTAATCACCCTCAAGTTTCACGTTCCCCAAACCAAGCATAGAAACGAGATCATTGTTATTACAAGTTAGCACAACAAACACTTGCTCATGTGGTTTAGTTAATCACTTAGACCCCCTTATTCCTACGGTGTATCTCTTGTATTTTATTTTTTTGTCTTGAATGATCACGAGGATGCATTTTTGACTTATTTTGATAATTTATTAGGGCCGAAAATAAAGTGTGACGATTTAATCAATAGTTAGCTAAAGGACAAAATCTTTTAAAACTGCTTCTCGAAACCTCAAAAAGTTCATATCTTGGCATAACTCGTTTCACGATTTGAGACCTTTCTCGGACCGATATTTGGCTTGTACTTCAAACTTCAAATCTTGAGAGATGATCTTGAAATTATGGTCTTCTCTTCATTTTGGTATACATCTTCAATAGGAGTGAAAGATGCTTCAAACGTTGACCACGACTTCTTCATTTATCCTCTTCTTTATTTAGGATTTTGATATACAACGATCCGCCTCCTTTTCAGACTTGGATCTATTTATCCTCATACCTTGTTAGGGTCTTTTTGGATAGACTTCTCCATGATCTTTAGGGGAGTAATTGCTTCTCGTCGTGTGTCTTGATCCTTCATATTGATTTGGATTGATGATCTTCACAATCTCTTAGGATCTTTAGCAAAAAAAGTGAATCCTCATGCCTTGTGAGGGCCTTTTTGGACTCGGGTATCCTCATGCCTTGTTAGGGCCTTTTTGGATATGCCAATATTCGCGTCCCGCTTCAATAAGTTATGCCTTGGCTATGAACTCTAATTAATACCGAGCAACTTTTAAACGATCTTGTGCTAGAAGCTAAGTAACCTTTTAAATTGTACAACCTTATTTATTGCAAATATATTTATTAACAAGTGATGGGAGAAAAAGCTCATAACTAACTCACATAAGTTAATGAAAGAATACCGAACTTATAATTAACTCTATCATCTCTCGTTCTCCACAATTTAAAATCTCAAAGAATGAGACTCGTGGATGCTTAGCCTAATAAACCAATTAAGGTCCGTATGGTTAAGGATACTAGCTAGAGTAAACTTGGATAAGTAAACTCGGGTTGAGTCAAAATATTCACAACGGGCCTAATATATCAAAGATATCTAAACTTATTAAAACCATTTTATTTATTTATTTATTTTTGACTTTATTCTTGAAATGGAAATTATTATGATGCGATAATAAAAGGAAAGAAAATAAATAAAAATACTACTAGGCCAAAATAGATCAAAAATTTGAAAAACGTTGAAATTTTTTTTAAATTTTCCGGTAAAATGGGGTCAAATTCATGGAAAAGGCCACTAAAATTCGATAGAAGTCCCCCCTACACTTAATATAAACATTGTCCTCAATGTTTAAGCATGTGGGAGAATAAACTCCCCTACACTTAGGACATTGAGTTCGTTGTTTAAAATCGAGCTAAGGAAGGGACAACTAAAGTGATTACATTTATTTGTTTTATTTATATACAAGTATGAATCACAATAGTTTTGATAGAACCGGGTACACGGGAACACAGGATCACGGGTCTCAACAAAAGTACCAAAAGTGGATCATCAAAGCATATGTCCCTGCACACAATCACCACACACAAACAACCTACTTGGCTCCCCCTACACTTATTGGTGGACAATGGATGAAGGTGAAAAATGGTGGAAAGGATGGTAAAGGTAAAAATCTAACCTAGTTATACGATGCTTGATTTATTTATCACGAGTCTCTAGCTCGACTCGATTTCCCGAATTAATTAAAGGGAAATGGGGAGAGAGATGGAATCATCTCGTGAGAGATGTCCTCTCCATAGTACAACTTAACCCGTTGGCCATTCACCTTAAAGTTGGGCCCATTTGATTGGGATAACTCAATGGTGCCATAAGGGAAGACTTGGGCCACGGTGAATGTGTAACACCCCCAAATTTATACAACTCAATACAGCGGAAGACTCGTTGGTGTTACGGGATAGCACATTACTCACATCATAGACAACGCATAAAATCGCGTCGTTTAATAATAAAAGCATTTCCATTCATGAATATCAAAGTTACATCGGTCCCAAGTCATTACATTTCATACAAAAGTTTAACAAAGTGTTTGAATGGAAAAATATTGTTTAAGTGCAGGCCATGAGTTCTTGTCGTCTTCCCGAGAATTACCTTCAAGTACCTGAGATAAGACATGTTAAAAGAAAAGGTCAGCGATAACGCCGAGTGAATTCATAGAGTTTGATAAAATCCATCAATCTAATATCAGTATAAAATTATTACTGAAATCATTTTGTACAAATCATTTTAATAGGCCATAAAATAGACAAAGTCATTTTATACAAATCCTTATCGAAAATAATAATATAGGCATTTGCCTTAAAAATCATTATACGGATCATTGTCGTTAAAAACACCATACAATACGTTTTGCAACGTTATATAGATTAAATAAAACCGTTATATGAATATGGTTATGAAAAGCCTTAAAAATCATTATACGAGCCAATGTCGTAAAAACGTCATACAATACGTCTTATGACGTTGTATAAAGTCAAATAAAAACCGTTATATGAATATGGTTATGAAAACCAAAACACAAACATAATATCAATAGTATGACCCTATATTGCTAGTCAGGCAATACATCGTAATTCGGAGCGTCTAGTAATATTTCGGTGATTGGATTATTATAAGCCGCATGACATTGTTACCTTACTAAAACCAAAATGGGTAGCTAACCCGATACCAATTTTTCCCATCCAAAGTAGCGTGTCGTCACAAAGGTCACGCTATGGAAATCTTTTCATACATAAATTCGCTTACCAATCAATGTGGCACGACGGGGATCAACCGTCAAGGCGCGAACTGGGGTGATCGTCCCCAAATAGTACTATTAAATGCATAAGCGTCTACCAACTCCCGGTAGTTCACAATTCATGCTAATGGGACTTTTAGTGACATAACCTAACTTTAATAATCCATTAATTTCATTTATCGGGTCCTTTAATCATTTATCGGGTCATACAATCGAGTCATTCAATCATTCGGGTCCAAAATCAATAAACAAACAATCAGGACAAATGGTGTCCTATTTTATAAAAACTAACATGTTATCTCCCTCGCGGGTTTATAAAACATTTCATAAAAACATTTAAAAGAGTGTGAGGCTATGAACTCACATTGATGTGGGAAGGCGGGTTATCGGCGACTCGGACGTACGGTACATGCTTCAATCACGGAAACCTAGACAAATAATACTCGTCTTATACTCATGTCCAATGACTTTATAAAAATAACAATTATGTATACATATGATGATTATTTATATATGATGATCAAGTGGGTTTACATATTCTTATTTACTCATTTTTGTGTTATGTGTCGATAACTTTTACACTAGTTTTCTCGTTTTACCTATTTACGTGTTTTAGGTCCAATAAGCCTATTATAAGTTCTTAACTTGTATTAATCCTTGTTATACTTACATTATCAGTATCTACATTTTACAAGTTGGGCCTAAATGGGTTAAGCCCAATAAGTTCTTTTTATGAGTGTTCATCTTATTTAGTCCAATTATTAGCCCAAGTATTAGTCCAATATGTTTACTTAGCTCGTTAATGTCTGTATGCCCAATAGTTCGGGTTTTATCGGTTTTTACTTGTTATACATGTCTATATATCAGTATATAAGTTTTATAAAGTTTTCATTAGACGGGTCCAACCATCTAAGTTTTAGTTAACAAAAACGTTAATTTTACGGTAATAGCCGAAAAAGTCGTAAAAATCATGTTTATAGTTTTATAACTTATAAAACTTAACAAATTACCATTTTTATAAAATGTCCACTTATTTAACCTTTAACATATTTATATAAAAAAAATTCATGAGTTAGTGGGTTTTAACTTTACATTTTATACAATATAATTTTGAGTGCTTATATAATAGTATTATTCTTTAATTTCCAAAAATCTGATTTTTATATTCACTTTCACCAAAACTGCCATATCTTGAGTTCTATATGGAGATAGAAGCTCAAATTTTTATCACATAAACTACATGATATGTGCTATATTTAACTCTTCTATGGCTACTGTTGAATCATCTTCTAAATAATTTCTAAAAATCGTCCAAAACAGTAACCTCAGATTTATACTCTAAACTTGTTTTGATCATATCTCACTCATTAGAATGATTCCATTGCATGGCCAACTCTCAGATGTGTACGAGACATATAGCTTACTGTAAATGGATTCTACTTCGTCATTTTATCAGTCCATGACCTGTTTCTTTACTGTTTTATACAGCCAACACTTTTAACCAAGATTTTAACCTTGTTCTTTATAGTTTTTCACCTTTTTAATCATGTTTATCAACACCAAATCCCCACATAACATTTTTATCATCATATAACCATCATATAAATATACAATAGGAAATAAAATACATGTTTACATAATCAAAATAACAAGAAGATGAGGAGGACAATCTTTATACCACCATGTTGATGTAGGTTATGATTTAGACATGGTTTTTGATGGAGAAGCTTGTGAATAACCATGACCACCTTCAAGGCCACCATTCTTCATATACTCCTAGGATGTTATAATCACCACCATTCAAGAGAGCTTCAAGAGGGCTTCAACATATGTGTAAATAACACATGATTTTGTGGTGGAATCAAGATCAAATTGGGTGTTTTTGGGTGAAGTAGGGACGACATCAAGAGAGGGTGAGAGAGGAAATGTGTGTTGTTTGCATGTATGGAAATGGTAAAAATGAAGTAGCTAATGGTTTAGCTAGTGTTGGTGGTATGTGTTGGTTATACATGTGTCTTAGCTTGTAAGTTAAGCTTGGACACATGGGGGGTGAGGTGGAGCCATTCTAGCCGTCCCATTTGTGGGGTGGGCAAGTGTAAAACTTGTCCTATCCCACTATTTTACGGGTATTTCTCGATTCTAGTTTCCTCGATTTGCGTGCCCTCGGGTCGTTTTACAAAAAACGTTTTTATAAATTACGAATCAACGACACAAAACGAATCTAATAAAAATTGTTTCATCAAAAACGGAGTTCGAAAACGTAAATACGTAATCCTAAGGTTTCCGGTTTAGTCGTAAAGGACGTTAAAATAAAATCGTAAGTCCTAATCTCTTCTCGTAAATTTGTGAGTTTATGAACCAACACAAATTTAAAACTCCAAAATAATATTCATGAATAAATTTATTTTCTGAAATGTCGGACTGTCACCAAGGACGGTGTATGTAAACGTAAGCACGTAACGTTGAATCCTCCGGTTTAAACGTAGTCGACGCTACTTCAAGACGTAAATCCAAATTTCTTCCCAAAAATAAGTGAGTTCATAAAATAATATTTTCAAATAAATATTGAGAATAAAATATTGACCATAATTTGACGGATTGTCACAGCATTTACCCCTAAACAGGATCTTTGTCCTCAAAGATCATCTTACCTTACTACTCGCTTCTTATAGAGTTAAAGCCATGTGGGTATTTCCTCCACATTCGGTCTTTTCTCACAAGTGCAATCCATTATAATACGCGAGTTTCATCAAACATAACTACCGGAATAAGGTCAGGCTTAATGTTGACTTACTTTCTCTATCCATGATGTTCACGGGTTTCTGATGAATGCAACTTTTCGCCGATCTAAGCTCTACTAAGAATAATCAGATTCTCACTTGATAGATATTCCATCAAGTTCGATTTACGAAACATAATTCACGCAGTCCTTGAAGTCCTAGGGTAGATCCAGCTGATATGCCTTTCAAACCAATCTTTTACATCATCTCAGTGGTCCCATACAACGGGGACTTATATCCCATGATTTGTCAGATCATGAATTCATTTTTCCAAGTTTAAAAATTGTGGCATAACTTCGCTACCCATTTGGCACTTCAAGATCTACATTTCACATTCAAACAACCTCCTGCCCGCTATCGCCAGTCAATAATCAAATCCTAATATCAACAATCATTTCAGATCTCGCGGGTCGGGTACTTTGTAAGGTTAGGTTCGCCATCATAGGAAACCTTAAACCTAAAAGACATGTCCAACTCACAATGGGTGTATGTCGGATGTCTTCATCTCAACTCTTGCTTACAGAAGCTCTAATATAGATCCTAACAAGATTAGATCTTGATCCTAATACGATGATTATCAATGATAATCCTTCCAAAGGAAAACGATTATACGGTCTATTACCAAAGGTCAATCATTTAAACAAAAAACAGCACTTAAATTACTTTGTATCGTTACTTTACTTCGTCCCTTCGATTTGGGGTGGTATATAGTACTCTCATCAAGGTTCGTTCTCAATGATTTCTGAGCAAATCTCTAGAAATTCGATGCGAAGCGAGGATCTTGATAAAGATGTTCGATACAGGCATACTGTGTTTACATAACTCTTTTGCATTTATCATTAACGGGAATGATATTAGCAGATTTGGTCAGTCTGTCGACGATGACCCAAATCGAATCAAATTCAGATGATGACCTTTGAAATAGCTAGACGTTTACTAATGTATGAGGCGATGTCTGCCTTCATAATTGCCATCAGTACAACTTCTTCAGTCAAAGATACTTCTAGTCAGAAATGACATAAATAGAATACTTATACTTAGAAATTCCAACGTAACTATATCTCACAATCCTCCATATTTAGACAATCACATGTGGTCTTTAAAACATTTAAATCTATCGGCTTCTCAACTCTAATGGTTCACACTAGCCGTGAAACCTTTTTATTATCTATATTATCCTTTTTATAAGCATCGGCTATATTTTAAATTGTTCGGCAATTTATTTTGCACCTTCATTATTAAGGATCATGTCCTAATTGTTTCTTTATCCTTTTTATATAATATGTCAGTATCTATATTATTCTCATGATGATGTAATTATCATGTCCACAATTCATTCAGATATTCTTTCTATATTATGCGTCAGTAATTACATTCACCTTCCTGATGAAATAAATATCACAGCCGTATTTATTCAAAATTCTTTCTTTATATCTTCTATGTTTCAGTTTCGTCTTATCTATCATTTTTATCAATTTTTTTCTCAATCCGACGTTTTAAGCGTCGATAAGTATTACAAGTAATTAAAGGTTAGATATTTAAATTTTTATGAAACGTAAACGTAAAATTTTAAATTTCCTAGTTCGACCAATTATATAAAATGTTCAAAATAAATTTTAATTTAATTAACACGATTTTTGTTGATTTATCGAAAATAATTAATAAGATTCGTAAATGTTTGAAAAATCTTTGGTTATATTTTGGTCAAAATTTTCTTAGTTTGAAAAGCAAAATGTATCGTTTCAAATTTCAAATCATGTTTTAAATGGTTTTACTCAATCCTTCTTAAGTTGTCTTAAGTTGTACACAATCATTTACCCCTAAACAGAAGTTTAGTTAAATGGTTTGTGTATAAGGGAATAATCCCTTAAAATCCTTTGTTAAAACATTTGTCAAAATATATTCGCACTTTTCTTTTTGGTAAAATCCAAAATCTTAAAAGGGCTCTTAATTTTTGAAGAGTCTATATGCATACATCTTACCATTATTAATCCAACGATCATTTTATGTAAAGGATTAAGTTTTTAATCCCTAAGCGTTAATGGTTCTAATCTTTGAAAAGTTGATATAGCTTCCATTATCTATTAATCACATGGTTAAATCATGTAAAGAATTAAGTCTTAAGTCTTATGTTAAATATTTAAGGTACATGTATTCATTGTTCGGCCAATTCAGGGCAATCTATAAATAATTATTAACTCATTCTTATTCTTATAAACAAACAAATGATCCTTAATGATCACAAGCATGAATTTATCAAATTACAGCCTACACACGTGATTCACCAATTTATGAATGCTACATGTGTATTAGTCAATCCAAACGTCACCACGTGAAACTCATAATGTTCATTACAAGTTCCGGATGTAGTGATTGGAATACATAATCTTCTTCGCGGACGCGAAGTTGATGATAACCATGTCGTGAATCAAATCTTTAAAACATACGCTAGAACCTTGTAAATGATCGAACAAATCTTCCATTTCGAGTTATGGATTTCGTTTTCGATTGTCAATTTACTCCGTCACAGTAACCTATGACTTATAAGGAATGATAACACCATAGCTCTTTGTGATGACAGGCTTGGTAGAATAAAATCTTTCTCCGACAACTCTCTCAGTTGTACGGTAATTCCTTAAATTCAAATGGTGCTGACGTACAGTGCACAAACCACAGGTGCAACACCGAGAATATAATCAAATACCAAATTCTACTTGCCTTAATGGCGAAAGTCTAGGTAATTCACCAACAAATACCTCCTAAAGTTTCAGATAACAAAAATATCTTTTAAAAGTTCACTTTAAGTTATTTCTAGATTATAATATCTATAACTAGTTCACAACCATTCACGGTATAATTTCAAGTCTAAATACAGGATATCGTCATCCACCAAGAATTATTTAGATCACTTTTGATAATCAACATCTTATCGTTTAGGGGAATTCTACTCGAGTTCCCACCAATTAAGACAATGTCGTCATGTCATAATCAATCAATTCATTCTACTGGCATTACCAACTTTTCAGTTTTATTGCCGTCGATAAGATGTGAATTTCTCAAAAGTATAATAATAATTCATAATCCTTCACAAATTCAGGGATATATGGAGACACAACTATCATCAAAAGAGTAATGTCAACGCATAATCTACGCGATAGAATTTCAAATCAGATGTAGACGAAAACATTTAATGAATATGAATATATTCCATGTTTTCATAATTTGAGTACGCATTCGAAAGCTCCTCGGATCGTTACCCAGGTCATTCAAATGAAATCAAATCAAAAGAAATGATAGGAACGTCGATACATCCAGTCGGGTATCAACACTCGATAATCAAATACTTTTCCTAAGAATCTCACTACAGGAGAACTGGTCAAGAAAGAATTGTCAATTGTCAAATATGACAATTTCCACAGATGAGTAAATTCGACTCAGAAGAATAGATGCTACAGGCACATATGTAGGTGTCCCTAACACTATGTCCTTATTTTCACTTCTTGCAGATCTCATAATTTTTAATCTTTCACAATCCTCAAAGAAAATTTAGTGTTTATTAATCAGTTTTATGGTGACTACTAATCAGTCTTGCATAGTCCATTCCAAATTGTATGTAGGCGCGCAACTATATACAATTTCAAGATTAACGATGCAATACTCAGTTCGTCAAAATTTTATCATCATGTTCATAATAAAAACATTTACATGCTTAATTCTTAAATAAGAATCAAAATAAATTTACAAAGATTTTCCTTGTTATGAAAACAATTAAGTTTTCCAAGGTGTTTTATAAACAACTTCATTTCGATAACAATCACTTATAAATCTCACTTTGAATAATCCTTATAGTGATGAAAATTAAATTTTCTCAAAGGATACCGTTTTAATTTTATAAAAGCAATGTGTGATCTGCAAAGGAGTGATGAAGAGTGGTTTACCAAGGACTAACTACAATATGATAGGAAATGAGATTAGCCAATTAATCATGAGGTTCATGACCTTGATGGCGCTCAAAACGATTAATCCACAACATAACTCAAACAGAGATGAGTACTTACTCAATGGTTGCATCACTAATGCGAACATTAGGATATAGCAAGAAAAGATAGATAACATCGATACATGTAGAATTTAGTAATCAAAGGTAGTCTTTTCATTAATCACAAACAAGTCAAATTGTACCGTAACACATTACGTGTCACTATGTCATACAATTTCCAAAACTCATCCTACCAACTTATATCTCAGTTAAGTTAGGGATTTTTAAAAGATACCACAATGAATACTAATCTACAAGAGTCATTAGGTGTTCCACATGTCCCGAAAGATCCATCGGTCTCAATTCAGAAGAAGATTTCTTCAATTTATTTCTTGGACACTGGGCATCCTCGTCAGTGGATAATGGCCTAGCAACAACCCTTAACACGAATAAACAATCAATTAAAACCTTATAATTCAATCACAGAACTTAATGACTTCCTCTTATCAATCTTATATTCCATACAAGTTAAATTTTTACTTTATTCAAGTCTTAACCAATTTTATACTCAATTCGATATCCTACCTCATACTCCAATACTTTCAATCTTATTCTTCGGCCTTGTAAAGGCAATACAATCTCAATATAAATCAACACTTAATTTCCAATCCTATTAGCTCTTACAACCACAATTATCAAATGAGTCATTAATATGAAATGACTTAATCATTCAACTTAGACTTATCGGAAAGGTATTAGTGGCATGAGGCTTTTGGGTAATGGTTCCAATAACAGCCTCAAGTGCAACATTCACCCTTTCGGTTTAAAATTTAAGAATTGGATGACAACGAATCAGATGACATCTTTCTAGGTGGTAACGTTTTGTCGAACTCCACTCTATAAGGAAAGATCATCATGACATCGATATCAGATTTAATCTCGCCAATTCTTTTTCAATATCGCAATCAACTAATATCTACATTTCTACGAATATCAACTATTTGTTGGGATCATAAATATCCGCAACTTGGTTAAGATCTAGGATAGCTAGAATTCCTACGAGAATAGCTTCGATTATTTTACTAGGGGATTTAGGGTTTCTTGTGACAATCTACGTCGTATAAATACCTCGTATAAATATCAAAATAATCATCAAACAATCATGTAATAAAATTACATCATATATATATATATATATATATATATATATATATATATATATATATATATATATATATATATATATATATATATATATAAAATCCAAGTTATATATATATATTAAAATAACACTTCTCAGTCTGGCCTTGTCGGTAACTCGGGAATTCTTCGGCACCGTTATAATCAAAAGATTTTTAGACATTTTTAGAAAAATGTTTATAGTTAAAAGATTTTGAAAAGTTTTATTCAAAACCTTGGTTTTAAAAATCTTTCGTTCTCTATAACGAGAGCTCTGGTACCAAACTGTAACACCCCCAAATTTATACAACTCAATACAGCGGAAGACTCGTTGGTGTTACGGGATAGCACATTACTCACATCATAGACAACGCATAAAATCGCGTCGTTTAATAATAAAAGCATTTCCATTCATAAATATCAAAGTTACATCGGTCCCAAGTCATTACAATTCATACAAAAGTTTTTGTAACACCCCACTTGGATAAATGGACCGTTACGTGTATTTATGGCGTGTCATCAAAGCATGCAAGGCAATGTATTAAACATTAACTGACCAAACGGAAATACCGGAATCAAACATCGGTAGTCCAATAAGCCCAAAATATAAAGATTAAGTACTGAAAGGAAAAGGACGAAACAGTGTCCAAACAACCAAAGTAAAGTAACGTAATGTGTGCATAAAAATAAAGGAGTCTGGATAGCTCCCATCCAAATGCACGTACTCTCTTAGAAGTCCTAAGATCGTCCCTGTGTACCTGCCGTTTGGAAACATGAAAGGAAACTACGGCTGAGCATAACGCTCAGTGGACGGATATAGCATGATAAGAATGTACTGAAAGTAAGGGAATAGGAGACAACAATGAAGCTATAAGACTGATATGTAACATGTGGTATAACTTTGCATAAAATCTGCAAGACCTGGTTCATATATACTGAAACAGAAATATAACTTTAAATTCTAAAAACATGCATTTACTGTATTTTATTTGCCAGAGCTTATATAGGTCACGTGCTGTAACAACTGTGCATGAATAACTGGAGGGGTGACCTCGTCATGCTGTAGAGGGGTGACCTCTAAATAACTGTGTTGGGTGGACGGATCAGCTCCAATGTGAAGGATGTAGAGCACACACCACATTCACCCTGATAACTTGTAACACATATAGCCTAGGATGCATCCATACACCCCACTAAAACATACATATAAAAATGGCCAAACTGGACATGAGTGGGACGATGCAGGATATCACTCTCCTGCATGTGAGTCACGACACCGGTGCCTCTAGTGTCGTGGTTACGGTACCTCCGTAACTAGTACATAAACTGGTCGTGCTTGTATATAACGCTCAGGCAATTCTATTTAGTTATTAACATGATTACTGATAACTTTAAACATATACTGGGGAAACATTCGGCTGAAGATGGGAAATCCTAATCATGCATATAAAGGAAGTCCTTACTGAAAGGACGGAAAATCCGTACCTCTAGTCCAGTAACTGACTGAAAGGAAGACTGAACGAATACTACTCGGGCTTCACGCGTGCTACATAAATAAAGGACGCGAATAAGTTAACAGTTATCCGTTATCAAATTTTACTGATCTTATTGGTTTCTTATTTATTTATTTCTGAAATTCCATACGCATATTAACGGCTAAATTCGGTCTTATAATAATTCATTGTAATGTATTAACGTTCTACTAAAAGCTACGTACAAACGTATTTCTGACGATAAGTATTTCTATAATAAGTATCCCGCTAAAGATAAAAGTTCCTTGATTTAGAAAGTTCTTAATTTGTTTAATTCGTTTTCTAATAATATACCCTTTTAAATATTTAGGAATTTAATTAATTTAATACACTTGAAATATATATAAAATATTTATAAAACAAATTAAATTTAAAAAAGGTATAATAAAAATATTTATTTTACTATTTATAAACATGTCCCGAGCCTACCGAGCCCATCTCGGTCGCACTAACCGAACCAACAAACATCTGTCCGCAATAATTAGTGACAGAATTTCTGTGTCACTAAAGAAAACTGTCGCTAAAGCTGATTCCTTTAAAAAAACTGCATAATTCTAAAAGTTTTGTGACAGAAAAATCTGTCGCTAAACTGTCGCTAATGTTTACAAAATACCTTGATTTTCCTGTCCATTATTCCCACTGTTTAAGTGTCTAGTTCCCACTGTTCTAAATCCTAGTTCCCACTGCTTATTCTGTTTACAACCAAACGCACCCTTATTTGATTTGTGGCTCGGTTTGGCAAGAAAAGAACCACCGAGACCGGCTGTGGTCTCGGCTGGGTCGTGCAGCAACACACCGAGACCTTATGGTCTCGGTTAACCTGATGTAACCAACCCGACACACCCCCGATTCCACTGTTCTACGAACCAAACACCCCTTAATGGGTTTCTGGGCGGCGGCCGACTGAACACAGCCACCACCAAGGTTTTGGTGGTCGCGGTTGGTCACAACCAAACACCCCTTGATTGGTTTTCTTTCTTTTTTTTTTAAAAACGTAGACCCCTGCGTGGGGCTTGGCTGTTCTCGGCAGAAACCAAAACACCCACCACCGAGAGTTATAAACTCTCGGTTTCCTTTTTTTTTTTTTTAAATCGTGATAAAAGGGAAGAGATAGACTGATTACCTTTGAATTGAAAATCGTAATCACTGGTCTCCCTTTGTTTCTTGTTTCCCGGCGGCAACCAACACAAACCATAATTTCTATATATTTTTTTTTTGTTTACTGATTAAGGGAAAAGGGTATCCCCCGTTTGATTATTTGAGTAAGTAAAATGGGCTAAAGCCCATAATTTCCTTTTCCTTTATTATACAAACCGGCCCCTATAATATATTTCTTTTTTTTTTTTTTTTTTTTTTAATATAATACATGTAATAAAATAATACTCGTAATATTTCCTCACGTTCCCGTTGATAATTTCTACGTGAACGGTTTAAAATAAAAATAACCCGCGTATTAATAATAAACCGCGTATTTATATTCTTGATTTAAATACGGGTTTTACAATTCTTCCCCTCTAAAAGGAATAATTCGTCCCCGAATTAAAAATACGACCGTACTGGGTTTTATAATTCTTCCCCTCTAAAAGAGAAATTCGTCCCCGAATTACAAGGTATTTAAGCTGACTGAAGTAAAAGTTGAAATGCTAATAACTGAACGACATAAAACCTGAAAAGACATACCCGAATCAAAACTGAAAGTGAGGATAAGAAGTCCGTATAGACTCCTCTGTTTCCCAAGTGGCCTCCCGCTCGGTATGGTTCCTCTACAGGATTTTGACGAAAGGAATGGTCTTCCTTCTCATAACTCGATCCTGGCGATCTAAAACTGCTTCGGGTTCCTCAATATAGGATAAATCCTCCCGAATCTGATCGAGTGGATAATTTACTTTGTGAAGCTCATGATAGTTGTACCCCCTGAGTAGTGATACATGAAACACGTTGTGGACGTGTGAAAGCTGAGGCGGTAACGCCAATCGCTATGACACTTCACCAATACGTTCAAGGATTTCGAACGGTCCGATGTAACGAGGGCTAAGTTTGCCTTTGAGGACAAAACGTCTGACACCGCGTGCGGGTGATACTTTGAGGAACACACGATCCCCAGTCTGAAAAGATAGATCTCTACGATGCTTGTCGGCGTAACTCTTCTGGCGAGTACGCGCTTCTTGCAGCTTTGCCCTAGCGATGGCGACCTTTTCATTGGTCAGTTCTATCAGTTCAGGTCCTTCAATCAAACGTTCTCCCACCTGATCCCAACAAATAGGAGCACGACATTTTTTGCCGTATAACATCTCGAATGGAGCACGCTTGATACTAGCATGCCAACTGTTGTTGTAAGCAAACTCGACCAAGCAAATATAGTCATCCCAGTGTCCTGTCCATTCTAATGCACAGGCGCGTAGCATGTCCTCTAAGGTCTGGATGGTACGCTCTGACTGACCGTCCGTCTGTGGATGGAAAGCTGTGCTGAGCTTGAGCCTAGTTTCCCAAGCTTTATGCAGACCTCCCCAGAAATGAGAAGTGAAACGGGGATCCCTATCTGATATAATTTCCGAAGGTGTACCGTGTAATCGTACTATTTCCTCGGTGAATAGTTTCGCTAATTTACTGACTGCGAAATCTTTACGAATAGGAATGAAATGTGCTGACTTGGTCAAACGATCGACAACTACCCAGATTGCATCATGTCTCCGCTGAGTCTGTGGTAGTCCGGTGACAAAATCCATAGAGATCTTGTCCCACTTCCACATTGGAATATCTAATGGCTGGAGGAGACCACTGGAACGCTGGTGCTCTATCTTAACCTGCTGGTAGGTTAAGCATTTAGACACAAATGTTGCAACATCCTGCTTCATACCGCTCCACCAGAAATGCTGCTTAAGATCGTGGTACATTTTGGTGGAACCCGGATGGATAGAGAACGGAGAGCTGTGAGCCTCAGTCATTAAGGCTTCTCTGAGAGCAGGGTCTTCTGGAACGCAGAGTTTGGTACCCTGCCATACGATACCATCGTCATCGATGCGAAATTCGGTCTGCCGGTCAATGTTCTGGATAATCGCCCAGATTTCACCATCATCCTCTTGTGCGGCTTTAATCCTAGAGAGCAAATCTGGTTCTACCCTCAAACTAGCCCAGTATCCTCTTTGACCGCGTACTAAGAGTTCAATATCGTAACGCTCTAAGTCCTGAATAATTTCTTCCTGAACCTTGATGCCATTTACCATACCCGACTTTCTGCTAAGGGCATCTGCCACTACATTCGCTTTACCTGGGTGATACTGGATATTAGTGTCGTAGTCTTTCAGTAATTCTAACCATCGCCTCTGTCTCATGTTCAGCTCTCGCTGTGTAAATATATACTTGAGACTTTTGTGATCGGTGAAGATATCACACGACTCACCGTATAAATAATGCCTCCAGATTTTAAGGGCGAAAACGACTGCTGCGAGCTCTAGATCATGAGTAGGGTAATTTTTCTCATACGGCTTCAGTTGACGCGAAGCATAAGCAATGACTTTCCCATGCTGCATAAGAACACAACCTAAGCCCTTTCCTGATGCGTCATTGTAAATCTGATAACCGCCTGTACTGGATGGAAGAGTAAGTATCGGTGCCGAGATCAATCGATGCTTGAGTTCCTCAAAACTCTTTTCTCTCTCCTCGGTCCATATAAACTTCTCACCTTTTCGCATAAGTTGGGTCAAGGGTAACGCTAAGCGCGAGAAGTTTTCCACAAACCTGTGGTAGTAACCTGCCAAACCAAGAAAACTACGTATCTCTGTGACAGACGTCGGTCTTGGCCATTTGGTGATAGCCTCCACCTTTGCAGGGTCCATAGTTATTCCTTCCGCGGAAACAATATGGCCTAGAAACGCCACTGTATTCAGCCAAAACTCGCACTTCGAAAATTTAGCGTATAGTTTTTCTCGTCTGAGAATCTGCAAAACTGTACGGAGATGATTCTCATGTTCCTCTTTGGATTTGGAGAAAATGAGGATATCATCGATGAATACGATCACAAACTTGTCTAAAAATTCGTGGAAAACTCTGTTCATGAAGTCCATAAATACTGCGGGCGCATTCGTGAGACCGAATGGCATAACGACAAACTCGTAATGACCGTACCTCGTGCGAAAAGCAGTTTTAGATATATCCTGCTCTTTTACACGCAGCTGATGGTAGCCTGATCGCAGATCTATTTTTGAGAAGTGCCTGGCACCCTGAAGCTGATCGAATAAATCGTCAATACGAGGAAGTGGATAACGGTTACGAATAGTGAGCTTATTCAACTCACGGTAGTCAATACACAAACGCATGCTACCATCCTTCTTCTTGACAAACAAAACTGGAGCGCCCCAAGGTGACACGCTTGGACGGATGAAACCCCTTTCGAGAAGTTCCTGAAGTTGATCCTTCAGTTCCTTAAGCTCTACAGGAGCCATACGGTAAGGAGCTTTAGATACTAGTTCTGCACCTGGAATGAGATCGATGCCAAATTCTACCTCTCGCATGGGAGGTAAACCTGGAAGTTCCTCGGGAAAGACATCTGGAAAGTCTGACACAACTGGCTGATCATGAATTGAGGGTGTTTCCGAAGTCGTGTCTTGAGCTGTGGCTAGGAAGCCCTCGCAACCATGATATAGTAAGGTACGAGCCTGTAAAGCTGAAATGATCTGAACATGTTTTCCTGGTAGGAAACCTCGGTGAATATACTCTGGTGTCTGGACATCACCAAAGATGACCTGGTGAGCATGGCAATCTATGGTGGCATGATGAACCGATAACCAATCCATACCCAGAATAATATCAAAATCACACATATCCAAAGGAAGAGCACTGACTGGACGGATTTTATCATCAAACTCAAGAGGGAGATCCTTATATACTTGGGTAATGAGTACAGAGTCTCGCATGGGGGTAGATATACTAAGTGCACTGTCTAGTGGCGTAGGGGTCATGTTTATTCTAACAGCATATGAAGTAGATATAACCGAGTGCGTGGCGCCTGTATCGAAAAGCACGCATGCAGACTGTCCGTGTATAAACAAAATGCCAGTAATGGTACCTGCGGTCTTATTTGCTTGTTCACGGGTAGTAGTGAAGACACGACCAGTGGTTGGTGGTATCGGTGGTGGGGGAGGTGAAATCTGAGGAATCTGGCCTGAGGTACCGGCAGCATCCCCGCTCTTGCAATCCCTCTTCAAATGGCCCGGTTGACCACACTTGTAGCAATTACCCGAACCACGACGACAAGGTCCCGAGTGTTTCTTCCCACACGTGATGCAAGTGGGATATGTATACCCGGTGGAAGTAGCTCTGGTTTGCTGAGAACCTGATTTACGATGATATATACGTGTCACGATTCTGATAACTTAACTGAAATAAGGCTGACTGACTGAATTTTAAAATTACCAGAATTTGTCGGTCGGGCAACCTGTTGACCCCTGTTGTTTTGGTCACGCCCCTGTCCAGCATCTCTGTTGGAATTTGTAAATAAATTTAAGGTCTGTTTTACACGATAGTTTAGTATTCTTGGAGCTTAAATGTTCATCTGTAGCTGCCAGAGGAGTTGGAGCTGCCACGGTAATTATCACCGCCGTTCCTCCTATCTGACCGATTACGGTCATATGACTGACCGTGGTTCCTGTAGTTCTGATGCGTAGTAGCCGATTGGGATCGGTCTCCTCCTCTGTGTCTGTAAGATTTTAATAACATATAAGTTGCCAAGTAATAATGGTTAGATTGTTTAAGTCTGTTGGGTGAGATGTACCTCTTCTCCGGGCGCTCTACGTTCTCGAGCTCGTCCCTCTCAAAAAGCATCTCGATGTCCCGAGCTGCATTAGCTACTTGTGACACATTAGTGAATGTGGCACTCATCAATCTATCTGCAGTCCTAGTGTGAAGAGCCCAGCGAAATTGCTTCACTTGCTCCTCTACGGTACCCGCAGCCTCCCCTAAGAATCCAGCCATCCTGAGGTATCGGTGCATGAACTCTATACTGTTCTCGCCATTATTCTGACGAATAACGTGAAAGTCCCTCTACATCTTAGCTTGCTCTGCATGCGGGAAAAACTGGTCATAGAACATCGTCTTGAAACGTGCCCAGGTCAATGCAAGCTCCCAAGCATCTCCCCCGTTGGACAGTTTCTGAGACCTACACCAATGTAGAGCATGACCCTCCAGCTTATAAACTGCAAGCCTAACTTTGAAAACATCACCACAACCCATAGCCCCAAAAATTTTCTCTATATGGTAGATCCAGTCTTCTGCATCAGTTGGAGCTACAGTCTACTCAAACAGTCGGGGCTTCTGCTTGTTGAACAGATCCAGCCAAGCGGGTAAAGTGGCAGGTGGTGGAGCAGGAGGGTTGTTATTCTGCTGAGGCCCATTTTGATACTCAGCTCGGATCTCATCACAAATTTGGGGTAACATGGCCTGTATAGCAGCCTGAACAGCAGCAGCGATGGCAGCTGCGTTAGGATCATTCTCGGTGTCGCGCCTGGGTGGCATCTGAAATAAAAGAGGATAAATCGACAAAACGTAAGAACCTGAAGTAATAAATCTGAATATGCTTAGTGTAATTCATGAAGGTATAGCTAACAAAACATGACATGAATACTGGTGAACGCCTAGGGTCAGTTCACAAAATGACAATTTCTGAAACATAAATCTGACATGAGTAAGGATGAACGCCTATGGTCAGTTCATCCATACAAAACTTAAGCGGGCAAGGGTGAACGCCTATGGTCAGTTCACCAAAACGAAATGTTCTTGAAAAGCACATGCGATTAAGTATGGCCAGTCCTGTACCAACCGTTTACTTAATCAAAATTTTGAAAATCCGACTGATAAAATTCATGAGTAGCATGGAAAATAACGACGCCAAAATACAAGAAGTTCTTGGTGACTACCCACTAGTCACAGGTCAAGTTTTAGAGCCTACAGGTCGAAATCTTGCTCTCTGATACCATAACTGTAACACCCCACTTGGATAAATGGACCGTTACGTGTATTTATGGCGTGTCATCAAAGCATGCAAGGCAATGTATTAAACATTAACTGACCAAACGGAAATACCGAATCAAACATCGGTAGTCCAATAAGCCCAAAATATAAAGATTAAGTACTGAAAGGAAAAGGTCGAAACAGTGTCCAAACAACCAATGTAAAGTAACGTAATGTGTGCATAAAAATAAAGGAGTCTGGATAGCTCCCATCCAAATGCACGTACTCTCTTAGAAGTCCTAAGATCGTCCCTGTGTACCTGCCGTTTGGAAACATGAAAGGAAACTACGGCTGAGCATAACGCTCAGTGGACGGATATAGCATGATAAGAATGTACTGAAAGTAAGGGAATAGGAGACAACAATGAAGCTATAAGACTGATATGTAACATGTGGTATAACTTTGCATAAAATCTGCAAGACCTGGTTCATATATACTGAAACTGAAATATAACTTTAAATTCTGAAAACATGCATTTACTGTATTTTATTTGCCAGAGCTTATATAGGTCACGTGCTGTAACAACCGTGCATGAATAACTGGAGGGGTGACCTCGTCATGCTGTAGAGGGGTGACCTCTAAATAACTGTGCTGGGTGGAGGGATCAGCTCCAATGTGAAGGATGTAGAGCACACACCACATTCACCCTGATAACTTGTAACACATATAGCCTAGGATGCATCCATACGCCCCACTAAAACATACATATAAAAATGGCCAAACTGAACATGAGTGGGACGATGCAGGATATCACTCTCCTGCATGTGAGTCACGACACCGGTGCCTCTAGTGTCGTGGTTACGGTACCTCCGTAACTAGTACATAAACTGGTCGTGCTTGTATATAACGCTCTGGCAATTCTATTTAGTTATTAACATGATTACTGATAACTTTAAACATATACTGGGGAAACATTCGGCTGAAGATGGGAAATCCTAATCATGCATATAAAGGAAGTCCTTACTGAAAGGACGGAAAATCCGTACCTCTAGTCCAGTAACTGACTTAAAGGAAGACTGAACGAATACTACTCGGGCTTCACGCGTGCTACATAAATAAAGGACGCGAATAAGTTAACAGTTATCCGTTATCAAATTTTACTGATCTTATTGGTTTCTTATTTATTTATTTCTGAAATTCCATACGCATATTAACGGCTAAATTCGGTCTTATAATAATTCATTGTAATGTATTAACGTTCTACTAAAAGCTACGTACAAACGTATTTCTCACGATAAGTATTTCTATAATAAGTATCCCGTTAAAGATAAAAGTTCCTTGATTTAGAAAGTTCTTAATTTGTTTAATTCGTTTTCTAATAATATACCCTTTTAAATATTTAGGAATTTAATTAATTTAATACACTTGAAATATATATAAAATATTTATAAAACAAATTAAATTTAAAAAAGGTATAATAAAAATATTTATTTTATTATTTATAAACATGTCCCGAGCCTACCGAGCCCATCTCGGTCGCCATAACCGAACCAACAAAAATCTGTCCGCAATAATTAGTGACAGAATTTCTGTGTCACTAAAGAAAACTGTCGCTAAAGCTGCTTCCTTTAAAAAAACTGCATAATTGATGAGATGGCATTTATACATGATCTCATCGTTCTTTTCGGGCTTTAAATGCATAAAAATGTCATAAAATACCATATATATGCTTGTGTTTGTTTACTTGTGTGTTTTAGGTATGGATATCGTGAAAAAAGACAAAAGATCACAAGATACAAGGAAAAACGGACACGAGAAACGAAGCCGTACAATGAACCGGGCCCTAATCATGGAATTTTCATCAAATACCCTTGAAGACTTGAAGACAATACAAGATTGATCATCCAAGAATGAAGAAATGACACTTAAAACCCTTGTATATTAATAATTACAAGTTTGGTCCCTTAAGTTTGTCAAAATTGCAAAAAGGTCCTTCAAGATTGAAGAAATGGCAAGATTAGTCCCTCAACAATTTCAAATTGCCAATAATGGTCCCTCAACAAGTAAAAGACTCATTGAAGACCTTTGAAGATCAACATTGTCCAAGATTAGTCCTTGAAAAATCACCAAATGTCAAATTACATCCTTGGTAACCTTTTATCAAAAGTTGGTGCCAAAATTGTCAAGTGATGAAAGTTATTATCAAAGGGATACAAGTTTTAAGGCTGGAAATCTTTAAAGGCCAAAAAAACCAAAAACCAAGGACCAAAGTTGCCAAAGCTGAAACATTTAAAAAAAATAAGGCGCCTAACACCCACACCACCACCAATTTCGGATCAAATGAGCACTATTCACCATTTTACCAAGCCCAGAATTTACCTTCACTTTTACTTGGGTAAATCTCAATTAAACTTGCACACAAGTAATTCACACATGCCAAAACCTATCCCACTCCTAAAAACCTGCATCCCACTCATGTGCACCAAAACCCCAATTCCCCAATCCACCAATCACATCATTCCTTAGCCTCCAAGACTAGTGACGTGGCAAAATGGACGTCTAAGATGCTATGCTTGCTCACAAAGCAAAATTTAAAGGCCAAGATCAAATGGACAGCTCATATGCACTCAAAATCATTCAAGGGCACATTTGGGATTTTCTATGTATTAGGGTTTTATGTTTTTATGCTTCTAGGATGTTCTATAGGCTCTATAAAAGGAGACCCAAGTTGTGGTGATCCCTTGGTTCCAGTTTCTAGTCTCTCACATGTAATTCCTTTTTAAAGAAATAAAAAGTTTGGTTTTTGAAATATTCAAGTGTAATTCCTTTTTTATTGTTTTTAAAAGTTTGTGTGTTGTGAGGAGATTGATTCTGAGTTCCACTTTTATTTGGTTAAGCAACTTTGATTTTCAAAGTTGTTTAAGGTTTTGATTTTGAGAGATTTTGGTAAAATCTTCTCAAAAGGTTTGGATGTTAAGAGGTTTTGATTAATTGATGTTATAGTGTTTTAAAACGTATTTAAAAAGGTTGGTTAAGGTTTTGAAAGTATTTTGGAAAGGAGAAAAAGGAAACATAAAAAAATATATATTGTTATATTATTTTGTTGTTTTCTTGTTTTGTGTTCAAATAGGTTGAAGGCTTGTTGATTTGGTTCAGCTCCAACCCGGGTTGGATTGGAGGAGGATTTTCATCCTCTAGGTTCTTGGATGTAAGAACCTAAGGTATCTTCCTTTTACCTTGAAAAAGTTCAAAAATAGCTAGTTGTATGATCTTAAGTGATTTGGTGATTAAGTGTGTTTATATTGCATGATTTGTGTTCTAGTGTGTATGTTTACATGTTAGATGCACTTGGAATCAATTCGGTAGCTTTTGTAAGCATGTTGGTATGTTAAAAGTTGGTTTTTAGATTTTAAAAGGGTGTTTGGCAACAGGTTTAAGCAGGGTACAATCATTGATTTGTGTTGCTAAAAGATGTTAGGTTATTAGATTAAGGTTAAGTTAGATGTTAGTAAGATGGTAATATAGTTTGGCACACGTTTTGAGCAATTTTGTTGAGTTTAAATAGGATAAAGGGTGTTAAAAATCTGCATATTGCTAAATTGCTTGGTTTTGATGCATATGATTGCTTGATTTTGATTGCTAAGTGTTTTATCCTTGTGAGTTTTGACTCCTTGAGCTTCAATAAGCTCAAGGGTGCCCTCTTGTACCAAAAAGCATATCAAAATAAGCCAAGGTCAAGTCCTCTTGGCCAAACTCATAAACACACAAGTTCAACCTGCTGGTGCAATAGTTCATAACCAGGTTCGTCACACGAATTGCGCCGCAAGTCCTAAGCGTTGCGGCGCAACTAAAGGAACCGCAGATTTTGGTTTTCCCGTCATACAAGTTGCGGCGCAAGACAGAAGCATTGCGGCGCAACTGAAGGTTCTGCTGATCTTGGGTATCTCGTTTCACACGTTGCACCGCAAGTCCCAAGCACTGCGGCGCAAGACAGTGTTTTAATATTATTTTATTAATTAATTTTCAAAATTTTATTTTTATTTCTTTTTCATTTTTCCTAGGTTCTTTGTCATTGATTAGGACTATTTCCATTTTTAGATTATTTTTATAACTTTTAGATTTATTTTTATAATTATTTTAAGTTTAATTAGTTTTTAATTACTTTTAATCATTTTTAGAGTTTTAAAAATAATTTTAATAGGTTTTAATTTTTAGAAAATTACTTTTTAGTCTTCTAATAATATAAGTTGAGTAATTATTCAATAAAATCATATTTTTGACATTTGAATTAATTAAATTTAATTTTAGGGCTTTAATTAGCATTTAAAATTAATTAATTAATTAATAAAAGGTTTTAAAATATCTTTGTTGGATTTTTATCTTTATTTATATTATTTTAGACTTGTTTTAGTCTTTTTAATCTTTTTCTTGATTTTGTTTTTGGTTTTAACAATTTTTAATTTTAGTGGTTTTTCTACGGTTTTACGTTTTCGTTTTTTACGTCATAGTGTAATTTCCAAGAAACCGTCATTCCATCTCATCAATATTAATCTCAAATAAATACAAGTTAATTCACAACACCATACCTCCTTGGGAAACGAATCTTTCATCTCTTTTTAAGTGATTGTGGGTCATTAGTGCACGGTTTTCCTAAACCGTCACTCGATACTTACCGCTATTTACGCTCTTTTCCTAAAGGGTAGTAAAACACTACAATCAATTTTTGGCGCCGCTGCCGGGGAGGTGTGTCGTGATTTAATTTGGAAAATTTTGTTTTTGATATTATCCAAAATAGTATTTGTGTTAAGTGGAACTCCCTTAACACGTATTATCGGTTTTCTCGGTTTTTCTTTGTGAATATTATTAATATATTGTATTAAGTATCACAATAAAAATACAATATCTCCAAAAGTGTGAAAACACAACCTTGATTCGGGATTTCATCACTCGATCATTGTATTCGAATCTCAAACAAAAAGAAAAGGCAAAAATAGATAAATACTTTCGAGAAGCTCGATTTTGAAAGATACGAACTATAAGGTGGGTATAAGGCGGGTATTATAAAATATACCCTAAGGAAAAAGGCTCTTAAGTGCTTCGCGCCGCCTCGTTTCCCCGCTTGCTTGTGAGTATTTTAAGATTGAAGGCTAATCGAGGGTTTTGCCGCCCAAAGTATTAATACGTATACTATATTTGCTTGGTTTTCTTTGTGATTAAACCCTCGTGAACAATTTGGTTTTCACCAAAGTTCTAAAGTCATTCGAAGGCGTTCACTCCACGTGATCGTTTTCATTCCTTTGAGGCTTCTTTAATCAAGAGTTTGATTCGAGGAGAGATTTTGTAGATTGTTGTCTACGAAGATACACCAAAATCCAAAAAAATTAAATATCATCAAAAACACAAAAAAAAAAAAAAAAAAAAAAAATTGAAAATCCACAAAACGACCAAAAAGAATCTTCTTTGCTCACCTCCCATTCTTCGTGAAGTTTATGATCACTCGTAATCAAGCTAAACGAGCTCGTAAACGTCTTCAAAAGCAAGCCAATCAATCGTTGATTGTTGAAGAACCTCCAATTGTTGAACCTATTATAGAACAAGAAGTCGTAATGGCTAATCGTACTATGATGGAGTTGCTACAAGCACCCACCGAGGGTTTTGGAGAGGCCATTGTTATTCCCGCCATCCTTGCGGAGAATTTCGAGATTAAGACGGGTTTAATGTCGATGCTACAAGCAAACAAATTTCGAGGTCATGAGAAAGACAACCCGCATTACCATATTAGGAATTTCAACCGTCTCACCGCCACTAGCAAATTCAAAGATGTTCCGCATGACGCCATTAAGATGATGTTGTTTCCATACTCGTTGGATGGACCCGCTAAAATTTGGCTCGAGAAAGAACCGCCAAATTCGATTTTGACATGGGCCGATCTCGTTTCTAAGTTTGTGAACAAGTTTTTTCCACCATCGAAAACAACACACTTAAAAAATGAGATTTCACGATTTGTGCAACGTAACAATGAAAGTTTTTCTATGGCATGGGAACGATTTAAGGAGATGTTACATGAATGTCCTCATCATGATTTTTCGGAATTGCATCAAATTGATACATTTTATAATGGGCTTAATGATCATGAACGAGATTATTTGAATGCCGCCGCGGGTGGTAATTTTTTGTGTAAGACGACAAATGAGGCTTTACAAATCATTGAGAATCGATCTAAGGTTTATAGCCCTCGTAACACACCGAGTGTTGCCAATATGGGTTCATCATCGTCGTCACAATCGTCTCGTAGCATTAACGCCTTACATGATGAAGCTAATGAGGAAAATCGGTTTTTTGATAGATTTGCTAATCTAATGTCCCATTGGAAGGCTCAAGAAGCTTCCAATTCCGCTTCGGTTAAAGCGGTTGCTAAGAGTTGTTTATCGTGTGGAGGAGCTCATGATTTATCCGAGTGCATTACCACGGATGGTAACACTTCGAGTGCTTATGTAGCAACGGGAACTTACAACCAAAACGGCCAAGGTTCCCGCCAAAATCAAGCTCCACCAAATCAAAATGCTAATAATTATCGAAACAACAACCAAGGTAATTACCAAGGCAACACACGCAATTACAACAAAGGGAATTATCAAAGTGGGAATGGACAAATCTCTAATCAAAACCAAAACCGTGATTTTCAAAACAATACACAAGGTTTTCAAAATGCTCACACAAAAAATTTGCAAGGAGAATTTTTGGATTATGCTAAAGCAAATGATGCTAAATTTGATAACATGCAACGTGAGATGATTAGCTTAAGGTCCGAGTTGAAAAACGAGCTTAAAAATGAACTTGCTAATGAACTTAAAACTCATGCAAATAAAATGGAAGGAAATGTCCAACGTCTTCAACAAAACCAACAAAAGATGGAATTAGGACAACATGAGATTAAGCAAGAGTTATTGAAAGCGGATGCTAGGCAATCAAAATTTGAGGACCGAATGGCTAAGATGTTCGAAGCTATCATGTGTAAGCCCTCTTCTTCGGGTGGTCTTCCTAGTGATACCATTGCAAACCCGAAGGGAGAATTGAAGGTTGTTGCTACACGAAGTGGTAAAACTTTCAAAGAACCAATCTCTCGTCCAAGTACTTCTACGGAGAAGGAAATCGAGAAAGAACCCGAGGTGATGGTCGAAAAGGAGCACATTACAATCCCACGAAGTACCGCTCAAACCACACCTACGGTTACACCAATACCAATTGTGGAACCCGAGTTTCCAAGGCCGTTGCCTAATGACCAACCCACACCACCTTTACCTTACCCTTCGAGACGAAACAAAGAGAAAGCACAAGAACGGAACAATTATCAATTTGAGCTATTTATGAAAATGTTTCGTGATTTGCATTTTAACATAAGTTTTGCCGATGCTTTAATCATGATGCCTCGATTCGCCGCAAACTTCAAAAGTATGCTTAACAACAAAGAGAAGTTACAACAATCGTCTAGTTGTTCATCGGTTTTTCTAAGCCGCATACCACAAAAAGTCGGTGATCCCGGTAAATTTTTGATTCCGTGTGCTATACAAGATATGGAGGAATGCTACGCCTTGGCCGATCTTGGTGCTAGTATTAATTTAATGCCTCTCGAGATTTTCAAATCGCTTTCGCTTCCGGCTCTTACTCCTTCGAACATGTCCATCGAGATGGCCGACCATTCTACGATCATGGCATGTGGAGTAGCCGAGGACGTCTTCGTTAAAGTCGGAAAGTTTTACTATCCCGTTGACTTTATCGTTGTAGACATTCCCATCGATCGAAAAGTTCCTCTCATTTTGGGTCGTTCATTTTTGGATACATCAAGAGCACTTATCGATGTTCATGCTCGAAAAATCACCCTTCGCTTCAATGAAGAAGAACTTGTCATCAATGCAACACAAAACTCCAATCTTTCTCATGTATATTCTATTGCAACTTTAAACCATGGTGACTCGACCAATGTCGTTTGCAAAGAATTTTCACCAAGAGTTTTAGGGAATGTCTCCAAAAACAATTTACCATTTCCTCCGCCGGTGGAGGTTATGAGTGCTAAGCCTACAAAGAAGAAACCATCAATACTTGAATCGAAAAATTCTTCGCCTCATCTCGAACATTCATTCTTGAAAAGTGTTGATAAATTGCCGGTTTCTACGGAAGATCTTTCGGATGATGAATTTATGGACCCCGATGGGGAGGTTTTCTTCGTCGATAAACGTTTTGAGAACTTGCCACCACCAAAACCAAAACGATTTCAAAATGTGAGAATTTTTAGTGTGACTAACATCGTCTTAGAAACACCAAATATTTTCGACATAATCAAAAAGGGTTTTCATAAGGAGAGTTCAAAAGATAAAAAAGAAAAAGATCTTAAATGTGATTTAATTGATTTTTCTACAAATCTAACTCCGTCATCACCGCGTGATTTGAGTGCTACAAACTCGTCTACTCCTTTTGACGATGTTTTGTGTGGTTCTAGTATGGGGGAAGCCCCTTATGTTCCCTCATCCTTGTCCACCGAGGACGAGATATTCGATCCCGGAATTTCATGTAAAGGGAAATCTCGGTCTTCCACCGATGCAATAAATGGAAACTCTATCTATTTGCTTGGTGCGAGTCTACCTCGAGTAGCTCAAACGTTTGTCTTACCAATTGTCCCACCCTTCTACTTCTTATCTATTTTCTTCAAACTCTTTGAGTTTATGGCACATGTTCAAGTGGCGTTGATTTGTTTTTCCAATGGAAACGAGAACGCCATCTTCGACCCCGGTATTTTGCATCATCTAAGGACTTAGTCCTTTTTACCGGTTGCTTTTTGGGCCTTGTTTATCATGTAAGCCCCACCCAAAAATTGACCATACCATGATTATCCCTAAATGATCACATTTATGGGGATTCGAGTCGAGCTCATGACTCGGTAATCAAAAACGAGGTGCCTCGTGGGGGAGATCCCATGCTTATCTTTATGCTTTATGTTCACTAATAAGGGGACTTGTACCCTTCCAACTCGTTGTCTCGTGGTTGTTTGTGATTGTGTTATCTAGATCATCATCATCGTCTACGATTGAAGACTCTCGTGTTCGTTTACGTGAGCCTCCATCGTTCGTTTGAAGAAGTTTTTCACGATTCCATGACATATCCTTTATTGTTCTAACAATTATCTTTTAGCATAATTAATAAACGGCTATAGATATATTGTTGATCACCCTTTCCATGCTAGATCCTAAGCATTCGATTCTTCGTCTCTAGTATGGGGGTGCTCCACCTTTAGACTCGAAACATTGAGGACAATGTTTACTTTTAGTATGGGGGGGTGAATAGGTACTTGCTTTGCTACGCCCTCACGTTTTCCAATTTTCAATGTTTTGTTTTGCTAATAAGGCTAAAAATGGCCAAATTTTAAAATTTTTCTTAGTTTTCATAAGTGTTTTTAAGACACGAATGTATATTTTCCGATGGGTAGAATAAGAGTTAATTTTTGACTTGATGGGCATTTGGAGCCCTTTACATTCCTTAACCCGCTCAATTCAAGTTTTGCTAGACTTTTATATAGGGAGCTTTAAAACGCGAAAGTCTTAATTCATTCGGGTTAAGAACAAGAACTTTTCGCAAGTTCCTATAATTGATTCTAGAAAGTCACTTATCAAGGGAACTTTAAAACGCATTCTCTAAACTTGAAAAAGTCCAAGAAAGTGCAAGATCCTATAGGTGGCTTGAAAACCCAAAACTTTGATTTGATATAGTCTTAATGAAAGCTAATCCAAATTTGGCTTAATTTTGACTTGCATGGCTAAGTATTCACGAGTCTCTTTAATTAGAGGTCTTTATATAGTGAAGAACGAGAAATGATAGAGTTAGACAAGTGATCATGCTAAACGTAGAACATGAAAGTGTTCTTTCAAAAACTCATATGTTTTTAATTGTGGCTTTTTCTTCCCATAAGATCAATGCATTAGGAATAAATCATAATTGCAATAAGTAAGGTCGTACGATTTGAAAGGTTACTTAGCCTCTAGCGCAAGATCGTTTAAAAGTTGCTCGGGGTTGAATAGAGTTCATAGCCAAGGCATAACTTATTGAAACGGGACGCGAAGATTGGCGATCATCCAAAAAGGCCCTAACAAGGCATGAGGAGCTCTATTTTTGCTAAAGATCCAAAGATGATGTGAAGTATCATTGTTCCAAAATCAATATGAAGGATCAAGACACACGACGAGAAGCTATTACTCCCCTAAAGAAAGGAGAAAGTCTATCCAAAAAGACCCTAACAAGGTATGAGGATAAATATATCCAAGTCCGAAAAGGAGGCGGATCGTTGTATATCAAAGTCCAAAGTAAAGATTGAAGAAAAATGATGAAGTCGTGGTCCTATATGAAGAATCTCTCAAAAACGTCAAGTGAAGAAATTCCAAATATATGAAGAAAAGACCATAATTTCGAGAACGTCTTCCCAAGATTTGAAGTATGAAGTACATGCCAAATATCGGTCCGAGAAAGGTCTCAAATCGTGAAACGAGTTATGCCAAGATATGAACTTAAGGAGATACACGAGAAGCCGTTTTAAAAGATTTTGTCCTTCGGCTAACTATTGATCAAATCGTGCTACTTTGCTTTCGGACTAATAACTACTCAAATAAGTCAATATGAATCACTTGTGATCCATGACAAATTAGATAAAAAATGCTAGTAACCCATTTCCTTTTATAATAACTAGGATTGCGGGGAGAAAAAGTATTACACAATTTGGACGTATGAGTAGTGTTAGCATTGTGACTTGTACCAACAATGATCTTGTTTTTGCACTTAGCATGGAATGTATGACAATCAAGGATGACGAAATTTACTCTAAGGGACATTAACTTGTTTCTATTCTTTGACCCTAAAAGTCACATTTTGGTGATGAAAATCATACATTATGTCTTTACACATTCTCGTAGTATGTTGCAAGTCTTTTACTCTTCAATAAAGGTTAATAAAATTGAACTTTGGTGATGCTTAGATACTTTATTCTAGCATTGCGTGAGGGCACGGCAATGGCTTAGTATGGGGGAGTGATGAGATGGCATTTATACATGATCTCATCGTTCTTTTCGGGCTTTAAATGCATAAAAATGTCATAAAATACCATATATATGCTTGTGTTTGTTTACTTGTGTGTTTTAGGTATGGATATCGTGAAAAAAGACAAAAGATCACAAGATACAAGGAAAAACGGACACGAGAAACGAAGCCGTACAATGAACCGGGCCCTAATCATGGAATTTTCATCAAATACCCTTGAAGACTTGAAGACAATACAAGATTGATCATCCAAGAATGAAGAAATGACACTTAAAACCCTTGTATATTAATAATTACAAGTTTGGTCCCTTAAGTTTGTCAAAATTGCAAAAAGGTCCTTCAAGATTGAAGAAATGGCAAGATTAGTCCCTCAACAATTTCAAATTGCCAATAATGGTCCCTCAACAAGTAAAAGACTCATTGAAGACCTTTGAAGATCAACATTGTCCAAGATTAGTCCTTGAAAAATCACCAAATGTCAAATTACATCCTTGGTAACCTTTTATCAAAAGTTGGTGCCAAAATTGTCAAGTGATGAAAGTTATTATCAAAGGGATACAAGTTTTAAGGCTGGAAATCTTTAAAGGCCAAAAAAACCAAAAACCAAGGACCAAAGTTGCCAAAGCTGAAACATTTAAAAAAAATAAGGCGCCTAACACCCACACCACCACCAATTTCGGATCAAATGAGCACTATTCACCATTTTACCAAGCCCAGAATTTACCTTCACTTTTACTTGGGTAAATCTCAATTAAACTTGCACACAAGTAATTCACACATGCCAAAACCTATCCCACTCCTAAAAACCTGCATCCCACTCATGTGCACCAAAACCCCAATTCCCCAATCCACCAATCACATCATTCCTTAGCCTCCAAGACTAGTGACGTGGCAAAATGGACGTCTAAGATGCTATGCTTGCTCACAAAGCAAAATTTAAAGGCCAAGATCAAATGGACAGCTCATATGCACTCAAAATCATTCAAGGGCACATTTGGGATTTTCTATGTATTAGGGTTTTATGTTTTTATGCTTCTAGGATGTTCTATAGGCTCTATAAAAGGAGACCCAAGTTGTGGTGATCCCTTGGTTCCAGTTTCTAGTCTCTCACATGTAATTCCTTTTTAAAGAAATAAAAAGTTTGGTTTTTGAAATATTCAAGTGTAATTCCTTTTTTATTGTTTTTAAAAGTTTGTGTGTTGTGAGGAGATTGATTCTGAGTTCCACTTTTATTTGGTTAAGCAACTTTGATTTTCAAAGTTGTTTAAGGTTTTGATTTTGAGAGATTTTGGTAAAATCTTCTCAAAAGGTTTGGATGTTAAGAGGTTTTGATTAATTGATGTTATAGTGTTTTAAAACGTATTTAAAAAGGTTGGTTAAGGTTTTGAAAGTATTTTGGAAAGGAGAAAAAGGAAACATAAAAAAATATATATTGTTATATTATTTTGTTGTTTTCTTGTTTTGTGTTCAAATAGGTTGAAGGCTTGTTGATTTGGTTCAGCTCCAACCCGGGTTGGATTGGAGGAGGATTTTCATCCTCTAGGTTCTTGGATGTAAGAACCTAAGGTATCTTCCTTTTACCTTGAAAAAGTTCAAAAATAGCTAGTTGTATGATCTTAAGTGATTTGGTGATTAAGTGTGTTTATATTGCATGATTTGTGTTCTAGTGTGTATGTTTACATGTTAGATGCACTTGGAATCAATTCGGTAGCTTTTGTAAGCATGTTGGTATGTTAAAAGTTGGTTTTTAGATTTTAAAAGGGTGTTTGGCAACAGGTTTAAGCAGGGTACAATCATTGATTTGTGTTGCTAAAAGATGTTAGGTTATTAGATTAAGGTTAAGTTAGATGTTAGTAAGATGGTAATATAGTTTGGCACACGTTTTGAGCAATTTTGTTGAGTTTAAATAGGATAAAGGGTGTTAAAAATCTGCATATTGCTAAATTGCTTGGTTTTGATGCATATGATTGCTTGATTTTGATTGCTAAGTGTTTTATCCTTGTGAGTTTTGACTCCTTGAGCTTCAATAAGCTCAAGGGTGCCCTCTTGTACCAAAAAGCATATCAAAATAAGCCAAGGTCAAGTCCTCTTGGCCAAACTCATAAACACACAAGTTCAACCTGCTGGTGCAATAGTTCATAACCAGGTTCGTCACACGAATTGCGCCGCAAGTCCTAAGCGTTGCGGCGCAACTAAAGGAACCGCAGATTTTGGTTTTCCCGTCATACAAGTTGCGGCGCAAGACAGAAGCATTGCGGCGCAACTGAAGGTTCTGCTGATCTTGGGTATCTCGTTTCACACGTTGCGCCGCAAGTCCCAAGCACTGCGGCGCAAGACAGTGTTTTAATATTATTTTATTAATTAATTTTCAAAATTTTATTTTTATTTCTTTTTCATTTTTCCTAGGTTCTTTGTCATTGATTAGGACTATTTCCATTTTTAGATTATTTTTATAACTTTTAGATTTATTTTTATAATTATTTTAAGTTTAATTAGTTTTTAATTACTTTTAATCATTTTTAGAGTTTTAAAAATAATTTTAATAGGTTTTAATTTTTAGAAAATTACTTTTTAGTCTTCTAATAATATAAGTTGAGTAATTATTCAATAAAATCATATTTTTGACATTTGAATTAATTAAATTTAATTTTAGGGCTTTAATTAGCATTTAAAATTAATTAATTAATTAATAAAAGGTTTTAAAATATCTTTGTTGGATTTTTATCTTTATTTATATTATTTTAGACTTGTTTTAGTCTTTTTAATCTTTTTCTTGATTTTGTTTTTGGTTTTAACAATTTTTAATTTTAGTGGTTTTTCTACGGTTTTACGTTTTCGTTTTTTACGTCATAGTGTAATTTCCAAGAAACCGTCATTCCATCTCATCAATATTAATCTCAAATAAATACAAGTTAATTCACAACACCATACCTCCTTGGGAAACGAATCTTTCATCTCTTTTTAAGTGATTGTGGGTCATTAGTGCACGGTTTTCCTAAACCGTCACTCGATACTTACCGCTATTTACGCTCTTTTCCTAAAGGGTAGTAAAACACTACAATCAATTTTTGAGTGATGAGACTGCTTTTATACATGGTCTCATCGTCCAAAACGGGCTTAAAATGCATAAAATATCATAAAACATGCCAAATATATGCTCGTGTTTGTTACTTGTGTATTTTTAGGTACGGATATTGAGGAATTGGCAAAAGAATACAAGAATCATTCAAAAACGAACACGGGAAACGAAGTCGCACAATGAACCGGGCCCAAGTTTGGAATTTTGCAAAAAGACCCCTCAAGTTTGAAGAATTGGCAAAAATGGCCCCTCATCTTTGAAGAACTTGTCACTTTTAACCCTCCAAATTGTTAATTGTACAAGTATACCCCTTGAAGATTGAAGAATGTGCAAGTTATACCCTTTGAGAATGATTAAAAATGCTAAAGATAATCAAAAGGGCCAAAAGGACTAGAATTGAATTGAGTTTGGACTGAATTTGTGAAGGAGTTAACGGTTTGGACCAAGGATGCAAAAAGATAACCATGTATTACGTTAACCCAAGGACTGGCCTTGCAAACCCAAAACATAAGCCCAACAACCATCCAAGCCCAAAACCCTTAAAATCGGTTTTTAAATAAAACCTGGTCAAGACTGGTCAACACCCCATTAATCTCTTTTTCCCTCCTTAACACTTATTTTAAAAGTGTTTAAAACAAAACCAAATCAAAACCCACCCTAATTACCTAGAACCCTAGAACACCCCCAGTTTAATTAATCATTAAATCAAAGGGATAAAGGCCCTAAATGTGCAGATCCTTAATTAAGGGTCTTCTCACCAAAACCCACCACTCAAAAACATGCCACGTGGCCTTGTGGTCCTTCCCCAACCCTCCCCTGCACCCATCACTTTCACACAACCCAAAAACCCCGACAAGATCAACAATCCTGAGCAACTCCTTAGCCTCCAAGATTATTTCAACGTCCAGGATCCATCTTACAGCCTGTCAAGTCACATGGAACTAATTTTGACCCAAATCAGTCAACAAGAAGAAGGGCAGTTTTGTGAATTCCACCATTAGGGTTTCCAGCTTTTGTAATATTTTAATTTAGCTTCTAGTATGTTCCAATTCGTGTATAAAATGATGGGCATGTCCATCATTTTACTTGTTCCAGTTTTTGCACAACTTGTAATCCCTTTTTTATAAAATTGAAGTTTGGTATTTGTTAAAGTTCATTGTAATTCCTTTTAATATTTATAAAAAGTTTGTGTATTGTTGTTTGCAAAAGGCTGAGTTCCATCTTATTTGTTAAGGTTTGTTGAATTTTGAGAAATTCAAAAAGTTTTTGAAGGTTTGGAAAAGCAACAAATTTTCAGAAAATTTAAAGGGATTGGGAAGTGAAAGTGGACTAATCCCTTTGATTTTCTAAGTTTAAGTAGTTTTAGAAACGTGGTGTTTAATTTGAAAGAATTTGATAAAGTTTTTAAGAAAAGAAAAAGAAAGAAGATAGAATATTGGATATTTTTTGTCTTGCTTTGATTTCTTGTTGGCAGGGTTTAAGTTGTTGATTGGTTGAAGGATTCAGCTCCAACCCGAGTTGGAAAGGAAGTGGTTTTTCAACCACCAAGGTTTTGGATGTGAAACCTTAAGGTAAAAATCTTTTTACCTTTGTAATTTCAGAAAATTTGAAGGTTGCATGCTCATGGTTTGATTCTGTGATTCCAGTGTGTTTGAGCTACTTGGATTGTGTTTTTCCTGAGTTGGTATGCATGTTAGAATAGTATTGAATCAGTTTGCTAAGCTTTGGAGTTGTTTTTGTTTGATAAAAACGTTTTTCAAAATTTTACAAGGGTGTTTGGCAACTAGTTTAAGCAGGGTAGAGTTCTTGAATTAGTGTTTTGCTAGGTGTTAGAAGGTGATTAATTGGTTAAGTTAGTTGTTAAATAGTTGGTAGATTAATTTGGAAGCAAGTTGGAGGAAATTTGTGAGGTTTTAAAGAGAAAAGGATAGTCAAAATCTGCATATGAAATTTTCCACTTAATTTTGTGAGATTTTGTTGCTCAATCTTGATTTTCTGTGAAGTAATAGGGTAATTTATGGTTTGGTTTGGCTTGTATGCTAGTTTTGAAAGTTGTGTGCCAAGTTTGAATCTTTGAGTGCCATTTGAGTGCAAGTTATCAACCATAAACCCACCAGAACTGCATGTTTTATCACAGAGAATAGCATAGGCTGTGTGAGCTTCATTTTGTGATTTTGTTGAGTGTTTATTGCTTAATCTTGTTGATTTTGACTCCTTGAGCTTCACTGAGCTCAAGGGTGCCATTATTGTCCAATATAAGCTACCAAAAAAGGGTCACTTAGCCAAGTCCTCTTGGCTACAATCATAGCAAAACACAAAGTGAAATCTGTTAAGTGAAAGTCCAGTCGTTATACAAGTTGCGGCGCAAGCCACCAGTGTTGCGGCGCAAAAGAAAGGAGCTTCAGATCTAGGGTCTCTCGTTTCACTTGTTGCGGCGCAAGCCACAAGCCTTGCGGCGCAAAATAAGCAAAAAGTAAAAAGGGTGCCAGGACTCGAACCCGTGACCACCCGTTCACAACACCAACACCTCAACCAACGCGCCCTGGGGACTTTGACTGAGAGAATTGGTTTTGTTTTCTACTTAACCCGTTTTCATTCCTAGCTTATTAAATTAAGCCGTGGGTTGTTTAAGCTTATTTGAGCTTATTTTTAAGCCAATTTTGGTTCCTTCTATTTTTCTTAGAAAGGTATTAGGTTTTGTGATTTTTAAAAAGTAGTTTCATAATTTTCCTTTTAATAGTTTATTTATTAGGATTTATTTTATAGACGTTTTTTAGAAATTCAATAAAAAATACCAAAAAGAGTTTAATTTTTTTAGAAAAAATAGTTTTTAGGTTTTTATATATATTTTTGAGGTTTACATGTGAAAAAGTTTTCAAAAACTTTAATTTTTGATTTTATTTGATTTTAGGTTTTTTATTAAACTTTGAAAATTAATATAAAATTCATTAAGAGGTTTTAGAAACTTTAATTTACATTTTCTTTCTAGTTAGAATATTTAGGATTTTTGAGAATTTTTTAGAATTTATTTAAGAACTTTTAATTTTTTGGATTATTTTATTATTATTTTATTCATTAAAATAAAAAGTTTTATTTTAATTTCTTTTTCATTTTTCCTAGATTCTATAGCATTAATTAAGACTTTTCCCATTTGTAGAATAATTTTTAGGCTTTTCAATTAATTTTTAGAATTAATTTAAGATTTAATACATTTTAATAGTTTTTAGGAAATTAAAAATAGTTTAATTTGGTTTTAAAATTTTTAAAAATAGTTTTTAGTTTAATTAAGTCATTTTTGAGGTTTACAAACTATAAAATCTTGTTTAGGGCTTTTTAATATTTAAAAGTGATTTTTAGGGCTTTAATTAGCATTAAAAAGTCATTATTAAATTAATTAAAAGGTTTTGGCAAGTTTAAATTTTTTGTAAACCCGTAGAATATTATTTGGGAGTTTTTAGTAATTTTTAGAAATTTTTAGATTAAAATTTTAAATTTTGCACTTTTTCACGTTCTACGTCGTAGCTTTCTAATAGTATTTTTGCCTTACTTTTCTAATTTTTTCGTCTTCGTCATTTTCTCTTCTTTTCTTCTCATTAATAATCAAAAACAAAATCAATCAATTCATTACACAACACACGTGCCTCCTCGAGAGAACGATCCCACCTCATCAAGGGTCATAAGTGCTTGGTTTTCCTAAACCGACGCTTAATACTTACCGCTTTTTGTGTTGCTTTGTTTTTCCTAAAATAAAGTATATACAAAATCACTACATCAAAAAATGGCGCCGCTGCCGGGGAGGCGTGTTGTGTTTTGATTGACCATTGTTGTTTTTATATATTAGCCATAAATATAATTGTATTAATAGCACTCTATTAATACGTATTATCGTTTTTCGGTTTTTGTGTGAATACTATTAGTATATTGTATACGTAGAACAATAAATACACAAGTACTCCAAATACGTGAGCAATCACAACCTTGATTCGGGATTTCATCACTCGATCATTGTATTCGAATCTCAAACCAAAGAAAAAAAGGCAAAAATAGATAAATACTTTCGTGAAGCTTAATCTTGATAATACAAACTATAAGGTGGGTATAAGGCGGTTGTATTTCACAACCTAAAGGAAAAAGGCTCTTAAGTGCTTCGCGCCGCCTCGTTTCCTCCGCTTGCTTGTGCGTATTTGATTTTGAGAGTGAATCGAGGGTTTTGCCGCCCAAAGTATTATTACATATCATATATATTTTCTTGGTTTCATTTGATTAAACCCTCTTGAACGATTTGGTGTTCCACCATCGTTCTAAAGTCATCGAAGGCGTTCACTCCACGTGATCGTTTTCATTCCTTGAGGCCTTTTTAATCAAGAGATTTGATTAAGTGAGGAGATTTGTGGACTCATTGTCTACTTAATACATTCACCAATTCCAAAAAGTTAATACAATCAAAAACCACAAAAAAATTGAAAAAACACAAAAAACCAAAAAGAATCTTCTTTGCTCGCCTTCTCGTTGTACGTGACGTTTATGCAAACTCGCTCTAAAGCTAGACGTGCTCGTAAACGAAGAAACAAATCGACTACTCCTTCTAGTGAGGAGACTCCAATTGAGGAACCTATTATAGAACAAGAAGCTATCATGGCTAATCGTACTATGATGGAGTTGCTTCAAGCACCCACCGAGGGTTTTGGAGAGGCCATTGTGATTCCCGCCATCCTTGCGGAGAACTTTGAAATCAAAACGGGTTTAATGTCTATGTTACAAGCAAACAAGTTTCGCGGTCATGAAAAAGACAACCCACATTATCACATTAGGCAATTTAATCGTCTCACCGCGACAAGCAAGTTTAAGGATGTACCACACGATGCCATTAAGATGATGTTGTTCCCTTACTCGTTAGATGGACCCGCCAAGATTTGGCTTGAGAAAGAACCGCCGAATTCGATTTTGACATGGGCCGATCTCGTGTCTAAATTTGTGAATCAATTTTTTCCACCATCTAAGACAACACATTTGAAAAACGAGATTTCACGTTTTACACAAAGACCAAATGAAAGTTTTTCAATGGCTTGGGAGAGATTTAAAGAAATGCTACATGAATGTCCACACCATGATTTTTCCGAATTGCATCAAATTGACACTTTTTATAATGGGCTTAATGAACATGAAAGAGATTATTTAAATGCCGCCGCGGGTGGTAATTTTTTGTGCAAAACGACCAATGAGGCTTTGAAAATCATAGAAAATAGGTCTAAGGTCTATAGCCCTCGTCACACACCGAGTGTTGCCAATTTGGGCTCGTCATCATCTCGTTCCATTAATGCCTTGCAAGATGAAGCAAATGAGGAGAATCGGTTTTTTGATAGGTTTTCGACTCTTATGTCTCATTGGAAAGCTCAAGAAGCTTCAAGCACCGCTTCGGTTAAAGCGGTTGCTAAGAGTTGTATTTCGTGTGGTGGAGCTCATGATTTTTCCGAGTGCATTACCGCGGATGGTAACACTTCGAATGCTTTTGTAGCCACGGGAACTTATAACCAAATAGGTCAAGGTTCACGTTCAAATCAAGCTCCACCCAATCAAAATGCTAATAACTATCGAAACAACAATCAAGGTGGAAATTACCAAGGAAATCAAAGGAACTATAACAAAGGTAATTACCAAAGTGGAAATGGGCAAATTTCAAACCAAAACCAAAACCGTGATTTTCAAACTCCTACTCAAGGTTTTCAAAATGCTCACACTAAAAATTTGCAAGGAGAATTTTTAGATTATGCTAAGGCTAATGATGCTAAGTTTGACAACATGCAACGTGAGATGATTAGCTTAAGATCCGAGTTGAAAAACGAGCTTAAAACCGAACTTGCTAATGAACTTAAAACTCATGCTAATAAAATGGAAGGAAATGTCACACGACTCCAACAAAATCAACAAAAAATGGAGCAAGGACAACATGAGATTAAGCAAGAGTTGTTGAAAGCGGATGCTAGGCAATCTAAGTTTGAAGACCGAATGGCTAAAATGTTTGAAGCTATCATGTGTAAGCCCTCTTCTTCGGGTGGTCTTCCTAGTGATACCATCGTGAACCCGAAAGGAGAATTGAAGGTTATTACCACTCGTAGTGGTAAAACTTTCAAAGAACCCATTTCTCGTCCAAGTACTTCTATGGAGAAGGAAAAAGAGAAAGAACCCGAGGTTGTGGTTGAAAAGGAGCACATCTCAAGCCCACGAAGTACCGCTCAAACCACACCTACGGTTGAACCAATACCCATTATGGAACCCGAGATTCCAAGGCCGATGCCTATGCCTAATTTGCCCCAACCCACACCACCTTTACCCTACCCATCAAGACGAGACAAGGAAAAGGCACAAGAACGAAATAATTATCAATTTGAACTCTTTATGAAAATGTTTCGTGACTTGCATTTCAATATAAGTTTTGCCGACGCCTTAGTCATGATGCCTCGATTTGCCGCGAACTTCAAAAGTATGTTGAATAACAAAGAAAAATTGCAAAAATCATCTAGTTGTTCTTCGGTTTTTCTAAGCCGCATACCTCAAAAAGTCGGTGATCCTGGAAAGTTTTTAATCCCATGTGCTATCCAAGACATGGAAGAATGCTACGCCTTGGCCGATCTTGGTGCTAGTATTAATTTGATGCCTCTCGAGATTTTTAAGTCGCTCAATCTTCCAAATCTCACTCCTTCAAGAATGTCAATCGAAATGGCCGATCATTCTACGATTCTAGCTTGTGGAGTTGCCGAGGACGTCTTTGTGAAAATTGGGAAATTCTATTATCCCGTGGACTTCATAGTTGTTGATATTCCCATCGATCCTAAAGTTCCGTTAATTTTAGGTCGATCTTTTTTGGACACCTCGAGAGCACTTATCGATGTGCATGCAAGAAAAATCACTCTTCGTTTCAATGAGGAAGAACTCGTCATTAATGCAACCCAAAACTCCACTCTTTCTCATGTTTATTCGATCACATCTTTGTACAATGTCAATCCTATCAAAAACATGTGTCAAAAGATTTCAAATAGAGTTTTAGGAGTTGATAAAAATGAAGTTCCGTCCCCTCCGCCGATGGAGGTTAAGAGTGTTAAGCCGATAATTCCAATCTCGAGTGATTCTTCGGATGATGAATACGTTGATCCCGATGGGGAGGTTTTCTTTGTTGACAAAAGATTTGAAAACTTGCCACCACCAAAACCAAAACGCTTTCAAAATGTGAGAATTTTTAGTGTGACTAACATTGTTTTAGATACACCAAATATTTTTGACATAATTAAATCGGGTTTTCACAAGGAGAGTCTTAAAGATGAAAAAGGAAAAGATTTTGAATCTAATTTAAAAGATTTTTCTACGACTCTAACTCCGTCATCACCGCGTGTCTTGAGTACTACAAGCTCGTCTACCCCTTTTGACGATGCTTTGTGTGGACCTAGTGTGGGGGAAGCCCCATATGTTCCCTCCCCTTTCTCCACCGAGGACGAGATCTTTGACCCCGGAATTGCTTGTATAGGGAAATCTCGGTCTTCCACCGATGCAATAAATGGAAAATCTTTTCATTTGATTGGTGCGAGTCTACCTCGAGTAGCTCATGTTTTTAGAGACTTACCCATTGTCCCACCCTTCTATTTCTTATTATCTATTTTCTTGAAACTCTTTGAGTTTGTGTTGACACACGACAAAGTGGCGTTGATTTGTTTTTCCAAAGAAAACGAGAACGCCATCTTTGATCCCGGTATTTTGCATCATCAAAGGACTTAGTCCTTTATACCGGTTGTTTTTGGGCCTTGTTTATCATGTAAGCCCCACCAAAAATTGACCAAACCATGATTATCCCTAAATGATCACATTTATGGGGATTCGAGTCGAGCTTTTGACTCGGTTATCAAAAACAAGGTGCCTCGTGGGGGAGACCCATGCTTATCCATGTACATATTATTGCTTTCTAATTAGTTTAATGTGAGGGGATTTGTGCCCTTCCAACCTTTGTTCCGTGGTTGTTTGTGCATTGTGTCTTTTAGATCATCATCTTCACGATTGGAGCCTCTCGTGTTCGTTTCATGGGAGCACTCGATCGTTTACTATGGAGGCCTTTCCCAATATCCACTCATGATATATCCTTTTATGTTCTAACCTTAGGTTTTTAGCACACTTCATAAACGGCTATAACTTATTGGTTACACCCTTTCCATGCTAGATTAGGCATTCGACTACGACTCTAGTATGGGGGTGTTTGTACCCCTAGACTCGAAACATTGAGGACAATGTTTAACTTTAGTATGGGGGGGTGAATAGATACTTGCCTTGCCAAACCTTCACGCTTTCCAAAGTTTATCTTTTTGTTTATCGTTTTTCTTGCAAAATAAGGCTAAAAATGGCCAAATTTTAAAATTTTTCTCATGTTTCATAAGTGTTTGAAGACACGAATGTAGATTTTCCGATGGCGAGAATAAGAGTAATTTTTGACTCGACCGTGCGTGTTGAGCACTTAGCTTTGATTCCTTAACTACACATTAGGCTAAGTCTCTTAAATGAGGACGAGAAATGATAGAGTTAATTATAAGTTACTATGCTAAACGTAGAGTACTCGTATTCTTTCAAAAACTCATGTGTTCTCGTTGATTGCTTATTCTCCCTTCGCATGTAAATATTTTTTTTTTGCTTAATAAATATTGGTTTAGCGGTTTAGTTTTGATTGTTGGGTTTCTAGTCTTTTCTAGTAGCTTCCGTGTAATTAAATTGGGAAGACATGAAGGTATCGCCAGCGTCACGGTTTTGAAGTATTGGCAACCCGAATAATCGAAAGCTTCACCTAATAATAAGATTTCAAGTGCTCACCTAAATCTAGCAAACAATTTGAAGCCCCACAAGGCCTAAAATCTATGCAAAATTGAAAGTGAATCAAGCCTTAATCTTCGAAGCTTTAAAGATCCAAAATTCGCTTTAGCGTGAGGATATACGTCTTTGGCTAATAAAACCACCGATGAGGCGGATAATAAAAGGCAAGGCAAGACCGAAGTCATAATAAAAGCTTCATGGCGAAGTTGAATAAAAGATGGAGGTAAACCAAAGATAATAAGGCCCTTCCGTTAGGGGGCGTATAAAAGTCTTGGTAATAAGTCTCATGTTCAAAACCGTTATAAAACCGTGTTTATCGATTCTTCTTGTCAACTTAATTTTTTAACATCGTTGTCTATTGGGAGGGGTTATTGATTTGATGGTCTTAGTTACACCGTTAGGACTCTATTTTTAGACCTAAATCTCTATTATCGCATAAGTCAACAATGTATCCTCGTGATCATTAAGACAAAATAAAATATAAGAGATACAACTTAGGAATAATGGGAGAATAAGTACGTGATTAGGGCATATGAGTAGTGTTAGCATTACTAACTTATAATGACAATGATCTCGTTGCACGCTTAGCATGGAATTAAGGTGAAAATCGAGGACGACGAAATTATTTCTAACGAAGCATTCACGTGTTCTTATTCTATGAACCTAAACGTCCCATTTTGCGATGAAAATCATACATTATGTCTAAAACGCAAGTAGTAGTAGTAGTAGTAATCATAGTGTAGCTAGTTATCATTTCAATAAAAGTCATAAAATTAAATTTTGGAGATGCTTTGATACTTTATTCTTAGCATTGCGTGAGGGCACGGCAATGGTTTAGTATGGGGGAGTGATGAGACTGCTTTTATACATGGTCTCATCGTCCAAAACGGGCTTAAAATGCATAAAATATCATAAAACATGCCAAATATATGCTCGTGTTTGTTACTTGTGTATTTTTAGGTACGGATATTGAGGAATTGGCAAAAGAATACAAGAATCATTCAAAAACGAACACGGGAAACGAAGTCGCACAATGAACCGGGCCCAAGTTTGGAATTTTGCAAAAAGACCCCTCAAGTTTGAAGAATTGGCAAAAATGGCCCCTCATCTTTGAAGAACTTGTCACTTTTAACCCTCCAAATTGTTAATTGTACAAGTATACCCCTTGAAGATTGAAGAATGTGCAAGTTATACCCTTTGAGAATGATTAAAAATGCTAAAGATAATCAAAAGGGCCAAAAGGACTAGAATTGAATTGAGTTTGGACTGAATTTGTGAAGGAGTTAACGGTTTGGACCAAGGATGCAAAAAGATAACCATGTATTACGTTAACCCAAGGACTGGCCTTGCAAACCCAAAACATAAGCCCAACAACCATCCAAGCCCAAAACCCTTAAAATCGGTTTTTAAATAAAACCTGGTCAAGACTGGTCAACACCCCATTAATCTCTTTTTCCCTCCTTAACACTTATTTTAAAAGTGTTTAAAACAAAACCAAATCAAAACCCACCCTAATTACCTAGAACCCTAGAACACCCCCAGTTTAATTAATCATTAAATCAAAGGGATAAAGGCCCTAAATGTGCAGATCCTTAATTAAGGGTCTTCTCACCAAAACCCACCACTCAAAAACATGCCACGTGGCCTTGTGGTCCTTCCCCAACCCTCCCCTGCACCCATCACTTTCACACAACCCAAAAACCCCGACAAGATCAACAATCCTGAGCAACTCCTTAGCCTCCAAGATTATTTCAACGTCCAGGATCCATCTTACAGCCTGTCAAGTCACATGGAACTAATTTTGACCCAAATCAGTCAACAAGAAGAAGGGCAGTTTTGTGAATTCCACCATTAGGGTTTCCAGCTTTTGTAATATTTTAATTTAGCTTCTAGTATGTTCCAATTCGTGTATAAAATGATGGGCATGTCCATCATTTTACTTGTTCCAGTTTTTGCACAACTTGTAATCCCTTTTTTATAAAATTGAAGTTTGGTATTTGTTAAAGTTCATTGTAATTCCTTTTAATATTTATAAAAAGTTTGTGTATTGTTGTTTGCAAAAGGCTGAGTTCCATCTTATTTGTTAAGGTTTGTTGAATTTTGAGAAATTCAAAAAGTTTTTGAAGGTTTGGAAAAGCAACAAATTTTCAGAAAATTTAAAGGGATTGGGAAGTGAAAGTGGACTAATCCCTTTGATTTTCTAAGTTTAAGTAGTTTTAGAAACGTGGTGTTTAATTTGAAAGAATTTGATAAAGTTTTTAAGAAAAGAAAAAGAAAGAAGATAGAATATTGGATATTTTTTGTCTTGCTTTGATTTCTTGTTGGCAGGGTTTAAGTTGTTGATTGGTTGAAGGATTCAGCTCCAACCCGAGTTGGAAAGGAAGTGGTTTTTCAACCACCAAGGTTTTGGATGTGAAACCTTAAGGTAAAAATCTTTTTACCTTTGTAATTTCAGAAAATTTGAAGGTTGCATGCTCATGGTTTGATTCTGTGATTCCAGTGTGTTTGAGCTACTTGGATTGTGTTTTTCCTGAGTTGGTATGCATGTTAGAATAGTATTGAATCAGTTTGCTAAGCTTTGGAGTTGTTTTTGTTTGATAAAAACGTTTTTCAAAATTTTACAAGGGTGTTTGGCAACTAGTTTAAGCAGGGTAGAGTTCTTGAATTAGTGTTTTGCTAGGTGTTAGAAGGTGATTAATTGGTTAAGTTAGTTGTTAAATAGTTGGTAGATTAATTTGGAAGCAAGTTGGAGGAAATTTGTGAGGTTTTAAAGAGAAAAGGATAGTCAAAATCTGCATATGAAATTTTCCACTTAATTTTGTGAGATTTTGTTGCTCAATCTTGATTTTCTGTGAAGTAATAGGGTAATTTATGGTTTGGTTTGGCTTGTATGCTAGTTTTGAAAGTTGTGTGCCAAGTTTGAATCTTTGAGTGCCATTTGAGTGCAAGTTATCAACCATAAACCCACCAGAACTGCATGTTTTATCACAGAGAATAGCATAGGCTGTGTGAGCTTCATTTTGTGATTTTGTTGAGTGTTTATTGCTTAATCTTGTTGATTTTGACTCCTTGAGCTTCACTGAGCTCAAGGGTGCCATTATTGTCCAATATAAGCTACCAAAAAAGGGTCACTTAGCCAAGTCCTCTTGGCTACAATCATAGCAAAACACAAAGTGAAATCTGTTAAGTGAAAGTCCAGTCGTTATACAAGTTGCGGCGCAAGCCACCAGTGTTGCGGCGCAAAAGAAAGGAGCTTCAGATCTAGGGTCTCTCGTTTCACTTGTTGCGGCGCAAGCCACAAGCCTTGCGGCGCAAAATAAGCAAAAAGTAAAAAGGGTGCCAGGACTCGAACCCGTGACCACCCGTTCACAACACCAACACCTCAACCAACGCGCCCTGGGGACTTTGACTGAGAGAATTGGTTTTGTTTTCTACTTAACCCGTTTTCATTCCTAGCTTATTAAATTAAGCCGTGGGTTGTTTAAGCTTATTTGAGCTTATTTTTAAGCCAATTTTGGTTCCTTCTATTTTTCTTAGAAAGGTATTAGGTTTTGTGATTTTTAAAAAGTAGTTTCATAATTTTCCTTTTAATAGTTTATTTATTAGGATTTATTTTATAGACGTTTTTTAGAAATTCAATAAAAAATACCAAAAAGAGTTTAATTTTTTTAGAAAAAATAGTTTTTAGGTTTTTATATATATTTTTGAGGTTTACATGTGAAAAAGTTTTCAAAAACTTTAATTTTTGATTTTATTTGATTTTAGGTTTTTTATTAAACTTTGAAAATTAATATAAAATTCATTAAGAGGTTTTAGAAACTTTAATTTACATTTTCTTTCTAGTTAGAATATTTAGGATTTTTGAGAATTTTTTAGAATTTATTTAAGAACTTTTAATTTTTTGGATTATTTTATTATTATTTTATTCATTAAAATAAAAAGTTTTATTTTAATTTCTTTTTCATTTTTCCTAGATTCTATAGCATTAATTAAGACTTTTCCCATTTGTAGAATAATTTTTAGGCTTTTCAATTAATTTTTAGAATTAATTTAAGATTTAATACATTTTAATAGTTTTTAGGAAATTAAAAATAGTTTAATTTGGTTTTAAAATTTTTAAAAATAGTTTTTAGTTTAATTAAGTCATTTTTGAGGTTTACAAACTATAAAATCTTGTTTAGGGCTTTTTAATATTTAAAAGTGATTTTTAGGGCTTTAATTAGCATTAAAAAGTCATTATTAAATTAATTAAAAGGTTTTGGCAAGTTTAAATTTTTTGTAAACCCGTAGAATATTATTTGGGAGTTTTTAGTAATTTTTAGAAATTTTTAGATTAAAATTTTAAATTTTGCACTTTTTCACGTTCTACGTCGTAGCTTTCTAATAGTATTTTTGCCTTACTTTTCTAATTTTTTCGTCTTCGTCATTTTCTCTTCTTTTCTTCTCATTAATAATCAAAAACAAAATCAATCAATTCATTACACAACACACGTGCCTCCTCGAGAGAACGATCCCACCTCATCAAGGGTCATAAGTGCTTGGTTTTCCTAAACCGACGCTTAATACTTACCGCTTTTTGTGTTGCTTTGTTTTTCCTAAAATAAAGTATATACAAAATCACTACATCAAAAATTTGGTTAAGCAACTTTGATTTTCAAAGTTGTTTAAGGTTTTGATTTTGAGAGATTTTGGTAAAATCTTCTCAAAAGGTTTGGATGTTAAGAGGTTTTGATTAATTGATGTTATAGTGTTTTAAAACGTATTTAAAAAGGTTGGTTAAGGTTTTGAAAGTATTTTGGAAAGGAGAAAAAGGAAACATAAAAAAATATATATTGTTATATTATTTTGTTGTTTTCTTGTTTTGTGTTCAAATAGGTTGAAGGCTTGTTGATTTGGTTCAGCTCCAACCCGGGTTGGATTGGAGGAGGATTTTCATCCTCTAGGTTCTTGGATGTAAGAACCTAAGGTATCTTCCTTTTACCTTGAAAAAGTTCAAAAATAGCTAGTTGTATGATCTTAAGTGATTTGGTGATTAAGTGTGTTTATATTGCATGATTTGTGTTCTAGTGTGTATGTTTACATGTTAGATGCACTTGGAATCAATTCGGTAGCTTTTGTAAGCATGTTGGTATGTTAAAAGTTGGTTTTTAGATTTTAAAAGGGTGTTTGGCAACAGGTTTAAGCAGGGTACAATCATTGATTTGTGTTGCTAAAAGATGTTAGGTTATTAGATTAAGGTTAAGTTAGATGTTAGTAAGATGGTAATATAGTTTGGCACACGTTTTGAGCAATTTTGTTGAGTTTAAATAGGATAAAGGGTGTTAAAAATCTGCATATTGCTAAATTGCTTGGTTTTGATGCATATGATTGCTTGATTTTGATTGCTAAGTGTTTTATCCTTGTGAGTTTTGACTCCTTGAGCTTCAATAAGCTCAAGGGTGCCCTCTTGTACCAAAAAGCATATCAAAATAAGCCAAGGTCAAGTCCTCTTGGCCAAACTCATAAACACACAAGTTCAACCTGCAAAAGTTGTTTTTAAATAAACCTTTTTCTCTTAAATTCTAGCATTGCGTGAGGGCACGGCAATGGCTTAGTATGGGGGAGTGATGAGATGGCATTTATACATGATCTCATCGTTCTTTTCGGGCTTTAAATGCATAAAAATGTCATAAAATACCATATATATGCTTGTGTTTGTTTACTTGTGTGTTTTAGGTATGGATATCGTGAAAAAAGACAAAAGATCACAAGATACAAGGAAAAACGGACACGAGAAACGAAGCCGTACAATGAACCGGGCCCTAATCATGGAATTTTCATCAAATACCCTTGAAGACTTGAAGACAATACAAGATTGATCATCCAAGAATGAAGAAATGACACTTAAAACCCTTGTATATTAATAATTACAAGTTTGGTCCCTTAAGTTTGTCAAAATTGCAAAAAGGTCCTTCAAGATTGAAGAAATGGCAAGATTAGTCCCTCAACAATTTCAAATTGCCAATAATGGTCCCTCAACAAGTAAAAGACTCATTGAAGACCTTTGAAGATCAACATTGTCCAAGATTAGTCCTTGAAAAATCACCAAATGTCAAATTACATCCTTGGTAACCTTTTATCAAAAGTTGGTGCCAAAATTGTCAAGTGATGAAAGTTATTATCAAAGGGATACAAGTTTTAAGGCTGGAAATCTTTAAAGGCCAAAAAAACCAAAAACCAAGGACCAAAGTTGCCAAAGCTGAAACATTTAAAAAAAATAAGGCGCCTAACACCCACACCACCACCAATTTCGGATCAAATGAGCACTATTCACCATTTTACCAAGCCCAGAATTTACCTTCACTTTTACTTGGGTAAATCTCAATTAAACTTGCACACAAGTAATTCACACATGCCAAAACCTATCCCACTCCTAAAAACCTGCATCCCACTCATGTGCACCAAAACCCCAATTCCCCAATCCACCAATCACATCATTCCTTAGCCTCCAAGACTAGTGACGTGGCAAAATGGACGTCTAAGATGCTATGCTTGCTCACAAAGCAAAATTTAAAGGCCAAGATCAAATGGACAGCTCATATGCACTCAAAATCATTCAAGGGCACATTTGGGATTTTCTATGTATTAGGGTTTTATGTTTTTATGCTTCTAGGATGTTCTATAGGCTCTATAAAAGGAGACCCAAGTTGTGGTGATCCCTTGGTTCCAGTTTCTAGTCTCTCACATGTAATTCCTTTTTAAAGAAATAAAAAGTTTGGTTTTTGAAATATTCAAGTGTAATTCCTTTTTTATTGTTTTTAAAAGTTTGTGTGTTGTGAGGAGATTGATTCTGAGTTCCACTTTTATTTGGTTAAGCAACTTTGATTTTCAAAGTTGTTTAAGGTTTTGATTTTGAGAGATTTTGGTAAAATCTTCTCAAAAGGTTTGGATGTTAAGAGGTTTTGATTAATTGATGTTATAGTGTTTTAAAACGTATTTAAAAAGGTTGGTTAAGGTTTTGAAAGTATTTTGGAAAGGAGAAAAAGGAAACATAAAAAAATATATATTGTTATATTATTTTGTTGTTTTCTTGTTTTGTGTTCAAATAGGTTGAAGGCTTGTTGATTTGGTTCAGCTCCAACCCGGGTTGGATTGGAGGAGGATTTTCATCCTCTAGGTTCTTGGATGTAAGAACCTAAGGTATCTTCCTTTTACCTTGAAAAAGTTCAAAAATAGCTAGTTGTATGATCTTAAGTGATTTGGTGATTAAGTGTGTTTATATTGCATGATTTGTGTTCTAGTGTGTATGTTTACATGTTAGATGCACTTGGAATCAATTCGGTAGCTTTTGTAAGCATGTTGGTATGTTAAAAGTTGGTTTTTAGATTTTAAAAGGGTGTTTGGCAACAGGTTTAAGCAGGGTACAATCATTGATTTGTGTTGCTAAAAGATGTTAGGTTATTAGATTAAGGTTAAGTTAGATGTTAGTAAGATGGTAATATAGTTTGGCACACGTTTTGAGCAATTTTGTTGAGTTTAAATAGGATAAAGGGTGTTAAAAATCTGCATATTGCTAAATTGCTTGGTTTTGATGCATATGATTGCTTGATTTTGATTGCTAAGTGTTTTATCCTTGTGAGTTTTGACTCCTTGAGCTTCAATAAGCTCAAGGGTGCCCTCTTGTACCAAAAAGCATATCAAAATAAGCCAAGGTCAAGTCCTCTTGGCCAAACTCATAAACACACAAGTTCAACCTGCTGGTGCAATAGTTCATAACCAGGTTCGTCACACGAATTGCGCCGCAAGTCCTAAGCGTTGCGGCGCAACTAAAGGAACCGCAGATTTTGGTTTTCCCGTCATACAAGTTGCGGCGCAAGACAGAAGCATTGCGGCGCAACTGAAGGTTCTGCTGATCTTGGGTATCTCGTTTCACACGTTGCGCCGCAAGTCCCAAGCACTGCGGCGCAAGACAGTGTTTTAATATTATTTTATTAATTAATTTTCAAAATTTTATTTTTATTTCTTTTTCATTTTTCCTAGGTTCTTTGTCATTGATTAGGACTATTTCCATTTTTAGATTATTTTTATAACTTTTAGATTTATTTTTATAATTATTTTAAGTTTAATTAGTTTTTAATTACTTTTAATCATTTTTAGAGTTTTAAAAATAATTTTAATAGGTTTTAATTTTTAGAAAATTACTTTTTAGTCTTCTAATAATATAAGTTGAGTAATTATTCAATAAAATCATATTTTTGACATTTGAATTAATTAAATTTAATTTTAGGGCTTTAATTAGCATTTAAAATTAATTAATTAATTAATAAAAGGTTTTAAAATATCTTTGTTGGATTTTTATCTTTATTTATATTATTTTAGACTTGTTTTAGTCTTTTTAATCTTTTTCTTGATTTTGTTTTTGGTTTTAACAATTTTTAATTTTAGTGGTTTTTCTACGGTTTTACGTTTTCGTTTTTTACGTCATAGTGTAATTTCCAAGAAACCGTCATTCCATCTCATCAATATTAATCTCAAATAAATACAAGTTAATTCACAACACCATACCTCCTTGGGAAACGAATCTTTCATCTCTTTTTAAGTGATTGTGGGTCATTAGTGCACGGTTTTCCTAAACCGTCACTCGATACTTACCGCTATTTACGCTCTTTTCCTAAAGGGTAGTAAAACACTACAATCAATAATTCTAACAGTTTTGCGACAGAAAAATCTGTCGCTAAACTGTCGCTAATGTTTACAAAATACCTTGATTTTCCTGTCCATTATTCCCACTGTTTAAGTGTCTAGTTCCCACTGTTCTAAATCCTAGTTCCCACTGCTTATTCTATTTACAACCAAACGCACCCTTATTTGATTTGTGGCTCGGTTTGGCAAGAAAAGAACCACCGAGACCGGCTGTGGTCTCGGCTGGGTCGTGCAGCAACACACCGAGACCTTATGGTCTCGGTTCACCTGATGTAACCAACCCGACACACCCCCGATTCCACTGTTCTACGAACCAAACACCCCTTGATGGGTTTCTGGGCGGCGGCCGACTGAACACAGCCACCACCAAGGTTTTGGTGGTCGCGGCTGGTCACAACCAAACACCCCTTGATTGGTTTTCTTTCTTTTTTTTTTAAAAAACGTAGACCCCTGCTTGGGGCTTGGCTGTTCTCGGCAGAAACCAAAACACCCACCACCGAGAGTTATAAACTCTCGGTTTCCTTTTTTTTTTTTAAATCGTGATAAAAGGGAAGAGATAGACTGATTACCTTTGAATTGAAAATCGTAATCACTGGTCTCCCTTTGTTTCTTGTTTCCCGGCGGCAACCAACACAAACCCTAATTTCTATATATATTTTTTTTTGTTTACTGATTAAGGGAAAAGGGTATCCCCCGTTTGATTATTTGAGTAAGTAAAATGGGCTAAAGCCCATAATTTCCTTTTCCTTTATTATACAAACCGGCCCCTATAATATATTCCTTTTTTTTTTTTTTTTTTTTTAATATAATACATGTAATAAAATAATACTCGTAATATTTCCTCACGTTCCCGTTGATAATTTCTACGTGAACGGTTTAAAATAAAAGTAACCCGCGTATTAATAATAAACCGCGTATTTATATTCTTGATTTAAATACGGGTTTTACAGTTTTACAAAGTGTTTGAATGGAAAAATATTGTTTAAGTGCGGGCCATGAATTCTTGTCGTCTTCCCGAGAATTACCTTCAAGTACCTGAGATAAGACATGTTAAAATAAAAGGTCAGCGATAACGCCGAGTGGATTCATAGAGTTTGATAAAATCCATCAATCTAATATCAATATAAAATTATTACTGAAATCATTTTGTACAAATCATTTTAATAGGCCATAAAATAGCCAAAGTCATTTTATACAAATCCTTATCGAAAATCATAATATAGGCATTTGCCTTGAAAATCATTATACGAATCATTGTCGTTAAAAACACCATACAATACGTTTTGCAACGTTGTATAGATTAAATAAAACCGTTATATGAATATGGTTATGAAAAGCCTTAAAAATCATTATACGAGCCAATGTCGTAAAAACGTCATACAATACGTCTTATGACGTTGTATAAAGTCAAATAAAAACCGTTATATGAATATGGTTATGAAAACCAAAACACAAACATAATATCCATAGTATGACCCTGTATTGCTAGTCAGGCAATACATCGTAATTCGGAGCGTCTAGTAATATTTCGGTGATTGGATTATTATAAGCCGCATGACATTGTTACCTTACTAAAACCAAAACGGGTAGCTAACCCGATACCAATTTTGCCCATCTAAAGTAGCATGTCGTCACAAAGGTCACGCTATGGAAATCTTCTCATACATAAATTCGCTTACCAATCAATGTGGCACGACGGGGATCAACCGTCAAGGCGCGAACTGGGGTGATCGTCCCCAAATAGTACTATTAAATGCATAAGCGTCTACCAACTCCCGGTAGTTCACAATTCATGCTAATGGGACTTTTAGTGACATAACCTAACTTTAATAATCCATTTAATTTCATTTATCGGGTCCTTTAATCATTTATCGGGTCATACAATTGGGTCATTCAATCATTCGGGTCCAAAATCAATAAACAAACAATCGGGACAAATGGTGTCCTATTTTATAAAAACTAACATGTTATCTCCCTCGCGGGTTTATAAAACATTTCATAAAAACATTTAAAAGAGTGCGAGGCTGTGAACTCACATTGATGTGGGAAGGCGGGTTATCGGCGACTCGGACGTACGGTACATGCTTCAATCACGGAAACCTAGACAAATAATACTCGTCTTAGACTCATGTCCAATGACTTTATAAAAATAAAAATTATGTATACATATGATGATTATTTATATATGATGATCAAGTGGGTTTACATATTCTTATTTACTCATTTTTGTGTTATGTGTCGATAACTTTTACACTAGTTTTCTCGTTTTACCTATTTACGTGTTTTAGGTCCAATAAGCCTATTATAAGTTCTTAACTTGTATTAATCCTTGTTATACTTAAATTATCAGTATCTACATTTTACAAGTTGGGCCTAAATGGGTTAAGCCCAATAAGTTCTTTTTATGAGTGTTCATCTTATTTAGTCCAATTATTAGCCCAAGTATTAGTCCAATATGTTTACTTAGCTCGTTAATGTCCGTATGCCCTATAGTTCGGGTTTTATCGGTTTTTACTTGTTATACATGTCTATATATCAGTATATAAGTTTTATAAAGTTTTCATTAGACGGGTCCAACCATCTAAGTTTTATTTAACAAAAACGTTAATTTTACGGTAATAGCCGAAAAAGTCGTAAAAAACATGTTTATAGTTTTATAACTTATAAAACTTAACAAATTACCATTTTTATAAAATGTCCACTTATTTAACCTTTAACATATTTATATAAATAAAATTCATGAGTTAGTGAGTTTAACTTTACATTTTATACAATATAATTTTGAGTGCTTATATAATAGTATTATTCTTTAATTTCCAAAAATCTGATTTTTATCTTCACTTTCACCAAAACTGCCATATCTTGAGTTCTATATGGAGATAGAAGCTCAAATTTTTATCACATAAACTAGATGATATGTGCTACATTTAACTCTTCTATGGCTACTGTTGAATCATCTTATAAATATTTTCTAAAAATCTTCCAAAACAGTAACCTCAGATTTATACTCTAAACTTGTTTTGATCATATCTCACTCATTACAATGATTCCATTGCATGGTCAACTCTCACATGTGTACAAGACATATAGCTTACTGTAAATGGATTCTACTTCATCATTTTATCAGTCCATGACCTGTTTTTTTACTGTTTTATACAGCCAACACTTTTAACCAAGATTTTAACCTTGTTCTTTATAGTTTTTCACCTTTTTAATCATGTTTATCAACACCAAATCCCCACATAACATTTTTATCATCATATAACCATCATATACATATAAAATAAGAAAATAAAATACATTTTTACATAATCAAAATAACAAGAAGATGAGGAGGGCAATCTTTATACCACCATGTTGATGTAGGTTATGATTTGGACATGGTTTTTGATGGAGAAGCTTGTGAATAACCATGACCACCTTCAAGGCCACCATTCTTCATATACTCCTTGGATGTTATAATCACCACCATTCAAGAGAGCTTCAAGAGGGCTTCAACATATGTGTAAATAACACATGATTTTGTGGTGGAATCAAGATCAAATTGGGTGTTTTTGGGTGAAGTAGGGACGGCATCAAGAGAGGGTGAGAGAGGAAATGTGTGTTGTTTGCATGTATAGAAATGGTAAAAATGAAGTAGCTAATGGTTTAGCTAGTGTTGGTGGTATGTGTTGGTTATACATGTGTCTTAGCTTGTAAGTTAAGCTTGGACACATGGGGGGGGTGAGGTGGAGCCATTCTAGCCGTCCTATTTGTGGGGTGGGCAAGTGTAAAACTTGTCCCATCCCACTATTTTACGGGTAATTCTCGATTCTAGTTTCCTCGGTTTGCGTGCCCTCGGGTCGTTTTACGAAAAACGTTTTTATAAATTACGAATCAACGGCACAAAACGAATCTAATAAAAATTGTTTCATCAAAAACGGAGTTCGAAAACGTAAATACGTAATCCTAAGGTTTCCGGTTTAGTCGTAAAGGATGTTAAAATAAAATCGTAAGTCCTAATCTCTTCTCGTAAATTTGTGAGTTTATGAACCAACACAAATTTAAAACTCCAAAATAATATTCATGAATAAATTTATTTTCTGAAATGTCGGACTGTCACCAAGGACGGTGTATGTAAACGTAAGCACGTAACGTTGAATCCTCCGGTTTAAACGTAGTCGACGCTACTTCAAGACGTAAATCCAAATTTCTTCCCAAAAATAAGTAAGTTCATAAAATAATATTTTCAAATAAATATTGAGAATAAAATATTGACCATAATTTGACGGATTGTCACAGAATGGACCGGACCAACGGCTCTTAAGTTTACCCGAAAAGATTTTCAACCGAGAGTTAAATAATAAAACTTGATCACCAACATGGAACTCTCGGTTTTTAATCTTGGAATCATGAATGAGCTTAGTTTTCTCCTTGTAGATTAATGAATTTTCATAAGCCTCATTCCTAAGTTCATTAAGTTCATTGAGTTGGATTTTCCTATGATCACTGGCATTGTTAAGATCAAAATTAGCCCATTTCAAGGCCCAATAAGCCTTATGTTCCAACTCAATGGGGAGGTGGCATGCCTTTCCGTATACAAGGCGATAAGGGGTACAACCTATAGGTGTCTTATAAGCGGTACGGAAAGCCCACAAAGCATCATCTAATTTATCGGCCCATGAGGCACGATGCTCTCCCACGGTTCGCTCTAAGATTCTCTTAAGACCACGGTTAGAAACCTCGGCTTGTCCATTAGTTTGAGGATGATATACGGTGGAAAGTCAGTGATTGACACCATACTTAGCCATGGCTCGTGCAAATTGATCATTGCAAAAATGAGTCCCACGATCACTAATAATAGCACGAGGAACACCGAATCGAGCAAACAATTGTTTCAAGAAGTTAACAACCACCCTCGCATCGTTAGTAGGTAAAGCCTTTGCTTCAACCCATTTGGATACGTAGTCAACGGCTACGAGGATGTACTTGTTTCCCTTCGATGATGGAAACGGCCCCATAAAGTCGATGCCCCATACGTCAAAGATTTCACATTCTTGGATGAAATTTTGAGGCATCTCATCTTTATGTGTGATCTTGCCTTGTCTTTGGCAAGCATCACAATGTTTAACCATTTCATGTGCATCATGATAAATGGAGGGCCAATAGAATCCGAAGTCGAACACTTTTTTAGCGGTGTAATTAGGACCAAAGTGACCACCGGTGGGTCCTTTATGGCAAGCTTCAAGGATTTGTAAAGTCGCCGGCCCATCAACACATCTACGAATGATTAAGTCCGCACATTGCTTGAAAAGATAAGGGTCGTCCCAATAGTACGTTTTAACGTCCTTGAAGAATTTTTTCTTTTGTTGGGACGTTAACCCTTCGATAAGAACACCACCCGCCAAATAGTTTGCAATGTCGACAAACCATGGGGTATCATCAAGATTGGAATTAATAGACATTAAGGTCTCAAGGGGAAAGGATTCATTAATCTCTTGATTTGGAGATTCCCCTTGATACGGATCCTCAAGTCTACTAAGGTGATCCGCGGCTAGGTTTTCCGCTCCTTTTTTATCACGAATTTCGATTTTAAATTCTTGTAGGAGAAAAACCCAACGAAGGAGTCTCGGTTTAGCATCTTGCTTGGTCAACAAGTATTTCAAGGCGGAATGGTCGGTGTAAACGATGGTGGTGGAAAGCACAAGATAGGGGCGAAATTTCTCAAAAGCATACACTACAGCTAAAAGCTCTTTTTCGGTAGTGGTATAATGCAATTGAGCCCCCGTCATTGTCTTACTAGCATAATGAATGGGTTGGAAATGTTTGTTAACTCGTTGACCTAAAACCGCTCCTACCGCGAAATCACTAGCATCGCACATGAGCTCGAAAGGTAACTCCCAATTTAGAGAGACTAAGACCGGTGCCTTAGTTAATTTACCTTTAAGAAGTTCGAAAGAGTCGAGACATTCTTGAGAGAAGATGAAAGGAGCATCCTTTTCTAAGAGATGAGTCATTGGACGAGCTATTTTCGAGAAATCTTGGATGAAACGTCGATAAAATCCCGCATGGCCTAAAAACTTCTAACTCCTTTGACGGTGGTAGGCGGAGGTAACTTAGCAATGACGTCAACTTTAGCACGGTCGACTTAGATACCGGCTTTGGAAATTTTATGAACGAGGATGATGCCTTCTTTTACCATGAAATGGCATTTTTCCCAATTAAGAACAAGACGAGTGTCTTCACACCGTTAGAGCATACGTTCTAAATTAGCAAGGCAAGAAGAGAAAGAATCACCATAGACCGAGAAATCGTCCATAAAGACTTCCATAGTTTCTTCAACCATGTCATGAAATATCGCCATCATACACCTTTGGAAAGTCCCGGGAGCATTGCATAAGCCAAAAGGCATTCTTTTGTAAGCAAATGTTCCATAGGGACAAGTGAATGTGGTTTTCTCTTGGTCTTTTGGATCGATAGGGATTTGAAAATATCCGGAAAATCCATCTAAGAAACAATAGAAATCATTACCCGCTTAACGCTCGAGCATTTGATCCATAAAAGGAAGAGGGAAATGATCCTTACGAGTGGCATCATTGAGTTTACGATAATCAATGCAAACTCGCCAACCCGTTACAAGTCGAGTAGGAATCAAATCGTTGTTTTCGTTGGGAACAACGGTGATTCCGCCTTTCTTAGGCACACAATGGACGGGACTAACCCATGGCGAATCCGAGATAGGGTAAATCATTCCGGCATCTAGAAGTTTGATAACTTCTTTCTTAATGACTTCATGAATTTTTGGATTAACCCTTCTTTGATTTTGGATTGCGGGTTTAAAGTCATCTTCCATGAGAATTTTATGAGTACAAAAATTAGGATCAATTCCGCGAATGTCGGAGATTTTCCAAGCAATTGCTTTCTTATGATTCTTAAGCACATCGATATGTCGGGATTTTTCATCTTCTTTTAAGTCCTTAGTAATAATGACGGGCAACTTATTATCCTCCTCTAAGAAAACGTACTCTAGATGAGACGGCAAATCTTTAAGCTCTAAATCCGGCGGATTGTCAATGGAAGGCTTAGTCAAAGTAGGATCATTGTTTGTAACTTCTTTAGGGGAAGGTGGAGAGATATTGTCCTCATTGAGAAGTCTCTCAATGGTACGAATGTCTTCATCCCAATTGGTGGGAGAATTATCATAGTTAATCTCGAGAGGACCCAAGCTAGCTTCAAACTCATCTAAGTCACTTTCTCCAAATGGAGTCAATGAAGGAGCAATAGAAGCTACGGTCTCAACATGAGGTAAAGGAGAAATCCTGCTCTTACAAGCCTCGTGAAAATTTTCTTCGCATGCTTCGTCGAGCACATCGATGAAATTCACGGATTCGGGCTCATCGAGAAGTTTGGAAAGTTTACCCATGTTAAAGACGATTTTGTCATCCCCGACCCTCATGATAAGTTCACCCGCGGCTACATCGATTAATGTACGCCCGGTTCTCAAGAAGGGTCGTCCTACAATTAAGGGTACACGGGGATCCATTTCATAGTCGACGACGACGAAATCGGCGGGGAAAGTGAATTTGTCGACTCCTACGAAAACATCCTCGGCTATCCCCACCGGATAAGCAACCGTACGGTTAGCTAATTCCAATGTCATACGAGTGGGGACTAGCTCGGGTAAAGATAATTGTTTCCACACGGACAATGGCATAAGATTGATACTCGCTCTGAGATCCGCCAAGGCCATACAATTCTCAACACCCAGAAAATTACAAGGAATAAGGAATCGACCGGGATCTCCTAACTTAACCGATAATTTTCTCAAAAGAACCGCGGAACAATTCTCATTCAATTGGGTATTGGCGATATCAAGCAACTTTTCCTTATCACTTAAAAGATCCTTAAACATCTTAGCGTACTTAGGCATGTGAGCGAGCGCCTCGGCAAAGGTGATATTAAAATTCAATTGTTTGAACATTTTTAGGAAGTTCGAAACTTGAATATCATCCTTATTCTTCAATTTCTCTTTCCGCAACCTCGAGGGATAAGGTATATTGGGTTGAGATGAAGGCTTTGGAGTGGATTGCTCACTCACATCCTTTGGAGGAGGAGGAGGAGGAGTAGAAATAGAAGGTGAAGGAACCGGTTTTGGAACCGAAGGTGGGGTATAAAATTTGGGTATCGGTGGAACATAAGGTGTAGACGAATGCATAACGGGAGGTATGTCACAAGTGGAAGAAGAAGGAGGTTGTGTCGAAGAAGAAGGAATATCGGGTCCTTGGTTAGGTGGGGAAGGTTCTACGGTGGTCTTACCGCTCCTAGTAGTGATAGCATTAACATTAGCCCTAGGATTGGTCACGGTGTTCGAGGGAAGGGTACTTTGGGGACGAAAGGTTTGAATCATAGTCAAAAACTTCTTATCGGTCGATTCTTGCATCTCTCTCATCATTCGTTCATGGTCGGATAATTTTTGTAAAACCAAGTCCATTTGAGGATTATGCATGTTCATTTGATTATAACCTTGATTAGGTAAACCTTGGTTTTGATATTGATTAGAACCTTGATTAAATCCTTGATTTTGAAAACTTTGGTTATTATATCCTTGATTATTTAACCCTTGGTTTTGCCCTTTAAAATTCCCTTGATTATGATTAAAACCGCGTTGATTAGTATTTCCTTGAAAATTACCCCGTTGAGGACCTTGGTTCCTATTTTGGGCGGGTGGGGGTGGTCTTTGTGGTGCTACAAAACCCGGGGGAGCAAAATAGTTATTAGACTTGTAAGACAAATGGTTAACATCAACATTTTGTTTGAATTGAACCCGATCAATTTCATTGTTGTTATAAGCATAAACTTCTTGTTGATCATTGTAAACCTTGTCACAATTAAAGTATGAATGTGGTCCACCACAAGTCTCACACGTCTCACTTTTTTCTTTCACGGCATGCACATGTGTAGTGAGGGCGTCGGTTCTTAGAGCAAGGGTTTTCACAATTGAAGTAAGCTCCTTAATTTGATCATTCACCTCATTATTACTCGTACTAGCACTTGCCATATTAGCCCTAACACTTTTGGTTTGTACTTTTGCCTTGTTCTCAATAATGGCCCAAGCCTCGTTCATGGTTTTCACAAGAATATTGCCCCCCGCGGCACTATTGAGTAAGTCTTGGTCGTTTAGAGTTAAACCATTATAAAACGTGTTGATTTGATGAACTTTAGTAAAACCGTGTTGTGGACATTTTCTCAAAAGATCTTTAAAACGATCCCAAGCCTCACTAAACGTTTCCCCATATTTTTGCTCAAAGTTGATTATTTCATTCCTTAAGGAAGTGGTCCGTGATGGTGGGAAAAGTAGTTAATGAACTTGGTCTCTAAGTCGATCCATGTGGTAATACTTTGGGGTGGTTCCTTATCAAGCAAAATCCAGGCTTGTCCCTCGAGGGAAAAAGGAAAAAGTTGGAGGCGAACGGCCTCTTGGGGCACCCCATTGTATTTGACGGTATTAGCTAATTGGATGAAACGTTTGATATGAGCGTGTGGGTCATCATTAGTACGGCCTAAAAATGGTGTAGCGGAAACCATTTGAATAAAACCCGATTTAAGTTCGAAATGATTAGCTCCAATATTCGGCACCACAATCGCGTCATCATTTCCTTCAACGTGAGATTGTAGAATCTCAATCATTGGTCGATTATCCGTTGCCATCGTATTGTCGAAAGCTCGATTCTCGGGATCGGCTTTAATGACGGTCTTTTTGTTTTTCTTCTTCTTCTTTTTAGAAGAATTAGAAGTATTTGGTACACCAATCGGTATGTATGTATGCGCGCGAGTGCGCATACAATTAAAACTTTGGAGTGAGGTAGGTGACCTCGGTCGACTTTGAGAGGAAAAGGATTTTCCCTCTCGAGGAGCAATATGAAAAAGCTACAAAAATATATACGTAAATACTACTTGAGTTGGCAAACCAATAATCGGTCGTCCCTCTCAATATACGCACAAGCAAGCGGGGAAACGAGGTGGCACAAAGCACTTAAAAACCTTTTTCCTTAGACGGTCTTTTATAGCGCGTCGCCTTATACCCACCTTATAGTTTGTATATGTCGAGTTCAAACGTCTTACTAGTATTTATCTATTTTGCCCTTTTTTCTCGTTATGGATTCGACTACAATAGTTAGGTGATGAAATCCCAACTAAGGCTTCTTTGAAAAGTAGGTAAATTATTGTGCTACGTAATATAATATAATAAAATGAAAGATCTTTTTGTATTTTTTAGAAAAATATATATTCACAAGAAAAATCGAAAGAAATCGAATCGAAAAATTAACACTAATACGTAATATTTTTGGTGTAATACTTTTAGGAAAAAGTATTACTTTTGGATTTTTTTTTAATTTTTTTTGTTGCAATTCTTAGGAAAGAAATTGCTTTTGTGATTTTTTAATTTTTTATTAATTTTATGTTTTTGATTTTTTTGTATTTTAGATTTTTTGTGCAAGAAATGTAACGTTCAAAGAATGAACGGATCCCAAAATCCAAACGTCTTCACGACAAATCGTCAATCGTACGAGCGAAGCGGCAGCGACGCCAATTTGAAACTCGGATTTTTAGTCCTTTTTAATGTTCGTTTTTCCTCGATTCGACTCGAATTTGATTTCCGGTTTTACGTTTCAACTTAACTTGTTTTTGGTAAAATCTCTTTTTGGTATTTTTTTAAACTAACTTAAATTATATTAAATGAAATCTACTTTAATTAACTATTTTAAACTATTAATTTGAAAATAAACTTAAAACTAATTAAAAATTGTAACTAATTAAAAATAAAAGTAAATTTATTTAAACTAATTTGAATGTAAATTTGAAATAAGAATATTTAAACTAATTTAAATTTAAAAATAAAAGCAAATCTATTTTAAGTAAATTGGAAACAAATTTAAAGTAAAAAGAAAAGTTAATAAAAATATTTTTTTTTGTCTTTTTATTTTTTATAAAAACTTAAACTGAATATAAAGAAAAATATTTAAATACTTTTAATTAAAATTTAAATAAACTTAAACTTGTATTAAACTAATTAAAAATGGACAGAAGTAATTATCCTATATTATAGACCTAACGCAAACTAATACACAAAAAGAGTGATAGAGTAGATGGTTGGGGCATTTGACAGTTAGACGAGAGGTCCTGGGTTCGAGCCCCAGGACAGACAAATTTGCTTAATATTTTTTTTTTTACTTTTTGCTGAACTTTTATTTTGGATAAGTAAAAGCCTCATACCAATTGGGTCTGAGGTTATAGCAGCGAATAAGCAAAAAGCAGTCAAATAAGCCAAGCCAAACAATAAGCTGATACAATTAAGCAGGAAATGAATAAGCTAGATAAGCAGAAACAAATAAGCTGATAAAAACTGAATAATCTAAATAGCAAGACTAAATACCAATAAGCTGATACTCTACATAAGCAGAATCCCAATAAGCCAGATTATAAGTCTAAACTAATAAGCAAAACCTAAACCACAAATAATCCGAAATCTAATAAGCTAATCAAAACACAATAAGCAGATCCAAACTAAACATTCAAGACTAATAAGCACGATTAACAAAATAAGCTAACACTATACGAACTAATTTTAAGCAATTAAAATGATTCTAAATGATCAAAAACCAACACTATAAACTTATCAGTCCAAATATTTAATCAAAATACTAAAACAAATGAAACTAAAGCAAACAAATAAACACCACCTTATATCTAAACTAACAGATCCTAATTAAACAAAATGCAAATAACACACAAGCAGATAAAAATAAATCACTAACAGATGATATTAAACTAATTTTTAACAAATAATAAAAAGAAATTCAAACCTATTGTACAACCCTTTGAGAAGAAGCGTCGCGCTGAGCGAGCTTAATGAACCGAAACCGTCACCATTTTAACCACCACACTTAAACACCATCTCGTACCAACGATCCGAAACGAAGAATGCCCAACAGTAACTTTTTATAATCTTCCCAGTAGGGGAAGATATTATCACTTTTCTTTATATATTTTTTTTATAATAATAAACCGACGAACAGTAATAATATATAAAAAAAAACAGATTCAAATTTAGAATAAGAACAGTAACTTAAATTAAATTGAGACTTGAATTAAAAACTAAATTTAATATTTCATTAATTTAAATCAAACTTACAGTACTGGAAAAAGAAATTACAAGATTTTTATCCTATCAATCTAATTTAACTGAAAATAAAATAAAATAAAGAAAAAGCATAACAATTACATGATAAAGGGGGTTTTTATAGGGTAACCCCGAACCTTCTAGGTTCTCTTGGTGACCACGGCTTGAAATCCTAGCCATTCATATCTTCTTTCTTCTTTTCTTCTTGATCATGTGGCTCAGAATCAGCCTTGTGCACACGGATTGCCACCGTGGCACAAGGATGTCTTAGTTGTGCTTCTTGATAGGTGACATGGCATGATATCATTGGGGGGATTGGTGATGGAGAGGTGGCATAGCCAATCAAATCCACTGATTTGGCCATGTAGGATAGAGAGGATGAGTGCATGGAGCGATTTTCATGGGGGTTTTATTTATTTGGGTGTGAATTAACCCACAAAGGTAAAAACCCTCTTTTTGATTGGTTAATTTTTAACAGTAAAATTAAGGTTTGTGAGGGGAGGATAGTGTCTGCGTATTTTTTTTTGGAGAAGAGAGGGTGGGTGAGAGAAAGTAACTTCGTTTGTATCAAAGTGTAAATGGGGAAAAGTTAAACGGTTTGATTTTATTAATGTGAGTGGGGTGGGATTTTTTTGTGAGATGTGTATGATACACGTGGGGTGAAAGGATGGGGTAAAAAATGAATAGGTTGGCAAAGCAATATGACTAGATACAATGTATCCGTCCAATATCATTCACCAATGCCAAATGAAATACTCCAAACCGTCCAATTTTTTTATATGCAATTGGGATGTTGTTGACTCGACCTTTGACCATAAAGCAAAGCATCCGTCCCATGGGCTTTTGTTGGGCTGATTATATCCATAAATGAATAATGTTAACTCCCTTATTGGGCTTTTGGGCCCGATGAGTAAATGTGGGACCCACTAAGCCTGAAATCTTCGTGAATAATTAAGTCCACTTAACACGATCTTGATTTCGGCTTTCTTCGATCATTTCTTCAAAATTATGTTGACTTAGCCGGTTTTCGTGATCTTGGCACACTTTTGGTTTTTTGACTTCGTCTTTGTCTCTTTCTTGGACTTTTCTTCATCATTTGACCGTGAAATCCCGTGTTTTCTCTTCTTTTGATCATTTGTACCTATTTAAACACAAGAACACAAAACAAGCGTAATTCCGTCTTTTATGATATAAAACACATGTTTAGGTCATGTTTTTCCTTGATTTTAGTGGCAAAAGGATAAGTGTTTACACACTTATTAACTGTTTTATTTCAGGTTTGAAGATTGCAAGCAAAGAAGTATTAAAGAAAAAGATACTTATAAAGTTTTGTCTCATCAAATCAAGACTGGAGTTCATGATTCAGAGTTCATAGATTTAACTCAAGAAGACAATTACTGTTGCTGCAAGGACAAATGAATGTTTACAAGACACAAGAAGATCATAGTTTGAAGACAAAGATGATGTTCATAATGCTTGAAGGTTATCTTATCAAAAGAAGATCTACATTGAATTGTTTGGCTACATTCAGTTGGATACAAATACAAATTACCAAGTTCAATCCATGGATGAAGAAAATACTAAAGACATGTATTCTAAATACATTTTGTACAAAGAGAAACAAGAAGACATTCTTGTTTACGGGAGGATTGTTGGGAATTATTTGTTAAGTATCAAGTACCGTTAGTATTATTGAAGTACTGTTAGTATCTTTTAAGTACCGTTAGTGTTAACGCGGGTACATAGTAAGTACTGCTATATTGATTAGGACGAATATATATTTGTATAAGATATGTCATAGTTATAGTTAGAGTATATCTTATGTGATATACTTAATAGTTAGAATATTGATAATATATCGTCTGTGATATAGTTATCATTATAGAATATTCTAAGGTTTCTACGGTTCCTTACTCTATAAAAGGAACACAGGTACGATGTCATTTATGTACCTCTTTCAAGTAGATTAATAAGAGAATCAAATAGTTAAAAGTAATCTTGTTCTTCTGTGCTTTATAAGTTAGATTCTGCATAACTTATTCAGCTTGAGTAAGAGTTCTCAAAGTGTTTTAGTTTGATTACAAACTACTATACTAGTTCTTAAGAGAATATAGATCCAATCAAAGGGATCAACAGTTTGCATTTTAAGAAGTCGGGGTAAGTACACCCTCTAGCAACTCGGTTCCTAGCATTGGTGTTTTGGTTGTTGGCTTGGTTTTAGGTGGGATGTGTTTCCCTGGCGGCTAGGGCGTCAGCGATGCCCTGACCAATAAGCACTTTAAGTTGTGCTTCCGAAATAGTTGATGTGGGAGTAGCTCCAGGATTCTGTCGGGTAACTCTTTGTGCAATTTTTCTATAATACACAATGATGAGATTTATTAGTTGATCAATATGATGTTTATATTAATTTGCATGGAAAATGTATGCATAGAATTCACAACAAATTGGATAACCTGTCAAGAGTTCATAATAATATAAGTACAAGAGATAATAGAATAATGTTGGTACAAGTCATTTCTGGCACATAACGATATCATAGAAGTACAACCGATCTAAGACAGGGATACAACATGCATGTCTGAAATAGTGGTACAGATGTTTTTAGTACAACAAAAGATAACCTACCTACTATGGTTAGGTGTTAAGGATACAACTAAAAAATAAGAGATATAGTACAAAAGTCCTAAATCATGGGAGCTGAGATGCAACTCAATGCTTGGCATGATATACAAAGATATCTAAGCTACACTAGTGTGGTTGTCTGCTGGTTTGGCTGGTGCAGTTGGTGGTATAGGTGCCTGAGCATCCTTCAACACGATCATGGCTTCTCTGGTCTCTCTAGTAAGTCTGAGAGCCTCAAAAAGCTAAATCTGACGAGCGGTGTCTGTACTCCTCAGATAATCTGTCTCTGCGGTCGTCCCCTGATGACAAACATCAGCCAAGTCGAAGAAGATCCTGAAGGTCTCCTCCTGGGTCAAAACGGCAGTGCGGGTCTCGTATTGATGACCCTGAAGAGCTGACAAGCGATGGCGGAGAATAGAGTTCTCCTCAAGTAGCCACTACAAGTTGTTCTGGATAGTCGTCCATGAAGCCTATGTAGTATGTAACTCAGTAGCAACTGACCAGTAGAGAGTGTTAAGTCTCTCCTGAAGTATCGCACGTCCCAGATGGTCCGCGCGTAGCAAAGCATGGATAACAGCAGTATCCTGTGCCCGCCTAGCAGTCAGCGCATCAAGCTGCGCCTGGATAATGTCGGGTGCTGCATGGTCGTCTTCCTATCCCTCCCCTATCTCGAATATGGAGACAGGAGTAGAGGTATGCCTCCTCTTGTGAGGTGGCAATGCTCTGGTGGGGTAGGTATGGAGTGTAGATAGTGGTGGTAGCGGTGGTAGAGTAGGTACTACCTGCTCTGCTTCCCTAGGTGGGGAAGTAGGTACAGCTGGTGGTGATGAAGAGGGAGAATCTGATAGCACGATCACTCCGTCCGTCGGGTGATCCCCAGACTCTGCATCAGACTCAAGTCTGTGTAGTATTGACGTCGGTGATACGGGTGTAGCAACAGGAGTCATGAGGGCGTCAAAGGTAGTCACGATAGTCGGTGACGTCATGATAATCTGAAAATAATAGCATTTCAAAGTTGAGTAAGTATTAGATTACACAATTCAAAAAGTTTTCAAAAGATGCATATGCGATGTTTATGTATGCATGTGGTAGTGTAATCAAAATTACGTAGGTACTTAGGTGATCATATAGCAGATACTATATATCAATGCATAGTTAGTTCACACAATATGTATGCTCTATATGTGTATGCCTAACTATAAGGGTTCCCTAAAAATCAATTTTTGTAAACCAATTGATTTTTAAATTTAGATATAGTCTAGTTATAAATTTTTACTATTTAAAAAATTTTACGTTTAGATCTGGTTCTCTATAACTATGCTCTCTAATACCATTTTTGTAACACCTCAAAATAGTAAAATGCAGCGGAATAGTACGTGGGTGTTACTTTGATTGGCGGATCGATAGCATACGGTATAGAGAGTAATGATCATCAAATGTCATTAAAACATATCACATGAATTTAAGTATGCAAATTAAGTAAAATGTCTTGAAAACACATTTATTAATATTTGTGGAAATGTCCCAGCCCGATGGTAAACATGAATGTTCCCTATGATGCTGGAATCCAATGCATGCACCTGCTTACTTTCTTGATAAAACATAAAAAGTAAAATGTGGGGGTCAACACGAAGTTGGTGAATTCACATGTTTAATTATAAAGTTAATGTACTGATATGCAAAACACCACGATGATAGTAGAGCACCAAGCTTCCTACTATAGTAGTTCCTATTGCCCTGTAATAGATGCTAGGCAATGTTTCTCAGGTGCCTATCTGGATCATCCTGATGAGAGACCCTCAGTCTGACAATGAAATAAACCTGTTGCTTGGCCTAAGCGTTTCGTGATAACAAGCCACGCAGGCCGGGTGTTGTCAATACCCAAATAGATCTATTTATAACATTTCGCGCTACACTATTAACTATTACAGTCCACGTGAATAAATGGGTCAAACAATAGGCAGCAAATCTATGGTTGAATGTAAGTGTTTGCATATACAATAATTAAGTATGTTTTCTCCCCCAGTTATAAAACATTAAAAGATGGGCCCATGAACTCAACTCAATGATAAAGTTGTAGTAGAATATCACTAGGTATGCTGATATAGTATGATCACGGAGCAATAAAAGTACCTAAGTAATTTATATGACTCAGTATATGCACAGTAAAAATGCACATAAAAATGTAACTGATGAAAATGCATGATCACTAATTAATAAGTTGTTACAATTGTTTAAACGTTAAACTTATAGTAAGTTATCGATAATAATATATTTTTAATTTCTAAAATATATTTAAATTGTTCGTACGATAAAAGTGTAATTAATTAAATAAATAGATTTTTAATTAATTACGTGATTGTAAGAAAGTAATATGTCTCACCAAATTTCCTTAGCGTTCAAATACACTAATATAGTTCGTTTGTTATACCAATGTCGTAAATAAACTCTTATTGTTTATTTAAGTTAAATATTTAAAATACATAATTTAATCTTATGTCAAAAAAAATTTATTAATGTTTTTAATTAAATTAAGTTACACATAGCCTTTGTAAAGAATATAGTTTCCAAAATAACCCCTAGGTTTCATTGTTAAATGTATCACATTGTTAGTCCTTGTCCGTTACATTTGTTTTCAAAAATACCCCTAGGGCTCACAATAGTTTCGAAGAATGACAAATATAGTCCATATGGTTTAATAACATTCGGCAATTTGCAAACCGAGTCACTAGGGCTCGGTTAGGGTTTGAAAATGGCAAGTTTAGTCCCCTTGGTCTCGAAAATCATTACAAAACACTAAAGGGAAAACTAGGGCTTGTTATAGAGTTTGGGAAATGACACATATGGTCCTTGTGTTTATTAAAGTCTCCGTATAAAACAAAACGCAACCTTATACTTTCGAATTTTGTAGATTTAGTCCTTAGACATTACAAAAGTCACAAATTAAATATACTGTTTTATAATGTTATTATTTTGACTTATACTTTCACCCTTTGGTAAATATGGCACGAAAAGTCTCCAAATAGTAAATTTGGAGCTAGATGGGCTTACTATTGGGCTATTTTATTAGTTGTACTATTTTGTACGACTCCTAATAATCCAAAATAATCACACACGCCTATTGGCTTAACTTAATACTCGGTTTATATAATAAGTCGTGTAATGGGCTTATGTCTTATCTAGTTCGCGACTTATATATGGATTATGTATGTTTATAACTTAATTTTTAGCATTCATCTAACCCTAAGTCATTAACTTAAGCTATGGGCTTATTAGACAAATGATTAATACTCGGCTATTTAAATAAGCGACGACCTCTTATGGGCTTATAATTTGGTGTACACGTTAGCTTATTAGACCTAGCTTATCTAGGGTTTTTAGAGCAGGTTCTCAACTAGTTTCCATAGATCTATGATTTGAGCATGTTAACCATGATGGAAAAATCAAGTCGTGGGCTTCTAGTGTCTTAGTGGCTCGAGTTCTAGCAAGTTTTAGTATGCATGTTCATCTTGTCACGTTGTATATAGTCCTACACGTATGGTGCATGGATTCAAATGTCATGATGAGTAGGAAAGAAATGAATAAGGTATGGAGGTAGTTGACTTACTTGTTAAGTGAAGATGATGATGAATGGACAAGACTAGCTAAACTCATTGTTTCTACGCATCTAGTACCTTTAACCGTGACCTTAGGTAGTTTTGTTGCATTGACCACCAAGATTCGAGTGAGGACTTGCACTAAATACTCTTGAGACCAAGACTCGTGTAGTAAATTAGTAAATGATGTAGGGAATATATGTTTTGTGTTTAAGTGCTATGAGATCCAAAAATGGTGTGTTGTAAGTGAGGTTTGAGGATGTGAGGGTTAAGCTTATACTCCAAGTTGGGAGATGTGTGTGGTTCGGTTTGTATACACGTCCAAGGAGAGAGGAGGATCAAGATTTGGTAATCCTAGGTTGTACTATGATGATGTAGTTAGGAGATTTGTTTGTACAAGGTTTAATTGCTAAGAAAGTACACTTGCCTCTTCTTTTTCTTCTTAGCTGTCGCATGCAATGGTCAAGGGGACAAGTATGATGCAAGGTAAAGTGTTAGTCTTAATAAGGAAGTGTTGTACATGTCAAGTTGTGTCTAGTATAAGTTTATAAGGTTTTTAAGTGAGTATATGTGTGATATAGGTAGTATTCGGCTAAGACAAGGTGTATAGGGTAGTTTTAGGTTCAATTCTAGTAGTTTGGTGTAGTTATGAGGAGTCTAGGTATTGTAGTGTGAGTGTAGGTTCGAGTCCAAGTCGATTTGGTTAGGTTTTATAGTTTTTGGTGAAAGTATAATCATAAATAAATAAATATATAGTTTTATTTATTTAAAGTATGAGACACTTAAATAAATTGTTATAAATTTTGTTAGATACAAAATTAAATTGTGTCAAAAGCTCTTGATGATTGTAGTAACACTTAAAGTGTGTATAAAATATATAGTATAAATATATTTTGTAGTAATGTAAAACTAGATAAACGTTATTAATTGTGATCTTGGTTTTAGGTTTTCATAACACTAAAATGATGCATGAATATTCTCATGTGTTTACAGGTGACTCAATAGTCTCTAAATTATTGTTTGTAGATTCTGTATGCTCATAAAAATGTAGTCATACTAAATGTTTAATGAAGTGTAGTATGTTCGTATGTTCATAAAATGTAGTCATACATGTTGTTCCTGGGATCCCATGATTGAATATTCACAATCATAATGTATTGTTCAAATTTATCGTTGCTCAAATGTTCCAACTCTTCCCTGCTATGGTAAATTGCTCAAATCACTTGTGATCAAAATGATGTATGCTCATGTATGATGCATATGATTGTACAAAGTTTTCATGCAGAGGGTGAATATATATATATATATATATATATATATATATATATATATATATATATATATATATATATATATATATATATATATATATATATATATATATATATATATATAATATATATATATATATATATATATATATATATATATATATCATGAGGTGACGTGTACAAAGATGGGGAAGGTTCTACGGTGGTCTGACCGCTCCTAGTAGTGATAGCATTAACATTAGCCCTAGGATTGGTCACGGTGTTCGAGGGAAGGGTACTTTGGGGACGAAAGGTTTGAATCATAGTCAAAAACTTCTTATCGGTCGATTCTTGCATCTCTCTCATCATTCGTTCATGGCCGGATAATTTTTGTAAAACCAAGTCCATTTGAGGATTATGCATGTTCATTTGATTATAACCTTGATTAGGTAAACCTTGGTTTTGATATTGATTAGAACCTTGATTAAATCCTTGATTTTGACAACTTTGGTTATTATATCCTTGATTATTTAACCCTTGGTTTTGCCCTTGAAAATTCCCTTGATTATGATTAAAACCGCGTTGATTAGTATTTCCTTGAAAATTACCCCGTTGAGGACCTTGGTTCCTATTTTGGGCGGGTGGGGGTGGTCTTTGTGGTGCTACAAAACCCGGGGGAGCCAAATAGTTATTAGACTTGTAAGACAAATGGTTAACATCAACATTTGGTTTGAATTGAACCCGATCAATTTCATTGTTGTTATAAGCATAAACTTCTTGTTGATCATTGTAAACCTTGTCACAATTAAAGTATGAATGTGGTCCACCACAAGTCTCACACGTCTCACTTTTTTCTTTCACGGCATGCACATGTGTAGTGAGGGCGTCGGTTCTTAGAGCAAGGGTTTTCACAATTGAAGTAAGCTCCTTAATTTGATCATTCACCTCATTATTACTCGTACTAGCACTTGCCATATTAGCCCTAACACTTTTGGTTTTTACTTTTGCCTTATTCTCAATAATGGCCCAAGCCTCGTTCATGGTTTTCACAAGAATATTGCCCCCCGCGGCACTATTGAGTGAGTCTTGGTCGTTTAGAGTTAAACCATTATAAAACGTGTTGATTTGATGAACTTTAGTAAAACCGTGTTGTGGACATTTTCTCAAAATATCTTTAAAACGATCCCAAGCCTCACTAAACGTTTCCCCATATTTTTGCTCAAAGTTGATTATTTCATTCCTTAAGGAAGTGGTCCGTGATGGTGGGAAAAAGTAGTTAATGAACTTGGTCTCTAAGTCGATCCATGTGGTAATACTTTGGGGTGGTTCCTTATCAAGCCAAATCCGGGCTTGTCCCTCGAGGGAAAAAGGAAAAAGTTGGAGGCGAACGGCCTCTTGGGGCACCCCATTGTATTTGACGGTATTAGCTAATTGGATGAAACGTTTGATATGAGCGTGTGGGTCATCATTAGTACGGCCTAAAAATGGTGTAGCGGAAACCATTTGAATAAAACCCGATTTAAGTTCGAAATGATTAGCTCCAATATTCGGCACCACAATCGCGTCATCGTTTCCTTCAACGTGAGATTGTATAATCTCAATCATTGGTCGATTATCCGTTGCCATCGTATTGTCGAAAGCTCGATTCTCGGGATCGGCTTTAATGACGGTCTTTTTTGTTTTTCTTCTTCTTATTTTTAGAAGAATTAGAAGTATTTGGTACACCAATCGGTATGTATGTATGCGCGCGAGTGCGCATACAATTAAAACTTTGGAGTGAGGTAGGTGACCTCGGTCGACTTTGAGAGGAAAAGGATTTTCCCTCTCGAGGAGCAATATGAAAAAGCTACAAAAATATATACGTAAATACTACTTGAGTTGGCAAACCAATAATCGGTCGTCCCTCTCAATATACGCACAAGCAAGCGGGGAAACGAGGTGGCACAAAGCACTTAAAAACCTTTTTCCTTAGACGGCCTTTTATAGCGCGTCGCCTTATACCCACCTTATAGTTTGTATATGTCGAGTTCAAACGTCTTACTAGTATTTATCTATTTTGCCCTTTTTTCTCGTTATGGATTCGACTACAATAGTTAGGTGATGAAATCCCAACTAAGGCTTATTTGAAAAGTAGGTAAATTATTGTGCTACGTAATATAATATAATAAAATGAAAGATATTTTTGTATTTTTTAGAAAAATATATATTCACAAGAAAAATCGAAAGAAATCGAATCGAAAAATTAACATTAATACGTAATATTTTTTGGTGTAATACTTTTAGGAAAAAGTATTACTTTTGGATTTTTTTAATTTTTTTGTTGCAATTCTTAGGAAAGAAATTGCTTTTGTGATTTTTTAATTTTTTATTAATTTTATGTTTTTGATTTTTTTGTATTTTTGATTTTTGTGCAAGAAATGTAACGTTCAAAGAATGAACGGATCCCAAAATCCAAACGTCTTAACGACAAATCGTCAATCGTACGAGCGAAGCGGCAGCGGCGCCAATTTGAAACTCGGATTTTTAGTCCTTTTTAATGTTCGTTTTTCCTCGATTCGACTCGAATTTGATTTCCGGTTTTACGTTTCAACTTAACTTGTTTTTGGTAAAATCTCTTTTTGGTATTTTTTTAACTAACTTAAATTATATTAAATAAAATCTACTTTAATTAACTATTTTAAACTATTAATTTGAATATAACTTAAAACTAATTAAAAATTGTAACTAATTAAAAATAAAAGTAAATTTATTTAAACTAATTTGAAAGTAAATTTGAAATAAGAATATTTAAACTAATTTAAATTTAAAAATAAAAGCAAATCTATTTTAAGTAAATTGGAAACAAATTTAAAGTAAAAAGAAAAGTTAATAAAAATATTTTTTTTTGTCTTTTTATTTTTTATAAAAACTTAAACTGAATATAAAGAAAAATATTTAAATACTTTTAATTAAAATTTAGATAAACTTAAACTTGTATTAAACTAATTAAAAACGGACATAATTATCTTATATTAAAGACCTAACGCAAACTAATACACAAAAAGAGTGATAGAGTAGATGGTTGGGGCATTTGACAGTTAGACGAGAGGTCCTGGGTTCGAGCCCCAGGATAGACAAATTTGCTTAATATTTTTTTTTTACTTTTTGCTGAACTTTTATTTTGGACAAGTAAAAGCCTCAGACCAATTGGGTCTGAGGTTATAGCAGCAAATAAGCAAAAAGCAGTCAAATAAGCCAAGCCAAACAATAAGCTATACAATTAAGCAGGAAATGAATAAGCTAGATAAGCAGAAACAAATAAGCTGATAAAAACTAAATAATCTAAATAGCAAGACTAAATACCAATAAGCTGATACTCTACTTAAGTAGAATCCCAATAAGCCAGATTAGAAGTCTAAACTAATAAGCAAAACCTAAACCACAAATAAGCCGAAATCTAATAAGCTAATCAAAACACAATAAGCAGATCCAAACTAAACATTCAAGACTAATAAGCACGATTAACAAAATAAGCTAACACTATACGAACTAATTTTAAGCAATTAAAATGATTCTAAATGATCAAAAACCAACACTATAAACTTATCATTCCTAATATTTAATCAAAATACTAAAACAAATGAAACAAAATCAAACAAATAAACACCACCTTATATCTAAACTAACAGATCCTAATTAAACAAAATGCAAATAACACTCAAGCAGATAAAAATAAATCACTAACAGATTATATTAAACTAATTTTTAACAAATAATAAAAAGAAATTCAAACCTATTGTACAACCCTTTGAGAAGAAGCGTCGCGCTGAGCGAGCTTAATGAACCGAAACCATCACCATTTTAACCACCACACTTAAACACCATCTCGTACCAACGATCCGAAACGAAGAATGCCCAACAGTAACTTTTTATAATCTTCCCAGTAGGGGAAGATATTATCACTTTTCTTTATATATATTTTTTTTATAATAATAAACCGACGAACAGTAATAATATATAAAAAAAACAGATTCAAATTTAGAATAAGAATAGTAACAGAAATTAAATTGAGACTTGAATTAAAAACTAAATTTAATATTTCATTAATTTAAATCAAACTTACAGTACTAGAAAAAGAAATTACAAGATTTTTATCCTATCAATCTAATTTAACTGAAAATAAAATAAAATAAAGAAAAATCATAACAATTACATGATAAAGGGGGTTTTATAGGGTAACCCCGAACCTTCTAGGTTCTCTTGGTGACCACGGCTTGAAATCCTAGCCATTCATATCTTCTTTCTTCTTTTCTTCTTGATCATGTGGCTCAGAATCATCCTTGTGCACACGGATTGCCACCGTGGCACAAGGATGTGTTAGTTGTGCTTCTTGATAGGTGATGTGGCATGATATCATTGGGGGGATTGGTGATGGAGAGGTGGCATAGCCAATCAAATCCACTGATTTGGCCATGTAGGATAGAGAGGATGAGTGCATGGAGCGATTTTCATGGGGGTTTTATTTATTTGGGTGTGAATTAACCCACAAAGGTAAAAAAACCTCTTTTTTTATTGGTTAATTTTTAACAGTAAAATTAGGGTTTGTGAGGGGAGGATAGTGTCTGCGTTTTTTTTTGGAGAAGAGAGGGTGGGTGAGAGAAAGTAACTTCGTTTGTATCAAAGTGTAAATGGGGAAAAGTTAAACGGTTTGATTTTATTAATGTGAGTGGGGTGGGATTTTTTTGTGAGACGTGTATGATACACGTGGGGTGAAAGGATGGGGTAAAAAATGAATAGGTTGACAAAGCAATATGACTAGATACAATGTATCCGTCCAATATCATTCACCAATGCCAAATGAAATACTCCAAACCGTCCAATTTTTTTTATTTGCAATTGGGATGTTGTTGACTGGACCTTTGACCATAAAGCAAAGTATCCGTCCCATGGGCTTTTGTTGGGATGATTATATCCATAAATGAATAATGTTAACTCCCTTATTGGGCTTTTGGGCCCGATGAGTAAATGTGGGACCCACTAAGCCTGAAAACTTCGTGAATAATTAAGTCCACTTAACACGATCTTGATTTCGGCTTTCTTCGATCATTTCTTCAAAATTAAGTTGACTTAGCCGGTTTTCGTGATCTTGGCACACTTTTGGTTTTTTGACTTCGTCTTTGTCTCTTTCTTGGACTTTTCTTCATCATTTGACCGTGAAATCCCGTGTTTTCTCTTCTTTTGATCATTTGTACCTATTTAAACACAAGAACACAAAACAAGCATAATTCCGTCTTTTATGATATAAAACACATGTTTAGGTCATGTTTTTCCTTGATTTTAGTGGCAAAAGGATAAGTGTTTACACACTTATTAACTGTTTTATTTCAGGTTTGAAGATTGCAAGCAAAGAAGTATTAAAGAAAAAGATACTTATAAAGTTTTGTCTCATCAAATCAAGACTGGAGTTCATGATTCAGAGTTCATAGATTTAACTCAAGAAGACAATTACTGTTACTGCAAGGACAAATGAAAGTTTACAAGACACAAGAAGATCATAGTTTGAAGACAAAGATGATGTTCATAATGCTTGAAGGTTATCTTATCAAAAGAAGATCTACATTGAATTGTTTGGCTACATTCAGTTGGATACAAATACAAATTACCAAGTTCAATCCATGGATGAAGAAAATACTAAAGACATGTATTCTAAATACATTTTGTACAAAGAGAAACAAGAAGACATTCTTTTTTAGGGGAGGATTGTTGGGAATTATTTGTTAAGTATCAAGTACCGTTAGTATTATTGAAGTACTGTTAGTATCTTTTAAGTACCGTTAGTGTTAACGCGGTACATAGTAAGTACTGCTATATTGATTAGGACGAATATATCTTTGTATAAGATATGTCATAGTTATAGTTAGAGTATATCTTATGTGATATACTAAATAGTTAGAATATTGATAATATATCGTCTGTGATATAGTTATCATTATAGAATATTCTAAGGTTTCTATGGTTCCTTACTCTATAAAAGGAACACAGGTACGATGTCATTTATGTACCTCTTTCAAGTAGATTAATAAGAGAATCAAATAGTTAAAAGTAATCTTGTTCTTCTGTGCTTTATAAGTTAGATTCTGCATAACTTATTCATCTTGAGTAAGAGTTCTCAAAGTGTTTTAGTTTGATTACAAACTACTATACTAGTTCTTAACAGAATATAGATCCAATCAAAGGGATCAACAGTTTGCATTTTAAGAAGTCGGGGTAAGTACACCCTGTAGCAACTCGGTTCCTAGCATTGGTGTTTTGGTTGTTGCCTTGGTTTTCGTTGGGATGTGTTTCCCTGGCGGCTAGGACGTCAGCGATGCCCTGACCAATAAGCACTCTAAGTTGTGCTTCCGAAATAGTTGATGTGGGAGTAGCTCCAGGATTCTGTCGGGTAACTCTTTGTGCAATTTTTCTATAATACACAAGGATGAGATTTATTAGTTGATCAATATGATGTTTATATTAATTTGCATGGAAAATGTATGCATAGAATTCACAACAAGTTGGATAACCTGTCAAGAGTTCATAATAATATAAGTACAAGAGATAATAGAATAATGTTGGTACAAGTCATTTCTGGCACATAACGATATCATAGAAGTACAACCGATCTAAGACAGGGATACAACATGCATGTCTGAAATAGTGGTACAGATGTTTTTAGTACAACAAAAGATAACCTACCTACTATGGTTAGGTGCTAAGGATACAACTAAAAAATAAGAGATATAGTACAAAAGTCCTAAATCATGGGAGCTGAGATGCAACTCAATGCTTGGCATGATATACAAATATATCTAAGCTACACTAGTGTGGTTGTTTGCTGGTTTGGCTGGTGCAGCTGGTGGTATAGGTGCCTGAGCATCCTTCAACACGATCATGGCTTCTCAGGTCTCTCTAGTAAGTCTGAGAGCCTCAAAAAGCTAAATCTGACGAGCGGTGTCTGTACTCCTCAGATAATCTGTCTCTGTGGTCGTCCCCTGATGACAAACATCAGCCAAGTCGAAGAAGATCCTGAAGGTCTCCTCCTGGGTCAAAACGGCAGTGCGGGTCTCGTACTGATGACCCTGAAGAGCTGACAAGCGATGGCGGAGAATAGAGTTCTCCTCAAGTAGCCACTACAAGTTGTTCTGGATAGTCGTCCATGAAGCCTATGTAGTATGTGACTCAGTAGCAACTGACCAGTAGAGAGTGTTAAGTCTCTCCTGAAGTATCGCACGTCCCAGATGGTCCACGCGTAGCAAAGCATGGATAACAGCAGTATCCTGTGCCCGCCTAGCAGTCAGCGCATCAAGCTGCGCCTGGATAATGTCGGGTGCTGCCTGGTCGTCTCCCTATCCCTCCCCTATCTCGAATATGGAGACAGGAGTAGAGGTATGCCTCCTCTTGTGAGGTGGCAATGCTCTGGTGGGGTAGGTATGGAGTGAAGATAGTGGTGGTAGCGGTGGCAGAGTAGGTACTACCTGCTCTGCTTCCCTAGGTGGGGAAGTAGGTACAGCTGGTGGTGATGAAGAGGGAGAATCTGATAGCACGATCACTCCGTCCGTCGGGTGATCCCCAGACTCTGCATTAGACTCAAGTCTGTGTAGTACTGACGTCGGTGATACGGGTGTAGCAACAGGAGTCATGAGGGCGTCAAAGGTAGTCACGATAGTCGGTGACGTCATGATAATCTGAAAATAATAGCATTTCAAAGTTGAGTAAGTATTAGATTACACAATTCAAAAAGTTTTCAAAAGATGCATATGCGATGTTTATGTATGCATGTGGTAGTGTAATCAAAATTACGTAGGTACTTAGGTGATCATATAGCAGATACTATATATCAATGCATAGTTAGTTCACACAATATGTATGCTCTATATGTGTATGCCTAACTATAAGGGTTCCCTAAAAATCAATTTTTGTAAACCAATTGATTTTTAAATTTAGATATAGTCTAGTTATAAATTTTTACTATTTAAAAATTTTTACGTTTAGATCTGGTTCTCTATAACTATGCTCTCTGATACCATTTTTGTAACACCCCAAAATAGTAAAATGCAGCGGAATAGTACGTGGGTGTTACTTTGATTGGCGGATCGATAGCATACGGTATAGAGAGTAATGATCATCAAATGTCATTAAAACATATCACATGAATTTAAGTATGCAAATTAAGTAAAATGTCTTGAAAACACATTTATTAATATTTGTGGAAATGTCCTAGCCCGATGGTAAACATGAATGTTCCCTATGATGCTGGAATCCAATGCATGCACCTGCTTACTTTCTTGATAAAACATAAAAAGTAAAATGTGGGGGTCAACACGAAGTTGGTGAATTCACATGTTTAATTATAAAGTTAATGTACTGATATGCAAAACACCACGATGATAGTAGAGCATCAAGCTTCCTACTATATTAGTTCCTATTGCCCTGTAATAGATGGTAGGCAATGTTTCTCAGGTGCCTATCTGGATCATCCTGATGAGAGACCCTCAGTCTGACAATGAAATAAACCTGTTGCTTGGCCTAAGCGTTTCGTGATAACAAGCCATGCAGGCCGGGTGTTGTCAATACCCAAATAGATCTATTTATAACATTTCGCGCTACACTATTAACTATTACAGTCCACGTGAATAAATGGGTCAAACAATAGGCAGCAAATCTATTGTTGAATGTAAGTGTTTGCATATACAATAATTAAGTATGTTTTCTCCCCCAGTTATAAAACAGTAAAAGATGGGCCCATGAACTTAACTCAATGATAAAGTTGTAGTAGAATATCACTGGGTATGCTGATATAGTATGATCACGGAGCAATAAAATTACCTAAGTAATTTATATGACTCAGTATATGCACAGTAAAAATGCACATATAAATGTAACTGATGAAAATGTATGATCACTAATTAATAAGTTGTTACAATTGTTTAAACGTTAATCTTATAGTAAGTTATCGATAATAATATATTTTTAATTTCTAAAAATATATTTAAATTGTTCGTACGATAAAAGTGTAATTAATTAAATAAATAGATTTTTAATTAATTACGTGATTGTAAGAAAGTAATATGTCTCACCAAATTTCCTTAGAGTTCAAATACACTAATATAGTTCGTTTGTTATACCAATGTCGTAAATAAACTCTTATTGTTTATTTAATTTAAAAAATTAAAATAACTTAATTTAATTTATGTCAAAAAAATTTATTAATGTTTTTAATTAAATTAAGTTACACAATAGTCTTTGTAAAGAATATAGTTTCCAAAATAACCCCTAGGGTTTCGTTGTTAAATGTATTACATCGTTAGTCCTTGTCCGTTACATTTGTTTTCAAAAATACCCCTAGGGCTCACAATAGTTTCGAAGAATGACAAATATAGTCAATATGGTTTAATAACATTCGGCAATTTGCAAACCGAGTCACTAGGGCTCGGTTAAGGTTTGTAAAATGGCAAGTTTAGTCCCCCTAGTCTCGAAAATCATTACAAAACACTAAAGGGAAAACTAGGGCTTGTTATAAGTTTGGGAAATGACACATATGGTCCTTGTGGTTTATTAAAGTCTCCATATAAAACAAAACGCAACCTTATACTTTCGAATTTTGTAGATTTAGTCCTTAGACTTTACAAAAGTCACGAATTAAATATACATGTTTTATAATGTTATTATTTTGACTTATACTTTCACCCTTTGGCAAATATGGCACGAAAAGTCTCCAAATAGTAAATTTGGAGCTAGATGGGCTTACTATTGGGCTATTTTATTAGTTGTACTATTTTGTAGCACTCCTAATAATCCAAAATAATCACACACGCCTATTGGGCTTAACTTAATACTCGGTTTATATAATAAGTCGTGTAATGGGCTTATGTCTTATCTAGTTCGCGACTTATATATGGATTATGTATGTTTATAACTTAATTTTTAGCATTCATCTAACCCTAAGTCATTAACTTAAGCTATGGTCTTATTAGACAAATGATTAATAATCGGCTATTTAAATAAGCCGAGACCTTATGGGCTTATAATTTGGTGTACACGTGTAGCTTATTAGACCTAGCTTATCTAGGGTTTTTAGAGCAAGGTTCTCAACTAGTTTCCATAGATCTATGATTTGAGCATGTTAACCATGATGGAAAAATCAAGTCGTGGGCTTCTAGTGTCTTAGTGTCTCGAGTTCTAGCAAGTTTTACGTATGCATGTTCATCTTGTCACATTGTATATAGTCCTACACGTATGGTGCATGGATTCAAATGTCATGATGAGTAGGAAAGAAATGAATGAAGGTATGGAGGTAGTTTACTTACTTGTTAAGTGAAGATGATGATGAATGGACAAGACTAGCTAAACTCCTTGTTTCTACGCATCTAGTACCTTTAACCGTGACCTTAGGGTAGTTTTGTTTGCATTGACCACCAAGATTCGAGTGAGGACTTGCACTAAATACTCTTGAGACCAAGACTCGTGTAGTAAATGATGTAGGGAATATATGTTTTGTGTTTAAGTGCTATGAGATCCAAAAATGGTGTGTTGTAAGTGAGGTTTGAGGATGCGAGGGTTAAGCTTATACTCCAACTTGGGAGATGTGTGTGGTTCGGTTTGTATACACGTCCAAGGAGAGAGGAGGATCAATATTTGGTAATCCTAGGTTGTACTATGATGATGTAGTTAGGAGATTTGTTTGTACAAGGTTTAATTGCTAAGAAAGTACACTTGCCTCTTCTTTTTCTTCTTAGCTGTCGCATGCAATGGTCAAGGGGACAAGTATGATGCAAGGTAAAGTGTTAGTCTTAATAAGGAAGTGTTGTACATGTCAAGTTGTGTCTAGTATAAGTTTATAAGGTTTTTAAGTGAGTATATGTGTGATATAGGTAGTATTCGGCTAAGACAAGGTGTATAGGGTAGTTTTAGGTTCAATTCTAGTAGTTTGGTGTAGTTATGAGGAGTCTAGGTATTGTAGTGTGAGTGTAGGTTCGAGTCCAAGTCGATTTGGTTAGGTTTTAGAGTTTTTGGTGAAAGTATAATCATAAATAAATAAATATATAGTTTTATTTATTTAAAGTATGAGACACTTAAATAAATTGTTATAAATTTTGTTAGATACAAAATTAAATTGTGTCAAAAGCTCTTGATGATTGTAGTAACACTTAAAGTGTGTATAAAATATATAGTATAAATATATTTTGTAGTAATGTAAAACTAGATAAACGTTATTAATTGTGATCTTGGTTTTAGGTTTTCATAACACTAAAATGATGCATGAATATTCTCATGTGTTTACAGGTGACTCAATAGTCTCTAAATTATTGTTTGTAGATTATGTATGCTCATAAAAATGTAGTCATACTAAATGTTTAATGAAGTGTAGTATGTCCGTATGTTCATAAAATGTAGTCATACATGTTGTTCCTGGGATCCCATGATTGAATATTCACAATCATAATGTATTGTTCAAATTTATCGTTGCTCAAATGTTCCAACTCTTCCCTGCTATGGTAAATTGCTCAAATCACTTGTGATCAAAATGATGTATGCTCATGTATGATGCATATGATTGTACAAAGTTTTCATGCAGAGGTGAATATATATATATATATATATATATATATATATATATATATATATATATATATATATATATATATATATATATATATATATATATATATATATGTATATATCATGAGGTGACGTGTACAAAGATGTCATAGTCAAAACCTAAAAACTTCAGGTTTTACACAAATGACCAAGGATTTGAGTGATTCTAGAAGTATGAAAGAATCTGGAAATATATGTGCAAAACATGTGAAGAGAAAATCTGAGAATAGTCCACTATATATAAGACAAGGCTTCAACGGCTATATATTTCTTGTGGAAACCTAAGTTTCCTCGATCTTTTAACTACTAGGAACGATTCTCATTCACTTGTTTGAATCAAGGCGTAATAGAATAGGCGGAATAGAATGAAAACCGTTAACAAGGTGTTTAGGCACAAGAACACAAGATGAATTACTCCCACGGATTGCTCATTATATTAATAATAAACAACCACTAGGCGTGTATGCATTTAATCCCAAGCCTAGTCGACACACACTTTAGGTTTACATTGTGAATGAAAACTGATATGAAAATCTATAACCCTTGGTTCCTTTTATAATGTAAGGATTAGGGTTTTACAAGAGATAAGAATGAATAAACATCTAAATATTCTATTTAGATTAAGTATATTCTAAATATCGTCCTACAACATCTTGAATATTCCTCTAAATATAATTCCATCAGCGTCTTTATATTTGTTAGCGTCTATAATACACGTTTCAGTGTCTAGCTTTCACGTGTAAGCGTGTCTGAACAAACGTCTTGATATTTCTTCATTTTGAGTTTCTGCCACATCATCTTTTAGACCAAACAATCTTCCCCTAGTTGATGTCGGCAAAACTCTTTGTGTATCTCTTGTAAGTAGTACATCATCTTCAAATTGCTTCCCCTCAAGTGTAGCATGTATTTCTTCCCCTTTTTGTCACATCAAATAGGGAAGGAAACAATGTATGTAATCAAAGATTCTCCAAATGTAGGCTTTATGTAATGATCTTTAAAGAAAATAAATACAATATTATTGATGTAGAAGTAGAATAACCCAAGCCTGTGTTTACATATCTTTTAGTAAACATGCGACTCCAAAACTCACGGCTATAATGAGTAGACTTTAAAACTCACTGCTATAATGAGTAGTCTCTTGATAAAAATAATCTTTACTTTGACAAAATGAGGATAGCAAATATGAGCATAGAGCATATTAAGAAAAATTTCATACCTTTGCTAACTCTCTATCAAGTCTGTTGTCACAACCAAAGATGATATTCAAACCAATGTCTGTAATCCACGGATTAAAGATAAAACACAAACCCGCGCAAATCTACTTCAAGCATCAAATTTACCATAAGAATTCTTCCCCTTAATCATATACTTCTTCTTTAAATATCCGATCCATAAATACCAAATTGATATTTTATATAAAAACGAAGATCCCATGTACCTGTGTGTATAATCTCCTTGTTTTGTGTGCCAAAACCTAACCAATTTCCAAACAGCAGCATTTCCTTTGTCATTCAATATCCTTAACTGTCCAATAACCTTACATTGTATGTTGTCCAATATCAGACAATACTTGTCACTGGACCAAATACTATATCTCGGACAACACTTTTCAGCGCTTCTGTAAGCGCCTGACTTACACCATATGTGGCTATGAATAATGACAGCGGCTAAATAAAAATATCACTGTCATCCTCTGTTGTAGTTTAATCTTGCTTTATTCCACATGATCACCATGCAATTTCTTTGAATAATATAAGAGATATTCATTCTTTTATATCACGTAAGAATATATCTCTACAAATGAGGACCCTTCCCGTTTCACATGTATATCCCACGTTTAGCTTAAAAATGGAAACACATTCCACAAATCACGTAAGCAATAATCAAGAGATCTTACCCACATTAAATATCACACGTCTGTTTCTAATCCACAAACCATCATTCATATATCATATCCTTAGAGAATAGGAAACAAGATATGGCCACCTTTAAGCATCACACATTTTCAACATATGTTGTGATAAGTAAAATAATCCTATAAAATAGCAATATCTCCATACCATTTTAAAATTGATGAATATTCGTGAAAACCAAAACCTACCACGTCTGATTAACCCATAGTCTACAAATTATCTATCTTGTTGCTTTCATGTGATACTTTTTCTCTTGTTAAATCATTGTCCCATATAGTTTTATAATCCACATGATATATGATGTAGTAAGAATTACGTGAGCAATAAAGCAAGGTAGTAGAAACCAATGCGTATTACCTATTTTTTTCCCATACTGTATCACGTGAACTACATCAAAACAAGTTGCATATACAGCCAGCATGCCCCACGTCCATAAAGAGATATTATAGGACAATCATAATTCTTCTTCTCTTGGACTTTTATGAAGCATACGTGATATGATGTAGTGTGAATGCAATGATACATGTTAAGTATAGATGTAATGACACATGTATCTTGGAACGAGAAAACATCACCTTTTGACAGCCGACATCATTAAGATCTCCACATAAACAAGTCACATCGAGGGTTTACTGCTGCTGCTAACACAAATATATGGTTTTATAAAACCCTAGTATGAAGATTGAAACCCTAACCTTTTTCTGCTGTGATCTTCGACGGCCAATAACTTTTGATTGAGGACTGGTCTGGACAATCCCTCCGATGGACATCTAGATATATGTGTGTAGAACACACATAAAAACTTTCGTGGCGATCCAACGGTTCAATAAAAAGTTATGGTCTTCTGAATACTGTTGCGCAAACAAAACCGCCCAGAAAAACCCTAAATGGATTTTTCTTTCTTTTCACCATTACGAACACTTTGTTGGTCCTAGCATCACGAGCCATGAGGCTTTGATAAAAACTGTGGAAACCTGAGTTTCCTTGATCTTTTAGCTACTAGGAATGATTCTCATTCACTTGTTAGAATCAAGGCGGAATAGAATGAAAAACGTTAACAAGGTGTTTAGACACAAGAACACAAGATGAATTGCTCCCAAGGATTTCTCATTATATTAATAATAAACAACCACTAGGCGTCTATACATTTAATCCCACGCCTAGTCGACACACACTTTAGGTTTACATTGTGAATGAAAACTGATATGAAAACCTATAACCCTTTGTTCCTTTTATAATGTAAGGAATAAGGTTTAACAAGAGATAAGAATGAATAAACTTCTAAATATTCTATTTAGATAAACTATATTCTAAATATCGTCCTACAATATCTTGAATACATCCTCTAAATATAATTCCATCAACTTCTTGATATTTGTCAGCGTCTAGAATACACGTGTCAGCGTCTAGCTTTCACGTGTCAGCGTGTCTAAAAAAACTTCTTGATATTTCTTCATTTTTAGTTTCTGCCACATCAACTTTTAGACCCAACATGTATGTGGTTCCTTATAGCTACCCGCGGTTCCTTATCGATAAGGAACCGCATTGCCACTTAAGGAGCCGCCGGAGTAGACTCCGCTAATTTTTTGTCTTTTAGTGGTATGGTTCGAATCTAGAGTTTAAAATATCTTGAAAGGAAATTTCGAACCAAGATAGAATATGCCATTTACAAATTTTCAAATAATTAATTTAATAAAACATTTTCTTAAAAATAAAGTTTAATAAAAACTTGTCACACTTAATAAAAAGTGAGTTTTAAGAAATGATTAAATCCTTGATCACTTAATTAGGATGAGTACTTGTTTGTACATACCTTAAGTGATAATGGTTAAAATGAAAAATACTTGAACTCAAGAATTCGTTTTTCGTTGTTTTCGTAAATGCTTGTTTTTACATATTATCGTAATCAAAACAAAGCGAGATCGAAAAATGCAAGTAAAGTGTTTAGGCATCATTGCATTAACACAATAATTTAATTGGTGTTTGAAAACATTAGTATTTTACCTCACGGGTGAGTTTCTCTTTGGAACTAGAAGCTTGGTTAGAACTAGAAGCTTGTTTGAAACCAGAAGCTTGGTTGGATCCAAACGATTGTTTGGCACAAGAATCTTGTTTTGTGATTTTCTCTTTTGTACCCTAGGTATGCTTCTTGGGTGCAGTGGGTGGCTTCTTAGAACCTAAAGGTGTTATCCTAGTAGAAGAAGGATGACTATTTGAAATAGGGTTGAATTAATGTTCCTGGAAGCATGCATAACAGGATCTGCCATCATATGTTCTGGACCACCATTTGTAGCCTGGTTTTCATTGATATCTCCATCATACACTTCTTTTGTTTGTTGTTCATGAGGGATGTCACAGAAGTTAGCTGGTATATAGGTTTAGGGGCTTTTTTTACAATTTTTCTTGTTGTGTCATGCCTCCCAGCATCTATGACAATGCATGATCCTACCAGTCCTATGAGTTTCATTATCATTTTCTAATGGATGCCTTATCCTTTGTTTCTTAGGTCTACTTGGCATTTTCCTTTCCTGTGGTGGTAAATGATTTTCAATATTTTTTTCCATAAATTAGTACTTGGAACAAGTTTAATGGCGTGCTGATAACATTGTTTCCACTTATTTTTTGAATACCATTCACTTACTCCTGTTTTAGGTTCAAGCCCTAAATTAGCATATCCATCCACTACATGAACACATGGAATTCCAATAAGCTCCCACATCCTGCAACCACATAGATTTTTCTCCATATTAACACCATAACCATGATCATGTCTTCTGACTTCCACTTCTTGGTAACCACTTGCAAACACCACCCAGTTCCTGTCATAATCATGAAGATTGCATTGAGAATCATAATACTAGAATAGTTATTATCTGTTAAACTTTATTGTTGTAAATCTCACATTATGCAATGCTAGCATTTTCTTGGTAAATAGAGTAATGACATCTGTGTACTTGATGAGACTGCTTTTATACATAGTCTCATCGTCCAAAAAGGGCTTAAAATGCATTAAATATCATGAAAATACCCCAATATATGCTTGTGTTTGTTGCTTGTGTATTTTAGGTACGGATATTGAGAAAATGACAAAAGATCACAAGAATCATACAAAAACGAACACGGGAAATGAAGCCGCACATTGAACCAAGTCCTAATAAAGAAATTCCCAAGACAAACCCTTGAAGATTTGAAGATTTATGAAGAAGGGTCCTCCAATATTGAAGAATTGACACTTTATACCCTTGCATCTTCATAATTACAAGATTGGTCCCTAAAGTTTGTCAAAATTGCAAAAAGGGCCCTCCACTTTGAAGAATTAGCAATTTTATTCCCTCATCAAAACTAAAATGTCAATATTTATCCTCCTCAAAGTCAAACATACCAAGAAGGACTTCAAGTTACCAGAAATTACAAGTTTGGTACTTTGAAAATATCAAAATTACCAAAAGGACCCTCCACTTTGAAGAAATGGCAAAAATGGTCCCTCATTAATCATGAATTGGCAATTTCAGTCCTCCAAGAAGTCAAACAAACAAGTCAAGACCATAATCTTTGAAGAAAATACCAAATCAGTCCTTCAAGAATCAAGAATTGGTAAGAAATACCCCTGAAATCATTTTACAAAACTTTTTGGGGCAAAAGTGTGAAAAGAGAAACATCATTAACAAAGGAAATTAAGTTTAGGCTGTTTTATTTTCAAGTGAAAGACAAAGGAAGAAGGGGGTCTAAACATGGTAGACACACAAACAAACCTAGACCAACCAATGAACGCCACCTGTCCCACTAACACCTCTCAACCAATGAAATCCCTCCCTGCCTCCACCTCACTCTCCACTCACAACCGTCTAACCAAACCTTAATTAATTATTTAATTAAGGCGTTAAACACCCCTTTTAAACACAAAAGAAGATCAAACCACCTGTTCTTAGTGTTCTTAGCAAATTTGGGTTTTTCCAAATCACTTGCAATTACACCTTAATTTACTCCAGATTTGTGATTAAGGTGAGACTAAAACCAACCCCACCTTAAACCCTTGCCCACGTCACCATACCAGCTCACATGATAAACCCTTCTACACCACCTTTGGGGAAAATGCCAAAAGAGGCCAGTCATCCAACGTCCAAGGATCCTGCTTACTCCTTAAGCTTATTTCAAACCATTGGATGCAATTCAAACTTGCCAGCAACACACAAACAGCCAATTCCATCACATGATTCAAAAAACTACCAAAAGTTCTCAAGGGCATTTCAGGGATTTTGTAACATTAGGGTTCATGTTTTTAGGTTTTGGAATCACTTCTTGTAGCCTATATAAGGCATAGCACTAGCTTAGTATCAAATTGCTCTTGAATTTTCCTTGGTTCACAAATCTGTAAATCTCATATTCATATTAATGAAATATGTTTCAATTTGTTGAAGAAAGCTCAAGTGCCACTCTTAATTTCTGTTTATTGTTGTTGATGTTTACTTGTTCTTGAATCAAAAACCTTTTTTCAAAAGGAGTGTGCAAAAGTTTGCACATTTTCCACTTTCCTTGATATTTTGCTATGTCTAGTTCAAACCTTGGAATTCTTGGGCTATAAGGCTGATCATAGCATCCTAATATTGAGTTATCAAGGTGTGGTGAAGCTTATAACTTGGGGATAATCAAGTGTGGGGAACTAAGGTTGCATTAATCAAGAATTTTCCATTTTTCAGATTTTCAAATTGTGCTCTTAACCTTGTTGATTCTTAGCAGGGTTGTTTGTAGAAGCTTGTACTTGTTCTTGCTAGTACATAAGCTCAAAATTCGTGGGTGTGGATGTACATCCATGAGGTACACATCATCTTACTTAAAATCTATTAAAATCTTGGAATTTTGGTGATTTGTGTGTGATTTGTGTTCTTGCTGATTTTATGGTCTAATCTTGCTTAAATCTGCTGAATATATCTGTTATTGTGCTAATTTGGGCTTGGGTGGTCTTGGATAACACTTTTGATTTGAAAATTTTGGATTTGAAAAGTTAAAATGGTGTTTGGGATTACCTGATTGAGATCATAACTTGATTTTGTGTTGTTAGAAGTTTGTGTTTGTGCTTGTTATCTGTTAAATACTTAGTTGAGTGCATATTGCTGCAAGCTTTTGGGCTTGAAACCTCAAATCATACATTGTGCTATATCTTGTTGAGTTTGACTGATTTTGACCTAAGATTTTGGTAAAATCTAGAATTTATGCATGCTTAGGGTTAAAAGTTGTTAAAACATCATTAATATAACATATGTGATAGATCTGAGTGATTGAATCTGGCTTGTTGGTCAAGTGCATTAGCAAAGTGAAAAAACTGCATGTTCATAGTTCATCAGTAACTTTAAGTGCTTGAATCTTGCTCAATACTTTGAATCAGTGCATGAAACCTGTTTAGACTTGCTTATTTAAATTTAATATTGCTTGTGTATGCATTTGGTTAAGTTTGGCTGGCTGAATTGTGTTATAAGTGCTTATTGAACCATTACTACTTATTGTTCTAAGTCTGGTGCATATCTGGTGATTGATTGAATTAACTGTACTAATTGGCTGATTGTGATTGTGATTTCTTGATTGTTATTGACTCCTCTTGATCCACTGATCATTTGGGTGCCTTTGTGTAACTTGAATCTCCAAAAAAGTCACTAAAGACAAAAAAGTCAAGAAGTCAAGCAGTGGAAAAAGTTTCCACTACTCAACACCCAAAACTAGCCCCTGCTAGTGCAATTTTTCAGTTAGCTTATCAATAAGCCACAATGGCTTATCCAGACCTGCAACAACTTATTTTTTGTTATATATCTTCATTATTTGACCCATTTGATTGAACTAGAGCTTATTAGACTTTGACTTTGACTTTTTGCTAGAAAACCAACTCATTTGACTTTTTAATAAGTGCTTATTTGCTTATTCCAGCTTATTGAGTGAACTTATTTGAAAACTTTTTGTTGATTAAGCTTAGTTAAGTCATTTAAAAGTTTCAGAAACTTGAATCAGCTCTTGGGATAGCCTAGTACTCAAAAACGACTGTTTTGTCGTTTTATGTAGATTGCTTTTGCATTTTCAAGCTTATTCCTTGGACTTTTTTCAAGTTTCTTTTTACAGAAGTCTTAAGCAACTCAAAAGAAGCTTGTGTGTCTAATTTGAGCTTATGGCATCAGCTTATAGCTTAATGGGCCAAAAAGCCCATTAAGAATAAGCTGTTTGATATAAGCCAGCTTATTTCACATTTTCAGCTTTTGGGCCTTTGAAAAGTTGTGTTTAAAATCAAATTTTGAGTCAGATAGGAGCTTTTGGGCTTAATTGGACAATATTTTTCTTATTGGGCCCTAATAAGCCCATTAAAGTGACTGTTTGGACTTTTGGCCCATTAGGGGTATTTTTGTAATTTCAACTTCATATTCTGTTTATTTAGGTTAAATTAAGCTAGTTTGCAAGTTTTTTTAGAATTTTTTATAAATTTTGGATTTTTAATATTATTTCATTATTAAAAATTAAAATTAAAAATTTTCAAGTTTTTATATTTTTCTTAGGTTAAATACATTAAGTTAGGAATTTTGCAACTTTTAGCATATTTTTATTGTTCTTAGATTAATTTTTATAATTATTCTAAGTTTTAATAGTTTTTAATTGTTTTTAAATAGTTTTTATTAATTTTAAAATTTCAAAAATAGTTTTAAGTTAAGTTAGGGTATTTTAGAGGTTTAAAAAGAGATAAATCTCATTTTGGGCTTTTTGTTAATTAAATTGATTTTTAGGGCTTTAATTAGCATTAAAAAATCATTATTTAATTAAATAAAAGGTTTGGGTGATTTTTGATTTTTTGTAAACTCTTAATACATTATTTAGGATTTATTGCAATTTTTAGGAATTTTTAGAGTAAATTTTTAATTTTGGTGCTTTTACGGTTTTACGTGTATGACCTTTTCGTCTTAGGGTAATCCGTCATCGTAACCGCCATTCTCTTCTTATCCCATTTCTATTTTCTTTCTCATAATCATATAATCACATAATTAATCATCTCATTACACACACACCAAGCCTCCTTGAGAACGATCCCCATTTTGGGTCATTTGTGCACGATTTTCCTAAATCGTCGTACTTACCCTAATTACCTCCTTTTCCTAAAGGTGTGTAAAAACCTCTACATCATTTTGGCTCCGCTGCCGGGGAGGCGTGTTGTGTTTTGATTTGGAAATTCTTGTTTTTATATATAGCCATAATATCTATTTGTATTAGTAGCACTCTACTAATACGTATTATCGGTTTTCGTTTTTTGTGTGAATACTATTACTATATTATATACGTAGAACAATAAATATACAAGTACTCCAAAAGCGTGAAAACGCAACCTTGATTCGGGAGTTCATCACTCGATCATTGTATTCGAATCCAAAGCAAAAGTTTAAAGGCAAAATAGATAAATACTTTCGTGAGGCTTAATTTCAATTAACACAAACTATATGGTGGGTATAAGGCGGCTGTATTTCACGACCTAAGGGAAAAAGGCTCTTAAGTGCTTAGCGCCGCCTCGTTTCCCACGCTTGCTTGTGCATGTTTTTAGAAAAAGGGCTAATCGAGGGTTTGCCAACCAAAGTATTATCGACGTATATATATTTTCTTGTTTTCAAGATTAAACCCTCTTGAACGTTTTGTTGTTCCACCAACGTTCTAAAGTCATCGAAGGCGTTCAATTCACGTGATCGTTTTCAGTCCTTGAGGCTCCTTTAATCGATAAAGTCGATTCGAGGAGAGATTTATAGATTTGAGTCTACGTAATACAAAAAAAATCCAAAAAAATTAAAAACAATAAAAAATCAAAAATATTCTTCTTACCCTTATCCATTAATTCTATTTCTAACCCTCTAGTGTTTAATACTCGTAACACCATTCTCGTTGCATCATGTCAAATAATGGTGGATATTATTCGTGTCCATATTGTGGAGGCCCGCCCGATGGTGCCAATTGTTTTTATTGTGAGGTTATTGGAGGTCGAGGGGGTTATATCTATAACTCTGCTCCACGTGATCATGGTAATAAATTTCAATCTTACGACCAAGGTCACCCATCGTCTTCGTTTTATTCGTTGTATGATCCGTCTTTTAATTGCAATGATGAGTCTATTCATAATGCCTTTAATGATTTTGTGAGACGAAATAATGAGAAATTAACGATGGTGGAAGAACAAATGGCAAGCCTTAAGGAAACTTGTAATAAACGAATGGCAACCCAAAGGGAAACTTTCAAAAAAATGGAAAACGATTATGATACCCTTTTTGAAGAGCAACAACGTTTGTATGACCAAAGTCAAGAGATGTGGAAGGGATACGTGGATAAAATTAAGGAAAATCATGCTAATGACAAAGATAAAATTCTTTTAATAGTCGAGGGCTTAATGGAAAAATTCAATTCTTCGTCAAAAGACACCAATCCTAATTCCGAGGGAGAGGTTAAAGCCTTATCAACTCCTAAGACTTGTACGTCTCGTATTGATCCATATCTCTCGAATTTTAGAGTCGTGCTACCTTCTTTGTCTTGCAAAAACATAGAGGAAAAGAAAACGTCATCTAACGAAGTTTTGAAAAATGTTTTTGAAAATAAACCAAAGGAAAAACTGTAACACCCCCAAATTTATACAATTAAATACAGCGGAAGACTCGTTGGTGTTACGGGATGGCACATTACTCACATCATAGACAACGCTTAAAAATTGCGTCGTTTAATAATAAAGCATTTCCATTCATACATATTAAATTTACATAGGTCCCAAGTCATAGTTTTTCATACAAGTTTTAGAAAGTATTTGAATGGAAATTATTGTTTAATTGCGGGCCATGAATTCTTGTTGTCTTCCCGAGAATTACCTTCAAGTACCTGAGATAAATCATGTTAAAAGAAAAGGTCAGCGATAACGCCGAGTGAATTCATAGAGTTTAATAAAACCACTAATATATCATCGGTATATAATTATTACCGAAAATCATTTTTGTACAAATCATTGTAATAGGCCATAAAATTGCCAAAGTCATTTTATACAAATCCTTATCAAAAATCATAATATAGGCTTTTGACTTTAAAATCATTATACGAATCATTTTCGTAAAAATATCATACAATACCTTTTATAACGTTGTATAGATTAAATATAAACCGTTATATGAATATGGTTATATAAAACCAAAACACGAACATAATATCAATAATAAGACCCCGTATCGTAATTCAGTGCGGATAGCAGTATTTCGTTATTTGGATTATTATAAGCTGCATGACATTGTTACCTTACTACAACAAATAACGAGTAGCTAACCCGAAACTCATTTGCCCATCTAAAACAACGTGTCTTCACAATAATCCCGCTTATTTAAATCTTCTCATACAAAAATTCGCTTACCAACCAATGTGGCACGACGAGGATCAACCGTCAAGGCGCGAACTCTTGTCCAATTACTTAAATTTATAAGTGTTTAGCCCAATCGGTAATTCGGATGTACGGTACGTGCTTCAATCACGAAAACCTAGACAAATAATACTCCTCTTAGACTCTTGTCCAATGACTTTATAAAAATAACAATTATGTATACATACGATGATTTTATATATATGATGATGATCAAGTGGGTTTATACATTCTCATTTACTCATTCATTATAGTGTTTATGTGTTGGTCTCATTTTTATACTAGTTTCACTAGTTTATCTTGTTTATATGTTTTAGGCCCAATAAGCCTATTACAAGCCCAATACTTTTCATTAGCCCAATTATACTTTCAATATCAGTATTATACTTTACATGTTGGGCCCAAGTGGGTTAAGCCCAATAAGTAAATTTATAAGTGTTTAGCCCATTTAGTTGGATTAATAGCCCAATAATGCTAATTTAGCCCGTTAATGTCCGTATATTATATAGTTCGGGTTTTATCGGTTTTTACTTGTATTAAGTACTTATATATCAGTATATGACTTTTAAAAAGTTTACATTACACGGGTCCGATCGTCTAAATTTTAATTGACGAAAAACGTTAATTTTACGATACTAGCCGAAAAGACGTAAAAATCATGGTTATAGTTTTTATAACTTATAAAACTTACCAAACTATCATTTTTATATAATGTCCATTTATTTATTCTTATACATATTTATATAAATGAAATATATAAGTTAGTGGGTTTTAATTTCACATTTTATACTATATTATTTTGAGTGCTTATATAATACTATTAAACTTTAATTTCACAAAATCTGATTTTTAGTTTCACTTTCACCATTTTTATCATATCTTGAGTTCTATAAGGAGATAGAAGCTCATTTTTGGATGACATAAACTTCATATTATGTGCTACAAATAAGTTAGATATAGCTACTGCTCAATCCATGTCTAAGTATCCTTAACAGTCCCTACAAAACAGACTATTCAGATTGGTATACTAATTTTGTTTTGATCATATCTCACTCATTTTGATGATTCCATTGCATGGCCAACTCTCAAATGTGTATGACATCTAATACCTACTGTAAATTGATTCCACTATGCCATTTTATAAGTTTATCATTTGGTTACATACTGTTTTTATACACCCATCATATTTAGCAAGATTTTTAACCATTTTACATGTGGTTTTCCATCTTTTTATCCATGTTTATCAACACCAAATCCCCACATAATATTTTTATCATCATTCATCATCATATACATATACAAAAATAAAGAAAATACAAGATTACATAATCAAAATAACAAGAGGATAGGAAGAGCAATCTTTATACCACCATTAGTGATGAAAAGATGAGGTTTTTGATGAACAAGACTTGGTTCTTGTTATCAAATCTTTAACTTTGGCAAGGAAACTTCTTGGGTCCTTTGGATATATGAGCACCTCCATGAATTCAGCCCTTTAACCTCATGAAAACTCCTTTTCATAGGTTAAGATCACCTCCAATCTTCATATCTTCAAAGGTTCTTCAACATATATGTGAATAACACATGATATTGTGGTTAAATTGATCAAATGAGGGGTCTTTGAAGGTGGTTTTTGGACGAAATATAGAGAGAGAGGAGAGAAAAATGGTGTTTGCATGTATGAAAGTGTTAAATGGTTTGTGTGAGTGGTTCTGGCAAGTTTTGTGTGCAAGTGGTGTGATGGCAAAGCTAAGACAAGTGTCTTAGCTTTGTTTACAAGCTTAACACCTCACAAGGGTGTGTTTTACACTTGTGGTCGTCCCATGTGTGGGGGTGGGGCAAGTTTATCTTGTCTCATCCCCATTTAATTACGGGTACTCCTCGATTCTAGTTTCCTCGATTTGCGTGCCCTCGGGTCGTTTTACGAAAAATGTTTTTATAAATTATCAATCAACGGCACAAAACGAATCTAATAAAAATTGTCTCATCAAAAACGGAGTTCAAAAATGTAAATACATAATCCTAAGGTTTCCGGTTTAGTCGTAAAGGACTTTAAATTATAATCGTAAGTCATAATCTCTTCTCGTAAATTTGTGAGTTTATGAACCAACACAAATTTAAAATCCCAAAATAATATTCACGGTTAAATTTATTTCCTGAAATGTCGGACTGTCACAAAAAACGGTGTATGTAAACGTAAACACGTAACGTAGAATCCTCCGGTTTAGACGTAGTCGATGATACTTCAAGACATAAATCCAAATTTCTTCCCATAAATGAGTGAGTACATAATATAACATTAAAATAATGTTTTTGAATAATATTTGAGAATAAAATATCAACCATAAATTGACGGATTGTCACAGCATTTACCCCTAAACAGGATCTTTGTCCTCAAAGATCAATTTGTCTTACTACTCGCTTCTTATAGAGTTAACACCATGTGGGTATTTCCTCCACATTCGGTCTTTTCTCACAAGTGTAATTCATTACAATACGTGAGTTTCATCAAACATAACTACGGGAATAAGATCAGGCTTAATGTTGACTTACTTTCTCTATCCATGATGTTCATGGATTTTTGATGAATGCAACTTTTCGCCAATCTAAACTTCATTAAGGAATAGTTAGATTTTCACTTGATAGACATTTTATCAAGTTAGATATATGAATCATAATTCACGTAGCCCTTGAAGTCCTAGGGTAGATCCAGCTTATATGCCTTTCAACCAACTTTTACATCATCTCAATGGTCCCATACAACGGGGACTTATTTCCCATGATCTTTCAGATCATCTATTCATTTTTCCAAGGTGAAAATTTTTGGCATAACTTCGCTACCCATCCTGCACTTCAAGATCTACACTTCATATTCACATAACCTCCTTCCCACTACTAGCAGCCAATAATCAAATCCTAATTTCAACAATCATTTCAAGTCTCGCGGGTCGAGTATTTTGTAAGGTTAGGTTCGTCATCATAGGAAACATTAAACCTAAAAGACATGTCCAACTCACAATGGGTGTATGTCGAGTGTCTTCATCCCAACTCCGGCTTACAGGTGCTCTCATATAGATCCTCACCAGATTCGATCTCGATCCTAATATGATAATTATCAATGATAATCTCTCCAAAGGAAAACGATTATACGGTTCATTACTAAAGATCAATCATTCAAACATAAAACAATACTTCTAGTATTTTGTATAGTTACTTTACCTCGTCCCTTCGATTGGGGTGGTAAACAGTACTCTCATCAAGGTTCGTTCCCAATGACTTCTGAGCAAATCTCTAGAAAATTCGATGTGCAACGAGGATCTTGATTGAGATGATTGATACGGCACACTATGTTTCAACAACTCCTTTAAATACAAAGAGTCAATTTCTTGATCGAGAATCTATCATTAACAGGAATGATATTAACAGATTTGGTCAGTCTGTCGATGATGACCTAAATCGAATCAAATTCAGATGATGACCTTTGTAATAGTTAGACGTTTACTAATGTATGAGGCTATGTCTGTCTTCATAATTTTCCATGAGTACAACTTCCTCAGATAAAGATACATTTAATCAGAAATGGCATGAATAGAATACTTAGTCTTACGAGATTCCAACATAACTACATCTCACAATCTCCATATTTAGGCAACCACAAGTGGCCTTTAAAACATTTAACGCCATCGGCTTCTTAATTTTAATGGTTTACATTAGCCGTGAAACCTTTCACTATTTATAGTATCCTTCTTACAAACATCAGCTATTTTTAAATTGTTCGGCAATTTATTTTGTATCATCATTACTAAGGAACACATCTTAATTGGTTCGTTATCCTTTTCTACATAACATGTCAGTAATTACATTCACCTTCCCTGATGGAATAAATATCATGTCCGTATTCATTCAAAGTCTCTTTCTTCATATTTTCTAAGTTTTAGTTTCGTATCCACTATCATTTTTATCAGTTTTACTTAATCCGACGTTTAGAGCGTCGATAATTATTACAAGTAATTAAATAATAAATATTTAATTTTTATGAAACGTAAACAAGAAAATTTTAAATTTCTTAGTTCGACCAATTATATAAAAATGTTCAAAATAAATTTGAATTTTATTAACAAGATTTTTGTTGATTTATCGAAAATATTAATTTGATTCGTAAATGTTTGAAAAATCTTTGTTTATACTTTGGTCAAAATTTTCTTAGTTGAAAAGCAAAAATTGTCGTTTCAAATTTCAAGTCATGGTTGAAATGGTTTCCTCAATCCCTCTTAGGTTGTCTTGAGGTATGCACAAACATTTACCCCTAAACAAGAGTTTAGTTAAATGATTTGTGCATAAGGAAATAATACCTTAAAAATTTCTTTGATAAAATATCTGTCAAAACATATTTCCATTTTTCTTTTTAGTAAAACCCAAAGCCTTAATGGCTCTAATCCTTAAAAAGTCATTATAGATTCCATTATTTTATTAATCACATGGTCAAATAATGTAAAGGATTAAGCCTTAAATCACTTGTTAAATATTCAAGGTACAGGTTTTCATTGTTCGGCCAATTCAGGGCAATCTATAAATAATTATTAACTCCTTCCTATTCTTAGAAACAAAACAGATGGTCCTTAATGATCACGAGCATGAATTTATCAAATTACAGCCTACACACGCGATTCACCAGATTTATGCATACTACATGTGCATTGGTCAATCCAAGCGACATCACATGAAACTCATAATGTTCATTACAAGTTCTGGATGTAGTGATTGGAATAGATAATCTTTTTCGCGGATGCGATGTTGATGATAACCATGCCTTGAATCAAATTTTCGAATATACGCTAGAACCTTGTAAATGATCGAACAAATCTATCATCTTGGGTAGTGTATATAGATTTTAAATCGTCAATTTACCTAGTTCACGATAATCAATATAAATAACAAATAATAACACCATAGCTCTTCATGATGACGAGCTTGGTAGAATAAAAGCTTTATCCGACAACTCTCTCAGTTGTACGGTAATTTTTTTTAATTCAGATGGTGCTGACGTACAGTGCATAAGCCACAAGTGCAGCACCGGGAATATAATCAATACCAATTACAACTTTCCTTAATGGCGAAAGTCTAGGTAATTTACCAATCAAATACTTTCTAAAGTTTCAGATAGCTGGAACATCTTTTAATAAATTTACTTTATGTTCTTTCTAGATTACAAGGTCTATGATTAATTCACAACCATTCACGGTATAATTTCAAGTCTAAATGCAGGATATGGTCATCCATCAAGAATTATTTAGATCACTTCTGATAATCAACATCTTATCAGTTAGGGGAATTCTATTCGAGTTCCCATCAGTTAAGACAATGTCGTCATGTCATAATCAATCAATCCATTCTACTGGCACCACCAACTTTCTAGTTTCATTGCCGTCAATAAGATGTGAACTTTGATAGGTGTGAAAACACCCATCCTTTTACCACTTATTTCTTGCTAAAACGAGCCAAAAACGCGTATTTAATGTTATTTGTTTGGAATTATGCGTGGTTTGTGTGTTTGTTGTGTTTTCAGAGCCAACCGGATAAATATTGAAGAAAACATGGGATTGCACGGGTTTTATCGAAGAAAAGACGAAAAGACGAAGTCTATAATCCAAGAGATGCAAAAGATTTGAAGTCGATGGGCCTATTTGAAGATTTATCGAAGAAAATGACCAAAGATGGAAGATTTACATATGTCGAAGAACTCAAGTCTATTAATTGAAGAAATTTAATAACGATTTGAATTTATTCGTCGACAAATCCCGAATCGAAATAAAAAACGTCTACTTTTCTGAAAAGACGAGAAGACAAAAAGAAAGGGAGAAAGCCCACTCACCAACCAAAGAGAAAGCCTATAAATAGACCTTCCCTTCACATTTTTTCAACTAGTTCACTTTTTGTTATTTCATTCCCTGTTTCGTAGGAACCATCTCCCTTAAGGAGATTGGTGGTTTTTCATTTTCTTTGACTCTTCCACAATCTTGTAAGTTTGATCTTTCCATTTTGATTTTTTGAATCTTAATCATTAATACAAGTTTACATTTAATCTTTCTCTCATCTTGTTCTTCCTTTTCTTGTTGATTCAAAGTTCTAAGGTTTTTATTTTGTTGGTTTTAATCTTCAAAAGTATGTGGGTTTTGAGTTTTTGTTGTTTTAGATTGATGATTATCATTAGTAAATGATTAGTGGTAAAATTGGTTTAAGTTTTGGTTAAAAACTTGTTTGATTTTGGTTATAAAGCGTGTTATTTTAGTCCCCTGTTCTTCGCACTTCTTCAACTGCCCAGATTCCAAATCAACACTATATTCCGGATCAAGGGTTTTGTGATTTTATTCCGGATGAAGCTTTCTAGTTAATTTGTTCCGAATAAACAGCATTTCCATTTAGTTATTCCAGATCAGTGTCTTCATTCGGAATAATTAATATTCCGGGTGAAGCATTCATTCCGAATCAACCTTTATTCCGGGTCAAGCAAAAGATTCCGGATCAGTGATTTCTTTCAAGGTATTCCGAACCAGGGAGTTCATTCGGAATAATTAATATTCCGAGTGAACCATTGTTCCGAATCAGCAGTCTAGTGTAATTATTCCGGATCAAGCCATTGTTCCGAATGAAGCTTTTTGACAAATGTTCCGAATGAACCAATATTCCGCATGAAGGCCATATATTCCAGATAAACATTATTCCGAGTAAAGGACATTCTGGATCAACCACATTTATTCCGAGTCAAGCTATCATTCCGCATCAAGCAAATATTCCGGGACAACGATTATTCCGAATGAAGGTGGTGTTAATTATTCCGAATGAAGCAGTTTTTTAGGATATTTCGCATGAGTTGATTTATTCCGATTGAGCCTAAAATTCCAAAAATTCCTGATCAAGCAAATTTTCCGAATCAGCGTTTTTTCCAAGTTTAGGTATTTTACTGTTTAATTTTTAATTCAGGTTTTATTTTCAGTAATTGCTTTTAGTTTAATTTTATTACTTCTCGCACTTATCATTTTAGTAGATATAGATCAAAAGCTCCCCCTTTTTAGTCACCCATTATAACAATTCCACTTTGAACCGTGATCGATTCGAGAAGATACCGAGAACGAAACAACGACAATTATAATTGGGTACTTGGAACACAAAGACAGATCTTGCAAAAGCTACATTTTTAATCAACTACATTTCAGTTATTAAAATGGCGCCGCTGTAGGCTCTTTTCGTAAGGATCAACGGTTTCTTGTGAGAAAAATTGGATTTTGGGATCCGTTCTTTCGGGAACGTTATTTTCAAGCACAAAGATTTTCAAAAAAACCCATAAAAATATAAAATTTTCAAAAATACAAAATCATTAAAAAACCTATAAAAACCAAAAATATTTTCTCTTGCATTTTCTTTTTAGTGTATGCGTACTTGATCAACGTCTTATTCAGAGCCCGAGACTCTCGAAGATTTAGACATGGCCGGTATACACAACAACAACAATAATAATCCACCCCACAACAACAATAATAATCCACCCAACCCCAACATGAATAATCCACCCTTACCCGACCTGCGAACCATGGAGGAGCTATGCCAACCTACGATGAACGGACGTGGAGGCCCGATTGCGCCGATGCATATCACGGCTCAGGAGTTTTCGTTGAAGCATCACATGATCCAACAAGTGCAAACTAACCCATTTAGCGGAATTCCGGATGATGATGCCAACAAACACCTCGACAAATTCATTACTATCACCCAAAGCATGAAGTCTCCCGGTGTTTCTATGGATGACCTTCGCCTTCAACTATTTCCCCACTCGCTTTCTCACCATGCCGAAAAATGGTTTGACCGTCTCCCAAAGAATTCTATTCATACTTGGGACGACATGACTCAACGCTTTTTGTCGCGCTACTTCCCACCATCCATGGTCACGAGCCGTCGTAACCAAATTAGTGGATTCATGCAAGACAATGATGAATCGCTCTTTGATGCTTGGGAAAGATACAATGATTTGATCGACCGTTGTCCAAATCACAACATGTTCCCCGTCACTCTCATTGATACTTTCTACAATGGTCTCACTTTTCGTGACCGTGACACGATCAACGCCGCCGCCGGTGGTACTTTTATGAAAAGGAGACCGGAGGAGTGTAGAGAGTTGATTGAAAACATGACTACTCACCACAAGAATTTGGATTCATCCGCATCCTCAAGATCTAATCCGAGAGTCAATGTTTCATCTACTTCTTCCACCACCGAGATGTCCGTCATGGAACGTGCTTTTCTTGATATTAGCAAAAGTATGCAAATTTTGGCTTCTAACCAAACTCAACAAGCTAAAGCCGTTGCTATTTCTTGTGACACATGTGGTGGTCCTCATTCCTACAATGATTGTCCTTCTACTCAAGGCAATTTTTCTGAAAACGTTAACGCGACATACGGTACTTATCCCACAGGAGGCTATCAAGCTCGTCCTCAAGGAGACCGTAGTTTGCTAAGTTATCGTTCAAACAACTATCTTGCACCACCCGGTTTTCCACCTTCAAACCAAAACAAACAACAAAGCTATAACCGAAACAACCAATCCCAACCTCGTGCTAATTATCAATATCAATACCAAAGAAACCCATACCCACCTCAAGGTAATTCTCAAGCTTACCAAGCTCCACCTCTTAATCAACCGATGGCATTGAATCAAGACGTCGAGATGTTCATGAGGACTAATAGAGAGATGGTGACGAATCTTCAGAGTCAATTCGTCAACTTGAAGGGAGAAATGGCGAAACAAGGGAGCGATATTCGAGTCGAGCTAAGGAATGACATGGCGAAACAAAGCAATGATATTCGTGCAGACATGAGAGACTCTTTCAGCACTCAAGCGGATAACATACGTGATATGATAGGTTCGCTCTTCCAAGGTAATCAACCCTCTTCTTCGGGTACTCTTCCGAGTAACACCGTTTCGAATCCAAGAGGGGAGATGAAAGCAATCACCACTCGTAGTGGAAAAGGTTATACGGAACCCGAGCTTCCTACACCTCCACCCGTGATTGTGAACAAGGAAAAAGAGAAACTTTCCCCACCTCCTTTGCCTTCTACCCCCATTCCCCCAACACCCGTGGTTGTGAGTGATCCTACTCCCCTAAAGCCTTCCTCTTCATCCGATATACCTTATCCTTCAAGGTTGAGGAAAGAGAAGCAAAAGAGCAAGGATGATATTCAAGTTTCAAACTTTCTCAAAATGTTTAAACAATTGAATTTTAACATCTCCTTTGCCGAGGCTCTAGCTCACATGCCTAAATACGCGAAGATGTTTAAAGATCTTCTTAGTGACAAGGAGAAGCTTCTTGACATTGCTCAGACCCAACTTAATGAGAATTGCTCCGCCGTTCTCTTAAGGAAATTGCCCACCAAACTTGGTGATCCAGGTCGCTTCTTAATTCCTTGCAACTTCCCGGGAGTAGAGAATTGCATGGCCCTAGCCGATCTAGGTGCCAGTATAAACTTAATGCCTTTAAGTTTTTGGAAGAAATTATCTCTCCCCGAGCTAGTCCCCACAAAAATGAATTTGGAATTAGCTAACCGTACGGTTGCTTATGCAGTGGGGATAGCCGAAGACGTCTTCGTTGGCGTTGACAAATTCACCTTCCCGGCGGATTTTGTTGTCGTTGACTACGAGATGGATCCTCGTGTTCCATTAATCGTTGGACGTCCCTTATTGAGGACCGGTCGCACTCTCATTGATGTAGCCGCGGGCGAAATAATCATGAGAGTTGGTGACGATAAAATTGTCTTCAACATGGGTAAGATTTCTAAGCAACCTTATTCATATGAGAGTGTTAATGCTATTAATGTTCTCGATGAGGCTTGTGAAGAACACTTTCATGATGCTTGCAAAAGTACTCTCTCTTCTCTACCCAATGTTGAGACCGTTGCCTCAATTGCTCCGTCATTGACTCCTTTTGGAAAAAGTGACTTGGATGATTTTGAAGCTAGCTTGGGTCCTCTCGATCTTACGTATGATGATTCTCCTACCGATTGGGATGAAGACATTCGTACAATTGAGAAACTTCTCAATGAAGACCCGTTTTCTCCTCCTTCTCCTAAAGAGGTGACTAATGATGATCCATCGTTAGTTCCACCATCTATTGAGGATCCTCCTACTCTTGAGCTTAAGGACCTACCTTCTCATCTCGAGTATGTTTTCTTAGAAGGCACTGATCAACTTCCCGTTATCATTGCTAACGACTTAAAAGACGATGAGAAAACTCGTCTCATTGAAGTTCTCAAGAAACATAAAAGAGCTATTGCTTGGAAAATCTCTGATATTCGCGGAATTGATCCTCACTTTCGCACACATAAAATTCTCATGGAGGACGACTTTAAGCCCACAATTCAAAGCCAACGAAGGGTGAATCCTAAAATCCATGACGTTATCAAAAAAGAGGTTATCAAACATCTTGATGCGGGCATGATTTATCCAATCTCGGATTCACCATGGGTTAGTCCAGTCCATTGTGTGCCTAAGAAAGGCGGAATCACCGTTGTGCCCAATGCAAACAACGAGTTGATTCCTACACGTCTCGTTACTGGGTGGAGAGTTTGTATAGACTACCGCAAACTCAATGATGCCACGAGAAATGATCATTTCCCTCTTCCTTTTATGGACCAAATGCTTGAACGTTTAGCGGGTAATGAATATTACTGCTTTCTAGATGGTTTCTCAGGTTATTTCCAAATACCCATCGATCCCCAAGATCAAGAGAAGACAACATTCACTTGTCCCTATGGCACATTTGCCTACAAAAGAATGCCTTTTGGCTTATGCAATGCCCCCGGGACTTTCCAAAGGTGCATGTTGGCTATTTTTCATGACATGGTTGAGCAAACCATGGAAGTCTTCATGGATGATTTCTCGGTCTTTGGGGATTCCTTCTCTTCTTGCCTTGCCAATTTAGAACGTATGCTTAAGCGGTGCGAAGACACTCGCCTTGTTCTCAATTGGGAAAAATGCCATTTTATGGTAAAGGAAGGCATCGTGCTAGGACACAAAATTTCAAAATCCGGTCTTGAAGTCGACCGTGCTAAAGTGGATGTCATAGCCAAATTACATCCACCTTCAACCGTGAAGGGTGTGAGAAGTTTTCTGGGTCATGCGGGCTTTTATCGTCGATTCATTCAGGATTTCTCTAAAACCGCTCGCCCGATGACCCACCTCTTGGAAAAAGATACTCCTTTTATCTTTTCTAAAGAGTGTATCGAAGCCTTCACTCTTCTTAAGGATAAGCTAACTAAGGCACCGGTCTTGGTTACCCCTAATTAGGAGCTACCTTTTGAGTTGATGTGCGATGCTAGCGACTTTGCTATTGGAGCGGTTTTGGGCCAAAGAGTGAATAAACACTTCCAACCAATACATTATGCTAGCAAGACAATGACGGGGGCTCAATTGCATTATACGACAACCGAAAAATAGCTTTTAGCTGTTGTCTATGCTTTTGAAAAATTTCGCCCCTATCTTGTTTTATCCACCACAATCGTATACACGGACCATTCCGCGTTGAAGTACTTGATGACGAAGCACGACTCTAAGCCAAGACTTCTTCGCTGGGTTTTACTCCTTTAAGAATTCAACATTGAAATTCGTGACAAGAAGGGAGCTGAAACCTAGCCGCGGATCATCTAAGTAGACTTGAGGATCCATATCAAGGGGATCATCCGAACAAAGAGATCAATGACTCTTTTCCCCTTGAGACCTTAATGTCTATAAATCTCAATCTGTATGACACCCCGTGGTTTACCGACATTGAAAACAACTTAGCGGGTGGTGTTCTCATCAAAGGGTTAACATCCCAACAAAAGAAAAAGTTCTTGAATCATGTTAAGACTTACTTTTGGGATGACCCTTTTCTCTTCAAACAATGCGCTGATTTGATTATTCGCCGCTGTGTTGACGGACCAGCAACTTTAGGCATTCTCAAGGCTTGCCATAAAGGACCCACCGGTGGTCACTTTGGTCCCAACTACACCGCCAAAAAAGTGTTTGACTCGGGATTTTATTGGCCCACCATTTATCGTGATGCTCACAAGATGGTTAAACATTGTGATGCTTGCCAAAAACAAGGCAAGATCACACATAAAGATGAGATGCCTCAAAATTTCATACAAGAATGTGAAATATTTGATGTATGGGGCATCGACTTTATGGGGCCATTCCCTTCTTCTAAAGGAAACAAATACATCCTTGTCGCTGTTGACTACGTTTCTAAATGGGTTGAAGCCAAAGCTTTACCCACTAACGACGCAAGGGTGGTTTGTAATTTCTTGAAACAACTGTTTGCTCGATTCGGTGTTCCTCGTGCTATAATCAGTGACCGCGAGACTCATTTTTGCAATGATCAATTTGCAAGAGTCATGGCTAAGTATGGTGTCAATCACCGTCTTTCCACCGCTTATCATCCTCAAACCAACGGTCAAGCCGAGATATCCAACCAGGATTGAAGCGGATTTTGGAACGTACTGTGGGAGAGCATCGTGCCTCGTGGGCCGATCAACTTGATGATGCTCTGTAGGCTTTCCGTACCGCCTATAAGACACCGATTGGTTGTACACCTTATCGTCTTGTGTACGGGAAAGCATGCCACCTCCCCATCGAGCTGGAACATAAGGCATACTGGGCCTTGAAGTGGGCTAACTTCGACATCAACAAAGCCGGTGATCTTCACAAGATTAAACTCAACGAGCTACATGAATTGAGGAATGAAGCTTACGAGAACTCATTGATCTACGAGCAGAAGACCAAGATTATCCACGATGCTAGAATTAAGAACCGAGAGTTCCACGTTGGTGATCAAGTCTTACTTTTTAACTCTCGGTTGAAGATCTTCTCGGGCAAGTTGAAGAGCCGCTGTCTGGTCCATTCACCATCACCAATGTCTTTCACTATGGCACCATTGAGCTTTCTCAGCCAAATGGGCCCAATTTTAAGGTGAATGGCCAGCATCTGAAATTGTACTTTGGTGAGGACATCTCCCATGAGATGATTCCATCCCTCACCACGTTTCCCTTGAATTAGTTCGGGACCGAGTCAAGCTCGTGACTCGGTTAACAAAAACAAGCGCTCCTTGGGAGGCAATCCGAATATCTGTCCCCCTTTCCTGTCTTTCATCCCAAGTGTCGGGGGAGCTATATAGGTTGCTTGTGTTTGAAGAACCGTGCTCCCATGTTATCCGCAAATCCGGTTCTATCTCTCAACTATCGTGATTCAATCTTCTTCATACTCACCTTTGAAATTGATCACTCTAGTTGTCTCCTCCTTAACTTTATTTAACCGACGTGCACAATGTCATAAGTGTAGGGGAGACTTTTCCCACATGCTTAAACATTCAGGACAATGTTTATATTAAGTGTAGGGTAGACTTCTATCGAAGTTTTAAGTGGACTTTTCCATTAAAGTGCCTTCATTTAACCGGAAAATTCGATTTTTTGACATTTTTCAAAATTTTTAATCTATTTTGGCCTAGTTGTATAGTTGCATTTTCCTTTGTTATGTTTATTTTCTCTCCTTGCTAGAATAAAATTTCAATAAAGTGGTTTTAAAGTTTTCAAAGTCGTGAATATTTTGACTCAACCCGAGTTTACTTATCTAAGTTTACTCTAGCTAGTATCCTTAACGTGTTTAAGTTAAGTTTTGCTAGGCTTTTATATAAGGAGCTTTAAAACGCGAAAGTCTTAACTCTCACGGGTTAAGAACAAGAACTTTTCGCAAGTTCCTATAATTGATCCTAGAGAGTCGTTTATTAAGGGAACTTTAAAACGCAAATTCTAAACTTGAAAGAGTCTAAGAAGATGCAAGATTCTATAGGCGACTCGAAAACCCAAAACTTTGATTTAATTGGCTAAGCATCCACGAGTCTCATTCCTTGAGATTTTATATTCTGGAGAACGAGAGATGATATAGTCAATTATAAGTTTGGTATTCTTTCGTGAATTTATGTGAGTTGATTATAAGCCTATTCTCCCATCGCTTGCTAATAAATTTATCTGCAATAAATAAGGTTGTACGATTTGAAAAGTTACTTAGCTTCTAGCCCAAGATCGTTTAAAAGTTGCTCGGTATGGATTAGAGTTCATAGCCAAGGCATAACTTATTGAAGCGGGGCGCGAAGATTGGCGAGTCCGAAAAGGCCCTAACAAGGCATGAGGGCTACATTTTCTTGCTAAAGATCCCAAGTGATGTGAAGAATCATTTATCAAAAATCAATATGAAGGATCGAGACACACGACGTAAAGCAAAAACTCCCCAAAATTCATGGAGAAGTCTATCCGAAAAGGCCCTAACAAGGTATGAGGATAAATAGATCCAAGTCCAAAAAGGAGGCGGATCGTTGTATATCAAAGTCGAAAATAAAGATTGGAGAAAAATGAAAGAAGTCGTGGTCCAAAGATGAAGAATCTCTCAAAACTTCAAGTGAAGAAATTCCTATTATGAAGAGAAGACCATAATTTTAAGAACGTCTCTCAAAGATTCAAAGTATGAAGTCGCTGCCAAATATCGGTCCGAGAAAGGTCTCAAATCGTGAAGCGAGTTATGCCAAGATATGAACTTTATGAGGTCCCGAGAAGCAGTTTTAAAAGATTTTGTCCTTTAGCTAACTATTGATTAAATCGTCCCACTTTGTTTTCAGCCTAAATAACTATCGAAATAAGTCAAACAATGCATCCTCGTGATCATTCAAGACAAAAATAAAATATAAGAGATACACCTAGGAATAAGGGAGTCTAAGTGAATAATTGGGACACATGAGTTCGTGTTATTTTGCTAACTTATAATAACAATGATCTCGTTTTTAAGCTTGGTATGCGGAACGTGAAACTTGAGAATGATGAACATTCATGACAATCTAAAACACCAATGTAAGTCTGTAAATACTTTACTTGTTTTGTTCTTTTGGTTTCCTTAGTGTTTAGAATTTAATAAAGGCCAAGGTGGGTTATCTATGATGAGAAATGTAAACTGTGCTTTAAAATTATAGCATTGCATGAGGGCATGGCAATGGTTAAGTGTAGGGGATTTGATAGGTGTGAAAACACCCATCCTTTTACCACTTATTTCTTGCTAAAACGAGGCCAAAACGCGTATTTAATGTCATTTGTTTGGAATTATGCGTGGTTTGTGTGTTTGTTGTGTTTTTAGAGCCAACCGGATAAATATTGAAGAAAACATGGGATCGCACGGGTTTTATCGAAGAAAAAGACGAAAAGACGAAGTCTATAATCCAAGAGATGCAAAAGATTTGAAGTCGATGGGCCTATTTGAAGATTTATCGAAGAAAAGGACCAAAGATGGAAGATTTACATATGTCGAAGAACTCAAGTCTATTAATTGAAGAAATTTAAAGACGAGTTGAATTTATTCGTCGACAAATCCCGAATCGAAAACAAAAACGTCGACTTTTCTGAAAAGACGAGAAGACAAAAAGAAAGGGAGAAAGCCCACTCACCAACCAAAGAGAAAGCCTATAAATAGACCTTCCCTTCACATTTTTTCAACTAGTTCATTTTTTGTTATTTCATTCCCTGTTTCGTAGGAACCAGCTCCCTTAAGGAGATTGGTGGTTTTTCATTTTCTTTGATTCTTCCACAATCTTGTAAGTTTGATCTTTCCATTTTGATTGTTTGAATCTTAATCATTAATACAAGTTTACATTTAATCTTTCTCTCATCTTGTTCTTCCTTTTCTTGTTGATTCAAAGTTCTAAGGTTTTTATTTTGTTGGTTTTAATCTTCAAAAGTAAGTGGGTTTTGAGTTTTTGTTGTTTTAGATTGATGATTATCATTAGTAAATGATTAGTGGTCAAATTATTTTAATTTTTGGTTAAAAACTTGTTTGATTTTGGTTTAAATTCGTGTTATTTTAGTCCCCTGTTCTTCGCACTTCTTCAACTGCCCAGATTCCGAATCAACACTATATTCCGGATCAAGGGTTTTGTGATTTTATTCCGGATGAAGCTTTCTAGTTAATTTGTTCCGAATAAACAACATTTCCATTTAGTTATTCCAGATCAGTGTCTTCATTCGGAATAATTAATATTCTGGGTGAAGCAGTCATTCCGAATCAACATTTATTTAGGGTCAAGCAAAAGATTCCGGATCAGTGATTTCTTTCAAGGTATTCCGAACCAGTGAGTTCATTCGGAATAATTAATATTCAGAGTGAACCATTGTTCCGAACCAGCCGTCTAGTGTAATTATTCCGGATCAAGCCATTGTTCCGAATGAAGCTTTTTGCCAAATGTTCCGAATGAACCAATATTCCGCATGAAGGCCATATATTCCGGATAAACATTATTCCGAGTAAAGGATATTCCGGATTAACCACATTTATTCCGAGTCAAGCTATCATTCCGCATCAAGCAAATATTCCGGGTCAACGATTATTCCGAATGAAGGTGGTGTTAATTATTCCGAATGAAGCTGTTTTTTAGGATATTCCGCATGAGTTGATTTATTCCGATTGAGCCAAAAATTCCAAATATTCCGGATCAAGCAATTATTCCGAATTAGCGTTTTTTCCAAGTTTAGGTATTTTACTGTTTAATTTTTAATTCAAGTTTTATTTTCAGTAATTGCTTTTAGTTTAATTTTATTACTTCTCGCACTTATCGTTTTAGTAGATATAGATAAAAAGCTCCCCCTTTTTAGTCACCAACTAAAACAATTCCACTTTGAACCGTGATCGATTCAAGAAGATACCGAGAACGAAACAACGACAATTATAATTGGGTACTTGCAACACAAAGAAAGATCTTGCAAAAGCTACATTTTTAATCAACTACATTTCAGTTATTAAACTTCTCAAAAGACTAATAATAACTCATAATCCTTCACAAATTCAAGGATATATGGAGATACAACTACCATTAAAAGAGTAAGGTCAACGCATAATCTACGCGAGAGAATTTCAAATCAGATACAGACAAAAACATTAACAAATATGAGTATATCCCATGTTTTCATGAATTGAGTACGCATTTGAAAGCTCCTCGGATCGTTACCCAGGTCATTCAAATAAAATCAAATCAAAAGAAATGATAGGAACGTCGATACATCCAGTCGGGTATCAACATTCGGTAATCAAATACTTTTCCTAAGAATCTCACCACGGGAGAAATGGACAAAGAGGGAATATCAATTGTCAATTAAGATAATTTCCACAGATGAGTAAATTCGACTCAGAAGAATAAATAGTACGGGCACATATGTAGGTGTCCCCATCAATATGTCCCTATTTTTCACTTCTTGTAGATCTCATAAAATTTAATCTTTCACAATCTTCAAAGAAAATTTAGTGTTTATTAATAATTTTATGGTGACTACTAATCAGCCTTGCATGGTCCCTTCCAAATTGTATGTAGGCGCGCAACTATATACAATTTCAAGATTAACGATGCAATACTCGGTTCGTCAAAATTTTATCATCATGTTTATAATAAAAACATTTTCTTGCTTAATTCTTAAATCCTTATAAATCTCACTTTGAATAATCCTTATAGTGATGAAAATTCAATTTTTCTCAAGGGATACTGTTTTATCTTATAAAAACAATGAGTGATCTACAAAAGAGTGATGAAAAGTTGTTCACCAAGAACTAACTACAATATACTAGGAAATAAGCTTTAGCCAAATAATCATGAGGTTAATGACCTTGATGGCGCTCAAAAAAGAATAATTCACAACGTAACTCAATTCGAGATGAGTACACTAATGTTAACATTAGGATTAAGGAAGAAAAGATAGATAACATCGATACATGTAGGATTTAGCAATCAAAAGTAGTCTCTTCATTAATCACAAACAAGTCAACATTGTACTGTAACACATTACGTGTCACTATATCATACAATTCCAAGAACTCATCCTACCAATGGATGTCTCAGTTAAGTTAGGGATTTTTAAAAGATACCACAATGAATACTAATCTACAAAAGTCATTAGGTGTCCCACCTGTCCTGGAAGATCCATCGGTCCGAATTTAGAAGAAGATTTCTTCAATTTATTTATTGGACACTAGGCATCCTCGTCATTGGAAAATGGCCTAGGAACAACCCTTAACACAAACTAACAATCATTTAAAATCTTATAATTCAATCACAGAACTTAACGACTTCCTCTTAACAATCTTATATTCCATACAGGTTAAATTTTACTTTATTCAAGTTTCAACCAAACCATACTCAATGCGATATCCTACCTCATTCTCAAATACTTTTAACCTTATTCTTAGATCTTGAAAGGGAAATAAAAGCTCGATATGAAAAACACTTAATTTCCAATCCTATAGATCTTTCCAACAATAATTATCAAATGAGTCACTAGTATGAAATGAATCACACATTCACTTAGACTTCTTAGAAAGGTACTAGTGGCATGAGTCTTTTGGGTAATGGTTCCAATGACAGCCTCAAGTGCAACATTCACCCTTTCGATTTCAAATTTAAGAATTGGGTGACATCAAATCAGATGACACCTTTCCAGGTGGTAACGTTCTGTCAAACTCCACTCTATAAGGAAAGATCGTCATGACACCGATATCAGATTTAATCTCGCCAATTCTTCTTCAATATCGCAATCAACTAATATCTACATTTCTACGAACATCAACCATTTTGTTGGGATCCTAAACATCCACAACTTGGTTTAGATTTAGAATAGCTAGAATTCCTATGGGAATAGCTTCGATTGATTTGCTATGGGAGTTGGGGTTTCTTGTGACAATCTACGTCGTATAAATTCCTCGTATACGTATTAAAATAATTATCAAAAAATCATGTAATCAAATTACATCATATATATATATATATATATATATATATATATATATATATATATATATATATATATATATAATCCAAGTTATATATATATATATTAAAATAACACTTCCCAGTCTGGCCTTGTCGGTAACTCGGGAATTATTCGGCACCGTTATAGTCAAAAGATTTTTAGATATTTTTAGAAAAATGTTTATAGTTAAAAGATTTTGGAATGTTTTATTCAAAACCTTAATTTTAAAAATCTTTCATTCTCTATAACGAGAGCTCTAGTACCAAACTGTAACACCCCCAAATTTATACAATTCAATACAGCAGAAGACTCGTTGGTGTTACGGGATAGCACATTACTCACATCATAGATAACGCTTAGATATTAAATTTACATAGGTCCCAAGTCATAGTTTTTCATACAAGTTTTACAAAGTATTTGAATGGAAATTATTGTTTAAGTGCGGGCCATGAATTCTTGTTGTCTTCCCGAGAATTACCTTCAAGTACCTGAGATAAAACATGTTAAAAGAAAAGGTCAGCGATAACGCCGAGTGAATTCATAGAGTTTAATAAAACCACTAATATATCATCGGTATATAATTATTACCGAAAATCATTTTTGTACAATTCATTGTAATAGGCCATAAAATAGCCAAAGTCATTTTATACTAATCCTTATCAAAAATCATAATATAGGCTTTTGCCTTCAAAATCATTATACGAATCATTGTCGTAAAAACATCATACAATACGTTTTATAACGTTGTATAGATTAAATATAAACCGTTATATGAATATGGTTATATAAAACCAAAACACGAACATAATATCAATAATAAGACCCCGTATTGCTAGTCAGGCAAATCGTAATTCAGTGCGTATAGCAGTATTTCGTTATTTGGATTATTATAAGCCGCATGACATTGTTACCTTACTACAACAAATAACAGGTAGCTAACCCGAAACTCATTTGCCCATCTAAAACAGTGTGTCGTCACAATAATCACGCTTATTTAAATCTTCTCATACATAAATTCGCTTACCAATCAATGTGGCACGACAGGGATCAACCGTCAAGGCGCGAACTGGGGTGATCGTCCCCAAATAGTACTATTATATGCATAAGCGTCTACCAAATCCCGGTAGTTCACAATTCATGCTAATGTGACTTTTAGTGACATAAACTAACTTTAATAATCCATTTTATTTCATACATCGGGTCATATAATCATTCATCGGTTCATACAATCATTCGGGTACAAATTAATAAACAAAGAATTGGGACAACTAGTGTCCTATTTCATAAAAACTAACATGTTATCTCCCTCGCGGGTTTATCAAACATTTCATAAAAACATTTAAAAGAGTGCGAGGCTATGAACTCACGTTGATGTGGGAAAGCGGGTTATCGGCAATTCGGATGTACGGTACGTGCTTCAATCACGGAAACCTAGACAAATAATACTCGTCTTAGACTCTTGTCCAATGACTTTATAAAAAAAAAACAATTATGTATACATATGATGATTTTATATATATGATGATGATCAAGTGGGTTTATACATTCTCATTTACTCATTCATTATAGTGTTTATGTGTTGGTAACATTTTTATACTAGTTTCACTAGTTTATCTTGTTTATATGTTTTAGGCCCAATAAGCCTATTACAAGCCCAATACTTTTCATTAGCCCAATTATACTGTTAATATCAGTATTATACGTTACATGTTGGGCCCAAGTGGGTTAAGCACAATAAGTAAATTTATAAGTGTTTAGCCCATTTAGTTGGATTAATAGCCCAATAATGCTAATTTAGCCCGTTAATGTCCGTATGTTATATAGTTCGGGTTTTATCGGTTTTTACTTGTATTAAGTACTTATATATCAGTATATGACTTTTAAAAAGTTTACATTAGACGGGTCCGATCGTCTAAGTTTTAATTGAGGAAAAACGTTAATTTTACGATACTAGCCGAAAAAACGTAAAAATCATGTTTATAGTTTTTATAACTTATAAAACTTACCAAACTACCATTTTTATATAATGTCCATTTATTTATCCTTATACATATTTATATAAATGAAATATATAAGTTAGTGGGTTTTAATTTCACATTTTATACTATATTATTTTGAGTGCTTATATAATATTATTAAACTTTAATTTCATAAAATCTGATTTTTAGTTTCACTTTCACCATTTTTATAATATCTTGAGTTCTATAAGGAGATAGAAGCTCATTTTTGGATGACATAAACTTCATATTATGTGCTATAATAAGTTAGTTATAGCTACTACTAAATCCATGTCTAAGTATCCTTAACAGTCCCTACAAAACAGACTATTCAGATTGGTATACTAATTTTGTTTTGATCATATCTCACTCATCTTGATGATTCCATTGCATGCCAACTCTCACATGTGTATGAAATATAATACCTACTGTAAATTGATTCCACTATGCCATTTTATCAGTTTATCATTTGGTTACATACTATTTTTATACAGCCATCATATTTAGCAAGATTTTTAACCATTTTACATGTGGTTTTCCATCTTTTTACCCATGTTTATCAACACCAAATCCCCACATAATATTTTTATCATCATTCACCATCATATACATATACATATACATAAATAAAGAAAATACAAGATTACATAATCAAAATAACAAGAGGATAGGAAGAACAATCTTTATACCACCATTAGTGATGAAAAGATGAGGTTTTTGATGAACAAGACTTGGTTCTTGTTATCAAATATTCAACTTTAGTAAGGAAACTTCTTGGGTCCTTTGGATAGATGAACACCTCCATGAATTCAGCCCTTTAACCTCATGAAAACTCCTTTTCATAGGTTAAGAACACCTCCAATCTTCATATCTTCAAAGGTTCTTCAACATATGTGTGAATAACACATGATATTGTGGTTAAATTGATCAAATGAGGGGTGTTTGAAGGTGGTTTTTGGACGAAATGTAGAGAGAGAGGAGAGAAAAATGGTGGTTTGCATGTATGAAAGTGTTAAATGGTTTGTGTGAGTGGTTTTGGCAAGTTTTGTGTGCAAGTGGTTTGATGGCAAAGCTAAGACAAGTGTCTTAGCTTTGTTTACAAGCTTAACACCTCACAAGGGTGTGTTGTACACTTGTGGCCGTCCCATGTGTGGGGGTGGGGCAAGTTTATCTTGTCTCATCCCCATTTAATTACGGGTACTCATCGATTTGCGTGCCCTCGGGTAGTTTTATGAAAAACGTTTTTATGAATCAACGGCACAAAAAGAATCTAATAAAAATTTTCTCATCAAAAACGGAGTTCAAAAACGTAAATACGTAATCCTAAGGTTTCCGGTTTAGTGGTAAAGGATGTTAAATTATAATCGTAAGTCCTAATCTCTTCTCGTAAATTTGTGCGTTTATGAACCAACACAAATTTAAAATCCCAAAATAATATTCACGGTTAAATTTATTTCCAGAAATGTCGGACTATCACCAAAAACGGTGTATGTAAACGTAAGCACGTAACGTAGAATCGTCCGGTTTAGACGTAGTCGATGCTACTTCAAGACGTAAATCCAAATTTCTTCCCATAAATGAGTGAGTTCATAATATAACATTAAAATAATGTTTTTAAATAATATTTGAGAATAAAATATCAACCATAAATTGATGGATTGTCACAAAAACTCGTAGGGTACTTAGGAACGTTGAATCTTGTACCTTCTAAACCTAACTTTTCTAATGAGGATGAAATTATTGAGGATTTTCTAAATCAATATACACTTAATTTTGACAACGAAATTCCATCAAATGATTTTGAAAAAGAAAAAAATGAAAAGGTTTTAAAGGAAATCATTGAACCCTTGTTTTTACAAGATGAACGAAAATTAATTCCAAAGGGACGTGTTAGTAGTTTTGCTAAAATGTTTGAAAACCCACGTTCGATCCCTTCGAAGGACAAAGTTGAAACCGTCAAGGAAAAATCGTCACGAGACGAGCCTTTTACTCCTAATCCCACACCGAGTGAGATTTTGGATTTTTCATGTGAGAAGTCCGCCAATGGCCTTGCTCACATCGATACGTTTTTCGATGTCGAGGTCAAAACGACAAAGGCAAAATCTTCAATCGAAGAGCCTTCTTTTCCTAGTTTCACGACGGTTGAAGCTAGTGACTCGATTATCGACAATTTTATTGCTCAACCTCTTCCACGAGGAAGAGAAGACGTTTTTGATCCCGATGGCGATTTTTCCGAGATCAAACATATTCTTGATGATCTGCCTTCTATTTTCGAATTTGATGGGTACCGTTGTATTAGCCGGGAGGGGGATGTTTTATTAGTCGATTCACGTTTTAAAAATTCAAATCCTCCTACTGCTTTCAAGATAAATGTGAAAATTTTAAGTGTGCCTAGAATTGTTTTAGAAACACCAAATATTTTCAGTTTAATCAACTTGGGTTTTCGTAATAATGAGTTAAAAAATGAAAAAGGAAAAGATTATACAATTGATTTGAAATTTTTTCCAAAGTTAACACCGTCATCACCTCGTTTAATTGAACTTGCTACAAACGCGTCTACTTCTTTTGATGACGTTTTGTGTGGACTTAGTGTGGGGGAAGCCCCATTTGTTTCCTCACACTTCTCCACCGAGGACGAGATTTTTGACCCCGGTTTCACGTTTAAGATAAAATCTCGGTCTTTTACCGAAGTAGTCACTAGAAGTTCCTTCTACACATACGATACGAGTTTACCTCGAGTAACTCGATTTGTTTGCCCACCCAATGTCCCACCCTTCTCTTCTCATTCTATTTTCTTGTGTCCCTTTAGGACGATGATGTTGAAAGTCGTGTTGTTTCGTTTATCATCCGAAAACGAAGACACGATCTTTGATCCCGGTATAAAGGCTTTGCCTTAATTCACGGTTTCTTTTGGGCCTTGATTACATGTAAGTCCCACCAAAAATGACCGAACCAAGGATATCCCTAAATGATCACATTTATAGGGATTCGATTCGAGCTTTTGACTCGGTTATCAAAAACAAGGTTCCTCGTGGGGGATTCTCATGCTTATCCTTGTATATATTATTGCTTTCTAATAGTGTAATGAGGGGATTTGTGCCCTTCCAACCTTTGTTCCGTGGTTGTTCCTGATTGTGATTCATTAGGTACATCGACATCAATGAAGCCTCTCATGTTCGTTTTACGTAGCACTCAAGCTTCGATCGTTGCCTTTGGAGATTCCGATATCCGATGATATCCTTTTATGTTCTAACGTTTATCTTATTAGAATAATTCATAAACGGCTTTTAGGTTATTCGTTTTACCCTTTCCATGCTCGAGATTAAGCATTCGACTACGTCTCTAGTATGAGGGTGTTTCACCCCTAGACTCGAAACATTGAGGACAATGTTTAGTTTTAGTATGGGGGGTGAGTAGATACTTCACCTTGCTTACGTCAACACGCAATCCAAAATTTCATCTTTTTGTTATCGTTTTGTTGCAAATAATGCTAAAAATGGCCAAATTTTAAAAAAATTCGTATTTTTCATAAGTGTTTAAGACACGAATGTAGGTTTTCCGATGGTGAGAATAAGAGTAATTTTGGACTCGACCGTGCGTGTTGAGCACTTAGCTTCGATTCCTTAAATTTTTAGGCTAAGTCTCTTAAATGAGGACGAGAAATGATAGAGTTATTTATAAGTCTCGTAATCGTCACGATCTCATGTGTAGTAATTATTAGCTTATTCTCCCTACGCTTTTGCATAATAAATTGTTAATAAATATTGATTTAGAAGTTTAGTCACTATTGTTGGTTTCTAATTGGTTTTAGTAGCTTCCATGTAATTAAATTGGGAAAACATGAAGGTATCGTCAGCGTCACTGTTTTGATGTATTGGCAACCCGAATAATCAAAAGCTTCACCTAATAATAAGATTTCAAGTGCTCACCTGAATTAAGAAAAAATTTGAAGCTCACAAGGCCGAAAAATCTATGCCCAAACTGAAAGTGAATCAAGCCTTATTCTTTGAAGCTTTAAAGATCCAAAATTCGCTTTAGCGTGAGGATATACGTCTTTGGCCAATAAAACCACCGATGAGGCAGATAATAAAAGGCAAGGAAAGACCAAAGTCATAATAAAAGCTTCATGGCAAAGTTGAATAAAAGATGGAGGTAAACCTATGATAATAAGGCCCTTCCGTTAGGGGGCGTATAAAAGTCTTGGTAATAAGTCTCATGTTCAAAACCGTTATAAAACCGTGTTTATCGATCCTTCTTGTTGACTTAATTTTTTGATATCGTTGTCTATTAGGAGGGGTTATTGATTTGATGGTCTTGGTTACACCGTTAGGACTCTATTTTTAAACCTAAATCTTTATTATCGCATAAGTCAAACAATGTATCCTCGTGAAACGTTCAAGACATAATAAAATATAAGAGATACAACTTAGGAAAATGGGAGGATAAGTACATGATTAGGGCATATGAGAAGTGTTAGCATTACTAACTTATTGTGACAATGATATGGTTGCACGCTTGGCATGGAATTGGGGTGAAAATCGAGGACGATGAAATTATTTCTAATGAAGCATTCACGTGTTCTTATTCTATGAACCTAAACGTCCCATTTTGCGATGAAAATCATACATTATGTCTAAAACGCAAGTAGTAGTAACAGTAGTAGTGTAGCTAGTTTATCATTAAAAAAAGTGAATAAAAATGAATTTTGGAGGTGCTACGATACTTTATTTTAGCATTGCGTGAGGGCACGACAATGGTTTAGTATGGGGGAGTGAGGAGACTGCTTTTATACATAGTCTCATCGTCCAAAAAGGGCTTAAAATGCATTAAATATCATGAAAATACCCCAATATATGCTTGTGTTTGTTGCTTGTGTATTTTAGGTACGGATATTGAGAAAATGACAAAAGATCACAAGAATCATACAAAAACGAACACGGGAAATGAAGCCGCACATTGAACCAAGCCGTAATGAAGAAATTCTCAAGATAAACCCTTGAATATTTGAAGATTTATTAAGAAGGGTCCTCCAATATTGAAGAATTGACACTTTATACCCTTACATCTTCATAATTACAAGATTGGTCCCTAAAGTTTGTCAAAATTGCAAAAAGGGCCCTCCACTTTGAAGAATTGGCAATTTTAGTCCCTCATTAAAACTAAAATGTCAATATTTACCCTCCTAAAAGTCAATTGTACCAAGAAGGACTTCAAGTAACAACAAATTACAAGTTTGGTCCTTTGAAAATATCAAAATTACCAAAAGGACCCTCCACTTTGAAGAAATGGAAAAAATGGTCCCTCATTAATCATGACTTGGCAATTTCAGTCCTCCAAAGAAGTCAAACAAACAAGTCAAGACCATAATCTTTGAAGAAATTACCAAATTAGTCCTTCAAGAATCAAGAATTGGCAAGAAATACCCCTGAAATCATTTTACAAAACTTTTTGGGGCAAAAGTGTGAAAAGAGAAACTTCATTAACAAAGGAAATTAAGTTTAGGCTATTTTATTTACAAGTGAAAGACAAAGGAAATAAGGGGGGCTAAACATGGCAGACACACAAACAAACCTAGACCAACAAATGAACGCCACCTGTCCCACTAACACCTCTCAACCAATGAAATTCCTCCCTGCCTCCACCTCACTCTCCACTCACAACCGTCTAACCAAACCTTAATTAATTATTTAATTAAGGCGCTAAACACCCCTTTTAAACACAAAAGAAGATCAAACCACCTGTTCTTAGTGTTCTTAGCAAATTTGGGTTTTTCCAAATCACTTGCAATTACACCTTAATTCACTCTAGATTTGTGATTAATGTGAGACTAAACCAAACCACACCTTAAACCCTTGTCCACGTCGCCATACCAGCTCACATGATAAACCCTTCTACACCACCTTTGGGGAAAATGCCAAAAGAGGCCAGTCATCCAGCGTCCAAGGATCCTGCTTACTCCTTAAGCTGATTTCAAGCCATTGGATGCAATTCAAACTTGACAGCAACACACAAACAGCCAATTCCATCACATGATTCAACAAACTGCCAAAAGTTCTCAAGGGCATTTCAGGGATTTTGTAACATTAGGGTTCACGTTTTTAGGTTTTGGAATCACTTCTTGTAGCCTATATAACGCATAGCACTAGCTTAGTATCAAATTGCTCTTGAATTTTCCTTGGTTCACAAATCTGTAAATCTCATATTCATATTAATGAAATGTGTTTGAATTTGTTGAAGAAAGCTCTAGTGCCACTCTTAATATCTGTTTATTGTTGTTGATGTTTACTTGTTCTTGAATCAAAAACCTGTTTTCAAAAGGAGTGTGCAAAAGTTTGCACATTTTCCACTTTTCTTGATATTTTGCTAAGTCTAGTTCAAACCTTGGAATTCTTGGGCTATAAGGCTGATCATTGCATCCTGATATTGAGTTATCAAGGCGTGGTGAAGCTTATAACTTGGGGATAATCAAGTGTGGGGAACTAAGGTTGCATTAATCAAGAATTTTCCATTTTTCTGATTTTCATATTGTGCTCTTAACCTTGTTGATTCTTAGTAGGGTTGTTTGTGGAAGCTTCTACTTGTTCTTGCTAGTACATAAGCTCAAAATTCGTGGGTGGTACATCCATGAGGTACACATCATCTTACTCAAAATTTGTTAAAATCTTGGAATTTTGGTTATTTTGTGTGTGATTTGTGTTCTTGCTGATTTTATGTTCTAATCTTGCTTAAATCTGCTTAATATATTTGTTATTGTGCTAATTTCAGCTTGGGTGGTCTTAGATAACACTTTTGATTTGAAAATTTTGGATTTGAAAAGTTAAAAGGGTCTTTGGGATTACCTGTTTGAGATCATAACTTGATTTTGTGTTGTTAGAAGTTTGTGTTTGTGCTTGTTATCTGTTAAATACTTGGTTGAGTGCATATTGCTGCAAGCTTTTGGGCTTGAAACCTCAAATCATACATTATGCTATATCTTGTTGAGTTTGACTGATTTTGACCTAAGATTTTGGTAAAATCTAGAATTTATGCATGCTTAGGGTTAAAAGTTGTTAAAACATCATTAATATAACATATGTGATAGATCTGAGTGATTGAATCTGGCTTGTTGGTCAAGTGCATCAGCAAAGTGAAAAAATGCATGTTCATAGTTCATCAGTTACTTTAAGTGCTTGAATCTTGCTCAATACTTTGAATCAGTGCATGAAACCTGTTTAGACTTGCTTATTTAAGTTTAATATTGCTTGTGTATGCATTTGGTTAAGTTTGGCTGGCTGAATTGTGCTATAAGTGCTTATTGAACCATAACTGCTTATTGTTCTAAGTCTGCTGCATATCTGGTGATTGATTGAATTAATTGTACTAATTGGCTGATTGTGATTGTGATTTCTTGATTGTTATTGACTCCTCTTGATCCACTGATCATTTGGTTTCCTTTGTGTAACTTGAATCTCCAAAAAAGTCACTAAAGACAAAAAAGTCAAGAAGTCAAGCAGTGGAAAAAGTTTCCACTGCTCAACACCCAAAACTAGCCCCTGCTAGTGCAATTTTTCAGTTAGCTTATCAATAAGCAACATTGGCTTATCCAGACCTACAAGAACTTATTTTTTGTGATAGATCTTAATTATTTGACCCATTTGATTAAACTGGAGCTTATTAGACTTTGACTTTGACTTTTTGCTAGAAAACCAACTCATTTGACTTTTTCATAAGTGCTTATTTGCTTATTCCAGCTTATTAAATGAACTTATTTGAAAACTTTTTGTTGATTAAGCTTAGTTAAGTCATGTAAAAGGTTTAGAAACTTGAATCAGCTCTTGGGATAGCCTAGAACTCAAAAACGACTATTTTGTCGTTTTTTGTAGATTGCTTATTGCATTTTCAGGCTTATTCGTTGGACTTTTTTCAAATTTCTTTATACAGAAGTCTTAAGCAACTCAATAGAAGCTTGTGTGTCTAATTTGAGCTTATGGCATCAGTTTAGCTTAATGGGCCAAAAAGCCCATTAAGAATAATCTGTTTGATATAAGCTAGCTTATTTCCCATTTTCAGCTTTTGGGACTTTGAAAAGTTGTGTTTAAAATCAAATTTTGAGTCAGATAGGAGCTTTTGGGCTTAATTGGACAACATTTTTCTTATTGGGTCTTAATAAGCCCATTAAGGTGATTGTTTGGACTTTTGGCCCATTTGGAGGACCATTAGGGGTATTTTGTAATTTCAACTTCATCTTCTGTTTATTTAGGTTAAATTAAGCTAGTTTGCAAGTTTTTAGAATTTTTTTATAAATTTTGGATTTTCAATATTATTTTATTATTATTTTATTATTAAAAATTAAAACTTAGATTTTTCAAGTTTTTATATTTTTCTTAGGTTAAATACATTATGTTAGGAATTTTTCAACTTTTAGAATATTTTTATTGTTCTTAGATTAATTTTTATAATTATTTTAAGTTTTAATAGTTTTAATTGTTTTTAAATAGTTTTAATTAATTTTAAAATTTTCAAAAATAGTTTTAAATTAAGTTAGGTTATTTTAGAGGTTTACAAAGTGATAAATCTCATTTTGGGCTTTTTATTAGTTAAATTGATTTTTAGGGCTTTAATTAGCATTAAAAAATCATTATTTAATTTAATAAAAGGTATGGGTGATTTTTGATTTTTTTGTAAACTCTTAATACATTTTTTAGGGTTTATTGCAATTTTTTAGGAATTTTTACAGTAAATTTTTAATTTTGGTGCTTTTACGGTTTTTCGTGTATGACTTTTTCGTCTTAGTGTAATCCGTCATCGTAACCGTCATTCTCTTCCTATCCCATTTCTATTTTCTTTCTCATAATCATATAATCACATAATTAATCATCTCATTACATACACACCAAGCCTCCTTGAGAACGATCCCCATTTTTGGTCATTTGTACACGATTTTCCTAAATCGTCGTACTTATCCTAATTACCTCCTTTTCCTAAAGGTGTGTAAAAACCTTTACATCAGTACACCATGGCTTTCTTGTTAAGAATCCAAACCCTTTGAATGAGGTAAATTTTGATATCTTCAAACATTTTTATTATTGGTTTTCCCCTTGCCAAAAGGATTACGGAGTTAAAAATCTCAGACATTCCATTATTAAAGGTTGCACAACATTTGTCTATTTCAAAGTATGCCCCGCACCAAGTGTTTGGATTTCTGTCTACCGACCAAGTGTAAGCATTATCATCTAGTTTCTTTATAGCTTACATAAACTAGTGAAAGTGTTCTGGTATTCTGCATGAATCAGCGCACCAAAACAACCTCTTATACTGTAAGCCACTCCATGTCTTCTTGAATTTTGCATAAATGTGCCTTGCACATTGCCTGTGCTCTGCATCACCTAACCATATCATCACTTCTTCCATTTAACACTACAACCAAAGTATATAAACAATGTTACACTAGTATGATTTGTTGATCCCAAACTTAGATCGATTAGCTTTGTGTTAACGAGATTATATCAATTTAAACACGTAGAGAAACTTTGTTGTTATATGAACAATCGAAGTGTTATGCGGAATAAACACTTATATTAAAGAACAAGTAAAACAAATAAAACAAATTTTCACTTTTGATTGATAATTGAACTTCGGTACAATGAAAGTTGAATGCTGAATAATGTGTATATACTATAAACCCTACGACCTCCTTTTATAACATAAGGAGTCGTGTACAAAGGATAACCTATCAACTATTCTAGGAAAAGATAAATATAGAAAATACAATATTGAGTATATCTTTTCTTCAAATAATAAACTTGTTGACTAAGTTTTCCTATCAGTGGTTGGACTCCTTCTTGCCAGCGCTTGGATATCTCTTGTCAATGCTTGATCTATCAGCGCTTGATTTCTTCCTGTCAGCGTCCAATTTACTCTTGTCAGCGTCTGAGTGTCTTGGCTCATTTTATTCCCAACAATCCTCCCCTAAACTTGATATCTACTCTAGTAATCAAGTTTTTGAATAAAAACTAAGTACAAGGAGGATTCTTACGAATACAAATTACTTTTTAATTAGATAAAAACTAAATCTAATTAAGTCTTTGCCAACATCAGTAGTATAATCCATTTCTAGCTGTGTAGACACCATCTTCCTCAAAACTTCCTTGGACATAGGATATTGAGCATCCATAAGAAGATACTCTTAAAACTTTATAGTGCTTAGATGGTAAACACCACCTGCTGAATGTAGACGCCATTGTAGTCCACTGATATCATCCATATACAACCATATTGGATCTGCTTCATCTGGTTGAATTATCCTTTTGAAAGATGTCTAGATCTTTATTCCATTGACTGAAGTAGGTGCATGATAGTTGTAATTTCACACTTTTTTAGGAAAACAAGGTAATTAGGGTAAGTATTAACAAGTAGTTTAGGAAAACCACAAGTAAATGACCCAAAGTGGGGATTGTTCTCAAGGAGGCTAGTGTGTTGTGTAAGAATTGATTAACTTTGTGATTATATTTTATGAGAAAAGAAAAATAGAAAAGAGAATAGACAAGGATGACGGTTACGATTATGAATTAAACTAAGACGAAGTCGTGCACGTAAAACCATAAAAAGTGACAAAATTTAAAAATTACCCTAAAAATTCCTAGAAAATTGCAATAAATCCTAAAAAATGTAATTACAGTTTACAAAAAATCAAAACTCACTCAAACCTTTTATTTAATTAAATATTAATTTTTTAATTCTAATTGAAGACTAAAAAATCAATTTAATTAACAAAAAGAACAAAATGAGATTTTTTTAACTTGTAAACCTCTGAAATGAATTAACTAAATTTAAAACTATTTTTGAAAATTTTAAAAATAATTAAAACTATTTAAAAATGATTAAAAACTATAAAAACTTAAAATAATTTTAAAAATTAATCTAATGACAATAAAATTAATCTAAAAATTTTAAAATTCCTAAGTTAATGTATTTAAACTAGGAAAAATGAAAAACTTGCAAAATATAAATTTTAATTTTTAATAATAAAATATTAATAAAAATCCAAAATTTATAAAAAATTCTAAAAAGTTGAAAACTTGTTTATTTTAAAGTAAATAATACATAAATGAACTTGAAATTACCAAAATACCCCTATTGAGCCTTACAATGGGCTAAATGACAAAACAGAACCTTAATGGGCTTGATTTTGGCCCAATAAGAAAAACCCACCAAATAAGCCTAAAACCTCCTATCTGACTAAAAATTTGATTTTAAACACAAAACTCTGAAGGCCCAAAAGCTGGAAATGTGCTTATCACAGCTTAATTGTCAACAACTTATTCTTAATAGGCTTTTTGGCCCATTAAGCCATAAGCTAATGCCATAAGCTCCAATTTGACACACAAGCTTCTTTTGGGATACCAAAGAGATCTGTGAAAAGAAATTTTGAAAAAGCCCAAGAAATAAGCAAAAGCTCTCTTCACAAAACGACAAAATAGTCGTTTTTGAGTTCTAAGCTACCTCAAGTGCTGATTCAAGTTGCAAAAGGTTTTAAATGACTTAATTAAGCAAAATAATCAAAAAGTTTTCCAATAAGCACACTGAATAAGCTGGAATAAGCAAATAAGCACTTATGTAAAAGTCAAGCTATTTGGCTTTCTAGAACTTAAAAGTCAAACCCTAATATGCTCCAGATCAGTTAAATGGGTCAAATATGGAAGATTGATCACAAAAAATAAGTTGTTGCAAGTCCCAATAATCTAGAATAGCTTATGAATAAGCTGATGATCAAATAACACTACCAGTGGCTAGCAACAAAGGAAAGGAGTTCCCACTGCTTGACTATTTTGACCTTTTGTCTTATGTGAATTCTTGTTGGATTCAAGTTAAGCCAAGGCACCCTTGTAATCAGTGGATCACAAGGAATCAATAACAACAATAAAATCACAATTTCAACCAGCCAATTTTTACAGTTTAATCAAAAGATCCCCAGATATGCACAAGACATGAACAATAAGCAGATTTCAACAAATAAGTAGTTTTAGAAAGAATAAGACAACCAAATTGAACTAAATGCACACAATAGCTTATATTAATTTAAATGAACATAAATTAACTGGTTTCATGCAATGATTCAAAGTTTAGACAAAGATCTAAGCCACAAAAAGTTACTGATGAACAAGAACAAGCAGATTTCAAACTTTGTTGATATACTTGACCACACAACTAGATTAAAACCCTCAAATCTCTTTAACAGGTTATATAAACATGATTTAATCACTTGTTAGCCCTAAGCAAGCATACAATCTATGTGTTACCAAAATCTTAGGTCAAAACAAGCAGATTTCAACAAGTTATCAGCATAATAACAAGTATTTATCAGATTCAAGCACAAAACAACACTTAACAATAACTCAAAAACAAATTGCAAGCTTAAACAGGTTAACCCAAACACCCCTTTCACTTTTTAAATCCAATTTTAAACAAGTAAATGTGTGATTCAGTTTATCCCAAGCCCAATCTAGCACAATAACATCAATACTATGCAATATCAAGGTGATTTAAGCCACAAGAACAACAAGTACAATAGCAGAACACAAAATTACCAAAAATCAAGTACTTTATCAAATTTTGGGTAAAAGGGCTCAAACCTCATGAATGTACATCCACACTCACGAATTTTTGAGATTATGTGCCTAGCAAAACAAGGCACAAGCTTCCAATACAACCCTGCTAAGATTCAACAAGGTTAGAGCACAATTATATAAAACAGAAAATTGAAAAAGCTCGATTAATGCAACCTTTGTACCCACTCCTTGATTATCCCCAAACCACAAGCTCCCAACACCTTGATAATCTTCTTATCAGGGTGTTTAGATCACTTGTAATACAAAAATTCCAAGGATGTACCAAAGACTTAGCAAAATATCAAGTTTTGAGAAAACTTGGCAATTTCTTGCACAAGGTTTAAAAACAGGTTTTAAGACTTCAAAATCACAAACATGAAACATAAACAAGCAAGTAATAAGTTGGCACTTGGATTTCTTCAAACATTCAAACACATTTCATTAAGATTGAAAAGGGATCTATAGAACTTTGAACAAGGAAAAACCAAGAGCAAAAGCTAAATGAAGCAGGCCTTATGCCTTATATAGGCTACATTTGTGAAATAGAAAGCAATAAAACATAAACACTAAGTCTTGAAGTTCCTGAAATGCCCCTTGAGTTTGAATTTATCTTGATATCATGTGAACTCTTCTTGGCTGTTTGTGTGAGGTGTAAAGGGTGGAATTGCATCAAATGGTCCATAGGAGTGCTTAGGAAGTAAGCTTAATGTGGGGCGTTGGATGGCTGTCAACTTTTGGCTTCTTCCTCAACCTTTGTAGCAGGGCAGGTAAAATGTGACATGGGTAGTGATGTGGCATGTGTTTTATGGTGTGGGTTATGATTAGAAAACCCTTAATCATAATTCTAGAGGTGATTAAGGTTTAATTCACAAGGATTAAGAAAAGCCCAATTTATGTTCTTGGTTAAATAGTGGCTGTTTGATCTTTGATAATTTTCAAAAAGTTGTTAGGCGCGTGTTTAATAAACTAATCAGGATTAGTTATTAAACGGTTGTGGGTGGGATGTAACTTGGCAAAATGGTGAGTTCTCATTGGCTGTTTTGAGTGAGTGGGGCACGTGTCACCATGACACTGGCCTATGTATCTTTCCTTGTCGTCCATATTAAACCCCCCATCTCTTTCCTTTCTTTCACTTTGTGTTTAAATAGGTAAAACTGAATTTCCTTTGTAATCCAAGTTTCAGTTTTCCCATTTTGGCCCCAAAAAGTTTTGCAAAAGTATTTCAAGGGTAATTCTTGCCATTTGATGATTCTTGAAGGAGTATTTTGGCATTTTATTCATTTTTCAAGGTGTTGACTTGTTTAATTGACTTCTTGGAGGACTAATATTGACAAGTCTTCATTTTTGTGGGACCATTCTTGCCAATTCTTCAAAGTGGAGGGCCCTTTTTATAAATTGAGAAACTTTAAGGACCAAACTTGTAATTATGAATAAACAAGGGTTTAAAGTGTCAATTCTTCAATATCTGAGGACCCTTCTTGTACAATCTTCAAATCTTCAAGAGTTATTCTTGGAAAATCACCATAAGGGCTTGGTTCATTGTGCGGTTTCGTTTCCCGTGTTTGTTTTTGCTTGTTTCTTGTGTCCTTTTGTCATTTTCTCAATATCCGTACCTAAAATACACATGTAACAAACACAAGCATATATTTGGTATATTTCATTATATTTAATGCATTTTAAGCGTATTTTGGACGATGAGACTATGTATAAAAGCAGTCTCATCACTCCCCCATACTAAACCATTGTCGTGCCCTCACGCAATGCTAGAATAAAGTATCGTAGCACCTCTAAAACTCATTTTTATGCACTTTTATTGAATAATAAACTTGCTACACTACTACTATTACTACTACTTGTGTTTTAGACATAATGTATGATTTTCATTGCAAAATGAGACGTTTAGGTTCATAGAACAAGAACACGTGAATGCTTCGTTAGAAATAATTTCGTCGTCCTCGATTTTCAACCCAATTCCATGCCAAGCGTGCAACGAGATCATTGTCATTATAAGTTAGTAATGCTAACACTACTCATATGCCCTAATCACGTACTTATCCTCCCATGTTCCTAAGTTGTATCTCTTATATTTTATTCTTGTCTTGAATGTTTCCGAGGATACATTTTTTACTTATGCGATAATAGAGATTTAGGTCTAAAAATAGAGTCATAACGCTGTAACCAAGACCATCGAATTAATAACCCCCCTAATAGACAACGATGTCAAAAAATTAAGTCAACAAGAAGGATCGATAACACGGTTTTATAACGGTTTTGAATATGAGACTTATTACCAAGACTTTTATACTTCCCCTAACGGGTGGGCCTTATTATCATAGGTTTACCTCCATCTTTTATTCAACTTCGCCATGAAGCTTTTATTATGACTTCGGTCTTGCCTTACCTTTTATTTAACCTTGCCACGAGGTGTTTATTATGGCCAAAGACGTATATCCTCACGCTAAAAGCGAATTTTGGATCTTTAAAGCTTCAAAGATTAAGGCATAATTCATGATAGGTGTGAAAACACCCATCCTTTTACCGCTTAATTACAATTATAACGAAGCCAAAACGTGTATTTTATGTCGTAAATGTCGGAATTATGCATGGTTTGTGTTTTTGTTGTGATTTAGGATCAAAATGTGAAAAGGGGAGAAAACACGGGTTTTCACGGGCTTATATCGAAGAAAAAGACAAAAGACGAAGTCAAGAGATCAAGAGTGCAAAAAGAACGGAAGTCCAAAGCCTATTCTGAAGATTTATCGAAGAAAAAGTCTAAAGACGGAAATTTAATAAAGCCGAAGAACTCAAGTCTAAATTAATGAAGAAATTATAAGACGAGTTCAAATAATCCCGAGACAAAGTCGAAAACGTCGAAGAATTTAGAAGACGAAAAGACGAGAAAGAAAGAAAGAAAGAAGCAACACATGCTTAACCTTCCCTAATCACTATAAATACCCTCCTAATCACACATTAGGAGGTGTTGGCTATTTGACACATAGTTCTTCCACCTTTAATTTCTTGCACTTTACTTAATTGTCATTTAATTACTTGTCTTGCACCTTTAATTTCTTGCCTTTAATTTCAAGTAAGTCTTTTAATTTTGTTATTAAATCTTTACTTTTAATCAAGTTCTTATTTTTAATCTCTCATTCTTCCTTTCTTGTTTTGCTTAATCTTTATGTTATGTGCTTATTATTATGCTTATTTGATTAAGTGTTATGTTTTTATGCTTTTGATTGTCTTGGATTATTGATTATTATAGCTTATTTGTGTTTATCTTAAATTTACTTAAGTTTTATAAAAGTTATTTTTGTTAAAAAGTCGTTTTTAATTATTCTATCATTTAATGTTTTTAAAAGTTTTTGAACATTAGCTTATTAGTCTTTTCTGTTACGTGTTTTAGTTAAGTTTTATGTCGAGTGCTTATTTGGTTAATAGCTTATTTTTAGTTGTGCTTATTACGTTTTCCTTTTACTGTATTCTGACCAACCAATCGGAAAAGGGATTTACATTCCGATCAGTATATCGGAAAAGGGTTTTGCATTCCTTTTGGATTTCGATCTAACATTCCGATCAGGGCCGTGTGTTTGGTATTCCGACTAGGTCTTGTGGTGACAGCATTCCGACCAGGATTCCAATCCTCATTCCGATAGGACCCAAGGTAGTTATTCCGATAGGATTTATTTTCAGTATTCCGATTGGGGATTCCGATAACATTCCGACGGGGACGCATTCCGATCTTGATTCCGATTAGGAGTGGTAAGTCTTCATTCCGACAGGATTCTGATCACATTCCGATCGGATTTCGACAGGTTTGTTTTTAATATTTTGTTTTAGTTTTATTTTTAAGTTTACATTGTTTTAAGTTTTCAACATTTTCACGCTTCCCGAAATCTCTGTTTTTACCAAGTGTTTTTCTAGTAATTTTTAGTTCAATTTTTAAAAGCTTTTATTTTTATTAAATTCTCAATTTTACTTTCATTTTTATTACATTGTCAAATTAACTTTCCGTCAAGCTTTAATTTTTGTCATTTAATTAATTTACTTTTAAGAGTTTTAATATTACAGCATTTACGTTTTAGTTAGTTTTATTTTTAATTATCCGTCATTTACTTTAATGTTTTGCAATTTAATTATACTACAACGACCAATCTATTATTGTTCCCACCAAAAGACGACTGAGTCACACTTAAACCAATAGTCAATTCGAAGAGATTGACACAACGAATCTTTTTCATACGAGGAAAATCCAAGTATTAATTCATTTCAATTTCGCATATATTTTTCGGCCTTGTGAGCTTCAATATTTTTGCTTGATATAAGTGAGCACTTGAAATCTTATTATTAGGTGAAGCTTTCGATTATTCGGGTTGCCAATACATCAAAACCGTGACGCTGGCGATACCTTAATGTCTTCCCAATTTAATTACATGGAAGCTATTAGAAAAGACTAGAAACCAACAATCAAGACTAAATCGCTAAGTCAATACTTATTAAGCAAAATATATTTACAAGCGAAGGGAGAATAAACAAACAACAAGAACACATGAGTTTTTGAAAGAATACGAGTACTCTACGTTTAGCATAGTAACTTATAATTAACTCTATTATTTCTCGTCCTCATTTAAAAGACTTAGCCTAATATAAATTTAAGAAATCGAAGCTAAGTGCTCAACACGCACGGTCAAGTAAAAAATTATTCTTATTCTCGCCATCAGAAAATCTACATTCGTGTCTTCAAACACTTATAAAACATGAGAAAAAATTTAAAATTTGGCCATTTTTAGCCTTATTTTGTAACAAAACGATAAAAAAAAGGTAAACATTGGAAAGCGTAATGGTTTGGCAAGGCAAGTATCTATTCACCCCCCATACTAAAGTTAAACATTGTCTTCAATGTTTCGAGTCTAAGGGTTTGAAACCCCCATAATAGAGACGTAGTCGAATGCTTAATCTAGCATGGAAAGGGTGTAAATAATACAATGATAAATGCTTAGCCTATGTGTACTCAATCGTTCTTGGTATCTAATCGAATTGATCACGGTTTTGGTGGAATTGTTGGTATTGGTCACTAAAAGGGGGAGCTTGATTTTCTAAGTCTACAAATAACATAAACGTAAAAGCTATTGAAAATAAAGAAGAATGTCTAACCTTGATTGCTTTTCCAGAATGAATGTTGCACAGTAGAACTTCGTGAAAAAAGCTAAAGGTAATTATCTAATTTAAAATAAAGGTGAAAATGTAAATATCGTTGAGTAAAAATGAAAGCTTAAAAGTTAAACTAAAAATTACGATTTATAAATAAATGATGAAAAATTAAAACTTTAAAAGTAAATTTGAAACTTAAAACTTTGTAAAAATATAAACTTTATCAAAACTTAAATTTGAAAATAACTATGACAAAATACTTTTGAAAATAAACTAAGTAAATTTGGAGGGAAAAATTAAGGTTTGAAAATTAAAGTTTGAAAAATAAAAACTTGAACATAAGTCGGAATCCAATCCAACACCTAAGTCTGAATGAAGATCCTGCTCTTAATTTGGAAAACGTGGTCCAACAACTAATTCGGAATGCTGGTCCTGTAATTAGGAATCTCAATTCCTTACGTAGTTCGAAATCCACGATCACAACCTAATCTGGAATGTTAATCACGAACTCAATTCGGAATCTGCATGCCTGACCTAGTTCGGAATCTGAGTCACCCACCTAGTTCGGAATCTGGGAGATGAACCTAATTCGGGAAACGTGTTCTTCACTTAATTCGGGAAAACCAATCTTGCAAGTAGTTCGGAATAACTCTCTTCCTGACCTAATTCGGGATATTTAATCCCATACGTAATTCGGAATGCACATTGGTACTCAATTCGGGAAACTAGCTGTTGTAGTTAATTCGGGAAGTGAAGTTTGTACACAAGTCGGGAAATGAGTAAAGTTTTTGGAGGGAAAATAAAGTTTCACACCTAAGTCGGAATACAAGTGCTATATCTAATTCGGAATAACACAAATCACACTTAAGTCGGGATAAAGAAGTTTGCATATAAGTCTAAATAAGGGGATTTGTATGTAGTTCGGGAAAAGAAGGTTTTAAGGTTCCGAATTAAGCTAAAATAAGCAAAAAACAAATAAGCACTTACCAAATCTTTTACCAAATCAATTTTTAGAAAAAGCTAATAAGACACAATTTAAAAACTTTTATAAACACTAAATAAGAAATGATTTAAAATCAACTTTTTATAAAAATATTAAACTACCAAAAACAAGTTATTTAAAAACCAATAAACATAAAGATTAAGCAATAAGCACAATAATCTACAAAACTCAAACACACCAACTCAATAAGCACAATCCAATAAGCAAACCAATCACACATCAACAAAAGTAAACCAACTACATGATCAATTAAGCAAAACAATATATTATGATTAAGAAAGGTAGAATGAGAATTTATTAAAAAGCTTAATTATATTAAAGATTAAGATCCAAGATTACAAGGTGAAAGATTAAAAAGCTTGAAAGAAAACTAGAGAGAAGAAAAATAAAACACACTTTTGACTATGTCTTTTGTCTTTTTCTTCGATAAAAGCCCGTGAAAGCCCGTGTTTTCTCCCTTTTTCATATTTTTGTCCTGAAACACAATAAAAACATAAACCACGCATAATTCTGACTTTTGCGACATAAAATACACGTTTTGGTCTTGTTATTATTGGAAATAAGTGGTAAAAAGATAAATGTTTTCACACTTATTAAATCCCCTACACTTGACCATTGCAATGCCCTCATGCAATGCATTAATTTCAAAGCACGGTTTACATTTTTCAACGTAAATAACCTACCTTGGCCTTTATTAAATACTAAACACTAAGGAAACTAAAAAGATAGAAATATATACAAAACAAGTAAAGAAATCAAAGTCTTACATTAGGGTTTTGGCATGTCATGAATGTTTGTCACCCCCAAGTTTCACGTTCCCCACACCAAGCTTATAAACGAGATCATTGTTATTATAAGTTAGTAAACTAACACAAACTCATGTGGCCCAGTTATTCACTTAGACTCCCTTATTCCTAGGTGTATCTATTTTATGATTGTCTTGAATGATCACGAGGATGCATTGTTTGACTTATTTGATAGTTTATTTAAGCTGAAAATAAAGTGGGACGATTTAATCAATAGTTAGCTAAAGGACAAAATCTTTTAAAACTGCTTCTCGGGACCTCATAAAGTTCATATCTTGGCATAACTCGCTTCACGATTTGAGACCTTTCTCGGACCTATATTTGGCAGTGACTTCATACATCGAATCTTGAGAGACGTCCTTGAAATAATGGTGTTCTCTTCATAGTAGGAATTTCTTCACTTGAAGTTTTTTGAGGGACTCTTAATACTTGGACCATGACTTCTTCATTTTTCTCTAATCTTTATTTTAGATTTTGATATACAACGATCCGCCTTCTTTTAGGACATGGATATATTTATCCTCATACCTTGCTAGGGTCTTTTCGGATAGACTTCTCCATGATCTTTAGGGAAGTATTTGCTTTTTGTCGTGTGTCTTGATCGTTCATATTGATTTTTGATAAATGATTCTTCACATCACTTTGGATCTTTAGCAACAAAATGTAGCCCTCATGCCTTGTTAGGGCCTTTTCGGACTCGCCAATCTTCGCATCCCGCTTCAATAAGTTATGCCTTGGCTATGAACTCTAATTAATACCGAGCAACTTTTAAACGATCTTGTGCTAGAAGCTAAATAACTTTTCAAATCGTACGACCTTATTTATTGAAAATATATTTATTAACAAGCGATGGGAGAAAAAGCTTATAATCAACTCACATAACGTCATGAAAGAATACCAAACTTAGAATTGACTCTATCATCTCTCGTTCTCCACAATTTAAAATCTCAAGAGATGAGACTCGTGGATGCTTAGCCAATTACATCAAAGTTTTGGGTTTTCAAGTCATCCATAGGATCTTGCAACTTCTTAGACTTTTTCAAGTTTAGAATTCGCATTTTAAAGTTCCCTTGATAAACGACTTTCTAGGATCAATTATAGTAACTTGCGAAAACTTCTTGCTCTTAACCCGTGAGAGTTAAGACTTTCGCGTTTTAAAGTTGCCTATATAAAAGCCTAGCAAAACTTGACTTAAACACGTTAAGGATACTAGCTAGAGTAAACATAGATAAGTAAACTCGGGTTGAGTCAAAAGATTCATGACGTTTGAAAAATTAAAACCACTTTATTGAAAATTTATTCTAGAAAAGAAAGTAAATAAGGATAACAAAGGAAAATACTACTATACTAATAGGCCAAAATAGATTCAAAATTTTGAAAAACATCGAAAAATCAAATTTTCTGGTTAAAACAAGGACAAATTCATGGAAAATCCCACTTACTTCGATAGAAGTCCCCCTACACTTGATATAAACATTGTCCTTAATGTTTAAGCATGTGGGAGAAAGCTCCCCTACAATTAGGACATTGTGAATTTTGTTTAAATCTTGCTAAGGGAAGGACAACTATAGTGATTTCAATGTGAACATATAAGATATGAAATATTGAATCACGACAGTTTAGGATAGAACCGGGAAGACGGGTACACGGGATCACGGGTCGTCAAATATCATCAAAAGTTCTCTTTGAAGCTTTAATCCCTGCACATCATAAGAAACAAGACAACAAACCCTATGTAGCTCCCCCTGCACTTATTATGAAAACGGGTAAAAAGGATAGATCAACGGGTTGCCTCCCGAGAAGCGCTTGTTTTTGTTTACCGAGTCACGAGCCTGACTCGACCCAGAACTAATTCAAGGGAAACGTGGTGAGGGATGGAATCATCTCATGAGATATGTCCTCACCAAAGTACAACTTAACACGCTGGCCATTCACTTTAAAATTAGGCCCAATTGGTTGAGAAAACTCAATGGTGCCATAAGAGACGACTTTGGCGACGATGAATGGACCAGACCAACGGCTCTTAAGCTTGTCCGAAAATTTTTTCAAACGAGAGTTAAAGAGTAAAACTTGATCACCTATGTGAAACTCTCGGTTCTTAATCCTAGAATCATGATTGAGCTTGGTTTTCTCCTTATAGATTAATGAATTCTCATAAGCTTCATTCCTCAGTTCATTAAGCTCGTTGAGTTAGATCTTCCTAAGATTACCGGCTTTATTGATATCAAAATTAGCCCATTTGAAGGCCCAATAAGCCTTATGTTCCAACTCAATAGGGAGGTGGCATGCCTTCCCGTACACAAGACGATATGTATTGCAACCAATAGGTGTCTTATATGCGGTACGGAAAGCCCACAAAGCATGATCTAACTTATCGGCCCATGAGGCACGATGCTCTCCCACAGTTCGCTCTAAGATTCTCTTCAGTCCACGGTTAGAAATCTCACCTTGACCATTTGTTTGTGGATGATAAGCGGTGGAAAGACGATGATTCACACCATACTTATCCAAGACTCGAGCAAATTGATCATTGCAAAAATGAGTCCCGTGATCACTGATGATAGTGTGAGGAACAACGAATTGAGCAAATAGTTGCTTCAGAAAATTCACAACCACCCTCGCATCTTTCGTAGGTAAAGCATTTGCTTCAACCCATTTAGATACGTAGTCAACAGCTACGAGGATGTACTTGTTCCCTTTGGATAATGGAAATGGCCCCATAAAGTCGATGCCCCATACGTCAAAGATTTCACATTCTTGGATGAAATTTTGAGGCATCTCATTTTTATGTGTGATCTTGCCTTTTCGTTGGCAATCACAATGCTTAACCATTTCGTGTGCATCACGATAAATGGTGGGCCAATAAAATCCAGAGTCGAAAACTTTCTTCGCGGTATAGTTAGGACCAAAGTGACCACCGATGGGTCCTTTATGGCAAGCATCAAGGATTAATAAAGTTATCGGCCCATCAACACACCGACGAATGACAAGATCCACATAATGTTTAAAAAGGTAAGGGGTCGTCCCAAAAATAGTGCTTAATGTCCTTAAAGAAATTTTTCTTTTGTTGGGACATTAACCCTTCCATGAGAATTCCACCCACCAAATAGTTTGCAATGTCCGTAAACCATGGGGTTTCAGCAAGATTGGAGTTAATAGAAATCAAGGCTTCAAGGGGAAAAATTCATTAATCTCTTGATTTGGGAGCTCCCCTTGATAAGGATCCTCGAGTCTACTAAGATGATCTGTTGCTAGGTTTTCCGCTCCCTTTTTTATCACGAATTTCAATTTTGAATTCTTGAAGGAGTAAAACCCAACGAAGAAATCTTGGTTTGGAATCTTGTTTTGTTAACAAGTACTTCAACGCAGAATGATCGGTATACACAATGGTGGTGGAAAGGACAAGATAGGGGCGAAATTTTTCAAATGCATACACTACAACTAAAAGCTCTTTTTCGGTAGTGGTATAATGCAACTGAGCCCCCGTCAATGTCTTGCTAGCATAATGGATTGGTTGGAAGTGTTTGTTCACTCTTTGTCCCAAAACCGCTCCTATAACAAAATCGCTAGCATCAAACATCAATTCAAAAGGTAACTCCCAATTAGGGGTAACCAAGACAGGTGCATTAGTTAATTTATCCTTAAGAAGATTAAAAGATTGGATGCACTCTTTAGAAAAGAGAAAAGAAGTATCTTTTTTCCAAGAGGTGGGTCATCGGGCGAGCGATTTTAGAAAAATCTTGAATGAATCGACGATAGAAGCCCACATGACCAATGAAACTTCTCACACCCTTCACAGTTTAAGGTGGAGGTAATTTAGCAATCACATCGACTTTAGCACGGTCAACTTCAATACCGGCTTTGGAAATTTTATGACCAAGAACAATACCTTCTTTTACCATGAAATGGCATTTTTCCCAATTAAGAACGAGACGAGTGTCTTCACACCGTTTGAGCATACGTTCTAAATTGGCAAGGAAAGTAGAGAAATAATCACCATAGACCGAGAAATAATCCATGAAGACTTCCATAGTTTCTTCAACCATGTCATGGAAGATAGCCATCATACACCTTTGGAAAGTCCCGGGAGCATTGCATAAGCCGAAAGGAATTCGTTTGTAAGCAAATGTTCCATAAGGATGAGTGAATGTGGTTTTCTCTTGGTCTTTTGGATCGATGGGAATTTGAAAATACCCGGAGAAACCGTCTAAGAAGCAATAGTAGTCATTACCCGCTAAAAGCTCGAGCATTTGATCCATGAAGAAAGAGGGAAATGATCCTTGTGAGTGGCATAATTGAGCTTGCGATAGTCTATGCAAACTTGCCAACCCGTGACAAGTCGAGTAGGAATCAACTCTATGTTTTCATTGGGAACAACGGTTATTCCTCCTTTCTTAGGCACACAATGGACGGGACTAACCCATGGCGAATCCGAAATAGGGTAAACCATTCCGGCATCTAGAAGTTTGATAACTTCTTTCTTGATGACGTCATGACTTTTTGGATTAACCCTTCTTTGGCTTTGGATTTCAGGTTTAAAGTCATCTTCCATGAGAATTTTTTAAGTACAAAAGTTAGGATCAATTCTGCGTATGTCGGAATTTTCCAAGCAATTGCTTTCTTGTGATTTTTGATCACATCGAGAAGTCGAGATTTTTCATCCTCTTTCAAGGCCTTTGCAATGATGATAGGTAACTTCTTATTGTCTTCAAGGAAAACGTATTCGAGATGAGACGGTAAATCCTTAAGCTCTAAATCCGGAGGATTTTCGATGGAAGGTTTAGTCAAATTCGGATCATCGATTGTAACTTCCTTAGGAGAAGGTGGAGAAATATGGTACTCTTTGAGAAGTTTCTCAATGGTACGAATGTCTTCTTCCTAATCGGTGAGAGAATCGTCATATCTTAAGTCCACATCCCCTAAAGTTGCTTCAAATTCATTTAAAAGAAAATCACTTTCTCCAAATGGAGTCAATGATGGAGCAATAGAGGCAACAGTCTCAACAATGGGTAGAGAAGAAGAACGTCAATGAAATTAACGCTCTCGTATTCAGAAGGTTGCTTAGAAAGTTTACCCATGTTGAAGACGATTCTGTCGTCACCAACTCTCATGATTAATTCGCCCGAGGCTACATCAATGAGAGTGTGGCCGGTCCTCAAGAATGGACGACCAACGATTAATGGAACACGGGGGTCCATCTCGTAGTCAACGACAACAAAATACGTCGGAAAAGTGAATTTGTCGACACCGACAAAGACATCTTCGACTATCCCCACCGGATAAGCAACCGTACGGTTAACTAATTCCAATGTCATTCGTGTGGGGACTAGCTCGGGTAGAGATAATTGTTTCCAAACACTTAAAGGAATTAAGTTGATACTAGCACCTAGATCGGCTAGGGCCATACAATTCTCTACCCTGGGAAAGTTACAAGGAATGAGAAAGCGACCCAGATCACCAAGTTTGTTTGGTAATTTCCTTAAGAGAACCGCGGAGCAATTCTCATTAAGTTGGGGCTGAGCAATATCAAGAAGCTTTTCTTTGTCACTGAGAAGATCTTTAAACATTTTAGCATATTTCGGTATGTGAGCGAGAGCCTCAGCAAAGGAGATGTTGAAATTCAATTGTTTAAACATTTTAAGAAAGTTCGAAACTTGAATATCATCCTTGTTCTTCAACTTCTCTTTCCTCAACCTTGAGGGATAAGGTATATCGGGTTGAGAGGAAGGCTTAGGAATGGAATTCTCACTCACATCCTTGGGTGGTGGAGGGTAGAAGGTGGAGGAATTGATGAAGGGGACTCGTTTTCCTTGGTCACAATCACCAGTGTAGGTGTAGGAATCTCGGGTTCCTTTAAACCTTTGCCACTTTGGGTGGTGATTGCTTTCATCTCCCCTCTTGGATTAGCAATGGTGTTACTCGGAAGAGAACCCGAAACAGAGGTTTGATTACTTGGGAAGAAACTAGCCATCATATCCGTTAAGTCATTCGTTTGACTACTTTAAAATTTTTGCATATCGGCTCGAAGATCATTCCCTTATTTCGCCATATCCCCTTTCAAGTTGATGATTTAACTCTGAAGATTCTTCACTAGCACGTCATTAGTCCTCATGTAAGTTTCAACCTCGTGATTAAATGTTGTGGGTTGGTTGGAAGGAGGAGCATGGTAGGCAGGTGGTTGATAAGCGGGTTGTTGGTAAACTTGATTATTTCCTTGAGGTGGATATGGGTTTCTTTGGGTTTGATATTGATTAGGAGCTCGAGTTTGGTTTTGATTGTTGCGATTGAAATTGTTTTTGTTTTCAGGAGGAAAACCGGGTGGTGAAAGGAAGTTGTTTGAACGATAACTGAGCAAATTGCGGTCACCTTGAGGACGAGCTTGATAGCCTCCCGTAGAAAAGTTACCATTAGCGGCATACACATTTTCCAGATTGTCATGAGTAGAAGGACAATCGGTGTATGAATGAGAACCACCACAAATCTCACAAGAAGTTGCTACAGCTTTAGCTTGTTGAAATTGGTTTGTAGCCATGGTTAAGAAGTTTTTGTTCATCTCGGCAATTTGGCGGGTGAGTTCGGTTATCTCTGGGTTTGATGAAGTAGAAGAAACATTGGCCCTCGGGTTATTCCTTGAAGATGCAGATGAATCTCAATTTTTTTGGTGAGTGGTCATGTTCTCTATAAGCTCTCTACACTTCTCTGGTCTTCTCTTCATGAATGTATCACCGGCGGCAGCATTAATCGTATCACGATCACGAAAAGTTAAACCATTGTAGAAAATATCAATCAAAGTAACGGGGAGCATGTTATGGTTCGGACAACAGTTAATCAAGACATTATAACGTTCCCAAGCATTGAAAAGCGACTCATCAGGTTCTTGAGTAAATCCACTGATGTGGTTGCGAAGACTAGTGACCATGGATGGTGGAAAGTAGCGCGACAAAATTTTTTGAGTCATTTCGTCCCATGTATGGATTGAGTTTTTGGGAAGACGATCGAACTATTTTTTGGAAAGAGATGAAGGCGATGAAATCCATGGAAACACCGGGTAATTTCATGCTTTGAGTGACGGTTATGAATTTATCGAGATGTTTGTTGGCATCATCATCCGGTAATCCGCGAAATGGACAAGCGTTTTGAACTTGTTGGATCATGTGATGCTTCAACGAAAATTCAGGAGCCGTGATTTGCATCAGCACAATCGGTCCTCCTCGTCCGTTCATGGTTGGTTGACAAAGCTCCTCCATCATTCGAAGGTCGGGTGGAGGAACATGGTTGTTGTTATTGTTATTATTCAAATTGGGGTGAGGTGGGTTGTTATTATTGTTATGCACACCGGCCATATCTAAGTCTCTAAAAGTATCGGGCTCAGAATAAGACGTAGATCGAGTACGCATACACTAAAATGAAATAATTTTTTTTTGTTTTTTTATCTTTTTATTTTTTTGTATTTTTTAAAATTTTATATTTTTTAGGAATTTTTTTGAATATTTTTGTGCTTGAAAATAACCTTACCGAAAGAACGGATCCCAAAATCTAATTATTCTCATTGAAAACCGTTAATCTTTACGAAAAGAGCCGGTAGCGGCGCCATTTAATACAATGATAAATGCTTAGCCTATGTGTACTCAATCGTTCTCGGTATCTAATCGATTTGATCACGGTGTAAAATCCATGATTTTACAATGGTTTTATGTAATGATGTTTCATCTAAAGATCTTAAGAGTAATCACGCATGTATTATAATCCTATAAGATGTGGGTGTGAACTTATCATTATGTATTTTTACATCTACAATCATTTGATTTTTGTGAAAGATTACATAACTTGAATCTAGTATATAAGAGTAAGAAAACAAATAATGAACTATATATATATATATATATATATATATATATATATATATATATATATATATATATATATATATATATATATATATATATATATATATATATATATATATAACAAATCTATGAATGCAACATTTAGCAAAACATGGAAACTTGTTGTGATAAGTATTTATGCCATCTATGTATATGTGTACATCTTAGGCATTCATACACACTTTTGACTAGCCCCAGATCCTTTACATTTGGGTGCTAGCCCAACACAAGCCCATAACATTTGCCCATCTCTCTTTTTGCTAAGAATGACACGCACCCCCCTATGTGGAAGGTGAAGGGATACTTTGGAAACACAAGTGTCAACACTTGGCACAAATGTTCTTACCAAGGTAATCACACTCTTGCCTTGCATTCTCTCTACCCATTTTAGCCGAAATCTCTCTCTCTCTCTCTCTCTCACTCTTCATCTTTCCTCATCCAAGCTAATCTCGTCCTCTCCCCACCTTTATCTCACAAATGATTCAGCATTAAGCCAAATACATCCAAGCTTGTTCATTAAACCAACTAGATCTTTGTCCCATCTTGATTGCAAATCATTTGGTGGAATCATCTCTTTTGGAACTACTATAAACAAGCCCTAGCCGAATCTTTCAAGACCACGGCTTAGTGATAACTAGGGTTTTCTTCACCATCTTGATTAGATCTCAAATCTCCTTGTTCATCTAGATCATCTTTGGTAATTTTAAGGAAGAAAGGTATACACTTCATGTTCTTTCATTTCTTCATGCATGCATCATCATACATCTATAAACACAAGTGAATGACATGTAAAATCAAGATTTGGTAAAGCCTTGGCCATCCTAGGTCACGGCATATTTTAGATCACCATGGTTATGGTTAAAAATCTTTTAATAAGAGACCTAGGGCTTGTATTCTATGTTTTAAACTTGATTTAAAAACCATATGATATGTTTTGTGAATCTAAATGTTGCATGGGTTACAAATCTTGTTTTATGGGACTATGGTTAACTAATAATCGTAGATCTCATAAAATGGACTTGTGTAACTTAAAAATATGAAGACCATGACCTTAAAGGTCACGGCTAAAATGAATGATGACTATATGATTTTTCTACTAAGTTTTAATGGGGGAATATGTATCATTACATGTTTGATAGACTATTTAGAAGAACTAAAAGGTTATATGTGTACATATCTAGCCGTGGGCTATATATGTACTTAGGTGGTCTTTTAATATACATGCATGCTAATGTAGAACCTAGATTTATGGATAAATGATAAACATGAAATTAATATAAAGATCTTATGGGAATTTTGGGAAAAGACAACATAGCCGTAGGCTATATGTTGTCTAGGTTGGTTTATGAAAGATCTTGGAAACATGCAACCTCAAAACAAGACTTGAATCATCTTAAATAAGCTATAGCTAATTATTTCCATGAGATGTAAGCTCTTATTAGGGCTTATGACTTACTTGCAACCTTATAACACACCTAGATCTAATTTGGTACACCACATAAAATAAGCTATAAGTTTTATGCCTTTATTTAGATTTAAAATTAAATATGAATAAGCTAATAATAAGCTTATAAGGAAATCCTAAGTTAATACTTACATAAAATGTAAAGTAGTGTTTAAGGACTATATAAGCCTATGAAATGTTAACCCAAGACTTAATTGACCAATAAGCCCATTTGACAAATCTTAATAATTTTAAGAACATGCTTAGGCCCATTTAGTTAATTAATAGACTTAAAAATGTAATTGAGCCCAATGATTACCTTGAAGGCCCATTTAATAATTAAGTAAACTTAAAAATATATTTGGGCCCATTAGATGGCCCATTATATATTTTAACCCATTTAAATGAGCCCACCTGATGTTTGAATGTCTAAATGAAAGTGTTTATAATAAAATATAACTTATAAAAACTTTTTGGATTAAAATGACAATTTATGAAACTTAAGGATTAAAACCGTAACTTATGAAACTTGTTTTGATAAACTAGTAAACCCAAGGACTGAAAATGAAATTATCCGAAAGTCTAGGATTTAATGAATACTATCCGTGGCAAAATAAACCCTAGGGACCATTTGGGAAGTTTCTAAAAGTTATTTGTCATTTTAAAACCCTAAGGACCATTTTGGCAATAATCCGAAACTTAAAGAAGCCCTAGGGGCTGTTTTGGTTATTTTATGAAAGTTATAAAACCTAGACTTAACTAGGGGGATTAAATCTGCCATTAACTGAAAGTCAAACAAGCCCTAGGTACCAAACATGTAACATCTGAAAGTTTTACTTATTTAAAAACATGGAGGGACCAGTTATGCTATAATCTGAAACATAATCTAGCCCTAACCCTAATTACATTTTTTATTTAGTTAAACTTAAATGAACATGAAACCCTAAGGACTAATCGTATAAATTCTTAAACTTGTGAATTATAAATTATTTTACGATTATTAAATAATTTATGAAAACATTTAAGGTTTAATAAATATTTATAGGAAATATTATATCGTTGCTTAGGAAATAAAATGTATGAACGTGTATATATATATATATATATATATATATATATATATATATATATATATATATATATATATATATATATATACTTTTGATATAGCATACATATATGTTGTTTGTACTATCTATTAAGACTGTACTATTTGATTAGGCATAACTTTTGGCGTGAGCTTTATTTAGATATTCGTATTAAACAGCTATTGCCTACTCCCAGGTGAGTTTACAGCCCCATATAAACTTTTGATAAAACTTTCCCATTTGGGAAAGAAAATATGCAAACACTTAATGGACATAACAAGACTGTATAAACTTGACTATGATTGATTATTATTGGAACTGTTAAATTGTTGTAAATCGCCCGAATGTTATAAATAGATCTATTAGGGATTGACCATCCCCGTCAGGGTGAGTCATGCTCACTGTGCCTTGGCCGGGACAACAGACGTATACCATGTTGGAACTGGGTTGGGTGTCTTTTTGTAAGACACTACATCCTCATCTGTTGAGGACTATGGGAGGTTAAGCTTCAGTTTCTAATAATAAAGAAATGTAATCTAAATTTTATTAAGAATGCTTTGTGCATTGTTACTTCTATGATTAATGTATGTCCAAACTAATTAATTGTTAAAACTTGTAAATTCACCAACTTTATGTTGACCCCCTTTAGTATGTCTTGCACAGGAATATGAAGTTAGTACGTGGTGTGTGCATGGTCTCCAGCATCTTAGTAATCTGCATTGTAGGATTCGTCAGGGGTTCTATTTGGGAAACATAAACAATCACCTTCTATCATGTTTAAGACAATTTTAATTATTTGTTTAACAAACATGTAATTTGATTTGAATAACTCTTTATCTTATGCTCTATGGACTATATGTTATCGATCCACCCTAGTGACATCTCCGTGGATATTTCCGCATGTTTTGACCCTACCCGGGGTGTCACACAGAATGGTATCAGAGCATTAGTTATTGTGAACCAAATAAATTTAAAATAAAAATAAAACGATTTTTCTTTTATTTAAAACTGGACTATGACTTATAAAAATCTTTTTGGGATTTTATTTTGGGACCGTATTAGTTAAGCATATAGATCTTAGGGCATTTTATGCTATGTGAACTAAGTGTATATATATTGTTACTAAACTTGATTATTAATACTGTTTAGCGAGATATTTCTATGGAAAATGTTAGATATGCTAAACTTGAAAATTTTACACTACATAGTAAAATACTGAAATGAAAATATAGGTAATACTAAACCAAACTTTTCACTTACAAATTGTTAAATGAACTGCTTAAATGATAATATATATATATATATATATATATATATATATATATATATATATATATATATATATATATATATATATATATATATATATATATATATATATATATATATATATATATATATATATATATATATATATATATATATATATATATATATATATATATATATATATATATATATATATATATATATATATATATATATATATATATATATATATATATATATATATATATATATATATATATATATATATATATATATATATACATATATATATATATATATATATATATAAGTATTAATATATGTAACCTTAAAACATTATAATAATTGTTTAAAAGAGATATATTTCATAAAACATGTAATCTAAAATAATATTGTTCTTTGTTTGTAAGCTTATACTCACTTCAAACTTAAAATAATACTATTTCAAAGCATCATGACTCCACCTACTGCATCCTCGACTCTTCTACCCGTAGTAGCTCCTACTCTAGTTGTTTGTTCATCTCCACGATCGACGCAGTGTGGATGGTTGTCAGCCTCGGATTCACAGTATGACCCAATTATCGAAGTTGTACTCCCAGAGGACCATTTTCCTATCTCAGCATCAGCTATACTGACCCCAACCTCTATGGAGGAGGACCAGGTTCTTCCTAGCATACCATCTTCTGTGCCTCCATCCTTATCATCGGGATATTTCTCCGGGTCCGTACCCGTCTCCACTTATGAGACCGGGGAAGGCTCCGGGGCGAGACATGTTGATTCCGTCCAGGCCCAGATTTCCGCACTGGCCGCACGCCAGGAGCAGGAGATAGCGGACCTTCGCAGCCTAGTGATAGCCGGTCGACAAGGCCACACCGTCATCCATGATCGTATTGACTCTTTTTCCCGCACCATGAGAAGAGAAGCCCAAGCCACTAAAGGTGTCCAGGCCAAGGCTGATAAAGCACTGAAGTGGCTCATAGAGGAGAACCTCCGTCTTCACTAGTGCATTCAGGTCATGGAGGGTCCTCAGCATCAGACCTGTGCTGCTCTATCTGCTCAAGAGCAGTCGTTGTCTATTTTCTGTGATCTTGCCACCGTCCGACATGACGGGATTACTTCAGAAATGACTCATCTCCGAGGAACCACCAATAGACTCCGGACCCATTTGTTGACAGCATACCATGTGCTTAAGGATACCCTAGCGACAATTCGGACATTACAGGGTTCCCAGAGAGCATCTGCAGCTCCATCAGCACCATCAGCACCGGCCTCATCTAGTGGACCATCTAAGCATGATTAATATAGATGTACTAAACTTCTTGTACATCATGACAAGCTTACGGGTTGCATCCCGACTATCATGATATAAGGCTTTTGAACTTTTATTTTTCAGCTTTTGGTGATGTAATCCTGTACTCTATCATTTCTTTTCTCTTGGACTTGCAACTTTGGGATGTAATGTTTTAAAGACTGTGTGTATCATTACCTTGGACAAGGCCTAACTGGCCTATGACTTAGATTTTGTTATGCTAGATAAATGTCCAGTTTCTTATTGAAATAACATATAATCAGTTTCTTTATTATATTTGCTGTGCAATGTATTATATTATGAGATCTTGACAGGTTATCCAAAATTGTTATGAAATTAATGCATAAATTTTTCTCGTGCAAATAATATAAAAACTGTACTAACGTTTGAACTAATAATCGGATTTTGTGTATGATTATAGACAAATGGTGATTACGCGATCAAACCCCAATAATGCAACTGCTGCCAACACCGCTAATATCGAAGTTCCTGAATCTACTCATAATGATACCGCTACTCAACTCAGGGAGATGATTGGTGAAGGCATTACGGCAGCTATGAAAGCCAGAGAAGCTAATGTGAATAATGATCCAAACCACATCATGCACAGAAACAACGTCAACAGGGGTTGCTCTTACCCCGACTTCTTAAAATGCAAACCCTCATACTACCGAGGGAAAGAATGAGTTGTTGAAATGATGCAATGGTTTGAAAGACTAGAGACAGTTTCCCGCATCAGCGGTTGTGCTGACGAGAACAGAGTTAAGTATGCTACATGCACTCTACTCGAGAGCGCCCTTACTTGGTGGAACTCTGTGGTCGCCACCCTTGGACATGACACTGCTTATACTCTCACTTGGGCCAACCTCAAGGAGATAATGACTGAGAAATACTGTCCCAGAGGAGAAATGAAGAAGTTGGAAGTTGAGCTGTGGGATCTAAAGTGTAAGAACAATGATATCCTTTGGTACAACCAAAGATTTCAAGAGTTAAGCTTGATGTACACCAGGATGTTCCCTCAAAGGAGCAACAAGATTGAGAAGTATGTTAGCGGACTTCCTGACAACATCCATGACAGTGTGCAAGCTTCACGACCCACTACCGTTGAGAATGCTATGGAATTTATGACTGAGCTGATCAACAAACGAGCCCACAACTTATCTAAAAAACAAAAGGATAACAAGCGAAAGTCGGGTAAAAATGCTCGTAGCCAGCACCAGCAGTCTTCCAAAAGACAAAACCTTGAGCAAACTAATGACACTACTCCCACAACCCGCAACAAGAACTACTCAGGATCCAAACCTAAGTGTTCAAAGTGTGACTACCATCATGTTGCTGGAAAACAATGCAAGGGAAACTGAAACACCGCAAGTGAAAGTAACCATGGGCCAAAGAAAGCTGTAGTATGTTACGAGTGTTAAACCCCTGGACATGTGAGACCTGACTGTCCTAAGTTGGCCAACTGGAAGAAAGACAACAAAGGAACTTCATCACAAGCATACATGGTTGGCGATGCCCAAGCTAATCCAAATTCTAACATCGTCACAGGTACATTTCTACTAAACCAACGATATGCATCTGTCTTATTTGACACCAGGGCAAATCGAAGCTTTATATCAACAGAATTTAGTAGAGTATTGGAAATCTCTCCATCAGTTTTAGACTCCTACTATACTGTAGAACTAGCTGACGGAAAAATTGTGACAGTTGACACCATCCTTCGAGGTTGTAACTTAAACCTCTCCAATCACCCGTTCAACATCGATTTGATCCCGATAAGTCTTGGTAGCTTTTATGTCATCATTGGTATGGATTGGCTATCAAAGTACCATGCAGTCATCTTACGTGATCAAAAACTGGTCCGTATACCTTGGGGAAATGAAACCTTGATTATACGAGGGGATGGTAACCCTAATATAATCAACACTAGACTTAGTGTCATTTATTGCACCAAAGCACAAAGATACTTGACCAGAGGATGCCCTATTTTCCTAGCACACATCTCCAAGATCGAAGAAGAAGACAAACCCGAGGAGACACGAATCGAGGACGTGCTAATTATCCGAGATTTTCCCGAAGTATTTCCTGACGATTGCCGGGTATGCTCCCAGTGCGACAAATAGTGTGACAATCCGTCAATTTACGATTGATATTTTATTCTCAAATATTATTTGAAAATATTATTTTAATGATACAATATGAACTCACTTATTTTTGGGAAGAAATTTGGATTTACGTCTTGGAGTAGCATCGACTACGTCTAAACCGGAGGATTCAACGTTACGTGCTTACGTTTACATACACCGTCCTTGGTGACAGTCCGACATTTCAGAAAATAAATTTATCTGAGAATATTATTTTGGAGTTTTAAATTTGTGTTAGTTCATAAACTCACAAATTTACGAGAAGAGATTAGGACTTACGATTTTATTTTAACGTCCTTTACGACTAAACCGGAAACCCTAGGATTACGTATTTACGTTTTCGAACTCCGTTTTTGATGAAACAATTTTTATTGGATTCGTTTTGTGACGTCGATTCATAATTTATAAAAACATTTTTCGTAAAACGACCCGAGGGCACGCAAATCGAGGAAACTAGAATCGAGGAGTACCCGTAACTAAATCGGATGAGACAAGTGGGACACTTGTCCCACCCCACTCACAAAACCGGCCACATTATCTAGTTACACCATGAGGTGTCAAGTGCAAGCTAACAAGCTTCACACTTGTCCTAAATTGCTTACAAGTTAAGCTTACTCTCCACAAAACCATCAAACCTAAACCACTTCACTCATTTGCAACATGCAAACAAGCTACAAACACTCTCCTCTCTCTCTCTAACTCCATTAATGCCGTCCCATTCTTCATCCAAAAACACCATCATTGATCAAAGTTTAACCATAAACATATGTTATAATTAACATATGTTAATCTCCATTCAAAAAGATGAAGATTGGTGCAACTTATAACATCCATGGAGGAGTTTTCATGGTATCATGGGGCTGATTTTCCACAAGGAGTTGATGAAGATTGGAGTTCTTGAAGATGGTGTTGGCTAAGCACAAGTTTCTCCATCAAAAACCATGCCAAACTCATAACCTACATCAAGTTGGTGGTATAAAGATTGTCCTCCTCAACTTCTTGTTATTTTCATTATGTAAACATGTATTTTATTTCCTATTGTATATATTTATGATGATTATATGATGATAAAAATGTTATGTGGGGATTTGTTGTTGATAATCATGGATGAAAAGGTGAAAAACCATAAGAAACAAGGTTAAAATCTTGGTTAAATTTAATGGCTGTATAAAACAGTAAAGAAGTAAGTCATAAACTGATAAAATGATGAAGTGGAATAGATTTACAGTAAGATATGGGTCTTGTACACATGTGAGAGTTGGCCATGCAATGGAATCAAAATAATGAGTGAGATATGATCAAAACAAGTTTAGGGTATAAATCTGAAGATACTGTTTTGGACGATTTTTAGAAAATACTTAAAGGATGATTCAACAGTAGCTATAGAAGAGTTAAATGTAGCACATATCATGTAGTTTATGTGATAAAAATTTGAGCTTCTATCTCCATGTAGAACTCAAGATATGGCATTTTTGGTGAAGATGAAGTTAAAAATCAGATTTTTGGAAATTAAAGAATAATACTATTATATAAGCACTCACATTTTAATATATAAAATGTAAAATAAAAACCCACTAATTTATAAAACTTATTTATATAAATATATATATAAAAGTTAATCAAATGGATGAATTATATAAATGATGGTGAAATAATGTTTATAAGTAATAAAAACTATAAACATGATTTTTACGACTTTTTCGGCTATTGCCGTAAAATTAACGTTTTTATTAAATAAAACTTAGATGGTTGGACCCGTCTAATGAAAACTTTATAAAACTTATATACTGATATATAGACATTTATAACAAGTAAAAACCGATAAAACCCGAACTATAGGGCATACGGACATTAACAAGATTAATAAACCTATTGGACTAATAAATGGACTAAAAAGGATAAAAACTTGTAAAAAGAAATTATTGGGCTTAACCCATTTGGGCCCAACTTGTGAAGTTTAAGTACTGATAATATAAGTACAAAATGGATTAAAATAAGTTAAATAACTTATAATAAGCTTATTGGACTTAAGACACGTAAATGGGTAAAACTAGTAAACTAGTATAAAAGCTATCGACATATAACTCTAAAATGAGTAAACGAGAATATGTAAACCCACTTGATCATCATATATATATATAATCATCATATGTATACATAATTGATATTTTTATAAAGTCATTGGACAAACGTCTAAGACCGAGTATTATTTGTCTAGGTTTCCGTGATTGAAGCACGTACCGTACGTCCGAATTGCCGACAACCCGCCTTCCCACATCAACGTGAGTTCATAGCCTCGCACTCTTTTAAATGTTTTATAAATGCTTTATAAACCCGCGAGGGAGATAACATGTTAGTTTTTATAAAATAGGACACCATTTGTCCCAATTGTTTGTTTATTGATTTTGGACCCGAATGATTTAATGACCCGATTGTATGACCCGATAAGTGATTAAAGGACCCGATAGATGAAAATAAATGGATTATTAAAGTTAGGTTATGTCACTAAAAGTCCCATTAGCATGAATTGTGAACTACCGGGAGTTGGTAGACGCTTATGCATTTAATAGTACTATTTGGGGACGATCACCCCAGTTCGCGCCTTGACGGTTGATCCCCGTCGTGCCACATTGATTGGTAAGCGAATTAATGTATGAGAAGATTTCCAATAGCGTGACCTTTGTGACGACACGCTACTTTAGATGGGCAAAATTGGTATCGGGTTAGCTACCCGTTTTGGTTTAGTAAGGTAACAATGTCATGCGGCTTATAATAATCCGAATTAACGAAATACTAATAGACGCTCCGAATTACGATGTATTGCCTGACTAGCAATACAGGGTCATACTATTGATATTACATTTGTATTTTGGTTTTCATAACCATATTCATATAACGGTTTTTATTGGATTTTATACAACGTCATAAGACGTATTGTATGATGTTTTTACGACATTGGCTCGTATATTGATTTTAAGGCAAATGCCTATATTATGATTTTCGATAAAGATTTGTATAAAATGATTTTGGCTATTTTACGGCCTATTACAATGAGTTGTACGAATTGATTTTTGGTACTAATTTTATACCAAAGTTATATTGATGGAATTTATTAAACTCTATGAATTCACTCGGCGTTATCGCTGACCTTTTCTTTTAACATGTTTTATCTCAGGTACTTGAAGGTAATTCTCGGGAAGACGACAAGAATTCATGGCCCGCACCTAAATTATATTTTTCCATTCAAATACTTTGTAAAACTTTGTATGAAATATAATGACTTGGGACCGATGTAACTTTGATATTTATGAATGGAAATGCTTAATTAATAAACGACGCGATTTTTATGCGTTGTCTATGATGTGAGTAATGTGCTATCCCGTAACACCAACTAGTCTTCCGCTGTATTGAGTTGTATAAATTTGGGGGTGTTACAGTTTGGTATCAGAGCTCTCGTTATAGAGAACGAAAGATTTTTAAAACTAAGGTTTTGAATAAAACTTTTCAAAATCTTTTAACTTTTTAACTAAAAACATTTTTCTAAAAATATCTAAAAATCTTTTGACTATAACGGTGCCGAAGAATTCCCGAGTTACCGACAAGGCCAAGACTGAGAAGTGTTATTTTAATATATATATAACTTGGATTATATATATATATATATGATGTAATTTTATTACATGATTGTTTGATGATTATTTTGATTTTTATACGAGGTATTTATACGACGTCGATTGTCACAAGTAACCCTAAATCCCCTAGTAAATTAATCGAAGCTATTCTCGTAGGAATTCTAGCTATCCTAGATCTAAACCAAGTTGCGGATATTTATGATCCCGACAAATGGTTGATATTCGTAGAAATGTAGATATTAGTTGATTGTGATATTGAAAAAGAATTGGCGAGATTAAATCTGATATCGATGTCATGACGATCTTTCCTTATAGAGTGGAGTTTGACAAAACGTTACCACCTAGAAAGATGTCATCTGATTCGTTGTCATCCAATTCTTAAATTTGAAATCGAAAGGGTGAATGTTGCACTTGAGGCTGTAATTGGAACCATTACCCAAAAGCCTCATGCCACTAATACCTTTCCGAGAAGTCTAAGTTGAATGATCAAGTCATTTCATATTAATGACTCATTTGATAATTGTTGTTGTAAGAGCTAATAGGATTGGAAATTAAGTGTTGATTTATATTGAGATTGTATTGCCTTTACAAGGCCGAAGAATAAGGTTGTAAGTATTGGATAATGAGGTAGGATATCGAATTGAGTAAAAGTTGGTTGAAACTTGAATAAAGTTAAATTTTAACCCGTATGGAATCTGAGATTGTTAATATAAGTCATTAAGTTCTTTGATTGAATTATAAGGTTTTAATTGATTGATTAGTTTGTGATAAGTATTGTTCCTAGGCCATTGTCCACTAACGAAGATGCCTAGTGTCCAAGAAATAAATTGAAGAAATCTTCTTCTGAATTGAGACCGATGGATCTTTCGGGACATGTGGAACACCTAATGACTCTTGTAGATTAGTAATCATTGTGGTATCTTTTGAAAATCCCTAACTTAACTGAGATATCAGTTGGTAGGATGAGTTCTGAGAATTGTATGACATAGTGACGCGTAATGTGTTACGGTACAATTTTGACTTGTTTGTGATTAATGAAAAGACTACCATTGATCGCTAAATTCTACACGTATCGATGTTATCTATCCTTTATTGCTTCATCCTAATGCTCGCATTAGTGATGCAACCATTGAACAAGTACCCATCTCGAATTGAGTTACGTTGTAGATTATTCTCTTTGTATTCCTGAGTGCCATCGAGATCATGAACCTCATGATTATTCGGCTAAGCTCATTTCCTGATATATATTGAAGTTAGTTCTTGGTGAACATCTTTCCATCACTCTTTTGCAGATCACACATTGTTTTTATAAAGTTAAAACAGTATCCCTTGAGAAAATTTGAATTTTCATCACTATATGGATTATTTAAAAGTGAGATTTATAAGTGATTGTTATTGAAATGAAGTTGTTTATGAGACTCTTTGGAAAACTTAACTGTTTCCATAACAAAGATAATCTTTGTAAATTTATTCTTGATCCTTATTTAAGAATTAAGCATGAAAATGTTTTTATTATAAACATAATGATAAAATTTTGACGAACTGAGTATTGCATCGTTAATCTTGAAATTGTATATAGTTGCGCGCCTACATACAATTTGGAATGGACTATGCAAGGCTGATTAGTAGTCACCATAAAACTAATGAATAAACACTATAGTTTCTTTGAAGATTGTGAAAGATTAAATTTTATGAGATCTGCAAGAGGTGAAAAATAAGGACATAGTGTTAGGGACACCTACATATGTGCCTGTAACATCTATTCTTCTGAGTTGAATTTACTCATCTGTGGAAATTGTCTTATTTGACAATTGACAATTCTTTCCTGTCCAATTCTCCTGTAGTGGGATTCTTAGGAAAAGTATTTGATTATCGAGTGTTGATACCCGACTGGATGTATTGACGTTCTTATCATTTCTTATGATTTGATTTCATTTGAATGACCTGGGTAACGATCCGAGGAGCTTTCGAATGCGTACTCAAATTATGAAAACATGGGATATATTCATATTCATCAAATGTTTTCGTCTGTACCTGATTTGAAATTCTCTCGCATAGATTATGCGTTGACCTTACTCTTTAGATGGTAGTTGTGTCTCCATATATCCTTGAATTTGTGAAGGATTATGAGTTATTATTAGTCTTTTGAGAAGTTCACATCTTATCAACGGCAATAAAACTGGAAAGTTGGTAATGCCAGTAGAATGGATTGATTGATTATGACATGACGACGTTGTCTTAATTGATGGGAACTCGAATAAAATTCCCCTAAATGATAAGATGTTGATTATCAAAAGTGATCTAAATAATTCTTGATGGATGATTTTATCCTGTATTAAGACTTGAGATTATACCGTGAATGGTTATGAACTAGTTATAGATATTATAATCTAGAAAACCTGTATCTTAAATAATTAACACGTGATTAAAAACTTAATCCTTTACATAAAATGACCATTGGATTAATAATGGTAAGATGTATGCATATAGACTCTTCAAAAATTAAGAGCCCTTTTAAGACTTTGGACATTACCAAAAAGAAATGGAAATATGTTTTGACAAATGTTTTAACAAAGGATTTTAAAGGGATTATTCCCTTATACACAAACCATTTAACTAAACTTCTGTTTAGGGGTAAATGTTTGTGTATACTTCTAGACAACTTAAGAGGAATTGAGGAAACTATATAAAACATGACTTGAAATTTGAAACAATAATTTACGCTTTTCAAACTAAAGAAATTTTGACCAAATTATAAACAAAGATTTTTCAAATATTTACGAATCTTATTAATTATTTTCGATAAATCAACCAAAAATCTTGTTAATTAAATTCAAATTTATTTTTGAACATTTTATATAATTGGTCGAACTACGAAATTTAAAACTTTTACGCTTCATAAAAATTAACTAATAATTATGTAATTAATTATGATAATTATCGACGCTTTAGACGACAGATTGAGTAAAACGGATAAAAATGATAGCTGAAATTAAACTAAAACTTAGAAAATATAAAGAAGGAATTTTGAATAAATACAGTTATGATATTTATTTCATCAGGAAGTTAAACGTAATTACCGACGCATAATATAGAAAGAATATCTGAGTGAATTATGGACATGATAATTATATCATCATGAGAAGTGAATATAGATACCGACGCATTATGTAGAAAAGATAAAGAACCAGTTAGGACATGTTCCTTAATAATGAAGGTGCAAAATAAATTGCCGAACAATTTAAATATAAACGATGTTTGTAAGAAGGATAATATAGATAATAAAAAGGGGTTCGCGGCTAATATGAACCATTAAAAATTGAGAAGCTAATAGTGTTAAATATTTTAAAGGCCACTTGTGGTTGCCTAAATATGGAGATTGCGAGATAGAGTTATGTTGGAATTTGTAAGTATAAGTACTTTATTTATGTCATTTTATGACTAAAAGTATCTTTGTCTGAAGAAGTTGTACTAATGGCAATTATGAAGGCAGACATCGCCTCATACATTAGTAAACGTCTAGCTATTGCAAAGGTCATCATCTGAATTTGATTCGATTTGAGTCATCGTCGACAGACTGACCAAATCTGCTAAAATCATCCCCGTTAATGATAAATGCAAAAGAGTTATGTAAACATAGTGTGCTTGTATCAAACATCTTTATCAAGATCCTCGCTTCGCATCGAATTTCTAGAGATTTGCTCAGAAATCATTGAGAACGAACCTTGATGAGAGTACTATGTACCACCCCAAATCGAAGGGACGAGGTAAAGTAACGATACAAGGTGATATAAGTGCTGTTTTGTGTTTGAATGATTGACCTTTGGTAATGAATCGTATAATCGTTTTCCTTTGGAGATATTATCATTGATAATCATCATAATAGGATTGAGATCGAATCTTGTTAGGATCTAAATCATAGAGCATCTGTAAGCAGGAGTTGAGATGAAGACACCCGACATACACCCATTGTGAGTTGGACATGTCTTTTAGATTTAAGGCTTCCTATGATGGCAAACCTATCCTTGCAAAATACCCGACCCGCGAGATCTGAAATGATTGTTGAAATTAGGATTTGATTATTAACTGCCGATAGTGGGCAAGAGGTTATGTGAATATGAAATGTAGATCTTGAAGTGCCAAATGGGTAGCGAAGTTATGCCACAATTTTTAAACTTGGAAAATGAATTCATGATCTGACAAATCATGGGATATGAGTCCCCGTTATATGGGACCATTGAGATGATGTAAAAGTTGGGATTGAAAGGCATATAAGCTGGATCTACCCTAGGACTTCAAAGACTGCGTGAATTATGTTTCGTAAATCAAACTTGATGGAATATCTATCAAGTGAAAATCTGATTATTCTTAGTAGAGCTTAGATCGGCGAAAAGTTGCATTCATCAAAAACCCGTGAACATCATGGATAGAGAAAGTAAGTCAACATTAAGCCTGATCTTATTCCCGTAGTTATGTTTGATGAAACTCGCGTATTATAATGGATTGCACTTGTGAGAAAAGACCGAATGTGGAGGAAATACCCACATGGCTTTAACTCTATAAGAAGCGAGTAGTAAGGTAAGATGATCTTTGAGGACAAAGATCCTGTTTAGGGGTAAATGCTGTGACAATCCGTCAATTTACGATTGATATTTTATTCTCAAATATTATTTGAAAATATTATTTTAATGATACAATATGAACTCACTTATCTTTGGGAAGAAATTTGGATTTACGTCTTGGAGTAGCATCGACTACGTCTAAACCGGAGGATTCAACGTTACGTGCTTACGTTTACATACACCGTCCTTGGTGACAGTCCGACATTTCAGAAAATAAATTTATCTGAGAATATTATTTTGGAGTTTTAAATTTGTGTTAGTTCATAAACTCACAAATTTACGAGAAGAGATTAGGACTTACGATTTTATTTTAACGTCCTTTACGACTAAACCGGAAACCCTAGGATTACGTATTTACGTTTTCGAACTCCGTTTTTGATGAAACAATTTTTATTGGATTCGTTTTGTGACGTCGATTCATAATTTATAAAAACGTTTTTCGTAAAACGACCCGAGGGCACGCAAATCGAGGAAACTAGAATCGAGGAGTACCCGTAACTAAATGGGATGAGACAAGTGGGACACTTGTCCCACCCCACTCACAAAACCGGCCACATTATCTAGTTACACCATGAGGTGTCAAGTGCAAGCTAACAAGCTTCACACTTGTCCTAAATTGCTTACAAGTTAAGCTTACTCTCCACAAAACCATCAAACCTAAACCACTTCACTCATTTGCAACATGCAAACAAGCTACAAACACTCTCCTCTCTCTCTCTAACTCCATTAATGCCGTCCCATTCTTCATCCAAAAACACCATCATTGATCAAAGTTTAACCATAAAAATATGTTATAATTAACATATGTTAATCTCCATTCAAAAAGATGAAGATTGGTGCAACTTATAACATCCATGGAGGAGTTTTCATGGTATCATGGGGCTGATTTTCCACAAGGAGTTGATGAAGATTGGAGTTCTTGAAGATGGTGTTGGCTAAGCACAAGTTTCTCCATCAAAAACCATGCCAAACTCATAACCTACATCAAGTTGGTGGTATAAAGATTGTCCTCCTCAACTTCTTGTTATTTTCATTATGTAAACATGTATTTTATTTCCTATTGTATATATTTATGATGATTATATGATGATAAAAATGTTATGTGGGGATTTGTTGTTGATAATCATGGATGAAAAGGTGAAAAACCATAAGAAACAAGGTTAAAATCTTGGTTAAATTTAATGGCTGTATAAAACAGTAAAGAAGTAAGTCATAAACTGATAAAATGATGAAGTGGAATAGATTTACAGTAATATATGGGTCTTGTACACATGTGAGAGTTGGCCATGCAATGGAATCAAAATAATGAGTGAGATATGATCAAAACAAGTTTAGGGTATAAATCTGAAGTTACTGTTTTGGACGATTTTTAGAAAATACTTAAAGGATGATTCAACAGTAGCTATAGAAGAGTTAAATGTAGCACATATCATGTAGTTTATGTGATAAAAATTTGAGCTTCTATCTCCATGTAGAACTCAAGATATGGCATTTTTGGTGAAGATGAAGTTAAAAATCAGATTTTTGGAAATTAAAGAATAATACTATTATATAAGCACTCACATTTTAATATATAAAATGTAAAATAAAAACCCACTAATTTATAAAACTTATTTATATAAATATATATATAAAAGTTAATCAAATGGATGAATTATATAAATGATGGTGAAATAATGTTTATAAGTAATAAAAACTATAAACATGATTTTTACGACTTTTTCGGCTATTGCCGTAAAATTAACGTTTTTATTAAATAAAACTTAGATGGTTGGACCCGTCTAATGAAAACTTTATAAAACTTATATACTGGTATATAGACATTTATAACAAGTAAAAACCGATAAAACCCGAACTATAGGGCATACGGACATTAACAAGATTAATAAACCTATTGGACTAATAAATGGACTAAAAAGGATAAAAACTTGTAAAAAGAAATTATTGGGCTTAACCCATTTGGGCCCAACTTGTGAAGTTTAAGTACTGATAATATAAGTACAAAATGGATTAAAATAAGTTAAATAACTTATAATAAGCTTATTGGACTTAAGACACGTAAATGGGTAAAACTAGTAAACTAGTATAAAAGCTATCGACATATAACTCTAAAATGAGTAAACGAGAATATGTAAACCCACTTGATCATCATATATATATATATAATCATCATATGTATACATAATTGATATTTTTATAAAGTCATTGGACAAACGTCTAAGACCGAGTATTATTTGTCTAGGTTTCCGTGATTGAAGCACGTACCGTACGTCCGAATTGCCGACAACCCGCCTTCCCACATCAACGTGAGTTCATAGCCTCGCACTCTTTTAAATGTTTTATAAATGCTTTATAAACCCGCGAGGGAGATAACATGTTAGTTTTTATAAAATAGGACACCATTTGTCCCAATTGTTTGTTTATTGATTTTGGACCCGAATGATTTAATGACCCGATTGTATGACCCGATAAGTGATTAAAGGACCCGATAGATGAAAATAAATGGATTATTAAAGTTAGGTTATGTCACTAAAAGTCCCATTAGCATGAATTGTGAACTACCGGGAGTTGGTAGACGCTTATGCATTTAATAGTACTATTTGGGGACGATCACCCCAGTTCGCGCCTTGACGGTTGATCCCCGTCGTGCCACATTGATTGGTAAGCGAATTAATGTATGAGAAGATTTCCAATAGCGTGACCTTTGTGACGACACGCTACTTTAGATGGGCAAAATTGGTATCGGGTTAGCTACCCGTTTTGGTTTAGTAAGGTAACAATGTCATGCGGCTTATAATAATCCGAATTAACGAAATACTAATAGACGCTCCGAATTACGATGTATTGCCTGACTAGCAATACAGGGTCATACTATTGATATTACATTTGTATTTTGGTTTTCATAACCATATTCATATAACAGTTTTTATTGGATTTTATACAACGTCATAAGACGTATTGTATGATGTTTTTACGACATTGGCTCGTATATTGATTTTAAGGCAAATGCCTATATTATGATTTTCGATAAAGATTTGTATAAAATGATTTTGGCTATTTTACGGCCTATTACAATGAGTTGTACGAATTGATTTTTGGTACTAATTTTATACCAAAGTTATATTGATGGAATTTATTAAACTCTATGAATTCACTCGGCGTTATCGCTGACCTTTTCTTTTAACATGTTTTATCTCAGGTACTTGAAGGTAATTCTCGGGAAGACGACAAGAATTCATGGCCCGCACCTAAATTATATTTTTCCATTCAAATACTTTGTAAAACTTTGTATGAAATATAATGACTTGGGACCGATGTAACTTTGATATTTATGAATGGAAATGCTTAATTAATAAACGACGCGATTTTTATGCGTTGTCTATGATGTGAGTAATGTGCTATCCCGTAACACCAACTAGTCTTCCGCTGTATTGAGTTGTATAAATTTGGGGGTGTTACAAATAGAATTCCAAATTGATTTGGTTCCTGGGGCTGCACCTGTAGCTAAGGCTCCCTACCGGCTAGCACCATCAGAATTGAAGGAACTAGCCAAACAACTCCAGGAACTATCAGAAAAAGGATTCATTAGGCCTAGCTCCTCCCAATGGGGAGCCCCTGTTCTGTTTGTCAAGAAGAAAGACGGTTCTTTTCGAATGTGCATCGATTACCGAGAATTGAATAAAATAACGATAAAGAATCGCTATCCATTACCTCGCATCGACGACTTATTTGATCAACTCCAGGGATCAAGTATGTATTCCAAGATTGATCTGAGGTCTGGTTACCATCAACCGATAGTCCGGGAAGAAGATATTCCTAAGACAGCTTTCAGAACCCGTTACGGTCATTTCGAATTTCGAGTTATGCCTTTTGGGTTGACAAACGCGCCGACGATATTCATGGATCTCATGAACCTAGTGTGTAAACTCTATTTGGATAAATTCGTGATAGTCTTCATCGACGACATACTTGTCTACTCCAAGAACAAACAAGACCATGCTGAGCATCTGGCCCAAGTATTGAAAGTACTCAAGGAAGAGCAACTATATGCAAAATTTTCCAAATGTGAGTTCTGGATACCCAGAGTCCATTCCCTAGGACACGTCATTGACAGCGATGGTATTCATGTAGATCCTGCAAAGGTTGAATCCGTTAAGAGTTGGGCATCTCCCAAATCACCAACAGAGATCCGCCAATTCCTAGGCCTTGCCAGATACTATCGCCGATTCATCGAAGACTTCTCCAAGATAGCCAAACCAATGATCAAACTCACTCAGAAAGGAGTAAAGTTTAATTGGGGATAAAAGGAGGAATCAGCTTTCCAGTTGATAAAACAGAAGTTGTGTAGTGCGCCTCTCTTATCCTTGCCCGAGGGAAATGATGACTTTGAGGTATATTGTGACGCATCATATAAGGGATTGGGAGCAGTATTGATGCAGAGAAAGAAAGTGATTGCCTACGCTTCTAAGCAATTAAAGAAGCATGAGAAGAACCACACTACCCACGATTTAGAACTTGGAGCGGTAGTCTTTGCCTTAAAGATTTGGAGGCATTACCTTTACGGAACAAAATGTACAGTGTACACCGACCACAAAAGTCTGCAAAACATATATTAGATCAGAAAGAGCTTAATATGAGGCATCGTCGTTGGATTGAACTGTTAAGCGCTTACGATTGTGAAATCAAATACCATCCAGGTAAAGCAAACGTAGTCGCTGATGCACTGAGCCGTAAAGATAAAGACCCACCCATGAGGGTTCGAGCCTTAACCATGAACATCAATCTGGATCTGTCCAAGCAAATCCTTGAAGCACAAACCCAAGCACAGAAACCCGAAAACCTCTGGAAAGAAGACATAGGAGGAATACTTCAAACCGACCTCTCTAAAGAGAAATTGGAACCAAAGGCGGACGGGACATTGCGCTTACACGGGAGGAGTTGGTTACCCCGTTATGGGAATTTGAGGGACATAATCATGCACGAGTCACATAAATCAAAATATTCAATACATCCGGGATCGGAAAAGATGTATCAAGATATGAGGAAATTATATTGGTGGCCAAATATGAAAGCTGACATCGCCACCCACGTCCAGAAATGTTTGACATGCGCAAGTGTCAAAACAGAACACCAAAGGCCACCCGGTTTACTGGTACAGCCTGAGATACCTGTATGGAAGTAGGAAAATATCACCATGGATTTCGTGACCAAACTCCCAAAATGATCACGTGGATATGATGCCATTTGGGTGATAGTCGACCGACTCACCAAGTCTGCTCATTTCATACCCATCAAGGAATCCGACTCCCTATCCAAGTTGGCAAGGACCTACCATAAGGAAATTGTAACCAAACATGGAGTACTAGTCTCAATAATCTGCGACCGGGATAGCAGATTCACCTCCAACTTCTGGAGGGCTCTCCAACGAGCCCTGGGTACCCAAACAGATGGTCAGACTGAGCGAACCATCCAAACCCTAGAGGACATGCTAATGGCATGTGTAATTGATTTTGGAAATAGTCGGGTTGAGCATATACCTTTGGTTGAGTTTTCCTACAACAACAGCTATCACGCCAGTATCAAGGCCATCCCTTTTGAAGCACTTTATGGAAGGAAATGTCGCTCTCCTGTATGTTGGGCGGAGGTAGGTAAGTTCCAACTCACTGGGCCTGAATTGATTTAGGAGACTACAAACCGAATTGTCCTTATAAAGCAGAGACTGCAAGCTGCTCGCGATCGACAAAAGAGCTACGCGGATCAGAAACGCAGACCCGTGTAGTTTAAAGTAGGAGATCATATCATGCTAAAAGTATCACCATGGAAGGGAGTTATACGATTTGGAAAGCGGGGAAAGTTGAATCTACGATATGTGGGTCCTTTCAAAGTGATAGCCAAGATAAGGGAAGTGGCTTACCGTTTGGAGTTGCCACCACAATTAAGTCGGATACACCCTACCTTCCATGTATCTAATCTGAAAAAGTGCTACGCTGAGGAACCCTTGGTTATGCCCTTATAGGGGGTCCATATCGATGACCAACTCAAATACACGGAGACACCAGTGGAAATCATGGAGAGAACAACCAAGAAGTTGAAACGTAGCCGCATTCCGTTGTTCAAAGTGCGATAGGACTCGAAGAGAGGCCCCGAGTACACTTGGGAACGAGAGGACATCTTCAAAGCCAAGTACCCTCATCTTTTCACTTAAAAGCTAACTACACTTTTAGTAGCTTTGAGGACAAAGCTAAAATAACGGGTTGGTGCTGTAAAATCTATGATTTTACCATGATTTTATGTAATGATGTTCATCTAAAGATCTTAAGAGTAATCACTCATGAATTATAATCCTATAAGATGTGGGTGTGAACTTATCATTATGTATTTTTACATCTACGATCATTTGATTTTTGTGATAGATTACATAACTTGAATCCTGTATATAAGAGTAATAGAACAAATAATGAACTATATATATATATATAACAAATCTATTAATGCAACATTTAACAAAACATGGAAACATGTTTTGATAAGTATTTATGCCATCTATGTATATGTGTACATCTTAGGCATTCATACACTTTAGACTAGCCCAAGATCCTTTACCTTTGGGTGCTAGCCCAACATGAGCCCATCTCTCTTTTTTCTAAGAATGACACGCACCCCCCTATATGGAAGGTGAAGGGATGCTTTGGAAACACAAGTGTCAACACTTGGCACAAATGTTGTTACCAAGGTAATCACACTCTTGCCTTGCATTCTCTCTCCCCCTTTTAGCCGAAATCTCTCTCTGTCATTCTTCATCTTCCTCATCCAAGCTAATCTCATCCTCTCCCCACCTTTCTCTCTCAAATGATTTGACATTAAGCCAAATACATCCAATCTTGTTCATTAAACCAACCAGATCTTTGTCCCATCTTGATTGTAAATCATTTGGTGGCATCATCTCTTTTGGAACTACTATAAACAAGCCCTAGCCGAATCTTTGAAGGCCATGGCTTAGTGATAACTAGGGTTTTCTTCACCATCTTGATTAGATCTCAAATCTTCTTGTTCATCTAGATCATCTTTGGTACTTTTAAGCAAGAAAGGTATACACTTCATGTTCTTTCATTTCTTCATGCATGCATCATCATACATCTATAAACACAAGTGAATGACATGTAAAAATCAAGATTTGGTAAAGCCTTAGCCATCCTAGGTCACGGCATATTTTAGATCACCATGGTTATGGTTAAAAATCTTTTAATAAGAGACATATGGCTTGTATTCTATGTTTTAAACTTGATTTAAAAACCATATGATACGTTTTGTGAATCTAAATGTTGCATGGCTTACAAATCTTGTTTTATGGGATTATGGTTAACTAATAATCATAGATCTCATAAAATGGACTTGTGTAACTTAAAAATCATGAAGACCATAACCTTAAAGGTCACGGCTAAAATGAATGATGACTATATGATTTGTCTACTAAGTTTAATGGTGGAATATGTATCATTACATGTTTGATGGACTATTTAGAAGCACTAAAATGTTATATGTGTACATATCTAGCCGTGGGCTATATATGTACTTAGATGTTAATTTAATATACATGCATGCTAATGTAGAACCTAGATTTATGGATAAATGATAAACATGAAATTAATATAAAGATCTTATGGGAATTTTTGGGAAAAGACAACATAGCCGTAGGCTATATGTTGTCTAGGTTGGTTTATTAAAGATCTTGGAAACATGCAACCTCAAAATAAGACTTGACTCATCTTAAATAAGCTATAGCTAATTATTGTCGTGAGATGTAAGCTCTTATTAGGGCTTATGACTTACTTGCAACCTTATAACACACCTAGATCTAATTTGGTACACCACATAAAATAAGCTATAAGTTTTATGCCTTTATTTAGATTTAAAACTAAATATGAATAAGCTAATAATAAGCTTATATGGAAATCCTAAGTTAATACTTACATAAAATGTAAAGTAGTGTTTATGGACTATATAAGCCTATGAAATGTTAACCCAAGACTTAATTGACCAATAAGCCCATTTGACAAATCTTAATAATTTTAAGAACATGCTTAGGCCCATTTAGTTAATTAATAGACTTAAAAATGTAATTGAGTCCAATGATTACATTGAAGGCTCATTTAACAATTAAGAAAACTTAAAAATATATTTGGGCCCATTAGATGGCCTATTATATATTTTAACCCATTTAAATGAGCCCACCTAATGTTTGAAGGTCTAAATGAAAGTGTTTATAATAAAATATAACTAATAAAAACTTTTTGGATTAAAATGACAATTTATGAAACTTAAGGATTAAAACCGTAACTTATGAAACTTGTTTTGATAAACTAGTAAACCCAAGGACTGAAAAAAAGAAATTATCCGAAAGTCTAGGGTTTAATGAATACTATCCGTGGCAAATTAAACCTTAGGGACCATTTTGGGAAGTTTCTAAAAGTTATTTGTCATTTTAAAACCCTAAGGACCATTTTGGCAATAATCCGAAACTTAAAGAAGCCATAGGGGCTGTTTTGGTTGTTTTATGAAAGTTATAAAACCTAGACTTTTCTAGGGGGACTAAATCTGCCATTAACCGAAAGTCAAACAAGCCCTAGGTACCAAACATGTAACATCCAAAAGTTTTACTTATTTAAATACATGTAGGGACCAGTTGTGCCATAATCTGAAACATAATCTAGCCCTAACCCTAATTACATTTTTTTTATTTAGTAAAACTTAAATGAACACGAAACCCTAAGGACTAATCGTATAAATTCTTAAACTTGTGAATTATAAATTATTTTACGATTATTAAATAATTTATGAAAACATTAAAGGTTTAATGAATATTTATAGGAAATATTATATCGTTCCTTAGGAAATAAAATGTATGAACGTGTACATATATATATATATATATATATATATATATATATATATATATATATATATATATATATATATATATATATATATATATATATATATATATATATATATATATATATATATATATATATATATATATATATATATATATATATATATATATATATATATATATATATGTATATATATATATATATATGTATATATATATATATATATATATATATATATATATATATATATATATATATATATATATATATATATATATATATATATATATATATATATATATATATATATATATATATATATATATATATATATATATATATATATATTTATATATATATATATATATATATATATATATATTTATATAGAGTTAGGATCAAATAAGAAGATTAAGTAAAATGAGAAGAACGAGAAGAAACCACAGCCACACATTTCAGATGCACCTACAAAGTCAGATGCATCTCCCCTTAAAATTCTCCTTCCTTTGTGGAATTTGTGGTCAGGATTTCTTTTTATTCTTCTCATTTTATTTTTTCTTCTTACTGGATCCCTACTCTATATATATATATATATATATATATATATATTCCTAGATTTTTAGGAAATAATATCATATGAAAATGAATTGTATACTAATGCATATGTCATAAAACGTAAACGGATATTTTAAGTAACACATATTGTGTTTGCTTAGCAATGAAACTTATATAGATAAGTTTAAATGAATATTGATAATACTTGAACTACGGTTATTTAGATTAATACCATAGCATAAAAGAACTAACTAAAATCTGTATAAGCATACATATATGTACTTTGTACTATCTATTAAGACTGTACTATTTGATTAGGCATAACTTTTGGCGTGAGCTTTATTTGGATATTCGTATTAAACAGCTATTGCCTACTCCCAGGTGAGTTTACAGCCCCATATAAACTTTTGATAAAACTTTCCCATTTAGGAAAGAAAATATGCAAACACTTAATTGACATAACAAGATTGTATAAACTTGACTATGATTGATTATTATTGGAACTGTTAAATTGTTGTAAATCACCCGAATGTTATAAATAGATCTATTAGGGATTGACCATCTCCGTCTGGGTGAGTCATGCTCACTGTGCCTTGGCCGGGACAACAGACGTATACCATGTTCGAACTGGGTTGGGTGTCTTTTTGTAAGACACTACGTCCTCATCTGTTGAGGACTATGGAAGGTTAAGCTTCAGTTTCTAATAATAAACAAATGTAATCTAAAATTTAAGTAAGAATGCTTTGTGCATTGTTACTTCTATGATTAATGTATGTCCAAACTAATTAATTGTTAAAACCTGTAAATTCACCAACTTTATGTTGACCCCCTTTAGTATGTTTTGCACAGGAATATGAAGTTAATACGTGGTGTGTGCATGGTCTCCAGCATCTTAGTAATCTGCATTGTAGGACTCGTCAGGGGTTCTATTTGGGAAACATAAACAATCACCTTCTATCATGTTTAAGACAATTTTTAATTATTTGTTTAACAAACATGTAATTTGATTTGAATAACTCTTTATCTTATGCTCTATGGACTATATGCTATCGATCCACCATAGTGACATCTCCGTGAATATTTTCGCATATTTTGATCCTACCCGGGGTGTCACACACGGTTTTGGTGGAATTGTTGGTATTGGTCACTAAAAGGGGGAGCTTGATTTTCTAAGTCTGCAAATAACATAAACGTAAAATCTATTGAAAATAAAGAAGAATGTCTAACCTTGATTGCTTTCCCAGAATGAATGCTGCACAGAAGAACTTCGTGAAAAAAGCTAAAGGTAATTATCTAATTTAAAATAAAGGTGAAAATGTAAATATCGTTGAGTAAAAATGAAAGCTTAAAAGTTAAACTAAAATTAAGATTTAAAAATAAATGACGAAAAGTCAAAACTTTAAAAGTAAATTTGAAACTTAAAACTTCGTAAAAATGTAAACTTTATCAAAACTTAAATTTGAAAATAACTAGGACAAAATACTTTTGAAAATAAACTAAGTAAATTTGGAGGGAAAAATTAAGGTTTTAAAATTAAAGTTTGAAAAATAAAAACTTGAACATAAGTCGGAATCCAATCCAACACCTAAGTCTGAATGAAGATCCTGCTCTTAATTCGGAAAACGTGGTCCAACAACTAATTCAGAATGCTGGTCATGTAATTCGGAATCTCAATTCCTGACGTAGTTCGGAATCCACGATCACAACCTAATCCAGAATGTTAATCACGAACTCAATTTGAAATCTGCATGCCTGACCTAGTTCGGAATCTGCGTCACCCACCTAGTTCGGAATCTGGGAGATGAACCTAATTCGGGAAACGTGTTCTTCACTTAATTCGGGAAAACCAATCTTGCAAGTAGTTTAGAATAACTCCCTTCGTGACCTAATTCGGGATATTTAATCCCATACGTAATTCGGAATGCACATTAGTACTCAATTCCGGAAACAAGCTGTTGTAGTTAATTCGGGAAGTGAAGTTTGTACACAAGTCGGGAAATGAGTAAAGTTTTTGCAGGGAAAATGAAGTTTCACCCCTAAGTCGGAATACAAGTGCTATATCTAAGTCGGAATAACACAAATCACACTTAAGTCGGGATAAATAAGTTTGCACATAAGTCTGAATAAGGGGATTTGTATATTGTTCGGGAAAAGAGGGCTTTATGGTTCTAAATTAAGCTAAAATAAGCAAAAATTAAATAAGCACTTACCAAAACTATTTGTTAGCCTCAAAATATTCAGTCAAACAAGAATGTTCAGTCATATGTTTATTATGTATCATGTTTTAGAACGTTGTAATAGGTAGTATGTTAGTCGTGTATTACGGGCTTAACTTTAAGCTAAGGTTCATTCATAAGTAACCAAATCCCAAAAGGAAAGCCCGACCCATGATTATATAGCCCATTAAGCTACATGTAAGCAAACGCTATATAAACACTTCTAGCATGTTAGGAAGTGTGTTGATTCATTTTTATTCTCACTTCTTAATCTAATATTTCATAAGTTCCAACCATTTTCTCTACTTTCTCTCACTACTTTCTCTCTCTAAAATTCATCTCATATCTACCTTTCTTTCATCTTAAATTCGTGTTATATCATTCATATATTAGGGATAACAATTGGTATCAATCGCCATAGGGTAGTTTTGTGATTGGTTGCTGTGTTTTCACTTGATTTATTTGATTTGATTCTTATTTCTTCCACGAATTCAAGATTTTTTTTATGATCCAACCAGAACCGGAGGGATCTTCCCAGGGATAATCCAATAGATTATTAGAAGTCCTTAGGAAAGATGGTGTAGAACGTGAACGTAGCTGAATGCCTAAGTACTGATGCTAGCACCAGAACAATCACAACAAGGTGTTAGTAATGATGTCTTGGTAAGCATTGAAGGGGTTGAAGAATGAAAAAGAAATGTAAGGATAAAGGGTCTAAAGAAAGAAGCCCTCCATACAACTTAGGCAGAAACCGGGTTAACTCATCATAAAGACAAACTCATCATGGACCCAGTGATGTGAAGCACAACCCTTTCCTAGCTACTCAGACTTCTCTCAATAGAAGTTTGTTTTATTGTCACAGAGATCAACACAATTTCTATTGACTTTCTCACTCCGAGATAGTTGATATTGAATAGGTGGCATCTGCTCCAGCCTCCGACCACTAAAAGTGCACAAATAGAGTCTAGTGCCAAGAGATCAATAAAATCTCGTTAGGACACACGGATGAAGATCATGAGAGTCCTACGCTATATCCTTGTGATATTGATAGAACACTCAGAGTGATACTACTTAGTATTCACAATGATGAGTGGAAATCCTTCCAGTGTTAACATCAAAACAGCACTGCGGTAGGTCATATGCAAGATTCTTTATGAATTGAACATGTGTAAAACTGAAATGCAACAGCGGTTTGATTTTGAATATATTCAAACTCGTTTCAGGTTTCTACACAATATCTTTATGGTCTTGCCAGAACATTCAGAGTGATATTCATTAATATTCATAGTGACGAATGGAAATACTTCTAGCGTCAACATCAAACAGCGCTACGGTAGGTGACTTGTGAGATTCTTATGAATCAAACTTGTGTCAACTGGAAAGAAACAATGGTAAGATTCTTAATGAATCAAACTTGTTCCAGGAATTTGAATTGACGACTTTAATCAAGCGGATATTTATCCAATTGATTCACTCTTTATGTTCGCAGTCTTGCTTTGAGACGGTCGAGTAAAGAGAACGGCTAGTACAGCCGCGAAACCCTGTCAAGGAGATTCTTAATTGAATCTACCTATCACATGTACGATATTTAATATCGTATAACGGTCTTCACCGACCGAAGGTAAAACGCTACCGATTTAGGACGAATGTCAAACCCATTCAGTCCATGTCTATGTTTTGTCTCGAGAAGGTGGCGTCACGGTGTATTCAGCAAAGTCAAAGATTTAAAACCACATTCTCATGCCTAAAGACATATTCAACAATTAATAGTGTGAGCATGTGGATGAAGACACAAGATCACAAGATGGAAAAAACAAGTCAAGGATGATTTGAAGATCTCCAGATTTAAAGACAAAGTCGAAAGACAACGACAAAGGCTCAAAGATCACATCATGAAGGAACAAGACTACGATTACACGTTCAAGACTCATTTATGGCGAGATTAGTAATCTCTACAAATTTCCTAAATGACCAAGGTTTATGACCTCTCATTGGGGGAGATTGTTAGCCTCAAAATATTGAGTCAAACAAGAATGCTCGGTCATATGTTTATTGTGTATCGTATTTTAGAACGTTGTAATAGGTAGTATGTTAGTCGTGTATTACGGGCTTAACTATAAGCTAAGGTTCATTCATAAGTAACCAAAGCCCAAAAGGAAAGCCCGGCCCATGATTATATAGCCCATTAAGCTACATGTAAGCAAATGCTATATAAACCCTTCCTAGCATGTTAGGAAGGGTGTTAGTTCATTTTTATTCTAACTTCTCAATCTAATATTTCACAAGTTCCAACCATTTCTCTCTACTTTCTCTCACTACTTTCTCTCTCTAAAATTCATCTCATATCTACCTTGCTTTCATCTTAAATTCGTGTTATATCATTCATATATTAGGGACAACACTATTACCAAATCAATTTTTAAAAAAAGCTAATAAGACACAATTTTAAAACTTTTAAAAACACTAAATAAGCAAAGATTTAAAATCAACTTTTTATAAATATATTATGTAACACCCCCAAATTTATACAACTCAATACAGCGGAAGACTCGTTGGTGTTACGGGATAGCACATTACTCACATCATAGACAACGCATAAAAATCGCGTCGTTCAATAATAAATCATTTCCATTCATAAATATCAAAGTTACATCGGTCCCAAGTCATTACATTTCATACAAAGTTTTACAAAGTATTTGAATGGAAAAATATTGTTTAAGTGCGGGCCATGAATTCTTGTCGTCTTCCCGAGAATTACCTTCAAGTACCTGAGATAAGACATGTTAAAAGAAAAGGTCAGCGATAACGCCGAGTGAATTCATAGAGTTTAATAAATTCCATCAATATAACTTTGGTATAAAATTAGTACCAAAAATAAATTCGTACAAATCATTGTAATAGGCCGTAAAATAGCCAAAATCATTTTATATAAATCCTTATCGAAAATCATAATATACGCATTTGCCTTAAAAATTATTATACGAGCCAATGTCGTAAAAACATCATACAATACGTCATATGACGTTGTATGAAAACAAAAACCGTTATATGAATATGGTTATGAAAACCAAAACACAACATAATATCAATAGTATGACCCAGTATTGCTAGTCAGGCAATACATCGTAATTCGAAGCGTCTAATAGTATTTCGGTGATTTGGATTATTATAAGCCGCATGACATTGTTACCTTACTAAACCAAAACGGGTAGCTAACCCGATACCAATTTTGCCCATCTAAAGTAGCGTGTCGTCACAAAGGTCACGCTATGGAAATCTTCTCATACCTTAATTCGCATACCAATCAATGTGGCACGACGGGGATCAACCGTCAAGGCGCGAACTGGGGTGATCGTCCCCAAATAGTACTATTAAATGCATAAGCGTCTACCAACTCCCGGTAGTTCACAATTCATGCTAATGGGACTTTTAGTGACATAACCTAACTTTAATAATCCATTTTTATTTCATCTATCGGGTCCATTAATCATTTATCGGGTCATACAATCGGGTCATTCAGTCATTCGGGTCCAAAATCAATAAACAAACAATCGGGACAAATGGTGTCCTATTTTATAAAATCTAACATGTTATCTCCCTCGCGGGTTTATAAAACATTTATAAAAGCATTTAAAAGAGTGAGAGGCTATGAACTCACGTTGATGTGGGAAGGCGGGTTATCGGCAATTCGGACGTACGGTACGTGCTTCAATCACGGAAACCTAGACAAATAATAATCGGTCTTAGACTCATGTCCAATGACTTTATAAAAATAACATTATGTATACATATGATGATTATATATATATGATGATCAAGTGGGTTTACATATTCTCGTTTACTCATTTTAGAGTTATGTGTTGATAACTTTTATACTAGTTTTCTCGTCTTACCTATTTACGTGTTTTAGGTCCAACAAGCTTATTATAAGTTATTTAACTTATTTTAATCCATTTTGTACTTTTATTATCAGTACATACACTTTCAAGTTGGGCCCAAATGGGTTAAGCCCAATAAGTTCTTTTTATGGGTGTTTATCTTATTTAGTCCAATTATTAGCCCAAGTATTAGTCCAATATGTTTACTTAGCTCGTTAATGTTCGTATGCCCTATAGTTCGGGTTTTATTGGTTTTTACTTGTTATACATGTCTATATATCAGTATATAAGTTTTATAAAGTTTTCATTAGACGGGTCCAACCATCTAAGTTTTATTTAACAAAAAACGTTAATTTTACGGCAATAGCCGAAAAAGTCGTAAAAATCATGTTTATAGTTTTATAACTTATAAACTTAACAAGTTTCCACTTTTATCATTTATACACTTATTACACCTTTTATATATTTATATAAATAGAATCCATAAGTTAGTGGGTTTTACTTTTACATTTTATACATTATAATTTGAGTGCTTATATAATAGTATTATTCTTTAATTTCCAAAAATCTGATTTTTATCTTCACTTTCACCAAAAATGCGATATCTTGAGTTCTATATGGAGATAGAAGCTCAAATTTTTATCACATAAACTAAATGATATGTGCTACATTTAACTCTGCTATAGCTACTGTTGAATCATCCTTTAAGTATTTTTTAAAAATCGTCCAAAACAGTAACCTCAGATTTATACCCTAAACTTGTTTTGATCATATCTCACTCATTATTTTGATTCCATTGCATGGCCAACTCTCACATGTGTACAAGACATTTAGCTTACTGTAAATGGATTCTATTTCATCATTTCATTAGTCTAACATGTGGTTCTTTACTGTTTTTATACAGCCTATCATTTAAACAAGATTTACCCATTTTTATTTATAGTTTTTCATCTTTTAATCCATGATTATCAACAACAAATCCCCACATAACATTTTTATCATCATATAATCATCATAAATATATACAATAGGAAATAAAATACATGTTTACATAATCAAAATAACAAGAAGATGAGGAGGACAATCTTTATACCACCAACTTGATGTAGGTTATGAGTTTGACATGGTTTTGGATGGAGAAACTTATGATGCACCATGACCACCTTCATGACCACCATTCTTCATAGAACCCTTGTGGAAAATCAGCCTCAAGACACCAAGGAAACTCCTCCATGGATGTTATAATCACCTCCATTCAATAAGTCTTCAAAAGGATATCATCTTATGCAAGAATAACATAAGTTTGTGGTGAAATTTTGATCAAATGAGGTGTTTGGAGGTGAGATATGGACGGCCAAAAATGGGGTAGAGAGAACTTTTGGTGGTTTCGCATGTTGAGTTGTGAGAAAATGGTTTAACCAAAGTGGTTTGGTTGGTTTTGGTGTAGGCTTGGCTTATTTTCTAAGCTACAAGTTAACATGTGTTAACTTGGTTAAGGAAAATTTGACACATAAGGGTGTGTCATGGTTTTGCCGTCCCATGTGTAGGGGGTGGGGCAAAACTTGTTTTTGTCTCATCCCCAATTATTTACGGGTACTCCTCGATTCTAGTTTCCTTGATTTGCGTGCCCTCGGGTCGTTTTACGAAAAACGTTTTTATAAATTATGAATCAACGTCACAAAACAAATCCAATAAAAATTGTCTCATCAAAAACGGAGTTCGAAAACGTAAATACGTAATCCTAGGGTTTCCGGTTTAGTCGTAAAGGACGTTAAAATAAAATCGTAAGTCCTAGTCTCTTCTCGTAAATTTGTGAGTTTATGAACTAACACAAATTTAAAACTCCAAAATAATATTCACGGATAAATTTATTTTCTGAAGTGTCGGACTGTCACCAAAGACGGTGTACATAAACGTAAGCACGTAACGTTGAATCCTTCGGTTTAGACGTAGTCGATGCTACTCCAAGACGTAAATCCAAATTTCTTCCCAAAAACATGTGAGTTCATATTGTAAATTGTTTTTAAATAATATTGAGAATAAAATATCAATCATAAATTGACGGATTGTCACAGCATTTACCCCTAAACAGGATCTTTGTCCTCAAAGATCATCTTACTACTCGCTTCTTATAGAGTTAAATCCATGTGGGTATTTCCTCCACATTCGGTCTTTTCTCACAAGTGCAATTCATTACAATACGCGAGTTCTATCAAACGTAACTACGGGAATAAGATCAGGCTAAATGTTGACTTACTTTCTCTATCCATGATATTCACGGGTTTCTGATGAATGCAACTTTTCGCCGATCTAAGCTTTACTAAGAATAATCAGAATTTCACTTGATAGATATTCCATCAAGTTCGATATACGAAACATAATTCACGCAGTCTTTGAAGTCCTAGGGTAGATCCAGCTTATATGCCTTTCAATCCCAACTTTTACATCATCTCAATGGTCCCATATAATGGGGACTTATATCCCATGATTTGTCAGATCATGAATTCATTTTTCCAAGGTTAAAAATTGTGGCATAACTTTGCTACCCATTTGGCACTTCAAGATCTACATTTCATATTCACATAACCGCTTGCCTACTACCGGCTATCAATAATCAAATCCTAATTTCAATAATCATTTCAGGTTTCGCGGGTCGGGTATTTTGTAAGGTCAGGTTCGCCATCATAAGAAATCTTAAACCTAAAAGACATGTCCAACTCACAATGGGTGTGTGTCGGGTGTCTTCATCTCAATTCTTGCTTACAGAAGCTCTAATAAAGATCCTAACAAGATTAGATCTCGATCCTAATACGATGATTATCGATGATAATCTTTCCAAAGGAAAACGATTATATAGTCTATTACCAAAGGTCAATCATTCAAACATAAAACAACACTTATATTACTTTGTATCGTTACTTTACCTCGTCCCTTCGATTGGGGTGGTACATAGTACTCATCAAGGTTCGTTCTCAATGAATTCTGAGCAAATCTCTAGAAATTCGATGCGAAGCGAGGATCTTGATATAGATGTTCGATACAGGCACAGTATGTTTACATAACTCTTTTTCATTTATCATTAACAGGAATGATATTAGCAGATTTGGTCAGTCTGTCGACGATGACCCAAATCGAATCAAATTCAGATGATGACCTTTGCAATAGCTAGACGTTTACTAATGTATGAGGCGATGTCTGCCTGCATAATTGCCATCAGTACAACTTCTTCAGACAAAGATACTTCTAGTCAGAAATGACATACATATAATACTTATACTTACAAATTCCAACATAACTATATCTCACAATCTCCATATTTAGGCAACCACAAGTGGCCTTTAAAACATTTAACGTTATTGGCTTCTTAATTCTAATGGTTCACACTAGCCGTGAAACCCCTTTTTATTATCTATATTATCTCTTTTTACAATCATCGGCTATTTTTAAATTGTTCGGCAATTTATTTTGCTCATTTATTATTAAGGAACATGTCCTAATTGGTTCTTTATATTTTATACATAATGTGTCAGTATCTACATTCACTTTTCCAGATAAATAATTATCATGTCCACAATTTACTCAGATATTCTTTCTATATTATGCGTCAGAAATTACGTTCACTTTCCTCATGAAATAAATATCATAACCGCATTTATTCAAAATTCTTTCTTCATATCTTTATGTTTCAGTTTCGTCTCAACTATCATTTTTATCAGTTTTACTCAATCTGTCGTCTAAAGCGTCGATAATTATTATAATTAATTAAATAATTATTAGTTAATTTTTTTGTGAAGCGTAAACGTAAAAGTTTTAACTTTCTTAGTTCGACCAATTATATAAAATGTTCAAAAATAATTTGAATTTAATTAACAATATTTTTGTTAATTTATCGAAAATATTTAATAAGATTTCGTAAATGTTCGAAAAACCTTTGTTTATACTTTGGTCAAAGTTTTCTTAGTTTGAAAAGCAAAAATTGTCGTTTCAAATTTCAAGTAATAAGTTATATAGTTTCCTTAATTCTTCTTAGGTTGTCTAAAAGTATACACAAACATTTACCCCTAAACAGAAGTTTAGTTAAATGGTTTGTGTATAAGGGAATAATCCCTTAAAATCCTTTGTTAAAACATTTGTCAAAATATATTTGCATTTTCTTTTTAGTATAACCCAAAGTCTTAAAAGGGCTCTTAATTTTTGAAGAGTCAATATAGATTCCATTATCTATTACTCACATGGTCAATTAATATAAAGGATTTAGTCTTTAATCACATGTTAAATATTTAAGGTACAGGTTTTTATTGTTCGGCCAATTCAGGGCAATCTATAAATAATATTTACTCATTCTTATTCTTATAAACAAACATATAATCCTTAATGATCACGAGCATGAATTTATCAAATTACAGCCTACACACGTGATTCACCAAATTTATGAATACTACATGTGTATAAGTCAATCCAAACGACATCACGTGGAACTCATAATGTTCATTACAAGCACCGGATGTAGTGATTGGAATAGATAATCTCTTTCACAGATGCGAAGTTGATGATAACCATGCTATGGATCAAATTTGCTAGAACCTTGTAAATGATCGAACAATTCTTCCATTTCGAGTTATGGATATCGTTTTCGATTGTCAATTTACTCAGTCACAGTAATCTATAAATATAAGGAAAGATATCACCATAGCTCTTCAGGATGACAGGCTTGGTATAATAAAATCTTTCTCCGACAACTTTCTCAGTTGTACGGTAATTCCTTTAATTTAGATGGTGCTGACGTACAGTGCACAAGCCACAAGTGCAGCACCGGAAATATAATCAAATACCAATTTCTACTTGCCTTAATGGCGAAAGTCTAGGTGATTCACTAACAAATACCTCCTAAAGTTTCAGATAAGATAAACATATTTTAATAAATTCACTTTAAGTTATTTCTAGATTATAATATCTATAACTAGTTCACAACCATTCACGGTATAATTTCAAATCTAAATACAGGATAAAAGCATCCATCAAGAATTATTTAGATCATTTTTGATAATCAACATCTTATCATTTAGGGAATTCTACTCGAGTTCCCATCAATTAAGACAATGTCGTCATGTCATAATCAATCAATCCATTCTACTGGCACTATCAACTTTCCAGTTTCATTGCCGTCGATAAGATGTAAACTTCTCAAAAGACTAATAATAATTCATAATCCTTCACAAATTCAGGGATATTAGGATACACAACTACTATTAAAAGAGTAAGTTCAACGCATAATCTACGCGATAGAATTTCAAATCAGATACAAACGAAAACATTTAACGAATATGAATATATCCCATGTTTTCATAATTTGAGTACGCATTCGAAGCTCCTCGGATCGTTACCCAGGTCATTCAAATGAAATCAAATCATAAGAAATGATAGGAACGTCGATACATCCAGTCGGGTATCAACACTTAGTAATCAGATACTTTTCCTAAGAATCTTACTACAGGAGAATTGGACAAGAAAGAATTGTCAATTGTCAAATAAGACAATTTCCACAGATGAGTAAATTCCACTCAGAAGAATAGATGCTACAAGAACATATGTAGGTGTCCCTAACACTATGTCCCTGTTTTTCACTTCTTGCAGATCTCATAAATTTTAATCTTCCACAATCTTCAAAGAAAATTTAGTGTTTATTAATTAGTTTTATGGTGACTACTAATCAGTCTTGCATAGTCCATTCCAAATTGTATGTAGGCGCGCAACTATATACAATTTCAAGATCAACAATGCAATACTCAGTTCGTCAAAATTTTATCATCATGTTTATAATAAAAAAACATTTTCACGCTTAATTCTTAAATAAGAATCAAGAATAAATTTACAAAGATTTTCTTGTTATGAAAACAACTAAGTTTTCCGAAGCGTCTCATAAACAACTTCATTTTGATATCAATCACTTTTAAATCTCACTTTGAATAATCCTTATTGTGATGAAAATTAAATTTTCTCAATTGATACGGTTTTAACTTTATAAAAACAATGAGTGATCTGCAAAAGAGTGATGAAAGCTTGTTCACCAAGAATTAACTACGATATGATAGGAAATGAGCTTTAGCCAAATAATCATGAGGTTCATGATCTCGATGGCACTCAAAAAGAATAATTCACAACGTAACTCAAATCAAGATGAGTACTTGCTCAATGGTTGCATCACTAATGCGAACATTAGGATATAGCAATAAAAGATAGATAACATCGATACATGTAGAATTTAGCAATCAAAGGTAGTCTTTTCATTAATCACAAACAAGTCAAAATCGTACCGTAACACATTACGTGTCACTATGTCATACAATTCTCAGAACTCATCCTACCAACTGATATCTCAGTTAAGTTAGGGATTATTTTTAAAAGATACCACAATGAATACTAATCTACAAGAGTCATTAGGTATTCCACATGTCCCGGAAGATCCATCGGTCCCAATTCAGAAGAAGATTTCTTCAATTTATTTCTTGGACACTGGGCATCCTCATTAGTGGACAATGGCCTAGGAACAATACTTAGCAAAAACCTACAATCAATTAAATCCTTATAATTCAATCACAGAACTTAACGACTTTCTCTTAACAATTTCATATTCCATACGGGTTAAATTTTACTTTATCCAGGTTTCAACAAATTTTATACTCAATTCGATATCCTACTTCATTCTCCAATACTTTCAATCTTATTCTTCGGTCTTGTAAAGGCAATACAATCTCAATATGAATCAACACTTAATTTCCAATCATATAACTCCTTTATCAATAATTATCAAATGAGTCATTAATATGAAATGACTTGATCATTCAACTAGACTTCTCGGAAAGGTATTAGTGGCATGAGGCTTTTGGGTAATGGTTCCAATAACAGCCTCAAGTGCAACATTCACCCTTTCGATTTCAATTTAAGAATTGGATGACAACGAATCAGATGACATCTTTCCAGGTGATAACGTTTTGTCAAACTCCACTCTATAAGGAAAGATCGTCATGACATCGATATCAGATTTAATCTCGCCAATTCTTTTTCAATATCACAATCAACTAATATCTACATTTCTACGAATATCAACCATTTGTTGGGATCATAAATATCCACAACTTGGTTTAGATCTAGGATAGCTAGAATTCCTACGAGAATAGCTTCGATTAATTTACTAGGGGGTTTAAGGTACATTGTGACAATCTACGTCGTATAAATACCTCGTATAAAAATCGAAATAATCATCAAACAATCATGTAATAAAATTACATCATATATATAATCCAAGTTATATATATATATTAAAATAACACTTCTCAGTCTTGGCCTTGTCGGTAACTCGGAAATTCTTCGGCACCGTTATAGTCAAAAGATTTTTAGACATTTTTAGAAAAATGTTTTTAGTTAAAAGATTTTGAAAAGTTTTATTCAAAACCTTAGTTTTAAAAATCTTTCGTTCTCTATAACGAGAGCTCTGATACCAAACTGTAACACCCCCAAATTTATACAACTCAATACAGCGGAAGACTCGTTGGTGTTACGGGATAGCACATTACTCACATCATAGACAACGCATAAAAATCGCGTCGTTCAATAATAAATCATTTCTATTCATAAATATCAAAGTTACATCGGTCCCAAGTCATTACATTTCATACAAAGTTTTACAAAGTATTTGAATGGAAAAATATTGTTTAAGTGCGGGTCATGAATTCTTGTCGTCTTCCCTAGAATTACCTTCAAGTACCTGAGATAAGACATGTTAAAAGAAAAGGTCAGCGATAACGCCGAGTGAATTCATAGAGTTTAATAAATTCCATCAATATAACTTTGGTATAAAATTAGTACCAAAAATAAATTCGTACAAATCATTGTAATAGGCCGTAAAATAGCCAAAATCATTTTATATAAATCCTTATCGAAAATCATAATATACGCATTTTCCTTAAAAATTATTATACGAGCCAATGTCGTAAAAACATCATACAATACGTCATATGACGTTGTATGAAAACAAAAACCGTTATATGAATATGGTTATGAAAACCAAAACACAACATAATATCAATAGTATGACCCAGTATTGCTAGTCAGGCAATACATTGTAATTCGAAGCGTCTAATAGTATTTCGGTGATTTGGATTATTATAAGCCGCATGACATTGTTACCTTACTAAACCAAAACGGGTACCTAACCCGATACCAATTTAGCCCATCTAAAGTAGCGTGTCGTCACAAAGGTCACGCTATGGAAATCTTCTCATTCATTAATTCGCTTACCAATCAATGTGGCACGACGAGGATCAACCGTCAAGGCGCGAACTGGGGTGATCGTCCCCAAATAGTACTATTAAATGCATAAGCGTCTACCAACTCCCGGTAGTTCACAATTCATGCTAATGGGACTTTTAGTGACATAACCTAACTTTAATAATCCATTTTTATTTCATCTATCGGGTCCATTAATCATTTATCGGGTCATACAATCGGGTCATTCAATCATTCGGGTCCAAAATCAATAAACAAACAATCGGGACAAATGGTGTCCTATTTTATAAAATCTAACATGTTATCTCCCTCGCGGGTTTATAAAACATTTATAAAAGCATTTAAAAGAGTTCGAGGCTATGAACTCACGTTGATGTGGGAAGGCGGGTTATCGGCAATTCGGACGTACGGTACGTGCTTCAATCACGGAAACCTAGACAAATAATAATCGGTCTTAGACTCATGTCCAATGACTTTATAAAAATAACATTATGTATACATATGATGATTATATATATATGATGATCAAGTGGGTTTACATATTCTCGTTTACTCATTTTAGAGTTATGTGTTGATAACTTTTATACTAGTTTTCTCGTCTTACCTATTTACGTGTTTTAGGTCCAACAAGCTTATTATAAGTTATTTAACTTATTTTAATCCATTTTGTACTTTTATTATCAGTACATACACTTTCAAGTTGGGCCCAAATGGGTTAAGCCCAATAAGTTCTTTTTATGGGTGTTTATCTTATTTAGTCCAATTATTAGCCCAAGTATTAGTCCAATATGTTTACTTAGCTCGTTAATGTCCGTATGCCCTATAGTTCGGGTTTTATTGGTTTTTACTTGTTATACATGTCTATATATCAGTATATAAGTTTTATAAAGTTTTCATTAGACGGGTCCAACCATCTAAGTTTTATTTAACAAAAACGTTAATTTTACGGCAATAGCCGAAAAAGTCGTAAAAATCATGTTTATAGTTTTATAACTTATAAAACTTAACAAGTTTCCACTTTTATCATTTATACACTTATTACACCTTTTATATATTTATATAAATAGAATCCATAAGTTAGTGGGTTTTACTTTTACATTTTATACATTATAATTTGACTGCTTATATAATAGTATTATTCTTTAATTTCCAAAAATCTGATTTTTATCTTCACTTTCACCAAAAATGCCATATCTTGAGTTCTATATGGAGATAGAAGCTCAAATTTTTATCACATAAACTACATGATATGTGCTACATTTACCTCTTCTATAGCTACTGTTGAATCATTTTAAGTATTTTCTAAAAATCGTCCAAAACAGTAACCTCAAATTTATACCCTAAACTTGTTTTGATCATATCTCACTCATTATTTTGATTCCATTACATGGCCAACTCTCACATGTGTACAAGACATTTAGCTTACTGTAAATGGATTCTATTTCATCATTTCATCAGTCTAACATGTGGTTCTTTACTGTTTTTATACAGCCTATCATTTAAACAAGATTTACCCATTTTTATTTATAGTTTTTCATCTTTTAATTCATGATTATCAACAACAAATCCCCACATAACATTTTTATCATCATATAATCATCATAAATATATACAAATAGGAAATAAAATACATGTTTACATAATCAAAATAACAAGAAGATGAGGAGGACAATCTTTATACCACCAACTTGATGTAGGTTATGAGTTTGACATGGTTTTGGATGGAGAAACTTATGATGCACCAAGACCACCTTCATGACCACCATTCTTCATAGAACCCTTGTGGAAAATCAGCCTCAAGACACCAAGGAAACTCCTCCATGGATGTTATAATCACCTCCATTCAATAAGTCTTCAAAAGGATATCATCTTATGCAAGAATAACATAAGATTTGTGGTGAAATTTTGATCAAATGAGGTGTTTGGAGGTGAGATATGGACGGCCAAAAATGGGGTAGAGAGAACTTTTGGTGGTTTTGCATGTTGAGTTGTGAGAAAATGGTTTAACCAAAGTTGTTTGGTTGGTTTTGGTGTAGGCTTGGCTTATTTTCTAAGCTACAAGTTAACATGTGTTAACTTGGTTAAGGAAAATTTGACACATAAGGGTGTGTCATGGTTTTGTCGTCCCATGTGTAGGGGGTGGGGCAAAACTTGTTTTTGTCTCATCCCCAATTATTTACGGGTACTCCTCGATTCTAGTTTCCTTGATTTGCGTGCCCTCGGGTCGTTTTACGAAAAACGTTTTTATAAATTATGAATCAACGTCACAAAACGAATCCAATAAAAATTGTCTCATCAAAAACGGAGTTCGAAAACGTAAATACGTAATCCTAGGGTTTCCGGTTTAGTCGTAAAGGACGTTAAAATAAAATCGTAAGTCCTAGTCTCTTCTCGTAAATTTGTGAGTTTATGAACTAACACAAATTTAAAACTCCAAAATAATATTCACGGATAAATTTATTTTCTGAAGTGTCGGACTGTCACCAAAGACGGTGTACATAAACGTAAGCACGTAACGTTGAATCCTTCGGTTTAGACGTAGTCGATGCTACTCCAAGACGTAAATCCAAATTTCTTCCCAAAAACATGTGAGTTCATATTGTAAATTGTTTTTAAATAATATTGAGAATAAAATATCAATCATAAATTGACGGATTGTCACATATTAAACTACCAAAAACAACTTATTTAAAAACTAATAAACATAAAGATTAAGCAATAAGCACAATAATCTAAAAAACTCAAACACACCAACTCAATAAGCACAATCCAATAAGCAAACCAATCACACAATCAACAAAAGTAAACCAACTACATGATTAATTAAGCAAAACAATAGATTATGATTAAGAAAGGTAGAATGAGAATTTATTAAAAAGCTTGATTATATTAAAGATTAAGATCCAAGATTACAAGGTGAAAGATTAAAAAGCTTGAAAGAAAACTAGAGAGAAGAAAAATAAAACACACTTAATTACCTAATAAAATTAAAGACTAAAAATTAACTCTCTTAATGACTATTTTCTAAACTATATATAAGGGAAGGAGTAGGTGCTTGTTTCTTCCTCCTTTCTTCTCGTCTTTCTCGTGTTTTAAATAACTTGCTTTCTCGACTTTGTCTCGGGATTAGTCGAATAATAACTTGAACTTGTCTTCTAATTTTCTTCTTTTAGTAGACTTGGTTCTTCGACTTTGTTAAACTTCCATCTTTAGACTTTTTCTTCGATAAATCTTCAGAATAGGCCTTTGACTTCCGTTCTTCTTGTACTTTTGACCTTTTGACTTTGTCTTTTGTCTTTTTCTTCGATAAAAGCCCGTGAAAGCCCGTGTTTTCTCCCTTTTTCATATTTTTGTCCTGAAACACAATATAAACACAAACCACACATAATTCCGACTTTTACGACATAAAATACACGTTTTGGTGTTGTTATTATTGGAAATAAGTGGTAAAAGGATAAGTGTTTTCACACTTATTAGTAACCGTTAAATTTAAAGTCGTTTATGAAGTGTGCTAAAAACCTAAGGTTAGAACATTAAAGGATATATCATGGATATTGAGAAATTCTTCAAAGCAAACGATCGAGTGCTCCCATAAAACGAACACGAGAGGCTCCAATCGTGAAGATCATGATCATCTAAAAACCACATCACAAACAACCACGAAACAAAGGTTGGAAGGGAACAAATCCCCTCACGTTACTACATTAGAAAGCGATAATATGTACATGGGATAAGCATGGGACTCCCCCACGAGGCACCTCGTTTTTGATTACCGGGTCTTGAGCTCGACTCGATCCCCTCAATACTAATTATCATTGGGTAAGGTGATTTGGTCGAGGTAGTTCAAGGATGGAACTTCCCCGCCAAAGTAGTGCTTCAACCTATGTCCATTCACCTTGAAATTGGGGCCATCATTTTGAGCTAGCTCGATGGTCCCATAAGGAAAAACTTGGGTAACGGTGAATGGACCCGACCAACGGGATTTCAACTTGCTGGAAAATATTTTCAAACGTGAGTAAAAAGCAACACTTGATCTCCAATGTTAAAAACCCGGTTTTTAATTTTTGATTCATGAAACTTTTTAGTTTTTTCTTTGTAAATCAATGAATTTTTATAAGCAATATCTCTTAATTCATCCAATTCATTCAATTGCATTTTCTAGTGTTTTCCCGCGGTCACAATATCATCATTACAATGCTTAATGGCCCAATAAGCTTTGTGTTCAAGTTCAATTGGCAAGTGACAATTCTTCCCATACACAAGCTTATAAGGAGGGCACCCGATGGGCGTCTTATGAGCTATCCGAAAGGCCCATTAAGCATCGTCCAACTTATCCAACCAAGATTGTCGGTTTTCCCCAATCTATCTCTCCAAGATCCTGTTCAATGCTCGGTTTGATACCTCGACTTGCCCACTCGTTTGTGGGTGATAAGCCGTAGAAAGCCAATGTGTAACCCCATATTTCCTTAGGACCCTTTCGAATTGGTCATTACAAAAACAAGCTTTTCAAAAACTTGAATACCACACGAGCATCGTTCGTGGGCAAAGCCTTAGCTTCCACCCACTTAGATAGGTAGTCAACGGCGACAAGGATGTACTTATTACCACGAGATGATGGGAACGACCTCATAAAGTCAATACCCGAAATGTCAAAGATCTCACACACTTGGATGATGTTTTGTGGCATTTCATCATTTTGTGAGGCTTTTCCTTGTCGTTGGGATGAGTCACACGACTTCGCAAGTGCATGTGCATATCGATAAATAGTAGGCCAAAAGAAACCGGCATCAAAGACCTCCTTAGCCATGAGATTAGCACCATGGTGACCACCCGTGGGTCCCTCATGGAAAGCTCTAAGGATAGTAGAAGCTTCGGTACCAAAGACACAACGTCAAATAATTTGATCCGCACAAGTTCGAAAGAGGTAAGGGTCATTCCAAAAGTGGAACTTGATGTCAGGAAATAATTTTCGTTTTTGTTGAGTCGTCATACCCTTGATGATGAAGTTGCCCGCACGGTAATTTGCGATGTCCGCAAACCATGGGGTGGATGAATTAAGCTTAGAATTCACTACACCAAGTGTCTCGATAGTAAATGTTTCGGTGATTTCCTTTGGCTCGTAAACACTTTGGTGAGGATCTTCTAAACGAGAAAGATGATCGGCCGCTAGATTCTCGGCTCCTTTTTTGTCAAAGATTTCGACATCAAATTCTTGTATGAGTAGAATCAAACGAAGCAATCTCTGCTTTGCATCTTGTTTAGCCATCAGATACACTATAGGCGAGTGATCCGTATACACTATGCATCGAGTCAAGACGAGGTAAGGTCGGAATTTCTCAAAAGCATACACCATGGTAAGGAATTCGTTTTCCGTTGTAGTGTATTTTAGTTGAGCCTCGGTTATCGTCTTGCTAGCATAGTGATAAGGCAAGAAGTGTTTTTCATGACGTTGCCCCAAAACGGCCCCTATGGCGTAATCACTTGCATCACACATAAACTCAAAGGGGAAGTTCCAATTGGGAGCAACAAGAATGGGAGCTTCGGTAAGTTTCCTCTTAAGGATTTCAAAGGCTCGTACACATTCTTCGTTAAAGACAAAAGGTGCATCTTTTTCGAGGAGATGTGTAATAGGTCCAGAAATCATTGAAAAATCCTTGATGAATCGACGATAAAAGCCCGTGTGGCCTAGGAAACTCCTAACTCCCTTAACAGTTTTGGGATGAGGTAATTTGGAGATGACGTCAACCTTAGCTTTATCTATCTCAATCCCCGATTTCGAAACCTTGTGCCCTAAGACGATTCCTTCCTTAACCATAAAATGACATTTTTCCCAATTAAGCACAAGGTTGGTTTCCTCACAACGTTTCAACATTCTCTCAAGATTCGACAAACACGAAGTGAACAAACAACCAAACACGGAAAAATCATCCATAAAGACTTCCATCGTCTTCTCGATTATATCATGAAAAATAGCCATCATGCACCTTTAAAAGGTTCCCGGTTCATTGCAAAGTACGAATGGCATTCTACGATAGGCAAACATTCCATATGGACATGTAAACGTAGTTTTTTCTTGATCACGAGGATCGATGGGGATTTGGAAGTAACCGGAAAACCATCTAAGAAGCAATAAAAATCGTTTCCGGAAAGACACTCCAAAATTTGGTCCATGAAGGGCAAGGGAAAATGGTCTTTATGAGTGGCGTCATTTAACTTACGATAGTCGATGCACACCCTCCAACCGGTCACGAGTCGAGTTGGAATTAACTCGTTGGCATCGTTTGGCACAACGGTCATTCCTCCATTCTTAGGGACACAATGAATAGGACTCACCCAAGGGCTATCAGAAATAGGGTAAATCATTCCCGCGTCAAGGAGATTAAGGACCTCCTTTTTGATGATGTCATGAAATTTGGGGTTCACCCTCCTTTGACATTGAATTGCGGGTTTGTAGTCCTTATCCATTAAGATTTTGTGGGTAAAAAATTTGGGATCGATCCCCTTAATGTCGGATAATTTCCATGCAATTGCCCCTTTGTGATCCTTTAGAACATCGACAAGTGCGGTTTTTTCATCATTCGAAAGATCTTTCGCAATAATAACCGGAAACTTGTTGTCCACCGCCAAAAATACATATTCAAGCTGAGGAGGTAAACCTTTCAACTCGAGGATTGGTGGTTCCTCAATTGAAGATTTGGGCTCGATACTCATAACCTCCTCGGGTGGAGGAAATGGGAAATCGTTAAGAAAATCCTTGATAATCGAGAAGTCCTCATCATTATCGAGGTCTTCGTCACAAGTACGTGGAACATAAAATTCTTCCAACGTAAAACCACCATCTTCAAATGGAGTGAAGGTTGGTGTCGAATTAACAAGAATGGGATCAAGCATAGTGGGATTGCCACTATTTTCATCGTCACCAAAACCTAAAACTTGTTGTGAAAATTCCTCGCAAACAACGTCGATCATATCAACGAGGTTTATGGTAGCGACGGAATAAACATGAAACATTGGAGAATTTTGAGTTGCGTTTATAACAAGTTCCTCGGCGTTGAAAGGTAAGGTGATCTTTCTAACATGCACATCAATCAACGCCATAGACGTATCTAAAAACGAACGACCTAAAATAAGAGGAACTTGAGGATCCGTGGGAATATCGACAACGATAAAGTCTACCGGATAATAGAACTTTCCCACTTTCACAAAAACATCTTCGGCCAATCCACATGCGGTTATCGTGGAATGGTTGGCCAATTCGATAGACATTAGTGAAGGAGTAAGATTAAGAAGATTGAGCGACTTCAAGATTACAAGTGGCATCAAGTTAATACTGGCACCAAGATCGGCCAAGGCATAGCATTCTTACATATCTTGGATTGCACATGGAATCAGGAATTTACCAGGATCACCGACTTTTTGAGGTATGCGGTTAAGATAAAAAGAATAACAACTAGACAATTGTTGTAATTTCTCCTTGTTGTTAAACATACTCTTAAAGTTAGCGGCAAATCGAGGCATCATGACCAAAGCATCGGCAAAACTCACATTGAAATACACGTCACGAAACATTTTCATAAAAATCTCAAATTGGTAATTGTCGCGCTCTTGACGTTTCTCCTTTCTAAGTTTCGATGGTTAGGGCAAAGGTGGTGTGGGTTAAGGCATAGGCATAGCCTTTGGAATATCGGGTTCCAATTGTGGTAATGGGTCAACCGTAGGTGTGGCATGAGCGGTACTTCGTGGGATTGGGACATGCTCCTTTTCGTCCACCACCTCGGGTTCTTCCTCAATTTCCTCCACCGTTGGAGTAATTCGTTGAGGAGTCGGTTCCTTAAGTGTCTTACCACTTCGTGTGGTAATCACTTTCATCTCTGCCTTAGGGTTCGATATGGTATTGCTAGGAAGACTACTCGAAGATGGTTTACACATTATAGCCTCAAAGATGGATGAAATTTTATCCTCAAACATAGATTTCCCCTTATCGGCCTTAAGCATCTCTTGTTTTATTTCATGTTGCCCTTGTTTAATATTTTGTTGGTTTTGTTGTAACCTAGTTACATTTCTGTCCATTTTGTTTGTGTGGATCTTAAGCTCATTTTCTAACTCATTTTTCAACTCCTTTTTCAAGTCATTCTTAAACTCGGATCTTAGGCTAATGATCTCTCTTTGAATATTATCAAACCTAGCATCGTTTCCATTTACGTATTCAACAAATTCATTTGGCAGATCTTTCAAAGTTTGCAAACCCTTGTTGTTTTGAAAATCATTGTTTTGATTTTTCTTTGAAACTTGATTGTTATTAGCCCCTTGATTCCAATAGTTGTTACCCTTGTAATTGTTTTTGTAACCAACTTGATGGTTTCGATAGTTGTTGTTAGCATTTTGATTGGGAGCAAAACCCGGTGGAGTCAATTGATTAGAGCGGGTAACTTGACCGTTTTGGTTGTAAGTTCCCTTAGCCGCGTAGGCACTCGAAGTGTTACCATCATTGGTAATTCACTCGGAGAAACCATGACCTCCACCACAATACATGTAAGAAACCTCAACCGCTTTAGCCGTAGCGGGAGCACTTTGTTCACCAACTTTGAATTCAGTTAAAAGACCTTTAAGATTATCAAAGATTTTGTTTTCCAAATTCGCCTCAATTTGGAAAGCATCGATGGTATTGGACAATGAAGGTGAAGCCGAAGACGAAGCCTTACGAACACTCGATGTGTTACGAGGACTATAGATTTTAGACCTATTCTCAATATTCAACAATGCTTCCTCAACCATTTTACACAAAAAATTACCACCCATGGCGGAATTAAGATAATCTCTCTCATGATCATTCAATCCATTGTAAAACATGTCAATTTGATGCAAGTCGGAAAATCCGTGATGAGGACACTCATGTAATTCTGAAATCTCGTTTTTCAAATGCATAGTCTTAGAGGGCGGGAAAAATTGGTTCACAAACTTTGAAACGAGATCCTTCCACGTCAATATAGAATTGGGTGGCTCTTTCTCTAACCAAATTTTAGCGGGCCCCGCTAAGGAATACGGAAAAAGCATCATCTTAATCGAGTCATTAGCAACATCCTTAAATTTGCAAGTGGCGGTAAGACGATTGAATTGGCGGATATGGTTGTGCGGGTTGTCCTTTTCATCACCACGGAATTTGTTGTTTTGGATCATCGACAACAAACCCGTTTTTACTTTAAAACTCTCCGCAAGGATGGCGGGAATCACAATAGCCTCTCCATAACCCTCGGTGGGTGCTTGAAGTAACTCCATCATAGTTCGATTCGCCATGGTTGGTTCTTCTTCTACGATAGGTTCGTCAATAGGAGACTCCTCACTAGAAAGGTTAGGTGTGTTCTCCTTTCGGTTTTTTCGTTTACGTGCACGTCTTGCTTGATTACGAGTAAGCATAAACGTCACGTACAACGTGGGGATGAGCAAAGAAGATTCTTTTTGGTGTTTTTAATTTTTCCATTTTTTTGTGATTTTTTATTGTTTTTACTTTTTTGGATTTTGATGAATGTATTAAGTAGACAAAAATCTACAAATCTCTCCTCAAATCAAATCTCTTGATTAAAGGAGCCTCAAGGAATGAAAATGATCACGTGAAGTGAACGCCTTTGATGACTTTAGAACGTTGGTGGAACACCAAAACGTTCAAGAGGGTTTAATCAAATGAAACCAAGAAAATATATATGATACTTAGATAATACTTTGGTTGGCAAACCCTCGATTAGCCCTTTTTATCTAAACACGCACAAGAACGCGGGGAAACGAGGCGGCGCGAAGCACTTAAGAGCCTTTTTACTTAGGGTATATTTTATAATACCCGCCTTATACGCACCTTATAGTTTATGTTTGTCAAAATTAAGCTTCACGAAAGTAATTATCTATTTTGCCTTTTTTCTTTGTTTGAGATTCGGATACAATGATCGAGTGATGAAATCCCGAATCAAGGTTGTGTTTTCACACTATTGGAGTACTTGTGAATTTAATGTTCTACGTTTACAATATAGTAATATTCACACAAAAAACGAAAACCAATAATACGTATTAGTAGAGTGCTACTAATACAAATAGATATTATGGCTAATATAAAAAGAACAATTGTTCAAATCAAAACACAACACGCCTCCCTGGCAGCGGTGCCAAAATTGATGTAGTGGTTTTACTACTATTTAGGAAAAGAGCTAAAAGTGGCAAATATTAAGTGTCGGTTTAGGAAAACCAAGCACTAATGACCAAGTTAAGTTCAAAGTTCGTTTCCTAAGGAGGCAAGTGTGTTGTGTAAGAATTGATTAACTTTGTGATTATAATTTATGAGAAAAGAAAATAGAAAAGAGAATAGAAAAGGATGACGGTTACGATTATGAATTACACTAAGACGAAGTCGTGCACGTATAACCGTAAAAAGTGACAAATTTAAAAATTACCCTAAAAATCCTAGAAAATTGCAATAAATCCTAAAAAATGTAATTAGAGTTTACAAAAAGCAAAAATCACTCAAACCTCTAATTAAATATTAATTTTTTAAGGCTAATTAAAGCCCAAAAATCAATTTAATTAATAAAAAGCCCAAAATGAGATTTTTTAACTTGTAAACCTCTAGAATGACTTAACTAAATTTAAAACTATTTTTGAAAATTTTAAAATTAATTAAAACTATTTAAAAATGATTAAAAACTCTAAAAACTTAAAATAATTCTAAAAATTAATCTAATGACAATAAAATTAATCTAAAAAATTTAATGTTCGTAACTTAATGTATTTAAACTAGTAAAAATGAACAACTTGCAAAAATCTAAATTTTAATTTTTAATAATAAAATAATAATAAAATATTAATAAAAACCCAAAATTTATAAAAAATTATAAAATGTTGCAAACTAGTTTATTTAACCTAAATAATACAGAAATGAACTTGAAATTACCAAAATACCCCTATTGGGCCTTAAAATGGGCTAAATGATAAAACATACCCTTAATGGGCTTGATTTTGGCCCAATAAGAAAAATTCCACCAAATAAGCCCAAAACATTCTATCTAAATCAAAATTTGATTTTAAACACAAAACTCTGAAGGCCCACAAGTTGAAAATATGCTTATCACAGCTTAATTGTCAACAACTTATTCTTAATGGGCTTTTTGGCCCATTAAGCCATAAGCTCTAATTTGACACACAAGCTTCTTTTGGGATACCAAAGAGATCTGTTAAAAGAAATTTTGAAAAAGCCCAAGAAATAAGCCTGAAATAAGCAAAAGCTCTATTCACAAAACGACAAAATAGTCGATTTTGAGTTCTAGGCTACCTCAAGTGTTGATTCAAGTTGCAAAAGATTTTAAATGACTTAATTAAGCAAAATAATCAAAAAGTTTTCCAATAAGCACATTAAATAAGCTGGAATAAGCAAATAAGCACTTATGTAAAAGTTAAACTGTTTGGTTTTCTAGTGAAACTTAAAAGTCAAACCCTAATATGCTCCACATCAGTTAAATGGGTCAAATAAGGAAGATTGATCACAAAAAATAACTTGTTTCAAGTCCCAATAAGCTAGAATAGCTTATGAATAAGCTGATGATCAAATAACACTAGCAGTGGCTAGCAACAGGGGAAAGGAGTTCCCACTGCTTGACTATTTTGACCTTTTGTCTTATGTGAATTTTTGTTGTATTCAAGTTAAGCAAAGGCACCCGTGTAATCAATGGATCACAAGGAGTCAATAAAAACAATAACATCACAATTTGTACAGTTTAATCAAACGATCCCCAGACATGCACCAGACATGAACAATAAGCAGATTTCAACAAATAAGCAGTTTTAGCAAGAATAAGCCAACCAAATTGAACCAAATGCACACAACAGCTTATATTATTTCAAATGAACATATATTAACTGGTTTCATGCAATGATTCAATGTTTAGACAAAGATTCCGAGCCACAAAAAGTTACTGATGAACAAGAACACACAGATTTCAAACTTTGGTGATATACTTGACCACAAGACCAGATTCAACCCTCAAATCTCTTTAACAGGTTATATAAACTTGATTTAATCACTTCTTAGCCCAAAGCATGCATACAATCTATGTGTTACCAAAATCTTAGGTCAAAACAAGCAGATTTCAACAAGTTATAGCACAATCAAGAAAATGATGTTCAAAAGCCAAAGACTTGCATATATCAGCATAATACCAAGTATTTATCATATTTAAGCACAAAACAACACTTAACAATAACTCAAAAACAAATTGCAAGCTTAAACAGGTTAACCCAAACACCCCTTTCACATTATAAATCCAATTTTAAACAAGTAAATGTGTGATTCAGTTTATCCCAAGCCCAATCTAGCACAATAACATCAATATTATGTAGTATCAAGCAGATTTAAGCCACAAGAACAACAAGTACAATAGAAGAATACATAATTACCAAAAATCAAGTACTTTATCAGATTTTGGGTAAAAGGGCTCAAACCTCATGAATGTACATCCACACTCACGAATTTTTAAGCTTATGTGCCTAGCAAAACAAGGCACAGGCTTCCAATACAACCCTGCTAAGATTCAACAAGGTTAGAGTACAATTATATAAAACAGAAAAGTGAAAAAGCTTTGATTCATGCAACCTTTGTACCCACTCCTTAATTATCCACATACCAAGGTTCAAAAAGAGAGTTTTATCGACCTTACCAAAGTAACCCCTGAAGAAACTTGTGCATCGATCCTTCTTAAAAAACCCAAAAGGCATATGCCAAGTAAGGAAGAGGATCCGGGCCAATTTCTATTACCTTGTGATTTTTCCGCGATTGAGGGATGTTTAGCTCTTGCCGATTTAGGTGCTAGCATTAATATTATTCCTCATTCTCTTTGGAAATTGATGAGATTGCCTAATCTTACCTCCACGAACATGACAATCGAGCTTGCAAATTATACACCACTTATACCAATTGGAATAGCCGAGGATGTCTATGTTAGGATTGGAAAGTTTGTTTTTCCCGCGGATTTTGTTATATCCGATTACGAGTGTGACCCTAAATGTCCCATTATTTTAGGCCGACCATTTTTATCGACTGCTCGAACCGTAATCAACGTTCACGAGGGGAGACTTACTATGAGATATGGGGAGGATAAAATGGACTTTTTCACGAGTAAATCCCAAGTGTCTTATGATAATGAAAAAACCGCGGTTTCAAAACCTAATGTTTCTAAACCTAATGATTTCAAAATATTCAGTTAGCGTAAAGTATGAGGCTTAATGCATGTTTTGAAAGAATTAAGAAAAACGGTTTTAAAGATGATGATTTTAATGATAAAGAATACATGTACCTAATTCAAAAGGGTATGTGTAAATTTACGAATGAAAATTCACTTTGGGATGTATTCGATGAAACAAGCGAAACACCAATTCCGAAGGGCGACGTTAGTGCCATCACGACAATGACCAAAATGAACTCGTCTTCACCACCTTTGAAGGACCACATCTTTGAGGCTTCAACTTCTAAATCCATCGAAGTGCCTCTTGATCCTAGCCCAACACCCGTTGAGGCAAATGGTTTTATCGACATCGATCCTCTCGTCATAGAAAAGTCACCTAAGCATAGTCATTCAACTTGTAAGACCATGGTTGTGAGTGAGATCAACTCTTTATTTGACAATGACGATGGCGATTTTGCCGAGATTGATCACGTACTTCGAAATCCACATGCAATTTTTGATACTCCTAAAAAGAAACATGTGAAGTACGATGATTACGAGTTTTATCCCGAGATTGAGGAAATCATTGAACAAGAGCTAGCTCTTTTGCCTCCACTCCCACCTACGAGTGAGGTCGTTCTTTCCAAAATCGAGGATGAACTTAATGAGTTGGAACGTCTTATCTTGGATGACGAACCAACTCATTCGACCACCAAAAATCCAATTCTTGAGGAGTTACCTAATCAACACTCCTCAAATAAGAATTAAGTTTACCACATTCGTGAGGATTTAACTTATCAATAATCCCCACAAAAGAATGATGGTTTCGTGCTTGATCGTGATCTTTTCGAGAGAGTTTCTAAGATACTCAAGGAGGGGAATCACAAACCTTGGCTTGACAAGCCTATCTTTGATGAAGAAATCGATGAGATTGACGTTCATGAGGATGACGAGTATGTAGACCCCGAGGGGGCGGTGTTCTTTACTGATAAACGTTTTGAGAACTTATATAATCCGCCAGCCCCTCCCACCAATGACTTAAATGTGAGGATTTTTAGCGCAACTAATTTTGAATTTGACACGCCAAATAATTTCGACATTATCAAATTGGGTTTTCATAAAGAGTTTATAAACGATGAAAAAGGAAAGGATTTTAAATTTGATTTAAAAGATTTTTCTACAAGTTTAACTCTGTCATCACCGCGTTTTATGAGTGCTACCACCTCGTCTACTCCTTTTGACGACGGTTGGTGTGGATCTGGTGTGGGGAATCCCCTTATGTTCCCTCATATTTCTCCACCAAGGACGAGATTTAAGATCCCAGAATTGCTTGAAAAGGGAAATCTCGGTCTTCCACCGATGCAACAAAATGGAAATCATATTCATTTGCTTGGTGTGAGTCTACCTCGAGTAGCTCATTTAGTTGCCTTACCCATTGCCCCACCTTTCTATTTCTCATCTCTTTTCTTATACCCCATTGGGGTTCATGTTGGAGTGGCATTTTTTCGTCTTTCATCCGAAAACGAGGACGCTATCTTTGACCCCGGTATATGTTTATCGGGTTTTTAAAGTACTCCATGTACTTTTGGGCATCGTTTACCATGTAAGCACCACCAAAATGGACCAAACCATGATTATCCCCAAATGATCACATGTATGGGGATTCGAGTCGAGCTTTTAACTCGGTTATAAAAAACAAGGTGCCTCGTGGGGGATTCACAGGCTTTTCCTTGTACATATTATCGCTTTCTTAGTTTAATGTGAGGGGACTTGTGCTCTTCCAACCTTTGTTCTGTGGTTATTTGTGATTGTGATTTATTAGGTTCATCGTCATTAGTGAAGCCTCCCGTGTTCGTTTTACGGATCACTCGAGCTTCGATCGTTGCCTTTAGAGATTCTGATATCCGATGATATCCTTTTATGTTCCAACGCTTATCTAATTAGTATAATTCATAAACGGCTTTTAGGTTATCCGTTTACCCTTTCCATGCTCGAGATTAAGCATTCGACTTCGTCTCTAGTATGGGGGTGTTTTCACCCCTAGACTCGAAACATTGAGGACAATGTTTAGTTTTAGTATGGGGGTGAGTAGATACTTCACCTTGCTTACGTCATCACGCAATCCAATTTTCATCTTTTTGTTCTCGTTTTGTTGCAAATAAGGCTAAAAATGGCCAAATTTTAAATTTTTTATTGTTTTTCATAAGTGTTTAAGACACGAATGTAGGTTTTCCGATGGTGAGAATAAGAGTAATTTTTGACTCGACCGTGCGTGTTGAGCACTTAGATTCGATTCCTTAACTTTTTACGCTAAGTCTCTTAAATGAGGACGAGAAATGATAGAGTTATTTATAAGTTTAGTAATCTTTCACGATCTTATGTGTAGTAATTATTAGCTTATTCTCCCCACGCTTTTATAAAATAAATTGTTAATAAATATTGATTTAGCAGTTTAGTCACTATTGTTGGTTTCTAATTTGTTTTAGTAGCTTCCATGTAATTAAATTGGGAAAACATTAAGGTATCGCCAGCGTCACGGTTTTGAAGTATTGGCAACCCGAATAATCGAAATCTTCACCTAATAACAAGATTTCAAGTGCTCACCTAAATTAAGCAAAAATTTAAAGCTCACAAGGCCGAAAAATCTATGCCCAAATTGAAAGTGAATCAAGCCTTAATCTTTGAAGCTTTAAAGATCCAAAATTCGCTTTAGCGTGAGGATATACGTCTTGGCCATAATAAACACCTCATGGTGAGGTTAAATAAAAGGCGAGGCCAGACCGAAGTCATAATAAAAGCTCTATGGCGGATTTGAATAAAAGATGGAGGTAAACCTATGATAATAAGGCCCTTCCGTTAGGGGGCGTATAAAAGTCTATGTAATAAGTCTCATGTTCAAAACCGTTATAAAACCGTGTTTATCGATCCTTCTTGTTGACTTAATTTTTTGACATCGTTGTCTATTAGGGTGAACTATTAATTTAATGATTTTGGTTACATTGTTAAGACTCTATTTTTAGACTTAATCTCTATTCATAAGTCAATGATGTATCCTCGTGATCATTAAGACAAAATAAAATATAAGAGATACCAATTAGGAATAAGGGAGTTTAGGTATGTAATTAACACTCATGGGATATGATTGTGTTGCTAACTTATAATAACAATGATCTCGTTACACGCTTAGCATGGAATTGTGTGAAAATCGAGGATGACGAACTTATCTTTATAAGGCATTCACGTGTTCTTGTTCTATGATCCTAAAAGTCACTTTATCATGATGAACACAATACATTATGTCTAAAACACGTGTAGTAGTTTATTTAAATTTATGTCATCAATAAATGTCATCATAAAATGACTTTTGGAAGTGCTATGATACTTAATTCTAGCTTTGCGTGAGGGCACAGCAATGGTTTAGTATGGGGGAGTGATGAGACTGTAATTATACATAGCCTCATAGTTCAAATCGGGCTTAAAATGATTAAAATATCATCAAAATACCCAAAAATATGCTTGTGTTTGTTCATTGAGTATTTTAGGTACGGATATCGTGAATTCACCAAAAGAGTACAAGAATCAAGCAAAAATGAACACGGGAAACAAAGCCGCATAAAGAACCGGACCCGAATCATGAATTTCCTTTGAAGTCCTTGAAGTTTTGAAGATTGGCAAGATTGGTCCCTCTACTTTTGAAGACTTGTCATTTTAAACCCTTGTAAAACTCTAATATTACATATGGGACACTAAAATGATGAGAAATTTCATTATTTACCCTTGAAGAATGCAAAATGTGCTAATAGTCCTTGCAAAAGTTATCATTATGCTTGGGCCAGTTTTGACAAGTTGCTGAAAGATAAATATAAAGGAATGGAGGATAATTCATTTGAAACTTGATATGTAACAAACATAGGAATTGAGGGACTAATGTTGACCAGACAGCCAAAGATCACCCTCCACTTACAAGCCTACACCTCACCATTTGCTGCCCAGTCATCAATCTACATCAACATCCACTATCCCTGATTAGTAATATTTAATAAAGTTTAAACT